>CM057451.1:152412500-153662500 GCA_016271365.2 Neoceratodus forsteri
GTGCCTGATGTCTGAAAGTCCCTTCCTGACCCTGTCTGTGGTGAACTCCTGGATGCACATTCTCTGAACCCCTCTGGTCTCAGCTTTGATACTGCTGTCTGTAAGTGGGCCTTGATTCTCCCTCATGATTGGCAGTATAGCCTAGAGGTTAGAGTAATGAGTTGTGAATGAGCTTGGTACATCCAGCAAACCAGACCTTGGTTTGAGTCTCACAACCTCTACTTGCATACTGTGTGACTCTGAGCAACTCACTTAACCTCCAAGTCCTCCCCAGTCACCCCTGAAAACAGGCAGTTGTGCCTAGTGGGCCTTACCCGGTTACCAAAGACTAAATAAAAAAAAAAAAAAATATAGAGCAAAAGTATTCATTTAGGGCCTCCACTTTTTGTCTGCTGTTCTCCAGAGCCTCATCCCCCACTTTTAACATTACAATTCTTCTCCCTTTCTTCCTTTTTTCACAAATGTAGTGGAAAAAGGTTTTCTCCCCTGATTTGACTGTACAAGAAATTTGCTGCTGTTTTGCTGCCTTTGCCTCTCTCACTATTTTCCTGGCCTCCTTACTTTTCTGTATGTAATCCTCCCACTCCTTGTCCCCTTTATGTTGCCTGAACCGTTTGTATGCATTCCATTTGGCCCTGATTGCCTCTCTTACAGGAGGGGAGAACCACAGAGGTCTTTTAAACCTATTTTTTTTGTTGTAGTCATGATTCAGAGTGTTGTTGCCTCTATAACTGTATCCCTAATATCTTTCCATATTTCCTCCACATATGGCTTGTTTCTGATGTTTGTTAACTTATCCCTCACTATCTGCCTCAGTCTACCTAAATCAGCCTTCTGGAAGCACGGTACTTTTGTGCTTGAATTGGCTTTAGTAGCACCCGTGGTTATTCCAAACCAGACTGTATTGTGATCACTATTTGCCAAGGGTTCTTCCACCCTCATGGACCTAATTTCTTTAGAGTTTGTGAGGATCAGATCCAAGATGGCATCCCCGCTGGTCAGATCCTTCACCAGTTTAGACAGCAAGCAGCCCTGGAATATGTCCATTAAAGTCTGACGTCTGGATCTCTTGTCTGCTGGGATATTCCAGTCCACATCTGGTAGGTTAAGGTCCCCAACCACCTCTATGTCACAAGAAAAGCCAGAAACTGTGCCACATACTCACACCAAGAAATGAGGCATCCAATGATTCTGATGCTAAAAAGTCCTTTATTTCCAAATTTCAGCAGTACCAGGATCTTCACCACATCAACCCAGAAAAACTCAATGTTTCACACAGGTGCACTGCACTTTACTAACCATCTTTGGTATCTGCTTAGCTAATTGTTCATCTTTCCCCTCTTCCTGTCCTTATGGACTCTATATTACACCCATGCACAATTTCTTTCCTGCGCTGGTGGCTAAGTGGACCCAGAGTGACTCCAAGCTCCCCCCTGTAATCTTGGTGCTTTCATCCTCCTTTGCTTTGATGCCCTCTCTCACATAGAGGGGACCCCCCCCTTCCCACTTGACTGTCCCTTTTAAACAGTGTGCAGCCTGGGATGACCAGTTCCCATTCATTGTTGTCTATGGCCCAGCTTTTGGTAATAGCTACCAGATCGACCTTTGTGTCTGCCACTAGAGCCTGGAGGTCACTGATCTTGTTGTCCAGGCTCCTATCATTGAGGCAGACTCTTCGCCATGAGCTAACATCATGATTCTTGTTGGGCGATTTTGTTTCCCTTTTTCCTGCTGGTTGTTTTTTGTGTCATTCTTCTGATGCTGGTCCTTTGTTGTATGCTTTGTTTGTCCTAATGTGATTGGTGCACTTACTGTACGCTTGCTCTCAGTTTTTCTGTTGGAAGGGGGTTTGGCATGGCACACTACCTGTTTCCATGCCTTATCCTCCCCTCCAATTGGTTTAAATGGTCCAAGTACACTTCCATCTTCTGGGCCAGTGCTCTCATTCCCTCTTGTGTGAGGTGAAGTCCTTCCTATTTAAAGAGTGATCTATCCCAGAAATTCCTCAGGATCTGATAAAATGGAAGCCTCTTGTCTGGCACCGGTTCTTCAACCAGTTGTTGAATACCCTAAATACCCTTTTGCAAAGATTTCCCATCTTCAAAATGGACAACTCAGCATTATGTGTGTTTTTTAGTGGCTGATTGGCTATTGCAGGTTTTTTAACCCCCGTCTCAAAAATGACTTATGCAATTGTCATCAAACTTGATGCATTACTCATTTCAATTATTGACACCACTTCTAAGAGATTGACAAGATTTTTCACATGGTGTGTGCCATCCCAGTAAAATGTGTGACCTACAGTACAGTAATTTGTGCTATGCAGGACACATTTAGCTCCTGTAGAACCTGATGTCCAGTTTTATTTGTTTTTTAAATAACTTATTTATTCAGGCTAGCCCAGCTGAGATCATGTTTCTAGTGGAGTCCTGCTTCTACCCATTTCCTCAGTTAGGTGAACTTGGGCACAAAGAGGTTATGTGACGTCAAGGATTGCATAGAACATGACACAGGGGAGCTTTCATCCTATGATTCTGTGAGTTCCTGGTTTCCAAGTCAGCACTCTGCTAGACCACACAATCCCCAGGCACTTACTAGTAACATTGTTATTTAAGATCTGAAGGGACTCTAGGTCCATCAGATCTGCCCCCCCCCACACTGTTTCATAAGTAGGGAGAAATGCCTTTGCAGTACAAACATGTTTTAAAGTAAAGGGATTCTCACCTACTCTATACCCAGGGTACCCTGTGATTCACTTGGTAAGAAGAAATTTGACCAGGTTTACCTAAAAGGCCTGTACTATCATCATGTCCATTGTTAGGTTCGTCCATAAGTTCACCACCCTCTGGTAGAAGACATGCCTCCTAACATTAATCTTGAATATACTGTGCAGACTGTGTCTTTGCATCTTGCTGCAGGATATAAGATCAAATGTCTCCATCTGTTTGATCTTCTCAATACCTTTGAGAATGCAGAAGGCTGAAATCATGTAACCTCTTAGCATCCTTTTCTCCAAGGACAGCATATTAAGGGCCACCAACCTCATCTCATTGCTTTTGCTTCCCATACCGCTGACCATTTTTGGTGACTCTGGGTTTCACTGTCTTAACTACATTAATGCCCTTTTTGTATTAAGGAGCTCGGAGTTGCATACAGTACTATAAGTGGGGCCAGACAAGATCCTTGAGAATTGGCAAGATTACATCTGCTGCTGTGCTCATCAACATGACCCCAGCCTGTAAATGCACCACAGAATTCTGCCAACCCTCTTGACAGTGGCTATACATTGCTTATCATGCTTCAGTCCCTTGTTTATTATTACCCCCAGGTCCTTTTCTTCCTTTACTACAGCAAGAGGAGCACCAAACCATGTGTAGGTCCCTCCTCTGTTCTTCTGCCCCAATTGTAACACTTTGTATTTGATTACATTACATCTGTGACTTCAGGTGTTGGACCACTCGCCAAGCTTATTGAAGACCTTCTGACTTTTATCCCCATTCTCAAGGGAGCCATTCACCCAGGCCAGTTTAGTTACAACTGTAAACTTAAGCAGACAGCTGGAGGCTCAAACTTCTAGATTATTGATGAAAATTTTTATCAACAGTAGTACAAGCATTGATTTTTGAGGGATACCACTGAGTACCCCTTTCTACTTGGAGTGCCAAGCTGAAAGGATGATGATGGTATATAAAAGATCATTATTTCAACTATGTTTAAAGACCATGTGCAATCTTCAGAACCCATCACTGTGATGATGACCAAGAGAGAGATTAAACATAATTGTGGTAAGGCTGCCAATCAGAAACTAGGATGTTATGGAAAAGATGATTGTGATAAATGACGATCTCATAGCATTATGATTTTTCATAATAGACCATGGTCACAATTATTGCAATACATTTTAAGCAATTATTCAGTATACCTTTTTAGTGTACCACTAGAATTATTCTTTTTCATTTTCTACTCAAACACACAGGTTTTTTTTGACATTTAGAATACTTTATTAGTTTTGGTTGAGAGAAGATAGATACAAAACACAGTTTTATATTAATATTTAGTCTTAGGAATCACCTTTTTCACACGTATTATCAAGGCACAATCAAATGAGTTTATACATCTCCAAAAACAGGTTCCCTTTTCAGTTGTGGTAAGTTCCTAAAAGTGCTTGGATTATTTACAAAACCTTTCTTTATAGCCTGAAAAACTAACATTGTCAAGGTTCAAATTTTTATTAATTAATCAGCCTATTGAATTTTTAAATAAGATCAAAAATTACAGTACAGAAAAATCATGTCAGCTGAACATAAACAAAATTTAACAACAAAAACGCACTGTCCAGTTAAACTTGTAGTATGCTTGTATTCCACAACAGGACATTACATGAAGAGATTTGTTCTATTTAGCTTTATACACTGCTGGTGTATATACACACACACACACACACACACACACACACACACACACACACACAAACACATGCACATGAACATGTGTGCACACACACACATGTACCGTACATATATTTTTTCAAAAAGTAGGCAACAGCAAATATTATTACAAGTTTTTAGAATCATATGTACAATTAATATCAGGTTAACAATATGTAACCAATAGGAAGGAGTGTGAGAAACAGTGGGCTGCTGAGTAGCATTGATGTTAAGGTACAATAAAAGTTGTTGATTGGGCAATACCAAATGGAATGCATCCCAACTTGGAACATGAGTATGGGTCTGGTTACCTACATTTCTATATCTGTGGGTAAACTGTATACAGGCTAAGGCACTCATTTTAATGTAAACATGAAGCACAAATACTGTATCTTATGTACAAAGCTTTACAGATGACAAATATCTTGCCAACTTACTTAAAGGAGTACTATACCCATATCTTGCAAATGTTATTTGTTTCCTTGTCAACAGACAACTCTTTTTGTGTAGCTGCTGGTGATATATATATTTGCTTTAATTTATGTTCACTGTTAATACCACTCTTAGTAACTATCCTGAGGTCTCCATTTTCTGGTTGTTGAAATCTCATTATCCCTGAGAACTGCGTTAGGTAGGATATGAGCACATGATGTCACAGCACCCATTTACACCATGTATCTCTATGCTGAAAGTACACACTACCTGGAAAAACTTTCTGGAAACACACAGATGGAATACAATTTAAAGCAAAAAAAAAACCTGCATTACACAGACAGTTTTCAAAGCTAATTGATGGTAAATGTGGTATTTCACACCCTGCTGCAACTTGTTTTGTTGAACTCTAAGTAAGCAGACAGGCATACTGTGACGTCCAAAGGGTGCTGACACATCATGTTCTGATATGCTAATGCAGCTGTTGGGTGCAATGAGATTTCAACAACCAGAAAACGAAGCCCCCTCTCCCCCCCAGGATAGTTACAGGGACTAATATGAACAGTGAAAATGAACTAAAGCCATCACATACTCTCTAATAGCTGCATGAAAAGAGCTGTCTGTTGACATGGAAACAAATAGCGTTTACAAGATATGAGAGTATAGTACGCTTTTAAAATATTTTGTTTCTTTGAGTTAAATAAATATATTATAATTGCTTCTGTAGGAAGAAACACATGTTCCAGTAGGGGAGGCAACTATTTTCTCAACTCTTTACAGTGTACTGAACATAGAGATGTAGTAAAGTTTTACTTCGATTGTGAAGTCCTGTCCATCACTGACTTTGATTTCTCAAAACACTTTGCAAAGTTGACCATTTTGTGACAGCTTCAACTTCTATAAACTTTACCAGCACTTTGCATGTTAACTTCATCTTAGATGTTGCTTTACAGTGAATTCAGGCAAAGATTCCACAGAAGGAGGCCATAGGTCACATGCAGCAGTTCCTGCAACTCATAAGATACAACCCTATGCATGCAGCATCCTTCAGTGTCACTTTGCAGTCTGTGTGAGTGAGTGAAAGGGTGCAGATCTGCATTTTTAAGCACTGAAAAGGCTTTGAAAACAAACTTGTTCAGTTTTCTTTTTGTATTTTTCTACATATTCTCTTTGTTTAGTAATTTGTTAGGACAGTTTTTCTGTGGTTTAGGTCTTATTTTCTTTCTGCTTCTATACTTTCTTCTACAGCCTATTATATGTATTTTCCTTTTGCTTCTATGTTCAGATGCTTTGGTTCTATTTTTTCTTGTTTAGTTATTATTTATAATAAGTTTTTTTCCCCATTTTCTGTCTTTTTCAAATTTAGTTTCTTTGTAATAGTTTTACTTTTCACACGTTTTCTTTTAAATAAAAATGAGTGGGGATGGAAAGGAGAGGGTGAGGAGTGGGAGTCAGAGTAAGGGGAGGGAGGAGAGTAGTCACACAGTTGACAGATCAGACACAACATCCCATCTCTCTGATTAGGACACCTTTATGGGAGGTACCAGCAGCACAGGTTGTTAGAAGAAGGACAAACAAGCAAAGGCGGAGGAGTGATTCAAAAACAGAAGGGTCAGAATGGATGATATCATGATATATCCCCTCCTCCCTACAATCCCCCAACCCCCTCTAAATCTAAATCTCCTGTTAAGAATGCACTTTCTGTCCACCACGACCTGCTTCTAGCATGCCTACACCTCCACTGCAGCCCACCATTACCCCCTTCCCTCTAGTGCTCCACTCTCCTCTCCTGCCCGACTACTATTGCTATTCCTTTTGTTGAATAATGGAGCAACCTTACCTTGTGTATCTAAATGTTATATACCTTGATATGCTCAACTGCTGATGTACTGGGTACTGTTTATCTTATATTTTCTCTGTTAGCTTGACCTACACTGTTATGTTCCCTGTATGATTTACACTGTTCTCACTATATTTTTACACTGTTTGTGCCAGTTTCTGGCCCAGGCTGTGCCTGAAACCAACCCAGTTACCAAATGAATAATAAATAAATGACAGTTTCACAGTCTCAGGAGTCATGTTAACAATACTGTGGGAAGGTAACACTGCCATCAATGGTTCATGGTGTTATCACTGTTTTCTGGTCTTTCAACTAGTTCAGATGGGTATTTTTTCATCTGTGCCATCTCTCCCTAAATATAGTAATAACAAATATGTACCTTAATTTGCCAGGCTCGTAACTTCCGTGTATGAGCCAAACGGCCATAGAGTGCTGCAGCTGCAGCCCCCCCCCCCAAAAAAAATACATTTAATAATGACACAAACTAGGGAAGGGGTTTGCAGGAGCTCTATGTAGAAACAGTATTAACAAGATTGGCGGGGGTGGGTGGACTATTTAAACCTAGTTAGCTGTATTATTTTTGCTGGCAGTTCTGCATGTAAGGGGGTAATTATAAATCCATACATATAGAACTTCCAACAAAAGTAATGCAACTACATTTAGAGAGTCCCCCTCCCCATATATCCTATTAATATCTACATAGAGCACCTGCAGCCTGTTCCTAACTTTGTGTCCTCATTAAGCTTGTTTTAGGGGCCGGGCTGCCACAGCACTCAGCAGCTACTTGGCTCATGCATGGAAGTTGGAAGTTACAAGACAGGCAAGTGCTATGGCTCCTCCACCCTTTCTGTAAAATAATACTTACTCATATCCTTCTTGAACCTCCCTGCTGCCAGTTTTCATTCATGGACCTGTGACATCGAACTAGCATTCAAGCTAATATGCACCATATAAAAATCTCATTTCCCATTTTTTCTCTTGTCCCAGAAATTACTTGCTACATGCCTCTGTACTGTGTCAGTCAGTCTCCTCTCATCACAGCAACAGCACCTTTAACCTGTAATTCACGATAGTGACCAGAAATGCAGTATATATATAAAATCTAATTTCCCATTTTTTCTCATATCCCAGAAATTACTTGCTACATGTCTGCGCTGTCACTCAGTCTCCCACCACGGCAACAGCACCTCTAACTTATAATTCACTTTATTGCCCAGAAATGCAACATATATCTCATTTCCATTGTTTCTCATGTCCCAGAAATTATATATACTTACTACAGGCTGCTGCACTGTGTCTGTCAGTCTCCCATCACAGCATTTTTCTCAAGTTACAGAAATAATACATGATGCTGCTATATGCAGCTGGCAACTCTCTTGTGGCATGCAAACTATGCCACACAGTTGTTTGTTGTGGCTAGTGGGGCAGATACTAGGGCACTGGCAGGCAGCACACCCACCTTAGTGTAAAGCAGCACTGTGAGTGGGAGAAATACAGTAAATCAGTTAACAGGGGAGGAGGTGGTGTCATTGTTAATGATCCTTCTGTGCTGTGGGGGGAGTGATGCAACAAGTGATGGTGAGGTGCACAGCTGCCAGAAAGGGGCACAGATTATGGAAGTGGGATCTGTAGTCAGACCTAAGGGCCATGGCCATAGAAAGAATCTAAGACACCAGCTGGAGATCATCCTCCTTCTCAGCTAAGATATGAAGTAACACAACTATGCAATGAGATGGGGGACCTTGGATGTTGGGGTTCATCCAGGGAGGCCACATATCAGACACTGCTCTCAAACCAGCAGACTCTCCTAGAGGGAAAGGTGAAACTTCATGGTAGGGGTGTACCCTGTGTCACACCTAGGTCATAACAAGGATGAACCCTATATGGAATTCTCATTTACTGTGTTTTCTGAAGTTCTAGAAATTATATATGTTATATGCTGCTACGCTGTGTCAGTCTCCAACCACAGCAACTCTCTTTAAGCACTTTAGTGAACAGAAATTTGTAATGGGACAAGAAGAGACCTGTGAAGACAAGAGTGAAATTATTTAAACTATAGTCCACTCCCTGTCATATCTTGTTGCACTTGTCCATGTTGTTCCTGGGTGAGGAGGATTTAAGGAGGATAGAGTGTGGATCATCAACAGTGGGGACAGGCATGGCAGCAGATTCACACTAAGCTGGGGTCTGGCATTTCTGCTGGGTTAAGAGTCTGGATTCTTCTGGAGGCATGCATAAGATGGAGGAGGCTCATGTTGTTCCCTGATAAGAACTGGAAGAGGAATAGAGGCTAGAGTGCAGAGCTAAATTCTCCTCCTTCTTTCTATGTCCTACAAATTAATCAATCTATTGATCCTCATCCCCCACAATGAATACCCTCTCTGCATCCTCAATATCTAAATTTTCACCACATGGGAATGGTGCATCCCTTAAGTCCACATCTACAGTACCTCTGTGGTGGGTGACTGTCCTTTCCCTGCTTCATCCTGGTGTGTCAGTGATGCCCACAGCACTGTACTTCTATTTGAAGGTATATGTGCACTATTCCTTTTAATAAAAACAACCTGCTGGAGCCCTGGACAGACATTAGTATTTTAGAAGCTCTGGAACACTGTGTGTGTACAGAAATTATGGTGCTTGAGAAAAAAATGTGAAATGAGATTTTCAGGACTTTAGAAAGATGAACTGTCTGAGAGTGACAAAGACAACTGAAAATGCATTGAAAGTTTCTGAAACTAAAGTTGTTGCTGGCTGCAAACACAAGCCTGCCCCTCCCCTATACACAGCACTAGTCCAGCATAATAATACCACAGAGAGAGAGAGAGAGAGACAGGAAAAGAAAGTAACTAAACTGTAGGCAAAATGTTCAAAATGAAGTCTGCAGATGCAGAACTACAAATAGAATAAGATTTTTAATGTCTTTGGGGTAGCCATTACCTCAGTGCTTGCGTTCTGAGGTTCTTTGGCTTCTAACTTGTTTGTTGTTTTAATTGGGTTCACCACAACATAACCCAGATAGACCATCTTAGGGTAGCTGGTTCATTCTACTGGGGTGTCAAACAGATGAGGCACACTGATAAGTCCTGGTAGGACAAAACACGTGTCTGTGTCTTCTGTTGGCACCCTTTGCAAACTGTGTGAGAGGCCTTTCGGCACCATGCATTTCTGCTTAAAGTTGAACCAGCATAATATTCTTTGGTGATTTGCATATGCAGCCCATGATGCTTTGCATTATGGGGGCATGTGTGATTTTGTATGTTTTTTAATGTTTGTTTCATGCAGTGAACAGCAATACAAATTGGGTCAGCACTGAGTAGGGTTGTAACCTTTGGAAGAGGCAAAAACCAGACACTAAACCCATTCCATGACTAATAGTGCATTGTGCCTCCTCCAAACCCATTTGTTATGTAGGCAAATACTTTAATGGAACAGTAAAAAAGAACACTTAAAGCAGCAGTTCAACAAAAATGTTAACATGCTGTGTCTGTCAAATTTGCTTTTCTATGGTCTTCTTATGGTTAGTAATTTATTTCATTAGTTAGTTAGTTATGACATTGTTTAACCAGCTACAGTAACCATACAGAGGTAAAGTAAATCTTATTTACAGATGTGATCCTGGGCAGACAAGGGAAATATTGTAAACAGTGTACAATGGTATATAATAAATGGTTTCCTATAGTGTGTACTTTATATATTTTTATGGATCCAATTCCTTTTCATATCCATGGTGTTATTTCATAACCAAAATAAGTGATCATACTTTTTTCTACAGGAAAAAAAACTAACTTAAAGCATTTAAAAATACTTACATTCTGTTACAGGTAGAAGTTTGCCAAAAAATGAAAGTGGAAGATAACTGAATCTTTTACTGTTATAAAAGGTAGGGTCAGATTTTTACCCATTACTGCTTTTCTGCTTTAAGATGCAGAGTGGAAAATATTAGGTTAAGTATCTGCTAATGGTCCCAAATGACCACACTTTTCCCCTCCTATGTTGACTTATTTTACAAAGAATGGGCTATATTGACAACATAACTTGTTTGTAACCTGGACATGCAGCTGAATGAGTGAATTATATAACAAACTCTGTTTCAAAAGTATGTGAGCACTCAAAAATGCTTCAAACAGCTGTCTATCACCAAGCAAAATCAGATTGCCAGATAGGGACCCAGAAAACCAGATTACCAGCTAAAAAACCTGACAGGTGGTGGCAACCCTAGAATTGAGCTCTAAGTACAGTGAAGATCTTACCTCCTGAACACACTTTCTAGAACAGCACACAGCACAGGTCCTCTGGTCAGTTTCCTGCTGCAATGTAACCATGTGATGTGCAGGTCACGTGGTGCAGCAGCAGCACTAAATGACTCAACCGTTTTGCGAAGTCCCAGTGAACTTTGCCAGTGAGGCTGTACATTTGCAACTTCGTGAAGTTGCCAAAGCTCAAAGTTAGACTTTGCAAAGTCTGAATGACTTTAAAAAGTTATTGTGAATTGAAGTTCTTCAAACTTCACACACATCTATGGAACACAAAAGCAGGAGGTGTTTAAGAACATCAACATCACCATTTATGCATCTGATGTTGAAAACCACTTGAGTAATAATGTAACAGCTGAACTATTAAAGGTGCAAGGTTTGTGTATGGTTCACATAAATATTTTTCATTTCATTTCATTTATTTATTTTCACCAGCCTATTACTTAAAATTGAGTATCTGAGAGAATGGACTTTAAATTATAATCAAGGCATTATTGTAATTACAGAATCCAGGTCGAGTAGAAAGGTAACTGATGAGGAAATACAAATTCAGAGATTTGATTATTGGAGACATGATAGAATTAAGTGGGGTGAAGGGGTTATAATTTATGCAATAAAATATTTGGCTATTATTAGAATAGATAGTACTTTAGACTAGAATGGATCGGGGGGACTGTTTTTGGAAATAAAGTCCCCTTTTAGTAAGACCCTGTTTATTAATGGGTTTGTATCATCCCCCTAAAACTAATTATAAGGTACTAGAATCAATAGAATAATTTCTAGGAAAATATGCTGAAAGTCATGAAATGATATTAATTGGGGATTTTAATATTAATTGGAATTTAGTTGATCAGTGTCACCAAATTCATAATATGGCTGCTACTTTGAGTTTAACCCAACTAATACACAATATCACCCAGATTAATAATAAGCTCCCAAGGGCTGGCCCGGTTGCACTGAAGGCTGAGGTGCTGGTGCCTTACCTCACGCTACACCAGCGACCCACGTTCAAGAATAAGCATGGGACGCCAGAGGCTGGCAGGGATGGAGATGGATCGAGCATCTGATGGACTGCTCTCCAAGTCTGGGGAGGGGGGAGTTTGGCAACCAGTGCGTGCCTGACCCCTGGTGGAGGCTGGGGTTTGGTGACACAGAGCCACTAGAACATGGGTGCGGTGCACCGCAGATGCTTGATAGGGATGTGCACAGGAGCATGCATGACCCCGTCTCAGGAGTTGTTGCACACAGCATGACTGTTGGGGCACAGGAAAACCAGGACAAAGCTCCCAGTGGGTGATGGGGAGCTCACAGGCCCCACACCTCACCAGCCACAGTTCAAAACACTGGATTTGGTCTCAGTGGGGGAGGTCCCCCTCCATTGACCCCACTGGGGGGGTGAGCTCTGAGAGCACTTGCACCAGATGGTGGACACCAGAGTGATGGAGCTGGGGCTCCCTCAGAGTGAGAGGGCTGTTGGAGCAAGAAGGTGCATAAATAACTAAAAAAAAAAACAACTGATAAACATACAGAAGCACCGACAGTTCCAGATTTGATATTTGTGACTCACTCTGAAAAATATGTTTTTAGTGGAGTACTTCTGGATACACTATCTGATCACCAAATGGTGTATTGCATTAGACAAGCAATTAAACAGAAAGTTTCAGGGAAAACTTACAGTTAGAAATTGTAAGGTGTTTGATTATGTCAACTTTGTGATAGATTTAGAAGGTGTTAATTGGAAGAGGGTAAGTTTAATATCCAATGTGAGTGATGCATGGGACTTATTTTATGAAGATTATACACGTATATGTAATAAACATGCTCCATTAAATACTAGGAAAGCAAAAAAGAATGAAGCCCCTGGTATAACCCAAAATTATATAAACTAAAAAAATGGAGGGATAGGGCATGGGAAAATTATAAAAGTAATCAGAACCCCCTTAACTGGACTAAAGAAAAACAATTGAGAAATCTATATACACTAGAACTGAGGAGAACTAGACAAAACTATTATAGAAAACAACTTACTTTTTTTTTATTTATACCTTTTGGGCCACGTTCAGCACCGGTACCTCAGACCGGGTCACGGTCCTCACCATCCCTCACTACCCACATGAGCCACTACTCCCCCTTGATCCCCCCTGGCCTTCCCCCAAGTGAGGCATCAGCACTGGCAATAAGTGCTGCAGACATCAGGATAGTTTGAGGGGAGTTGGCCTGGGAGCAATTTTGGGACCGGCGAGGTGGCTGCCATCAAGGGGCTGGATGCAGCATTTTGTCTTCCCCTGTAAGGGTGGGGCAGGATCATGCAATGATGTCTGCATCTGTCCCACCCCCCAGAATCTTGTTGATGTCAGCTGCTGTGGCACCCCCAGCCTCCGCTGGGGGTCCCTCTAGCACCGGTCATGCACTGCACCTTCCCTCCGAAGAAGGAGAGCAGTCCATGGGATGCACAGTCCTTCTTTCCAGCAGGCCCTCCAATGACCCAGGTCCATTCCAAAACCTGGGTCACCAGCATCGCAAGTGGAAATTCAACCACTGCGTCAACGGACCGGCTGAAAACAACTGACTTCTACTCTAACAGATAACACCTGTAAATTTTGGAAGGTCATGAAAAATGTTCAAGGCATACAAGGCTCTGACCTGCCAGACACCTTTGAAATACAAGGAGCTAACATTCCGGTGAGTGTGGAGGTAGCAGATTGTTTTAATTAATTTCTTATCTCTATGGGAACAAAAACACAGACTACTATATGTTGACTAATCCCCAGGATACAAAAACAAAGGTCCAATTAGTAGAAAATTCCCCAGTAAAGTTGAGGAAGGATGGAGTGGCACCAGATATCTTCAATTTCAAGCTAATCAAACCAAATGAAATAATGGAGACATTGGGAAAACTAAATATTTATAAATCTGGAGGGGTTGATGGGATTCCAAATATGCTGCTAAAATACATAGTTCCAGTTATTGCTTATCCCCTGGCAGAATTATTTAATATGTCACTGGCTTTTTCTGAATTTCCATCAGTTTGGAAAACTGCTAAGGTGGTGCCCACATATAAATCAGGCCACAAAAATATAGTGGGAAACTATAGACCTAGTTCCCTCCTGCGGGTGGTTGCCAAGGTTTTTGAAGGTCTGGTTGAAAAGCAACACCAAAATTTCTTGGAAACTAGGAAAATTATGAATAATTATCAATTAGGTTTTTGCCCCATGCATAGCACTACTTCTGCTTACTACAAGTAAGTAGATCACTGAATGAGAGCCTGGACAGGGGATTGTCCATGTGAGGTGTATGTATGTATATATATATATATATATATATATATATATATATATATATATATAGATCTATCAAAGGACTTCAATACACTGAACCACAACATCCTCCTGTCCATGCTCCAGGAAGTAGGCTTGGCAGGTGGGGTAGTGGAATGGTTTGAATCCTATCTTACAAACAGACATCAATTAGTGGCCATTAAGTACTGGAACTCAAATCTGGGTCTTATTAAGCCTAGAGTCTCGCAAAGTTCAATATTGGGTCCCATGCTGTACAATCTTTATATGATTTAATGGAAATTTTTAAACCCTGAAATAAACTTTCATCTATATGCTGATGATATTTGTTCTAAAGGTACTGTAGATAATAAAATGCAAAACACGTTACAAGAGGCTTTTGATGAAATACATTTTTTTAGACATTTTCAAAAACTTGTTCTGAATTCAAATAAAATTGCAGGTAATGTTCTTTCATAGAAATAAAGGCAAATATTCAGAAGAAAGAGTGCTCCAAATTAAAACTACTGATAATCAGGTCTCAGAACAAGTGTCTAGTTGTCATTATTTAGGTGTGCATTTAGTTCATTAAAGTGGAATATTCATATAGAGCAAACAGTTAAGAAGATCAATAGGTGTATTGGTGCCTTGTATCGAATTAAACATTGCACAACAGAGGCCATTAGAAGACATGTTATTAATATGTCAGTTATCCTATTACTAGATTATGGAGATTTAATATACATGGGGGCAAATGCTACCCTGTTGGGAAAATTAGACATTATGTATAATAAAATGGCATGTTATATTACTATGGCCCCAAAAGTAACACATAGAGAGGAACTCTATTAAACCTTAGGATGGCATACATTGAGGGATAGGAGATCTTTGCATGCACTCCTGTATATGGAGAAATGCTTTGGTAATAAAGTTCCTGAATATATTATGGATTGTTTACAAATTAGAGTTATTAAACCAGGTCTAAGGTTTGCTAAAGGGATAGAGTATCTTGTGCCAGTGTGCAATACTGAACTGGGTAAAGCTCATTTCTTTTATAAGGGCCCTTTTCTGTGGAACACATTACCTATTGAAATTAGGATCCAGGATGGACAAAAACATGCAGGGCAGATAAAAATTGATTTAGAAACGGAAGGATTAGATGATTTAAGGGAAATGATGGAATGGAATATTTGACCAGATGATATTACATATTTGTGCAATATAGTGTATTTATGATATATGTTTATAATTATGAATTGTCAAGTGTTTGTTATCCGATTGTAATGTGTTGACTGTCTCTGTCTGTTCGCAACTGATGAAATCATTATTCCTTTATAGCTCTCATTGGAAATTGTTTTTTTTTAAACTCAGTGAGCTGCCAATTCATTATAATGAATAAAGATGTTTACTACTACTACTCAGCCTCCCTGGCCTTTTCTGAAGTCTTCCTTGTGTGGGGAAGGGAGGGGAAGCAGGCTAGGATAAGGAGTAATACAATAGGAGTCTAGGAGTTTAATTGGTGGCTTAAAGGATGGTGTCAGGAAAAGAGGTACCACTTTGTGAGGGATTGGGGGGAATTCTGAGACAGGAGACTCTTCAAAGGTGACAGACTTCACCTGATGAAAGAGAGGGCCTGTGCACTGGGGCAGATGTTTGACATATATATCAGACATTTAAACTGACTGCAGGGCAGACTGGATCTAGAGGAGCTACAATGGCAGGTGACAGGAAGGGAATCATAGCTAACACTCCTCCACATCTTGGGGCTTGTAGCAGCACAGTGAGTAAAAAGAGAGCTGTGGCTTTTATTGGACTAGGTGAAGGGACATGGGGAGGGGGGGACTCAAAGGGCGTAAGCACCAAGAAAAACAAGGTGGTGAAAGGATGAGGAAAGCAAAAGGGTAGTAACAAAGTTGTATCAGGGGTTAGATGGAAGGGGGTATGCCTTAATGCCATGAGCCTAGGTAATAAAATTGGTGAGCTTCAGGCACTGATGGCAGACTCTGAGGTGGACCTTGTGGCCATCACAGAAACATGGGTTACCAAAAAAACAACTAGGAACTGACGGTCCCTGGGTACTCACTGTTCAGAAGGGATAGAGGAACTGGTAAAGGGGAGGAGTTGCACTGTTTGTCAAGGAGGACATACTGGTGGCAGAAGTTAGGTACATCAGGGGTAGTAACTGGGAGACAGAGTCAAGGTTTGTGCAAGTCATGGCAGTTTCAAGCAGGAAACTGTGCTTTGGGGTGCTTTGTAGACCTCCATGGTGAGGGGAAAAAAGGGACAGCAAGCACAGGGAAGAACTTAAAGAATGGGTAGCAAAGAGGGAAGTGGTGGTGGGTGACCTGAACCTGCCAGACATCGATTGAGATGTTCCAGTGGCCAGGAACACTAGAAGTCAAGCCTTGCTGGACACCTTCCTGGACTGTCTACTGGTACAGCTATTTAAATAACCCACCAGGTAGACCACAATTCCTGATGTGGTGCTCACCACCTCAGAGGTGGTAGAAGCTGTGATAGTAGGGCAGCCACTATGGAATAGTAACCATAACTCCATTTGGTTTGAACTGGCCCTCAGCTCCATTAAACAGCAATTGAGAGCAAAAGCCCATAATTTTAGAAGGGTGGACTTCAGTATGCTGAATGAGTTGGTCAGGGACAAGTCAGTAGGGGTGGAAAACAAGTGAGGTGGAAGAGAGTTGGGGGCAATTAAAGGGGCCATTATTGAGGCATCTAAAGTATAAATTAGAATGGTAACCATAAATAACAGGTTCAGATAACCATTATGGTTCTCAGCAAGTATCAGGCAGGTGGTGAGGGCCCCAAAAATGCCTACAAATATAAAGAAAAGCAGAGGAGGAATATGGAGAAAATATCTACTGAAGAAGGCAAAAAGGGTGGTTAGGAAGGAAAAAGCAGGCAATGAGCTATGTATTGCAGAGGGGGTCAAGAGTGAAGAAAATCAGTTCTTCAGAGGTATTAGGGGAAAAAGGAAGAAAAGAGGGTAAGCATAAGGCTTGCTGAGAGGAGAAGGGTGATAGAGAAAGATGGACATAAGGCTGTCACCCTTAACAATTACTTTTGCTCAGTTTTCACAAGGGAGGATGGCAGGACCTTGCCAGGGAGAGGCATCAAAGTGGTCACTAAGGGGATCCTGGAGATGAAGCAGCCAATATTTACTAGCAAAAAGGTCTTGAAAGGACTCTGAACCCTAAGGATAAATAAGGCTCTAGCACCAGATGGACTGCATCCGAGAACTGGCAGCAGAACTGGCTGAACCCCTGGTAAGCTTATTCAAAAGCTCACTGAGAACTGCTGTGGTTCCAAAGGACTGGAGTTTGGTTGATGTAGTCCTGTCCATAAAGGGTGGGGGAAGGGACAGGGAACAAGCAGTAAACTACAGGCCTGTCAGTCTTACCTCTATTAGAGGCAAGCTAATGGAGTCCCTGGACAAAGAGGACCTTGTGGACTACTTAGACAGTAGCAGTCCACAGGACAGTAAACAACATGAATTCATGACAGGGAGGTCTTTTCAAACTAAGGTGATTTTCTTTGGCTGGGTGATGAGGGAATTTGGTAGGGGCCATGCTGTGGATTTGCTCTACTTTGACTCTAACAAGGCTTTTTATTCGGTGCCTCACAGATGCTTGCTGAAGAAGATTGAGGATCTTGGTACAGCTAAAGTCATAGTAAACTGGGTAGAGAACTGGCTAAAAGGAGGCAGCACAAGGTTGTGGTCCATGTGGTTAAATCAGAAGAAAGGTAGATCATCAGCTGGGTTCCCTAGGGATCTGCCATGGGCCCAGCCATCTTCAATATGTTCATCAGCAACATTGGTGAGGGAATTGAGGGCAGGCTGTGTGTTTTTGCAGATGACACTAAACTTTGTGGCAGGCTGAATAGTGATGAGGGAATAAAAGAAATGCAGAGAGACTTACAAAAGGCTAGGGGTGGTCAGAGGTTTGGCAGCTGAAATTCAATGACAATAAGTGCAAGGTGATAGACCTAGGGAACAAGAATCCCAGAATGGAGTACTAGATGGGATTTGTGAGACTTAGTACTATGGCTGAGGAATGAGAGCTTGCAGTCATCATCAGTGGCTCCCTAAAGCAATTGAGTTAATGTAAAAATAATAATATCAATAATAATTTTATTTCTATAGCGCAATTCAAATGCCAAAGCGCTTTACATATAACATTTTTAAAAAGTCAATAAAACCACAGAACATACACAACATCAGTTAAAAACTTACAATTCACAAAATATTAAAAGCCTGTTTAAATAAATGTGTCTTCAAACTGATCTTAAAACTCTCCACGGTCTCACACTCTCTAATCTGATGAGGTAGAGTTCCACAGGGATGGCACCATGAACATAAAAGCCCTTGCACCAGATGTTTTAAGCCATACCCTAAGAACCTGTAGCAACTCCTCATCAGTGGAGCTGCGAAGTCGGCCAGGACTGTAAGGAATCAGGAGCTCTCGCAGTAACCCGATCCCTGTCCATGTAGGGCTTTGTAGGTCACAAGACCAACCTTAAAGGTTGTCCGCGGCTGTATAGGCAGCCAGTGCAGATCGCGCAGCAAAGGTGTAATATAACTGGTACGTGAGGTCCCAGTCAATAATCATGCTGCCGCGTTCTGCACCAGCTGCAAGCAGCGGACATCAGCCCCTGGAAGACCTAGGTATAGGGAGTTGCAGTAGTCCAGGTGCGAGGTCACAAAGGTGTAGATCAACGTAGGCAAATCATGGGACGGAACAAGGTGTTTAATTCTGGCAATGTTCTCAAGATGATAAAAGGAATATTTGATGACTGCCGTCACCTGCACCTGCAAAATCAGCCCATCATCAAATACCAAACCTAGATTACACACTTGTTCAGAGATGGGTAGCTGTACACCGTCAGTCCAAAGCTCCAACGGTAACCCTGCCACTGACCTCTCTATCCGGTACCCCGGCTCCACCACAAGCACCTCAGTCTTCCTGGAATTCAATTTCAACTAACTAGACCTCATCCAGCCATGGATTTCCTCCAGGCAGCTGTTAAACATTGAAAGCACACATTCCTGATCAGATGCAAAAGACAGATAGAGATGTGTATCATCTGCATAACAATGGAAACTCATCCCATATCTCACAATGTCTCTGAAGGGCAGCAGATACACTGTGAACAACTGGGGGGATAGTACTGAGCCCTGAAGCACCCCGCATGGGAGGGAGAATGGCTTAGAGGAAAAAATTCCCGACACCACCCTCTGAGACCTGCCAGCTAGGAAAGAATGGAACCATCTAAGAAATGGACCTGCCAGTCCACTGATGACCCTCAGATGCTCAAGCAAAACCCCACGGTCCACAGTGTCAAATGCTGAAGAGAGATCCAGAAGTACCAAGATGGAACGACGCTTCTGGTCTCTAGTCATCAACAGATCATTGAGCACCCGAACCAGAGCGGTCTCAGTACTATGTTTCTTCTGGAAACCAGACTGGAGAGGGTCGAAGACATCATGGATGGTAAGATGGTTCTCCAGTTGCAGTGCAACTACTATCTCAATCACCTTCCCAACAAAGGGAAGGTTAGAGATAGATCTGTAGTTAGCACAGATACCTGTGTCTAAAGAAACTTTCTTCAAACGTGATGTCATCACAAGTCTTATAGCAAAGCACGTAGGATGCTGGAATGTATCGATGTATTGGGAGGGGTGTTGATAAAAAAGGGAAGGGTAATAATTCTCCAATATAGATCCTTGGTGAGGCCATACCTGCAATACTGCACCCAGTTCAGGTGTCCTCGCCTCAGGAAGGATAAGGATAGACGGGATGATGCAGTGTAGGGTAACAAAAATTATTCAGGGTCAGCAAGGCAGATCCTAGGAGACATGCTAGAGACCTTCAAGTTCCTAAACGTAGTCAACAAGGTGAACTGTGGGGAATTATTTAGCTTGAACACTAACTCATGGTGACATGATCATGAATGGAAAAAGGAGGGATGTTCACGAGGGATGTGAGGAAGTAGTATTTTATAGACAGGGTTGTGGAGTCATGGAGCAGTCTGCCAGCCAAAGTGGTGGGTGTGAAAACTGTTAGTGGTTTCAAGCACAGCTGGGGCAGAATGAAGGGTACAGTGGTTGCCTGGGGCAACTAAATCAGGGAGGAGAATGGAGAGGATGCTGGGGAGGGCTAGACCCGAAGGACAATGGGCCCCAGTGCTAAATAGGGAACTCAAGCAGACTGGATGAATCGTTGATTTTTTTCTGCCATCAATGCCTATGTGTGTATGTTTGTCCATACCCTTGATTTCTTACACCCCTGCCTTAGAGGAAGTTCACTCCTTTCTGGCCCTCTATGCCCCAGAGGAGGGTGAGCCACAGGGGTAATTGCATAACAGAGCATAAATGTACTATTAGAAGAGGGGATGACATATCCCCTATCTCTAGGCATTTCAAAGAAGCAGCAGATAACATTGCTGCTTTACGATTCTGGGGCCTAGAAAAAGTAAAGAGATTTCAAGATACACAGGTAAATATGAATAGGTAAAACCTACTGAAGAGGGAAGCATTCTGAATCTATAGAAAGCATGAACTTATAAGGGTAGACATAATGAATAATTTTTTCTTAATAAATAAATTAACATAATTTTAGCTAAACCTGTTTTTGATTTGAAAATGATGTAAAAGTGAGGGAGGATATTCATTTTGATAGACTGGACCCTCAACTAGAGTGCTAGTGGGAGTAGCAACCATTACTTGTAATCTATAGTTAATGTGGTTACTGCAGGGATGTAATTATCATCAAATAACTTACTCGAGTGGAGGCCAAGGTGAATGCCTAGGTATTTCAACTTTCCCATGTCCTACTTCATTTGGGAATTGTTGTTCCAAGTGAGCAGATACTTGGTGGGAACAGACCAGGATTTCTGTCTTTGTGGTATTTAGGGAATCTGCAGACAGCACTGTAAAGTTTTGCATAGACTTTGTCACCTCTGACAGGGAAGTTTCTGGGTCTGCCCGATATAACAGAACATTGTCTACATATACTGTAGAGCCAACTTGTCTTCCAGCTCCTCTCAAGTGACTGCACTTGATATTACTATTGATCCTGATGTACTGCACAGGGGGTTCAATATATAAGGCAAACAGGAATGGGGATAGTGGGCACCCCTGTCAGGTGCCCCTATCCAAAGAAAAACATCCTGAAATATGGCCGTTAGCTCAGTCATATACTGAGGGGGAAGAGTACATTGTAGATATTTATTGAATAAATAGTTTAGTGAACCCAAACCAAGCAAGGACCCCAGTCAGTAAGGCCCATGAATCTTTATAAAAGGCCTTCTCAGCATCCAAGTTCATGAGAAAGGACAATTGTTTAGTCCTATTAAGATGTCAGTTATATGGACTGTCTTCCTCATGTTATCCTGAGCATGTCTGCCTGGTATGAAACCAGATTTGTCCTGCTGAATAAGGCCAGAAATAATAGGCTCCAAACTCCTTATTAAGATGGACATGAGACTCTTACAGTCAATATTTTAAAAGGAGACTGGTCCATAAGAAGAACAAAGTTTGGAGTCCTTGCCAGGTTTTGGGATGATCGAGGTCATGGCCTGGAACCATGATGGGGCCATTTGTCCCTGATCCCATTATGCCGGTACAAATGCATTCTGTAAAATAGAGGTGGTTGCAGCTTAAAATTACTCATAAAATTACCCAACAAATCTGTTAGTTCCCCAGCATTTCCCATCTTAATACAAGTAATTTCCGACGCAATTTCTGAGACAGTAATTGGGGCTACAAGAGTGGCATTATGTTTCTCAGAAACTTCACGAAGCTGCAGTTTTTGCAAAATGTTGGCTACTGATGCCCCATCAGTGTGCTCCCCCACCTTATACAGATCAGCATAATAGGTTTTAAAGGCTTCCTGGATATCTGGGTTAGTGCCCAGATGGCTCCCCCCACTGACTGTGAAAGCCTTGTATTCTGAGCTCTCGCTCTTTGTACTCTCAGCCTCTCCTTTTAGTCGTGCTCTGGGTCCCCCACTCATAGTACCTGTGGTGTAAAAATATCAATTGTTGCTCCACTTTATAGTTCAGTATTAAGCCCAGTTCTTTTTTGAAGTTTAGCCAATACCTGACCTTGCTGACTATTAAACTTTAGTTTTGTTTAGGTTTTCAGCTTCCTGAATTTGTTTGATTAATTCCTCTTTATGAGCTTCCCTTAGTTTCATTTTACCAATAAATTTACCCAGTAGCATAGCCTTCATCAGTTCTATGTCATAGCGGTGACCGTAAAGGTGGCGAAATTGCAATGCAGTCACAGCACCAAAATCTATTTGGCACTGTGACTCCCCAGCGCCACAACAAAAGCGGTGCCAGGGACTTGCATTTTAAAATGTTACTAAAGGGGGCTGTGTCCCCACACACCCTCGCACCTGTACTTAAAGATTTTCAACTCCATTAGGGTGTATGTCAGGCGGGGGTGAAAACATTAAAAATTTGGGGCCAGGTACAACAAAAACATACCTTCGCCCGGACCCAAACCTAGCCCCCTGCCCACCCAAGCCACGAACCCATCCACCATACCACAGGGCCAGCTTGGCAGCCCACCATGGCAACACCCCTCAAAACCCCTACCACCCCTTGCTGAGCATGCTTGCTCCCATCCCCTACATTCATGTACGTGTAGTGACATCCTGTCACTACATGCTCAAACTCACCCCATCCAGTTGCCCTACCTTGTCGGTAGCCCCCATGACATGCGCCACAACTGAGTCACCGTTTTGTGGTTCACTGAATCTCAGTCATGCATGTCACTGGCTGTCCCTTCATTGTGTCCCAAAGCGTTCAAGAAGAAATATCTTGGGATTCATTTTCTCTAAGAACTTGAGTTATAAACTCAGGTATAGCATTCTTAATCTCATTATCCTGAAGGAGAGACACATTAAGCCTGCAGAAGGTGGAACACTTACCCATTCCAAGCTATACCTTCAGAAGAATAGGGGCATGATCAGAAAGGCCCAGGTCGCCATCCAGGTATCCACAACCTGCTCCCTCTAGTTACTTCTGAATCAGAAAATAGTCTAGGCAAGCATACATCTGGTGGGGTGCTGAGTAATATGTGTAGAGTATAACCCTCATTATCCAAACTTTGGTAATCTGAAACCCTCAGTTATCCAGAAGTGAGTTTTGTCCCCCACTGTAATCACTTATAAAGCTGTCGCTCAGAAGCAGTCTGCCAGTGGTAGTAAGTTATTGCATTAGCACCTTGTAGTAATTTGTGTGTGTTTATGTATTTACACTTACATAGATACATAGATACATAGACAGTGTCGGCAGATAAGGGCCTATGGCCCACCCAGTCTGCCCATTTGAGCTTGTAAGTTCAGTTTGTTTTCCTAGAAGTCTGTTGCCTCTTACCCCTGACCTCTAGAATTCCTTTATGTCTATCCCATGCATTCTTAAATCCCGTGATTGTTTCAGCCCCACCACTTCCTCTGGCGGTGTTCCACTTGTCCACCACCTGTTCCTGTGAGAAATTCTTTCTCATGTTTCCTCTGAATCGTCCTCCTCCAACTTCATCCATGCCCTCTAGTCCTGGAACATCTTTTTCGCTTAAAAATAGTGTATTCCTGCACCCTGTTCCTCCCTATGAGATACTTGTATGTCTCTATCATATCCCCTCTCTCCCTCCTCTCCTCCAGGGAGTACATGTTCAGTTCCTTCAACCTGTCTTCATAGGACTTCTGATGCAATCCATGCACCATCTTTGTTGCCCTCCTCTGAACCTTCTCTACCCTGTCTATGTCCTTATGTAGGTATGGTCTCCAGAACTGTACACTGTACTCCAGGTGGGGCCTCACTAGTGTCTTGTATAGCGGAATTATGACCTCTCTTTTCCAGCTGGTGATGCCCCTGCCTATACATCCCAACATCCTATTTGCTTTTCCTGCTGCCTTGTCACACTGTTTCCCTACCTTGAGGTCATCAGAGATGATAATCCAAAGATCCCTTTCCTGCTTGGTGCATGCTATATCCAAGATAGGCCATGTCCACTGCCCTCCCCGATCCACCTCCCTAGTCACCCAGTCAAAAAATTCAACGAGGTTGGTCTGACATGACCTCCCCCTGGTGAAACCATGCTGCCTTGGGTCTTGTAGTCCATTGACAACCAGATGTTCCACCAATCTCTCCTTCAGTAGTGCTTCCATGATCTTCCCACTACTGAGGTGAGGCTGACTAGTCTGTAGTTCCCTGCTTCCTCTTTGTTCCCACTTTTGTATAAGGGACTACATCTGCTGTCCTCCAGTCTTTGGGTACCTCCCTGTTTCCAGTGATCGGCTAAACAGGATAGCCAGAGGTTCAGCCACCACCTCTCTTAGTTCTTTAAGGACCCTGGGGTGCACCCGTCTAGCCCCATTATTTTATCAACTCTTATTACTTCCAGTTCCTTCAGGACCCTTTCTCGTGTAAAGGGACTTGTGTCCATTTCTGCACCATTCTCACCTCTTGTACTCCTTCAGACCCATACCCCCCTTCCTCAGTAAAGACTGAGCAGAAATACCTGTTCAATATGTCAGCTTTACTGTTGTCATCCTCCACGTGGCTCCCATCCTCCCCTTCAGTCTCACTAGCCTCCCTTTGTCTTTCTTTTTCATATGTACCTGTAAAGGTTTTGTCCCTCTACCCTGATTTTGCAATGTGTTCTTCTGTCTGAGCTTTGGCTTCCCTTACTGACCCTCCCTGCCTCCCTTTGCTTCTCCTGGTACTTCTCCCTATCCCCTTCTGCCTGTGTCTTTTTGTATTGCCTGAATGCAATCTTTTTGGCTTTCACTTTCTTTGCTACCTCTTTGGAAAACCATAATGGTCTCCTCTTCCTTTTCCTCTTGCTAACCTGCTTAATACATAATTCTGTTGTTCTTGTAATCCCATTTAAGTACTGCCCACTGTTTC
Organism: Neoceratodus forsteri; assembly: GCA_016271365.2. Classification (NCBI taxonomy): domain Eukaryota; kingdom Metazoa; phylum Chordata; order Ceratodontiformes; family Ceratodontidae; genus Neoceratodus; species Neoceratodus forsteri. The sequence continues at coordinate 152,437,666 of CM057451.1, forward strand.
TCAACCCCTGATTCCTGTCCCATTCCCTTAATGCCTCTTTTAAGTGTCTCCCATTTTCCCAAAGTCTCCCCCTAAAATCCAGGATATGTGTTTTTGTGTGGTTTGGTTCTGCTCTTTCTGTGATTTCAAACCACAATGACTGGTGGTCACTGTTACCCAGGTGCTCCCCACTGTTACCCCATCACACTGTCCCTGTTTGTGAGCACAAGGTCCAGTATTGCCTTCTGCGAGTTGGTTCCATGACCAGTTGCTTGAGGAAGGCACCCTGAAGGAGTCCACGATAAATCTGCTCTAGTTGATGCTGCTGCTGGGATGTTCCAGTCCACGTCTGGAATATTGAAGTCTCCAACCAGTACTACCTCACCCTTGTCTGCCATCCTTTGGATGGCTAGCATCAATTCCTATCTGTTTCTTCCTCCTGGGCTGGTGGTCTATAGACCACACCTATATGAGATGGCTGTCCCCATTTTCCTTTCCAGCTTAACCCACAGTATCTCTCCCCATTTTGTTCCTCCTGGATCTCTGTGGCCCTTATGTCATTTTTCATATACAGTGCCACTCCCCCTCCCTTCCTGCCTGCTCTGTCTCTACTGAATATGTTGTAGCCAGGTATGGCCATCTCCCAGTCATGGTTATCATTACACCAGGTTTCAGTGATGGCCACAATGTCCAGGTCTGACTGTACCATGACAGCCTCCAGATCTTCCATCTTGTTGCTAAGGCTCCTGGCATTTGCACACTTGCTTTAACACATGCATTATGTAAGAGGGTTTAATCTGTTTAATGACTTGTTTCATGAACATGGATCAAGCCTATAAAAGGGACATGTGGCCCAGTGTCTCCCAATCAGTTAACAAAATTTTAAATAAAAAAATAAATAAAAATTAAGGTTTGACCTTCTCCAGTTAACAGGTTATAAACATGTGAATAAATAAAAAAAAATCATTTTGAAGGGGTGAGGGTTGTTACTTATTGTTATTGCTACTGCTGCTATATGTTAGAAAACAGCAAAGCATAAGTGTTCAGTGCTGGACACAATGCAGAAGCTTCGTGTTTTGGAATGTCTTGAGTGCAGTAATAAAGTGGTGAACGTGGCATGCCAATCTGGGATTGGTAACTCAACTGTGTGTGACGTTAGAATGGCAAAAGATAAAATAAGAGATTTCACTGCTTCTATGCATTCTGGGGTTAAGGCAGAAAATTGTAATACTGTGCACATATGTAGAGATGAAGCGTTGGGCAAGGCGATCTGCATGTGGCTCATGCTGAACCCGAGCAAAGGTATTCCAATATCTGGCAATATCCGGAAAGAGAAAGCTCATCAGTTTCATCAACATCTGAGCAGGGATATGCCATTGCTACAGGTCCCTTGAGAGGAATTCTGGGCCTTGGGAAAAGTTCAGACTCTGGGGCTCCTGTGTAGCTTCATACAGCAGTGTGCCAGGAGGCCGGGGCCCATCTTTGGTGCTGGGCCCTGGGAATCATCCCTTGCTCCCCCACCCTCTCAAGGGCCCTGATTTGCCATGATAGAAGGATGGCTTGACAGATTTAAACATAGCAATAGCATAAGGCAGCTTTCCATTGAGGAAGAGAGCCTCTCTTTGTCTGTGGAGAGCTTTGTACTATTCCATCAAAAGCTATTAGCGATGACGGCAAGAGAGGGGCTGACAGCAGAACAACTGTACAATGCCAGCTAGATGAGGATCTTGAAGAAGCTACTCACAGATAAAACACTGGCTTCTGGCTCTGAGACCCATGCCCCAGTTACAAAAAAGTAAAGCATGGCTGACAGTTCTAGCCTGCAGTAGTGATAGTGGCACACAACAACTTCATCTGTTGGTGGTTGATAAGGTACAGAATCCTGGATGCTTTAACCATGTGAACCTTATCAGTCTACCTGTGGTTTATCAGGCATAATGCAGTGCCTGAATGAACTGTGACATTTTCAAGGACTGTTTTTTTTTTGCTAAATTCATCCCTTCAATAAAAAGTCATTTAAGGGTTAAGGGCATTCTACAAAAGGCTGCTCTTCTAATTGACAACACTGGTGCCTATCCCAGCAATGAGGTCCTCTGAACTCCTGAAGGTTCTTTTTTTTGTTTTGTATATTCTGTTTTCGCTCCCTCCACAGCCCAGGCCTCCTTCCGGGGTGCTCACTCGACTAGACCTTCTATTCCCTGCCTGAACCCCTCATCTGCAGGACTCCCCTGACCACCCAGGCAGGTCTAGCCCCCCAGATCACCCCCCCGGGGCAGGTCTGCCCTCTCTTGGCAGCCTATCTGGAATTAGAGAGGCCTCACCTGGGCACTGGGTCAGCCATGGAGTCTCTGCAGCGATGGACCGGTAGTGGGATGTGGGCCTGTCCCTGAAGCTCCCTTCATCGCCACAGTGCTGTGGTGGGGAATTTTCCAGTTTGTTTATCCCCAGGAGTGTGGCAGTGCAATGACATCAGTGTGGTGACACCACTGACGACCACCACACTCCTCCCCTCTACTACAGCTCAAGCATAAGTAGTGCCTCTGGCTACCACCGGGGGCTGCTACTGTGCCAAGTGGGCACTGGATCCCTCCCCAGAGAGAGGAGAGCAGTCCTCCGGACGCTCGATCCTCTCTCTCCCCCCTGCTGACCCCTGGTGCCCGAGCCCATTCCCAAACTTGGTTCACCGGCGTGGTGCGAAGGGAAGGTGACCAGTGCCTCAGCCCTCAGCACCACCAGGCTGGAAGGCCTTATGGTTCTGCCAGATGCACGTTCCTGCCAGTCAACACACTGCCAAGATCCAGCCTATGGATCAAGGCATACTGGGCACACTAAAGTGACTTTATTGCATCAAACTGCTTACAAATGTGCTGAATGAAGAAAACAAAACAGTTGTGAAATATCAGAAAATTGCTTTCCATCAAAGATGCTGTCTTCATGCTGGCCAAAAGCTGAAACAAAATCCATGTTGAAACAATTGCAAAATGCTTGGATAAATCCAGAGACTTAAAGGACCCAGAAGACACAATATCTGAGCAATCAAGCCAGGTGATGGAAGCCATAACAGGACTTGATACAATCATTGCACAGCCCCAGGTCGACATGGCAGAGTGGGAGAAAATGGATGTTGACGACCCTGGCCATGAGGAGCTCAGAGACTCCATGGTCCCCAGTACTGTTAACCCCAGTTCAAAAGGAGTGTGAAAGTGACTCTGAGAGAGAAGAAGAATGTGCCCTATACATCCCAACTGACATTGAAGCAGTGGAGAGTTTCAAGTGATGTTTATGCTGGCTTGAGCATCATGCAGAAATCAGTTTCCTACAAATCCTCCTTCTATTGCAATAATGAAGTAAGATAGTAAGGCAAAGTAACTCAGGAAAAAAGGAATCAAGGACTATTTCAACCCTATTTAATTTATTTTTAACTGCAGTTTTACCTTTTAATACTGTTAATAGTAAAGATATTTTGTTATGAGACAAACAAGAGTGCATGAGTGTTGTACTGCTGAGCTATCAATTGGGACCCCAATAGTTCGAAACCTCCTTTGTCTGAAAGGTTTTTGTGTCCCTATGTACTTTTGGAAAAACAGGGTTATACTATAATTCCCATCCTGGGCATGCAGATGATACCAAACATCTAAATAACCCATATCTTGTAGCAGTTTCTGAACCATCTTCACCATCTGATGCTCTCTTTTGGGAATTTTGGAAGTGGAATGCATGCGGGGTATAAGTGTTAAATTATGATCCCCCTCATTAATCTGTATGCCTTCTCCCCATTCCTCTATGGACAAAAAGAAAGTGTAGTCTGTACCTAGGGGACCATAGATCGAGGCCAAAGTAAGGACCAACCCATTGTATCTACTCTAATAAAGGTGTATTGACCCACTTTGTCCACTTTCTGGTCCAGAATTTCAAAAAGAGACCAGATCTAGAACCAACACCACCACGCCCCTCCTCTGCCTAGCTTTATAGGAGGAGGCCACCATGGTGCAATATCCAAATCCTGCCAGTTTTTCATGTTCCACCAGAGTAAGGTGGTCTCTTACAGAAGAATTAATTCTGTCTTTATTTTTTTATCTCACTTGCTCCTGTTTGCCAGTGTTACTCACACTATGTGCAGCAATCCAGAAGTCTTCTAGGAACTGCTGCCAAGAAATTAATGCTAGGATTGATCTCTGTTTGAAATGTTTTTGATTTCTCACTTTAAGTAATGTTTAGTCTGATGTAGAGATTTCTTAGAGTTGATTTAAGTTTTGAGAGAGGTTTTAAGGTAGTGTGATGCTATCTGCCCCGAGCCCTGTGCCCCTTCTCTTAGAGCTGTAAGTCTGTGGGTTGCATCCTTGACCTCTGTGTCCCATTGAGGCTGCTGCAGTGTCCCCCCAAACTTGCTTCAGAACCTCCCTGCCTGTTCTCACTTTGTTTAATTTTCAGCTCTGTGCCCCAGTGTTAATCAGAGCCCCTTCCACAACTGTACTGAGGCTTCTGCTCTCTCCTGTTGAGCATACTGCAGTGTCCTCCCCAACCCCCAACTTGCTTCAGGACTTCCCTGCTTAAACTATTTCTATTTAATTCTCAATCCCGTCCCCCAACCTGTTCATTTCTCTTTTGTTTTCTGACTGCTGTCCTCTCCAAGCCTGCTATGTAATTTTGTCCTCTCACCTTATCTCCCCAGGGGACTACTGTACCCTTTTGGGCTGTTTCCTCTCAAGCAAACTCACCAAGTGCTGACTTTTCCATTAGCAGATTATATATTTTAGCCAGTAGAGGGCCCAGTTATAAGCACACTTACCCAATGCAACCCAATACAATACAATACAATTCCTGTCTCATTTCACTTATCATGTGGTCAGTCTATCACTATTCATCAGTCTTTGCCCCCTCCTTCTTCTACTGATTGATACTGATCGATTGGCACCCAGTTCCTCCCCAATCCTTCTCTGTGCTTCTACTCTTCCTTAGAGCTACTGATCTGTACACCAGGCTTGCTGTCTCCTGCAGGCACGACACTTCCTAATCCTGTCTTGTCCTATCCACTTAACTGACTGTGTCCATAACTCTCCTAGCCCTCGTATTTGTGGTGCCATGGTATGCTCCTTATACTCAAGCCTTTTCTTAATCTTAATCGCCTTATCCATAGCGGCTCACCACAGCAAAGAACAAGGATCAGGTCCACCTCTGGAAATTTCCAATCCTGTAACCCTAACCTCATTCCACTGCACCTCCCCTTATATAATATGTCCACCTACCTTTATCCTCGGCCCATATCCTTCACCCTTACACTTTCTGCTCCCTTCAATCAGAGCACTCTCCTTAGCTTCCCTTCACTGCTGCCCTAGCATTACATCGCACCCATCATCACCTTACCGAAGGTCACAAAGGAAAAAAGCGCTCCTATCCTGCAAAAACTGGATCAAGAAACTGCTTCTCTGTTCAGGTAATGTGGAGCTAAACCCTGGACCCCTATTACCACTGGCATCTCCGGCAGAATTTGCATCTGCTCCTGGACTTAAGTTAATGTTAGTAATATACTGAACCTTGCAAAAAAGTTTGATCAGCTCCAAGTATGGGTTGCACATACTGAGCCGGACTGCATTATAATAACCAAATCTTGGCTCAAAAAGTCAAACAGTGATCAACAAGTCTCCCTTCCTGGCTACAACCTGCACAGGGCAGATAGGGAAGCCAGAGGGGGCAGTGTGGCCATCTACACTAAATCTAAGTTTACAGTCAGTGATATTCACTGTTAATCTAAACCTAAGGAGTATGAAATCGTATCTCTCTAATTACACCTTCCATCCACTGAATGTCTCACTTTTATTGGTGGTTATCTCCCTCATCTGGTGGCACCGACATCCTCACCATACTTAAATTCTTAATTGCCTCCACCAACACTGAAACTTTAATACTTGGGAATTTTAATATGGACTGGCTTACCCTCAAATCGCACAGCCTGAAATCCTTTTGTGATGAAGTTAGCTTAACCCAATTAGTCAGTGAACCCACTAGAACCAATACATCCAATCCCAACAACAGTTCTCTCCTTGATGTCATGTTTTCTATGCATCCCCACAAAATTCTTCACTCTGCAGTCTTCCACAATGACATGAGTGATCATGGGGTGGTTGATTGTACAAGATCACAAATTATAGCTCGACAGCAACCAACACTCATAATTAAGTGATCCTTTTGCAAGTTTAATTCATCTGACTACTTATTCGACTTGAGCAAAATTAGGTGGCAAGACCTCTACCTTGTCAAAACAATTGAAGAGGTGGTCACTGTCCTTAACGACAACCTCACTGCGCTGCCCAAGAAGCATGCCCCTATGATCAAAGTCAGGGTGCGTAAAACATCCAACCCATGGTTTACATCAGATCTCAAGGCTACAGTCCTACACTGTGATAAACTTTGGGCTAAGGCTAGAAAATCTAAAAGCCCAGCTGACTGGCAAGCATTCAGAGCAGCTAGAAACACCTGCATTAAACAAATCCTCCCAAGCAAAGCCAACTATTATGTCTCCACCCTTGAACAGGCAAAAGGGAATGCCCAAAAAATCTGGAAGACACTCAAGTTCTTCTAAGGTCAGCCTGTAGCCCCCTCCATCCCTCTGAAGATCCTCAACAATGGTAGGGCTGTGGTAAACAGCTGCCTAATCCTCAAGGAAATCAACAATCACTTCGTAACTGCTGGCCTAGCTTTTGACTCTTCACCTTATGCAGCCTGTTGTAGCAACCAAGACTGTAATAACATTGACTCACAAACTTCGACCCACCCACTCCATTTGTGCCCGCTTATCTATAAAGAAGTCAAAGATACACTTCTTAACATAGACATTAAAAAAAGTGCAGGGGACAAGTTTCTAGAACCTTTTTTTCTTAAACTAGGTTATCTCGACCTCACTGCCCCATCCTCCACATATTCAGTTTTCCATTTCCACTGCCAGTGTTCCCTCTTGCTGGAAATCTGCCCACATCCTCCCATTATTCAAGTCAGGGGACCCATGTGACCTAAACAACTATAGGCGCATCTCAATCTTACCTGTCCTCTCCAAAGTCCTTGAAAATCTAGTTTACTCCCAAATTAAACTCCATATTGAATCATCTTCAATCCTCAACCCTGCGCAATCTGGCTTCCAGCCCAACCATAGTACAGTCACTGCTCTAGCCAAAGTTACCAATTAATGGATCACAGCCAAGGACTCCACAAAAGTTACTGGTGCAGTATTTTTAGATCTCAGCAAAGCGTTCAACACTGTCGACCACAATCTGTTAGTTTTAAGCCTAATAAAAGTAGGCTCCACCCCCCTTGCTGCCTAGTGGTTTACCAGCTACCTATCTGGAAGGACCCAGAAAGTAAAAGTTGGTGGCCTCTTTTCTGCATCCCTCCCAGTTGTCAGGGGAGTCCCGCAAGGCTCCATATTAGGTCCCATCCTCTTCTCTCTGTACATCAATAACCTTGATGCACATTTATTGATTTATTTTTTTAGTTTTTGTTGACCGGGTAAGTGCTCTAGACAAATCCTGCCTATTTTCAGGCACGACCCAGGGGAAGGGGATACAGATGAATGCCAACTGACCTTGAACCAGATTAAGCTGTTGGTGGTATTTTTTTAGTGAATGAGAGAAATTTGGCCAGGACACTGGGGAAATTCCCCTGCTTTGAGCCGCTGGCCATCAGTGGCCAGTAGGGGAGTTTGATGCGGTTGCAGCAAGATGGCCACTGTGGACAAGTCGTGGAGGTGAAGGAGGTAGTGTCAGTAAGCGGACACAAGGTGAGAAGAATACAGTTGGAGGAGTCTTGCAGAAGAAAGCGGAGAGGATGTGGAGGATCCAGATATCGTTGATTACTACTTTAGCATCTACGGATGTGTCGGAGGAGATGCTGGTACAAAATGACAAGTGTGGTGCAAAGGCGGCTGCTTCGGAAGTCCTAGGGGCCAGTTTAAATGTCCCAAAGCAAGCGGTGCCTTTAAAACCGGCATTCAATGGCAAAAAGACTATTGGGAATACGGAAGCATCGGGGAGAAGAAGAGAATTAGAAAAAATGTCGGCGTTATCATGGAAGAGTTTGGAGTCGTTAAAATATGGGCAAGTGAAGAAAATGTCGGATTTGGCACTGGAGAAAGCGAGGGAAGTGGCAGAGAGAGGTCGGTCGGTGAGTCAGAAATTTTGGAGCCAGAAGGAATCAGAAAGCGTGGGGACTGGAAATAAAATATTGAATAAAGGGGCTGTGAGTACTGTACAAATGAAAAATGTTTCCCACCTTTATAATTAACAAAGAAACTGGGTTTGTGTTCAAACCAACAAACAAGGATAGTGGTGGAGTCGAAGAAGAACCCCAGGTGATTTTTCAAGCGGACAAAGGGGTACAGGATGGGGTAACTGAATTCAGTTTCCAAAAAAACAGAGCAGCATTATTGGTGAACAACAGGATTTAAATGTATTACAAGGGTTTAGAAAGGTGAACAAAAGATAAGCCAGCTTTGGTTGATAGAACTGTTACAGAACTAAAACCTGGGAATATGAGGAAAGGTGGTCTCCACAGACAGCATTACTAGCTGCAGGATGGAAGAAAATAGGGCAGGAATCTGGACTCCAGATTCATCTTGGGATAAATCCTGGAGTTAAATACAGGGGCCAATGTGGCAACCTGGAGAGGAATATTAAAACAGATTTAGTAGAAAGTAAAACAGAATTAGATGTTTTACAAGATAGAAATTGGAAAATAAAACAAAACAAGAGAGTTAGAGGAAGTAGAAAAGCAAAGTGCTTTTGAAGGAAAACCTACACCTGAGAAACCCCTAATGTCAGTTTATTTGCACAGTGCAAAGGAGTCAGCTCAAGGAGGAATGCAGTCGCATAAGATATAAGGAGGTTTGAAGGAAAGACCAAATAGATATTTTGTGGGTAAAACTTTAATAAAAGAATCTTTAATGTTTTCCCCGAGAGATGTTTTTGCATTTATTAACATTTCAGGAGAAGACAACTATGATATAAGCTTTCGGTCACCGGCTTTATTAGAGTTATTTTGGGAAAGGTATAACAGGGTTAAGTTTTCCCCATTATGGGCCCCCTTTTTAGTTATACCATTGTCAAAACCACTGATTAGGTATGTAACAGTCATGTTTAGAAATGAGGGGGTACATGTGGAGGATATTGTTTTTTGGTTATCACAGAAGTGTGAGGTAAAAAGTGACCAAGAGTCAATCCTGGATTCTGAGCAATTCTGGATGGGAGGGTGGAAGTTTAAGGTAAAACTAAGACAGACGAATGCGGGTAGAACACAACCTAACTCATTTTGCTAGGTAGAGATAGGGAGTGTGCTTTTACAGTGGGCAGCCAAGGCATGTTATAGATGTGGGAGCACGGACACACGTTTCAAGTGCTTGTGACCAGCCAAAATGTGATAACTGTGGGGAAGTGGGGCATGTTACCATGTTTTTGTGGCATGATTAAATGTGATTTGTGTGAAGAAAGGAATCATGCATTTAAGGAATGTCCGTGGGCTACTCAGAATAAGTTTAATTGTGTAAACCTAGATAATATCATTTCAAAAGCACAAGATGCTAGTGAAAATCAGCAAGGAATGGAAAATACTACCAAGGACCTTTCTAATATACAGAGCACTGTAGAAGCCTCAGGGGTAAAAGAGGTGAGCGAGGCCTTGATGGCACCTCCAAAAAAAGGGAATGGGGTTGGTAACAGAAAGTAATGAGCTTTTGCAACCTGTATGTTACACAGCCCCAAATGAGGAGATCGGTAGTGAGGAATACATTGCAGTGCAACAGCCATTACCTCCAAGAAGGTCAAGTAGATCTTCAAAAATATGGAACCTGAAGTTTTAGAAACTAAAATTCTTATGCTGCCTTATTCTGGGGATTCAGAAATGGAAATAGGGATACTGATTCACAGGTGTCAACACAAGATACTGTGGCACCTGTGAAGGAGGATTACAAGGAAGAAAAGAAAGAAGGAAAAATAAAAACCAACATATTAGGTATAGATAGTAAGTTGGAGCAAAACAATGGCTATGTTATGGGCTACCTAAATACTCATAGCCTTTTAAAGGCTCAAAAGAGACAAGCGGTTTTTCAGTTAATTTATGATCTAAATATATCTGTGTTTTTCTTCAGAAACTTGGATGTCATCACTAAACCAGATTGCCTTATTTAAAAAGGATTGGCCGTGGGGACCCTCTTTCTGGTCATTTGGACAGGATAGGGCAGATGCGTGGGGATTATTTTAATTCCTATAATTTTACTTTACATAAATTAATAGAATTACATTCAGGAGAATTTTTGATATGGAGGGAAATGGGGTAGCTAACACGCTACGTTTTATTAATATTTTAACCCACAATCAAAATCTGGGAGATAAAGTGTTTAGGCGTAATTCAACCATTTTTGATATCACACATACCTATTCTTTGGGGAGGGACTTTAACTGTAGTATAGGAAGAACAGGAGAGAGGTAGAAGAAGGTAAGGCAATAAAGTATACTGTGATACAAACTGTTTAAAAGATATTATTAAGACAGCAGAATTAGTATCCTGTATAGATAATAGGATTTCTGGGCCTAGAGGACATTCTTTAAAGGAAAGAAAAGTTATGTAATCGATTACCTGTTTATTTAAAAAAATTCAAACTGATAATCACGGATTATACCAGTAGAATTTTCTGACCCATAATTTTAGTAGTTAAGTAGGAAATAAAGAGACAGAGCAGACAGAGAACTAGGTGGAAGTTAAACACCTCCAGTCTTCAAGACAAAATTGCTATAAATTCTATTAAATGGATTTTACAAGCTTGATTATCTGTAAGTTTTTATATCAGAATTTAGGAGTGGTGGCTAGAAACAAAAGGACTGCATTTTATGGTTCAAAAGTTTGTGCAAGAGATGCCAGAATTCAGATTTTTAAATTATCTAAAACTGAGAAGGAAATTACAGCAACTAATAACATGGGCAAATGATACGGAGAGGATCTTTCAGAGCAAATTGAAGAAACCAAAGCTCAAATGAGGAAGTTGCAATATGATAGGTCTAAGACCTTGCAGTGGTAATTAAAAACCACAAGACAAAATCAGTGTTCGGAGACCTTTCGAGTTGTGTAAATCTTTAAAAACCAGGAGTCATTAGATTTTTAAATCATGGTAAGGGAAAGTGGATTCAGTGCAGGAGATAGGAGATAAAATAATAGAACATTTTAGGGAGATGGAACCTAACAAGATGAATAATTTGTATCAGGTGAAGCAGTTTCTGGGACCAGCCAGTAGAATTGTACCAGAGCCAGAAATTATTAAAAGTATGACAGGGGCATTCACAAAGACAGAAATTAAAGAAGTTATAAATTCATTAAAAAATAATGTTTCCCCAGGTCAAATGTATTTTACGGGAAATTTCAGGAAGAAATAGTACGGTGTTTGGAGAAGGTCTTTAATTTCTTCTTTAAGGAAGGGGTAAGCTATGGTGCCTTTGCAGAAGGCGTGCAAATTTATATATATAAATCAGGAGATAAGGGAGAATTTAAAAATTGGAGACCGATAACCTTATTAAATTCTGATTACAAAATCCTTTCGACTTTGATTAACAATAGATTGAAGGTTTTGTCAGAAAGGATGTTTACACCTGTACAACATTGTGGAATTCCTAATAGAGAATCCACTCTGTTCTATGTTTGATTAGAGATATTATTGAACATAGGAATGAGACTGGGGAGAAGTGTTACATTTGTCATTAGATTTGGAAAAAGCCTTGATAGAGTTAACCATTTTTCTTATTCGCCACTTTAGAATTTTTAAGGTTCCAGATGATCTTGTAAATCTAATTAAGGGACTATATGTCAATGCTAGGGTATTTCCCAGCATAAAAGGGAATGGGGAGGATTTAGAATGAGCTGTGGAGTAAGACAGGGATGTCCACTGAGCCCCCTACTTTATAATTTTCACTGGAACCATTACTTAGATCAATATGTTTATCACCAGGGTGGCGGGGTAAAATTCGGGATCAAATAATTTATTAATATTCAAGCATATCGGATGATATATGCCTTTTTTCCTCAAAATCACAAGTAAAGTTCTTTTCTCAGTATTTGGGACTTACGCAAATATAGCCAGCACTAAAGATTAATTTCAAAAATCAAAAGGGTTAGTAATAGGTGGACCTAGTATAAAACCGGTGGTTTGCAATATAATCGAATGGTCTTCTGAACCACTGTTTATTTTGGGGGTAAGGTTTTGGCCCCAGAATAATCCAGAGGATAACTGGAAATTAGTGTTGGAGAAAATAGAAGTCAAGATTAATAGATGGAAAAAGTTTAAATTTTCAAAAATTAAAAGAATTCAAGTGTTAAAACAATTTATTCTACCAAGATTACAATACTTAGCTGTCTTATACCCCTTGCCAACCCAATATGAGATGAAATTATATAGTATTTGTTTCCAGTTGTTATGGGGGAACAGATTGAACCCAGTCAAAAGAAAGTTTACTTATCTGGATAGAAAACAGGGAGGTTTAGGGATGATAGACCCGATTGTCTTTTGTTATGCAATCTTTTTGTCCTTTTCTTTCAAAAATAGCTTAGGAACGTCAGGTAATCACGGGGACTTATTTTTCAATAACATAATGAAGAGGTATATATCTGCCTGGTTACACTGTGCTCCGAAATTATCACAATATTTACCTGTGCCAGAATATTTTAAACCTGCTGCAAAAAAATTATATAAATGGAAAATCACTAAAAATCAAATATTAAAAAATTCAGCAAGAACTCAGTATAAGGAACTAATGTCTTTAAATTATTCAGCAGAGCCAGTCTTTAAAAATTGCTCGAGGGAACAAAATTCAGATGTCTTAGATCAACTGAATAACCCAAGGTTGCCAGAGTATATGTGGGAGAGTTTATGGTTGATGATGTATGGAAGAATAAACATAAGAGGAACAGCAAAGTATAAGGCAAAGAAGAGATCCTGTCCTTATTTAGAGTGCATAAATCAGGAAGAAACAATAGAGCATTTTTTCTACAGTGCTCTTTCCCATCAAAATTGTGGATATATTTGGCAAAAATGTGGAACTTTCCATGGTTGGCCCAAATAAATTATGATATTCTGGTAATTGGGAGTTTTCCCAGCCTTTATTAATATATGAGAAAGGTACTTTGAGAGTGTTTCTGGCAAGTTTAAGATATTGTTTATGGCAAACAAGATGCCAATGGGTGTTATACCAAAGAAAACCCTCATTAGAAGGATTTTGCAGCTACGTAACTAATACTTTGAATAAAGTGTTTTTAACAGAATTACAAATGTTTAATGTAAATAAAGTAAGGATGTGGTGGAAGGGGTTTTCACATATTATCAAATATAAATAATATAAGGGGGATGAGAGGTGGTACAGGTTGTAGATGAAAGTAAATGAGTTTCTTAAGGATACAAAGGTAGTGGGAAGTTACAGGAGTGGTGTTATTTGTTTAATAAGACAAGATTACGGTTGTATATATCAAGTTGTATTTATGCATTTATGAAATTATGTATTTATGTGTTTAATTCAATAAAAATCACCCCTACTCTTTTTGATAAGTGCCATGGGATATTTACCATCCACCTGAACTACCACCAATCCAGGCAGATGGGACCTCGATTTAACGTCTCATCCGAAAGACGGCACCTCAGAAGTGCAGCACCCCTCTCATGCTGCGCTACAGTGTCAGTACTGCAATATTAACCCAAGTGCCAGATGTGGGAACTGAACCCACAGCCCTCTGATCTCCTGGCCTCAGAGGCGAGTGTGCTACCTACTGAGCCACTGACACTGCTAATCCCAGTCCCATCTGCATTTCTTTGCTGATGATACCGTACTGTATACATCGGGCCCTACACTGGCTGAAGTGAGGGATGTACTCCAAGCTGACTTTGCACAACTAGAAATCAACCTAATCAATGCCAAACTACTCCTCAATGCCAAGAAAACTAAGGCAATGATCTTTGCCTCAAACACCACCTCCACTTCCCTTGCAAACATGCACAAAGAATTCATCACTACCTCCCTAGGTGAACCCCTTGAAATCACCTCCAAATTCAAATATCTTGGTATGTGGCTAGATAACAAGCTTTCCTTTTACAACCACCTCCTCGATCTGGCAAAGAGGCTAGAAATTAGGCTAGGTTTCTGCTTCCGTAACAAGTCCCTCTTTCCACTGGATACCAGAACGAGGCTGGTCCAGGCGACTTTCTTGCTGCTACTCGACTATGGAGATCTAATCTATTCCTCTGCAGTGGCCTCAGGACTCAACAAACTAGACGTTCTCTACCACTGCACCATATGGTTCATGACAAACCTACCCTACCGAACCCACCATTGCAATTTGTACCTAGCCACTGGCTGGACATCACTCTCAACTAGTTGCATGCTTCATCCTGGTATCTGGATTCTTAAGCTACTCCTGAACAAGCTCCCGAACTATCTCACAACCCTTTTCCGTATTTCCCATAGCACCTACACTCTTAGGAAAAATTACCTCCTCCTCCTCGATGTACTAAGAACTCACACCTCACTCGGCAAGCGGGCCATATTGACCATACTCCCAACTATCTGGAACCAGCTCCAAGGCATACTGAAGTTCCCGGTACTGTCCCTGTCAGCCTATTTAAAAGGTTGGCTGCAGCAAAAATAAAAGAAACGTGCAGCTGCTTCTAAATCCTAGCTCACTGCTCTAACCCTAGCCCACTGGTTCCTCTTACTTGCCTAGAAATTAGCTGCCTTGATACTTCAAAACAAGCACTTTGTACCTTTTTTCTATACTTGTATTTTTCTATGTCATTTTTATGCAACATGTTAATGCTTGCCCATAATTCTGTACTTGAATTTGTACTGTTTTTTAAATTATACAATCTGTAACTACCTGTCTGTGTCAAAGGACCTCCTTGTAAATGAGCTTGCTCAACATAGTTTTCCTACAATAAATTTGAACTTTAACTTTTTTTCAGAAAGTTAAGGCTCTTGCTACATTTAATTGGGTTAATCAAACCATGTACATTGTACAAGATAACCTGAGTAGGATCATTACCCACTGGCCTTAAAACTAATTCTGGCAGTTTGAACTCTCTTGTAGAGTGCTATCCCATACCAGTATGGTATTGTAGGAATAACCAGATGTCACAGTAACAATAACCACAAAATTGGGTTTCAACTGGGCAAACCATAGTAAACACTGAAATACAAATATAGTTTCAAGACAGGAGGTCTGAAACGTCAGACCTCTTGTCCCTCCCTGGTCTCATGGTGAGGTGGAATACTGTCTGGCATTGGGATGGGAAAGGGGTTGTGTCCTTTCTCCAAGAGGCCATTCCCATGAGTTCAGAGGTGACAGGCTAGGCTCCCAAAACAGAAGAACAGGCAGGAAATCACTCGTCTGTTTCAGCACGGTTGACCTACTATTCCAGAAAAAAAACACATCCCTCCCCATCTGCAGCATGCTGACAAAAGTCCATTAAAAAAAAAAACAGTTTAACAAGTAATTCGTAATAAAAAATGTCAGAGATGAATTAAGTATCATGACAATCAAGTAAAAAAAAACATCCATGAAGTAAACATTGGAAAAGAGGTCTAACGCAGAGAAAGGTTTGAGAATGGTATGAATATCTGTGAGCAGGGCAATATATAGGGCAAACCCAGGGGGAGTAAGATGGGAGTCCCGCAAGGCTAGGGAGAGTAGGCCAAGGTGGCACAGCACCATGTAGAGCAGAGCAGGTAAGCAATAATACCTGACAGGGTGGGCAGAATAGGGAAATACCAGACTGCCCAGGGGCATAATGAGACCCTGACACCACAGGCAGAGGGCCTTATAGCTCCTGGAAGGTCTGGTATTCCCTTACACTGCCCATCCTGGAGGGTATTATTGCATTTAGAAAATGGCCCATATGTAACATTTTTATTAAAATATAATTACAATTAAGAAGATGAAGAAATGTTAAAAACAGAATAAAAGTGGAGTTGTTTTTGTAAAGTAGTTGCTGTATTGTGCTGCAGTATACAGTAGAGGGTGCTGCTTTTTAGGAGAGCCTGCTGTAGTGATCTGCATTTGTGCTCAGTGGTTTTATGGGAGTTGTAGTCCTGCAGTTTGAGGTTGTGGTAGGCACAGAGACTACAATAATTTCCTCATTTTAAAAATATTAAAAAAAAAATACTCAGGTAACTGAACAGGACATGGAGTACTCAGGGAGTTATGTAAGTGTTTTCTTGTCAGCCAGACGTTTGGGGGACAAGTGCGGTGAGGAGACACAGGAGCAAGCTGTTGTGAGAGTGGGTGGGGATCAGGGAGAAGCACTGTACAGAGGAGCGGGACTTGTGTAAACTGCATCCCACAGATAGAGTCAGGTTGCTGAGTTGGAGCGCTTGTGAGAGCAGGCAGGGATCATAGATTGGGAGTGCTGTGAACGGCTATGTGGGGTCAGATTTTCGCGGGGGGGTAAAGGAGATGCGTTGTTTTATGGATTTTTATTGTGAAAGTCTTTACATTTATTTTTGTAGGAAGTGATGCAGCGCTTAAGAAGGATGATGTGGCCTCTTGCTCGCTCTCTTGCTGAGCGAGAAAAAAAATGGCAGCAGAAGGATTTATAATTGGCACTTTGATATCTTGGCTACAGGTGGCTGGCACTTGTTTTTCAGAAGTCTCAATCAAAAAATAATTGCCCAGGTCTGGACTTGTGTTAGCCAATCAGCTTTCTGGATTATTTTAAGCCATTTTCTAAGCATTCATAAACCATAGCTAGAGGGGGTTACGTGGCCAACAAAGGGACTGCCCCTTCTACCAGCCCATCGTCCCTTCCAGTAAACATACCATGGTGTACACCTCCAACTCTCAGACTCCTCCCATGTCAAGGGATCCCCTCCTGGAAAATACACAGGCATGTAGCCCATCAAGCTTGCTACATGTAAACAGGGTAGCAGCAAAGAGGACTGGCAATGAATTGGCAGGTTAAAAATTCAAGTTTTATTTATACAAAAAGATAAAAAGTACATACAAGCACATCAGGTACACGTAAGCATAACAGAGAGTGCCCAAGTTACCCAACCAGTTTTTCTTGATGCTTATCAAGAGTCACTGACTTGAGTAGTGGATTCCTTAAATGCCAGATTTCTCTTAAAGAGACAGTGCTTCAATCATATGAAACCACTTAAAATTAATTCTATTTATCTTAAACTTGCCCCATAATATGGGGCAGGTACCCACTTAGCTGGACAGTTTATTTTATCATAGTATTTCTTCAATAAGGTACATCAATTTAGAACAATTATGACAATTACTATGTAACTATAGTTTTACTATTAGTATGGCATAATCAGATATTTATCTTTCCTAATACATAGAAGTACCAGCTGTAGTTGAATGTCCACATTAATATGGAGACATAAGCACTGGAAAAATATTTGTACTAATCATATACTGATGCTATTTGGAATTTTCTTTTTTCCATTTTTTGGCTTACACCTCTTTCATGATACAGTAATGAAGGTACTGGATGAGTCAGGTGGAATAGTACCTCTCTCCCAGTATAGGTCTATATTACCCTACACTTACTCTATGACTCCTGGTAACCAACACCATTAGATATCTAGGGGAAAAAAGGAAGAAAAGACCATTAGCTACAACATAGTACTAAAATCCAATGCCTTACTCAATTTTAGCTTACTTCCTCCTTACTATTGCTGCTATTTCCATACAATCATTAAGGCCTGGTGAAAAATGCCCTCCTAATTGTATTATTTACATAATTTCTCTTTGTAGTACCAAGTCCTCAAGGTCACCTCCCCTTCTTTCCCAATTCTGTCTTCTCTATACCATAATACTTAAACTTGTGTGCTGCAGATCTTGTTGTGAATGAACATGTATTGTCAATGAATTTCTCATGTCTCTGTTAAGTTCAGCCAGTCCGGTGGCGCTGAGGGTTGAGCCACTGGATGCCACACCTCTCACCACGCTGGCGACCCAGGTTAGGGAATGAGCCAGGGCTGCCGGGGGTCAGCAGGGGAGAGAGAGAGAGAGAGGATAGAGCATCCATAGGACAGCTCTCTTCTCTCGGGAAAGGAACTAGGGACAGCCCAGCATTGCAGCAGCCCCCAGTAGAAGCTGGGGGCACTGCTATGCTCAGGGCTCAGGTAGTGGGACACAGAGCCACGGCGGATGTCATCAGATGTCATTGCATGTCTGGGCTCGGGAGGAGGGTGTAACAAAGAAAATCACCACCGGTGAGGGGATAGGTGATGGCACCAAGAACCCCAGAAGCCACACTCCAAGACCGGGCACCTCTCCTTGCGTGCCTCTCCCCGTCTGCCTGTCAAATTGGATTATAGATAGAGCACACCCTGGGAAGATAGGGCAGCCCTACCTCAGAGGGTGCAGAGCTGGGGAGAGGGTCTGTCAAGTCGGTACGGGGTGAGGAGAAGTGTTCTTCAGGCAGGAAGTAGAGCTCCAAGGGTAAATGGCTGTGGGAGAGACTTCCCCACTGGGCAGAGCATAAACAGAAGTTTGGGAAGAAAATGTCTCTGTTAAGTATCACCCTCTGATGTTTTCCTACCCTCTGTTTAAAGAGTTGGTTAGTTTTTTCCCATGTAAAAAACTCCACATGTACAAGTGGCTAAGTAAACTATGTGTGTTGAGTCACAGTTCACAAATTTACAAATTTCAAAGTTCTTTGTTGCACTGATACTTGTAAATTGACTAGCTTTTTCTTCAACCACAATGTATATTCATCTCCCATATGATTGCCCCTCCTTGTTTACCATAAGTCATAATAAAACTTAATGGCTGTTCTCTGTTGACTCCCTTTGGTTTGACAACTAGAAGGCTGTCCCTATTGACTTCTTCCCCTTCTTTTTCTGCTTGGTCCAGAATCTGTGGAGTGTACCCCCTTTCCCTGAATCTCTCTCCCTCATCTGCAGCATAGGCAGGAATCCGATAGAGTGGAGTCACAGCCTACCCCCCCAGGATAACAGGGAAGGCCTCAGGGAGGTCAAGAAAGAAGGGAGTAGAAGGGACAAGATGGAGGCTAGGGAGTAGAAGGGACGAGATGGAGGCTAGTGAAGGGAAGGGGGCATTATGGAGGCATTATGGAGGGTGGTCTCATTGAATGCAAGAAGTCTAGGAAACAAATCCGTTGAGCTACAGGCACTCTTAGCAGTGTGGAGGGTGGATATTGCAGCTGTCACAGAAACATGGGCAACTGAGCACCAGGACTGGGATCTGGCAATCCCAGGATACAAATTATACAAGAAAGACTGTAAGGAGGGTGGGGTGGCAGTCTATGTGAGGGACAGAATCAAATGCACAAGGGACGAGGGAGAAGAAAGGAGAACAGAGGCAATCTGGCTGCAGTTCCTAGACTCAAGAGATAGGAAACTATGGTTTGGGGTGGTATACAGTCTGCCATCCCAGTCTGAGAAGCTTGACAGGGAGCTAGCAGGACAAATGAAAAAGGTATGTAGAAAAGGGAAGGTGGTCATCGTTGGGGATTTCATGGGGGACTTCAACTTGCCAGGGGTTGACTGGAGCATTCCGGTCACCTCCAGTGCTAGTGAGCAAGTGCTCCTGGATGCGATCCTGAGAGTCTCCAGACACAGTTGGTTACTCTACCTACTAGACTAAAGAACACTTTAGATATGGTATTATCAAATGGGGAGGCAGTGAGGGAAATAATGGTAGAGGACCCACTATCCGACAGTGATCACCAAACGGTGTGGTTTAATATCATGATGTGTGGAACGCCAGAGAAATCAGTTACTCGGGTGGTAAACTTCAGGGGGGGTGGACCTTGGGAGGATGCAGGAAGTACTGAATGAGAAACCTGAGGGCATAAGGCGTGAGATGGACGTGGAGCTGAAATGGGATATTATTAAACGGGGGTTACAGAGGCCACAGAAGCCTGCACCAAGGCACCGAGTAAGAGAAGCAGAGCAAGAAAACCATGCTGGTTTAACAGTGAGGTTGAGGAGGTGGTCAGGGTAAAACAAGTGGCTCACCAGAAGTTTAGGAGGACAAGGAAGGAAGGAAGTGGACAGGGAGGAATATGCAAGATGGTCCAGGGAGGTGACCAGAAAAGTGAGAGAAGCCAAGGCCCAGAGGGAGCTGAGATTAGCACAGGGAATTAATGGGGGGAAAGACTTTTTCAGATACATCAGGGAGAAAAGAAAGTGCATGGAGACAATAGTGAGGATAAAAAGGGGTGGGGAGTGGACGGAAAGGGGGAGGAGCAGGCAGAATCACCGAATGAATACTTTTGTTCCGTGTTCATGGAAGAAAAGGGGGGACTGCTACCAGCATGGGCTGGGAAGGTGGGGAAAGGAGGAGAGGAGGAGTCAGATGGAAGAATTGAGGCAAGTAGAGTCCTAGAGGGACTGAGGGCACTGAAGGTAGACAAGGAACCAGGGCCGAATGGTATCCACCCCAGGGTGCTGATGGAGATGGCGGAGGTGTTGGCGGAGCCACTGGCGGATCTGTACAGCACTTCACTGGAGTTGGGATGTGTGCCACTGGACTGGAGGATGGCACATGTAGTGCCATTACACAGGAGTGTGCCAAGGGATGAACCAGGTAATTATTGTCTGGTAAGTCTCACATCCATAGTGTGCAAACTCATGGAAACGATACTAAAGGAAAGACTGGTGTCATACCTGAATGGCCTCCAGGATGTGAGGCAGCATGGGTTTGTTTCAGGGAAGTCTTGTCAAACCAACCTGATACAATATTATGACTGGATGACTGGTGAACTGGATAAGGATCATGTGGTGGATGTTCTTTACTTGGACTTCAGCAAGGCCTTTGATTCGGCGTCTCATGGGTGGCTTGGGGGGAAGCTAACTGGTGTAGGAGTAGGGGCAAAAATGATGAACATGATTACAAGCTGGCTGTGTGGGAGGCTGCAATGGGTGGTGGTGAGAGGGGAGCTCTCAACTCCAAGGCTGGTGATGAGTGGGGTGCCACAGGGCTCTGTCTTGGGCCAGTATTGTTTTGGCTCTTCATATCAGACTTTGGACATGGGGTGGTGAGCAAGGTAAGTCTGTTTGCTGACAACACCAAAATCAGAGCAGTGGTGGATGGAGAGATGGGATGGAAGCAGCTGCAGGGGGACCTAAGCAAGCTAGAGGAGTGGTCAGAGAGGTAGCATCTGGGGTTCAATGCAAAGAAGTGTAGGGTTATGCACTTTGGAGTGAAGAACCCAAGGAGAGAATACTGGCTGGGGGGTTAAGCTTGGCATCACTGAGGAGGATAACAGGAACCATGAACAACACTGCCCAGTGCAGGAGAGTGGCTGAAAAAGTGAACAAAATGCTGAGGTGCATAGCAAGGGGGTTTTCATCTCAGTGAAGTGAGGTGATCTTGCCCCTCTACAGATCACTAGTAAGGCTGCACTTAGAGTATTGTGTGCAGTTTTGGAGGCCATACCTAAAGCGTGATATCAGACTGCTGGAGGGGGTGCAGAGGAGGGCAACAAAGATGATATGTGGAATGGAGGAGACAGACTATGACAGCAGACTGGAAGACCTGAATATGTACACCCTGGAGGAAATAAGGGATGGGGGGCATAATAGAGACATTCAAGTATCTGAGGGGAATCAATAAGGATCGGGTAGATGAGATCTTTAAGTTAAGGAGGGGGAGGGCCACCAGGGGGCAGGGGCTAAGAATGAAGGGGGGAAGATTTAGGAAGGAAATGAAGAAACACTATTTCACAGAGAGGGTGATAGCAAAATAGAATGCCCTACCAGAATGGGTGGTATCATGTAAATCTGCGAACATTTTCAAAAGGGCATGGGACAGGGAACAGGGGCGAGTGAGGGTGGGGGTGGCAGTGGGATGACAAAAGGGAGGGGGGTTGGGGCAGCTGCAAACTAGGGGTGTTGGCTGCACACTCGCGCAGTCTTGGGTAGACTGGGTGGTCTGTTTCTGCTGGCACATTCGTATGTTCGTACACTCTGTTCCTTGTAATCATTACCATTACTACACTTACATTTCACTCTAAGGTACTAGGATTTTGGAATATTTGTTACAAGATGCTTCGGGTGGCAGCTGGAGGCATGCAGTATAGTATTACTATCAAATGGCTTTCTGTATTGGTTCGTCCTTATAGTACCATCCTGCTGCTTTCTTATGTCCCGGTCCAGGAAAGTCACTTTCTCCTGATCTGCTTGTATAGTGAACCTAAGGTCTGCATTGGTACTCTCTAGAAACTTTGTAAATACATCCAGTTCACTCCTGCTGCCTTTCCATGTCACAAAAACATCATCTATATACCACCTCCAGAGGTCCAATCAGTGGGCCCTATGCACTATTGGGCAGAGTGACTATGCGTATGTATCTAGGGTGTGCAGCCACTCTGTACCCTATGTGGCTCCCACACGGGGATGCACTAAGGGGGATGTGCAGCACCTATGTACCCAATCCCCTGGCTACATGAAGAGCAATGCACTGGGATGGGTGAAGGGCATGCCAGCACTACACTCCATGCACCTAAGCACGTAGTGCTGGTCATGGGGGTGCACAGGGGGTAGAGGTTATGGCAGGGAGAATCCTGTCATAAGCCCTCTATGTGCCCTGTGAACACAGCAGGAGTTGTCTGACAACAGGGCAAGTAGCCCACCCACATTCCAGGGCCAGTGCATACAGCCACCTACTGCCTCCCACCCACCTCAGCACACATTGGACCCCCCCAGGACATCCTCCACACAGGGGCACAGGATTGGATGCTGCCCTGCCCCCCGAATGGCACCGCCTGCCCACCCCCACTAATGGAGTGGTACAGTGCCTTCCCACCACACCGTCGACTGCCACCCCCCACCCTGTCCCTGGGCATCACTCCGGTGCCATTGGAATGCCAGCAGTATTGCCTTCTGCACACCATCACAGCTGCTGACCACTGGACATCTAAGGGGTGCACTGCCAACATGTGCCCCACATGTATGGGATCCACTGTGGGTCCCGGTCCAGCCGGATCTGCAATTCTGCCCCCAGCCACCCTGCAGAGTCCTGTGCATGGGAGGGGGTGGGGATGTGGTCAGGTGGCTGTCAGCAGTGACTACCAGCTGATGCACACTTGTCCGCTGGTGTGCAGCTACACAGGTGGGGTATGCACGGTTTGCAGTGTACCCCCGTCCACTTACAGCACAGGGCCCAATGATAGTAATGGTTGGTCTCAGGGCCATAGATAGTTTACTTTCCCAGTATCCTAGATATAAATTAGCATTATTGGAAGCAAACATTGCTCCCATAGCTGTGCCTTTTAACTGCAAGTAGTATTTATCCTGGAACAAAAACATGTTAGAGGTCAATACCAGTTTGGTATACTCACACAAACATTCTGTAAGACCTTCCTCAAAGTCAGTACCCCCTTCCAGCCAGTGGTGCAAAGTTGCTATTCCCTCCTCATGAGGGACATTGGTATATAATGCCTCTATGTTGTGCCCTGTTAAGTGAGTGGTACCAGAATAGCACCACACTATACTGCGCTAGTGTGGTAAGCGCTCACATGAACAGCGAGGGGGATTTACAGTGCTTGTTGTAAGTGTTCTACTGGTTGCTGTCCAGGATGCTGAAACAAGATAAGAGCACCAATAGCCAGGAGGCTGGCCAAACTGTTCCCATGGTGTGGAGGGCTCAGGCATAAAGCAGCTTGCCCAGGAACAGTGGAGACCATGGTTCCAATCCTGGTCTCCAACCTGTTTAGTATGCCTTGGGACTTAGTTTTTTTTTTAATGGTGCTGTAATGGCTCCCTGAGTTTTAACTTTCCCTGGGATCTGCTCCCCCTTGGAGTTAGAATCCTAAAGAAGGGGGGTAGTGGTGGGGGGGGGCAGAGGCCCTGCAAAAAAAAAATTGGCACAGTTTTTACCATGTGCTCCTAGCTGACGCTATTATCAGCACAGTTTGGACACAGTGTCCTTCTATGTCAAGGGATACAAGCCACCAAGACTGTTCCAGTTGTAAGTCATCTAGTATGTTTAAGACCTCAGTTGTATCTCAAAGGTAGGAGGGTATTAGTTTGATCAGTTTACTAATATGGGCATCAATATCAAATCAAATCAAAACAAACTTTTTTTATAAAAAGCACCTTTCCAAAACCAAGGCGTTTGTACATAATTCATTAAAATAAATCAATAAATAAAACAATTAACTAAAACCATGAATAGAACAAGTTAAAATTCATGACAAAGGCATTAAAATTCAATATACGCAAGACTAAAAAGAAATATCTTCAAAGCTACTTTAAAACTTCAGATGGTCAGGAAATCTCACATTTGACGAGGTAGAGAATTCCACAGGGCTGGGAATATAGAATTAAAAGACCTGACCCCAGATGTCTTAAACCGAACCCTGGGAATCTCTAGCAGTCCCTCATCAGCAGATCGGACAGAGCAGGAGGGACAGTAGGGATGAAGGAGATCTTGCAGGTAACCAGGTCCCTGGTCGTGTATGGCCTTACAGGTCAGCAAACTGACCTTGAAGGTGATCTGCCACTGTACTGGCAGCCAGTGCAGTCTGCAGAGCACAGGCATTATATTACTGGTCCTAGATGTACCAGTCAATAGCCTGGCTGCCATATTCTGCACAAGTTGCAGGTGGTGGATATCAACTCCCAGTAACCCAAGGTAAAGAGCGTTGCAGTAGTCAAGGTGGGAGGTAATGGAGGAGTGGACCGAAGTTGGAAGATCATCAGAAGGAACCAGGTACTTCACCCAGGTGATATTCCTGAGATGGTATAAGAGGTTTTGACAACTGCCGACACCTGAGATTTAAGTGTCAAACAGTCATCAAACATAATGCTCAGGTTCCGCACCAGGTCTGAGGTAGTTAGCCAAATACCCCCAAGCCATAGACCTCAAGGTGATCCTGCCAACAAACCCACCTCCCAGCGACTTGGGTTCACAACCAACACCTCAGTTTTTTCTGGGTTTAACCACAGTCAACTCACATTCATCCAATCCTGGATTTCAGTGAGACAGTTGTTAAAAACCAAAACAGCAGCATCCTGGCCAGGCACAAAGGACACGTACAGCTGAGCGTCATCTGCATAGCCATGAAAACTCAAGCTGTATTGCCTAATAATCTTTCCCAACAGCAGCATATACACCGCAAACAACATGGGTGCCAAAATGGAACTCTGTGGCACCCCACAGGATAGGGGAATGATGAAGAGGAAAAAATCCCAGACACCACCCTCTAAGTCCTACCCTCAAGGAAAGATTGAAACCATCTGAGGACTGTACCAGATAGTCCACAGATGAACCACAGGCACTCTAATAGTACACCATGGTCTACAGTGTCAAATGCCGCACAGAGATCAAGAAGGACCAAGATGGAACAGGTCCTTTGATCTCTCCCTATTAGGAGGTCATATTGTACCTAGACAAGGGCTGTCTCGGTACTATGTCTCTTCCTAAATCCAGACTGGAGAGAATCACAGACATTGTGGCTGGTCAAATAATCATCCAGCTGTGATGCAACCACCTTCTCAATAACCTTACCCACAAAGGGCAGGTTAGAGACAGGCCTGTAGTTAGCCAGACAGTCCGAGTCCAAGGAGGACTTTTTAAGAAGGTGCTGAACCACTGCCTCCTTCAGAGGATCAGGAAAAATTCCCCTCTCCAAAGATATCCTGATTATCTCGGCAAGGACCGGACTGATTTTATTCATGCAGCCCACTAGGAGACGTGTGGGGCCCGGGTCCAATCTACAGTTGGTTGGGTGCAATGACTGGATGACCATCACAATGTCACTGATCGTGGGGAGGCTGAAGTCACACCACACAAACCGGGTGTCCGACATCTCCTGCTGACCACCACAGCTACCATTAGGGAGGGTCAAGTGGATACCAGATCTGATTGTGGCAACCTTATCTGAAAAGAATTGAGCAAACTCCTCACACTGTTCTTGATAAAAAGCACTTCCAGGCTGAAGACAGATTGGACTGCACAATCTGTCCATAGTCCAGAAAAGCTGAGCTGGTTGATTCTGTGCAGCAGCAATCTCCCTGGACAGGAATACTGCTTTCTTATGGGTGATTGCTGATTGATAGACCACATAATGATCCATCAAACTAAGTTTGTCACACTCCAGGCCCGACTTCTGCCAACACCTCTCTAGCCTTTGTCCCACTCTCCTCAACTCCCTCAGAGTCTCATGAAACCAAGGAGACCTGGGGCAAAGAGTGAGGGGATGAATACAAACAGGAGCAATTGAATAGAGGGCCCCTATCATACTATGCCAATAGACAGTACCAGGCCCTGAATCCATGCATTCCTCGGTAAGCCCGATAGGTCCAGTACCACCATCAGGCCATCTGGGGAAACACCCCTCAAAGGGCGGTACCGGACCATCTCCATAGGGGCTGGCCTACTAGGGGTGGCCTTGAAACTGAACCCAATGGTATGATGGTCAGACCACCTGACTTTTTCCACCACCAAATTGGATATCTCCATCTCCAGGAGAAACAGCAAGTCCAATGAATGACCACCACTATGGGTCGAGGAGGAAATAACATGTGTGAAGCCCAGCAAGGTCATTAGCTGGAGGAAGTCCAGACCAAACTGCAAGAGTTCATCTTCTACCCTGGTATTGAAATCACCCAGAACCAACTATCTGGGGGATCCCAATGTCAGGTTGACAATGAAGTCCGTGACTTCCCACAGGAAAACATTCCTGTCTCCTGGTGGATGGTAGACGAGAAGTATCCTGCACTCCACACCCCCGCCCATGATACATTCAAAGGATTTGGGAGTTACATAGAATCATAGACAGTGTCGGCAGATAAGGGCCTATGGCCCACCCAGTCTGCCCATTTGAGCTTGTAAGTTCAGTTTATGTTTTCCTAGAAGTCTGTTGCCCCTTACCCCTGACCTCCAGAATTCTTTTATGTCTATCCCATGCATTCTTAAATCCCGTGATTGTTTCAGCCCCCACCACTTCCTCTGGCAGGGTGTTCCACTTGTCCACCACCTGTTCTGTGAAGAAATTCTTCCTCATGTTTCCTCTGAATCATCCTTCTCCAACTTCATCCCATGCCCTCTAGTTCTGGAACATCTTTTACACTTAAAATAGTGTATTCCTGCACCCTGTTCCTCCCTGTAAGATACTTGTATGTCTCTATTATATCTCCTCTCTCTCTCCCTCCCTCCAGGGAGTACATGTTCAGTTCCTTCAACCTGTCTTCATAGGACTTGTGATGCAATCCATGCACCATCTTTGTTGCCCTCCTCTGAACCTTCTCTACCCTGTCTAAGTCCTTACGTAGGTATGGTCTCCAGAACTGTACACTTTACTCCAGGTGGGGCCTCACTAGTGTCTTGTATAGTGGAATTATGACCTCTCTTTTCCTGCTGGTGATGCCCCTGCCTATACATCCCAACATCCTATTTGCTTTTCCTGCTGCCTTGTCACACTGTTTCCCTTCCTTGAGGTCATCAGAGATGATAATCCGAAGATCCCTTTCCTGCTTGGTGCATGCTATATCCTCACCCCCCAACTGATATATTGTGCCAGGTTTTTTGTGCCACATATGATTTATCTTGCACTTACTTGCATTGAATTTCAACTGCCAAACCCCTGACCATTCTTCAAGTTTCTGCAGGTCCCTTCTCATTCTGTCTACACCTCTGGTGTGTCTACTCTGTTACAGAGCTTTGTGTCATCAGCGAACAGTGAAATTCTGCCTTCTAGGTCCTGCAATGTCACTGATGAAGATGTTGAATAGGACCGGTCCCAGCACTGATCCCTGTGGTACCCCACTGGTCACTCTTCCCTTTATGGAGTGACAGCCATTTACCACCACCCTCTGTTTCTGCCACCCAGCCAGTTACCTACCCACCACACTACTGTCCTTCCCACACCCATATTCCCCAGTTTGTGTAATAGTCTTCTATGTGGCACAGTGTCAAAGGCCTTGCTGAAGTCCAGATAGGCCATGTCCACTGCCCTCCCACTGGTACCTTGATTAGGCCCAGTTCCCATCTAAAACAGATGGCAACACCCCCACCCCTACGATCCATCCTCGGGCGGTGTATCACCAAGTACCTGGATGGAATTGCTGATGCCAAAACTGGACCAGCAGTCTCATCCAGCCAGGTCTCAGTGATGCAAACCAGGTCAAATGATCCAACAAGATCTGCTATTATAGTGGTCTTGTTCTTTATAAACCTGGCATTGCAAAACATCGCCCGAGTAGGATGAGAACCCGAGGAAGACTGTGTTACCTGCCTGCTACAAGCAGAGCCCTTGGGTATGGAAACCTGACAGGGAGGACCCCTTTCCCAGACCCAATTCACCCCAGGGCATCTCCTTGTCCCCGCTATTCCTATTCACCCATATATTGGGAAACTGGTTCCATAAGACTGCCTATTCCTGCCACTATGCGGCACATGGGGAAGGGGGTCCATACTTTTGTGGACTTTAGGCA
Organism: Neoceratodus forsteri; assembly: GCA_016271365.2. Lineage (NCBI taxonomy): Eukaryota > Metazoa > Chordata > Ceratodontiformes > Ceratodontidae > Neoceratodus > Neoceratodus forsteri. The sequence continues at coordinate 152,466,078 of CM057451.1, forward strand.
ATGTGTAGAAACATGCTCTTATTGGATGTTTAACTCACTAGCATGCCATTTAGTAAATGCCCCAACCTTTGAAACCTTTAAAAAATATCTTGATGTATTCCTAGTCCAGAATGAAGCAGGACAGTAGACCCACTAGGAGTGGGGGTCAATTCAATGGGCCTTGGCCTACTTTGTCTTTAAAAACCAAGGATTACCAAGTAACCCTTAAAAAATCTAACTAATCCTTGGAAATAATCCCTTCTGTGAATGCTTGATTAAATAATTCATCAATTTGTTTTTTAAACTTAAAAGTGTTATCACTACCAAGTTTGGAGTAAAACTGTTAGACAATTGTCTCAGACATTCATTCACATACATTTGCATATCCATAACCACCACTGACCCTCCTTTATCTGCCTTTTTAATAGTAATGCCTTTAACATTCTCTATTACCCTCAGAGCCTCTCTTTCAGATTTATTCAAATTGTCAAAAACATATTTATCTTGACTATTATTAACAGTCGCTCTGAATTCTTCCTCACATGTTTTTTCAAATATTAACACACTACTGTTATAAACTAAGCAGAATTAAGACTGCGGTTTAAATTTTTCAAGTTCCAGTTCTTTTTGCCTTACCGGTACATTTACAGACTCTAAAGGTCCCTCCATCTCTTTTCCATCAAAGTAGACAGTTTTGGTAGTTCCCTGTAATGATGGTATTGTTTCCACTTTCACATCGGGGTTATTTTTATTCCAAAAGGCTTTCAAGTTCAATTTTCTAGTGAAGCATTTCAAGTCTTCAAAAAGATCAAAGTGAGAGCTCCTATATCTGGGGATGAAAGAAAGTCCTTTTCCCAGTAATGCTATTTCCACTTCTTACAGTTCCTTTCTGGACAGATTTATTATGTTTATTTCTTTGTTAGCTGTTTCTTGGCTGGCTGCTCCTCTGTTCCCTTTTCACCATTTCTGGCCACCCCATCTTGTCTTTTTCTTTTTTCTATCTCCTGTTGCTGTGATCCTGGTGTTTGAAACATTTACTAACACAGGCTCCTCTGTGGTGTCTGTACCAATCCTGGATCCTGTTCACTTCTGTCTTCATCTAAAAAAGGGTCTGAATTCTCACTTTATGAGCCACTAGTGGAATATGCTGGTGATCCATTCCTTTTTAGCATGCGTCTGGGTTTGTTACATAGAAACATAGAAAATGATGGCAGGTAAAGACTGCTTGGCCTACCTAGCTCATTTTCCCAACCTGTTTCATATACAGCAGATCCTAAATGATTTGTGGCTTACCCTCTCTTTCCTCGTTCCTTTGTTTTGTCCCATGCATTTTTGAGTTCCCCTGCCATTTTTGTCCCTACAGCCTCTGCCAGGAGGCTGTTTCATGGATCCACCACCCTTTCCATGAAAAAATACATTCTCATGTTAGCCCTAAGTCTACTCCCCTCTATCTTCATATCACGGCCCCTTGCTCTTGAACATCTTTTTTTTTAAAGATGCTACCCTCTTGTTCCTTATTTATATCCTTGAGGTATTTGAAAGTGTCTCTCTCTCCCTCTCTCTCTCTCTCTCTCTCTCTCTATCTCCTTCTCTCTCTCTCCATCTCTCTCTCTCTCTCTCTCTCTCTCTCTCTCTTTTCTCCTCCAGGAAATACATATTAAGATCCTCCAGTCACCCTTCACATGACTTCTGGTGAAGCTGTTGCACCATTTTTGTTGCCCTTCTCTGAACTGCTTCTACTCTGTCTATGTCCTTCTGGAGATGAGGCCTCCAGAACTAGACATAGTACTCTAATGAGGTATTACCAATGTTCAATACAGTGACATCACCACCTCCTTCCTTCTACTGGAGATACCTCTCCCTATGCACCCCAGCATGCCACTGGCTCTTCTTACAGCATTCTCACATTGTTTGGTAACCTTTAGATTATCAGATATGATTACTCCATAACCCCTTTACTGTTTGGTGGCCATCAGAACTTCCTCCTCCATCATGTACTCCTCCCCTGTATTGTTGTGCTCCAAGTGCATGATCTTGCACTTCTTTGCATTGAATCTTAGCTGCCACACCCTTGACCATTCCTCAAGCTTGTTTATATCCCTTCTAATTTTCTCTGCCCCTCCTAGAGGGTCAACCCCATTGCAGATCTTTGTGTCATCTGCAAAGAGATATACCTTTCCTTCCAGACGCTCTGCAGTGTTGCTTATGAAGATGTTAAAGAGGACTGTTCCAAGCACTGATCCCTGCGGGACTCCACTGGTCACCCCATTCTCTTTAGACTGAACTCCATTCACTACCACCCTGTGTCCTATTGCTCAGCCAATTTCTTTGGTTCTTGGCTCCTCCCTCATCTATTCTTTCCCCAGTTAAATATTCTGCCTTGTTAGTAATTGTTCTATCCTGTTCAAAGATCTTGAACTTTCAGGCTTTCAGGCATTTGTCTTGTTTATCTATTTTAACCTTTCATTTTGTTTCTAAGTTGTAAAAGCCCTCTGTATCTTGTAATGCAGTTACCGCTTTTTCTTTCTCAGTGAATTGTGCCTGTATTTTGGGTTGCTGGGCTAGATAGTCATTGATTACACTGGCCATCAATCATAGGGAACCAGTTTGCAAGGCTGAAGTCCAATTTGAAAAAATATGTTCTCTTTCTTGACCATAGCCAGATACCTTAGTAGCACGCAAACCCCTTGGAACTCTGCTTATTTTTTTTTACGCTTCCAAAAGTTATATAGTGCCAGAAGTGTCTCCTAACTTTTAGGGTGATTTTTTCTAATTCCTGAAATGCTTTGCCAATCAGTAATGAATCCTCTGTATCAGGGTCTCTATCCAGAAGGTTATCAGCATCTGTTACTTCTGTGTTTTGATCTGTATCCTCGCTAAAGATATCACTTGAAGCAGCATTGTGATAAAAGACACTGTCCAGCTAAATGGGTGCCTGACCCATATTATGGGGCAAATGCAAGATAAATAAAATTAATTTTAAGTGTTTTCACATCATTGAAGGACTGTCTCTTTAAGATAAATCTGATATTTAAGGGATCCACTACTCTGGGTGTCAGTGACTCTTGATAAAGCATCAAATGAAATTAATTGGGTCACTGGGGGCTCTGCACTCTTTGTTATGCTTAAGTGTGCCCGATAAACTTGTAAGTACTTTTTATTCTTTTATATTAATAAAACTTGAATTTTTAACCTGCCAACTCAGAGCCAGTCCTCTTTGCTGCTATCTTATATTTCTTAGAACCAGGCACAAGTGTTTCGAGTGGAGCCACGATAACTGCTTGGCTATGTATAAATAGGAATTCAGACACAGGAATTACCAAGCACACAGATAACCCAGGAGAAAGTAAGGAAAGTAAGGCTGTGTAAACCATGCACAGCATCGCAGTTGCAACTCACCATCACTGCCAGCATCAACCCCAGTCAAAGTTCAGCAAAACTATTCTGCAGTGAGGTTTTTAAACACAGTGTTTCCCCTTAGAAAATAAGCATTGTGGCTAAGTACCATTCTCAGACTCAGATCATTCAGAAAACCTAGGCAAATAAACTAACTACAGGCAATGTGAACTGGATACAATACAAATACATCTTTTTAAGGGGAGAAGTCTGGTAGCCAAGTCTAGCTCAGAGTCCAAATAGGCAGAAAAGCAAAAAGTGCTTGCATGTCTCCTTTTAAGGGTCTGGGTCAGTCAGCAAGGTACCATCTCTTTTATCCTGAACCTTGTAGCATGCAATGTATTTGTTGAATGGCACCTGGCACTGGCAAGTGATTGGACATACTGGCTTTCTGGTTCTTCACCATCTGCCAGTCTGTTTGTGAGGCCTTGTGGCATTGAGTGGAGTCATCTTGGGTGGTAGGAAGAGTAATACACTTTGCTGTAAGCACTTTCCAGGCAGTCTCAGGGGTCTGATATGTGGCTACTCGATCTTCACAAAAGATCCTCAGTTTTGCCAAGAAAAGGATGTGGAAACACAGTTGTTTTCCCACAGCACTTTTATACTGTCCTCGTAAGTCATCCTCCTTTTCTGAAGGATAGTCATCAAACAAAATACAAGTCCCAAGGTACTTCATCTCCTTTTACTGGCAGCCCTGCTGCAGGATGTCCTCTTTGGTTTCGAAACTACTGAATTTCAGAATTACTGAGTGTGGTCTGGCTTGTGGGTCAGGTTTCTTACATTGGAGGGCCCGGTGTGCCCATTTGATTTTAAGGGAATAGTCCGTGGGCAGCTCACGTATGTCCCAAAGAAGATCTGTAAGGAAATACATCATCTGGCCTGTCTCTAATCCTTCTGGTAGGCCATACATACATATATGTGAAGATTGTCCCACCTCAATCTACTTTCTAGAGCAAGGCATTTTTCTTGCCAGGTGGCAGTATATGTAAGCAAGGGTTCAACCACTTCTCCCAGCTGTATAGCCTCATCCTATACCAGCATATCCCATTCCTCTGTGGTCTCCACCCTGCATGCAACCTTAGCAGAGAAAGGGCTTCTGCTGCCTTCCAGGCTGCAAGATGGCAATCCATCAGTATCAGAATCCTTCAGTTAGAATTCCTGCTGCAGCCTTGTGCACCTATCAGTCTGTGAGCTCCCTTCTACCATTTGAAGGTGTTAAGTGTAAGTTTAAGTAGTTTGGGGAAGTTTTTTTGATGGGAGGGTCAGGAGCCATGCAATCATCCTCCTAGCTGGTCCTTAACATCACTGGAAGATGTATACTACTGTATTTTAAAAGTATGGTATCCCTTTGAGTGAGTAATAATTCAAAACAAAGTGAAAATAAACCAGAACTAAAACCAGAATTAAACACTTGAAGACAACTTATATTTGTAATGCAAGCAGTTAACTGACAAATAATCATTTAAATTTGTACTCAGGATTTTTTTCAGTTAAATAGTAGGCTGACCCACATGAATGTTAATGTGCATTAAGAATTATTGGCACATCTTTTTGGGTATAAAAATATAGTTTACAAAAAAAATTAAAAAAATTACAAAAAAAACAGCCTCAAGGGGAGTAATGTACTTTTTATCAGCGTCAGTTTCTTCCCATATGTGAAAGAGCAGTGCTAATGTATCATTGAGTTGCTATGGAAACAACAAACACCGGAAGGCCATTCAGGGAGTGCAGGGTGTGGCTGTGGTAAGCAACATCAATTCAGACCAAGAAAAACATGATAATCATCCAACCACCACATAGATGAAGCACCAAGTTTCTTTTTCTGAACGCTTCAGTTGTGCAAAACAAAAAAAAATGCAAATCCCTGTGGTACTGCAGGGCACCAATAGCAAAATGCTGCAAAGAAGTGTGGCACTTAACATTTTGTGCCCTCTGGGTGTCTGGGGTGTGAAACATTAATGCTATGCTGCTAAGAAGAATTTGTCCATCAGCTGCACTTCTGTCATGTTTTGATTATGAGAGGGTTTTGCCTGTGGTTTCTTGGGGCAGTGCATTCATTCTCAAGCATCCTCTGAATGCCCATTTTATTGTGGCAGCCACAAGACTGCTGCTCTCTTAAACATGTATTCTCCCTTCCCTGACTTTTGCTCTGCTGCCCACATCTAGTCAGTAGCCTTTCTTCTGTGAGTCCTACCAACTACCTCCCATCATTCCTTGTGTGTCTGATGTGGCTCTGCCAGCATTCCTAGTCTCTGGTTGCCATGCTTTTCCTCTAGCTGTGTTCACTTCCATCTGGAGCCTCATCCCCATTAAGTCATCAGAAGGAAGTAAGAGTGAAGATCAGGAGTGAGAGAGAGGGGATGAGGGAGGGGATAGATAAAAAGGGCTGATCAGTGGTAATAGTATACAGGAGCCACAGTGGAAGGTAATGTCATTAAATATAAGGAGCCTGGCAAACAACATTGTGGCTCTTCAGGCATTGATGGCTGAGGGAGAGGTGGACATAGCGGTAATTACAGAGACATGGGCCACCCAAAACCATGACTAGTACCTCATGATCCCTGGGTATAGGATTTACAGGAAGGACAGAGAGATGGGGAGAAGGGGAATGGAGGAAGAGTAGCTTTATTTGTGGACAAGTAATCACATGCACCAGGAAGGAGAAGGCTGAGGGTAAGCTTGAAGCCTTGTTGATGTGCAGGATGAGGAGTTGGAGACACCATTGAGGGAGCAGATTAGAATGATAGCCTCCTAGCAGACCTGTTAAACACCTCACAGTGTACAGGTGGCTATAGTGGCACTGGCAGATGGTGTTATGTTAGTAATAAACATAAGAAGATTCATGAAGATGATCAGATACCCATAACATTTGAAGACGCTGCATTCTGTTAATCTAAAGAAAAGATCATTTTAACAGAATATGAGAACGTGATGGACACAACCCAACTGCACCATCTTGGTGCAAGGCAAGACATTTTTATTTATACGGTGCCCAATCCCAAGGCCTCTAGGCTCTTCACAATGCATACAGCAAAAACAATAATATTTTAAAATCAGTAACAGCAAACATAACATTCTCAGAGGATAACATTTAAATCACAGAGCCAGGCCCAAAATTCAAAGTAAAAATAATGGGTTTTCAAAGATTTCTTAAATATAGTCAGTGAAGGAGCACCTCTCACCTCCCAGGGAAAGGCATTCCACAGAATCATGGCCACCACACCGGATGCCCTATCACCTGAGGATTTTAAAAAGGATTAAGTAATAGGCAAGAGGTCTGCCTCCACCTACCAGAGGGAATGGCCAGGAGTGTAAGGTACCAAGAGGTCTTTCAAGTAGCTCAGATTCAGACCATGAATGGCCTTGTATGTCAACAAGCACGCCCTGAAGTTGATGCACCACCACACTGGCAGCCAGTGAAGAGTGCAGAGAACCGGCATGATAAACTTGAATCTAAAGGTCCCAGCAACCGGTCAGGCTGCCACATGCTGGACTAGCTGCAAGTGGTGCAACAGCCTCCTGGATATCCCAAGGTAGACAGCATTACAGTAATCCAACTTTGATGTGACTGAGGTGTGTACCAGTGCTGCAAGGTCAAGATAGGGCTTGATCTGCGAGATGTTTCACAAATGACAAAAGCCACTGTGGACAACTGCTGACACCTGATGTTCTAAGGTCAGCTTGGAGTCCACAATGACCCCCAGATTCCTCACTGTATCTGCAGCTCGATGTGTCGAACCATCCAACAAGGTAGGATTGCACTACTCCTTGTTACTACTGAATCTGGGCGATCCACACCCACCAGTAACAGTGGTTTAGTCTAAGCCAGCTGGCCACCATCCAGCCCTGGATTTCTCTGAGGCACTTGTTCAATTCCCAAACCACCACACCATCATCAGGGGCACAAGACATATACAGCTGGGTATCATTGGCATAACAATGAAAACCCAAGCTGTAGCTTCTAATGATCTCCCCCAGTGGCAACATGTACATGGTGAATGGAATGGGCACTAGAATCAGCCCAAGGCACACCACAGCAGAGTGCAGCACTGCTCGATGTAAAAGAATCAAGTGCCATCTGCTGCACCCTGCCATACATGTAGGACTCAAACCACTACAACACTGTTGTAGTGTACATGCAAGGAATAAGGTGGTGTCATGTTAGTGATGCAGGATGAGACAAACATGATTCATGGTGGAGAGGGGAGGAGGAGGATGAGGATTACAATAAAGATGTCAGAGTCCTCATATCATTTTTATTTTAATGTAATTATTATTTGTTCTCATTAAATTTGGCTTTAGTTATATGCCAAGAAAATGTGATTTCATTGAATTCATGGTGCCATCTGTTAAATACTCCCTTATTTATGCACCAAGAAAACATAAACCATGAACCTTAACCCGTGATTTGGGCTTTCCGCTGGACTGTCTTTCCTTATGCTTTTAGCAGAAGGGGCTAGTGACAGTAGAGTGAATTTGAAAAACTGTACTGGAATGTAAGATTACGTTTTTCCAGGAAAAATAATTTAAATTTCTGAGTGGATACTTTCTATCCTGATTAGAGGATCTGGAAGCACTTGAAGAAGGGAGATGAAGAAACTGGTGTGCTTTTGTATTTCTCAGGATGGTTTCATCACCAGATGCACTTAGATAACTGACAGGAAAGGCTACTTATACTGCAGTGGGAGTGGAATCAGTGGATTTCTGGGGATTAATGAACCATGGTTTCTCTAATCGTGCCATCACGTGCCCAGCAGCCCTTGTCTTCACAGCTCAATTATCATGACTCCCAGTCCCTGTTCCACCATGACCAGCTCCAGTCTCCACCATCACCTGTTGCAGAACTCGTACTTGGTGAAACTGGCATGGTGGAAAATTTATCTTCTCCTTTCATCACTTTCTCCTTCTGTTCTTCTCTTCATGTTTTCTACATTCATCAACAGCACACACATAACAGATCATGACACAAAGCAGCCACTAGGGGATGCTAACAATGACGACTCATAATGGTCGTCGATTTCATAGATATGCAAGTGACATGCATGCCTGGCAGACAGACAAACCCCAGTGTTGTGCAACATGTGAAGCATTAGGGAAGAGCAATACCACCAAGTCACCTACCCCCACTGAAAGATCATACACCACCCCTTTGAGAGACTTTGTGACCTTGTGTCTTACACATCCGTCTCCATTATTTTGTACTCTCTGTCTGGCTAGCAGGCTCATACACAGGCAAAAAATAAAAAGATGGATTTCTGTGCCCTGCTGCATCACCAGTAGTCAGTAAAAGAATGTTTGACAAATACATCTATCAAAATTCCCCTTCACCTCTCCTAGTCTGCTACATTCAATCTGTCCTGCTCCTGCAGCAGGGGGAAACAAAATAAACAAATAGATATGCATTTCTGTGCCCTCTACCCTACCAGCATTAACTAAAATAATATATGTCAATAAATCTTGTAAAAATCCCGTGCTCTTTTCCCAGTCTGCTAAGTACATTTGAAATACAGTAATAAAAGGAGTGCTTCTTTACATATTGCTCTGCTCTTATATCCTCAACAGAGCCAAATAAACATCATTTACACACTACATCCTGCCACAGTGTACCAATTCCATGTGTGCCAAGTCAGTGGGTTTGTTAGTACAAGATTGTCGGCAACACTTTCTTAGATGAGCATTGTCCTGTTTGTGTCCATTGTAATAAGGCTATCCCCAGATTTCAAGATTATTCTCTGCTGTGTTAGAATGCTAATTGTCCAGTAAGTTTAGTGGGCAGTGTCTGTTGCATCCTAGTTCATGTAAGTCACAGAAAAAGTGATGGTAAATACTGGGGCCTGGATTTTTAAAGCTTTGGCTGCAGTACTTGTGGCAGTTATTCTACTCCTTCTGCAGCACTGCAAATATTCCAAAATGTTTGTGTGTCATTTTCAAACATTTTAATGCATCTCTGACATTTGCACACTTTATACCATAAAAAGTATGCATGCATCAGTTATTTGACATGTGTCATTTTTGATGCACAACTTGTTGCAATTGTGACCTACATTTAGGCCTGCGTTCCAAGTAGCTCCACTGAGGCAATACTGTGCCACACAGTTCTTTGAAAATCCATCCCTGGGTGTTCAAAAACAACTGAGAATATTGATGAAAACCTGCTTGATAGTCTTATTAAATATAGCACACCTTTTCATTATTTTAGCTGTAAAAAAAGCACACGCTGAAGCAGACTCAAACTGAGAGGAAAAAAATGCATCTTATAAGACAGGAGAAAAAGAGCTCTCTAAAACAAAATGAAAAGATAGAGGCCAAAATAGTTTCTATAAGAAGCACTGCTGTTTTGAAGTCTTATTTTATTTTTAATTATTTTTAAAATCTATTTTGCCATTTGTGTGTGTGCCATTTATCCTAGGTAATCCCTGAGAAAGGACATTGTTTTGTTCAGTGGAGTAATACAGTAAACAAATACAGTAATAAATAGTAATACTCTAAAAATACTTAGCCATCGGACCCTGCAATCCAAAACTTATCCTCTCCATATTGCAAATATTTTTTAATTCCTTGACCAAAGGGCAGCTGATGGCTTAACTTCTGATTTCTATGGTCTGGCAGATAAGACCCTAGTATAGGTCAGAGTCCCAGTATACCAGCCCAGGTCTGAAGAACTGATGGAGGTATTCCCTAAGTACTGAAAACCACATGACACAGTGTAAGTTAATAAGAGAAAAAGCATGCCTTGTGTGGATGCCAAGTATGGCACCCATCCTAGAAGTGCCTTATTCCATGATGAACACACACCATGAAGTGCATTAGTCTGCTTAGAAAGTTATCTTTTGTTTGGAAAATATATGGTATCTACTGTAGTCAAGGGTGTAGGCAAGCATACTCACTGTACACGTTTGAGTACAGTTTTGTTGAGTGCCTGTCACAAACCATATGCCTTTCTGTTAACATTTTCATTCTAATCTGTAGTATTTGGGTTAGTTTAGGCCACTGAGGAGTGTCTCTGTTCAAACTTCTGTTGTTTAGGAGACAGATACATACATAACCTCTTTAGAGATTAGAAGAATCATCTGACTTGTTTGGAAGGGGGTACCATTTGGAGAGGATGTGTACATTTTTTTAATGGGGGGGGTGAAACTGTTGGAGACTGTGTACAAAATGGAAATTCCTGGCTACACCCCTGACTGTAGTACAGGTGAGTGCATGACTGTTAAAAAATAATCAATGGTCACATGACATCATTCAACCAATGAGATCATGGAACTTTCAAGACCCATTTTAAATAAACTGAGTAGAAGGACGCTTCGTGTTTTTTACATGTGAGATTTCTTGAATGACATTGTTCTTAACAACCTTATTTTTAAGGCAACCACAGAGAACAAGCAAAAGTGAACTCTGGTCTTAAGAACATGTCCAACAAAGGTTTGAAACCACAAGGTGGTCTCTTTCAAATTTTCCATGGGTCCAGTTCATACTATTATGTAGACTGTGAAAATATTTTAGGTGTAGCATGACTGATTAACTGGAGGGATACATTGAGATAGGAAATACTGGAAATTATTGGTATGTCCTATTGTTCACATCAGCCAGTGTGGTTAATTTTCTATTGTAATTAGATTGCAGTACATACTGTAGTCATGTATTTACTTTATAATGAATCAGCTTTCAAAGCCTTAGTTTTTGTTCTGTAATGTTGGAATTTTGCAACTTCCCAACAGCTTGCTGTATATGGGATATGATTTCACATGTGGGTATCTGCCAAGAAAAACATTCACAAATATACTGTATCTTGAATACTGTTTCTGTTAGGGAACCCTTATGGGGTCTGATAACTGATGTAGAAGAGGCAGATGTTTCCCTTACTGCAGTTATGGAAGCAGGAAAGGATTAAAGGATTTCTACAAAATGACTGTGTGGCATAACAAGACAAGCTGTTTTTAACATTTTGACGATCTGCAGAACACAACAATGGCCTTTCAGATAACGATCATTTTTTATAGTGGCTTTAAAAAAATTGTGATATCCTCCCTATGACTTTTACTGTGCTCTCTAGTTCTGCACATGAAATCTATCTTCTCAGGTTGCCCTACAAACAAAACTACAGAACTCTCCCAATAAACTTGAGGACTGGTTCAGTAGGCAAAAGCTGCTACTAAATTACAAGAAAACCAAGGCCATGCTACAATCCAGCCCCTACAACAAACACAAGCATGCTCCTCTCGTAATCACCAGCAAGGCTGGTGAGCAGATTGAGCAGGTGCACATGTTCAAGTACCTTGGAGTCACCATTGATGACTCTCTCATTTATACACACCATGTAGACTCCCTTGTCAAAGTAGTGAACACAAAGATCAGGGTCCTCTATAGGCATAAGAAATCCCTCATCCCGGAAGCACTCCGAATCTCAGTCTCCAGCTCCACACTCTCCACGATAGACTACAGGCTGGTGGTCTATGGAGCTGCTACTGATACAGTGCTCAAAAGGGTCCAGATTGCACTCAATAAGGCATACCACCTCACCCTGTGTGCAGATAACTACACTCATACTTGCACCCTGTATGAGCGTACAAACTGACTTAACCTAAAAGACAGGATCAAATACCAAACTTGCCTCCTGAGAAAGAAGGCACTCCTCGGAAAAAACCCACCCTGTGTAGGAAACCTGCTCGAGGCTTCTTTCTCAAACACATCACCAGACGGAGGAAGAATGGAGCACTGTTCATACTATTCTGTCGAACCTCATTAGGGCAGCATGCTTTCTCCTATCGGGCCCCCCTCTGGATAAATGAACTCCCGATGAAATTACAAACAAACAGCCTGTCTCAATTCAAAGTAGTCCTCAAACAGCACCTAATGTCTAACTCAAAATGTACCTGCTTCTGAGGCCCCACTTGACAGACTGGCCTACCCCCCAAGGTAGAACCAGCAGGGCTACCTAGAGAACCCTTCCTCCATTCCAGCCTAGCCAAGGGCTTAAGTAAGCTAACAGTCCTCTTTAAACGCACTTGGTACTGCCCCTCCCAAACCCCCCACACACACCATACTCGACAAAACCCTCTGTAGCTGCTTCCCCATCACAGCCCCCCCGTTTCACTATCCCCACCTCTCGCTCTCTGCAGTTGGTTTCAAACCCAATCCCCCTTGTTTCACTGTCACCCAGCCTCTCGCCATCTGGGTTAGCATTAAACCCTAAGCAGTTACTCTGCCATAGTCTATCAACAGATTTGGAGGTTTCCAGGGATGTGCTACCTAGGGCAACGGATTAAAAATAGCTTAGTATTCAATTACAACTGTTCATTTTTTTCCTTCTATTTGTCTAATTGTCATGTAATCACTCTTTAATGCCTAATGATCAGGCCTCTGTAACCACTGAATATGTGTATTGTCTTATTGTCCACCCTGATGTGGAACCTTTGTAAAAGAGCTCACGTTCAAAGGTCTTTCTGAAATACTAATTAAACAATTAAACAATCTTTTTTGAAATGTATAACAATTTGAAATGGTGTGCCACTGCCAGTTTAAATCCACAGCTTGTTCAAACAGGCTGTAGTTGTGGCCAGTATGGTGCTGTTCTTTGTGGCAGTGGTGCATTTGTGTGTATAATTACTGGTATGAGTCAATAGTGCATTGAAATACTGTCAGAGAAATATAGAATAATGTATGGGAAGTAGTATGTTATAAATAGAATAAAGAATGGCGGTGGTGTGTGTAACAAGAATTTTATAACAATAATAATATTCTTTATTTATAATGCGCTTTTCAAAAAATCAAACTGCAGTACAAGTTATAAAATCACAACATAATAAAACATTAATATAAAATACAACAAATAATTAATACATTACAACAGACTTCATAAAACAATAATAAGATCAAACTCAAATCAGTCAGTCACTTCCCCATAGGCCTTGATCCATAAAAAGGATTTTAAGGCTTGTTTGAACCCCACTGTAGTGCACTCTCTAATCCGACGTGGTAGAGAGTTCCAGAGGAGTGGAGCCACAAACACAAAGGCTCGGGTGCCAGAAGATTTCAAAATGACCCTCGGAATCTCCAGCAACACCTCGCCGGCCGAGCAGAGCGGTCGCTCCGGGAGATAGGGAACCAGGAGCTCTTTCTGGTAGTCAGGGCCCAATCCGTGCAGGGCTTTTTAGGTCAACAGACCCACTTTAAAGGTGATCTGCCACTGAACCGGCAGCCAGTGCAGTCTCCACAGCACTGGGGTGACATGGGAGAAATGAGAAATCCTAGTTCAACCGGGCTGCAGAATTCTGCACCAGCTGGCAGGCGGATATCAACCCAGAAAGCCCAAAGTAAAGGGAGTTGCAGTAGTCGAGACATGAGGTCATGAAGGCGTGGATCAGCGTAGGTAGGTCCCCGGGTGGAACAAGGTGTTTAATACTAGTGATGTTCCTAAGATGGTAAAAGGAAATCTTAATGACGGCCGACACTTGATCATGTAGCGTCAGCCGATCATCAAGAATCACCCCTAGGTTCCGCACCCGTTCAGAGGTGGGGAGCTCCACCCCCCCAGGAATAAACCTGAGGGATGGTTTATCCCCCACCCCCCTGTCCGGCAACCAGGATCCAGAACCAGCACCTCCATCTTCCCAAGGTTTAACTTCAACCAGCTGGACCTCATCCAATCTTGGATTTCCCCAAGGCAGCTATTAAACACCGAGAGTGCTCTATTCTGGTCAGGTGCAAAAGACAGGTAGAGCTGAGTATCATCGGCATAACAATGAAACTCCAGCCCATACCATCTTACAATGTCTCCGAGTGGAAGCATGTACAGAGCAAACAACATAGGAGACAACACTGAGCCCTGAGGCACCCCACATGACAGAAAGGCAGGATCAGAAGAAAATACTCCTGATACTACCCTCTGAGTTCTACCGGTGAGGAAAGATGTAAACCATCTGAGGACCAACCAAGAAAGCCCACAGATGGTTCTCAGGCGCTCAAGCAGAACCCCATGGTCTACTGTGTCAAATGCTGATGACAGGTCCAAAAGGACCAAAATGGACCATTTTTTATGGTCTCTTGCTATCAGGAGATCATTGAGCACCCGAACCAGTGCAGTCTCGGTGCTGTTCCTCTTCCAAAAACCCGATTGAAGGGGATCGTAGGTGTTATGGATGGTCAAATGGTTGTCTAACTGGGTAGTCACTACTTTCTCAATTACCTTCCCAACAAAGGGAAGGTTTGAGATAGGTCGGTAGTTACCGAGGCAGTCAGGGTCCAAAGAAGCCTTCTTCAATACTGGTGTCACCACTGCTTCCTTCAGGGAGCAGGGATATTCACCAGAGTCTAAGGAGCACCGGACTATTCTCGTTAGAACCGGGAAGATAGTCTCCCCACAGCCTATAACCAAGGCTGTGGGGCCCGGATCTAAACTATAGGATGTAGTACGCATACCTCGGACAATCCTCATAACATCCTCGATTTCCAGCCTCTTTAAGAAACCCTAGGGAGTAGGAGGGCAAGTGACCACAGCCGGTTCCACGGCAAATCCCATAGAGAGTGTTGTGCAGGTCTCTGCCCTGATGTCTTCCACCTTATCTGCAAAGAACCGAGCGAGCGCCTCGCACTGATATTGTGAAAAAGCTCTATGAACCTGCAGACAGGCTGGGTTGCACAGTCTGTCTACGGGTCAAAAGAGCTGAGCCAGTCGGTTCTGAGCAGCAGCAATTTCCCCAGACAGGAATACTGCTTTCTTACGGGCAATTGCTGACTGGTAGAGTTGATAATGTTCTAGCAGTCTAAGGTGGTCGGCATCTGAGCCGGATTTCCGCCAACACCTCTCTAGCCTGCGTCCGAGTTGATGCATCTCCATCAAGTCCCCATCAAACCATGAGGACTGAGGGCAAAGGGAGAGAGGACGCACACGGATGGGAGCAATAGAATCCAGGTCCTCAATTATAGCCCTATTATAGGCCAGAACCAAGGCCTCAGGTTCCGTGCTCATCATCGGAATTTCTGATAGGTCAAGCACCACCGATAGACCATCGGGAGTCACATCCCGTAAAGGGAGGTACTTGACCATCTCCACAGGGGTAGGTCTATGCAAGGGGGTGCAAAAATTGAATCTCATGGTGTGATGATCAGACCATCTGACAGGTTCCACCCCCACGCTGGAGGCTTCCATCCCCAGGAGGAAGACCAGGTCAACAGAATGGCCACATTTATGAGTGGCAGAGGTAACAACCTGTGAGAGGCCCAATTAATTCATCAATTGGAGGAAGTTCTGTCCAAAATGTGAGAGTTCGTCATCGATCCAGGCATTGAAATCGCCCAGCACCATCAACCTGGGAGACTCCAAAACCAAGTCCACGACGAAATCCACCACTTCCTTAAGGAATGGCTTCTCATCCCCGGGTGGACTGTAGATGAGAGCCACTCTATAGCCCCCACCTGCCACTACAACACATTCAAAAGATCTAGTCTCCTCTACTGGAACACAAGTGAGACCCAATTCTGTCTTAAAACAGACCGCAACTCCCCCACCCCTGTGATCCAATCTCGGGTGGTGTAGTACCGAATACCCAGCTGGAACAGCCGCCTCAAGAACGGGGCCAGCATTACCATCCAGCCAGGTTTCGGTGATGCAAGCCTGATCCACCGTTCCCACTCCGCCACAACGGACGTCTTGTTGACAATAGATTTGGCATTGCACAAAACCACCCGAGTTGGACAGAGTTCTGAGGATCCCCCAACCACTGGCCTGCCGTTGTTAATGGCGGTGTCCTTGGGTATTTGGAATCAGACAGGGAGACCCACGTTCTGACCTCCATTTCACCCCAGGGCGTCTTCTGGACCTAACAATCCATCCTCCACTGTTCAGGCCCCCCCGACCCGACCCCTCCTCCTTCATACGATTCCCAAAGCCCTACACCGTTGATAAATGGAAGACGGTAAAGGAGGAGGAGAAAAAGGGCGGAGGGCCAGAAGAGCGGAGGATGAATAGCACACGACAGGAAGGGAACATAATAACACATAACTACAACCTACAGTGAAAACTAATAAAGTCCTTACTCTAACAAATCAAAACAAAAATAAAAACCCCAAAGTTCAAAACATCTACTAAATAACGTAAACAAAAATTTTAATTAATCCCATTTACCCCCTCTTTCTCAGGAACAACAACAAAAAACAAAAACAAAAACCCACTTTCCGGGACCCAAAAATAAAAATAACTAAGAATAAACTACAAAATAATAGTAAAAAATAATAAATACAAATACAGATGGGAGACTCTCCTCTCACAAGGATGTCCCGACGTAAACTCAAAAAAACAAAAAACAAAGAAAACACACATAAAAATCAAAAAGCCCCAAAATAAATAATAAATTTGCCAAGAAAACATGTACTCCCACTACACATTAAATTGGTACCAGGTACTCTCACTACCTGAGAATAAAATAACATATAGTGCATCAAAATAATAAATAAATTGTGAGTGGGCAGGGACTCACACTCCCCACGAATGCACAATAACCGAGCACTCTCACTGCTTGAACAAAAAATTTAGGTCCAGAAAAAGAGGTTTCAGTTCAGAAATACATCCAAAAAGCAATAGTCATCAAAATCAGTTCACAGTCACATAAGTCTTCAAAACAGGCAGGTACTTGAGACTGATTTAACCCCCTAAAACACGCTGGGCGGGAAGGGGAGCCCAACAGACCCTACCCCTCTGGTCAAGACCCCAGAGACAGGGCAGTATCACAACCACCCCAGCACCACAGGCCCCCTCGGGGCAGCCAAAGGCTCAACCCTCCGGTTGGTCAACGACTAGCCCCCCCATCCTCTGGTAGCAGGGACCGAGGGATCCCACCCACCGCAGCTGTCTCACGGCAAGGCCCAGCTGCAGAACTTTCCTTCAACGAAATTGGGAAAACTCGTTGAGAGTATCAAATTCCCCAGACACCAACCAAAAGGGGAACCAAACAGCAAAATCCAAAATATCCAAACAGCCAGGCAGACTTCCTCTCACATTTGGGGAAAAACTAAATAATCGCCCGAAAGATGCTGGAAAAAAGTTCCCATTGAGTCCAAAGCCAATAAAATCCAGTGAGGTCTGCTCCAAAAGCATTAATAATCACATATGAGTAGAGTAAAAAGACTGTGAGCTTCAAAACAACCACACATGTTTGTGGGAATGGCTAAACAAAGCCAATCTTGTAGTTCCTCACATCCAAAGACCAAAGGTTTGTCTAGGCTTTAGGTTAGTGTCAGTACCGATAATAACAACTCCTCCAGGTTGCACTCATGGAAACGTCCTTGCTCCACTCAATTCGACAATCAGTATTCAAATGCAGCTCCGAATTGGCGTCCAAGCTGCCTTGATACACCACCAGTCAGTTTACCAGAGGACATAGCTCCAAGCGAACTCCACAACAGGATAAAACTGCCAAAGTTACCAATCCGATCCACAAAACCAAGACCCGTAGCCGAGTACTCCAAGTAAAAATAAAACAATAAAACAAGTAAACCAAAACAATAACTAATACAACAAAATAAAAATGAGAGTAGGACTTCAAAATAGAAAGCGTATTTCAGCGTAATTCAGTGCCGACCCACACTGGTCGCCATCTTGTCCGGAAGTCTGTTGGTGGTACACACAACCAAGCAGTTGGATGCCACATAAATCCTGAGAGCGAAGCTCGAGGGGTTTATTTAGGCATCCAACCTTGAGAATGTGTGTAAAATTCTAGACCCATATTTTATTTTATATAATTGCTGGGTTTAGCTTTTTTGTTGCAGCAATTATATAAAATAAATGACATTCTGGTGTGGCCATGGTCCCGTTTGCTCTTACAGTGGTCCACGGTAGAATTGTGGCAATTTATGCTTTTTTTTTTGTTTTGCCTTGTCTGGCCCCTGCTTTTCTGGAGAGGGTTTTTCATTATTTTATTTAAGTAACTAGCCCGCCGAGTAGTCAAGTGGTGGTGTAGTTTCAGGTGGGGGAGGAGGCAGAGTGGCAAGTGGAGAAAACCCAGAAGACTCCTGAATTGTGTATGCATACAGCCAGGGGAAACCCAGTGAATGTTTGCCATTATAAACACTCCTTTATAGCAGCAAATTACACCACAGGTTTCCCCTATAGGAGAAAGCTAAATCTGGTAATTATAGTTTCTTTACACACCTAAGGTTTGAGATGATGCATAAATCTCAAGAGTGAAGCTTGAGAGGTTTATGCAAGTCATCACACTTTGAGGGTGTGTAAAAAAAAATAACTGACTACTTCTCATTTTTAGGGTTGCAGTGGGCATAGCCCTGTAGACCTCTTGCTATGAAAAAAGGACTTTGTGCATTCCTTCTGACCAAACAACATGCTGAAGTTGCACCACAGTTCCCTCCACATCCATGAAGCACTCCGCTACTTGTCTCGATTGGAAGTAGCATTGTACTATTTATTGTGTGTCAGTGGTCATGGTGGAACATGGCACACTCCGCCATGTCCAAGATGGCCACAAAACTGTATTGTGCATATGCTGCTACTAGCGCATGTGCAGTACAATGCAGCAGCCATCTTGGTCACAGCAGACTGTGCTGTGTTCTGCCATGACCACTGATTTCTTTTTCTTTACAATTATGCATATCCCCCCAACTGACTCTCCATCTCAGCACCCACCACCCCACACCCCCTTACAAACATAATAGTGACCCTAGGGGTGCCCAATCCCCCAGTGTCCTGGTCACAAATCCTTACTGACCCCCATCCATTACTGTGCATATGCAGTTATTTAGATTATATATATATATATATATGAGATATATATATATATATACTGTATATTTATAGTTCCTCCCCACCCGACCTCCTCTCAGCACCCACCACCTCACTCCCCCCAGAAATGTAACAGTGGCACTGGGGGTAGCCAAATCACCCAGTGTCCTGATCATAAATCCTTACAGACACCCCTCATCCACTACCACACATGCATGGTTATTTCTGATTTTTATTTTATTTATTTAGTTCTCTCTCCCCCCACCTGACCCTCCCTCTCAGTGCCTACCAACCCACACCCCATCTAGAAATGTAACAGTAGCACTGGGGGGTGGCCAGTCTTCCAGTGCAGGAATCCTCTGTTTTATTATCTTTTAAAAAAATGCCCATCAATGTCTTTTGCAGCCTTTGTACCCCCCACTTGACCCTTCCACTCAGTACCCACCACTCTCCCCAAGCCCTTACTTACCCATTGGGGGTCCAACACCATAATCCTCTCTGGACTGCAGACACATATTCACTCTTCAAAGCCTGACCATGAACTGAAGAAACAGTTGTGCGGTTCAATGTATTTCGATGGTGTTTTGAACTTAGTGGCATAACTTGGCCATTTGTTAATATTTGTGGCCCAAATTTTCAACATGCCTTTTTTGGTATCCTGCCTCATGAACAACTGCATTGTCATTAGGCAAATCTGTCCCAAAAGGTGATTTTGTGGTCCATGCATGAAATCACCTTTCAGGCAGGAGTTGAAAATGTTCTCTGCCCTTGTTCATGAGGTAGTATCATACGAAGGCTATGTTGAAAATTTGTTGTAAAAATATTAAAAAACAAAGTTATGAGTCTATGTTGAACTTTGTAAATGCAGGCTTGTAACTTTGGTAATTTTCAGTATTTTTACTTCAAATTTACCACATAGTCATATCTTTACAGCTCCTCTTGATTGTGACAGTGGTAATTTTTCAAATCCTGGCCAAAATGTTTTTTCACATCCTGAAAGGTGATTTCGCAGTCCCTGTGTGAAATCACCTTTCAGGCAGGTGTTGAGAATGTTCCCTGACCTTGTTCATGAGGTGGGGTCATAAGAAGGCTATACTGAAAATTTGGTGTACAGTCACAGTCAAAGGCATGGTCAGATATTGTCTGAAATTTCTGTGACATTTCTAGAGAAATCTCCTGCTTTCTGCATTTGCACAGTAGGGGCAGCAGATAGAAATTCTTCAAAAATTTCACAAAATATCAGGAAATATCTGACCATGTCTGTGGCTACTACTGCACAAATATAGAAAAAACAAAACAAAGTTATGAGCCTATGTTACAATTTAAAAACGCAGACTTTAGTCATTTTCAATATTTTTACCCCACATTCCCCAGCTGCAGCACTATTGGCTCTGGTCATAATTTGTTTTATAGTTACTTGTAGCAAATTACTAACAGTAGAAATAAAATAACGGGAAGTAATTTGTTTGCTGAAATGTTAGTTTACTGAAAAATGTTCATCAATCACCTGTTAATTCCAATGTTTATTTTCTACAAAGTTGAGTAAATCCTGAAAAAAACTGCCAACAAGCACATTGTGCCCTTATGCTATAGAGTTTCAGTTTTAAGCAACAAGAAGTTTCCATGCTTAAAATTTCAAATATTAGGAACCTGAACAAGTCCGTTGCTAAAAGTCATAAGAGCAGCTGGAAAATTTCCCAACAAGACGTTTAAGCACTTTGCCCTCTGGTGCTATCTTTTTTGTCAATGCACAGATAGAAATCAGCTCAGTTTGAGCATGAGGTAGCAACTTGATATTATATGAGTCATAATAGATGTTTGTGGCATCAAGGTGATATAATACAGAGTTTTGCCAGTTCTGTTTTCTTTGGTATATTATCACAAGAGCTGGACCTTTGTCACAAAAGTCATGGAAGTCATGGAGTCCATAGTTTTTCTCACTTTTATGAAAACTCCATGACGTTTGATATTTCCATGATATTTGCCATTTTCCACAGAACACTATGTAGCATTTTTCATGAGAACTCATTCATTTTTGGTGTTTGCAAATGACCATTGCATAACTCTGTGCATCACCACTGCAATGTTATTGGTCTCCAGTTGGCCCCAATGTGTGATTTTGGGGCTTGCATGTGAGCCTTGATCTCTTCTCTCAGATGGCAACACAGTGTGCTGTCTGTGTCCTGCTACTGGACCAGTCTAACAATGTATTTTTTAAAGCACTTAAATCTTTCCTGATATGTTTGTACAAAAATATGTCAAAATAGAGGTAAATTGTTTAGCACACAATGGATCCATGACTTTTCATGATTTTTACTATGATTTCCATTATTTCTGTCATTTTGACAATGGCAATATCATGATTTTCTTCAATATTTCCCATTACAAAACTACAACCCTAATTCTCACACTTAATCAATAATTATAACTCCATAATATATGGATGTGTATTACAACTTGTTAATGATCTTCATGAAAACATAGAATTTTTTGGCAGAAAAGGACTGCTATGCCCACCCAGACTGCCCAAGAGGTTTCCTGCCTATTGTACCTTCACAGATCCTAACTGGTCACTGAGGACCTTCCCCCTCCCTGTTTCTGTACTAATATATCCCTGTGTCTATTCCATGCATTCACAGAGCTTTCCACCATTCTAGCCTCCTCAACTTCAAGTGGTAGTCTGTTCCATGCTTCTAAAACCCATTCTGTGAAGAAGAATTTCCACATACCCTTCTTGAAATTCCCCCCTCCAATTTCATTGCATGTCCTGTACTCCAAGATCTCATACTCTTATGGAAGAGGCTTCTTCCCTGCACTTAGTTAACCCCTGTAAGGTACTTGAAGGTCTCAATCATGTCACCCCTCATTCTCCTGTCCTTCTGAGCATGTATACTGATATCCCTCAGTTTCTCCTCATAGGGCTTCCCTTGCAACACCTGCACCATCTTACTTGCGCTGCTTTGGACTACCTTCACCCTTTCCATGTCCCTCCATAGGTGAGGTCTCCAGAACTGGAAACAGTATTCCAGGTGGGGTGTACCAGAGAGCAATATAGTAGCAGCACCACCTTCCTTCTCTTGCTGGTTATGCCCCTCCCTATGCACTCCAGTATCCCACTAGCCCTACCCATGGCCTTCTCACACTGTGCTGAAATAATAATCCTGAGGAACATTTCCTTCCTAGCTTCTGTCAACATCCCCTCCCTGCATGATTTTGCACTCTTTTGGCATTGAACCCCCAACTGCCATGCCTTCAACCAGTCTAGTTTCCATAGATCCCTGTGCACTGAACCACACATGCTGGTGGCTAAAAAGATAATAGCCTGAGTAGACTGCTCCATGCCAACCAGCTAAAAATCCATTGATATCTCCATCTCTCCACCAGCTACCACAAAGAGTCTCATCAGACACCAAAAAAATCAGTTTTAGTGAATCCATGTGTTTCCCATTAAAATTCACTTTAGGAAAACTTATTAAGCAATAACTGCAGTGGCTCAGTGAAACATGGAAAGAAATTGGCATGAGCTATGATGATGCTATCTCCCTTCTCAGACACGTTGGAAATTAAAGCACTTCTACAGCAAGTCCTACATGAAATATCATCTTTCAAGATCTCTGTGTCCTTGCTTAAAGACAAAATACAAAACTTACAACATAAGGTCAGGGACACAGAGATGTTGTCATACATCAATGTCAAAGATAGCTGTCACAAGGCCAGGGTTTAGGAGCTGGAGCACCTGGTAAGCACCTTGTGGGAGCAAGCTGAAAATGCCAAAAAACAGAAGCTGACAAATAACCTCAGATTTGTTGGCCTTCCAGAGAGTGTCAGCATTTATCCAGAGAGAGAGTTACCCAGACTCCTCAAGCACAACTGGAAATCTGAGCTAGAGATAGATCAAGCCCACCACACCCTCAGACCTGTGCTGAGAGAGGGTGAAGGGCTCCATTCGATCCTGGCAAGTTTCTTGAACTACACTGACAGGGAAATTATCTAGCCTTATCTAAAGAGTGGGACCACCTCACCTGGGAGGGGCACCGTATTTACAATTTTGCAGACTTCTCAATCAAACTGGCACAAAAAAGGAAGTGGTAGAATGAGGTCAAAAAAGTCCTACAGCAACAGAACATCCATTATAAACTCCAATGCCCTGTTAAACTAACCATCACAAGAAATGAAGTGTCTCATACCTTTGCCACCCCAGAGCAAGTCCATGATTACATTACCAGGCACAGTCCAGAAACTGCTAAGAGACTCACACCCATCCAAATGCAAGGTGGACATCAGGGACAGCACACACACTCACAAGTGATCTGGCCCTTGAGACACCCCAACACCCTGGCTGGTGCTGCCATACAAGACTAGATGGAATGGTAAGCATCCAAATCAAAGAGATCCAGCTGGAAAGGCAGGGAAAAGCACCACTCAGGAAGGACAGAGGATGAAGGCTCCAAAAGGGACACTAGCAAAGAATCAGGACACTGTATGTACAAGAGAACTGACCCTGAAGAGAGATGGGAAATTCCCTGCTCTTACTCTGAACGCACCACTACTGGACTCCCCAATTAACTACACTGCCCCACCAAAAATGACCCACCCAGATGGTGAGTTCTCTTGTGCAGAGAGAGTTGCTTCAGAACAAGGTGAAACAGGAGCGGTTGGAGCAGCATCTCTCGCATGGGTGGGAGCAGGGGCTAGTGAACACATGACGTAATCTTACGTCAGCCACAATATGGGACACTGAACAGTTCTACTCAGAGACTGCCTGAACTTTGCTTGTACCCTTTACTTGTTAATTTGCTGTACAGTTCTGAAATGCTATATCAAACTAACTCTTTCTGGCAGATAATGCCCCTCTCTTCATTTTCTCCACAGGTGAATCTTCCTCCATCATGACCTAGCCCTGGCATGCCACTCTGGCTCTCTATGCAGTTTTTTCACCTCTCCCACACCAACTGCCACACCACCCCAACCATGAGGAGACTGCAGTAAGTACCCTCTAAAAGCTCTATGTTCATCCAACAGAGTGGTAAGACCAGCATCTCAACCACCCCCTTACACATTTCTGCATCACTAGTTTTACCAGAATGGCTAGTGATTGCAATCAAGACCCAAGACTTGGCCCTTGATACTCCAGTAACACAACAATCCACTGGACAAGCATAACCACTTTCTGGTAGGCTGTGACTGGGCTGGGAAAGGGAGTGGAGGAAGATGCCAGGCAGGTATCGACCAGGGCTCACAACTGTTGGAGGTATACGCATCTGCCACGCTGGGTCATATTCCTGAACCAATATGAGGATATACCTACAGATCACACAGCACAGCATGCACAGTCAGCACTTCGAGAGGGGCCTGACTCATAACACTTAACCTCAAGCAGTCCTACTGGCACTAAAGACTTGGCTGCCCTACCATGTTCTGTGCCCCCACCTCATTAGAGTGAGACCCTCTAAGGAGGTAGCTGTCATATTGTCATACTGCACCATGCCTACCAGTCACCCCGTTCCATCCCATACAAGTGGATCATCCCCCCCCCCAAGAGTGGCATCACCATGTATGCTAATACATTAATTCTTACAGCAAAGGGACAGGCCCACTTTGAGAGATAGATTCTCCAGAGGGTGGAGAACATAGGAGGAGAGGCTTAGCATGATTACTAAGCCAGAGTATGCTGGAGAGACCTCAGTCCCACCCCCCAGGCCTGGACCTGGTGTGGAAGGTGAAAGGCCTCTTTCCTACTGTGGGCAGAATCCTCTCCTTTTGAGACAAGCCAGCCCTAAACCCATCTGAGAATGGCCCCACATTCCCACCCCCCATTCAGTTTTGACCAATCATGTGGTGAGTTACCCCTTGTTCAGCGGTGGACGGTGGCACAGTCACTGGGCATCACTGCCTGTCTAACAAATAGGGCATGACAGCATGCTCCCCAACTACAGCTGCTGAAGATAGGGCACGGGAACTGGGCCAGAGATCATGCAGAGGGCATAACCTAGCACAGGAATGATGTCAGAGCAAGGGCATGCCTCAGGAGAAGTGGAGAGGAACTGCTCCCCTGCAAAGATCTTGGGAGGGGCAACTCTCTCTTCACCACTGGCATATAATACCTCACACTACCAGGGTCTGATTCCCCCTCATTCCCCTTAATTAAGAGACCACATCAGTTCCTATGTGGGATACAAATACTAGAGAAACAGCTAATATGTTTCTCCACATTTTTTTCTTCACACATCCCACTGTATAACATCTCCCCCATGCACAAGCTCAAGTACTACCAGAATGCATGGGAACAGCCAGTGGATTCATCCTGCATGAATGAGTAAGGCAAAACTTTTTGGGAGGATCAAGGGGTGCACTCACCCCCCACTATTGGATATCACATCATATCTCCCCTAACCTGTCACCAGTTTAGCACTGCCTTGTGCTTCTTTAGCATGCCGGTAGGCACAACCTGTTTCTATAACTCTCTGCCTATCACATGCAAGTGTACAGATTGCAAGGCATGCTATTTGGGGTGACTCCACCCCCCTCTGTCCAACCCTAGCCTGGCAGTCCCAATAAGACTGCTGGTAGTGGGCTGGCCCGGTGGCGCTGAGGGTTGAGGCGCTAGGCGCCCACACCTCGTACCCGCGCCCGGCGGCCAGGTTAGGGGCAGTCTCGGGTCATCGAGGTCGGCTGGGGAGGGAGGTGATTGAGCGCCCCATCGGATGCTCTCCTCCTCAGGGTGGGTTACCAGCGACGCAGCGCCTGCACTCCTTCCATAGCCGTGGAAGCACCCGCAGAGGAAAAGGTGGAGGCTGGCTCCGCTTGTCGGAGTCGGGGAAGGGGGACGTCTCGGCGCATGAGGGTCTGCGTGCATAAGCACGCTACCACTTGGGGATGTACATCCCTAGCACAAGGCATCCTGGGGGAGCGGGGACGTCAGGGGAGAAAACCAGAAATACCCTCTTGTAGCCCCAGATGAAGTCCGCCCTAAGTCCGCCCGGACCACCGATAGGACAGACCCCAATGTGCAAAAAGGAGAGGAGGTTGGGCACTCTAGGGGCAGATCCCTGAAGGTAGGTACCGGGGGGACATGAGCGGACGGAAGGAGGGGGCACCGGAGGCAGTAAGGAGGGATAAAGATGAAAATAAAAAAAAAAAAAAAAAAAAAAGACTGCTGGTAGTTTATTGGTTGCATGTGGTAGTTGACCCCCCATGTGAGTAGTGCTTAGCTGACCTGACCTTTTCTTTTTCTGTCCTATATCTGTTCCAAAGACTGTTGTGAAACAGCACTTTAATCATTCTTTATATGCCTTTCCATTTCTTTCTACCCCTCCTTCTGTGTAAAACAGTCAGAATATGCTGCAGTCAGACTGGCCATCTGACACTGTGTATTACAATTTAAACTATTTTTCATCCCCCTTCCTACTTCTGCTCTTCTACATCATGGTCCAGTTAAATTTAAGCACTTTATCCCTGTATTGCCCTCAAATGTGCAGAAATGGACTAAATGAGCTGTGCAGGCTTAAAAAGAACAGCGAGTGAAAAACGAGTGAAAAGCGAGTGAAGCTGTTTTACCGCTTGCATAGTTAGGCAGACCGCGCGGTTTAGCATACGGCTTACACTCGCTTAGTTAGTTCAGTTATTTCCTTCACCAAATAAGGAAATAGACAAGTTCCTAGTTAATACAGGAGAAATAGCTTGTAAACCCATGTAAATGCATGGCTGAATGAAAGTAAATAAAGGTCTGTAAACAGGTAGGCAAAGGTTCTTACACAATGTAAAAAGCAAGCTGATATTGACAGTCAAACTTAAGAAATTACCAATGCCAGTTTATATGTTGCTTTCTTTATGATATGTACAAGTGCAGATATGAATATCCTGTTCTTGGAAAGAGAACAGATAGCAAGGTAATTAAAATACAGAGTAATAGGGAAGAAATAAAATAAGAAAATAAAGTAACAGCTTACAGCAGTGAACTTTCGACTGCATACAAACAAAATAAAATAAAATCACAAAAATCAGCACAGCTTCTCTGCCAAGGAGTCAGCAGTGAAAGATAATCTGTGCAACCATCTCATATCTGAGAGCAGGAGGTCCTCACAAGAACTCTCCCTCCTTCTTTAATCAACCCACGACATTGCAGTTTACCAGTGAATGTGCTGTTGCTGTGTTTTTTGTGTTTCCTGTTGGCTCTTATATTCCTTCTATGGAATATTGTGATTTCTCACCTCCCCCCTGTATGGAACGGGTTATGTGCAACTGAATACGGAACACACTCCTGCTGCAGGCATATACAGTCTGTTAGCAACCACTGAGTTAGGGGAGGTGCCTAATACCTGCAACACAGCTCAGATGCACGGCACAAACACACAGATAGGCAATACTGCTCTGCTTCTGGACACTACTAACCATGGCAGGCTCCCCACTTAAATGGATCTCCTGAAATACTAAGGGACTCCACTCACCTAAAAAGAGATGGAAGATACTTGACCACGTAAGGTGAAGGGGATGCGGATAGCTTTTTTACTAGAAACATACCTGACCTTACCTGAAACTGACAAACTAACATTAGGTTGGGTTTGCCAAGTCTTTGGAAGCTTCTATAACTCCAAAAGCAGAGGAGTAACCATTCTGGTACATAGGAATGTACCCTTTCAGTGCACAAGAGTTCGATCCAATACTGAGGAATGCTATGTCTTGGCATAGGGCACACTATGGAGACAAGACCTCACCTTATGCAACATTTATGGCCCCTACCACTCTAATGCCTCTTTTCACACCACCCATGTGCAGATGCTAGCAACAAATCTAGAAGGGAATTTCATGCTAGATGGTAATGCAAATGCCATGCTTGATGAGGTACTAGACAGGTCCAAACCCCCCTCGTGACACACAGTGGTGGCATTGGCAGCACTGAAAATGCTGTGAGCAGACATGTTCATTATGGACATCTGGCACCTTGTCCACCCAACAGGAAGGGACTACTGTTTTCTTCTCCCCACTACACCAATCCTAGTCCAGGAATTATCTGTGCTAATTCCTGCAAGTTGGGCCCTGAAGGTCATTGAGGCTCAAATAGATGCAATTGTTATTTTAGATCATGCCTCTGTTTTATTCACATGCTCCCCTACATGTTCCTTGCCCATGTCAGACAAGTGCTGCCACTTCAACAGTTAATTACTAAAGGATGAAAATTTAAAATGCTCTCTGATAGCAAATGTCAAAATCTTCCTTGAGGCAAACAGGGCTGGGTAAACGTCTGCCTCTGTCTGATGGTATGCACTCATGGCATACATTAGAGGGCACTGTATCAGCTACACACCACATGTGAACAAATCCTGCAATAGGGACCTAGAAAACAATTGCAGAGGCTTAAGAAACAGGAATGGTGCTATAGGGATGAGCAGACATGCACTCCCGACTTCCAGGCAGACATCACGAGGACTACATACAAGAGAAACCTGCACTTGCATATGCTTTATTCCATCTTTGACAACCATTCTTGGAATCTGGGGACAGACCCAGCAGGTTATTGATGTATAAGCTCAAATAACTGCCAGAAGAGATGCAGGATCCCCAAGGTAAAAGGTCCACCTGGGGAAATGCTTACTGACCCAGGAGCCATTAGCAATGCTTCGCTCAACTGCTACAAGATGCTCTATGTGCAGGAAATATCCCCCACCAATGCAGAGATGATGACTTTCACAGAACCCCTGGGCCTCCCAAGTCTCACTGAATGTGTAAGGGTGCAATCAGACAGGTCTTTCACAACTCAGGAGTTAGGCAGACGTTAGCCATTGCCCTACAGAAGATGTCGGCAGGGAGGGCCCCTGGTGGATCACCTACCAGCAGAGTTCTTACAATCCTTCAGTGGAGCCCTCTGAGAACTACCAAAGGATACCCTGGATGAAGCATGCAGAGCTGGTGAAGTCCCAACGTCAATGAGAAATGCCACCATCTCACTTATCTCCAAGTCAGGGAAGGACCCTCTGGCTTGTAACAGTTACCAACTGAGTTCCCTTATATGTGTGGATTGCAAAGTAGTTGTAAAGATGATGGGCACTGACTCCAGGAAGTTCTGCCCGATGTGATAGACCAAGACCAGTTTGGCTTTATTCCACAGCACCAAGGTTCTGACAACACCTGGTGCCTACGAAATCTTATGTGGTGGGCCACTCTCCACCTCCCCCCACCTGCTGTCCTGGTCTCAGTGGATGCTGAGAAAGTGTTTGATAGAATGGAGTGGGAGCTCCTGTTTCACATGCTAGAGATCTTCAGGATAGGACAAACCTTTATCCAGTGGGTCAGAACACTGCACCAGGGCACCCAAGCCACAGTGGCAGCAGAAGTACCCATCAAGGTTGCCCCCTTTCCCAACTGGTATTCATGCTCACCCTGGAACAACTTCTTCAGGCTGTCAGGCAGCATGCTGACATGCATTAGGTACAGGTAATAATAATATTGTAACAATAAAATTTATTTAATTAAGCGCCTTTCAGATTTTCAAGGCGCTGTACAAAAAGCATAAAACACCAAACATCAAAAAATACAATAAAACAGAACAACAAATATAACAGGTAAAAAGCCAATTACAGTATAGCATGAAAAGCCTTATCCCATAAAAAGGACTTTAAGGCCCTGTTAAAACTGTCCACCATTGTACTTTCTCGAGGCGGACAGGGTAGAGAATTCCAGAGGGAAGGAGCCACGAAACCAAAGGCACGGGCTCCA
Source organism: Neoceratodus forsteri (assembly GCA_016271365.2). Lineage (NCBI taxonomy): Eukaryota > Metazoa > Chordata > Ceratodontiformes > Ceratodontidae > Neoceratodus > Neoceratodus forsteri. The sequence goes on from CM057451.1 coordinate 152,495,896, forward strand.
GAGGACTTCAAATTAACCCTCGGAATCTCCAGCAACCCCTCGTCAGCCAAGCGAAGCTGTCTCAAGGGAGTGTAAGGTACCAGAAGCTCTTTCAAGTAGTCAGGACCACACCCGTGTAGGACTTTGTAGGTCAAAAGACCCACTCTGAAGGTGATCCGCCACTGTATTGGCAGCCAGTGCAGAGAGCGCAGCACTGGGGTAATATGAGATCTTCTTGAAGCCCCAGTCAACAAATGTGCTGCTGCATTCTGCACTAGCTGCAAATGGCGGATGTCAACCCCAGCAAGCCCTAGGTACAGGGAGTTACAGTAATCAAGACGAGATGTCACGAAAGCGTGGACCAAAACCGGCAAATCACCAGGTGGAACCAGGTGCCTAATCCTGGCGATGTTTCTAAGATGAAAAAATGCAGTCTTGACAACTGCAGACACCTGATAACGGAGGGTCAGGCCAGTGTCAAGCTCCACACCCAGGTTACGCACCTGTTCAGACATGGGCATCTGGTCACCCCCCTAGAATTATTCCAGAGGGGGACCCCACCCCCCAAACCCCCAACCCTGCGGCCGGGGTCCACCACCATAACCTCAGACTTTCCCAGATTCAACTTTAAACCGCTGGTATTCATCCAGTCTTGGATATCTATGAGGCAGTTATTCAGCACCGAGACAGCACTAACCTGGTCAGGTGCAAAAGACAGGTAGAGCTGGGTATCATCAGCATAGCAGTGAAACCTCAGCTCATACCATCTTACAATGTCTCTGAGGGGTAGCTTGTATACTGTGAATAACATGGGGGAAAGCACCGAACCCTGTGGTACCCCGCAAGGCAGAGAGAAAGCCCTGGAGGAATGTAATCCCGAGACCACTCTCTGCATTCTCCCCTCGAGGTAAGATGAAAACCATCTGAGGACCATACCTGAAAGTCCACAAATGGACCGCAGATGTTCAAGCAAAACCCCATGATCCACAGTATCAAAAGCTGATGACAGATCAAGGAGAACCAGAATAGAGCGGTGTTTCCGATCTCTCGCCATCAGGAGATCATTGAGCACCCGAACCAGAGCAGTCTCGGTGCTATGCCTTTTACGAAAACCAGACTGGAGGTTCGTATAAACTATGGATGGTCAAATGGTTATCCAATTGAGCCATACAACTTTTCAATAACCTTCCCACAAAGGAGGTTAGAGATCGAGGCAGTAGTTTGCTAGGTCATCCGGGTCCAAAGGCTTTCTTCAGAAGGGGAGTCACCACCCCTTCCTTCATAGAGCTAGGAAAAACTCCCGTCTCTAAAGAACACCAGATAATCCAAGCAAGGACCGGGCCGATAGACTCACTACATCCCATAATCAGGGAAGTAGGACCCGGATCCAAACTACAGCATGTTGGGCGCATCTCACGGACAATCCTCATAGTGTCTACGAAATCCGGCAGATCAAAAGAACTCCAGGAAATTCCGGGCTCCGTGACAAAACACTGATTGACTGCAACAACCTTAGAATGGGGTTGGGGACACTGCCTCCGAATGTCTTCCACCTTATTTGCAAAGAATTGAGCGTTCTCCTCACAGTCATTCTGCGTAAAAACTCAACGGATCTGCCGACAGACTGGGTTGCACAGTCTGTCGACAGTTCTGAAGAGCTGAGCTGGTCGATTCTGAGCGACAAAAATTTCCCTGGACAGGAATTCTGCCTTCTTATGGGAAATTTCTGTTTGATAGAGCTTATAATGCTCTAGCAAAATAAGATGGTAGGCCTCAGAGGCAGTCTTTCTCCAACAACACTCCAACCTATGCCCAGCCTCCGCAACCCTCTCAATGCCTCATCGAACCAAGGAGCAACGGGACGGCACAGGAGGGGGTGAACACGGGTTGGTGCAATATGATCAAGAGCAGCTGAGATGGTCTCATTATAGGCCACCACCAGCTGCTCAGGATCAGAGCACAAATCGTCAAACAATGAGAGGTCAATAACCGCCATCCGGTCTTCAGGGACAATGTCCTGCAATGGGCGGTACTTGACCAACTCCACAGGGGCTGACCTGCCCAGGGGGTCCTCAAAATTGAATCCAACTGAGTAATGATCAGACCAACCAACTGGTTCCACCACCAAATCAGATGCCTCAATCCACAGGAGGAAAACCAGATCAAGAGAGTGACCACCTTTGTGGGTAGCTGTGGAAACAACCTGTGTGAAGCCCAGTGATGTCATCACCTGGAGGAAATGTTGACCAAAAAGTGAAGATTTGTCATCGACCCATGCATTGAAATTGCCCAGCACCATCAATCTGGGCGATTCCAAGGCCATGTCGGCGGCAAAATCTGCTATTTCCTGCAGGAAAAGCTTCTCATCCCCTGGTGGACGGTAAATGAGAGCAATCCTGTACCCCACACCAACTACCACAGTACACTCAAATGATCTGGCCTCCTCAACTGGAACACCAGTTCAGCCCAATTCGGTCTTTAAACAGATTGCCACCTCCCCCCCCGCAATCCAATCTCGGGCAGTGTATAACCGAGAACCCGGCAGGAACAGCGGCCTCTAAAAACGGGTCCGCATTCCCATCCAACCAGGTCTCGGTAATGCAAGCCAGATCTGCCCCTTCGACAAAGTCCGCAATAAGACCAGTCTTATTGCAGACAGATCTGGCATTGCACAACAGCACCCGGGTTGGACGAGGTTGACAAGTTGTCCTAACCACTTGCCCTCCAGAACAGGAGGTGCCCTTGGGTATGGGAACCAGAGCGGGACTACCACGCTTCAGAAGCCATTTCACCCCAGGGCGTCTTTGAGGCCTAACCACCCCTATGGGAAAGCACCACTCCCTCCGCTGTCCACAACCCCCCACACACCCCCAATTCCTCCACCCCCTGTGCACAATCCCTAATGCCCGACACCGATGGTAGACATGGGCTGGCAAGGGGGACAAGAAAAAGGGGCAGAGGACATGGAGAGCAGAGGCTGAGTAACGAACAACAGGTGGAACTGGCCAGCACATCAGGCTGCTCGAAAATTAAAACCACAAATAAAATAAATAAACAACACCACCGCCCACCACTAAAACAAAGAATTAAAATAAACCAATAATCTAATACAACAACTAATAAACTCAATTAAACTATTTTACATCCACAGGCCCTCTCATGGCCAGGGGACAGTAAAATAATAACACAAAACTAATAACAAAGATAAAATAATAAATAAATAAGAATAAAAAGAGGGAATAATTTAAAGACCACCCTCCGGGACTCTCTCACTGAACCAGAGAAGGTGGAATATAAGATGGAAACAAGCACTCTCACTGCTAAATTATCCCTCAAAAATAACTAAACAGCACATAACCTATAAAATACAAAATAAAATAACCTCAGCAAATAAAATTCAAAAAACAATAGACCATGTTCATCATCCACCTAGGCTGGACAGAAAATAAAAACCACCAGCAGGCCACAGGAACTGGCCAGTCCAAAAGGATCGTGGCCCACTACTTCTACCCCAGGGATGGGCAACCCCCCGGCCAGCCGCCCCAGGAGTACAGAGGAGGGAAAATTAAGGACCGGCCTTCCAGCCAACCCCACTCCCCCCTACTGTGTGAGACACCAACCCAGAACCACCGGACCAATGCAAGCCAACTAATAAATAAAGTCAGTTTCTCAGAAATATTTATATAAACAGTTGATGTTTCCACAGTCACTTATCTTGCAGGCACTCTTCAGGTCACTTCTTAGCACACTAAAAAAATCCAACAATACTGACCCCAGGTCCTTAATATGTCAGTAAGCGGAAATTCCAAACAGAATTCGAGGTTCAAAAAATTCCAGATTTCCAAGGAGAGCCACACATCAAGCTGCAGGTTCCAGCCAGTTATTTTAAGAGGCAACTACCGGGCTATAATGGTGACCCAACACCACGACTCCAGGCCAGATCAGCCCCCCCCCGGCCAACTCCACCGGGGGTCTAGGGGAATAGGGTCAAAAGGCCAGCCCTCCAACAGGCCCTGATCCCAACCCCTGTGTAGGTCACCAACCCTCAAGAGCCTCAAAAAAGCCAACGAGTCCGGCTAAGTAAATCAAAGCCAGAAATAAAACAGGTCACTCCAAACGAACAGGCCACAAAATTCCAGATAGTCTCCGTGGACTCGACAGTTCCAAAGAACACCCAAAAATCCCCAATAATCCTTAATAGGCTCAATCCCAGTGAATCCCGTCTCCTCCAAGTCCCACAAAGGTGAACTCCTCCTCAAGAAGTATCAAAGAAGGTCACGCTAAACAGGTGAACACCGTGCGAAAGCTTGACACTGAAAAGCAACCACCAAACCGCCGAACTACCAGAAGGCAGCCTAGTTCCCAGGGCAAACTAGGGCATCACACAATGTCTCAGGATCCTGAAGTCTGAACCATCCAAAAAATCCAACCGCGAACACTAGAAACGCAGATGAAATAGGCAGCAAACAAGTAAGTGCCAAGGTAGCTTCTCCGCGGCCCGGGTTTAAGTTCGAAAAAGTGCTCTACACACAGGATGAAGCCGAATGAAGCAGAAACTTAAAATCTTAAAAAACGCTTAAAAAACACTTTTAAAATAAATGAGAAAAAAGTAAAACATAAGCACAATACACAGCAGTCCGATGGCTAGCCCAGCGTGGCCGCCATCATTGATCACATGAATGAAGGTAGGAGGGGAGAAGAAATTCCTGCCATATGTGGATGATATTCTGATGACCCTGATGAAAACAGTGATGTTGGTGCCAATGACCCTACACCTTCTGGACCAATAAAGTCACCTCTCTGACTACAAAGCTGTGAAAAGGCAGAGAAACTAAACAAATATTTTTGCTCAGTATTTACAAATGAAGTGGGGGAGGTACATAAAACAAACAGTAGAAACACTCTGGATACAGAAGTTGATACCAGCCCATTTACAGAAGAAAGGGTTCTGAAAGAACTCTTAAAACTGAAGGTGGACAAAGCAATGGGGCCTGATGGGATTCATCCCAGAATTCTAAAAGAACTAAGGGTAGAACTAGTGACACCACTGACTACTCTTTTAACAAATCATGGGAGGAGGGGTGGTACCGAGGACTGGAGGAGGCAGATGTGATTCCCTTCACAAAGTGGGAGCAAGGCAGAAGCAGGAAACTATAGACCTGTTAGTTTAACCTCAGTGATAGGAAAATGATGGAATCACTTCTGAAGGAAAGAATTGTCAGTATCTAGAGGCCAGAGGGCACAGGACCCAAGGCAGCATGGATTCACAGCGGGAAGGTCATGCCAGATGAATCTGATAGATTTCTTTGACTGGGTCACCAAAGTAGTAGTTCAGGGAGGGGCTGTGGACATGGCCTACCTAGACTTTAGCAAGGCATTTGACACAGTCCCACACAAAAGATTAATATACAAGTTAGCCAGCCTGGGAGTGTGTCCCAAGATGACAGCCTGGGTAAAGAATTGGCTGGAGAATAGGACACAGAGAGTAATAGTAAATGGAGTCCACTCAGAAGAAAGGAGGGTTACTAGTGGGGTACCGATGAGGATCCAGTATTAGGACTGGTCCTCTTCAATGTCTTTATAAGCGACATTGCAGAAGGACTGGAAGGAAAAGTATGTCTCTTTGCAGATGACACAAGATCTGCAACAGAGTTGATGCACAGGGTGGGGTGGAAAGGATGAAAAGGGACTTGGCAAGGTTAGAGGAATGGTCAAATGTATGGCAGCTTAGATTCAATGCTAAGAAGTGCAAGGTAATGCACCTGGGAAACAAAAACCCAGGGGAAGAGTACACAATGGGGGGTGAGATACTAACAACAACAAAAATGGAAAGGGACCTGGGGGTAGTCATATCAGATGACCTAAAGGTGGGAAAGCAATGTGAGAGGGCAGCAAGGAGGGCTGGGGGATACTGGGATGCATAGGGAGAGGCATCACCAGTAGAAAACAGGAAGTTATTATCCCTCTGTACAGACAGCTGGTGAGACCCCATCTGTAGTTCTGTGTGCAGTTCTGGAGACCCAATCTCATAAAGACATAGACAGGATGGAAGCTGTCAGAGGAGCGCTAAAAATGGTGCAGGGTCTGCACAGGAAGACATATGAAGAGAGATGAAAGGAGCTTAATATGTATAGCCTCGAGGAAAGGAGGGAGAGGGGGACATGATAGAAACGTTCAAGTACCTCAAGGAATCAACAAAGTCAAGAGGGTAGCATCTTTCAAAAAGAGGTGTGCAAGAACAAGAGGGCACAATTTGAAGATGGGGGGGCGGCTCAGAGGTAATTTAAGGAAGTATTTTTTCTCAGAGAGGGTTGTGGATGCATGGAACGGCCTTCTGGAGGAGGTTGTGGAGTCAAAATCAGTGGTGGAATTCAAACATGCATGGGACAGTCATAAGGCAATTCTAGGGGATGGGGGTAGGAAGAAGTAGGCTGCTGGTTAACTAGGATCTGCAGCTTATCCAGTAGGTAGGGAAATGGGCCGACTGGGTGGGCCAAGTGGTCCTTATCTGCCATCAAATTCTATGTTTCTATAAAGCAGATGTAGCCAAATCTCACCTGCTGGCCTCCGGTCAGCTGCTAAGTGCCTACCTGGCTTCCCTTGGGGAATACATCCAGTTCAAAATCACATTAAATACTTGAGGATTAACTTTAGCTGGTCACTTAAGGACCTGGGCAAGCTCAGCCTCACCTTAATATATGCTTCTATGGATCAGGATCTGGCCAGACAGCGCAAATTACACCTTACACATTGGGGCCAAGCACAGGCCTATAAAATGATGGAAACCCCAAGAGCCATGGGAGTTTTGAATAATCTTCCCATAACATTACATTTAGACCTGTTAAAGGTGTCTCATCTTCCCCTTTCTCTTCCGCTCCCCCTCCCTGGTCACATCTGGAAATGAGCCTCGGCTCAGTGCGCCTCGTTCAGTTACCAAGTTTTAAATAAATAAATAAATAAATAAAATGTTATCCTTTCTCTGTGGCGTGGGTCCCAGCAGACTCAGTTTCAAAAAATGAATGCAATCAGAAAGCAGAGGAGGCCTCAGCCTTCCAGACTTCTGCCAGCAGCACGATGCGCACTTGCTCAGGCAAGTTGTGCTGACAGTTTCAAGGGGGAATATGAGCTGAATTGAAGCCTCCCTACTGGGAAAGACTCTGGATAGTACAACCTAATCTGGAGACATCCCAGAGCTCCTGATGGACCACTCGACCATATTATCCAGCTGGCAACCATCATGCTCTCCCTAGTTTCTCCTTTGGATGAATCCCCACCTTACAATACAAGGGAAGCCAATTTACTGGGGAAACTGGGCCTCCAAAGGCATTGAGTTCCTGGAATATCTGTTGGATCAAGCTGCAGCTCACCTCACCTCATATCTTTCATACAGCTGCAAAAGACATAATTGCTTCAGAGGCAGCAACATTGGTAGTTCTTCCAATTGCACCATGCCCTCATGCAGGAGTTAGGGCAGTCTCTCAAGTGACATGTAGCCACAAGATGGAATGCCTTCATGCTCAAAGCAAGAAGAGGTCCCAGAAGGAGTCTTACATATAAGAGGCTATGGCATCTCCAACCAGACCCCCACTGATAATGTTTGTATAAACTGGCCACCAGAACTAGCATGTGAGCTGACAGAGGAGATGTGGACCAAATGCTGGAGCAGTATGTGTATTGCCTCCAGGGACACCGTCACTTGTTTTACACAGTTCAAGTTACTCCACCAGTGGCATAGAATCCTGAAAAGTTTTCACAAATGGGATCTGATTGCCACAGATTGGTGCTGGGAATGTGGGAAAGTCTACAGGTACACAAGGCTAAATCAAAAAATTAAGTATTACTTCAGTTCCATTAATATTCTAATCGAAGGTGTTCAAAGAAAAGTCACCAAAAAAATACAAGGTATGGCAGATAAAACCTATGAAGAAAGACTGAAATGACTGGATTTGTATTCAATTCATTACAGACAACTTTGTGGAGATCTATGTTTGACTTATAAAAGCCATAAGAGAACCGGGCCTCACTGAAACTTTAGGTATAGAAATAAATAACAACAAAACTCAGACAAGATCGCATAATTTTAAAATAAAAGGTGTTAATTGCAGAACAAGAAAAAGAAGCCAGTGGTTTACGCAAAGAATAGTTAACATATGGAACACATTACCAACCTCAATTGTAGAAAGAAGGACTATGGATATATTTAAAAATCAGCTAGATCATTATATGGGTAACTTAAAATTTAAATATTTATAAAATAATCCCACCCTCGGGTGGCGAGCTCAAATAAAGGCTATGCCTCCTGAGCTTGTACTCAACTATGAACCTATGATCCTATGATATTGGCATTAGGGGGAGATATAGAATTGAACCCAGGCCCAAGACAGACACATCAAAATGGAATGAGAGTTGTACATGATAATGCTAGGAGTTTGATAAAAAAAATGGGCATGTTTAAACACTGGGTTAGTGACCTGAACTTGAACATTGTCGAATTAAAGACAACATGGCTGACTAACAAATATTGGATAGTCAAGTCTCATTAAATGACTACTGTCAGTTTGATGGGCTTGACCGGGGGGGCGGGATTGCTATACCTTAAATAGGATTTGATGCATGCTGAACTACTATTTTTCTCCACACCAGGCACTTGGGTTAAAATTCCAATGCTGACACTGTAGTGCAGCATGAGGGGGGTGCTGCACTCCTGAGGTGCCATCTTTTGGATGAGACTTTAAACCGAGATCACGTCTGCCTGTTCTGGTGGTTGTGCAGGTGGACGTTAAAGATCCCATGGCACTTCTCGAAAAGAGTAGGGGAATGTATTATTCATAACTTAAAAGGAAATACACACAAATCAGTATTTCTCCATATAAAATCGGACAATAAAAAAACATAAACACAAAAGAGTATCACTGCATACTGTAAACCTAGACTGAAACAAAGTAAGGTAAGCAAACCCCCTCCCCCTCCCTACTAAAAGAAGAAGGGGATAATTAGTATAACTGCAAAATCAAATAAATACTAGTCAGTGTTAATGCACACAAAATTATATACTAAGCATAAAACAAAGAAGTAGTACAGTCATACTTGACCTAACTGACATTTAAAGAATCTGTAAAACCCAAATGAGATCCTAATGTGGACCCCCCACCCAAAAGAGTAGGGGAAGTTTATGCACAGCTCAAAACAAAATGTACAAAATTGTATTAAGACATATAAAATCATAAAATAAAGAAAATCAAAGACATAAATAAGTAGCACATCAGACATTTTAAAGTAAATCTGGATTCTACATATTAATAGAAAAATCCCCACTTCCTCCCCACTAAAAGAGATGGGGAATCTTTTGTATGCAGAACATAAAAGTTAAATACAAACAAAAGAGAAGCACTGCATACAAAAACTGAAGTAGAACAAAATTTACATAACTAAGTATTGATATCAAACAAATTCAAATCTTGAGCAAACCAAAATCAGTGTAACCACATGCAATCAGCTGGTCATCCTGTATCTAACCAATGTAATGCCTTCCATCTTTTTCTGGTGAATGCCACAGGCAAATTTGCATAGTCATACCTTTTTAGGGAGAGTACTGCTGCATCAATCAACCAAAACAACTGTTCTGGAGTGACATAAAATTGTTGCAACGACCATCTAACCCAGCTTTGACAGATATGACATTTTAAACATCCCAAGATACTCTGCAGAACTGACTGATCATATTGTCTCCATGAAACTGGTTAAATTCTCAATAATAATATATCTGGAGTCACATTCAGAAAAGGTGAAGTGGCCCAAAAACAAGCCAATACTGTCCAAAATTGTAGAATATAAGGGCAAGAGAAAAATAAATGATACAAAGATTCCATTGTTTCTGAACACATGTTACTTCTAGGGCAAGATCTATCATTTGTATTTTTATGTCTTAAATTAGCTTTCACTTGTAACTTCCCATGTATGCAAAGCCAGGTCACAACCCACATATCTGGAGGTGTAGTTGCAGAGTATAACATTGCTGTAATAAAGATGATGGCTCTCTGAGGCCTTTGATAATACTCGGGCAATTGCATAACATGTTGTGCTTGAATTACTGTATACAATTCTTTTCTAGACAATTGCATCACCATTGACTTCATCACCTGCCATTGTTTCAACTTACTAAAACATGTAGAATAAGTAACCAACAGATTTTGCATATGTTTTGGTTTTGCCACTGCCTTGTCCCATGCCCAATCATTAATCCATACAGAAAGAACATCCAGCACACAAGGGGACCAAATTTTCTGCATATTTGCAACCAAAGGCCTAACATTAACATATAAAAATACAGAAAAGAAAAAAAACAATGGGATTGATCATATTTAAACTGCCCTGTCTCTTTTTCAAGTAAATATGTTTTGTCTAATGGAGTTTAAACGGTTACCCCACATCGCCTGAAGGAAAATACTTAATATAGTACATTCTAAACATCTCGGTAATGTATAAAAGCTGCAAGATGCAAAAACATACCCAATAAATAAGTCTGAATCATATATACTTGCTTCAGTTTTGCCATCCTCCATTTGTTCCAGTTCCGAATCCTTAGTTGAGCATCTTGAATAATACACTCCCAATTATAAACATCCGGCTGATCTATACCAAAGAAAATACCTAAGATCTTTATTCCCGAATTGAGAACTGGAATTCCCATAATAACCTCATAGGTTCCACCCAAGTTCCCTAGTGAAACACATTTAATCTTGATAAAATTAATCTTAGCCCCTGTACCTACCATGAAAGCTGTCAAAACTTCTTCCGTAGAATCACTAGATGGGAGATTTGATAACAAAATGCATAAATCATCTGCATATGTAATGGTCTTAAGCTTGACCATGTCACTATGACGTGAGATACCACTAATAATAACCTTCTCATTCAACTGTATCAACAAAGGATCTAACGTGAGAATATACAATAAAGGGATGAGAGGGCAGCTCTGTCGCACCCCTCTCCTATATGCCCCTAAACTTTCCAATTCTGCCATTTACATAAGGGGACATAACAGCTGAACCAAAGTATCCCTTTAGTCATAAAATAAAACTATCAGGAAAACCATAATGGGCCAAACAAGACCATAAATATTGATGATACGCCCTATCAAATGCCTTCAACTGATCCAAGCTCAACACAAATCTGGATATTTCCCCAGTAGAACACTTCCCTCAACAGAATTAAAGCATCCAAAATATTTTGACCCGTAACAGAACAAAATTGTGAGAAATGAATTATGTGAGGCAAAATCACCACCAGTCTATTACTTAATATTTTCATTATAATTTCACAGTCAGAGTTAAAAAGTGTTATGTGCCTCAAATTACGCAAATCTTCTCTAGCACCAGATTTAAATAAAAAGATCACCAGGCCTTGTTTAAAGCTTAATGGGTAATTACCAGTATCTAAACATGTCTGAAATGAAAGAGTTCAGATCCCAGATTAGAAAATAATATGGAGTATATTTCATTAGCCAAACCATCCTGACCAGGGGTTTTACCACTGGGCAATTAATTTATTACTATTTCCAATTCTGAATGTGTAATAGGCTGTATCAATAATGTGTTTAAATCCTTTGGGACTGGCGTACCTGTACCACCAGATAATCAGGCCGTGATTTTCTTGTCTGTTAAAGAGGCATCTACTCGAAACAGGTTCAATAAATACTTATCTAATTCTGCCAAAATATCAGCTGGATAGCCTACCAAAGTCCTAGAGGAAGTCAACACTTGCCTCATTTCCTTATTTCTCCTATGTGTAGCACACTGTTCAAAGGCATTATTCCCTCCCTGTGCACCTGAAACTCCAAATCTTTGGGCTGTTTCCAAAACCTTTCTTTTTTCATATTGCAACCTAGCCAATTCCATTTTTAAAGCCTGGATCTCACTCATATCTACCATCAAGCCCTGCTACAACCTATAATATGCCTGATCTATTTTATATCTTACATCATTATATGAGTTTTGTTTTGCTTTACCCAGCATTCTCCCAATTGTTTGAAAATAACATCGAACATCAGCTTTCATGTCATCCCACCAAGCCTGTATCCAGTCAAATAAAAAGCAAATCTATTTTCTTGCCAGTAATAAGGAGAGAAAACTCTCCTTAACCTCTAGGATATCTACTAGTGACAAATTTAGTTTCCAATAACCAAGGCCTTTGAAAATTTCTGGAAAATCAGCAAAAGTAACTTGTACAAGCACATGATCCAAAGTTGCTACAGGAACAACTGCCTGTGAGCGAAAATGTAAATTTGGGGAACCAAACCAATAGTCTATACAAGATTTTCTAGATCCCTAAAAGTATGCATATACTATGTCCTGAGACGAAGACTGAAAAACATTAATCTATCCAGTAATTTTCAAAAGCCCATTTAAAAAATTAGAGTCACAATATGACTTAGGACTTTTATCACCCCTATCCTGTATTGCCCTATTTATATTAAATTTATACAATGGTGTGTGAAAATCCTGTGACCTCATTGGTCAAAACATGTCACATGATTGTGGGTAAATCCTGCATTACCCACGGCTGAGGAAATGCATTTATAAAACAACATAATTAAGCACATTTTACACATGGGTCCATTGTATAATCACAATAAGGCACTCCAGGTGTGAGTTATTGGGGATTTACCCTCTTCTTGTGTGGTTAAGTAAGTCAGCTGCACCTTGTGACATGCCACACAAGGCGTGGATAAACCCCCAATAACCCCCACTCTTTTGTGTCTTGTTGCTTAAATCTTCACCAAAAAGAACATTTCTTATAGTGAGCAGGTATGGTTGAATTTTTTCCAGTAGTGTAATGCAGTCAGTTTTACCCTGTGGTGCATACGCATTAATTAACCTGAAATCCAAAGCTTGTATTGTCACATCTAGCAAGAGACTTCTGCCAGCTGCAATTTCAATTATATCTGTCACCACAATGTCTGAAATTAAAAAAAAATTCCTACTCCTGAACAAAGCGCTCCCTCCCACCTGACCAAAAACAAGGACCCCACGACCATGCTTGTGAGGCCTTCTCAAAATCATCAATCATATACAATCTGGTATCCTGAAGAAACACAATATCTCCTTTAAATGCTGAAAATATATCATAAGTCACTAATCATTTATATTCAGTATGAATACTGTTTACATTTAATGTTGCCACAGTCGAATCACACAACTCATGGAAAAATTAATGTCATGTTGGCATCTGTTTTTTCCTAGCACTTTTACGTAAACCCATCCGAATCCCACTCTTTTTTTTAATCTTACCGCCACCTCAGACTTTCCCAGTTCCATATCAGATGCTGGATTCCTTTGTGAGGAAGACTTGGAGGCGATATCGGGAATCCAGGTCTGCTGTATCTTCCTCTACTGATAAAATTCCATAAGAATTAGTCAAAGTAATATCTGAAGCAATTCCCGTAACCTGGGGAGGTCCCAAATTTTTTGCAGGGGATGCTTGTGGTATACAGGTAGGGGGTGGTGGAGGTGCCATGTCCCCTTTCTCTAGGGGAAGAGGTTGTCCGGGGATACCCACCAATGGAGGTTTCACCATTTCCATAGATACTTCCTGATCACTAAGAATACTAAGGGAAGCTATACCAGTGGCCAGACCTCCAGGCCTGGTGGGGAGGTTTTGGCTATTGGGGTCCTTTTATCAGGTAGCACTCTACCAGCCTGGGCCATATTAATATAATAATCCTGCACAGAAAAATCTGCTTCAGGAGTATTATGGGCAGCTAACGGACATTCTGTAAAAGTATGACCAGGTTCGTCACAGAAATTACAGGTAGGAGAATTATCACATTCAGTACTAACATGCCCCATGTCCCCACATCGAAAGCATTGCATTTTATCACAAGAAGTGCTAATGCTGCATACTGAACCACATTTGTGGCACTTGCAGGGCAGTCCAGGATAGAAAAGAAACCCCTTGTCCCGACCAATAGAAAAAAAATTCTGTAAATGCTGAAATTAATTTTCCACAGTAAACAGCTTTACTTTGATGCACCACCCCCTATTTCAGAAGCCCTCTGAATCTATAATAGGCTCTGGGGTGCCTTGAACATTACACCTCTTCTCCAACCAAAACAAAATATCTGAAATGTTGACTCCTTCATTCTGAAATAATACAGTTATAATACAAAATGACTGTTTGGTGAGGGGGGGGAAACCTGAAATGGTGTCCAAAGGGGGTTTGTTTTTAATATTTAATATTTAGTCCAAATATGCTCCAACACACTCTGAGTCCTAAAACTCACATTGAAAGTTTGTTTACCTGGAGCACGAATCAGTGCAATGTTGGGGGAGAAGCCCAATGATTGTTTAAGCAGGATTCTACCCACAAAATACATATCCAGCAAGTCAGCCATACCTCCCAAATACCATAGCCAAATAGCATTCCTTCTTTTAGCCAGTTCCACAGGCTTGTGGAATAAGCCGGCATAAGAAGGTTTTTGTTTGACATTGTCTTCCTGCAATGAGGGTTCCTGTCAGTGGCTCTTGAATACCAGCACAATCCTGCCCGGCATCAGTAAAGGAGTCTACCACCACAGACTCAGGTACAGTAATTATGTCCGAAACAACATGGGGTAACCCCCCACCCTGTCTGGCAAGGGAAGAAAAAGAAGGAGTATTTAAAGGTAATGGGTGAATCTGCTCCTCACGCAGACCCAAATCAAGTTTGTGGGAAATGTCTCCCGAGGCTGTTGCCTGGCCTACCTTTTTTTTTTCCAATTATTTAACCAGATGAGATACACTAAGCTGAGAGCTTGTTTACAGCTGCAACCTGGGAGCACAAGGAAGTTAAGTGACTTGCTCAGGGTCACACAGTATGCAAGTGGGGGCTGTAGGATTCAAACTCAGGTCTTCAGACTTGCAGCTCAGAGCCTTAAACCACTGCACCATACTGTCTCCACCTCCCCCGGGCTCACCACAAATGCCGGATCCACAACCCAAAAACCATCCGGTCTTTGTAACCATCCAGACTACCACAATACTTAATCTGCTGACCAGCCCACATCTCCCAGCAATGATAGCTCAACTGGTAAATCTATGCTATCGCCAGGGGAAAGCTGTAGCTGATCATGTGCACCACTCACCTGAGAACTAAGAAAAACTTTTGTGGTGGTAGGTTTTTGTGAGGGGAGATATACTGGCCATCCTCTTCCTTTTGTTTTCCTCCTGCAATCTGGAAGCCTCTCATTGATACACTCGCGTTGCCTCACAATTTTTTTCTTCCAGAGCTTTTTGTAGCTCCACTTCTTCTGACTGAACCCCCGAAATCTAGGGTTCCACAATTTCCATGCTCAGCTGCCATCGGACCCCGCTATCAATGCTGACTACACCTGCTGGGGAATCATCAACCGGACTGCATCCTACTGTGTCAGAATCCAGACTGAACTCATACCACACACCTGCAGGACAGCATCCCCTACCAAAAGAGATGGGGAATTTCCCCGGTGTCCTTACCATATTTCCCCATTCACTAAAAATACCACAAACAGCTTAATCTGGTTCAATTTCAGTTGGTTACCATCTGAATACCCCTCTGTTGCCCCTGAAAAAGGGACTTCTAGTCTTAGTGGGCCTGCGGGGTCAACAAAATTCAATAAATTAATAAAACTATTTTTGGGATGAATAAATGCCACTGAATTCATGTTGATCCATTTGTTCAACTTAATATTTGCATAGGTGTTATTTACTTTCCACATAAAATGTAACCACCATATTTTGAAAGTATGTCTCAAGTTCTAGAAGCTTATTCAAATGGCAGGTCACTAATGTTACTGTGAGATTTTAAGATTCCATGGAAATGTTCTAGAGGTGTAAAACATAAGGTTAGCTTGTCTCCCTAAGACCTAAGACAGATTATTACAGTTCTAGCCAGGAAATGAACCATAACAAGTAAAGAAAACCTACTGAATTTAATTTTTCTGACTTCAGATCTAGATGTAATAGAAAGCAGGGTACTATCACCTAGTCTTTGAGATCACAATCCAGTATATCTGTAGTAGTGAGACTGACTTTGAGGTAATTCAGGAAGACTTAAAGTTGCTTCAAACTTGGTCCCTAAAATGGAATCTTTATTTTAATACCTCTAAATGTTGTGTCTTGCACTTCGGAAAAAAGAACCCTCAGCATCAATACTTTCTTTATGACAGGGTATTAGTAAGGACAGTGAAAAAGATCTGGGAATTACAGTTGATGTAGGGATGATATTTGATTCCCATATCACTAACACAATAAGTAAAGCAAATAAGATATGGTGGGCAATACGACATAATATTACATCAAATAACCCAGATGTGCTGTTACCTTTATAAAGAGCATATGTTAGACCCCATTTAGATTTTGGTTCACAATTATGGAGTCCATAAAAAAAGGATATATCAAGAATTGAAAGAGATCAGAGAAGGATAACTAAACATCTAGTATCCTCCAAAACAATTTCATATCCAGACAGGCTGTTAAAATTCGATTTAATGTTATTGGAAGATAGACGGGCAAGGGGTGATCTTTTACTTTCATGGGACCTCCTTAATGATGAACAATTGTTTGTTGAAAGTGGTCTTGACCTTAAACAAATTAAGGTCAATACTAGAGGTCACCCACCTCAACTGACCAGAAATAAATATAATACCAAAAAAGGGCTCACTTTTTCTCTCAATGGATTGTTGAACCATGGAAAAAACTTCCCACTACTGTAATCATTAGTGATTGGACCAAATGTCAAGGCTCAGAAATCAATGTCAAAAAATTAGTCTGTACAGCAAACATAGTATTATACAGTGCATTCCACTTATAACAGATATTGTTATAATGGACAATAGGTTGTAGTGGAAAAATATTGATTTCCCAAACCAAATATATCAAATCCAATGCATTTTCCTCTGGTTACAATGGACAGAAACTCTGCTTACAATGGACACTTTGAAGTTTTTATATGTATTTGTAGTGCCATTTCTTTGGGGGGAGGGGGTTTCAGAGCTGGTGAGGAGATTTGGCAAATGTAGAATTTAGATGAAGGAGCTACAGAGACTAACTTTCTTATAAAATAATTCTCCACAAGCTGCATAAACTTTCATGAGATGATTACACTAAATATGAAATGATTTTATTTTTTAATAAAATCCTTACAGTACAATTGCCTTTGTTCTTACTGTTCTGGAACCCCAACATCGAGCCACTAGAGTTATTATCTTCTTACCTTCTGCAAAAAATGTAATAAAAAATATCATGTTCCCTGACAGTTAAATAACTCTAAATACACAAAGTACAGAAACATAAATGCTAGGCAGGATTCTGAGTAAGCTATGAAGTTTTACAATAGGGTTTCAATAATTCTGAGCCCCTGCTCTCACACATACACACAGGTATACCTAACACATTGACTCCACCTCCTCTGGATATAATGGACACTGGATATAATGGGCAAAACTTGTGTACACAGATGTGTCCATTATAGCAGGCTTGTACTGTACCAAAAAAAAAAATAGATTCCCCCAGTAATCCATCTTCATTCTGAAGCTAATCAAAATATTTAACCCTATTAAAAGTAATAAATCTAAAGCAAATTTTGTTAATAAAAATTGTTTATGTCAACCCCCTCAATTCATGGCTAATGCTCCTAATGAGTAGTTTTGCAAACTTTCTGATATCAGTATTTTATGTATCACTGATAACATGGATAATACACAATTTGTTTCTGAAAGATTGGAAGCACCTAAATTTAGATTTAAAGAAACAATACATCTAGACAGACAATATTGGAACTTGCAAGATTGAATGTCAGCAAGTCACCTGGTCTTGAACACATCAAAATTAAAGAGGCAGTGTCTTTCAATAAACACTGCTATAAAACCTATGTGTGTTCCAGATTTTGTAACAAAAGTCAACAAATGAATGCATTTTAGTGTCTTTTTGTTGTGGTCCATTTCCCCAAGGATGCTGGATGTTGAGTCAGCAGTCCTTCAGGCTGCTGATGTCATTCGAGGTGCTATTTAACTGTGCCTGTTAGGAAGTTGTATTGCTGCTAGAAATACAGTGCTGGTAACTTCACTGCTGTTAGTCAGTGTCTGCTTTACATTAATTTAGATTTAATAGGGATCTTATCTGCATTAATTCCTACTAGGGATGGATGTGTTAGCCCTGGTAAAAAGATCATTTTAAAGTGATTAATTGAGGTTTGCCATTGTAAATGGGAGAAATAACCTGTAGGAGTGTACTCTACTGTACCAATAATGCCTCACTATGTAAATTAGTATGTAGGTTATTATTGTTCTGTGCTCACTACAGAAATAGGAGAATACATCTCTCAGTAAAGAGGTCTCCTGCTTCATCAGCTACTGGACATTGGACTCTCGACTGAATCTGTGACATGGTTTGACAGCTACCTTGGAAACCAGACCCAATGTGTAAAAATAATGGATGTGCTCTCCGACACTAAAGACATTTGCTCTGGTGTCCTCAGGGCTCCATCCTGGGCCCACTACTCTTCAGCCTGTTCCTCAACACTCACCCTGCCTACAGTCCACTACACATTATACTCTATGCAGATGATGCTGTGATTCTTGCCAACCTTCAAGACCCTTACCACCTACAACAAACCCTTCAGCATGGTTTCACCTCAGTTGAAAACTGGTTCAAAGAACATAAATTAATTCTTAACCAGAAAAAAACCAAGACCATGATCTTCACCAGCCACCAAAACACGCACAAACATCTCCAACTCTCCTTGAACACCTGCTTAGGTAGCCCTCTGGGGCAGGTTAAATTCTTTAAATATCTAGGAATCACCTTAGACTCCCACCTGTCCTACGCTACCCACTTAACCAATGTTGCCAAAACTGTGAACTCCAGACTGCGTATACTCTATCACCTACGGTGGCACCTGACCAAAGAGGCCCTCACTGCTGCTTTTCAAAGCTCCATCATCTCCCAGATAGACTATGGCCTTGTTGTCTATGGCGCTGCCACTCACACGGCACTCCAAAGGGTGTCCACCACCCTAAACAAGGCCTGCCAACTCATCATTGGAGCAAAATGCCTCACACACACTGGACCTTTACTCACAGATGAACTGGCTGCAACTTGAAAATCAAATTCATTACCAAACCTGTATGGTGGCAAAGAAAATCCAGTTAGGGATCGCCCCCCTGGAGTCTGCACCCTTCTTCAAACAAAAAACAGCTCTAGAATCACCAGGGGATCAAAACCACAACTATTTCAGATCCCACACTGCCACACAAACTAAGGCCAATGATCATTCACATACAGGGCCCCCACCTGGTTTAATGGTCTAGCCTATGACATTATCACCACCACTGGTCTTGGTGTCTTCAAATCCAGGCTCTGTAACACTCTTGTTGCCTCCAGCACCTGTGATTGCCTTGGCTAATTATCTGTCACTGAGCCTCCAGTGCTCACCTCTGTTGGGCCACATGCCCACTGCACTTGCCCTCCTTTGACCACCTTCCGCTCCGCGCTTGCCACTGACAATGCCTCCTGGCTGCCTCACACTCTTTCTGACCCCCACACTATCCAATCCACCAACCCTTCTCTCCTCCCTGCTCCTCTCTCACCCCTGCTACTGTCGTCTTCCTTTCTTCTCCCCCATCCTCTCTTTATCACTTGTCTTCTTTTTGCAACATGTGTAAACCTTGTAACCTATGATGTTGAACCATTGTTATGATGTGGAACTGTTTTAAAAGAGCCCTGGACTCAAAGGTAATTTCTAATCCTAGAACAAATTAATAAAAAACAAATAAATAAAAAAAAAAGTCTTATAGCTAGACATGGTAAGCACAATGCCTTGTTTTGAAAGTAAACATAGAAGAGCTTATATTGTTGATGCCACTATAGAAATACAAGATTGCACCTCACAGTAAGGAACTTGGAAATCAGCTTCTTATAGTACTCACAATGCCTTGCTATGGACATTTGCATATTAGGTGCTCACCACTACCAACATGAAAGACTGCACTTCTGAGTAAGGCACATTTAAGTCAACATTATAAATTATCTAGAATTAATTGTTGCTGTATGTAAAACATTGAAAGCTCCCTTGTATGATATCATTCTGAGTGGTTCCACTATGCCGCATTGATAGAAATCCTGTTGAATGCCTTTACATCCAGGAACACAAGTGTTTTTTGGAGGGGTTCGCCCCCACACTCCCTGCACTAAACATTACCAACTCCGAGTTGGAGTTGTTTCAGGGAGGGGGCGAACTCCCCAGAGACAGCGGCATTGTTAAGACAGTGTACCAGTACAGTGAACAGCTGATTCTGTTGCTGTACTAGTCTTCACTGTCTTACCATTGCTGTAGCAACGGTATATGATTCTGAGTGTGTAGCCGGACAGAGAAACTGGAAGGCAGCCAGAAACAAACCACTGATAAAAAAACAAACAAAAAAAAAACAATAAAATGACTATGACAGCTTTTTTTGTAAAACAAAGCTGCAATCTAGGTGGCTCGCTGCACACTCAGGCAGACATTGATAGACCTGGTGGCCTGTTTCTGCTGGCAGATTTGTATCTTCGTATGCAAATTGCAGCTTCAATATCTGAAACGTGGCTAGCAATGGCATATTATGTGAAAAAGGCATATGGGGAACCTTCCAATATCACTTTCACATCAATGTGCTACTCTCCCTGACTTCTGCACAGGCTAAAAAACAGTAATTTAAACTGTTATTGTGCATTACTGGCATTGAGCATGACACAATCAAAATCAAACAGCTTTCAGGTTCTTGCTACAGGCACACTGCGAGGAATAAGAAGCTTTGCAGACCTCAGCAATGTGACAGTCTCCCTAGCTTATGTATTAAAGAAAGAGAATAGCAAGGCAAGGCAGATTTCATTTATAGGGCATCAATTCCCGGAGGCTCTGGGTGCCTTACAGCAAGACAATATACATACTGTAGTAAAAACAGGAAATAAATAACATCTAAAATTCATAATCACAACTTTAAAGTATAAATATCAGAGGTAACTGATATGGTAGAGTGGAGAAGTTAATCCAAATAGACCAGGCAGAAGAGGTGGGCCTTTAGCCTCTGTCTGAACACCCCAATCGAGGAAGCCTCCCAGACTGCAGGTGGTAGCACGTTCCACAGGGTTGGCCTGGTGACACTAAAGGCACAGTTGCCTGATGTCTTGAGATGAGCCCTGGGAACATCCAGGAGGCATCTCAAAGAGGACCAGAGGGAACGGACAGAAGTTGCAGGTGTCAGGAGCTCAGTCAGGTAGCCAGGATCCAGTCAGTATAGGGCCTTAAAGGTGAGCAGGACCACCTTGAATAGGACCCTCCACCTGACCGGTAACCAGTGCAGAGCACGCAGGGCCAGGGTCACGTGACTGGACCTGGACAGGCCCATCAGCAACTGGGTCAGTGCATTCTGCACTAGCTGCAGTCTGCAGAGGGTCCCTCCCATGACCCCAAAGTATAAAGAGTTACAGTAGCTGAGCCTAGAGGTCACAAAGGCATGTACTAGAGTCGGCCGATCTACGTGCAGAACGAGGGCCTTGATCCTGGCAATGTTCCTTAAGTGGTAAAAAACACTTTTGACAACAGATGATACCTGATCTTCACATGTCAGTCTGCTGTCCAGGATCACACCAAGATCACACACCCTCGGGGAGGCCACCAATGGAGCAGACCCCAGGAAAAGACCTGTGTTGGCTCCAGGTGGCAACCCATCATGCCTGCGACCCAGCTCGATCACCAGTACCTCTGTCTTATCTGAGTTCAGTCACAACCAGCTAGAGGACATCCAGTCATTGATTTTAGCCAAACAGGTGTTAAGCATGTCTATAGCATCGGATGTTCCGGGTGCAAATGACAGATACAGCTGGGTATCATCTGCATAGCAGTGAAACTCCATGCTGAGCTGTCAAATGATCTCACCCAGGGGCAGCATGTATACTGAACAGCATCGGAAACAAGATCAAGCACTGGGGCACTCCACATGACAGGGGCATTGGGGAGGAGGAGAAATTTCCCATCACCACCTGCTGCACCCTATCAGAGAGAGAGGACTCAAGCCATTTGATGACAACACCAGCGAGTCCACAATACTCACAGATCTGATCAAGAAGCACAAAGTGATCCACAGTGCCAAAAGCTAAGGAGAGATCAAGGAGAACAAGAATTTAACTGTCTCCTCTATCTCTAGCCCTGAGCAGATCATTATGCACCCTAACTAACACTGTTTCCATGCTGTGTCTAGCCCAAAAATGCGACTGAATTGGCTCATAGATATCAAAGGAGATGAGGTGATCCTTGAGCTGATGTACCACCACTATCTCAACAACCTTGCTCAAAAATGGCAGATTGGAAAGAGGATGGTAATTTGCCAGGATGACAAAGCCACTGGGAAAACCTCCTCTGCCATCAAACACCTGGCAATCCTCGTGAACACCAGGCTGACAGTCCCGGTGCATCTCATTAGGAAACTAGTCGGGACTGGGTCCAGTTCACAATAGGTGGGCTTCTATTCTAAGAGCACCTCAATGACCTCCACCACCTCCACCAGTTTAAACTCCTCTGAGATCGATGGAGTGACTCTGTTCCTCCCTGTTCAACCACTGCAAGGCAGTGATTGCCTCACTGACGGAATCCCTGACCAGATAGACAACACTCCGTCAGAGAAAAATGGAGTAAACTCTTCACATAAAGTGGACGCAAAGGTCTTTTTTGGTTGTAGATAGGCATGATGGAGTAGCCTGTCCACAGTCCAAAAAAGCAGATAAGATCTGTTTTCCCTGTTGCAATTTTCCTGGACAGAAATTCTGCCTTCTTATGGGAAATTACCTCCTGGTACTCACAATAGTGAGCCCAAGGACCAGTTTGTTAGCCTCCAACTGGGTCTTCTGCCAGCAACGCTCAAACTTCTGACCCTTGATCTTCATCACCTTGAGATCCCCATCAAACCAAGGGGATCTCAAGTGAAAGGATCTGGGTTGTATACAAACTGGAGCAATGACATCCAGTGCCTCAGATACCACCCTGTTATAGGTAGCCACCGCCTCACTGGTGTCAATCACACAAGCAGCATCCACTCTAGATAGGTCAACTAATGCCAGTAGTCCCTCTGGGCACAGACCCCTTAAGGGGCAGTAGCTGACCATCTCTGCAGGGGAAGGGGTTTTAGGGTGGGCACCAAGCATGAACTTCATGATGCAGTGTTCAGACCATGAGACCTGATCAATCTTGAGGTTAGCAACTTCAAGACATAGCTAGAACACCAGACTGAGCATATGACCATGTTGGTGGGTCACAGAAGCAACCGCTTGTGCCAAGCACAGTAATGACATCAGCTGGAGGAGTTTGTAACCAAAGTGCGAGGATTCATTGTAAACCCAGGCATTGAAGTACCCCAGGATTAAACACCTGGAGGACTCCAATACCTGATTGACAATGAAGTCCGCAACCTCCTGCAGTAGTTCTCCCCCCTGACCCAGGAGGACGGTATATAAAGAGAATCCTGCAACCTTCACCTGGACCCCCACACATGGTGACATGCTCGAAAGATCTGGCATTACCAACTGGATGCATCATGAAGCCCAGACTGGATCTAAAAATGATGGCCACTCCCCCAACCCTGCAATACTTCCTTGGGCAGTGCACTATGGAGTACCCAGTGGGGACAGCCACCTCTAAAACTGGAACCAGCATCATCACCCAGCCAGGTCTCTGTAATGCAAGCCAGGTCGACAGAGGAAATCAAGTCCACAAAAATGGTGGTCTTGTTCCTCATCAACCTGACATTGCAAAGCACCACCCAAAGAGGACTAGAGGATGCAGCTGGCCCTCAGGCTACTTGCCCGCTCGGTCTGGTGGGACCCCTGGGTATGGAGACCAAACACGTCTGGACTTTCTCTGTGCTATGCTTGAACCCAGGGCATCTCCTGTACCTGATAACCTCAATACCACCCACCTCCCTTACCCTAGCTGCACCCCTCCATCATTGACCCACTCATCCCCTCATAATTTTGACCTTGGCGCAACACTTGGCTGCGATGGAAGAAACTGGGATGTTGGTAAAGGGATGGAGGGCATGAACTTGGGAAGCAGCATAGGTGATTCACACCAGGCCACGATCCCAACACATCTTCATCTGGCCCTTCCACCCAGACCAAAGAGAATACCTTAATAAAGCCTGGCCTTATAACCAGCAGAATGCTAAAATCCAAATAATCTACTACCCCACTCACACACTCACTCACTCCACTATACACTTTCTTACTAAACTTCCACACACCCCCAACCACACACCTACTACCCAAATAAATAACAATCCCAAAACACAATCCACCACTCCTCAAATCACCTAACTAACATAATAAAATAAATAAACATAAGGGAGAGATTCAAAAATAGAAAAGTGAGCTGCAGTTTAAAGTTCCAGATTTAATGCTAATAAATTGGAACAATCACTCTGATACAATGAAAGTGTAAAAGGGGCAGAAATCAACCACTTAGTCTAGCAAACAAATCCTCTCCAAGGCTAAGTAACTCGCATTTGAATATAAGCAGATAAAGATGCTCACACCACCACAATTAGTGCAGGTTCAAAGCAAGATCTGAAGGTTTTCAAGTTTTTAAGGAGCCAATGAAAAGTGCATTTCAGAGGCAGCACTCCTCTGACTAGTACCACTGACAAGGTTTAAAAGCTGGGGCATTCGTCCCCACAGGATCAGGGAAAACTCTACATGTAGAGAAAGAAAATGCTCTCACCAAAGTCTCAAAACTCTGTATGTGGTTCAATAGAGAATACAATTCCATCCCAACAAAGTCCACAATTGCAGATAGTCTGGAGAAGATGGAAAGATGAAAGACCAAACGGAAGCAGAAGGAAACCACCCAACCGGTGTTACCCACACCCATGGTGTAGGAGCAAAAATGGGCCTCTTCTTCTTTGGCCCAGTGATCCAAATTTCAATTCGGCCTGGACAATGGGAGACAGGCAGGGTTTTCCAGGAAGGCAGTGGAGATCCCACCACCTGCTGCACTGGTTACCCCCACCACTCAACCACCACCCCTGTACAGGAGATCTTGCCTGGGCCTCCAAAGTGACCTCTGGGGAAACAGATGATGAACTTTCCTCCATCAAGGAATCACTCAATGATAACACCACTCCTATGCAGCAGATGATGGGCCGGCGTCTTTTACCTCCAGCCATGACCTCTCTTCTGTGTTCTGTGACCAAGTCCAGGTGAGTGTCCAAAGACTTCACAGGCTTCAAAACTGGCTCCTTTGCAACTTGAAAGCAAGGAATCCAAAAAGGACTGCAACACACTGGGCTTTCAGGGTTCGCCCTAAAAAAAAAAGAAAGAAAGACCTAAGCTCCTATCCTTTCTCACTTCTTGTACCCTGCCTAACGTTATTTCTCTACACTAAATGAACAAAATCAAACAAAAAAAACACAAAATTTAAAACTTAACTCTCCCAGAGACTGAAAAGCTATCTTGAAATATAATCAAAAGAGAGCGTAACTATCAAGGAAAGATGCAGCTTAGGCAAAATGTTTTAGAGCCTAAGCAGACCACAGCCCAGCATGGCCACCATCTTGCCTCCTGTCCATGCCACTTCTTGCTCAGCCAGCCCTGAATGACATCACCAGTGAGGAGACATGTTGTTTAATTGAAACGAAACATAAGGTACTAATTTATTCCCTTACCTCTCACCCCAGGCTTCTCTCTGTTGCAGCTCTTGATCAGGCCAGGATTGTCAGATGAGCCTCCGGTGGCTCAGAATTCTGAGCTGAACCACACCTCTGGTGGTTTGGCTAAGCTGCAAAGAACCCACTCACCCTCCCTCACTATGGTACAGAGATTTCTGGACCACTGATGCTCATCTGATAATTTGAAATTGGCTCCTTTAACAATCTTTCTCTGCTGACTGGCCACTTTGTTTAAGTGAGCCTGGGTTCCTCTAGTCCTCTCATCTCCACAGAAAGACTTTTGATCTGATTTTAGATTATGTTCTGCTGTACTGCATTAAAAATGTATTTTGTGTGTTTGTAGGGTTTGTTAGAGTTTAGGATTTGTTTAGAATTTAACAGAAATTTGATTGTTTACCTCTCTTCTGCTCTATTCTTGCCTTCACTCTTTCACTTCTCTCCCCCTCCCTTTGATTCCCTTCCCCTTACTCCCAGGCATCTCTTCACTAAACCCACCCCCTGTTTAACTAAAACAAAAGGTAAGGTACTAATTTATTCCCTTACCTCCCCCCCAGGATTCTCTCCCCTGCAGCCCTTGATTGGACCAGGATTGTCAGATGAGCCCCCTGTGGCTCAGGATTCTAAACCGAACCGCACCTCTGGTGGTTCAGCTAAGCTGTAGAGAGCCCACCCTCCCTCATTACTATCCTGCCAGCACTGTGTGCTGGCTCTCCACCCACCCTATCTGAACACTTACTTAAATAATTACCTTACGTCACATGACCGGGGGGTAAATATACTAAGTATACAATTCCCCATTAGCTTGTCTTCATTGTTTTCCACTAGAGATAGTATTGCACATTCTTCATTAAACAAAACCTGTACTGGGAAAGCACCTTATTCCTTTTGACACAACATCCTCATTGCCACTATTAGCATTTATCTTTCTAAGCAACTTAAATACCTGATTGTCAAGTTCCTCTAAAAATATTGGCCATTTTCTTGATAATTTTGTACCCATCTATCACTAATGGTAAGGTGATGACCTTCTCATACTGTCATTCTATCCCCAACAATGCCAACCATTTTACTATAAACAGTCCCCTCCCATCGTGGGACAAAACCATATGTACTCAGTCTCATCTCCAGATATCCTTGCATATACAGGGCCATGATACTATTGTGTGCCTCTACATACTCTTCCCATTATCCTCACAAAAAAATGGTATGTGTCTGTGTGCCAACATCAGGAGAGGCACTGCAAAGCACATAGTATTTCCATTAAAGCTTGGATCCTTCAGATTATTCTCATGCTTCTCCTATGCTCAGGCAATATAGAGCTAAACCTGGACCTCCAAGACCACCCATGTCACCTGTTGATTTTAACTTCTCTAAGGGATTAAAAATGATGCTCATTAATATTTGCAGCCTCCAAAATAAATTAACTGAAGTGCAAGCATGGGTGGCTTACACTCTCCCAGATATCCTAGTATTGACAGAAACCTGGTTAAAAAATACTGTTTCAAATCATTTGTTGGCATTACTATCTTACTGTCTATTTCGGGTAGACAGAGCTACCAGAGGGGGTAGTGTGGCTATCTATTTACATGAGAAACTATCCACTACTGTCATTCAAACCACCTCTAAACCTAAAGAATTCAAAGGTGTAGCATTAGAAGTAGCAATCTCAGCCTCAGAATCAAAAAATTTAATAGGTTGCTAAAGACCTACTTCTGGTGGTTTGGATATATTATCACATATCCACCACTTTTTGGATGACAACTCTAATGAGACAATAATCTTGGGCAACTTGAACCTGGATTGGTTCAGTGCTAAATCAAACCCATTTAAAATTTTTTGTGATGAATTAGTCCTGGCTCAGATTATTACCAAAGTAACTAGACTGCACAGTAAAAATCAACTGTCAGGTTCACTTGTTGATGTAGTCATTACTAACAGACCCCACAAAATTCAATTTATTGCAGTTTAGCACAATGACCTTAGTGACCACAACACAGTGGCATGTGTTAGAAACCTACCTAAACCCTTGACCACTAGCAAAGTGGTAACTAAAAGATCATTCAGTAAGTTTAATTCGGCCAACTTCTTAAAGGACTTGAGGGACATTAACTGGCAACAATTCTATTTAGCACCTACAATAATTGAAGCATTGCCCATTTTTAATTCTGCCCTCAGCAGTGTCATCAACAAACATGCACCTCTAATTAGCTATAAAGTTAAAAAAGCCTCAAGCTCTTGGTTTAATGGAAAGATCAAAAAAATGCTCATAAAAAGAGATCACCAATGGGCTAAAGCAAGATGTACTAAATTCCCAGAAGACTGGACTGCATTTAGAGCCATTTTAAATATCTGTACCAAACTGGTCTGAACCACTAAAGAGAGTCACTATTTAAATATTCTTGAATCAGCCAATGGAAACCCTACAAAAATCTGGTGCACCTTCAAACTAGTGGAAGGTTGTAAACCTCCTCCATCTCTGCCCAACAATATTATTTCTCATGGCATCTCCATAATGGATAAAGCAATAATTATTGACAAACTAAATGAACATTTTACAATGGTGGGCCTTGCCTTTGACTCTTCTCAATCTGCTTCCTTATGTGCTTCTATTCTCCAAGCAAGTGTACCTTATACTACTCCTACCTATGGTCCCTTCACCTCTTCTGCTATCACCAACAAACAGGTTGAAGATCTTTTGGTTAAGCTGGATACTAAAAAGAGTGCTGGCACAGACAACATCAACCCCTTCTTTTTAAAGTTAGGCTATTACTTCTTCACTGCCCCGATCACTCATTTATTTAATCTTTCCTTGGCAGAAGGCACCGTACCTCAAGACTGGAAGGTAGCCCATCTCCTACCTCTCTTCAAATCAGGTGGTCCTAGCAATTTAAACAACTACAGGCCAATATTGATTTTACCAGTCCTTTCTCAGCTCCTCAAAAAGCTGGTCAGTACACAAGTCAGAGCATTTCTCAAAAACCACCAGTTGGTGAGTCCCCTGCAGTCAGGATTCAGACCACACCACAGCACTGCATCACCATTATCCAAAGTTACAAGTGACAGGCTTGAGGCTGTTGACAACAAACAAATCACAAGGGCAGTCTTTTTGGACCTTAGTAAGGCCTTTGATACGGTGGATCACTCCATTCTGCTCGACAGAAGCATATATTATAGAAATGGGCTTTCATACATCTGTAGTTTGCTGGTTTGCCAGCTATTTGGAAGATAGGCAACAATGTATAAAAAACCATGGATCCCTCTCCTTGCTACTCCCCCTGTTAAGAGGGGTTCCGCAGAGTTCTATCATGGGGCCCCTGCTTTTTTTATTTTTGTAAATAACCTGAGTAAAAACATTGTCAATTTCACTATTCAACTTTTTGCAGATGACACTGTCCTATACATATCAAAACCTTTCTTCGCTCAAGCTTGCTCTGCACTACAAACTGATTTCAACCAGCTCCACAAAAACTTAACACTATCTAAGTTGAATGCTAAAAAAACAAAATAATGTTTTTTTATCCACCCAATTCACCATCTGTGTTACTTGGTAAGAATCCCCCTACTCCTATCACCACACTCCTCGGGGACACATGCGAGGTAGTGGATAATTTTAAGTACTTAGGTTTCCTGCTCGATACTCATCTATCCTTTTCCTCCCACATTGATGCTTTGACCTAAAAACTAAAAATGAGATGAGGACGTGGCTTAGCCTTTAACCAAGATGGCAGCATAGTCTCTAAGCTCCCTGTCCTTGTGGGCTTTATCCTGCAACATCCTGCTGAGAGGGGCTACCAATATCATCTGACTATACAAGAAATAGAAGAGGAACTCACCGGCAACATATCGTTTACCTCATTTTCTCGCTCCTGTGGTGCTGCTGTCTACAACAAGTGCCTCTTTCAGCCCGGGGTCTACAGGATGGCATCCTCTTCTCCTGCACAAGCTGAACCTGCAACAATGGAGCACATGTTTTCCCAATTAATGGCGCAGATGGTGCAAATGACTATAGCCCTCAATGCTAACACTCAGACGCTGCAGACTATCAAAACTAGGATATTTCACACAGAGCAACATCTAAAAGCTCATGATGTGGCCTTACAGGAGCTCACAGCCACAACTCAGGATCAGGCCCACCTTATATCTCTCTTGCAAGATAAGGTGGATGACCTGGAAAATTGGGGCTGATGAAATAACTTAATTTTTGTTGGGTTTCCTGAAGGGGCTGAACAATGAGATGCAATGCATTTTCTGCAGGATACACTGCCTCACATTCTCGGCCTACCTCTGGACATTAATTTTCAGATCGAGCGGGCCCATCACTCTCTCACCCCACTTCCAAAGCCGGGAGATCACCTGCACCCAGTTCTAGCCAGGTTCTTGAACTATCGACAAAAAGAACTGATCACCGCTGCAGCTAGAGACCAGGGCTCCATTTCTTGGAAACAAAACACAATTTGAGTTTTCCAGGATTATTCCCGGGTTCTCACTGAGCGGCGCAAGGCATACATGCCTGCAGGAAAATACTCTATGCCCACCGTGTATCTTTCTCATTCTGCTACCCCACCACCATGTGAGTAATAATCAAGGGATCTCCTACTTTTTTCTCAACTCTGGAAAGCCTTATGGACTTTCTCCACTAAGAGTATCTGCAGGACTTCAGGAACTCAGAGCTGTTCAGCATGTCTAGTGGCCCCTCAGACCATCCTTCCCACATGGAGATGTCCACCAGATCCTCACCGCAGTTTTCCCAGCCTTCAGTGCTCCAATTTGATGCTTCCTTACCTCCAAGAAACAGGAAACGTTACCCTCTGCAGCGGCACAAAAACAGCTGCACCCACTTGCACTCTTTAGCTGGCTGAACTAGGAGGCCGGTGTATACATAGCCTTATAGCTAGGCCTTCCATTGGGAACTGTTTCCGATCTGGCTGCTAAGGCCCACCTCACCTCCTTGGGCAGATTTGGATTTGCCCTATAGCAAGGTGCAATGATTTTTTGAGGGGAGTACTTGGAGGAGGCAAGAACTAGCAGTCCCGATCCTCCCAGAGTAATCAGCTTTCAATGCCAGTGCTTTTGCTATGCTACGTGTGGCTTTCATCTCAAACTTGCTGGGACTGATACTGTCAAACTGAACATTGCAGTTACCCGCTGGATGTTTAACCTATTGTGTGTACAATACGAGTAGTTAGCAACGGTTAGGGGATATGACTCAGTTGTTTGAATCCCGTGTGTGGTATAAGACGCTTGTTAGGAGGCTGTTTATGCCCATTCTGCTTTAAGGCTCAGTCTCCCTGTTGCACCAATGCTCGCTCAAGTTTCGGTGTGGACAGAAACAAGGAACATGGTCATGCTTCTCTGTTTTTTTTTTTATGTTATTCCCCTTTCTCCTCCTTTTTAGGAGGCTTAACATTACAGCACCTATCATTCCAAGCTCCTCACCATTAGGTGGGTTAATCTGTCTTAGAACTCCACCGCTATCTACCTGGCACACCGAAGGTCTCTCAGCCCCCCTTCCCCGTGTGACAGTTGGAGGAATTTTCTCTGTCACCCCCTCAGTTATGCTGCACTCTAAATTGGTCCTTTAGACCCTGATTTTGTCCCCAGCACTTCCTATCTTTCTCCCTCCTATGCCCCAACAAGGCACGGGACAGGAGATGTCTGCCGCCATTCAGTGAATACGTGGAGCTGACTTCTCTGCAATGCTCCACTTCCTTTCCCTTTATACCCACCCCACAAGAGGACAATGGATGGCCATGGAAGTTGACCTTCTGGTCTAACCGCTGCCTTTCATCCAATGTAAGTTACTGGATAAGTATAGCAGTGTATATAGTTAAAAGTTTTTGTGGGCCATTTAGCCCAATTATTTGACTTTCATATTTCACAGACTGGATTATTTTTAAGTATCTGTTCAATCAAAACACTGCAGGGCTCACTTTATGTATATGGTTGAATGTTTTGAAGAGTCTCAGGAGGGGAAGACCGGACGTGACCTCAGCCTGCTCATTCTACGATACTACTATAGTACCTTGCACCAACTCTCACCACTTTAATTATGGCTGACCTTCATGCATACACTTGGAACGTATGGGGCTTAAACACCCCGGTTAAACGTAAACAGGTGTTATCTCATTTGAAAAGGCTGAGGGCCACGCTGGTCTTATAACAGGAAACTAAGCTGACCAAACAGGATCATGATAGGCTAGTAAAAGACTGGGTAGGGCAGGTCTTTTCTGTCCCCTTTGCAACTAAAAAGCGAAGGGTTGCCATCCTTATCCATAAGTCACTAGCCTGGACCTGCACGCAGACCTGTTCAGACCCCCAGGGCAGATGGGTGATGGCATTAATGGTGACTCCTGAAAGGCCCCTACTTCTTGTCTGTATTTGTGCCCTGAATGAAGACAATCCCTCCTTCTTTCATTCATTAGTGCAGGACCTAAGCTTCATATCAACAGACCCTGTCCCCACCAGTTTGGGAGGGGATTTCAATCTGGTTTTGGTGCCCCAACTAGATCGTAGTGCCCCCGTGCCAGTGCAGCACCCTAAAGCCCAATTGGCCTTGCACCAATTGATAACGGAAATGGGCCTAGATGACGTATGGAGAACTCTCCATCTGTGGACAAAGGATTACTCCTTTACTTCTGCGGTGCATGGCTCTCATAGCAGATTAGACTTCTGGCTGGTATCGGCTGACATCTGTCAGAGTAAAGTAGACTCTGCGATCCTGCCTAAAGTTATTTTGGATCATGCCTCTGTACATCTGCATATTCTATGGGGTATGCGCCCACATAAATCTGTTAAATGGAAACTAGACCCCCTTCTGCTTAAGGACCTACTCTTTGCTCCCTGGATAACCTCAGAGACAGCAATATTCCTAGTCGAAAATCCCCCCAGGATACCTCTTCTAGCACCTGCTGGAAGGCTCTCAAGGCCACCCTGCATGGGGCTATAATTGGTTTTGCCTCCATACGCCAGAAAAAATGGGAACATCTCCTCACTTCCTTGGAAGCTAGACTAAAAGATTTAGAAACCTGGGCTAAACAGATGCCTCATCTAGTAGCTGACTCTCCAATATACAAAGACATGCTTTCTACTCGTATGGAGATTAATGACTTGCTAACCTGCAAGGCTGAATTGGCCATGCTATGGCTGCGTCATCAATATTGGGGGGGGGAGGCCGGCAAGCTATTAGCTTACCACCTTTGAAAACAACAGGCTGAATGCCATATCGCTGGTCTGAGAGACCGGTCTGGCTCCATCAGCACTGATCCTAATTCAATTAATGGTATCATGAAACAGTTTTATTCTGAATTATATTCCTCAACTAAAACTCAGACCGAAGCCTCAATAGACACTTTCCTGACCCCACTTCAACTTTCCACTCTCCAGCCCTCCCAAGCAGAGTACTTAGATCTCCCTATTACACCTGAGGAAGTTACAACAGCCATTAAAAGCCTCAAAGTTGGTAAGACCCCTGGAGGGAATGGCTTTCCAATCGAGTTGGGGCAGCTACCTGCACCTCAGGTTGCCCCTCTCCTTGCGCAGGTCTATAATGAGGTGTTGCAGAATGGTATCTTCCCTCCTACCCTTCGAGGAGTGACTATTACCGTATTCCCTAAAAAAGGTAAAGACCCCACCCTCCCCTCAAGCTATCGCCTGATTTCTTTAATTAATACAGACAGCAAAATATTTGCTAAAGTTATAGCTCTTAGGCTTAGCCACCTCCTTTCTTCTCTCATCCACCCTTCACAGGTGGTCTTTGTGCCTGGGCACCTGAGCTGGGATCACATCAGATCACTGCTTAATATTATGTACCAGGCCAAATCTCTCTCCCCACCCCTGTGGCAGCCATTGCTGTTGGCTTCGAGAAAGCTTTCGACTCCCTGGAATGGGATTACTTGGAGAAAGTGCTGCAGAGGTTTGGTTTTGGCCCCCTAGTTCAGCAATGGATCATGGCACTGTACAATCAACCACTTGCCAGGATCCGGACTAATGCTGTAATCTCCAGCCCCTTCCAGCTTGGTAGAGGCACTCACCAAGGATGCCCTTTTTCCCCTCTTTTGTTCATTCTAGTGGTTGAGCCATTAGCAGCGGCCATCCGACACCATCCACTTATTCCTGGCATCGTTATTGGGACACACACACTTACACCACCCTTATGTATGCTGATGATCTTTTGGTCCCTGGTAAAGATGTTGTAACAGCTCTCCTGGCTCTACTTACACTTCTGACCGACTTTGCAAAACTCTCCAGCCTCCAGATAAATTTATCTAAAACTGAAATATTACCTCTCAATTCTAAATGTACACAACACAGTCCCTCTCCCTTAGGGCTGAAATGGGCCCCAAACTCCCTTAAATACCTGGGCATTCATATTTCTCTGGATCTGTCTAAAATCTGGGACCTCAACCTTAGCCCTCTGATTGCTGACCTTAGAACAGAAGTAGATAGATGGTGACTGCTTCACCTTACCCTGGCAGGGAAAATAGCTGCTTTAAAAATGATTGCAATCCCTAAACTTTTATGTGCTCTCTCCCATATTCCTCTAGCACCCCCCAGAAATGGCTTCGTACTATTGATAAAATTGTGGGCAAGTTTCTTTGGGAAGACAAGAAACCCTGCTATAGCAGGGGTAGGCCTTGCTCTCATTGGAAGGAAGGAAGGTGGATGGGGCCTCCCTTGGCTTGAAGGATATGCCTGGGCCTACTCAATGTCGCAGTCCCTAAAATGATTCACTACTTTGACTTCAGACTCCTCGCAATGGCTCCATATGGAACAGGCCATAGCTCAGGTCCATAGCCTCCTCCTTCTGTTATATAATCGACTACCCAAGTCTTTACGAGCCCACCCCACCATAATGCCAGAGATTAATATTTGGCATAAGGTGCACAAAAGGATTAAAGCTAATCCCACCCCATCTATCTATACACCTATTTTTCATAACAAGCGTATTCTTTTTTTTTTTTTCCGTTGTTTAACCAGGTATAGCACACTAAGCTGGACGCTTTTTTACAGGAGTGACCTGGGAGCACAAGGAGGTTAAGTGACTTGCTCAGGGTCACATAGTATGCAAGTGGAAGCAGTGGGATTCAAACCCAGGTCTGGTCTGCTGGATGTCACCAGATTTGCAGCTCAGAGCTTTAGACCACTGCGCTATACTGCCTCCTTATTAACAAACATATTCTGATAGACAATAAGCCTGTCTATTGGCCTCATTGGGAGCAAGCTGGCATTAAAGTATTGGCAGATATCCTAGATGAAACGGGCTCAAGACTGAAACCCTTTCAAGTCCTAGTATAAACGAAAACCTTAAGTAAAATGGATTTCTGGAGATACTTGCAACTCCGTAGCTCCTTAACTACAATCCTTAAACCAAGCCCACTAACTTAGACTACTCCTCAAAGAATCTCTGTCTGGCTTAAGCTTCCTAGGGGACAAGTCAGTAAAATATATGTTGACATCAGAGGAAGCATTCCCTCCCAGTCTTGGGTTTCAAAATCAAAATGGGAAAAGGCAATGAATATTGAATTAGATGACTCCCAGTGGGATCTCTGCTGGAAACTGGCACATTCCAGCTACCCAGATGCCCGCAGCAATCTTATTCAAAATAAATTGCTACACCACTGGTACAGAACACCAGCGGTGTTGTACAAAGCAAAGCTCCTGAACACTAATTTATGCTGGAGATGTCAGGCTCAAGTAGGAGAACTCTTCCACATTATTTGGCAATGCTCCCTGCTGACCCCCTTTTGGCAAGCTGTTATTCAACTAGCCAGCAATGTCCTTGGTCTAGCAATCCAACCAAACCCCCTTTTATGGATCCTGGGCCTGCCCCTCCTGGATCTAATATCAAACCCCACCACATCCGTTGGCTGGCCTTGCTAAGTATCTCTGCAAAACGCCTTATACTTTCACTGTGGAGATCCACTGAAATCCCCACTATAGCAGAACTCCAGCATGCTCTTATTCTCCTCTCTACACTTGATTATATGTCCTACTCAGCACTCAATAAGTTAGCAGTTTACACATCATGCTGGGCCCCCTACCTAACCTATCTGAAACCTAGAACAGGTATAAGATGAACCCTCCTTGGTGGCTTACAACTTGCTTTATTCTTTAATTACTCCCGGGATGAGAGACTCTTAGTTCTGACATGACACAACAAGTCTTGTTCATATTTAATTCTTTGTAACCCTAGCAGCGTGTATGCATTCCCCTAATTTTACTTGATACGCAGTCTTAAATTGCAAGTTTGGTGTTGCCTTGCTGATGGTCTTTATATTATTATATAGCAGTCATTGCAGAGATGTGTGGGCTTTCCTCCTCCTACCCCTGCAAAGTCCATTATAGTTGAAATGTATAGATTATATGATATATATATATTGACGAAGTATGGGCATTTTGTTGTAAGATCCTTCTCTGCTGTACATTATACCATGTATGTATGTATAATACTGTCCTTTAAGTTGAAAAACTAATAAAAATTATTAACTGAAAAAAAAAAACCTAAAAATAAGATTACGGTTCTTTTACAGAAATACATCTTTGTTCTCCCGAGACTCTAGAA
Organism: Neoceratodus forsteri; assembly: GCA_016271365.2. NCBI lineage: Eukaryota > Metazoa > Chordata > Ceratodontiformes > Ceratodontidae > Neoceratodus > Neoceratodus forsteri. The sequence goes on from CM057451.1 coordinate 152,532,144, forward strand.
CCAGGTTACAGGCCACTTTTTTTGCCGCTATTGGATTACACAGACATAATTTACAGCAACTGTGCACCCACAAACCTTTGCAAGTTGGGCACTCTTTTTCACCAAGATATCCGTTTCATTACCAATGCACTAGCCAGAACTCATCATTGTATCTTGTACAAGGAGGTGAGCTGGACCTCACTGGCAACCAGGATACTTATCCATACATACATCTGGGTTTATAAAGCACTCCTACACAAATTTCCCTCCCTATATTACCTCCACCCTTCATCACTTGCATAGTTCTTATGCACTCGGGAAATGTACTTATATTTCCTTAGTAGTGCCCACAATCCACACACACTTCAGCATGGTGTCTATGAGCTATATCTTCCCACAGTCTGGAATAAGCTCCAAATAACATTAAAACTACAGACCTTAATCCCACTAAATGCATTCAAAAGGATTATTGATAATATCACCCCTGATCCCTGCCATTGCTTTTAATCATTTTTAGTCTGATTAGATACCTCTTGTCTCCTATCTCCTTACCCTATGTGGACTTTTAAATAATTGTGCACTTATATTCTATTCTATCTAAGCACCCGGCTTGTGCCATTTTTTTTAACCATTTTTTGTTGCTAGTTATGGTAATCATTCTGTGTGTTATTACCTGAATATTGTACTTTACCTCATGTGATACTATGTATTGTTTTGTTGTTACTGTTGTTCCATGTTGCTGTATGTTGTATAAGGGGCCTCTTTGCAAATGAGCTTACTCAATGGAATTTATTCCTTCACAATAAACTGAACTGAACTGATAACCGATTACCACAGAGAACAGAAAGTCTCAGCATCTAGCAGTGTTGCTGAAACAGACCACATAATAAATAGCCATAAATGGTATGAAATGGTAAATGTTCATATAAAACACTAGGCAGACACTGTTGTTATGAACAATATTTAATTAATGATGCTGATAGTTTAATTTCTATAAATTTCTTCGCAAATGATCTTTAAATTTTTAAAAATGCCAGCTCAAATAATATACCCCATACTAGCAAGGTTATTCAATAGAAACCTTACCAAAAGAAAATTTCCAAAATACTGGAAATGTGCTAAAGTGGTTCTGGTTTTAAAAGTGGAGACCGCAACAACCTGTCCAACTACAAGCACATTTCATTGCTTTCAAACCTCTAGACAATGTTGGAGAGGAAGGCCAGCACTCAGTTGACCAAGTATTTGGAAGGGTAATCATTGCTGGTAAACCACCAATCAGGATTAAGAGCTGGGAGATCAGAGGGCACAGTGCTTATTGAATCTGCAAGTAAGGTAGAAGGTGTCATGAATGAAGGGCAGGTTGTGGGCACAGGGTAAGTCAACCTCTCAAAGTGTTTGATCTTGTAAACAAGGAAATCCTGCTTAATAGAATGGCCTACAGAGGTGTGGCTTCTAACACCTTAGAATGGTTCCAGAATTGTCTTATGGGAACATCTCAATTGGTTATGATAGATAATGTCAATTTAAACATAGATCAGTTGGTTAGAGGTGTTTCCTAGGGGGTCCATGCTGGGTTCCCTGACATTTTACATCTACATAAATGACCTCACCAAAATAATATTAAAAAAAAAATCAGATACAAAGCTGACACAGTTCTGATAAGTTCATCTAGTAACAAGAAAAGAAATGGAGGCCAGATTGCTGGAGGACTTTAATAGTCTGGAAACATGGTTTAGAAATTCCAAATTAGTACTTAGTCATAAAAAAAAAAACAAGCCATGCAATAAGCAAAAAGATAATGTTTTGAACAATTATTAAATGGAGATTTAATTACAACTGTTAATAAATATAAATACCTTGGTGTATTTGATAATTCACTAAAATTTATTAAGCATGTAAATAATATAATTAACACAGTAAATTGTAGAATACATGCACTTAAAGGGAACACATCAGCTCTAACTCAGAAAGAAAGAAAAAACATAGCTCCTCAACTAACATTGCCAGGGTTAGAATACGGTAGTATAGTATACAGTAATGCCTTCAGATATTGGTTTGACCAGCTCAGTATTACCTACAATAAACTAGCTCATTTTGCTGCAAACAAACTATTACAGATCCATCATTGTGATCCTGATAGGGTATTAAAATGTGACCCAATTTCTAATTAAAGGACTAGTATCTGGTGTTAATTATACAGGTACATCTATTAATCCCAGCAAATACTGACTATGGGACTTCAGTAATAGGGGACACGTAATACAGAAAAGTATGCACAAAACATGGAATGTTTTCAGTTAACTATTGGGTTCCCAAATCATGGAATCGGATGGATCCAGCAATTCCTTCATTGAACAAGTTAAAACTCTTCAAGAACTTAATTTCTGAAGTCATAAGCCTCACTTGTGACTGTTTCTAATTATTGAATATTGTTGATTGTTATATTACACTGTTGTTTCTCTGTACTGTACTGTATTGTATTGCATGTTGATATGTGTTCTTTTATATTGTCACTATTGAATGAACAGCAGAATAACTATGTAAACAGACCCCCTGAGTCCTAATCATTTTATCCTGTATAACAATAAAGACAATTACTACTACTACTATCACATATCTCCTCTGGGAATGTCTGAAATTGCACCACTTCTGGCAACAGGTGCAGGAAGTATACAATTCTGTCCTCCCAACTTACGTTTTTAAAACATATTTTTATTATTGCTTTCATAATTCTACATATATGAATATCAATATTCAATGTAAAATTACACTGTAAAAATCAGTAGCTCATTTATCACAAGATAGCAACATGTTTTAAATCAAACCTAAAAGGTTATCACGTTTCATATTTATTTTATAGTGAATCAATTCATAAGAATGTTTCTACACCCCTACTTCCCTCCCTGATTCCAGACCCTCCTCCCACCCACACCGTGGAGAACATTACCTTACTGTACAAAGGTTTGAAAAGGGATTAATATTTCTTCTATTTCTTTCCATGAAAATTATTTATTACATCATCATTATTGACCTCTTCCCATAATTTGTCATGCTATAATAACTGGCTTAGCCTTTTTCCCATAGGGAAATCGTGGTGTATTTTGCCATTATAGAGGAGCATTTATAATGGCAAACACATGCATGGTTTCCCTCACTCTGTGCATGCTCTACTACAGCTTTTCCCTTCAAAACGCTGGCTGCACACTTTCCCCCAGAAGACTGAACAACCACTAGTAATCGGACTCGGTGGTAAGTTTAATTTTTAAACAAAAGCTGCAACAGGAAAGAACCCCCCCAAAAAAGGTTTAAATCAGTGGAAAACTGCACCATGAGGCACAGACCAGATGCTGAAATCGAACCGGGCAGGCCGTGCAGCAATCTCCATTCATTTTATATAATTGCTGAGGTGAAAAAGGCAAACCCAGCAATTATATAAATTAAAACATGGGTCAGTGTGTGTAAACTTAAAGTTTACACACACCCTCGAAGCTAGATACTTTTAATAAACCCTTGAGCTTCGCTCTCGGGGTTTATGTAGCATCTAACCCCTCGGGTGTGTGCAAACTTCTCATTACACACACCGACCCATACTTTATTCTATATGTGCTGCATCTTTTGCTCCATACCACTATTTTTCTTTGCTCATCCATCCAATTTCTTGAGCATTCTAATTTTCTAATACAAACCTTTTGGTACACATTGTACCTATACAAAGTATTTGTCTTTGCTTTTTATCTATTCCTAGCTGCTCTGTGTTATTTAAAACCATTGCTGAAAAGTTGTTTGGTATATGATATTTTAAAATCTTTGTTAACCAATTACTTGTTTTGTTCCAGCACTGAGCAAGCTTAGGTCAAGCCCATATACAATGGTATAAGCTGCCTTTTTCACCACAGTTGTGCCAGCAATTTTGCTTCCCATTTGCAATAAATGCCCATGATTTTTGGAGTGTAATAAGCCCTTTTGACTATGTTTTCTGTCTTTTTTGTTTGTATAAATACATATAGTCTCTATTGATGTTTATCCTTGTAGTTCACCATTGCTGATCCAAGTAAGTTAGTGCAGCTTCTTTGTTCCATTTTTTGTTTGTCTTACTCCATGGATCTTTATTTTTAACAGTGAGACCTGCATACATTTGCTGAAGTCATTTATTGTAATCCAGTGTAATTAGTTTTCCTAGTATTTTGCTTGTTTCATTAGGTTTTTATTAGGGTCCCATTTATTCTTCTTCAAAAATATATTACATTTATGTTTAAGTCTTAAATAGTTTAGATAATTAACTCCAAGAATTCCTTGAAAATTATTTTTAAATTCATCATAGGTAATAAATTCTCCCTCTTTGTTCAGTAACTGAGACCAATTCTAAATGTTTGTTTTAAGAAATCTCTGGGCAAATACGTTATCTTCCTTTTGCCACATGCTGGTACTCTTTCAAATATTAATATACAGTGGTAGTTACAGAAAAGTATCCCAGTAATGAGGCATACCTCAGTAGGTGTGGTATACCAAGCGGTATGCTGAACAGTACTGAGGAATGCTTCATTAAGGGGTCAGTAATGTGTCAAGTGTGCCAGGTTATAAATTAATTTTCTTAAAATTATTGGCAGCTTAAATGTGCCAGGTGGTGCTGTTTAAGTTCCATTTATCTGTGTCACCTGCCATTTTCCTCTAGGTGTCCCCATAATCCATGTTAGGAGATCCCCATTTGAGCAAGTGTTATTGTACAATATGCAGTACATGCAGGCTCAAAGTGAAAGGATGCAGGAATCAGGATTTTTTGGTTTTGTGTGTATCAGAATGCATGGTGAGAACAATTTGGGGCTGCAGGGGTTCTGAACATGCTACTTTAATCTTGCTTTTTAAAGGAATTAGTGAAGTAATGTAAAACTAATGACCCTGTTACTTTTTTTAGACACTAAAGACCCTTATCATAACTTATCTGCAAGCCATTTTTAGTCCTTCACTATGCACACAGTTCAGCATGTTAGAGTAAAGCAAGTGTTATTTTCTTATAATATAATGGGGTCATTAGTTTGTGCATGTAGTTTTTTTGGCACTGTGTCTTTAGGAGTCCCAGGGTCAAAAAGTGAAACTGCTCAGAATACTCTGAGTATGCTGAGTTGTAATGTACCTACTATAGCTCTGTAATGTATAGCTGGCAATTTTTTTCAAATTTCATTTGCTCTGGTCACCGGCTCCCAGGGACTCTCTCAGGCAAGACCCACCTGAGCTGCACTATCACCGTGACTGAATCCCTTCCCAGCCAAGGAATTGGGGACAGAGTCCTCTCCAATTGACACTGTAGAGGAGAAGAGGACTCAGGAGAGTTAGTCTGGTCGTGATTGATGACGGACATGTGTATCGCCCCCTTGGGACCGCCGTCTCCCACCTGGCAGCCAGGGTTTTTCACCTTTCTGTTTCCCCCCAAAGAGCAGACATGCAATGATGTCAGTGCATGGAGGGCATGCACCTGCCCCCTCCCACAGACATCCACCACCACCTCTCCTAATTCAAGTCCCCGCGATGATGTAGTGCCCCTGGTCTCCACCAGGAGCCACTACAGAGTGAGGATTCTCTAGAACCAACCCAGGAGAGGAGAGTAGTCCCCTGGATGCTTGATCCTCACCTCCCCCTGCTGGCTCCAGCACCCCAAGTCTGCTCCTGAACCTGAGTCATTGGTGTGGCAAAAAGTGTGACATCCAGCACCTCAAACTGAGCTCCACTTGGCCGGCCTTGCTGGCAAGTTTTTAATGGTGCTAAGAAGAAACAACAATGGTTTTGTCTCAGCAAATGAATGCAGAAATTGGATGGCTAACCCACTCTTGGTGCAAAGAACGGTGTATGAAATTAACCCTTAGGCTGCCAACAGAATTGGAATGTATAGTAATTCAGGACTGATATATCAGTCTGCAGCAAGCAAGGGTTAAAGTTGAATAAAACAAATAATTTTAAAAACTGTGTCTGATGCTACAGTAGTTCAGTTACCTTAAGGTCTTCAGGTATTTTAATATTCATTCAACTGTAGCCAAGCATGTGTGAAATAACAATGACATTTCATGGCATCAAGACAAAATTAAATACTGATCAGTGCTGCTTCCAGAACAGTTTTCAAATAATTTCCAGATAGTTCTGTAATGTATTGCTGGCAAGTTTTTAATGGTGCTAAGAGGAAACAAGAATGTTTTTGTCTCAGAAAATGAATGCAGAAATTGGATGGCTAACACCCTCCTGGTGCATGCTTTACTGTCTACTAGTAATAATTAATAATAGAATGGTGTGTGAAATTAAAAGTTGAACAAAACAATTGTAGATCTCTGTAGTAGTTTATCTGTAATTAAAACAGGATATGGAATGGCCATGCCACCACCTTGACTAACCCCCTCTCGGTGCATGCCCTACCATCTACTAGTAATAATTAATAAAAGAACAATGTGTAAAATTAAAAGTTGACCAAAACAGTTGTAGATCACTGCAGTAGTTTATCTGTAATTAAAACAGGATATGGAATGGCCATGCCACCACTCTGATTAGCCCCCACTCGGTGCCTACTCTACCATCTACTAGTAATAATTTTTGGTCAGTTTTGACCTTGTTACATCAGTATTTCACCACATGAAAATGCTTGTGTCTGATACTGGGGAGAATTCATGCCATGGATGAGATCACAGGACTGCTTGTTAATTGGGTGTAAAGAAATAAAAGAATGGTGTGAGAAATTAAAATTTGAACAAACCAATTTCAAAAAATGTGACTGATGCTAGTTCAGTTACCTTAAGGTCTTCAGGTATTTTAATATTCATTATACTGGAGCTAAGAATGTGTGAAGTAACAAAGATGTATTTTAATATCAAATTGCCCATAGCTTGTGGTTTTGGACTTTGGCCTTTTTAACTGCACCTTGCTTCAATATTAATTGCATCCTGCTATTGTCTTCCACGTATTTGTGTCTCTGTAATTTGCCTGCTCTGACATTGTCCTCTAGTATCCATTATCTTCTCCATGTATTTTTGTGCTATTGTATTTAATTTTGCACTTACTCAGGCAACCTGTAACCCTCCTGTCACTATGTATTTACAGTATGTGGTTCTTGCCTCTTTTTTTTTTGCAAAAAATAATTTTTATTAAGACACTTTGTTTTCCTTAACATCAACAACATTTTCCATGAATTATTTATCTTACATTTATATCCAGCAAAAGTTATAAATATCATGAGTTATAAATAAAGGAGCTGGGGAAGACATGTTGATAGACCTTGGATGCAATTAATTCTACTTCTGTATTTTGAATTTCATTTGGAACCCATCATAAATAACTGTTAATTTAGATTTAATTTATCAAAATCTTCTTTTGACCAGTCGACACTTTTTTTTTATAAAATTCCCATATTGCATCATAGTCAGTTATATACTCATTATTATACAAAGAACTTAAAAACAATTATTTCCACCCTGACAATGGAAAACTGGGATTGCACTCTGTCGAATTCCAATATTTCAAAATTAGCCTTTTAATAGAAATTGTATTGGCTCTTAAAATAGACCTAGGAAAAGTGCGATTTGTTTTACTGAAAAAAATCTTTTCCCAAAAGCAAATTTGGGCAGAAATCATAGTTCTCCATTTGGAAACCTGCCCCTTTCAAAAGTAAAAAGGACTGGTCCCTGTCACAGGGCTTGGGTAACCAAGTGTACTGTTTGGTAGTGCGACACATATATGGTTTGAAAAGAAATCAGCAAAGTTTATTTTAGTACATCAGAATTATTTCTTCATAGCAGGACAAATGCAGTAACAGTGAACTGATACAACAAAATAAAAGTAAATGGCAAAATGGTAATAATAAGCTAGATATACACAACTAGAAAGAGCTAGCTGTCCCAGGTTTTCTTCTCCCAACACCTTGGAACAGTTTCAAAGCACTCCCTGGAGTCTATCTCCAGACCCAAAACCTATCTGAGTAACATTTCAGCAGGCAGTGATTTATACAGGGAACTGCATCATGTGATGAGCTAACTCCACCCATACTAATTTCTAACACAAGATTAATTTAGAATATCTCTAAATTCAATCTTTTATATGTATTCTTTATTTAATACATTATACTATGCAATACATTTTCCCAAATTTAATTTATAAAGCATTCCAAGTGTTTTTCCAGTGAACGTCCTCTGAAGGACCACCCCTCAGCAATTGTACACTATTTAAGGGGTTAACAGCAGCTGGTCAGCGCTATAGCGCTAGGCACTGTGAAGGCAGCAAGCTTCCCTGAAGCTTCTCAACAAAACTTCAGTTATGCAAAAACAGGTAAATGCAAACACACCTTTGTATATGCTGCAAAAGGGGGAAGCTTACTCTAAACATAGCAGAACTACTGTCATTCCTATATATAGCACTGTTCTGCAGTATTCTGAATTATTTTTGCAGTGTTTACAACCACGGGAGTAAGGGTGGCTCCCGACTGATACTGCACTTCATAGACTGCAGTTCAAACAGTGCCCTGCAAATTAACAAGTATTGCAAAAAGAACTATGAAAACTGGAACAACAGCATTCAACTGGTAAACTATGTTTTCTTTTTTCTGTAGGCAAAACATGAGTGCAAACCTTGTCTTTATTTTCCCTTTGTTTGCAGCATAGATGTCTTCTTAGAGGAGCAATGCCTGCATTCCAGTGCGCTAGTATGCACCTCCAAAAAGAAGAAATAGTAGAATTCAGCCCGAGAAGCCGCACCGCTGAGGAGAAAGCAAAACAAACCACTGTCTCCAGGTGGCTGCTTCTCATAAGGCCAAGTAATATTAGGGCTGCTCACCTGTTCAATGTATACACAAATCTGTCACTTTTGCATGGTACCTGAAGTTGTAACTACTGTACCTGGCAGTTTTTTCGGCACTTCTTATAACATAACCAAGTAACTACAAGGCACCAGACACAGTGCATTACTTTTACTATGAGAATGGGTTTCTCCACTATTTCCGACTGAAAGTTTAGCATTTTTAAGGGGGATTTTGTCAGGCAAGACAGCTGATCTGGACAGCCTAATGATCTGTGCAAAGATGCGCACAGCCGCAGCTCCGCAGGGCAGCTAACAGGGAACTCATAACCACACAGCTGCACTGCTGAGCAGGAAAGCTGGAGACCCACCAAAGCTTTCACCTACTGGTGGTACCTTGCTGCTCCCCTGTACTATGCTATATTTTAACACTTATTTCAATGTTAAACCACACAAACAGTTATTTAGTTTTCTGTGCAAAAGAAAGTGTCAAGGGTTTTACAAACAGAACAATTTAGGACCCTAACATTATGTTCTTTAGTATATTTACATATACTGCTATCCTATCACAAGGTCATTCTTTTTTTTATTCTTTCTCGGAGGGGTTAAAACAAAGCAAATCAGTAGGAATTTCAGGGCCCCTAACTCATCACTAGGGTCACCCTATGACAGTCCCACCAGGCTTTAATGCATTTACTTTGTATAAACATATGCATATAATCTGCATCCGGATGGTCCCAAGACCAACATTGGCTAGAAACTTTTGTTTTCATCTTATACAGACTAGATGGGGTATAGTAGGCTCTAAACATAATTTCATATTGAATTGATTTGTCCCTTGTCAGTTTATAACTGTGGATTTGGGCAAGTGCCTTGAGCCACTGCTCTGGTATCACCTGATAAACTCTTTTTCCCACTGTAGTTTGGTATTCTTAATTGGATTAGAGTGAAATTTAAGGCTTATCCAGGAGTATAATTTAACTTCTTTTCCCTTGAAATTTAAAATCTGCTTAAGCTGTTGTTCTATACGACAATTATTCGGTGCACATTCCAATCTCTGATAGTCTGTTTTATAGATGGAACTAATTTGATTAAAGAACAAAAAATCCGAGTCCCACAAGTGGAATTTAGTTTTAAATAAGTCCCAAGGTAATTTTGAACCCTGTGAATACATATCACTCAACTTTTTAATGCCTTTTCTAATCCAATTTGAATTATATAATGTCTTGCCATGTAGGAAGTATTTGGGGTTATTCCACATGTCATTTAATGGTGAATTGGTAACTGCATTAAATAGAAACTTCTGTAAAATCAGACTAATTATTGCCTCCTTGATCCCCTGCCCTGGTCTCACCTGGAAACGTGCCTCTGCTCATTGTGCTTCCCGGTCACCAAACTTTCAATAAATAAATAAATAGTAGAAAGGCAGAAAATAAATAAGTAAATAAATAGTAGCAAGGTAAAAACATATAGGATCTGAGCAAATGGCACAATGTTGACTGCTGCCACCAATGAATCCACCACAGATGCAAAAAGACTCAACAGCTAGAGAATGGTAGTTCCTTACTGCTAGGATAGCCAAAAAGTAAAGCAACATTATCTAACTATCTATCTATCTACAGTATCTATCTATCTATCTATCTATCTATCTATCTATCTATCTATCACACACTGACGTTCTGACATAAATCTGATTTGTATTTCTTTTACTGGATTTTTAAAATATTTGGTCAAAGATGCATTTTTAGGAATCTTGTTTGTATTTCCTTTTGCCTTGGAGATCTATTCACATATTTTTCTCTTAGGAGGTAGTAGTTATGCAATTGGGTTTTAGTATAGCAGTGAAACTATTAATAGTGGACATCCAAACAAGGATAAATACTTAAAAAGATAAAATAGGAAAAATGTGAAAGGAGAAGCTAAATGGTTCATTAATACCAACAGGAGTACCAAATTCATTAACAGACAATCTGAGTAAATTAGAAATTGAGATAAAACAATTTAACAACATGGTAGGCATTAATAAGGGCCAGAAGAATGAGAGGAATAATGCTGAACAGAAATCAGAATCAATAACAAACAAAGGAAGGGGGGAAACAAGGGGAAATATACTTCAGCCAGACTCAAACAGGGATCCTTGTGCGGCTAATAGAAATAGTGTAAAGTTACCCATTGTTAGATTCTCTGGTCCAGCTGAGTGGATTAAAACAAATATGGAGGACCAAGGTAAAGAAATAATAGACACAATAAAATTTCTTCTGGATATTGAGTTAGATGAGATTGAAATTTCACAAGTAAGATGTATACAGTTAGATTTTGCTACTAATGTAGATATCTTTTTTCTTTCACCAAGAGTGGCTAACTTTGGTCCCAATGCACAAAGGGCAGAGTGACTGCACAACATGCATCTGGGGTGCATTGCCACTCAGCACACAATGAGCCCATCATGTGGGATGCACCAAGGGGGGCATGCAGCAACTATGCGCCCAATCACCCAGCTGCACAGAGAGCAACACATGGGGGGGTGGTAAGGGGTGGACCAGCACTATGTGCCATGCACTAAGATGCAGAGTGCTGGTCACAGGGGTGCAGAGGGGGGCACAGGTTATGCCAGGGAGAAACATGCTGTAAGCCCCCAACGTGCCCCATGCACACAGCAGGGACACAAATTAACAGGGCATATAGCCTATCCATGCATCAGAACCACTGCGGATGTACCCCCCATGGTTTTCCAGTGCCACCCACCCCACACACACCAGTGGGCAGCCCCCATCTGATGCCCCCCAACTGACACACACCCCATACTGAAGCAAAGGGCCAGGGATGTGGCCCCTCTTAAGGCACAGTCCCCAGCCCTTCTGGGCATATGGTGGGGTACATCCCCCCACACTGCCAACAGACCCAAACCCCACCCTGTACTGTCAGACTGCTCCAGAGTTGCATTGCAGGGGGGCCACCAGCATTGCCCTCCACTCACCTCCACAGCTGCCAGCCCTCAGACATCTGTGGGGCATGCTGCCAATGCACACCCCACTGAGTAGGGGATCCACTCTGTGACCCAGTCCAGGCATCTGATTGGATGCCCTGCTGGGTCCGTGACTCTGCCCCTAGCCACCCTGTGGTGTCCTGCATGTTGGGTGGGTAGGGCCATGGACAGGTGGTGGCCGGTAGTGCATACCAGTTGGTGCACACCTGTCTGCAGGTGCAGAGCTCCACGGGTGGGTAACATGCCTTTGGTGCATATTACCCGCCCAGTAGTTCATAAGTGCCATTGTGTGGATGAATGCTGAATCACTACAAAGCAATGTCTTTAGTGTCACATTTCCAAATATATACAATTTTAATTTTAAAAGTAAGAATCTTACATTAATTGAAACAGATGAATCTGTCCAGCTGTGTATTTTTGGTCTCTCTAAACACATCAATGAAACAAATTATAAGCTAAAAAGTACACTTATTAATTTGTTTGAGAACATACTACAGATACCTTTAGAAAGAAAAGACAATCTATCTGTTCAAAGAGTAGGTGAAGATACACAAGTCAATTCATGTATTAAAAGAAAGGAAATAGCTAATAAAATATTACAAAGAAACAGGATTGTTAGACTCTTTAGGCTTATACACTGTTGAAGCAAAAGTTTTGAGTACTGATAGTGGGATCACCATACAAAATGAGAATAGATTCCATGTCTTAGTAGGATACTATGATTGACAAAATTGCAACTTGAGCACTCCTCGGCTTCTAGTAACACTTGTAGTTATATGAAAAAATTCTGAGGAAATAACATTTATTTTCTGCAATGTTTCTGGCAGAAGCAATAAATTAGCTGACCACGACGGGGTATCTTTTATAAAAGAACATGATATAATTGCCATACAAGAATCATGGCATAGTAAAGAAGGACAACTGAGTCTAAATGGGTATGAATGCCACCAAGTTACAGGCTCTAAGGTTCAAAGGACTAAGAGATGCTCAGGGGGTGTGGCTACTTTTGCCAAGATTGATGTGTTTAACATATTGAACTGTATAAGTTCAGGCAATAATTATATATGCACTCTAGTGGAAAACAGTATGATGAAGTTCCTGGTTATAAATTGCTATGTCCCACCACTCAACACTGCCTTTTATAATGACAATATCAGGGATTGTTTGGATATGTGCATCAAAGATATGTATAGTAAGTTTAGTAACATGGACATTTTATTAATTGGGGATTTCAATGCGAGAATCAGTAATTTTGATGGTTATATTGAGAATTCATATTTTGCATATAATAACAAAGCTGAAATTATGTTAGGCAGAAACTCTTAACAATACTAAGTGGGTAAACTGTTAATAAAACTAATAAAAGAACACAACTTCTACCCTTTAAATGGGAGATTAAAGGGACACTCAGTAGGAGAATGGACATATATTTCATCTAGAGGAGCTTTGGTAGCTGACTATGCTCTTTGGAATGGTTTAAATCCAGTTTGGAAGGATTTACAAGTGACAGAACACACATCATTTACCTTTAGTTTTGACACAAAAAAGTATTGACCCTAATCTGAGTGTGTTGAATACCTCACATATACATTTTTCAGAAATAAGGTCTAACAAAAAAATACTTTGGAAAAATAGTCATGGACCAAATGTATGAAATATGGTGAACCAATCATTTCTGACAAATAATACAGCTAGTTTATATGCTTTGTCATTAGGAAAATTTAATGAGTATTTACATGACTTGTTTCAAACCATCAGAACAGAACTTGAGGTGACTGTTAATCTACCATCAAGAAATCATCCCAAACAAGATGGCTGGTATGATAATGAGTGCAGATCAACAAAACAAAAAAATAAGAAATATTTACAGGTCTTATAAGGCCCCCCGGAAAAAATTAACTACATTAAGTGAACTAAACAAAGCCAAAAAAGAGTACAAAGACATGATTGTCAAGAAAAAAGTAAATTACTACAAAAAACTGTGGAATGACATGTTAGCTGCCATAGACACAAACAAAACAAAAAAGTTTTGGTCCCTTCTAGCTAGAGGTTGTTGTGAGTTAAAATATGTTATTGATACATTCATATCTGAAGAGCGGTGGAGTCTCCACTTCCAAAAGATATTTTGGAATCCTGAAATACAGGAGTGTAGAGTTTTGCAGACATTAAGAACAAGAAAAAGAGTTATACTAAAGCAAGAAGAGACATTAAAGTCAATTAACTCCCTAAAAAAACAAAAAGCCCCAGGACCGGGTGGCATTCCAGTGGAAGCATATTTATGTAATACCACACTATGGGCTAAAACATTTACAATATACTTTAACAAACGTCCAAAAGAGAATAGATATCCGGAATCATGGAGAGGGGCATACATTGTGCCGATCCACGAAAAAAGGTAGTACTGTTGATCCACTGATGTACTGACCAATCAGTCTTCTAGGCATTAGTTTGAAAATATTTTCCAGAATTATTTCAGAAAAACTCCTGTTAGAAATAGACTTGACAGGTGGCCTTTCACCCCTGCAAGCAGGATTCTGTAATAATTATTAAACTCTGGATAATATATGTATTGAAACATTTGGTGGAAAAATATACATTTCTTCACAAACACAAAATCTACTCAGTCTTTATAGAGTACTCAGCTGCATTCAGTTCTATATCCAGGAGCATTTTAAGGCAAACACTGATGGACAGAGGCATAAATAAAAGTTTAATATATAGAATTTATAGCATGTATTCTCAGACATGGGCTAGATTAAGACTAGGTTACTCGGATGAATTGTCTGATTCATTTCAGATTAACAAAGGCTGCATTTTAGCCCCAACTTTGTTTTCCTTATACGTCAATGTTTTATTGACAGATTTGCAAAACACTCCTTCTGAGTCTCAAAAATTAAATTAATGTAATTAATGTATCTAGTTGTATACTATCCCATGTAATAATGTATGACATTTGTTGTGTATCCTGTCGAAACAATCCCATGTAATGTATTTTGTAACCCTCGGGTCGCCCCTTCAAAAGGGACCTTCGGGGCCCAGTGGGCTCACCCGATTATCAAAATTTAATAAATAAATAATTTTTGTCCTGCATTGGCATATGCAGATGATTTTGTCCTACTCTGTCTCTCAAAGTGTGATTTACAGAAAAAGCTGGATGTATTATATGATAGATCACAAGAACTGCAGCTCAATGTTAATTTATAGAAAACTAAAATTATAATTTTTGGTTCCTCAATTAAAAACAAAGGAATCCAAGGTTTCCTTCTTCCATCCCCAAATATATTAATTAAATTTGACATTCCCAATAGTAAGGTCTTCAAGATATACCAAATAAGACATCCTATTGCTGCTAAATTTGGTTCAGAGTTTCGCGACTCCAAAGTCAGCCCTTTCCTCTCCCACATCTTCACCCGTGCCTCTAAACCACATTCCATCTCATTAATATACTCCTACCTACTGGATTACAAATTCCCGGAGCCGCTGGAGGGCTCCCGCATCTGGTCGTCCCTACTCCCAGAATCCATCCCCAACTGGACCCGAATCTGGAAAGACCTACACAGATACCACACCCAAGACAGGTTTAGACTCATCCAGTATTACATACTAAACAATATGTATTACACCCCAAGTAAATTATTCCGCTTCAATAAACTATCTCTCCCTCTTTGCTTTAGATGTTCGCATAGTGAGGGGAACTCACTCCACATTTTCTGGCATTGTCCCAAAGTTGCCCCCTTGTGGACCTCTATTCAGGACAAACTTGATCCTATGCTTGGTCTTACCAACCTTTTTACGCCTGATATCTGTATTATAGGTGACTATTCCAGCATAGATTGCCTGAAACGTCGATATTACATGGCCTTGGTGTCCATAGTGGTCAAAAGGTTGGTCCTCAAGCACTGGACTGATCAGATGATCCTGACCTATTCTGAATGGCTGACTGAACTTTCAATGTGCTTCAATACGGAGAGACTTGTGGCCAGCTCTTGCAACCGTATGGATCTGTTCCATAAAAGATGGGGCAAACTGTATACTCTATATTTACATCAGTGATCTCTTGATGCCTTCCCTGATGCCCAACAAGGCTTCTTTCCTCCCTTTTTTCTTCTTTTTTTTTTGGTTTCCACTTGCTCCTTCTGATTTTGCCTCGCAAACAGGTTATTACTTTATGGTGGCCTTGTCAACAGAACTAGCTATACAATCATTTGCACATTCTATGATGGTGTTAGTAGGGTGGGGGGTGGGTATGTTATCGGTGGTAGGGTGGTGGGTGGGTAGATCTGGAAGGGGAGGGAGGGATGGATGGGATTTGTGATGTGGGGGGGTTGTGTTGTTGTTGTTTTTTTTCTTATTTATGTCATGTATGATTATTTGACATGTATAAATAATGGTCTGTTTGTATTTGCTATGTTAAAACCAATAAACTTAAATTAAAAAAAAATTAAAACAAAGGAATATGGTGACTGGGCAATCAGAAAATCAAAGTGGTATCAAATTACACAGACCTAGGGCTGACTGTTAAAAATAACTGCTTATAGACATTTAATTTTGAAGCAACAAGGGAAAACATCAGAAAAACAGTTAAAGGGCTGGAAAGATGTAACTATAAATATGGTGGTCAAACTGTAAAACCATTAATTTGTGCATTAAAAGCAAAATACGAGGCACAAATGCTTTATGGTTCTGAAATTTGGGAAGTGAAAACAATGGATAACTTAACTAGCCCCATGTTCAAGTTACTTAGAAAAACCCTGGGAGTGGGCTTCTTATGCCCTGCTGCCTATATTAGGGCAGAACTAGAAATTAATAATATAAAGGCACTAGTACACTCCATAAAGATTTGTTTTTGGCTAAGAATATTGAAGCTACCTAATAACCATCTGATTGTTGAGCGTTTGAATGAAAAAAGAAAATGGTTCGAGCTAGGATATAGTAATAACAAATTCCGGTACCCAGAGCTTATTCAACTTCTACAAGAATATAAACTATCATGTCTAAAAGTATTAGTAGAAAAGCGAGTAACAATTAGGTTGAAACATAACAAGTATATCACCAAATGAATAGTGAACTGATGGAATCAAAAAGATCTTGATGCTATTATAACCTCTAACTTTTCTAGATGGTACACCAATCATAATATCTGCTTTGGATATAAACCTTATTTAGATATATTAATAGACCCGAATGTAAGGAGAATATTTATTACATATACATTTGAGAGATTTCAAGGTAATATTCTCCTTGTAAGATATAATAATTTGTCTAAAGATCAAGACAATTGTACATGTGAGGCTGGGGGTATTGAGGATTTAAACCATGTTTTATGGAAATGCACATGGTATATCCTGGAGAAGACCTACTGGGTAAATGTTTTTTAGATCCTAGATTCAAAGTTAGTTAGGAGACCTTGACCATGATGTTAATGCACACTGCAGATCCCTGGGTAGTAACCAGAATGTCTAAATATTTTTTAATAATCAATAAGGAAAAAAAAAATGAATGGCAACACAAATTGTGATATAAAACGTGACATGTTTATAGTTGAGTGGGGATAAATTACACTGGCGGTTTTCTTCTGTGAAATGTATGAATATTAATTTTCTCTTGCTACATTTTATGTATCCAGAATGTATGCTATATTTAATGTAAAGGTACCTTTTTTCTATTATAGTATATGTGTAATCTTCTAAATGTCACTGTATTTTTAGGTAAATTGTATTTAAATTTTTGTATATGTGAATGGCTTTTTAAGCTCAGCAATAAAAGGATTAATTGATTGGGTTTTAGTACAGAGGTGTTCATAGTTGTATTCTAAAATATTTTGCATTTTTTGCATGGGTTAATAATCTCTTGATTTGCTTTTACTGTACATGTACAATACAAAATCCCCAGAAAAACACAGCCAAACTTACACATACATGGAAGAGTCCATTTTCAGCATATACGCATATTATTAAATACAACTTGTTGATTTTTTTTTATGTCTATGATTTCTTAAATGGAATCACTGTATCGTTTTTGAAATCTAATGCCTGTGAAGAAATGAAAAAAATGCAGAAATGTGCAGAAAATTCTTGAGTTGCTGTTCACTTTGAGCTGGAAAAAACTAATGCCTCATACTGATCAAAGCAAGCAATAATACCCAACAGGGTGGTGGGTATTGGGCTATATCCTCCCACCCAAGGACATAATGAGGCCTTGGAAGGTTGAGTATAGCCCAATACTGCCCACCCTGGAGGGTATTATTGCACTTAAAAAATGGCTATGTGTGTAAATTTTAATTAATAAAATTATTGAGGAAATCGGTTTCAAAACCAATATAAATCTGGCACCAAAAAAGCTTTTTTATGTAAAGTAGTCCCTTCATTTGTGTGCTGTTCCATCTTCTCTCCCCCCCCCCACATAGGTGTTAGAGCCATTCTGTTGTAGTGTCAGGTGCACGACCTTGTGTGACACAGCCATGTAAAAACCAGAAGCAGAGAACTGGGAGTATGTGGAGGAACAGTGGCATTTCTTTCTTTTTTTGTGTGTGTAAGCTGCAAATCAGCAGGGATATTTTTCACTGTTAGGAGACAGCTGTTTTGGCAGTAGGTTGTTTAATGGTGCCACCGAGTGTTAAATTGATGGTCATTATCAGGGAATGGGAATGTGGGTGACTGAAAGTTCCATTGCTGAAGACCAGAAAGGAAGATGTCATCTGTTTTCTAAAAAAGTAAGACATTTTCTAAGTTTTCTGTATTTGGGGATGATTGTCCTGCTTTTATTTAGAGGGGGAACATTTTACGAATTGGGGGGAGGTGGGTGGCTGACCAACAACTTGCGTTAGTGAGACAAGAAACATGGTGGCAAGTCTGTTTGAAATTTAGAGTGTCCAAGAATATCACAAGTAATGAGGCACCCCAAATGAGAACTTGTTTTCAACAGGCTCTATTGAAAAATACCTGCTCGCTAAAATCGGTGTCCTAGCCAATCAGAAAGCTAGGATATTCTTAACCATTTTCTAATTATAAACAGAAACACACACACATGCTCCTAAATGTTTAGTGCAGCTAACCCTTTACTTATCCATCTTGACTAGTGTAGGTTTTTCATTGTTATTAATGAAGTTAAAAAAGTCCCTACTTTAGCAGGCTGTAGTCCTCATGCTAATCTCCCTCAGTGAACCAGGTGGCCTAGTGTGATTAGCAGCTCATTAACAGCTGCA
The DNA here is from genome assembly GCA_016271365.2 of Neoceratodus forsteri. NCBI lineage: Eukaryota > Metazoa > Chordata > Ceratodontiformes > Ceratodontidae > Neoceratodus > Neoceratodus forsteri. The sequence continues at coordinate 152,551,076 of CM057451.1, forward strand.
ATTATCTGGCAGTTCAAGACAGGGATCGAACAAAAGAGTCAATGTCAGTCTTTATCACTCAATTGTTAGAACATTCAGCTAGTGTGCAGGCTGTGATCAAGGGTAGAGTGCTGTTAAAGAGCTACTGACACCTCAAAGAAAACTTTTAAAAACATAATGTGACCAGGGGGCATACGCTACAGGTAGAGGGAGGCAGGTTCTGAGGAAACCAAAAGAAGAACTTTTCACAGAAGGGTGGTGGAGAAGTGGAATGGGCTCCCAGAGAGGTGATAAGGTGTCCACCATAAAGAGCGTTAAGAGAGCATAGGACAGCCATATGGGTCTGGTATTGGGAGTGGGCGGGGGGGGAATAGGGTGCCAGAGGGAGAAGTAAAGGTTGCTAGCTGAAGTCCTAGCCTTCTGCTAGGAGCCTTGGGTAGACTAAGTGGGCCAGGCGGTCCTTTTCTGCCATCACGTTTCTATATTTCTATAATAATTAGGCACAATTCTGCTTGGATTCCATTTATATTTTATATATTTCTCCTCCCCATAATTTATTACCAAAGAAATGTGAATGAATACATGATTATTGTCCCTTATAGTTCATTTGAGTTCATCTGCCTCTACAGCTTACTCCCTACTTCAAGTCATAATCCACTGTTGTAACATCATAATCTGTTGCCATGTAAGTAACTGTGAGTTCACAAGCGGTGCTCTATGACTTCAGGTAGATAGAAAGCAGCAGAAATAGATGAACTTTTCAGGACGAAAGATCCTGTTTTCATGCAAATTACCTCACTACTAAATAATGGGGAGGAGGAATACAGAAATACAAGCTGGACAGTGCCTAAATATTATGTTTTATTGAAGTTCAGAACGTGTTACCAGCTCTAAGTCACTAGCTTTTAGTTGTTTTTTTTTTCAATTGTTTAACTAGGTGAGACATACTAAGCTGAAAGCTTGTTTACAGGTGCAACCTGGGAGCACAGGGAAGTTAAATGACTTGCTCAGGGTCACACAGTATGCAAGTGGGGGCTGTGGAATTCAAACCCAGGTCTCCAGATTTGCAGCTCAGAGCCTTAAACCACTGGGCTATACTGTCTCCCTTTTCTGAGCTTGTCTTTGTATAATGATTGGTCCCACATTATTAAGACCAGTGTGCCTCATTTCATAACATTTTGAGTGTCTGTATCCAACATTTCAGTGACAAAATGCTATAAGGTACCCAGAGTCTACCCTGCAGGTGGTGGTTTTTATCCCAGTCTCACCATAGCTACTCCCTCTTACCTCCCAATCTCTCAACTCTATACTTTCCCTGTAATAGCAAAGAACTACACTGTTTCTGATTGCTGCCTGATATTGTTTATGTATAACAATCACTTCTACACATCAGGGGTGTAGCCAGAAATTTCTGTTTTGTACACAATCTCCAACAGTTACACCCCCCCCATTAAAAATGTACACATCCTTTCCAAATGGCACCCCCTTCCAAACAAGTCAGATTGTTGTCAGAGGATTCCTCTAATCTCTAAAGAGGTTATACATGCATCTGTCTCCTAAACAACAGAAGTTTAAACAGAGTCCCTCCTCAGTGGCCTAGACTAACCCAAATACTACAGATTAGAATGAAAATGTTAACAGAAAGGCATATGGTTTGTGACAGGCACTCAACAAAAATGTACACAAATGTGTACAGTGAGTATGCCTGTCGACACCCTTGCTACACATCCCATTTTATAGAAAAACTGGATGAATAGTTTCTTCACACAAGGCTAATAGCAAAATGCTATGGATTTGTTCCCTACAGATACTCAGAGTTTTGCATCACCCAATTGCTATACAAACATTTCAGAATAAAACTGTCCCTTCCCCATTTTCAAAATCTAAACAAAACCTAGCTGAAGTACTGTATGTACATTGTAACTGGAATGAATAAAACACACAGTAACAGAACTCAGTTTAGTGCATTAGCACTAAGCCTACTTCAAACAGAAAACAAAATTATGTTTTATTACAAATTTTAACAGCATCTCTCAATGTCCACTTAAAGGGATACTGCCAGCTTTTCCTCTCATTTTTAAAACTGCATAATAGTAGCTGTCCTATTGGCATCACAGTAATTAAAAAACAAATCACACATGCCACAAGATGTTCTATGTACTTAGATTTAATGCTGTTTTTTTCTGTTTTTGAGTCAAACATAAAACTTGAGTGATCCACTTTGAACAGTGCCAGCTGCTGCTCATGTGCATCCCTGAGGATGATACCACGCCGAGCCATGAGTAAACTCATTCATGCCATGTTTTTTTTTGTTGGTGTTGCTATCAGCAAGAGCTGCAACTCCTTGGCAGTCTAGTGGTCCCTCCATCACTGCCCTCTGATGCCCATCTGTATGCTGTACTAAGTATTCCTACTGTTCCTAGCAGTCTTGTATTCTCCCGGCCCCCCTCGATGCCCATCAACATAATGTAATAATGATCCCCACTGCCCCTAATACTCATGTGGCCTCCTCCCTTCCCTGGTATTTCTCCTGATCTACCATGTCTTCCTACCCACTCAGTACCCACCACCCAAGAGGAAGAAGTAGTGACTATAAGCCCAGGATGGCAATGATTTTTGAAACAAATCAACAGGGAACAAGATTTTGACTTATTACTACTCATGCACCCCACTCAAAAAAGTTAGAGTGGCCCTATTCAGCTCTACCCAGCCTCCCACATACAGCCAGAGTGGTGACATAATGGAAAGAGCACTGTGGAGACATCTGGTGGAGCCTTTAACTGTCCCCACATCTAAACATGATAGGGACTCCTTTCTGAAATGCTTTAGTAGGATACCAATATTTTGAAAATAATCTGTCAGATGCCTATAGATGTTATGACCCTCGGGGGAGGAGTGATGTACATATATGAGAGGTCAGTCTCGCAGTCATATTGATTATTCTTTTGTTGCACAATCAGTAGCAGTGTCTGCCTCATCTCTTACACTGGTGGGATTTTTTTTACCATGTCTTGCATGGATTGGTGCTGGGGATACTGAAGAATCCTTCAAGAGAGGCAAACGTCTGTGGTGCCTCAATGCATGGTTACTCAATGATCAGGACCCCATAACCAGAATGGCAGAATTATGTAAGGTTCCTAGTTAAGTTAGATTTCTATATGATAGTGTACTACAGTAATGGGATAACACAAATACATTTCTTGTCTTTTTCCCCCAATCAGAAGCACGCATCCTCTGTGAGAAAAGCATCCAACCCACAGGCTCTGAGTGCTGTACATGTTACATATAAAATTCTAAACAATAGGTAATTCAATACAAATTTAAACTACAATTAAATAAAATTTATTAATACAAGGCACAGAATGTTAACTAGGAAATGCCAGTTCAAACAAATAGGTGTTGAGAGAGGTATAGTTGAAAGAGAACTATATAGACTATACTTCAAAAACAGGCAGGACCGCCCCTTTCAGCTTCCATTTTGGCTAATGCAAAATCAAAAATGGAGTTCTATGTGTCCAGGAAAGCTGAAGCTCTGCATCATCTACACACACAAATACTGTATGCAATATATATATTAGTCCAATAAAATGATTGCGCGTTTCAATAAGTCTTATTTTCCAATGGCTAACACCATTTACAGAGATAATCTTTCCTGTAGGATTTAAATAAAAAATAACTTTCACAAAAATGATGACAAGAATTCTGTATTTGTTTACTAAGAAAATAGAGTGTTATCAGAGGCTTAAATAACATAATAATGCATACTAAGTTGAACAAAAACATAGGCAACAATAATTACAAAGATCTGCATCACCTAGCACTAAACAGAGCTAGCCTGCTGCCTTTCTGGTCAACCAGAAATGCCTCTGCCTTTTAATTTGCTGTTTTCTCTGCATTATCTCTCAGTGACCAATTCAGTCTATCTGCGCTCCAAAATCAATGACACCCGGGAGTATAGGAAAATAAAAAATTGGACATCATAACACTGCTTTGTGCCAACCATAGGAAAACTCTTACCTGGTATATAAGATGGGGGGGGGGTGCTTAGCACGAGGAAGCATATGGAAAAAAAATAGATATTCAATGCACTTCTTTCTTACTTGTTTGAACAGTTTGATGTTTCAAATAAATATACATTGGTGATCAAATAATAAGAAGAACTACCCCATTAAAGGACGGATCACAATCAATCGCTTAAGGAGCTAAGGCCATTTGAGTCTATGTATTCTATTTTATATAAAACCTAGGTCAAACCATTTGGCTATATTAAAATGTTTGGCTGTTTTCCTGTCTCCCGGTAAGTTTAAATTGTTGGTTATAGCATGTTCTAAACATTTTAAAAGGTCAAGGACTTTGTCGGGATTCTGCTGCCATGAGTATGTTCAAATAATTTATGCAGTTTTGTTTCTTTTTTTCTACTTCATTTGTACAGTATTTAATAGATTTTAGCCTGGCAGAATAGCAGCTTATTCAGATAGTAGGGGACTGTACCCATTTTGAGGAAGAGGTATAGTTAGACAGGTACAGTAACTGCATACTAATTCTTTTTTAGAGCAGCAAATATGTCTCTTTACTGTGTGCTTTACTTGATTAAGGAAATAAACTTTCGTACGGAAACAATGTTTAACAGAAGTAATTGTTGGCAAAACATGCTTTATCATTTATAGAAACATAGAATCTGATGGGAGATAAGGACTGCTTGGCCCACCTAGTCTCCCCATTTCCCTACTTAATGGATAAGCTGCAGATCCTAGTTAACCAACAGCCTACTTCCTCCTACGCCCCCCCACTACACTTGCCTTATGTCTGTCTCATGCATTCTTGAATTTCCCCACTGTTTTTGACTCCACTCCTCCTCAGGAAGGCTGTTCCATGTATCTACAACCCTCTCCATGAAAAAATACTTCCTCACGTTACCTCTGAGTCACCCCCCTCTATCTTCAAATTGTGCAGTTGTTCTTGCACAACCCTTTTTCTGAAAGATGCTACCCACTTGGACTTTGTTGATTCCCTTGAGGTACTTGAAAGTTTCTATCATATCCCCCTCCCCCCCTCAAGGTATACTATATTAAGCTCCTTTAATCTCTCTTCATATGTCTTCTGGTGCAGACCCTGCATCATTTTAGTTGCCTTCCTCTGTACAACCTCCATCCTGTCTATGTCCTTGTGGTGATGGGGTCTCCAGAACTGCATGCAGTACTCCCGATGGGGTCTCACCAACTGTTTGTACAGAGGGATAACAACTTCCTGTTTTCTACTGGTGATGTCTCTCCCTATGCATCCCAGTATCCCGCCAGCCCTCCCTACTGCCTTCTCACATTGCTTGCCCACCTTGAGATCATCTGATATGACTACCCCCAGGTCCCTTTCCATTTTTGTTGTTGCTAGTATCTCACCCCCCATTGTGTACTTTTCCACTGGGTTTTTGTTTCCCAGGTGGATTACTTTGCACTTCTTTGCATTGAATCTAAGCTGCCATATATTTGACCATTCGTCCAACCTTGTCAAGTCCATTTGCATCCTTTCCACCCCACCTTCTGTATTGACCCTGTTGCAGATCTTTGTGTTGTCTGCAAAGAGACATACTTTTCCTTTCAGTTCCCTCTGCAATGTCACTTATAAAGACGTTAAAGAGGACCGGTTCCAGTATTGAACCCTGTGGTACCCTGCTAGTAACCTGCCTTTCTTCACTGTGGACTCTGTTTACTATTACTCTCTGTGTTTTGTTATCCAGCCAATTTTTTACCCAGGCTACCACTGTGGGACCCACTCCAAGGCTTCTAACTTATACATTTATCTTTTGTGTGGGACTGTGTCAAATGCCTTGCTAAAGTCTAGGTAGGCCATGTCCACAGCCCCTCCCTAGTCTACTACTTTGGTCAGCCAGTCAAAGAAATTCACTAAATTCTTCTGACACAACCTTCCCACTGTGAATCCATGCTGCCTTCGGTCCTTTGCCCCACTGGCCTCTAGAAACTCAGCAGTTTTTTCCTACAGAAGTGATTCCATCATTTTCCCTACCACTGAGGTCAAACTAACAGGTCTGTAGTTTCTTGCCTCTGTCTTGCTCCCACTTTTGTGAAGGGGAATCACATCCACCTTCCTCCAGTCTTCAGGTACCACACCATCCTCCCATGATTTGTTAAAAGGGTAGTCAGTGGTGTCACTTGTTCTACCCTTAGTTCTTTTAGAATTCTGGGGTGAATCCCATCAGGCCCCATTGCCTTGTCCATGTTAGGTTTTAGGAGTTCTTTCAGAACCCCTTCTTACTAACATACGAACATACAAATGTGCCAGCAGAAACAGATCACCTGGTCTATTTAAGTCTGGCTCAGTGTGCAGCCAACACCCCTAGTTTGGCAGCTGCCCCACCCCTCCCCTTTGTCATCCCACTGCCACCCCCCTCTCCCACCCTCACTCTCCCATTCCCTGTCCCATGCCCTTTTGAAGCTGTTCGCAGATTTACATGATACCACCCATTCTTGTTCCATTTTGTTACCACCCTCTTTGTGAAATAGTGTCTCCTCATTTCCTTCCTTCATCTTTCCCCCTCTATTCTTAGCCCATGCCCCCTGGTGACCATCTGCCCCATCCTTACTAATTCCCCTTAGATACTTGAATGTCTCTATCATGTCCCCAAAGTCCCTTCTGTCCTCTAGGGTGTACACAGATACACAGAAATATGATGGCAGAGAAAGGTGCCACTGCCCATCTAGTCTGCCCAACACCCTACCTCCTCCATTCTGTTATGCTTCCACCCTCTTTTCCCAACCCCTTAAATCTATCCCAAGCCCTCTTGAACCCCTCCACCATTTTAGCTGCCACTACCTCCTCCGGCAGCTTGTTCCAGACCTCCACCACCCTCTCTGTGAAAAGCTTCCCCCTGACATTACCTCTGTATTGTCCACCTTCCAGTTTGAGGCTATGGCCCCTCGTGTTCACTCCCTTCTTCAATTTGAACAAGCTGTTACCCTCTACCTTATTTATTCCCTTCAGATACTTAAAGGTCTCAGTCATGTCCCCCCCCCCAGTCTCCAGAGGGTACAAATTCAGCCCTCTCAATTTTCTTTCATAGGGTACATTCTGCATCCCTTGTACTATTTTGGTTGCCCTTCTCTGCACCCTCTCTATCAGCTCAACATCTCTTCGTAGGTGAGGCCTCCAAAACTGCACCCCATACTCCAGATGCGGCCTAACCATGGTTCTGTATAATGGCATTAGCACCTCCCTCTTCCTGCTATTAAAACCCCTTGCAATGCAGGCCAACATTCCATTTGTCTTTCCCACTGCCCTGCTACACTGGCTGCCCACCATTCAGGTCTCCCAGCCTGCTGTCATAGTCTCTCCCCTCCATGCCACATATCATCTTTATTTTCCCTCTTCTGTACCACCTTCAGTAGCCTGATATCACACTTTAGGTATGGCCTCCAAAACGGCACACAATACTCTAAGTGTGGCCTTACCAGTGACCTACAGAGGGGCAAAATCAACTCTCTTCACCTGGATGAAAACCCCCTTGCTATGCACCCCAGCATTTTGTTCACTTTTGAAGCCACTCTCCTGCACTGGGCAATGTTGTTCATGGTCCTTGTTATCATTACCCCTAGGTCCTTCTCCTCCTCAGTGATTCCCAGCTTAACCCCCCCCCCCCAGCCAGTATTCTCTCCTTGGGTTCTTCACCCCAAAGTGCATGACCTTACACTTCTTAGCATTAAACCCCAGCTGTCACCTCTCTGACCACTCATCTAGCTTGCGTAGGTCCCCCTGCAGCTGCTTCCATCCTTCATCTCCATCCACCTCTGCTCTGATTTAGGTGTTGTCAGCGAACAGACTTACCTTGCTCACCACCCCGTGTGCAATGTCTGATATGAAGAGCCCAAACAATACTGGCTCCAACACAAATCCCTGTGGCACCCCACTCATCACCGATCTTGGAGTTGAGAGCTCCCCTCTCATCACCAAACATTGCAGCCTGCCACTCAGCCAGCTTGTGATCCAGTTCATCATTTTTTCCCCTACCCCTACACCAGTTAGCATCTCCCCAAGCCGCCCATGAAGCACCGAATCAAAGGCCTTGTTGAATTCCAAGTCAAGAACATCCACCGCATGACCCTTATCCAGCTCACCTGTCACCCAGTCATAATATTGGGTGAGGTTGATTTGACAAGACTTCCCTGAAACAAACCCATGTTGCCTCACATCCTGGAGGCCATTGTCCTCCAGGTATGACACCAGTCTTTCCTTTAGTATTGTTTCCATGAGTTTGCACACTATGGAGATGAGACTTACTGTATGATAATTACCTGGTTCATCCCCTGGCCTGCTCTTGTGTAATGGTACTATATGTGCCATCCTCCAGTCCAGTGGCACACATCCTGACTCCAGTGAGGTGCTGTACAGATCTGCCAGCGGCTCCAGCAACACCTCCGCCATCTCCCTCAGCACCCTGGGGTGGATACCATCCTGCCCTGGTGCCTTGTCTACCTTCAGTGCCCTCAGTCCCTCTAGGACTCTACTTGCCTCAATTCTTCCATCTGTCACCTCCTCTCCCCCGTCCCCACCCTCTCAGCCCGTGCTGGTAGCAGCCCTTCCCTTTCTTCTGCAAACACTGAGCAAAAGTATTCATTCACTGCTTTTGCCTGCTCCTCCCTTTTTTCCATCCACTCCCCACCCCTTTTTATCCACACTATTGTCTCCTTGCACTTCCTTTTCTCCCTGATGTATCTGAAAGTCTTTTTCCCCCCATTAATTCCCTGTGCTAATCTCAGCTCCCTCTGGGCCTTGGCTCCTCTCACTTTTCTGGTCACCTCCCTGGACCATCTTGCATATTCCTCCCTGTCCACTTCCTTCCCCATCCTCCTAAACCTCTGGTGCACCACTCGTTTTGCCCTCACCACCTCCACAACCTCACTGTTCATCCAGCATGGTTTTCTTGCTCCGCTCCTCTGACTCGTGTCTTGGTGCAGGTTTTTGTTGCCTCTGTAACCCCGCCTTTAATAATATCCCATTTCTGCTCCACATTCATCTCCTAGCTTATGCCCTCCAGTTTCCCTTTCAGTTCTTCCTGCATCCTCCCAAAGTCCGCCCCCCCTGAAGTCTACCACCTGAGTAACTGATTTATCTGGCTCCCTGCACATCATGATATTAAACCACACTGTTTGGTGATCGTTATCAGATAGTGGGTCCTCTACCTTTATTTCTCTCACTGCCTCCCCATTCGACAATACCAGATCTAAAGTCTTCTGTAACCTAGTAGGTACAGTAACTAACTGTGTCAGGAGACCCAGGAGCACTTGCTCCCTAGCACTGGAGGTGACTGGAATGCTCCGGTCAACCCCCATCAAGTTGAAATCCCCCACAATGACCACCTTCCCTTTTCTACATTCCTTTTTGATTTGTCCTTCTAACTCACTGTCAAGCTCCTCAGACTGGGAGGGCGGCCTGTATACCACACCAAACCTCAATTTCCTACCTTTGCATCTAGGAGCTGCTGCCAGATTGCCTCTGTTCTCCTTTCTTCTCCCTCGTCCCTTGTGCATTTGATCCCATCCCTCACATAGACTGCCACCCTACCCCCTCCCCTCCTTACAGTCCTTCCTGTATAATTTGTATCCTGGGCTTGCCAGATCCCAGTCCTGGTGCTCAGTTGCCCATGTTTCTGTGACAGCTGCAATATCCACCCTCCACACTGCTAAGAGTGCCTGTAGCTCAGTGGGTTTATTTACAAGGCTTCTTGCATTCAACGAGACCACCCTCCATAATGCCCCCTTCATTTCACTAGCCTCCCTCTCCTCCCTTCTACTCCCTCCTTTTTTGGCTGCCCTGAGTCATTCCCTGCTAGCCTGGGGGGTAGGCTGTGACTCCACTCTATTGGATCCCTGCCTACCTGCTGTCCACTTGCAACCCCCCCATCTAGTTTCAAGCCGCCCTTGTTGCAATATACCTCCCCAGTCCTTGCTTTAATACCTCCTTCCCCATCCCACTCAGGTGCAGCCTGTCCCTTGCAAACAGATTGTTATTATCCCAGGTACTGCCCCAGCCACCCACAACCCTATACTCCTTAGTTTGACATCAGTCTTCTGTAAATGGACTGGAATCAACCCCCCTATCCAGAGTGCTTCTATTCTTTGATTTAGGTACCTCCCCTCCTCTTCTTTTGTGAATACTGAGCAGAAGTATTCATTCAGTATCCATGTTGTTTCACTGTCACCCTCTTCCCACCCTCTCTTCCCTTTATTAAGCCTCACTATCCCTTCCTTGGTCTTTCTTTACTACCTAATGTACCTGTAAAAGGTTTTATCCTCCCTCTTAACTGAGTTGACTATCTTTTCCTCAGTTTGGGCCTTTTCTGTTCTGACTGCCTTCCCCGCTTCCTTCTACTTGAACTGGTACAGCTCTCTGTCCTGCTCCATCTGTGTTCCCTTATACTTCCTGAATGCTACCTTTTTCACCTTAACCTTCCCCACCACCTCTTTTGAGAACCATAGTTGTTTTTTCCTTAATTCTGTTTTGTTTTGTTGATTTGCTTCACACAAAGGCTTGTTGCCTCTGTGATGGCTGTTTTGATTTTTCCCCATTGTTCGTCCACCCCTCCTTCTTGCCCATTTGCTAGTGCTTTTCTGAGGCACTCTCCCATTTTCCCAGAGTCAGCACTCCTAAAGTCCAATACTCTTGCTTTTGTATGGCTTGACTCTATGACTGTGTTTATCGTGAACCACACTGTTTGATGATCGCTTGTTCCCAGATGGCAACCCACTTCTAAATCTGAGATCCTTTCTCTGTCCCCATTTGACAGTACATGGTCTAAGATCGCTCCCTCCCTAGTGGGTTCCATCACTAGCTGTCTAAGGCATACCCCCTGTATGGCATTGAGAATAGCCCTGCTCTTGGATGTGGCCGTAGCAAAGGTGCTTCAGTTAACATTGGGCATATTCAGGTCCCCCATCAACAATATCTCTCCTTTTTCTGTTATGAAGCAGTTGTAAAAAAGAATATAGCTGTGTAGTATGTTAAAGCTATGTAAAGATTTACATTATACAGTATTTAATCCTGCACTCACTATGCAGCAAAAAGTACTGTACATATTGGCCCAGATATTCAAAAGGTTGTGTTTGCATGCATACTGTACTAGCCCACTGGTCTTTTGATGTTGAAAGGAAAGTCGCCTAGACCATCCGATGTGCCTGGGCACATCAATAATGTATGCAGGCACAGGTTGGGGGGTGTGCCCATGCATAAACTGCACAGCCGATATTCAGCCAGGCTGTGCAGAGTTTTGGCCAACCCTACCTCTGCACCTGCACAAGTTAAGCAAAAGAAACAGGAACAAGTCGAGGGCCACCCACAGGTGAGCTGCCACATTGCAGGGTGCAACTAGCAGCTACCATATGGGTGGCCCTGAACTCCTGCTACCTGGTGGTGCTCCCCATGCCCGATCATGGGCTGAGTGTAGCCACCCCTTAGCCCAATCACGGGCATAACCAGTACTTTCCTCCCCTAGCCTGATGGCGGGCACTTGACTGAAACTCTCGAGTTGCCGATCGTGGGCATCAGACCTCCCCCACCCCAAGTCCAAGATCCCAGTGGACCTCGAGAAGACAGATCGTGGGTGTCATCCTCCCCCCTCCGCAAGTCCCTGGTGATCTGGTGGCCCTCCACCCATGGGCCCACCCCCCCCGTCAGCTGGCGGGTGGCAGCACCCCACCCGCCTGCCTCCCGCCTGCTCCGCTGAGCAGCTCGGTAGGGCTGCACACTCATTGGTTCAGAGCATGAGCCAATGGGTGTGCAGCCCATACCGTACAAGTCAGTCCAGATATGTGAATGAATGAATGCTGTGACGCATTTCTGGCATGTTATTTTTTATCTGTTCTTTTAATTTAATTACATCACCAGGAGAATAGCAGCACGTGACATCATAAGGCAATGCTGTCACTTAACACACTGATGCATTTCTGGCATTTTATTTTTTATCTGGGCTTTTCATTAAATTAAAACAATGGGACAAAAGCACCAGCAGCAGTTACTGGCTTCACAAAGCAATGCTGTCACTTAACACATTGTGACACATTTCTAGCATTTTATTTTTTATCTGGGCTTTTCATGAAATTAAAACAGCAAGACTTTCACACACAAGATAGCACATTTGTGGGGGGCATGGTAGGTGGGGTAATGGTATTGTGATAATTGTGCTGGTGCTTTAACTAAATGTTCCAAAAAGTAACAAGTATTTTCATAGTTTTTACTTAATTTACTTTCTTTTTTACATGACTGGTGGTAGGCAAAATGGCAGATGCTGCGTGCTTTCATTACAGGTGAAACTGTCATGCCGATACGCAGGTTGCAATAATAGTGTCTTGCAGATGACGCTTTGGAGCCATAATATTTAATTAAAGGAACACATGCAGTGTCTGCAAAGTTGGCGACCACATGACCTATTACATAAAATACACTAATGAGTAAGAACAAAAGAATTTCTGTTGCTGAATGCATAATGGCATGGGGGGGCATTGGGGTGAGGTGGGGAATCTGATTTACCATTATTAGGCTCAACAAATACAGAATTAACAAAATTAACATCACAAAGAAAACATTAACTGAACATGAATGTCATACTTACTATGTAAGACACATAAATATGGCTTAAGAAAATAAAAGCAGAAATAAATTTTTGGGGGGGGCTGGGGATTTTGTTAATCCTGTCTTTCTTGATCTTGACCCTCATAATGGTAAATCCGATTCACCACCTCCCTCAAAAATTCCACCCCCCCCCATATGCTTTCCGCAATACTGATTGTTTTGTTCTTACTCATTATTACTTTATTTTGTGTAATAAGTCATGTGGTTTCCAACTGTGTGTACACTGCGTGCTTTCATTTCAGTTGAAATTGTGCTGCTAAAAAGCCATCTTCAAGACACTTTTATTGCAGCGTGCATAATGGCATGACAGTTTCACCTGTAATGAATACATGCAGCGATGCCATTTTGCTGACCATCAGTCTTGTAAGAAATGAAGTAAATTAAGTAACAAGTAAGAAAAATCACAAACAAAACATTACCTGAACATAAAGTTCATACTTAGTCTGGAGCAAAAGGAAAATACTAATTAAGAAAAAAAATTAAAAGCAGGGGAGACTTTTGGGGGTTAAATTGCAATCCCAAATAATTTTTTAAAGGGCCTGTGGGGGCTGTTGCTGACCACTGCCACCACTGAAATTACACAGCATGCTTATGATCTCCTCATTCTGCCTCTTGATACGAGTCAGACGCTGCACTGTCACCTCCACCACTGTTTTCACCACCTCTACCTCGGCCTACAGCACAGCCAGGTCTGCCTGGGTCACAGGCTGCTATGACAGGTCTTCCACTCGAGCAGCTGTGGGACCAGACACATCTGTTGATTCCATTTCCGTTCTCTGCTGATGACATGAAGGCAGACGAGGTACCTCTGTCACAGCTGCAGGAGTGGCTGCTATCTCCTGCAGCTTGGTATCGCACTTGGCATGGTGGTGAACAACTACAGTAGGTGGGTTCTCTGCCCACCCATGCTGAGCTGCCCACCCTTGAGCTCCCAATGGACCAGCACATTGCATATTTTGCAGCGCACCACAGTGGGGTCCCCAGGGAGGCTAGTAAAAGAAATCCCAGCCGGGAAAGCTCCATGCAGGGCCCGGTACAGGCAGTGGTGGGGCACCAGATGACACCTGCTGTGCTCCATGTGGTGGAGGGGCAACAACCTGCTGTGGTTGCTGCTGCTGCTCCTCCTGCTGCTGCTGGAGGACCACTGCAGCAGGGCTATCTGTTGCTGCAGTTGAGGTCCTGAAACTGGGCCGGTGTAATCGAACTGGGTGGCCCCGTATTCATGGCCCCTGCTGGCCACCACTTTGCCCACCATGATCCAGTGATAAATTAAACTGCTAATACAAAAGGAAAAAAATACTAGTACAAATACTAGTAACATAAATACAGGAACTGAAACTAAGTACACCAGAAAAAAACTTTTTTAAACCAAAAAAAAGCCTTTCTAATTAAATAAAATGTCCTGCACTACTACTAAAACTGAATCACAAAAGGTTTAAACATAAAAAAGCAAAATCAAGCTACTTTTAGTACTAGTCAACACAGACTGCACAGTACGGATCTGTAAAACTGCTAGAAAGATATTGGTTGCTTGCAGGCTAGAGAATAGTACTGTGTGAAATTTTCAAACTCCAACAGAATGGAATTCTGCAGAGTTTCAGGAAATTTTGAAACAATTCTGCAGAGTTCTTTACAAAACGGAATGGCAGAATTAGGCTGCCAAATGGCATATGCTGGTTCCCCACTTTTTCTGCAGAACTCATCACATGGTCATATACAAATTTCGTATTCTGCATGTACAGGGACTGCAATATAAACCTTGGAATGGTATTTTGTTGTTTTTACATGAAGTTGTTTTGCATTCTGGAAATGTTTTGAATATTCTGTGTAACAGCTAATTGCATGAAAATTAGCTATGCAAATAGTGACACCAGGTGGTTGCTTCTGAGACAGAATCTGCATACCATTTGACCCACCCTTAGGTACCTTGCAGTCTTGCAGAACTTGTGAGGCATTCAAGAGAGAGAAATATCTCTAAAGCTGCTGCTGTTTTGCCCTAGTAAACTGACACCAAATTATGCTCTAAACTTGATCACTCTGGCATATGTTTACTATAGGCCTGTAGATAAAGTGCCAGAGAAATCCTCAATATTTTTATTTATTGGTAGATTTTATGCTTTTAAGTGTGATCTAGCAGGCTGTAGTTGCTACATGGTGGGGGAAGGGTGGGACTGGAGAGTTACTGTGCAAGGCCCTGCACAGTCCAGTATCAGACAGCAGCCAGCCAGGAAAGACACAAAACTGAAGGCTGTAAAAGGACTTTAGTGCAGTTTATTGATTTCAGATTTTTCTGTGCAATGCTGGTTATGCTTGATATTTTTTAGTGCTTGGTAACTGCTGCATTTACTGCAGAATTGTGAAGGTGAGGGCTTTCTGTACACAGCCAAGTAACAACCAGCATTTGAGACATATGAACATATGAAAATCGCCAGCAGAAAAAGGACTTACGGTCTACCAAGTCTGCTCAGTTGTGCAGCTAGCAGTCCTTGTTTTGCAGCTGCCCCTCCCTTCCTTGCCCCCCCTCCCTGACTCTCCCTCTTGCTCTGTCCAATCCCCTCTTGAAGCCCCCTACTGTTCTACGGGATACCACCTCTGCCAGCAACGTGTTCCACCCACCCACCACCCTCTTCGCTAAAACTGTCTCCTCATCTCCCTGCTGAACCTTCCCCCCCTCTCCAGTCTTATATCATGGCCTCTGGTGTCTCTCCCCTCCCTTAGTTTGAAAAGCCCCTCCGTACAAGACTTGTTTATCCCTGTCATGTACTTTAAGGTTTCAATCATATCTCCCTTCTCCCTCCTCTCTTCCAGTCAGTACATGTTCAATTCCCTCAGTCTACGCACGTATGATATGTCCCCCAGACCTTCGATCATCTTTGTCGCCCTGCATTGCATCCCCTCCAATAGCTTAATGTCCCACTTCAGGTACTGGAGCCAGAACTGCATGCAGTACTCCAGGTGTGGCCTAACCAGCGATCTATACAATGGCAGAATCACCTCCCCACTCCTTGAGGATATACCCCTAGCAATACAGCCCAGCATCCTGCTGGCCTTTGCAGCCACCTTTCTACACTGTGCTGAGTTGTTCATTGCCCCCGTGATGAGCACCCCCAGATCCTTCTCCTCCTCAGTCACCACCAACTGCACACCTCCCAGATGGTAGCTCTTCCTCAGGTTTTTAGCCCCAAAATGCAGCACCTTGCATTTTTTGGCACTGAATCCCAGCTGCCGGGTGTCAGACCAGGTCTCCAGCTTTGACCGATCCTCCTGCAGCCCTTGCCAATCCCTCAGGTCATCAACTGCTGCTCACATCTTGGTGTCATCAGCAAACAGACTGATTTTGCTCTTGATGCCCTCCGAAATGTCTGCAATGAATATCCCAAACAGCATTAGTCTCAACACCGATCCCTGCAGAATTCCACTCGTCACCGCCCTTGGGGATGATAGCTCCCTACCCACCATCACCACTCTCTGCTGCCTCCCCTGCAGCCAGTTCACTACCCAGACCACCATCATTGCTCCCGCCCCTGTAGCTTGTAGCTTCCTTCCTAGTCTCCCATTCAGCACCGAGTTGAATGCCTTATCACACTTTGTACAGGACATCCACTGCGTGGCCCTTGTCCAGTTGTCTAGTTACCCACTCATAGTACTCTACCAGGTTGGTCTGGCATGATCTGCCAATGACAAAGCCATGTTGTTTACTGTCCCGTAGCCTATTGGCCTCCAGAAGGGTCACCAGCCTCTCCTTCAGGATTGTCTCCATCAGCGTTTCCACAATGGATGTGAGGCTCACCCCAGTCTATAGTTCCCCAGTTCATACCTCAGGCCGTGCTTATGAAGAGGTACCATGTGAGCCATCCTCCAATCCTGAGGTACACACCCTGACTCTAGTGAGGCATTGAATAGGTCTGCCAAAGGCCCCGCTAGTACCTCTGCCAGTTCTTTCAGTACCCTGGGATGAATGCCATCTGGCCCTGGTGCCTTGTCCACCCTCAGTGCCCTCAATCCCTCCAGCACCTTGTCCTCTGTAATTTCCCTGTCTGTCACATGCTGTACTTCCTTACCTGCCTTCAGTCCCCCCATGGGTGTTTTGCTCCCCTTTTCCTTAGTAAATACCAAGTAGAAGTAGTCGTTTAGCGCTTCTGCCATTTAAACCTCGCTTCCACCCATCCCCACTTCACTCTTAATCCTTACTATATTGTCCTTACAGCCCCTTTTCTCCCTGATGTACCTGAAGAATTCCTTCTCTCCCTCCTTAATGCCCTGTGCCAGCCTGAGCTCCCTTGATGCCTTTGCTGCCCTTACTGCCCATGCCACCTCCTTTGCTTCCTTCCGGTGCTCTTCCCTGTCCTCCCCCTTCCTGTCTTCTTCTACCTCCTAAAAGCAGCTCTTTTCTTCCTTATCTTTTCCATGACTCCATTGGTCACTCAGCTAGGTTTCTTTGCCCTTGCCTTCTTACTCCTAGCCTTGATGCAGGTCTTCGTTGCCTCCACTAGCCCTATCTTTATGATCTCTCACCTCTGGTTAGTGTCCATACTAGGGTCAATTTTGGCCGTGTACTCCCTTACTACTTACCCTGTCCTCCCAAAGTTGGCCCTCCTGAAGTCCAACACCCTTGTGTCAGGCACTACTCCTTCATTACCCATATCCAATGTGAACCATTTTGAGTAGTGGTCGCTCCCTGCCAGTGGCTCATCCACCCTTAGTTCCCTCATAAACTCCCTATCTGACAGCACTAGGTCATGGGTGTTCCCTAACCTGGTTGGTTCGCTGACCATCTGCACCAGGAAGTTGTCCTGCAAGGCATCTAGCACTACCTGCTCCCTTCTATTATTTGTGACTGGGGTACTCTAATCCACTCGGGGTAGGCTGAAGTCCCCTACTATTACCACATTCCCCTTTCCGCAGGCCCTTCCAATCTGTCCTGCTAGTTCCCTGTCTAATTCCTCAGTCTGGGAGGGTGGCCTGTAAGCCACTCCTGTCCTGACAGTCCTATTCCTTGAGTCCTGGATTTGCACCCATGGTGACTCGATACTACCCTCCTCCCTCTCCTCCGGCATGCACTTCATTCCTTCCCTCACATACAGTGCCACCCTCCTTTTCCCCTTTACTCTATCCTTGTGGAAAATCTTATAGCCTGGTACCGCCAGGTCCTAGTTATGGTACTGGGTGGCCCATGCTTCGGTAATTGCCACCATGTCCACCTCCCCTTCCTCCATGAGAGTCTGAAGCTCCACAGTGTTGTTTCCCAGGCTTCTAGCATTCTCCACCGCCTTACCTTCCCCCCTCTCACCTCCGTCCTTCTTCTAGCATCCTCAGTAGTATCTGCCCCAATCCCTTGTCTCTGTCATGGGGAGCAAGCTCATATGACTTCCCTTTCCATGGCCTCTTGCCTCTTGCTCACTTTCCACCCTCTGCTCCTAGTTTAAATACCCAGCCTCTTCTATATAATAACGTATCCCTTTTTTCAACACTCTCTTGTCCTCCTCACTTAAGTGGAGTCAGTCCTTCAAGTAGAGGCTGCTATCTGTCCAGGTCCTTCCCCACAGACCCCCCACCAGCCCATACCCTCTGGCCTTACACTAAGTTCCTAGCCATTTATTAAATTCCTCTATCTTCTTTTTTATTGCAGTGCTCACCCTGGGAACAGGAAGTATCTCTGAGAAGGTTACTGATCTTCCTGCTCCTTCACATAACGGTTCCAGCTCCTCAAACCTCCTCTGTACTTCTTCTACCATCCTATCACCCAGGTCTTTTGTCCCCAAATGCAAAATTAAATGAGGATTCTCCCTACCCCTTCTAGCAAATTTCAGTACAGGCTGCCCCATCCCCATCACTGTCATTTCCAGCATGGCCTCCACTCAAATTCAGCTATGCCTCTCCCCCTGCTAACCTGCTACCCCACCTGACTCCCCTTAGTATTGAGTCCCCTAACAACAGGATTCCACACCGATTTCGAACCACGTGTTCCCCATCCTCCCCTACCCTCCAACGCTTCCTCTTCCTCCTGCACATTGGTTCTCCCTTTCATCCCCATTACAATTTCCCCATCTGTTCTCCCCTCCATGCCTCTTTCATCCTGGCTACCCTAAGTTGCACCACCAGGCTCTCCCCCTTTCACGTCTCCATTTTCCACCAGGGCTGCAAACTGATTCTCTGCAGACCCTACTCTTAGGTCTACATTTGCCTCCCCCATGCTAGCCCATCCTCGCCTTCTGCCTCCTTGATCTTCTCCCATTCCCCGTCCCCCCTTCCGCCTCCCTGTTCATCCCCCCTTCCCCTACCCTCCTCCCTTCCAACTGCTTCTCCTCTCTGCACTTGTGTTCTGACCTATGACCTTGGTTCCCTTGATTCATTGCTCCATGGTCTGCGTTTCCCTGGTTCAGAGACCCTACCTCATACCCATTCCCTCTCCTCCCAGACCACTTAAATTGCCATCCCATCTCAACCTCCATACTGTCTCCACAAACATCTGAACCATAACCCGCCATGGCCCTCCGTGCCTTCCACAGCTTATCCTGCAGTCCCATGATCTCTTCTTTAAGCTTCCCCATTTGGATGCACACTGAACATCCCCCCACACTCCATGCAATTTTAAGAAAGATTGGCACTCCACAGATGTTGCAGCCCACCACCCATCCAATTTCTCTACTCGCACACCAACACCCCCCTCCTGTACTAGAGAAAGGATCCCCCTCCATCCCGCAAGCCTTCCCTTTTCTTCCTCCACCAAACATGGACATATTCCTTCCTGTAACCACTTCCTTTCTCTTATGCACTTCATTTAAGGTGGTTGAGCAGCTTTTTACAGGCTTCTAACCCCTTTACTCCCACTAGAGCTGTTAAAACCTGTAGAGGCTCCCTCTTACAAAAAACCTATAGAGCCTCCTGTCAACTGTCCTGTCTGGCCCTACAATTATACTTTAACTCCTTACCCTCCATGTCCCTATGAAAGTTGTTAATGCCTACTGAGCAGCCTCCTTTAAATGTCCTCTCTCCCTCTCCCTCTTCTAATCAGAGCCTCTAATGCATTCTGAGCAGCCCCTTTAAATGTCCTCTCTCTCACCTTAACACTTAGAGCTTAATGGAAGACAAAATTAACTCACCCCACCCTTAGAGCTTAATGGAAGACAAAACCAAACTTATCAAATTTCTACCACAGATTGACCCACAACTAAACAGGGTCCACCCACAATTTCCCCATCGATCACCCAAAATAAACACTATTTTCACCCCATATGTTAAAAATTATCAAGCATAGGCACACAGATGCTCATTTCACCCAATATAAATAGAAGAATCATAGAATACCAACAAATGCCATTTCCCCCACTTAGATGGAATTTTCAAAGCATAGCGACAGTACCTTATTCCTGATGAAATTATTCTCTGGTTACCGAACGAATTCTCTTCTTTTCCAATCCTTGATTCACTGCCCTATGTCTGCTCATCATTGGCCAGACCCTCTGCTGGGCGTGGTTCCCAAGACCATTTAATTCGGTGGAGGTGAGGGGTGGGTGGGTGGGAGAAACAAGAAAGGAAGAAGGTGCAGCTGGGCTCCTGCCTTTAAAGGCCCAGCTGCCGATTTGAGTTTAGCGCTCTTTAACCTGGTTGGCTCCTGTTGGGAGCCCTTTCCCTCTGATTGGCTCCTGTAGTGTGCCCTCACTTCTTGCAGCTCCTGCCACCTCTCCCCACTGCTGCCTGTCAGCTTGAACTTCGGCCGAGGTTGTGGCCTTCCTTCCTAGCTGCAGGTGTGACTTCTCCTACTCCGCCAACCTACCCCCCTCCTATTCCACCACCGCTGTTGTGACCCAACTGCTTGGCCCCTTGATGCCGTGGATGCAGCCCAAAATGACAAGAAAGGAAGAAGGTGTGGCTGGCCTCCTGCCTTTTAAGGTCTAGCCGCCTATTCGAGCTTGGTGTTCTTTAACCTGGTTGGTTCCTGTTGGGAGTCCTTTCCTTCTGATTGGCTCCTGCAGGATGCCCTCACTTCTTGCAGCTCCTGCCACCTCTCCCCGCTGCTGTCGGTCGACTTGAACTTTGGCAGCAGTTGCAGCCCTCCTTCCTAGCCACAGGTGCGGCTTCTCCTACTCCACTGACCTACCCTCTTCCTATTCCACCACCACTGTTGTGTCCCAACTGCCTGGCCCCTCGATGCCACAGACATGGCCTGAAACAACAAGAAAACAAGACATGAGCACAAGCTAGTTGAGGCTCTGAGGGTATTTATATTTAATTCTTTGCAGTCTGGTGAGTGTCAGAAATATTTGCAGTCTGGCGAATGTCAACAATTTTTGCAGTGTATGAGTACAAATACTGCTGATATTCACCAGACTGCAAATATGCCACTCATTGCTGCAAGAGAAGAATTTATTTTCTCCAGTGTTACTTGCTAGTTCATATCCGGTGGCAATGCAGGAGCGAAATTCAGACATGGATGTGGTCATGATAATTTGCAGTACGTATTGCTGCAAAAGGGAAAGAGAGGGGTGACCCTGGGTCATCTGGTGTAGCTACTGCACAGACCTCAGTTCTTCAAATGCTATCTCCTCCACCATTAGCACCAGAGGTGCCATGGAAGGCTGAAAAAGAAGCCACTGGTGGAAGAAGTAGTAGTGTTGAGATTCAGTATGTTAAAAAATCAGTTGCTGATGTACAGTAACAGCAAAGCTAATGGCAGAATCCCAGGGTAAGTTCGTTGAGCCAGAATCACAGGATACAGTGGAGAAGAAGTATCAGCAGGAGATGTTAGTGGAGGAGGAGGAGGAGGAGGAAGATGCACAGGAGGAGGAGGAAGATGCACAGGAGGAGGTAGTGTATAGTTAGAGGAATCTCAGCAGGAGATAGAGAAGGAAGAGCCTTAGAAGGAGGTACTGGAGGTGGAAGAGTCACATGAGAAGATTGTAAGTGGTGCTGTACATAGTTGCAGTCAACTTCATGCAGCGCCAGATGACAAAGCAGAAGAGGTGGAGAATAAAGATGGAGTCTAATGAGGGCAACACTGATGTTAACAATCCAGTGGTTGATGTAGATTGGGAGCCAAAGTGGCATGCAAGTTGTCCAAAATGCAAAAGGCCTCTTTTCCACACAGAGCAAGGGCAATTGAGGAGAAGTATGATGAGGAAGATGATGATAGGGGGGAGGTTGATGGCCCATTAACATGTGAATCTGGATCTAAAAGCAAAGGAAATATGACGTCGCGGGGTAAGGCAAAGGGAAATAAAAGAGACAGTGAAATGGGAGATATAGGAAAAGCAAATGCGGGTGCACATGAGGTGAGAGGGTATAGGTAGTGGCATGGGTTCAGTGCCCCCCACCTCATGGACAGACAAGGGATAAGCAGCACCCCCAGTCCCAAATGTCTTTAGTCTGAGAAGTTTTTGTCACTGATTAAAGTGATGAGAGTGTGGTAATATGCCAAAATGTTCAGGTTTAAGTGAGTTAAGGCCCACCTGGACATGGCCCAGAACTAATGGACAGTATAGCTACAATAACATACTACTGAGAGACTCGGTGGGGGGACTACTCTGTGCTGAATGTTCTACAATTTGTACTACTCTCTAATTAACACCTGGTCTTTTCTGGGGTGCACTGGAAGCAGCCATCTCTAAAAGGCCAATCCGCAACCACAACATCCAAATCCTCCCTGACTGCCTCAGTGACCACTCCCCTGTGCTTTTCAACTGGGAAACCCCTCGGCTCTCATCCCCGGTCAAAACCACCTCTCGAAGGCGGCTTAGGCCTGGGGGACTCATAGGCCTTAAGCGCTTCCTTGCCCACACTGATTGGTCCCCTCGCGAGGGCAACCAACATTGACTTGGCCCTGGACTTCTTTGTAAGCACTTTCAACTTTGCCTGTGATATCTTTGCTCCCATAACTGCTAGGAGGTCCAAAGTGAAACATGCCCTTGGATCACCCCTGCCTTCTGTGGCAACTTAAGCAACGTGACAATCTTTGGCACCTTGCTTGCTACTGGCCGTTCAACTGACAGGCAGTCCTATGCTGCTGCCGTAACCAGTGCACCTGGGCCATCCGCGAAAGCAAGGCGGAATACTACAAGCCTCTCTACCTCCCCTGGGGAACCCCAGGTGCTTCTGGGACAACATCAAGCAACTGAATGGTCACTCCCAGTCCCCTTTCCTTCTCTTCTCAACATCAATGGTACCGTCTCCTCTGACCCTGCCCTCATTGCCTCCCACCTCAATAACTCCTTTACCGACCTTAGCTCAGTACTTCCTGGTAACTTTTTCAGTCCACCTCCTCCATCTGTACCACCACCCATTGCCCGCCCCTCTTTCCACCAGCGTCGTGTCACCATGCAAGAAGCTAGGCCTTACTTGCTAAAAGCGCTAAAAGGTAACACCATCGGTAATGACTCACTTGATCCCTGCCTTTTACGTCAGGTCTTGGATCAGGTTCTCTCACCTATTACATGCATTTTCAACAAATCACTCTGTCTGGAAAATTCCCTCTGCCTGGAAGATTGCCACAGTTACTGTCCATAAAGGTGGTGACAGGACTCTTCCGGGTAACTACCGACCCATCTCAATCCTCTCCCCCCTCTCTAAGGCGTTAGAGAAAATTGTGGTGTCCCAAGTCTCTGACTACCTCTGTAAGTACAATGTTCTCCGCCCTGAACAACACGGGTTCAGAGCAGGTCATAGTACCAATACAGCACTCCTGGAATTTTCCAACTTCCTCCATGCCTCCTTGGACTCTGGTGCCCTGGCTGGTGCTATATTCATTGACCTGTCTAAAGCATTCGATACTGTTTCGCATCCTCTTTGCTCTCCACCCTCGACCTAATAGGCTTTGCCTCAGGACCTGTTTCTGGTGCACCAGCTATCTCCGCCCGCCTCCCCAATGTGTGAAAGTCAACGGTACTCTCTCTAAACATGCCCCATTCACTCTGGGGTGCCGAGGGCTCAATTCTTGGACCCCTACTATTCTCACTCTTTCTTAACTCCCTACCCAGCAGTTATGACGGGTGAGATGCTTCTCTATGCTGATGATGCTGTTCTCGTTGCACTCCACAATGACCCCATGCTGCTACGAACTCCCTCCAACTAGTCTTTGACTCTGCAGCTACCTGGTTCACTGAGCACCGACTTGTTATCAACCTTAAGAAAACAAAAAGCGATGCTCTTCTCCCACCCCAAAATAAGTACAGCAAGTTTCCCTTAGCTGTCCACTCCACACCTAATCTCGTCATTGACCAGGTGCAATCCCTATAAATATCTTGGTATAACCTTTGACCTGCTTTCATTCCATGGACATATAACTGCCCCTAAATTCTTAATAAGCCAACTCACGGCTGGGCATTCTTACGGCAAAGAAATGCCTCCCTCCTGATCTTCGCCTGGCTGTCACCTCCCCTCTGTCATGTCTCTCATTGACTATGGCCTTCCGGTCTATGGCTCAGCAGATCAGACTGCCCTCAACGAGTTCGTCTCACAGTAAATAAGGCCTGCAGACTTGTTACAGGTGTCCCAGACTCACTCACACATGTGGGCTGTACACCTAGCTGCCCTACTCAGCCTGGAAGGCGACTCATGTATCAGACATGCCAGCTCACCTTTAAAGCCCCTGCATGGCCTATCCCCATAGGCCTATCCAGCTCCATTCCCGTACTGCACACGACCTGATCACGCGGCTCGTCAAAACTACCCTAGTTATTCCGAGAGCCAGGACCTCACAAGGTCAGAGGGCATTCCCCTACGTGCCCACTGGTATAACTCCCTCCCCTGCCAGTGTCTCAAACTCTCTAACCTTAGCTTGCTTTAAGCCCAGGCTCAGAAACTTCCTGCTAGCTCTCGCCAAATGCAACTGCCGCTAGCCTAGTGTAAAAAAAATATATATATATATATATATATATACTCTGTTTGACAATGCTCACTGAGCGGCTCCCCCTTCCTTTCCCTACTTATTCCTCCTCCCCCATCTCCTCCCTTCATTCCCCACCAGCTCTCCCGACCATAAGCTTTTGCACCTTTTGTTATCTTTTGCTCGCTGGAGATTGTACTCTATTAACAAAATTGTAATTGAACTGTAACTTTTTTGTTTGTAAGTACTGTGTCCCTTGTACTACTGTTCTGATGTCCTCTTTGTGACGAGGTACCTTTATAAATGAGCCTCTGGCTCAAAGGTTTCTAAACTGATGTTTAACTAAATAAATAAATAAATAAAAGGTTGACTTTAACCTTCAGGATTAACAAATCATCTGTCTCATACACAATTTTCCTCTGTCCAAATGTCACACTCTTAAAACTAAAACTGAAATGCATGCATGAGTCGAAATATGAAATCTGAACTCTCCAATTCACTCATATTCTGCAGTTTACAAAGGCTACACTTTTCAAACCAGAGTATCAAGCACAGGGGAAGAGATGCACAGAGCATCCCGGTGCAGTTGTGGAACCAAGTCAAAGCAGACCACAATGGCCATGCACAGAGGAACATAAAATAAGCAAGAGAAAATAAATCCTTGACCCACTGCATACTACAGCGGAAATGATGACTTCAGCATTGCATCCAGCACTGGATCCACTCCATTTCCAGCACCAGGTCCCAAGCTGGGTCCACTGACCATGTTGTAGCGTGCAACAAATCATGAATTTGAGAGTCACCACCTCACCCCCACTCCTCTGTACACCACCTCTGTGGTCCCCCTTTAAAACTGTGGAATGCTATTCTGGCACTCTAAAGTTGGGTCATTGAAAAAGAGTAACGCATGCATATTTCAAAGGTGTACAGTACTGAACTGCTTATTTTATGGTTAGATATCTGGGTGGGGTATATGGTTTGTAGGGTAAGTTAGCTGGCTAAGGTTGGAATATAGGCTTAGCAGACACTGCATGTCCTGAAGGCAAAGTATTTAAAAAATTTTAGTGTTCTGATATACATTAGGTTCAGGAATGGGCCTTGACCATTTAAGATAGGGCAGGGTAGGTATTGAGGCCTTTGGTCTGCAGGTTAACAAGTGATACACCCCTTTGAAAAGGTATAGTGAATGTAAATTGAAAGCTTGAGGCTTGCAGTATCCTGTATGTTTAATGAATGGTATTCTGAAAACTCTTGTGTCTGTCACATTGGCAGAGCAACCAGGTAAACTGTGTACCTATTTGCTCTATTGAAAACTATGTCTTCTGCAAAATGGCATGACTGGAGTTTAGATTAACAATCTGTCAATCACCCTCTCAGGCATAATATGGCATGGGGTATAGCCAAGTGCCATATTGCCCCTAGCGGTTATTAACAGACTGTTAATTTATCTCCTGGGATTGCCTTATTGATATTTAAAAAAGGTTATTCCAAAAGAAAAGTATTAGAAGTGTCTTTTGAATGTTTTCCCCATTGAGAGGGTGATTTTTAATACAATAGTTTATCCAACAGCTGTTTAAAAATGCTAGTTCAGAATCAGAAGACATTTTTCCAGTCAATTAGCATTCAGCAGTGCCACAGGATGGAATGCTGACAGGAAAAATTCATGTGCCATGATGACCAGGCTATATGTGACAGTGTCACAGAGACTAATGTAAGGGTCTCATAATGCGGACAGCCAATCAGATTGCAGCATTTCTGAAACCCTTTTTATCACGAGTCATTTCTCCGAGGTTGTTCATCTCATTCATTGTCATGTGGTCTCCAAGTTCAATCCACTGCAGTCCTGCCTTTCCTCTCACACAGCATCCTGCACTCTGTTTGGGAAGTTAGCCAAGCATTCTATCCTACTTGCTCACCAACTGGATGGGTCTAGAGTGAGAAAGGAAGTGAGAACTCGGGTGAGTGGCATTGCTATGGTGAGCCTCTTAACTCTGTGTGTAGTGCCAGAACAGAATTTTAAAGCAAGAAATTTCTAAAAATATTAGCCTTTTTATAAATAGGGGCGGCAAGTCTTTTAAATAGGGGTTCTATGACCTCCTGGTCCCCTGTAAATTTTGATAAAATCAAGTGAGTGAGACTCCTGGCAAAGTCATTTGTCCACAAAGCACTGGGGTCGCACTGCTACTCTGCGCTTTCCTTTTTTCTGGTGGTGGTTTGGTTACATAACAACATAGTTGTTTGTTTGCATCTGCTATGCATCTTGAAGAGAGAAAATAAATGAAATCTGAAACTCAGAATGCTTAAGAACATGAACTGTTCACAAGTGCCTTGTCTGACAAGTGCATATGACATTATAGAATGGGCCATGAAAATCCTGTAACTTCATTGGTTAAAGCATGTCACATGACTGTTGACTATTCTCTGACAAATGCACATCTCACCTGAACTTCATATATATATTTTTTTTTTAATCAAGCTTTTTGGTCCCCGTCGCTTCCCTCCCGCCAACTGGTGTGAGGGACACATCAATCACCATTGTTTTGTCCTAGCCCCCCAAGGCCCCAGCACATGGCCGTGAGAGCATGTGGAAGCACACTTTGCACCCTGTGGAGCCAGCTCAGCCCCTTCCACCTAGTGATACCTTTGCTGCCCCCTCTCCAACTACACTACCCACCGGACCTACTCCCGGTGGGAGCTGAACAATGAGGGGGGCACCAACCCAGCTACACCACCCACAGGATAGGAGAACTGCCTGCCGGCATGCTCAATCCTGCTCCTCCCTCTCCCCCATACCAGTACCTTGGTGACCCGAGGTTGTTCCCAAACCCAGGTCGCCGTTGTAGTGTGAGGTAAGTCGTCCAGCGCCTCAACCCTCTGTGCCACTGAGCCGGCAACTTCACATTTTTTAACAGATAAAAGTAATTTATAAGTGAGACAGCACACTCCAGGGTGTGCTGTCATTAAGGGGGAATGCACTTTGTGGGGGGTTAGCACTTGGCTTCACCTTGTGCCTAACAGCTTCCCAAAGAAAGCATTATTCCCTTACAAATACATACCCAGTCACTTGTTGTACCTTATGTATTCTGCACCACTGCTGGCTAATGCACTCATGCCATCAACAACCATGCATACAGTAAATGCAACCCGACAAAAAGACAGAGTGTAGCAATACTTACTACTTTGAGTTAGAACTGTTACTTGGGCTGTGATATTGTAACTATTGGGGCTTGTGTGCTGGGTGTGGGAACACTTGTTTGGCAGTAATAATTCGAGTGAAATTTAAATGTAATGTTTGCCTGGTGTTAGGTGGAGGGGTAATTACAAGAATCATCTTGTCTTTCATTGTCCACCTGAGAACAGAAGTAGGAGGTTGTTCAGGAAAGAGGTTTGCTTTTATCTTCTGTTTTAACTGAACTATTTTAATAGTTTTGTACTTGAAATTAGTTCTGTGTGTTAAAAATTACTACTTTGAGTTAGAACTGTTACTTGGGCTGTGATATTGTAACTATTGGGGCTTGTGTGCTGGGTGTGGGAACACTTGTTTGGCAGTGATAATTAGAGTGAAATTTAAATGTAATGTTTGCCTGGTGTTAGGTGGAGGGGTAATTACAAGAATCATCTCGCCTTTCATTGTCCACCTGAGAACAGACGTAGGAGGTTGTTCAGGAAAGAGGTTTGCTTTTATCTTCTGTTTTAACTGAAATATTTGAATAGTTTTGTACTTGAAATTAGTTCTGTGTGTTAAAAATTATTACTTTGAGTTAGAACTGTTACTTGGGCTGTGATAGTGTAACTATTGGGGCTTGTGTGCTGGGTGTGGGAACACTTGTTTGGCAGTGATAATTAGAGTGAAATTTAAATGTGATGTTCTTAAATACTGAAAAGCCACTGGGGATTGGGAGTGAAGGGCTGTGCATTTCTGTTTGTGACTGAAATTTGAAGCAACAGGAACTGGTGGACCTGTGACATCATACGGTACCTGATGTCTGCATACACACCCTGTTAGTGGGACTGGACACACACTGGACTGTATGTGTTTGTGAGACTTGGGAACTTTATTGGTGGGGTTGAAATTGGGTTAGTAAATAAGTGCAGTCAGTATAGAGAGAGACTGTATTCCGGGGAAAGGGACTGAGAAAAGGGGTGTGTGCCATTATGAACAGAGAGGGACAAACAGGGTGGCCACATTCCACCATGGCAGGCATCTTCGGAAGGGTTGTAGGCTGCACAGGCTGTGGGATGGCAATAATTCTCAATTGGGATTGGAGAGAGGGAGGCTGCCCACTCTGTAGACAGCTATCTTGTATCAGGAGTAGTATATTGGTTAAGGAGTAAGCTGGGGAGTTGGGGGGTCCAGAGATAAGGGGTGTGGATATGGGCAGAAGGGTGGGGCTGAGGGAGGCTGGGCAACGTCAGAAATTACAGGATGTTATGTTACAGCAAGCAGAAGGGGAGATTAGGACAGTGACCCTTAGATAGGGATGTTGACGCTTAAGGGGAAAACATACGGGTAAACATTCTGAATATAAAGAGAGTGGAGGGAGAGAGTCAGGAGGGGCTGTTGTGGAAGCCTAGAGAGCAGACAGTGAGAGGGAGGGGCTGTTGTGGGAAGCCTAAAGAGCAGACTGTGGAAAGGGAGCACCTAAGGAGAACAGGGCAGAGGGGAGAAGAGGGGCAGTTTAGAGGGCAGTCGGAAACTCAGGTTACTTGATGGAGGCTGGCATAGAGTGTTACAATAAATTTGAGCTACTAAGTAACCTAGGGGGGAGGAAGGGGTTGGTGGAAATGAGGAAACTGATACAGAGGCCGGGGGGGAGGGAGTTGGATACCCATAGGGCATCACAGACTGGCAATGGAAAGGATAGAAATAGTCCCAGAGGAAGACGGGGAAACCTAAATGTTAAGCAGATGGGGGAGATGCAACATATTGCAGACATGAGGGAGGAGAGCATGACTGGAGATAAACTGGGAGAAAAAGAGGCAGGGGAGGGGCCCCCCCTTCAGCAGGGGGTCTGTACCAAGGATGGGGCCCTAGGTAAAGGGGACCCTCAGAGGGCCTCTGGAGGTAGGGGTACTATTACAAGGGGGGAGGATGGTGGTGTGGGGGAAGGGGAAACCATCAGAGCTAGGATAAATGGTTCAGATAAGAGAGGGTTAAAGGGGACACCTATTCAGGGGGGGTCTGAGTTAAGTGGGCAAAATAACAAGGGAGGCAGAAAGGGGAGGGTGACAAGGGGGTCTTAATAAGGCAGGAAGACTCCCATGGAATTGAGATCATGAATAAAGGGTGGATGGGGGGTTGAGAGCACATAGTGGAGGTACCCATAAGGGCGATGGCGGTGTTAAGGTTCTGTTATTGGGAGACTCGATGATTAGGGGTATCCAGTGGGAGGGACGGGGGGTGGATGCCATAGCCAGATGAAGGGAGTGAGTATCTCTGGGCTGGCAGTGCACAGAGCAAAGTTCATGGTGTACGAACTGGTTAGGGATTGTGGAGGGAAACCGGATTTCCTGGTGCATTTGGGAACTAACGATCTAGAGGGAAATAGCATTTGAAATCAAGCAAGGTTCCAGAATTTGCCAGAGTCTGTCGGGATAATGGATGCAACATTTCCTTTTGGAGATATTGCCAGTACCAAAGGCCTCAGTGGAAAAAATGAAGATCACAGTGGTTAATGACTGGCTCAGGAAGTGGGCTGAAGAGAAGTGGGTTGGGGTGTTAGGGAACTGGAAAGGGTTTGGAAGGATAAGGGACTGTATGCCAAGGACAGGCTTCATCTTGCCCCATTAGGGAAGGAAGTCCTTAAACAGAAATTGGCTGACTACATTCAAGTAAGGTGGGATTTAAACTTGTGAGGGGATAAGGGAGGGCTGACCAGAAGCCTCTCCTCCAGATGAGGGAGTAGCCTTCAAACCCAGAGGGGAGGGGAAACAAACTGGGGAGGAGGTTTCAGGAGGAGCAGAGGGAGGATGAAAGTATAATGAACCTGGGTGGGGTTCAACAAAGGGGATCAGGGATATTGGGTGGGGGGTGATGTTAGTAAATTCCAGGAGCTTGGGAAACAAGTTGCCAGAGTTCCAGATCATGCTGTTCGAGAGGGGGTGGATGTGGCGGCAGTCACGGAAACGTGGGCCAGCAAAAACCATGACTGGGACCTAAACATGCAGGGGTACACTATGCTTAGGAAGGATAGGAAGCAGGGCAGAGGGGGGTGAAGTGGCTATGTTCATTAGAGATGACATAAGATAGCTAGTAGAGTAGAAGAGGCAGAGAAATGTGGAGGCTTTATAGGTCACCTTCACGAACCCCAGCAGGAGGTAAGGTCAAGCTGGGTAGTATATAGGCCCCGGGATGGGTGATATTCCTGGAGGATGGTTTGCTGGACAACATCATTGCCCAGTGTGGACCAAAGGGAAGGAGTGGTGTTGATGGGGGACCTTAATATGCCAGGTACAAACTGGGAACCATGTCCTCTAAGGTGGCCAGGAGGAGAGTCTGCTGGGCGGCTTCCAGGATGTGTTCTTAACACAGCATGTGATGGAGCCCACAAGGGAGGGCATGTCCTGGACATGGTTCTGGCAGATGGAGATCTATTAAAGGGACCTGGTTGTAGGATCCCCTGACTGGGAGGCGACCACAATACTGTCTGGTTTCAAATGTGGGGAGGAAGAGATCTAGGACACTGGCAGTGGACTTCAGGGGGCAGACTTTGTGGGCATGGGAAATATTCTCAAGGATCACTTGAAGGGGATTACATCAATGACAAATGTGGAAAAGAGACGGGAGGTCATATAACGGGGACTTCATGAGGCAGTCAGGACCTGCGCTAAGGTGAAATGTAAGGGAGCAAGGTCACATAAACCATGCTGGTGGTCCAGTGAGGCTCAGGTAGCAGTCAGAGAAAAGAAGGTGGCCTACAAAAAATATAAAACAACAAGAGGGGATAGGGAAAAGGAAATGTACTATCTTGCATCTAGAAAAGTCACCCAGATGGTGAGGAGGGACAAAATCCAGTAAAGAGCAGCGGCTGGCACAGGGGATACATGGAGGGGAAAAGGGGTTCTTCTGGTACATTGGGGAGCAGAGAAAAACTAAGGGCCATCTCGGCAGATTGAGATCAGAAGGAGGGTGAGTGGAAGAGGCGAGGGACCAGGCAGAGGTATTAAATGAGTACTTGGCCTCTGTGTTCACTAGGGAGGGGGATGGGACATCTACAAAGCAAGGCACAATGGGGATAGAAGCGGTAGTGAGTGGGATCAGGGGAGCAACAGAAATGGAGCAAGAGGGAGGGAGAGGTACCCCAGGGGTGTCACATCAGGATAAGGATAAAAAGGCCAGTAAGGTGGAGGGGATGGATGATGCTATCTCCACTGAAAGGGTGTGGTTAGCCCTCAAGGCCCTAAAGAAAGATAAATCTCCTGGGCCAGATGGCATTCATCAAAGAGTACTATGGGAATTGGTGGACATACTGGCTGCACCCCTTGCGGAGCTCTTCAACAAGTTGCTTGAGACAGGGAGGGTACCTAGGGATTGGCAAGAGGCACATGTGGTGCCAATTCACAAAGGGGTGTCGAGGGAAGTAACAGGTAACTATAGACCCATCAGTTTGATCTCAGTGGTGGGAAAATTAATGGAGAGTACGCTAAAGGAACGATTGGGCGTGTACTTGGAGGAGGTGGGAGGTCTGGATAGTCGGCAACATGGGTTTGTGCCAGGTAGATCATGTCAAACCAATCTTGTGGAGTTCTACGAATGGGTAACATCAGAACTGGACAGGGGAAAGCATGTGGATGTATTATTCTTGGACTTCAGCAAGGCGTTTGACTGTGAACCCCACAATGGTCTGGTGGAGAAACTGACGGGGTTGGGACTAGGCCCTTTGATGATCAGATGGATTGAAAACTGGCTAGCTGGAAGCACCCAGAGAGTAGTGGTCAGTGGGGAGCTCTCGAACCCTAGAGAGGTCGGTAGTAGGGTACCGCAGGGCTCAGTCCTGGGTCCGATCCTGTTTAATGGATACATATCGGACATCAGGGAGGGTATAGGGTGTGAAATGAGTCTCTTCACTGATGACTCCAAGATGGGAGCAGTAGTTGAGGGGGAAGAGGGGAGGTTGGCACTGCAAGGGGACCTGGACACCCTGGAAAGCTGGGCTCACACATGGAAATTAAATTTCAATATCACCAAGTGCAAGGTGTTACATCTTGGGGAAACCCTAAAACAGGTACACCCCTGGGAGAGGAGGCGCTGGAGGCCTCAACAGGGAAAAAGACCTAGGGTCATGGTGGATGCATGTATGAATAACTCTGAGCAGTGCAGGGAGCGGCTAGCAAGGCAAACAGGATGTTGGGATGCATCGTAAGGGGATCACCTTTTGGAGCAGGAAGTGATTCTGCAGCTGTACAATGGACTGGTTAGATCACACCTTGAGTACTGTGTACAGTACTGGAGACCACACTTGAAAGGACATATAGCTCCTGGAGAGGGTACAGAGGAGGGCAACTAAGATGATACGAGGACTAGGGATTTGACGATGAGGACAGACTTGAGGAGCTCTGCCTGTTTTCATTGGAGGAGAGGAGAGACGGGGGGCATGATTGAGGTCTTCAAATACCTCCAAAGGAATAAATAGGGTAAACATGGAGGGATCTTTAGACTAAAGCAAGGAGAGTATCACCAGAGGGCATGGTTTGAAGTTGGAAGGTGGAAGGGTGAGGGAGCAAAACAGGAGGAGGTTTTTCACCATTGAGAGGGTGGTGGTCCCTTGGAATGCGCTGCCTGGTGAGCTGGTTCAGAGATACACAGTGGAGGGCTTCAAGAGAGGGTGGGACAGACACAGGAAGCGGATGTATCAGATGATGGCCCAGCCCAGGGGGGTTGGGATGGATGATAGGGGTTTCTGAAACACAACGGGGGAGGACCTCGGTACCCAACTAGGGATCTGAGGTTCAAGCAGACTCGATAGACTGTAAGGCCTAATCTGCTGGCAATTAGTATGTTAGTATGTAATAGTAGAAAAGGTGAGGTAAGAGAACAGAAATGTGAACTCTCCCATACAGCTTAATGTGTGTGAGGGCAGAAGTTTTAAGTTGAAGGGACTGAAAAGGCACTTTCTATGCATATGTAAAAAATAGGAGGCTCTTACCTACCCCCAGTCCCATGATTTCTGCATCAGTGATAAAAAACAGCCTATAAATCAAATCAAATGTATTTATAAAAGCACCTTTCCAATGATCAAGGTGCTGTACAAAACACATAAATCAAATAGAAAACATTAAAATCCAGATTCATAGAATCATACATTATAATTTACAGCAGTATCATATATTAAAAGCCCCTCAATCATGCTCATCAGGAAATGCCAGGTTAAATAAATAGGTTTTGTGGGCTGATTTGAAACTCTGGATGGTCAGGCCCGCTCTAACCCAATGAGGTAGAGAAATAAAAGTATATATGTTCAAAAATCATCAGTTTTGAAATCACAAGAAACAAATCATGCATGGCAAATGGTCAGTATTTTGAGGATTCACAAAGGGGCAGCTGATGCATGGCATTTGCAAGGGAAGTCTGCAAAAGGGATGGGAATTTATTATTAGAGAACAATGGTTTTCCTCAGGCTTTTCTGCAGTCCAGATTTCCTGTAAGAATTGTGTAACATGATGACATGATTGATCAGCAGCTATGGATAGAGCCTTTGTTCATAATTGTTTGGGTTAGGTTGATGTGGTTACACACTGAGCCAACCGTCTTTGTACTCTTGTATTTTATGTAACTGACCCATTTAAGTTATTACAGTATGTGGTTGATCCCTTTACATAAGCACCAGCTGACACAGCATACAGCACTTATTCATACCAGTGTATGAAATGGGGCAGACATGATGGACCTAGAATTATTGACAGAGAGAAGAGTACACACCCATCTTAAACCTAAAGATATATTAGGGCTGAGTAAGCACTTTAATGTTAAGCTTCACTTTTTAAACCCTAATATCTTTGCCCCATTCAACTGATTTACTTGATATTTGGAATGCATAGAGCTGGTGCCAGGATCTCTGTATCCTATAAACTGTGTAGCAGCAGATTTATGGGAAGACAAAATTACAGAGGGCACAAATTGCATCAATTATGACTTTTGTTTTGCTCATCTATAACTAAAAAACTAGGAGGATTTAGAAAACTGAAATTTGCAGATCTGATAGAGATTGACCCAAGGTACTCGCTTCTGTTATTTTTATCTTCAAACGTAAGTAACATAGAAACATAGAAACATAGACTCTGACAGCAGATAAGGACCACTTGGCCCACCTAGTCTGCCCATTTCCCTACCTACTGGATAAGCTGCAGATTCTAGTTGACCAACAGCCTACCTCCTGCAACCCCCCACTAGAATTGCCTTATGTCTGTCTCATGCATGTTTGAATTCCCCCACTGTTTTAGACCCAACGACCTCCCCAGGAAGGCGGTTCCATGCATCCACCACTCTCTCTGTGATAAAAATGTCCTCACATTACCCCTGAGCCGTAGTTTTTAAAAAGCAGTTGTTGCCTTCAGGAGAACCTTAACGAAACATGATATTTAGACACAGTTTGGCTTGTTCAGTATTTCACATTAGTTCTGTATTTCTCCTGCCCATTATTTTTTAATGAGGAATTCTGCATGAAATCAGGATCTTTGCTCCTGAAATGTTTATCTATTCCTGCTGCTTTCTCCTACCTGAGGTCATAATGCACTACTTGTGTTATGGCATCACAGCTACTTCCAAGGCAACAGATTATGATGTCACAACACAGGATTATGACTTGAAGTAGGGAGTAAGCTGTAGAGGCAGATGAACTCTAAGGTAAAAAGATCATGTAACCATACAAATGTCCTTAGTAATAAATAATTGGGAGAATAAATCTATAGAATATATACAGAATGGAAGCTGAATTGTATCTAACTATTATATTTTTCTAAGTTTTCTTTGAGGCATCAGCAGCTCTTTAAAATATTTAAAAAAAAAAGTTCAGTTTCTGAGCATGTGCATTTTAAAAAATCTGCATTCTAAGGATAACTAAATATTTATGACCACATGAAGTCTAGTCATATTATGAAAATGCACCCGTTTATCAGGTGCCAAGGTGGATTCCCTGTCTGAGTATGCTGTTGTGCTGTTATCATTCAGCATAGACAGGCTTATGTGTCAGTGCATAGCCCCATCCCTGCTGAATGCACTGTGCATCAGTTTCTCTTTTCACCTCCCCGATCGCCACCATTAGCAAGTCACATCAGCCTACTTGCTTTAACCTGGACACGGTGGTACACAATCCCCTGTGCCAGCTAAATGTATTAACTATTTTAATATATTACCACTGAGGGTGCCCAACCCCATGCCAGTTTGTCTCCCTCATTCTGTTTTTCTACCTCCACCCTTGGCTATGTCAATCTCTGATGCAGGGGTGCCCAATCACTTGTGTCAGCAGGTGCCCAATCCCTAGTGTTGGTGAACCTGAAATAAAGAAAATAAATCCCCCAATGTCATTTTCAGTTTTTTTCTAAGCTGAAATAAAGCAGTCCCTTGTTGTCTTTGCTGTTGTACAGCTGCTGCCCCCCTCCCACTCAGCGCCCACCATCCCACACACACCCTTATCCTGTACTTACAGTACCTAGTGGAGGTTCAGCACTATAATCCTCTCTGGACCAGAGAAAAGTCTTCTCTCTTCAATGCTAGACTGGGAACTGAGGAAACCAGGGAAGTGCAGTATAATGTATTTCAATGGGTTTTGAACTTTTAATCATAACTTAGTCATTTTTTAATATTTTTAGCCCAAAATTTCAACATGACCTTTTTGAGACCCACCTTATAAACAAGAGTGGTGGAATATTTCACACCTGGTCTGAAAGGCAGTTTTGCAGTCACTGCATGAAATCACCTTTTGCGTATGATTTGGAAATGTTTACCTTCTGGGTTCATGAGGTGTAGTCATAAGAAGGCTAAATTAAAACTTTGGCATAAAAATATTAAAAAACAACAAAGTTATGAGCATACATTGAACATTTTCAATGCTCACTTATAACTTTGGTAATTTTCAATATTTTGATACCAAATGTTCAACATAGCCACTTTTTAAACCACCTTGTCAACATGACAACTGTCATTTTTCAAATACAGGCTGAAAAAACTTTCCACACTTGTGGTGTGAAATGACGTTTTGGCTGGGATTTAAAAATTGTCACCTACTGGATTCATGAGGTGGGGTCATAAGAAGACTATGCTGAAAATTTGGGTCAGCATATTAAAAAGCAACAAAGTTATGAAGGTGTGTTGTAATTTTTCTACGCACACTCATAGCTTTGGTAATTTTCTGTATTTTAACCCCAAATTTTCAACAAAGCCATTTATTCACACCACCTCATGAACATGACAGCTGTCATTTTTCAAACCCTGACCAAAATGTGATTTTGCACTTGTGGCACAAAATTATATTTTGTCCAGTGTTTTATTAAATGACACCTGTCGTTCAGAAGGGAAGGTCATAAAAAGACTCAATTGAAATTGTGGGATCAAAATATCACAAAACAAATTATGATGTAACATTGTTTACAGGGACATCTGTTGGCCCAGTGGAGATCACTTTGCCTTCCCATGCCAGTGACCTGAGTTCTGGTGCAAAGTCAGTGAGACAGCTGAATGGGCTGAGGTTGTGGGGAAGACCATGTGGCATGCAGCACCAGCCCCAGCCTAGGGAAGGACAGAGCAGTGTTGTGGTGCACACAGGACACATTGCGGCAGGCAGAAGAGCCTTCCCTCAAAAGGTGTTGACATGTATGTCGAGACCTTATGGGCCCATGTACTGCATCCGACCTATTTCCAGTATTCTATTAATTGTCAGGATGTGATTACACTATCATAAAAAGTAGGGAAATTAATTGCAAAAAACAATGTTAATGCAGATACTAGGGTTGAAGAATACAAAATACACAAAGAAGGAAATGAAGTGGGTCTCCAGAGTATTGCCGAATCAGGGGTGGGGTCTTCCTTGGGAGTGTCAACACTAATGCCCACCCCCTTCCCTGAGCAAACAAGGTTGGATGTGATCTCTTTTTTTCAGCTGTGACGGATTCTATTGGCATCATGTAGTAAGACATACTTCTCTACCTTTGAAGACTATATCACTATGGGGCCCTGGCCTGGAGCAGTACGCTGTGCTTCCGACAGGAGTTTATGGGTTGGGTTGGGAGATGGTGGGCATTACGGCTGACATCCCCAAGTAAAACCCCACACTGATTCACCAATAATTCAGAGACCCAAAACCCTAATGTTTTTCATTCCTCTACTTTGTTGCTTTTCATTCTTTAACCCTAATGTCTGCATATACTTAGTTTTTTTTTTATTATAAAGGTGTTTATCTTCCAGCCAGGTGATGCAGCTACTTTGGCCTCATCCGTGACACCTCTGAGCATTCTGTTCCTCCCTTCACTCTGGTGGCCAAGTTCACCTATGGATTTCCCCCGCAGTGGAGCCAAGGAGGGGAGGTTCCTTTCCCCATAGAACATACAATCCAGAAGGGCCTACCAGTTGGAGTGGAAAAGGCAGATCAAGGTGCCCAGGGGAGGCTTCATAGATCCTGGTCTGTTCCATTTTCCTGCTGCATTTTTTTGATCCTGTTTGGTCCTCAGACGATGCATGCACATGCACTCTGACACTGCAGCTTCCTCCACCATCCCTGACTACCGTCTGCCTTCTCTGCATCACTGCTGCTCCCAGGCCTGCATTTGGGGGCAGCCAAGAGCTGGTACAGCACACCTCCCCAGCTCAAAGAGAGGAGAGCTGACAGGCAGACACTCAATCCTCACTAAGCCCCCCCCCAGGCTGGCCTTTGATGACCAGGACTCGGGTCACCCACGCGGTGCAAGGTAAGGCATTACCAGTGCCTTCAGCCCTCAATGCTACTGAGCCAATAAATAAATGTAGTTTTTTCCTATATATATTATACTGGCGCGATCATGCCAGTATAGTTAGGGTGAAATGGCACTACAATGTTAAAGTCCAAACTTTGAGCCCTAATAACTTTGGAGCCCTTCAATGGATTTGCATAACATTTGACATGCATAATCTTTAGGGGTTGATCTCTTGACCTGCCAAATTTCATGAGACTCCATTGTGCGGTTTCTGAGATATAAAGTGTTTTAAAAACTGAAGAATCTGTTTTTTTAACATTTCTTTGCTCACCTGTATCTCAGGAATTCCTTTATGCTGTGGTCTGAAATTTTCAGCATAGAAAGCCTTTGGGTCACTACAGTGTGCCCAGAAAAATTAATTTTTACTTTACAACACCTGGATGCCCACTCCCAGAGTCAGATGTCTCCCCCTCCACCGTGTTTCATTGCTGATGAGGGTGCCCAATCCCCCTGTTGGCATCATGTGTGCCCCCCAATTCATGTGTCACACTGGGAGCCCACTCCAGTGTGCCCAAAGTATTTTTTTTTGGTCCTGTAAATGAAGAAAACCATCCCTACAATCATTTTTAATTTATTTTACCTTAATGAAAAAATGGTCCATCATCATCCCCCCATCCCCTCCCCCATCTCCACCCTTCCTCTGTGCACCCACCTCCCCACACCCCCCTCTTGCCCATACTTACCCTCTGGAGTTAGGGAGCCATGATCTTAGGTGGACCCGGACACATCTGCATTCTTCAAAGCTGAACTGCAAACTGAGGAACTGGGTAAGTGCTATATAATGGGAGTTAATGGGAGGAGGTTCAACTTAGGTTGATATCTCAGCCATTTTGGGGAATTTTGGCCCCAAAATTTCAACATGGGGTTCTTGGGACCCCACCTCATGAACACTGGAACTTTCATTTAATTTCTCAGTACCAAAAGGTGAAAACATCTTTTGGGACTGATTGATGAAATGACAGTGCCACTGTTAAGCCTGGCTGATAATACTAGTGTTCAGATCCCGAATGACGCTATTACTGAACCAGAACAGTAGTATTATCACTCTTGAAGTGTGGTATTATCACTCTGGGAGTGATAATATTACTGACAATTTTTTGTATGCTTTAGTATAGTATTTAATTCTTGATCCATAGATATACTGTATATATATATATATATATATATATATGCATATATATATATTATAATTACTGGTCTCCATTTTCTCCCATTGTCAAAACCGTGTGTTAAATGCCGTAACACCTGAGTAGGTGTTATGGCATTCACGAGCTCCCTTTGAACAACAAAGTGCTCGAGACAAGTAATTAAACATAGCGCGACGTTCAAATTGTCCCTGTCACTTCAACTGCCAGTGGCGTAAAAAAAACACTTACTTCTCAGGCGCCACCTCCATCCCAGATAGCCTCCAGCAGCCTCACATCACCTATAAGTTGAAAAAAAACAAAATGTTAAGCCGATTCCAAACAGCGGACAAAACAGAAAGACAAAAGTTCGTTGAAGAGCAGGAAAACCGCAACACAATCCGGAAAACAAAAAGCGACCTCAGACTTTTCACAACCTACTTGTCTGAGGTAGGAGAGCCACAAAATTTTGAAACTCTTGACATCCTAAAATTAGATAAACTACTACTTAATTTCCTCTATGTATTAAAAAAAACAAGACGGTTCAGAATATGAGCCAGGAACCATATGAGGGATACTGGCGAGTATCGAGAGGCATTTATCCTCATACAAATACCCTGAATCCATATTCAAAAGCCCAGACAACATATGTGTTGACACGAAAAAAACCCTAGCAGCCAAACAAAAGCAGATAAAAAAGGCTGGTAAAGGAAACCGTCCCAATAAAGCCCAAGCAGTAACTGAGGAAGATGGTGAACTACTGTATAAATCCAAAACACTAAACATGACCACACCAACTGGGCTGCTAAATTTCCTCTTCTTTAATCTGAGCATCCACTTCACCCTCCGAATGAAAGAACACTACGACCTACACTGGGGAGACATAAGGGAGAGCACAGACACAAATGGCAACATCTTCCTGGAGTATTGTGAGCGCCAGACAAAAACCAGAACAAGAGAAAACCCACGTGATGTCCACCCAATAAATCCCGAATTTATAAAAACAAACAGAACCCAGACAGAGACACCATTGAAGCATACCACATCTAAAATCACAGAGGCCACCTGAAATGCTCAAACCTGATGCTCCCTTTTACATAGCACCCAACAGCAACAAAAAAGTGTCATCCCTCTGGTTCCATAACATGAACATAGGGATTAATAAACTAAGAACAATGATGCATACAATGAAAATGCACTCTGGTATACCTCACAGCTAAAGAATTACTAGCCACAGCACAAGAAAGACCACCATACAATGCCTAGTAGATCACAATATCCCACCGACTGACGTGCAGCAGATATCAGGCCACCGCAATGTACAGTCAATAAACAATTACTCCAGCCTCTCCGAAAGAAAGCAGCATGACATTAGCAACCTCTTAACTTACTCAGATCACCAGCTCCCTTCCACTTCAAAATATTCACACGAACAGCAACAGAGATCTCCACACCTCAGTACCCAGCAAGAAGAAATGGCATCTGGAAACATGCAGGCAATGTTTGGGATCGGCTGCATTTTCCACAGTCCTGTGACAATAAATATCTACAACTCCAACCAAAAACCTCAAAGCAGGAAAAGAGTCAGAGTCATCGAAGATTCAGACACCTCCGATTAAGGTATTTTCTTGTATTCAGACCCCAAAAACACAAACATTTAACTTTTTTTCTCTTGACCTAACTTATGCAGTTAACACTTTAACGATGATCCCTAACTCTCTCCCTTTCAACCCTAACCTTTCCTCTGCAGGTCAAACGAAAATACCATTCAAACAGGAAATGATACAAAGAATCTCCATACACCTCTAACACTTGTGGCCAGTTTATTTTATTAACAGTTAAAATTACTAAAGTTAATGTTTAACCACAGTTC
Source organism: Neoceratodus forsteri (assembly GCA_016271365.2). Taxonomy (NCBI): domain Eukaryota; kingdom Metazoa; phylum Chordata; order Ceratodontiformes; family Ceratodontidae; genus Neoceratodus; species Neoceratodus forsteri. Next base: position 152,592,453 of record CM057451.1, read on the forward strand.
TGTTCTCCTCACACAAATAAAAGCTTTCATCTGCAAGGTAAGCCTCCACGTCTTTTTTTTGGAGAAAACGGAGCCCTTCAATTATATAAAATAAAATATGGGGAGAAGTGTGTTTTAAACTCGAATTTAACACTCACCCTCGTTGTTGGATGGCTTTGCCCTTGGGGTTTATGTGCCATCCAACAACTCGGGTGTGTGTTAAATTATCGTAACACACTTCTCCCCATACTTTATCCTATATTATATACACACACACAAAGCGTAACCTCGATTATCCAAACCTTCTGGGGGACATTAGAAATATTCACATAATTGAGAGGTCTGGATAATTGAGGTGATCGCACTTTTCAACACTATGAGCACGGGAATAGCTACTAATGCTGACTGTGTACCAATAAAATGCAGAACTGTGTGGCTTAGACCCCTTGGTCCATTGATTGTAACTTAGCGGTAGTGCTAGGTGGTAGAAAAACACACCGTACTGAGTTGTCATTCATTTTTAAATGGTCTGCACTGGGATGGGCACCAGCATTATCTAGGAATAAGATTGCTAGTGGGGGAAGACCTAAGGCGCGCAGGTGAGTTTTCATTGAAGTTACAAAGTCTTGGAAAAACCATTCACTAAAGATACCATCTGACATCCAAGCACTACTTTGTGCATGGTATAACACAGGTAAATTGTCTAAGTTGCAGTGCTTAAAGCATCAAGGGTGCAAAGATTTTCTGATCACCAGCAGTTTCAGCTTACGTGATCCTGTAGCATTTAGACAACCCAGAATTGCCAGCCATTCTTTGTTATTTTTGTGATCTGGGTCAAACTTTTCTGAGGCACTAGCAAGAGTTTTTTCAGGCAGCATTTTCCAAAAAACACCGGTCTCATCTGCGTTGTAAATTGCCTCAGGTGAAAGACCTTCCTGTAACATAAGAGTGCACAGTCTGTCTCTGAAAGGGGCTATTGATGAGTTGGCATTTGATAAAAGCTCTCCTGACACCATTAATTGCCATATGCCATGCCTTGCCTTGAATCTCTGAAGTCAGCCCTCACAGGCAGTAAACATATCATCAAGCCCATTTATGTCTGTGTGAAATTGAAGGTCCTTCTGTTTTATGCGGCCAGAGATAGGCGTACTCCTTACCTGATTCTGTACGAACCGCAGGTACAAGGTGGAATAATTGAACATTAATTATTAGTGATTTTAAGCAGTTGAGTATTAGGTCAATAAATAACTGCTGAAACTGTTAAGAATTAATTAGCAGTAGGCTGAACAAGAAGGAGTTAGCCACTAACTTATTTGCATGTGAAAAAATCAACCAAAGCAAAACTGAGGAATAATTGAACATTAGCTAATTATTAGTGGTTTGAAGCAGTTGAGCATTAGGTAAATAAATAACTGCTGAAACTGTTAAGAATTGGTTAACAATAGGGTGAACAAAAAAGAGTTAGCCACTAACTCATTTGCATGTGAAAAAGTCAACCAAAGCAAAACGGTGGAATAATTGAACATTAGGTAATGATTAGTGATTTCAGACAGTTGAGCATTAGGCCTATGTTTGGTATGGGACAGTCAAGTTGCTCGTTTTTGCATTTTTTCATTGTTTTGCATTAATCTATGGCTTCACACTGCTCCATGGCTACAGCATACTGTCTTAACTTCTCTTTGGCCTTACCAATGTCGGACACTGTTGATTTGCCGACACCAAACCTCCACGCTACCTCCATGCCTTTCTGCCCTCATTTGAGACACTCCAAAACATTAACTTTCTACCCGATATCAAGCACACATATTTTGCATTTGCTGCCCACCTCTGCCATTTGCTCCGAAATATATGCTGACTGCCGCATTCTAACCTGCCTAAGCTACCTCAAGCGTTAAGTGCTAATCATTTGATTGCTTGTAAATGGCCGATCATTGAATGCTGCTGGAATGTCGTCGTAAAACATGCTAAACATGAAAAGACTTGCAAAACTCAAGTGCTTAAGTGGTAATCATTTAATTGCTTTATTGCAAGGATGCATGTAAGCGGCCTTTAATTGATAGTAATTCTATAATGCTAGACTACCATTGTGAACACATGGTAAATGGGAAAAAGAAAGCAAAACTCGGGGGACATGAAGTTAATCCATTTAAACTGGAGATCCAGATAACTGAGGTCTGGATAATAGAGGTTACACTGTAATACTGGTGCAGTAGTGCCAGTATATTAGGGTTGAGTGCAAACTTCTATGTTAAACCCAAAATTTTGAACCTGAATAACTTTATAACCACTCAATGGATTTGCACGAAATGTGGCATGCGTAATCTCCAGGGATAGGTCCCTCGACATGTAGAATTTCGTATAAATCTGTAGTGTGGTTTGTGAGATGGAAACTGTCAAAAATCCTAAATGTACCTTTTTTTCACATTTCTTAGTCCACCTGTAACTCAAAATGCCTTTATGTTGTGGTCTGAAATTGTCGGGGTAGAAAGCCTTCAGGTCACAGATGTGCCTTTTGAAGGTTTGGTGAAAAAATATGAATCCATTCTTACATTATTCAATTATTAATTTCCCATTATTTCCTATGGGAAAATTTATATGTACTGTATAATGAAAGTGAAGGTACTTTTCGCACACTGTCATCCAGTTATGCATATTTTGCAGCTTAATAACTTTGCAACCCTTCAATGGATTTGCAAGACATTTGGCATGCATAATCTCTTGGGACAGGTCTCCTGATGTACTATTTGTGGTTTCTGAGATACAGAGCATCAAAATTTCCTAAATTTACCAGTTTTTTTTTTTACATTTCAGAAACGACTTTAGGTAATGATCTGAACTTTTCAGGGTAGAAAGCCTTTGCCTCACAGATGTTCCTTTTGAAGGTTTCATGAAAAAAATATTAATCTGTTCAAAAGTTATTAAACTTTTAATTTCCCATTATTTCCTATGAGAAAATGTATATGTCAGGCACAAAAGTTGTAATTTATGCAAGCTACATAACTTGCGCAAGATACTGTCAGGCACGAAAGCTGTAATTTGTGCAAGTTACATAACTTGCACAAGATACTGTTGTATTTTGCGTATATTACATAATTTGTGCAAAATACAACTGTATCTTGTGCAAGTTATGTAATTTGCGCAAAATACATGTTAAACCCGAATGTTTGAACCTTAATAGCTTTAAAATGGTTTTATGAATTTGCACAAATTCTGGCTAGCATAATCTCTAGGGGAAGGTCTCCTGATGCGTCAAATTTCTTGTGAATCGATTATGCAGTTTTTGAGATACAGAGCATCAAAAATACTACAGTTACCAGTGTTTTTTCACATTTCTTTGTCGACCTGTATCTCAGAAATGGCTTGAGGTAGTGGTATGAAATTTGTGGAGTTGAAAGCCTTTGCCTCACATATTTGCCTTTTGAAGGTTTGGTGAAAAATATTAATTGGTTCTTTAAGTTCCCATTATTTCCTATGGGAACATTTATATGTCAGGCTGAAAAGTTGTAATTTGCACAAGTTATATAACTGGCGCAAGATACCGCTAGGCACGAAAGTTGTAATTTGCACTAGTTACATAACTTTCACAAGATACTGTTGTATTTTGTGTAAATTATGTAATTAGCACAAAATTCGACAGTATCTTGTGAAAGTTATGTAATTTGCACAAATGGAAGTGCATGGTCCAAAGGGTCCTGTGCTCCCACCATAACATAAGGATGCTGTTATACTGTCTCAACAGAGGGATGGGAGCACAGGGTCCAAAGGACCCTGCGGTCCCACCATAATATAAGGATAATGTAACACTGTCTCAATGGAGAGGTGGTAGCACAGGGTCCAAAGGACCCTGCACTTCCACTGTAAAATAAGGATGCTGTTATAGTGTCTCAAGGATACTGAAGTACTATCTCAATGGAGGGATTGGAGCACAGGGTCCAAAGGACCCTGCTCTCACACCATAAAATAAAGGTACTATTATATTATCTGAAAAAGTAAGGAAATTCATTGCAAAAAACTTTGTTAATGCACCATTACAGCTGAAGCATAAAAAGTAGGAAAATATGATCTTAGGGTTCCCAAGCATAAGACCCTGCTCCCACCCTTGACTTCCAATCCAAACACCCCACCCTCACCCTCAGCTTCCAACCCTAAGGCCCACATCCACCTTGCATGCAAGAACAGGTGTGAGGAGTGTGCCTTGGGGTTACAAGACCTAATGCTCACCCCATTTCAACAGTTAATAACCTGACATGGGTTCAGAATAGAACAATGGGGTGAGCATTGGGTTCTAACCAAGGCACACCCTCACACCTGTTCTTGCATGCAGGAGTGGTGGGCCTTAGGGTTGGAAGCCGAGAGTGCGTTCAGGTTGGAAGCTGATGGTGGGGGCAAGGTCTTATGCTTGAGAACCCTGAGATCACATTTCCCTACTTTTTATGCTTCAGCCCTAATGGTACATTAACAATGTTTTTTGCAATATATATATATATATATATATATATTTTTTAATGGCAAAAAAACTCAGTTTAATGCATCAGTAAGGGTTTTTCAACAGTGACAAAAGTGAGGAAATTCAGTGTTAGGGTTGCCACCCCTTGCACCCCCATGCCCCCTCACCAACAGGCATCGGGGTGTGCATTGGGGTCCTACTTACCCCATTCCATGTGTAAACAGGCTGAGGTGGTGCAGTATAGGATAATGGGGTGAGAGTTAGGACTGATGACCCACGCATACCCTGATGCCTGTTGGTGGGGGTAGGGTGGGTGGGGTGCAAGGGTTAGCAACCCTAACACCAAACTTCCTCACTTTTGTCGCTGTGAAACAACCCTAACTGATGCATTAAATGGAATTTTTTTTGCCATGAATTTCCCTTCTTTTTGAGAATGTGCACTATAAATAGTGAATGGAATGTGGTGGTGGGAGTGTGGGAGCCCTTTGGGCCCCCACACTCCCACCATGTGAATTTTTGTCACTTCATTGCACAAAAACTGTATGACTGACTGAAATGAAGATATGTACCATACCACAACATGTATAACAAATGTTATCTGAATCTGTTCAACAGTTGCACAGCGTCACGCCAGGAAAGCTGTGCAGGAGTGCTGAAAAGAACATTTTTGCCACTTCACTACACAAGAACCATATATCCAAAGGAACCAAAAATTGTTAAACGAATACCTGTACCATAGCACACTGTGTGTCCAGAATTGTGTGTACATCTGTTCAACGGTCGCACAGTGCCATGAGCTAGCAATGTAACATGCACAATTCAGCAACTGTAAGTGCCAGGAACCCAACAATTGTCACAGTCAAAGATGTATTATAAATCTTTGTACTTTACAAATACCAGGCAAATCAGAAACATGGTTCAGAAGTTATTGAAGTGTAATGAACCAAATTTTCTTTCATCAGAGTGGCATTATTCTGCACCTGTTAATGTCTTACACACCAAACCACTGCAAGGGACCTCCATACCACTAGTGCTACCTACGCTACAAATTTCAAGCCAGTAGCACCATGCAGAATGCTATGCGCAGAACATTAACTACATCATGCAGTATCTCCACAGTGTATTATTTTTACAACATGTAAACATAATTATTCATATCCCCAGTACATCCACTCAACACCCTCCAAATTTCATGTGAAAAGACCAAACCATTCCAGAGATATTACATTTTTATGTTTCTGCACCTTTAAGAAGTCTTCCACCACAAAATGGTGGAAATTGTGGCAGAAAATGCACTAAAATGGTGGATCTGGCAGACAAAAAATCTGTAACCATGAGGGGGGCCAACTTCAAATGGCACAAACTCTGGAATAGAACAACATTTTTGCACCAAACAAAAACTGGCATGTTCCTTGAACAAGTGTCTTTCTACTTAGTAAGTTTCAGATTAATCAACCACACACTGGCTGTGCTATGTGTCACAGAAAACAGTGCAGAAAAATTGCAAAAACATAATGTTTTGCACTGCACTGCACAAATGCAAAAACACAAACGTTAACGTTAATGCAAATGGTGATGGCAACAGTGAGGTAAAAGAAAATATTAACGCTAAGTGACACAAATGCAAGCGCAAACGATAAAACACACAGTGATGCAAATGGAAATAATAACGCGAACTGTAAGAGAAATGTAAGTACAAACATAAATAAAAACAGAAAGGGTAATGCAAATGTTAACGCGAATGCTAATGGCAACAGAAACGCAAACGGTAATGAAAACGGTAACGAAAATGCAAATGGTAACAGAAATGCAAATGGTAACAGCAGCGGCGATGCAGAAGGAAAAAGTAACGCAGTCAAGAACAGAAACGCTACCGAAAATGCAAACACTAAGGCTAATGGAAACAAAAAAACAAATGGTAACAAACATGCAAAGGGTAATGGTAACGCAATTGGAAATGCAAATGGTTACGGTAACACCAACGATGACGCCAAAGGACACAGTAACACAAACAGAAATGCAAATGCAAGTGTGTATGCAAATGCAAATGGTACTGCACACAGTGATGCAAAAGTAAATGCAAACAAAAACGGTAACAGAAACGCAAATGGTAACAGTAATGAAAATGCAAGCACAAAAGCAAAGGGTAACACACACGGTGACGTAAATGGAAATGCTGATGCTAACGGTAACGGAAACGCAAATGCACACCCTTTTTTTCCCAAAAAGGTGCATTCAGAAGCACAGTGAATACAAAGAATGTGTGCATAATAATGGCCCTTGGAGCAGAAAATGAGCACTCGGAATACTAAATGCCTTATATCTCAGGAACCGTACAACGTAGAAAAAAATTGAAAATCATCTCATATTATTTCTGACTTCCCAAGCTAGTTTTGCACTTAGCCCCCTAGCAGTCTTCTGATGAAAAGTCCGTATCTCAAACCGTTTTTGAGATAAGGGGCCCCCGAAAGGCGCGGCAGACGCAGTAATGTTAGCCTATGGGAAACATTGTCAACTTCAGAGTCCTGTAACTTTGCAGACTGCTAATATTTTGTCACCAAACTACCAAAAGGCACATCTGTGGGATCTTGGCTTTCTTTCCTCCAAATTTCAGCCCAAAAGACCAAACCGTTCTTTTGCAGCAGGGTTGCAAAGATATCCTATTGTTTTGGGCATGAGTGTAAAAGTAGTGTAAGCAAATCTGCTTGGCACCCCGTAAATGAAATCATGAAAATGTCGCGATATGCGAAAGTATTTTCTTGCGACACTACTTTTTACAAAAATTTAAAAACATATTTTGGGGGTGTTTTACCCCAAAAAAAGACATGGCTAACATCCTCAGGGCTTGACTAGGTGAACACGAATTGTGTCCCTAGAGAGTCCCAAATTTAAATGCCAAGCATTTCTGTGACCACCAGCTGAAAATAAGATGGCTGATTTGTGATACTACAAGGGTCATTTGTGAAAGTAAATAGTGCATTTGCGACTTTCTCATATTTTGTTAACTTTTCCCATTGACTATAATGGGAAACTTGTTTTTTTGAATAACTTTTGAACTGTTTAATATTTTTTTCACAAAATCTTCAAAAGGCACATCAGGAACCCTGGCTGTATGTTCCCTGAAGGTTTCGGACCAGTCGCACAAACCGTGCAGGCTGTAGGCATGAGCAAAGAATGCACAAAAATGTGTAATTTATGGGTTTTTGGTACTCTGTAGCTCTGCAACCATACATCTGACTGTAACTAAACTTGGCAGGTCCAGAGATCTATGGTACCAGACTGTGCATTCCAAATTTCAGACAAATCCGTCATACAGTGGCAAAGTGATTAAGCTGCCAAAATTCAGCTTTAACCTTAAATGGGGTACGCAACCCTAACTATAATGGCACTACCATGCCTCTACAAGATATATATATATACCCTTTCATTTGTGTTTGCGTTTGTGTTTCATTTTGTGTCTTCATTGCTGTAACTGTTACCATTTGCATTTCTTATTGCGTTACTGTGCCCGTGTGCATTACGGTTTGCATTTCCATATGTACTTGCATTTCCTTTTGCATTTCTGTTTCCTTTGACGTTATTGTTGCTGTTACCATTACCATTTGTGTTTACAATTGCGGTAACATGACCGTGCTCGTTACAGTTTGCGTTTCCGTACGTGCTTGCGTTCCCATTTCCTTTTCTGTTTCCTTTGGCATTATTTGTCATGTTAACTTTACCATTTGCATTTACAATTGCAGTACCGTGCCCATGCATGTTAGGATTTGCGTTCCCATATGCACTTGCATTTCCTTTTGTGTTTCTGTTTCCTTTGATATTACTGTTGCTGTTACCGTTACCATTTGCATTTAGAATTGCGGTACTGTGCCCGTGCGCATTACGGTTTGCGTTTCTGTATGTGCTTCTGTTCCCATTTCCATTTTTGTTTCCTTTGGTGTTATTCTTCATGTTAACTTTACCGTTTGTATTTACAATTGCAGTACCATGCCCATGTGCATTACGGTTTGCGTTTATGTGTGTGCTTGCGTTTGCCTTTCCATTTCTGTTCCCTTTGGCGTTCTTTTTGCTGTAACACTTAATATTTGCTTTTAAAATACCACTGCCATCACTCTGTGCATTACCAGTTGCGTTTTCGTATGCACTTGTGTGTCCGTTTGCATCTCTGTTCGCTTCAGCGTCACTTTGCACTTGCGTTTCTATCAACGTTTACCATTTACGTTTGCATTACCATATGCATAACTGTTGGCGCTTGCATTTCTGTTGCTGTTCCTGTTACTATGTGACAAGACATCATATGGTTCGGGCCCCATGCTCCCGCCACTGCATTACATTAACTATTTATCATCCTCATTCTCAAAAAGAAGGGAAATTAGAGGCAAAAAACTCTGTTTAATGCATCAGTTAGGGTTGTTCCACAGTGACAAAGCGAGGAAATTCGGTGTTAGGGTTGAAAATCCCCCTTGGACCCCAACCCACCTCCCAATGGGCATTGGAGTGCGTGTTGGCATCATCGGTCCTAACTCACTCATTCTCCTATACCTCAGCTTCTTTACACATGTGATGGGGTGAGAGTTAGGTCGATGACACCAACGCATACCCGATGCCAGTTGAGGGTGGGCTGAAGTTCAAGGGGGCTTTCAACCCTAATACAGAATTTCCTTGCTTTTGTCGCTGTGAACAACCTAACTGATACATTAAATGGAGTTTTTGCCTCTAATTTATATATATATATATATATATATATATATATATATATATATATATATATGTATATACACTGTATATACACTGTATATGAAAAACTTTATTATTGGACCACTACAGTTCCAGCGTCAAAAGTAGGGAAATGACATCTTAGGGTTCTCAATCCTAAGACCCCAACCCCACATTTGGTTTCCAACCCTAACATCCCACCCCCACTCTTCATGCAGGAACTGGTGTGAGGGGTGTGCTTTGGGGTTGCAAACCCTAAAGCTCACCACATTCCAAGAGTAAGTAAGTTAAGATGAGTACAGAATAAGAGAATGGGGTGAGCATTATTGTTTGCATCAGTCCTTAGTAGTATCTGAATTTCTCTTTGGCTGCCGTCCATGCATACCTCCTTAATACTATCCATATTTTTGTGTGCCTCCAGGCCCTGCATTCCCATCCATTCTCAGTCCTTAGTAGTATTCATATCCTAAGTCATAAACATCTGTAACACTAACCCAAAGTGCTATTTCTAACCCTAACTCCAGAACAAATAATATTTAATGGGGGGCACACATGACAGAAGGTGTTCCTCGGCACCCTGAACAATATCAGATATGTTCTCCCCTTAACTCCAATAGACATATAACATAACCCACACCCAAACCAGAACCCTAATGCTAACTCCTAAACAAGTACTATTTAATGGGGGGCTACACATGACAGAAAGTGTACCTCAGCACCCTGAACAATATCACATACAGTATGTGCCCACAATTAACTCCAACAGATGCATAACCTAACTCCGGAACAAACTATCTTTAATGGGGGGCACACACAACAAAAGGTGTACATCAGCACCCTGAACAATATCAGATATGTGCCCCCCCAATAACTCAACAGACAGATAACTTAACCGTAACCCGAACTGGCACGAATGCAAAAATTCCTATAGAATAATAAGAACTTTCACAGGGCATAGCTTGCTTAATATTTGGAGTTAATTGTAACACTATATATGAAATGAAAGATCTCACTAAGTACTACAGCTTAACGCATCATACCAAGGACAGTCATCACAGGGTACCCACAGCACCCTGATATTTCCACCAAAATTAAACATGGCACCAAATGCAGAATTCAAGGCTGATCTGCACCAACCACACATATGTGTACTTCCTCTTGGACTATAAGCTCACCAAGTTTCAGACAACTCCCATGTCAGTTGATGGAGTTATGCCCTAAAAATCTGAAACCAGATTTTTAGCCATAATTCCTAAACCAGTGGGAGTTAAGTGTAAACCTAAATTTATGTTACTCTTTGGGGTGAGCCTCATAGACTGGAGGGGTCAAAGCCCCCCTCCTACCCTTTTCTGAATGTACACATTTCCCTTAACCACAACAGTAACCCTAACCCTGATTCCTAAACTGCTAGGAGTTAACTGTCAGTCAACATATATGTTACTCTGTGCATCAAGCCGCACAAACTGGAGTGGAGCAAGTCCCCATTCTAAGCTTTCATGAATGTACACATTTCCCTTAACCCCTAACCCTCCATAATTTTTTTAAGAGATTGTAATTAAATCCTTATTTCCCTCTGGGAGTGCAGGGCCCTGCGCTCCCATCACTCCATACTCCTCTGTGTATTTGTGTGTGAGAGTGCAGGGCCTGCTATCCATCCATCAGGCCCTAGTAGTATCCTTATTTCTCTTTGCCATCTATGTATTACTCCTTAATAATTACTGAGTAGCATTTTTTCCCATAGGGAAACCCAGTTATAATTTGCTGTTATAACCAGCTGGTTATAATGGAAAATTATAACCGGATTTCCCTCAGATCACACATGTGCCAGTCATGCAGTCTTCCTTCGGCTACAAAACTCCAGAGCAAAGTAATATATTTTCACCAACCCAGCAAAAGGCACATTTGTGAGTCAAGCCTTCAGTACCCTGAAAATTTAAGAGCAAAATTGCAAACTGTTTCTTAACACCATAATGACAAAGAAATGACTCTGTAAACCTCCCAATACAATGTTATCCTATCATTAAGTTCAAAAGTAAAGTATTAGGGTTTTTATGCTCCTGACTTTGAATTAGAGTCAATTATTATAAAGGGAGCAGATAAGGGAGGTGGGATTGGATACCGGAATGGGTAGCAAAGGTACTATAAGTTAAAAATAAAAAAAAGCTTTTTTATCTTACATAGAAACATAGAAACACAGAAGTTGACGGCAGATAAGGACCACAAGGCCCATCCAGTTTGCTCATTTTTTCTACCTTATGAATGTGCCATAGGCCTTTATTCTGTCAATGGCCTATTTATATTCATCTGTATTGCTCCCTTGTGCCTATCCCATGCCTGTTTGAAGCCCTGCACTGTATTCATATCCACCACTTCCTGGGGTAGGCCGTTCCATGCATCCACCACCCTTTCTGTGAAAAAGAACTTCTTCATATTACCCCTTAATCGGCCTCTCTCTAATCTCAAACTGTGTACTCTTGTCCTACTATTTTTATGTCATCTTGTGCATGCACAAACAACATATTGGGGTAGTATGAGAAATGCAGAGGTGTGTCAGTGTTGGTGAATGCAGGGCATGCTCTAGTAGGTGCATCCCTCATTCACCAATTAGCCAGCATGCTAGTGCTGACATGAGTTTATGCAAAGTGCCACCAACTTGAAACAAATGTACTGCTGCAGTCAGAGATAAGCTCATCATGCAGCGGCACAGATGACACACCTTCCTACATGCCTTTGCTGGTGAAACATTTCAATAAACATGGCGGTGGGTCCTGCCACTGCCACAGAATCCCACAAGAAGGCCAACATTGGGGGTGCAATCCCCGTGTCAGCATGTCCACCACCACCCCCACATTGTGTGGCACAATGGGAGCCCACCCCAGTGTGCTGCTGCTAAGAGAAAGCCGACCATGTCAGCATGTCCCCCCGCCCACCCCCATTGTGTGGCACACTGGGAATCCACTCCAGTGTTGCCAATATCAGGCACGTCTTAAAAGTCATGGGGCACACTGGGAGCCCACCCCAAGCGTGCCCACATTTGTTTTAATTCACCTGTAAAGAAAGAAAACGGTCCCTCTAGGTCAGGTTGTTTTTTGTGTACCTGAAAAAAGAAAACAGTCTGTTGTCCCCGGCACCTCCCATCCCCAACCTGCATCCACCCTCTGTGCACCCCCTCCCCACCCCCATCACCCCATATTTACCTCTAGAGGTCCGGCACTGTGATCTTTGGTGGAGTGGGAACACATTGCACTCTTCAAAGTCAAACTGCAAAATGAAGAAATGCTATTAAGCTATATAATGGCATAAATGGAGGGTTTCAACTTAGGTGGCTATCTCAGCCATTTTTTTTTTTAATTTTGGCTCCACATTTTCAGCATGGGGTTCTTGGGACTCCACCTCATGAACACATGCACTGTCATCTCATTATTTGGTCCTGAAAGGTCATTTCACAGTCACTGCATGGAATCACCTTTCAGGACCGATTAATGAAATGACAGTGCCCCTGTTCATGACGTGGGGTCCCAAAAAGCCTATGTTGCAAATTTGGTAAAAAAGTTCCCAAAAATGACTGTGTTACAAGTGTGCAATGTACAGTTTCCATGTATGCTCATAACTCGGATAATATATATTTTTTTTCAGTTTCTATGTTCTTCAGTTGGGGGGGGGGTCGTGCCTTTGGTTCCCCCCGTTCCAGCCAACCTTCACGGCTGCCTTCCCAGCCATGGCCTGAGCTCAGACCTTCCTGCCACAGCCCTTCCACCTGCATCACAGTGGGTACTTATCCCACCACTGCGGAGAACCGGAGGATGGGCCCAGGAATGAGATAACTTGGGTATGTCTGTAGCGGCACCGTCAAAGCAGCTTTCATGCTGCCGGGGGATATTTTCTGGTTTTCTCCCTTGTGGGGAGGGGCATGCAATGATGCCAGTGGAGGGAGCGTGCATGCGTCCGCACATGTTCCTTCAGGTGCCTGCCCCATCTCTGCCCTTCTTCTGCAGCATCAGCACACTACCCCCCAGTCTCCACTGGGGGCTAGTCGAGTACCAACCACTGACATCCCCCCTCCCCAGAGAAGGAGAGCAGTCTTTCAGAAGCTCAACTTTTTTCCAACCCTGCCAACCCCCGGCAGCCCGTGCTCATTTCTGAACACTGGTCACCAGTGTAGCACGAGATAAGGCGTCCAGTGCCTCAGCACTCAAAGCCTCCGGGCCGGTCCAACTCTGACAATTTTTAATATTTTCACTCCAGATTTTCAACATTGCCATTTTTTACCACCTCCTTATGAACAGTACAGCTGTCATTTTTCACATCCTACCTGAAATGTGTTTTCGCACATGTGGCGCACAATGGTGTAGTCGCTGTGGGAAACCAAAGTTCGGGACAGATTAACAAAATCACAGTGATACTGTTCATGAGCAGAGGTCCAAAAATGCTTATGTTGAAAATTTGGTTAAAAAAATCCCAAAAATGTTTGCGTTACGGGCGTGTGTTGCACAATTTCTACGCACTCTCATGACTTTACCAATGTTTCATATTTTCACTCCAGATTTTCAACATTGCCATTTTTTTACACCTCCTCATGAACAGTACAGCTGTCATTTTTCACATGCTGCCCAAAATGTGTTTTTGCACCTGTGGCACCAAATGGCACAGCCACTGTGCAAACTCATCTTTCGGCTAACAAACTGATATTGCCGCTGTTCATGAGGTGGGGTCACAAAAAGCCCATGTTGAAAATTTGGAGTGAAAATATCAAAAAACCCAAGGGGCGTTAGGGTTTCCAACTGTAATGCCCCATCCTCTAGAGACTGACAGGCATCAGGGGTGTGACTTGGGATTGTCAGCTGTAATGCTAACGCCATTCCACCCCCACCCACACCCTACAGCCAGTGACAGGCATTGAGGTGTGCCTTGGACTCATTGGCCCCAAAGTTCACCCCATTCTCCTATACTACACCTATCTCAACATATTTCTTTATGGAATGGGGTGAGCGTGAGGCCCAAAGACCCCAAGGCACAACATGACACTTGGTGTCTGCAGGGTAGGGTGAGGTGAAATGGCATGAGCGTTACGTCAACGACACAAAGGCACACCCCAATGCCTGTCAGTCTCTGCAGAGTGGGTGCAGGGTTGGCGTCAGTTCAATCCTTCACTCCCATTCCTATTATGCATCTCTCTAACTCCTGCACTACCAATGCCAATGTCAGCAAAACAACATTTAGCATTGACAAATGCTTGTTCTTATGTTGAAACATGTTAGACTCTTTCACCTTTTTAATGTCCTTAAGATGTTTAAATGTTTCAGTCATATCACCTCTCTACCGCCTTTGCTCTAGGATATACATATTGAGCTCCATTAATCTGTCCTCATATGTTTTCTGATGCAGTTCCTACACCATTCTGGTTGCCCTTCTCTGGACTGCCTCCATTTTGTTAATGTCCTTGTGCAGGTGCGGCTTCCAGTACTGCATGCAGTACTCCAGATGGGGCCTAACCAGTGTCTTATAAAGAGGGATTATTACCTCCCTCTTACGACTTGTGATACCCCTACTAATACACCCTAACATCCCTTTAGCCTTGCCTACTTCTTTAGTGGTCTGCTTGGATGATTTCAGGTAATCTGTGATGATAATGCCCAAGTCTCTTTCTTCCCTTGTGATTTCCAGCAACTCCCCTCCCAACCTATAGGTAGCTACATGGTTTCTCTTCCCTATGTGCATGATCTTGCACTTCTTTGCATTAAACCCCAGTTGCCACCCTTCAGACAATTTTGCCAGCTTTTCCAAATCTCTTCTAATTCTGCCCACCCCATCTGGATCATCTACTCTGATGCAGATTTTGGTGTCATCTGCAAACAGTCAAACCTTACCCTCCAGTCCATCTGCAATGTCACTGATGAAGATATTGAAGAGGACTGGCCCCAGGACTGATCCCTGAGGTGCCCCACTTGTGACTTGAATCTCTTCTGACCGTATACCATTTACCACCACTCTCTGTTTTCTGCCCGCCAACCAGTTTGCCACCCAGTTGACTAACCTCGGACCCACCCCAAGCCTACCCAGCTTATTAATCAATCTTCTATGTGGAACAGTAGCGAAAGCTTTGCTGAAGTCAAGGTAGGTGACATCAACTGCATCCCCTTGGTCCACCACTCTGGTTACCCAGTCAAAGAAGTCAATGAGATTAGTTTGACAGGACCTTCCTGTTGTAAACCCATGCTGTCCTGGATCCTGTGCTTCTATGGATTCAAGGTGTTGCACTATCCTTTCCTTAAGGAGTACCTCCATAATCCTGCACACTACTGAGGTAAGACTGACTGGTCTGTAGTTCCCTGCCTCCTCCCTGCTGCCACTTTTGTGGAGTGGGATCACATGTTCCCTTCTCCAGAATTCTGGGACCTCTCCTGTGCTCAAAAACTCACTAAATAGTTCTGCTAATGGCTCTGCTAGTTCCACCCTTAGCTCTTTTAGTACCCAGGGATGTATGCCATCAGGTTCCATTGCCTTGTCCACCCTGAGTTTAGTGAGCTCTTGTAGGACCCTTTCTTTTGTGAAGAGACTTGTGCACACTGCCCTCCCCCATGTCCATGGTGCTGAGCTGTGGGCCCTGCCCTACCTTCTCCTCAGTAAATACTGAGCAGAAGTATCTATTTAGGATAGATAGTTTTCCTTGGTCCTCCTCTACACTCCCCTTTTGCCCCTTTGATCTTAGCAATACCACCCCTCTGGACGTTTTCGTTTCACTAATGTATTTATAGAAAGTCTTGTCCTCTTCTTTTACTGTTCATGCTAGTGTTTCCTTGGTTTGGGCTTTTGCCTGCCTTACTGCCTTCCCTGCTTCCCTTAGGGAAGCTTGGTGTGTCTCCCTATCTTCGTCCTGCTGCATTCCCTTATATTTCCAGAAGGCCAACCTTTTGGCTCTGATCTTTTCTGTTACCATTTTTGAGAACCAAAGTGGCTTCCTCCTTCTTTTGTTCTTGCTTTTCTCCCTAACAAAATGGGATGTTGCTTCAGGTATTGCATCCTTAATGCTTGCCCACTTTGTCTGTACCCCCTCACCTGTATTTCTTCTTGTCAGGGCTAGCTTAACTCTGTTGGCTATCTTATCAAAGTCAGCTTCTCTGAAGTTCCATATTTTTACCTTGGAATAGGATGATTTAGTTCTAGTGGCCAAATTGAACCATACCATGTGATGGTTACTGGCCCCTGGGTGACCTTCCTCCTGGAGATCTGTGATCCTTTCCCTGTTAATCAGTACTGTCCCTGTCTGTCATGGATTGTTGCACCAATTGTTTGTGGCCCTCCTCCTGCAGGGAATCCACTATGTGTCTAGTTCTGGTGGATGTTCCTGCTGGTATTGATCAATCTGTATCTGGCATGCTGAAGTCTCCCATTAGCAGAGCCTCCCCTTTAGCTGTCATGTTTTGTATATCTTCTAACAGTAATGTGTCTCTGTCTTCTCCCTGGTTTGGAGGCCTGTAGACAACCCCAGTTCATATGGATGTCCCATTTCCTGTTTCCAGAGTGACCAACAGTTCTTCTGGCTCCTTATGTGTATTCTGAATTTCTGTAGCTTTGATATGTTCATTGACATAAAGGGTCACTCCACCCCCCTTTTTGTACCTCGGTCTCTTCTGAACAGCACATAGCCAGGTACTGAAGTCTCCCAAGTGTGATTACTGGTGAACCAAGTCTTGCTAATGGCTACTATGTCCAGTTTAGCCTCTGTCATTGTTGCCTCCAGGTCTGGGATCTTGTTTCCCAGACTGCGGGCATTTGTGTGCATGATTTTCCATTGGCTAGATTTCAGGGCGTTAGTTGTTGGGCAAGGTCTGGCTTTTCCCCTTCACGTCATATGGGGAGCTAGACCTTTTTCCTTACCTGGTGATACAAATGAACTATAAACTTGCTGAACTTCTGTTTGATCACTGGCTGATGGGGGAAGGTGTTCTTCTCATTCAGTGTATTGGGTGCTGCACCCTTCTCCCCATTTGCTAGTTTAAATATTCTGCAAAGACATCAAAGGTCTGCCGCAATGCACTGACTCCCTCCTTCGTCAGATGCAGTCCATCAAATTTAAAGAACTTTCGCTCCCAAAACTGTTGCCAGTTACCTACAAATCTGTGTACTTTTTCCTAGCACCAGCCCTTCGGCCACATGTTTTGCTCCCCATCTCCCCTTCTCTGACCTTCCGTTCATCTGGCCCCCTCTCCTAGACTGGCATGACCTCAGAGAAGGAGATGCCGGACGAAATGGATGACAGTTCATCTCCCAGCCTGGTCAGGTGTTCTTTGGTCTCCACAACTGACCAGATGGCAAGATTGCTAGTCCCTATGTGTACCAGGATGTTGATGTTTTCTCCTGCTTTGTGCATGATTTTAGCAATGCGATCAGTGTCTCTCCATGCTGATAACCTGGGAGACATCTGACCATTACCTCCGGCTGAAGGTAGGTATCAGCTCCCCAACTCATGGAGTTTCCTATGATCAGAAGTGTTCTGGATTTCCTTTTTGCTTCTTTTTTTTGTTCCCTGTTTTGGGCAAGTTTTGTAGTGCTATCTCCTGTTCAGCAGTGTCCTACTCTGCAGTGTAATCTGCCCCTTTGTTTGATTTCAGAGATAGAGGCAGATACCTGTTTGTAGTTTTTAAATGGTTTGTGGGGGTGATACCTTGGTGAGCATTGAGTGATGGGGCACCTGATTTGTCCTCCTAACCACCTGCCAACCATCTCCTGGCCAACTACCCTCTGCAATTGAGGTGCTTTGGTTGGATGCTGGAGAAATGGCGGGCGGTTCTTATAATATACTTCCTCCTGAATATGTAATTTAAGGTGAGCAATATCTGCCCATTTTGCCAGGAGCTGAGCCCTTAGATCTCCAATGGTCTAGTCTGTAGGACAGTGTCCTAAATCCTGTATAACTGCACTATTGAAAAGTGTCCCACAGTACCTCCAGTTAATAATATCCATTCCAGTCGCCTTGCTGAGTTTATAACCTGGTCTGAATAATTAGAAGGAAAATGAAAGCAAAATATTTTTTTTGTTTGTTTTTGTATAACTTTTTTATAACAAGTTAAATTAATTATGCCCCTGTAAGTGAGGTCACTGTGTTGATACCCCTCTGATCCTCCCCTTCCTGCTTTGCTACAGGAAATGTCATGACTGTGCTACTCTATAAAAGGAGTGTAGCATGGGGTGGTTGGGGATCTGAGTGGGTGGTTGGGCCCTTTCCCTGCCAAAAAAGAAGAACCACGGACAAAAGAAACAAGGAGGTAAGAGCAGAAACAATCAACCAACAACAAATGTACTTGCTATCCCTAAGTCTATATCTCGTATGTGCTCCTGTAATTAGCCTGAAAGCTTAGCCTAATGATAGATAAAAAAAGTCACAAAACGTGTATTACCACCTGTAACAATTTCACAGAAGATATACCCTGCAAAAAGCACTTTGCTACAGAGAAAAAAATAAAGCAGTAAAAAGGTAACAACACCTGTAAGCACAACCTACAGAACACTTTAACAGAAGATATACAGTACCTTGCAAAAAAAACAAGTTAAATCAGGAAGATTACACCAGTAATCTGTAAGCACAAAACAGTAACACACCTATAGGCACACCCTGTAATAATGCAGCAGAAAGTATACCCTGCAACAGCAATTTGAATCAGAGAAAAATAAAGCAGAAAGATGTAAGCAAAAACAGTAACAAAACCAGTGAGCACCAATGAAAATAGTAACACACGGTAAATCTGCCTAGCAAAAAGAAGCCTTAATATTTTTCCTTGCTCTGATAATGTTGTTCCTTGCTCTGTCCTTACAAGCAAATCTAGAAGAAAAGAGCTCAGGTGAAGCTAGATGCCTTTGCCAGCAAACCTAGTCTTCCACCTGGTGTATAGTGATAGATAGATACTGTCGATAGATAAGGGCCTATGACCCACCAAGTCTACACATTTGAGCTTGTAAGATCACTTTAAGTTTTTCTAGAAATTTGTCGCCCTTTCTCCTGACCTCCAGGATTCCCTTATGTCTGTCCCATGCATTCTTAAACCCCATGATTGTTTCAGCCCCCACCACGTCCTCAGGCAGGGTGATCCACTTGTCCACATTCTTCCTCACATTTCTTCTGAATCACCCTCCTTCCAACTTCATCCCATGCCCTCTAGTCCTGGAACATCTTGAAAAAATTCAAGACGGCTTGGGACAACTACATGGGGCTAAATAAAAGTAACAATTGCATGGAATAAAGAGAGTAAGATAAACCAGACAGGGAGGGGCTTATGGGCAGACTAAATGGGACAAAGAGTCCTTTTCTGCTTGCAAATTTCTATGTTTCTATTTATCTTTTTCACTGGAAAATAGTGTTTTCCTGCACCCCATTCCTCCCCATTAGGTACTTGTATGTCTTTATCATATCCTCTCTCTCCCTTCTCTCCTCCAGGGAGTACATATTCAAGTCCTTCAGCCTGTCCTCATAGGACTTGTGATGCAATCCCTATAACATCTTTGTTGCCCTACTCTGAACCTTCTTCACCCTGTCTATGACCTTACATAGGTAAGGCTCCAGAACTGGACACTGTACTCCAGGTGGGGCCTCACTAGTGTCTTGTATAGTGGAATTATGACCTTCCTTTTCCTGCTGGTGATGCCCCTGCCTATGCATCCCAGCATCCTATTTGCTTCACCTGCTGCCTTGTTGCACTGTTGTTTCCCTACCTTGAGATCATCAGAGATGATGACCCCAAGGTCCCTTTCATGCTTGGTGCATGATATATCCTCACCCTCTCAACTGATATGTTGTTCCAGGGTTTTTGTGCCCCCCATATGCATTATTTTGCATGTTTCTGTGTTAAATGTCAGCTGACAAACCCTTAACCATTCTTCAAGCTTCTGCAGGTCCCTCCTCATTCTGTCTACACCCTCTGGTGTGTTCACTCTCTTACAGAGCTTTGTGTCATCAGCGAACAGGGAAATTCTGCCTTTTAGATCCTGTGCAATGTCACCGATGAAGATGTTGAATAGGACTGGTCCCAGCACTGATCATTGCAGCACCCCACTAGTCACTCTTCCCTCTGTGCAGTGACAGCCATTTACCACCACCCTCTGTGTTCTGCCACCCAGTCAATTACCCACCCACTGCACTACTGTCCTACCCACTCCCAAATTCCCCAGTTTGTTTAACAGCCTTCTATGTGGCACAGTGTCAAAGGCCTTGCTGAAGTCCAGATAGGCCACATCTACTGCTCTCCCTGATCCACCTCCCTTGTCACCCAGTTGAGAAATTCAATAAGGTTTGTTTGGCATGACCTCTCCCTGGTAAAACCATGCTGTCTTGGATCCTGTAGTCCGTTGGCAAGCAGGTGTTCCACCAATCTCTCCTTTAGTAGTGCTTCCATGATCTTCCCCACTACCAAGGTCAGGCTGACTGGTCTGTAGTTCCCTGCTTCCTCTTTGTTTACACTTTTGTATAAGAGGACTGCATCTCCTGTCTTTCAGTCTTTAGATACCTCCTCCGTTTCAAGTGATTGACTAAACAGGATTGCCAGAGGTTCAGCCACCACCTCTCTTAGTTCCTTTAGGATCCTGGGATGCACCCTATTTGGCCCCATTGTTTTATCAACTCTTATTCCTTCCAATTCCTTTAGGACCCTTTCCCATGTAAAGGGACTTATGTCAATTTCTGTGCCTTTCCCACCCCTTGTACTCCCTTCCGGACCATTATTCTCCCCTTCCTCAGTAAAGAATAAGCAGAAATATCTGTTCAGTATGTCAGCTTTACTGTTGTCATCCACCCGTTGTTTCTCCACCCCTGATTCCCTCCCCATTCCTATTAGTGCCTCTTTCAAGCATGTCCCCATATTCCCCAAATCTGCCCTCCTAAAATCCAGGATACGTGTTTTTGTGAGGTTTGGTTCTGCTCCCTCTGTGATTTCAAACCACAGTGTGTTCTCCCAATGTTACCCCTATCACACTGTCCCTGTTTGTGAGCACAATATCCAGCAATGCCTTCTGCTGAGTTGGCTCCATGACCAGTTGCTTAAGGAAGGTACCCTGAAGGGAGTCCAGGATAAATCTGCTCCTAGTTGATGCTGCTGCTGGAGAGCTGCAGTCCACATCTGGAATATCAAAGTATCCGGCCAGCAGCACCTCTCCCTTGTCCACCATCCTTTGGATGGCTAGCATTAACTCTAACTTTCCCCTGGGTCACATCTGGAAATGAGCCCTGGCTCAGTGTGCCTTTCCCGGTCACCAAATGTTTAAATAAATAAAAAAATATAAAATTCCCTATCTGTCTCTTCCTCCTGGGCTGGTGTTGTGTTGACCACCCCTGTGTGTATGATGTAACCCATTTTTCTTTCCAGCTTAACCCACAGTATCTCTCTCCCCCCTCCCATTTTGTTCCTCCTGGATCTCTGTGGCCTTTATGCCATCTTTCACATAAAGTGCCACTCCTCCTCCTCCCTTCCTGCCTGCCCTATCTCTTCTGAATATGTTGCAGCCAGGTCTGGCCATATCTTAGTCGTGGTTATCATTACACCAGGTCTCTGTGATGGCCACAGTGTCTGGGTCTGACTGCACCATGGCAGCCTCCAGATTCTCCATCTTGTTGCTGAGGCTCCTGACTTTGGCACACATGGCTTTCTATAATGTGATATCCCTAATCTGTTTTGCTGTTCTACTCCAGTCCCCTCTCTGGTTGTCCTTTATCCCTGGTTCTCCCTGCTGTCTGACCTTCTGTTGCATTTTGTCCTTTTTCTGCCTGTTCACACCTTGGGTGCCTATCTCCATCTTTTGTACGCTGCTTTGTAGTGATATCTCATCCTCCTCCTGTTCTCTGGTTCCACTGCTAGCTATGGGGGGTGGGCAATTAGGTACCCTCCTTGCTGACCTGCCCCCACCCAGCTAGTTTAAATGCTTGTCCATTTAGCATTTAAACTTTTCATTGAATGCTTGTATTCCCCTCCAGGATGGATACAGGCCATCAGGACTAAATAAGCCCCCATCCCTTCAGGTGAGTCCCCAGTCACCAATGAATCCAAACCCTTCCTCACAGTACCAGTTCTTCAACCATGTGTTAAAGTTCCTGATGCATGTGCCCCTTTGCTCTCCCATTCCTCTCACTGGTAGTACTTCCAAGAAGGTGACAGATGTGGCTACTTGCTTGAGACCCCTTCCCAATTTTCTAAACTCTCCCTGAACTTCCTTAGACTCCCCATTTGCCAGGTCATTAGTTCCTGGGTGGATAATGACATCCAGCTCTCCCTCCCATCTTGCCTTCCTAAAGATCCCCAGGATCTTTCTCCCATCCCTCCATGCCACACCACCTGGTAGGCACCACACCTCCCTGACCTCCCCCTCGCATGTTCCTAGCTCAGTCCCCCTTACGATATAGTTCACTAGGATTCACTTCCTCCTCCTCTGGGGTCCACTGCTCCCCCCACTGAGGTTACATCCTTGGTTCACATCCACATCCTTCCCTTCCACTTCTCAGGGTGCCTCTTTCTGGTTGTCCCAGTTTGCCAGTGTTTTCTTTTATCACAAGACAATCCAAGTAGGCTTGATCAGGATGCAGCATTGCTCCTTAAAATTCATAAAGATCCCTTTAAACCACTTTGAAGACCAATAATATGTGGTCAGGATTCAATAACAGAACTCCTTTCTATCTTTGTAGACTTCCACTGGAAATCATTTGTAGAGAACTTGATATCCTTTTTAAAGGATTCAAGATATCTCATAAATATTCTGCAAGAATTCAGCACTGTTAATGAATATGTTGGACAATGGTGATTAGTAACAATTTGTATTCAAAGCCTACATACTTCAATTCCCCACAATGAAGGGCTTAGAGGTATGTCTAATAATCTAATTCAAAGACAGGAGAAAAAACACCTAATACTTTACTTTTGAACTTTACAGAATTTGTTCTAAACAATGACTTTTTTCAGTTCTGAGGATGGTGTATATTTACAAAAACAAGGAACAGCAATGGAAGCCAGTATGGCCCCAACATATGCAAATTTATTTGTGATAGACTTCAAACACAGATAGGTACTGGATGAACAAGTGAATGTACATTTTTCATCAATAAAACTTTACAAACACTTTATTGATGATATTGTTATATTCTGGGGAGGAACAGATGACGCACTTAGAGCATTTTTTGATTAAGTGAATGGCTCAATGGATAGCATTTCACTGACTATGGCACATGACAGTGAACAGAAAGCCTACTTGGATCTTCTTGAGATGAAAGACAACACTGGCTATACAACAGATTTGATAAGAATACTCTATTGCCTGCACAAAGTTTTTTTTTTTTTTATCTAGCTAATCTTATTAACATCATGCCCTACAGTCAATTATTTTGGTACAAACTGAACACTGGCACAGAAGCAAAATATGAAAAAAATAGTAAAAAATTTTAAGCTAGAGGTTATAAAAAAGAGACACTGGTATTGGCACATCAAAAAGTAACACACGTGATTAAGGAATAAATCCTTAGAGGTACAGTTAAGGAGGACAGTTATACTAAAATCTCAATGTTAACCAAGTATAGTGACCAGTTTTATGATATTAAAAGAATTATAAATGAACTTTGGAATGCACTCCAAAGCAATGCTATTGGTAACAAAACCTTTGAAGAATACCCTCAGGTCACAGCAAGAAAAACAGAAAGTATTAAACAGAAACTGGTCATGATGCAGCATTGCACTCCCCCCCCCCAACCACCACCACCACCAACTAAGACATGGCTGGGTGAAAAACCATAAGAATTCTTTAGTTGTGGACTTTGTGTCCAGTATTCTAATGCAATTAAAATTAAAGAATTTTCAAACACCAGTCACAATAAGAAATTCCAAATTAAAGAGTTTTTAATATGTGATTCAGATCATGTCATTTACTGTATTAAATGTCCTTGTGGACTTTTGTACATAGGAGAAACAACAGGAGCTCTAAAACTGAGGATCAGTGAACACAAGAGTAATATGCTGTATGTAATGAGGACCAAAAATCAACTCTAGCAAGACATTTTAATAAGAAAAAACACCACATTTCTACTTTGAGATTTTCTTGTAGTAGATAGAATGACAAAAACAGTACAAGAAGATTATTGGGAAAGCATGTTATTGAAAAAGGAAGCATTGTGGATTGACAGGCTTAACACTCTGTCCACTCGCCATGGACTTAATGAAGAAATAGACTGAATAAAATTCATGTAAATTGTTTTATCTCATCATTTCCTTAAGATAGGCTACAATTAAGTCAACACTCATGATCTAGATTTTTTATATTACTATTGGCCTGCCATTTGACCCTAAATGACCTCCCCCCTCCACGAACAGCATGAAACATAAAGTTTTGTGATCTAACAGATTTAAAAGTAACTATAAGTCTGGAAATAATGGAGTGAACTTTGATCTTCTGAACACATCACTTTTGAAAAATAGTTTTCAGACTGCTGGGCTCCTGTGCTGCCAGTCTTTGCAGCAATCTGCTTTGGCAGAAATAGGAGCGTACTACATCACTGGGCTATGTAGTCAATAGCATCTGTGTCACCATGGAGCTGATAATACATATAGCCACCTCACCTGTTGGCTATGTTATGTGCTACCTGGAGCAAACTCAGTACCCTCCTTTGGGAGGAAGAAGGTGAATTTACCTCGGCTCAACATCAAGTCATTGCATGCAACACCATGTGGTCAGAACAGCGTGGACAACACCATGCAAGTCAACACTGCACCCAGTAAAAATGGGCACAGATCAGTGGTTAGTGTAGATTTACTATTACAACACCACACCACCATAGACCACCACTCCAGTGAAATGTGTAAACATACCTACTTGTTGTTGGGTGGTATTCTATGGCATGGTGCTGACTTGTGCAGTGTTGTCCACACTATTACTGCCTGCAATTTTTTCCACCACAGATGTGATGTGCTACCATTTACACCTTACGTAATGGCTACAGCACCTCCTGGAGAATGCTAAAGTTCAGCATCTAGAAAGTAAGTTTTGTAAGTTACAATGTTTCATTCATAGTTATAATAGATATGGAAACTTCAAAATATATACATTTTCGAGGATTTACACTTTGTTTTTTATCTTGTTATAACAGCGTTATGGATCCACAGTGTGAAGAGTAAATTCAGAGGGTAATCTTTTCAAAAGTAGAACAATGAGAGCATGGTTCATTAACTTGTTTAAGAATGTGAGGGTGAGCTGACATTACCTAAGTGATAAAAGAGAGAACAGAAAATTGCAGGTGTGATTCATTTACTTGTTCAGAAACGTAAGGGAGAGCTGACATTATCTAAATGATAAAACAGACAGCGTGATTCAATAATACATATAAACAGTGTTTTACAGCATGAATCAAGAACTCTTAGGCTAGAAGAGCAGAATTGTTTTAACATTCTGTTTGTTAATCAGAAATGTGGAATTTAATCTTTTAAAAGTAAGCTTGAGGATCTAAATGTAATGAAGTGCTTTCTGTGTTTAACTATATGTAACTGATAAAAGAATGGGATATGAGTGAATAAATGAGTTTGCTTAGAAAGATAGCACTATAGGACTAATTTTAGTGGTGCTACCGCGCCACAATAGTTAGGGTTGAGTAGGCAGTTTAATGTTAAACCCCAAATTGTGTACATTACTTCACAACCATTTAACAGATTTGCATGCAATTTGAAATATATGGTGTCAGATGGTGGGTCTTTTGATTAGCCAATTTGTGTTTCAATCAGAGTTGTGGTTTTCGTGCAGTAAAGCACCACGAAATGCACTTTTCGCCTTTTTTTGCAATTTTGTTTCAAGATTATGCAGCGCATACACAACTTGGAATTTTGGCATAAAATGTTCAGGATAGAAAGAGGATATCCTAAGGAACAATCCAGCATTAATTTGGGGGAAACATATTAATCTGTTCAAAAGTTATTCAATTTTGAAATTTCAAGTTCTGAACATGCTCAGTTCAGTCATTGGGATAGATGCACAGAACGAAAAGAGATTTAGAGTTCATGAAAAGAGATTTTGACAGCTCAGAAAGAGGGAATTTTAAAAATCCCTCTTCATGAGAAAAAAGTCCCTTTTCGCAAGCCGCCATCTTGATTTCATTTTTTCTCAAAAACAAAATGTTATAACTTTATCTATGGATATGTTTCAAGGTAAATAAAGTGTAGGTTCTATTCAGATGGACGTCCTCTACAAACATATGCCTTTTTAAATTTAAAAATCCCTCTTCATTATTCGCTTCCGATCCCTTTTCAGGAGCTGTCAAAATCCCTTATCATAAGATGAGGACCAGACAGCCCTATCTCGTGAAAAGGGATTGGCTCACGAAAAGGGATTTTGACAGCTCATGAAAAGGGATTACTTTTAAAAATCTCTTTTTGTGAGCTGTCAAAATCCCTTTTTGCAAACTTTGAAAAATCCCTTATCGTGAGCTGACAAAATTCCTTTTCATGAGCCAGTCCCTTTTCATGAACTGTCAAAATCCCTTTTCGTGAAATGAGGACCAGATGGCCCTACCTAACGAAAAGGGATTGACTCAAGAAAAGGGATTTTGACACTTCATGAAAAGGGATTTGCCCATGAAAAGGGATTTTGACAGCTCATGAAAAGGGATTTTTAAAGGTTGCTAATTCTTTGCCGGTTCACTGCAAACAAATGGTTAGGACTTTTGGCTTGAAATTTGCAGGATACAAAGGGGTTGTCCCATATATGTGACTTATGCTTGTTTGGTGTAAAAATTGTCATTGTTTCTATAGTTATGCCATTCCAAAGTTGAGACATTTCCCATAGGATAACATTGTTGTAAATGTGGCACCTTTCAGAGACTACATCTCAAAAACGGTTCAAGATACAAAATTTTTGCTAAGTGCAGCTTGCCAGATAAGTGGTACAAGGGTTCCTTTTCAGGACTAAATGGCTGCAGTATGTCTCCATAATTATGTGTAAGTGGGAGCAAGGGGCCTGCGCTCCCACATAAACATACCATTATGTTAAAAATGGGCAGCGTGAAGGGATCACAGGGCCCAGAGGCCTGCAGTCCCATAAACACATACCAGCTACATTACACTTTCTCAAAAAGAAAGAAAATTCATTGCAAAATACTTTGTTAATGCATCAGTTAGGGTTGAAGTGACAAAAGTAAGGAAATGAGATGTTTGGGTTGGCACCCTAACACCTCCCACACCTGACCACCCCACCCCCACTGTCCACAGAGCAACAGGTGATGGGCTATGCCTTGGGGTCCTCGAGCCTAACTCTCACCCCATGCTCCTATGCTGTACCATGTCAGCTTTCTTAAACATTAAATGGGGTGAGAGTTATTGTAGGGCTGACAACTGCAAGGCACACCCCATCACTTGTTGGTCTGTGGACAGTGGGAGTGGGCTAGGGTGGGGAGGTCAGGTAGGGGAGGTGCTAGGGTATCAACCCTAATGCCTAATTTCCTTACTTTTGTCACTTCAACCCTAATTGATGCATTAACAAAGTTTTTTTGCAATGAATTATACTATATGTACTGTAGACTGATTCAGTGTACTCCGTCATATTCAAGCACATGAAATACTTATTTAGTAAAATACAAAATGTGCAGTTTGCAGCAGTTGAACAAAGCATGTAATAATATACATATACAATGTATTCATGAGAAGAAGCATTCTCTGTGGTTTAAAAATAACATTTAGAACATATATTTAAAATGTATTTGTTTTCTTATTTCTCATTGTGTGCATTTGTAAAGCCAAAAGACTATTAGAACTGCAATGAAGAAACAAGTTTCTATAGAAACGTTATAATTAAGTATTTGAAATGACCCTTACTAAATCACTTTACTGAAAGAAATGATGTGTATTTATAATGTTCTGTTAATGAAATGTAGTTATTAATATATCATTTTAGAATTTTATTTAGTTTTTGTTTACCAGGTAGGTGTATTAGACATCAAAATGACTATTTTCAGACACGACCAGGGAGGTTACAAAGTTGCAGAAGAACAATGACAAAAACAGCATTATGAATGGAGACAAAGTATAACAATAGTAAAAACACATATAGTTATGACAAGGCAGCAATAGGCAGTAGATACAATGTATTTTATTTTATTAGCCACAATCCCCGATGAAGAGACCAGTTTTGAGTCTTAAAACTTTGGCTACCAATATTTGTTTAGTGGCAAGTGAAAGAATGAAGAACTTTGAATCAAGAGAATAAAACTATTTGATTTTGAAGAAATCATCCAGTGAAGTTCTTTTGAATGGTAGTACAAGATCTTTAAATACTTCACATAGGTATATAAGGTACAGAAGGGAAGTATTTTTCAGACAGAAGGTATTCAAGAACAAAAGGATATACTATGAAGCTGGAGGGAGGTAGAAAGATTGTGGATTTGAAGCAGCCTTCCCATGGAGATGGTGGGGATGAAGACAGTGGTGGGGTTCAAGAATGCATGGGATTAGCACAAGGAAATCATACTGGAAAAGAAGTGGAATGGAGGTGGGGGAGAGAAAGAGCTGTAGAGCAAGTATGGTCTATGCTAATAATGTAGGTAGGGAAAAATGGGCATACAGGGTGGACCAAGCAGTCCTTATCTACAATCAAATTATTTGCTTCTATGTTTCTATATTTAAAAATCAGATGTGTAGATATATGAGTCATCACAGTCCTTTTTGTCCACTAGTCATTGCTTGGATTACTTTGGTGTCATTGTAAACACTCACATCAGTTGCCTTTCTTTTTTTCTTTACAGCCTTTACAAATTCCAGCTGAGTAAAAACTTATAGGAAATTACTGAGCTCTGCTCTCCTGCAAGGATGTTCCTCTGGATATCACAATGAGTCCATCAGTTAGATGAGACATGACAATGGGATCGTCTGCATTAGGAAAGGCTGCCACACTGGCTAAGCTATTGCAAGCATGCATTGAAGAGTTTGGTATGTGCATTTTTTTCTAAATGGTTCAGTTTGTTCTAATGTTCTGGCATGTCCAATCAGTCAGCAAGTGGAGGAAGACACTAAAAGGATGGCATCCCCTCCCCTTTTTTATTGTTACTTTTTATACTTTATGTTTATTGGGTTAACAATGAACATACTGTACAGATATAAGTCTGGATGCAGTAAGTAAGGATTGAAAAGGCCATAGCCAATGAGGGTGTCACCCCTCTTAATACATGCAGAGTAAATAAAAACATGCTCCATCAATTAGATGCATCTTTGGGGGAGGGGTAACCCCTAAGGACTATTAAAACCAGTAAACAACTAGAACCAAAATGAATGCTGTAGATATGAATCCATGAGCTGCATGAATATATTAAAAAACATAGGAAGTCCAGAAAGTGTAACCAATCTTCACTTCCTACAAGAAGAAATGAGAGTTCATGCTGATCTCAGCTATGCCGCTCCACAATAGAATAAAATATTAGATGAAATGCAGGCCATTTTGAGAGATATCGAAGTGTCTCGTGGTATGCGTTTCCCAGCCTGTCTTCGCATAGTGCACCATGGAAAAGTTTTTGTGTTCTCTGATCCTGGTAAAGCCTTGAAGTGGGCCCAATCCCATGCCGCACCTAGATGCCAGAATGAAGATCAGTCTGATGATGAAGGAGCTGAAGAGGGAGCTACCTGGCTTGCACTGAAGGATATGTTCATCCAGGTTTGCCTTCAGGTTTTGTTCACTGCCTGACCCTGTCTATTTTCAAACTCCTTGGACTGCTGTTTCTATCCCCTTCCTTTTTAGGGCTGTTTGACATAGGCAAAAGTGGGCATTTTGCTTGAATATTGTAAGAGTGGTAGACATGGCCAAAACTGGAAAAAGGGAATTACCATTTGCTGAGTCAGCAGAATAGTAACTCATTGGGATGTGACCTATGTTCAGCTGTAATACAGTGCAAAAGGATATGTAGATATCAATAACATTGCATTATTTTAACTATATGCAACTCTGAACACCCAAGGAGTGGTGATAACACTGCACAGAGTAGGTCCCATATCATGCAGTGCAGAGTGATGCCTTTCCATCACCCAGCAGCTCCTCCATCACCCTGCAGGGAGCAGCCCCCTTCCCGTAATGCAGCACAAAACATCTCCCTTCCTTCACACCATACACAGCAGTTAAGTAACATAAAGTAGTTTAGCAGTATACCCAAGGGTATATTAATATGCTAGTTGTGAGGCATCTTACTGAAAATCACTCAACACACATGATTTTCAGTGTGAGGTCTCGTAACTAGTATACTGATATACCTACTGGTACAGCAGAGTCAGCCAAGATGCTGCACTCTGTGATAAGCATGTCACACATTTCTGTGAGGCAAATTGGAGTGATTGCCATTGGATTACCTTGTATTTCTACAGTATTCTGCAGCATGTCACTGGCTGAAACTGTGACAAGAATAAGGAGGTTTCATCCTGGCTGACTCCATTGTATATCGACATGGTACTTGGCATTCCTGAGAAAGACACTTATAAATCTTTATAGGAAACATTTCTGCTGTATGGATTACCTAGTAATCATTTTTGCAGTAGCTCTCTCCAACAGATGCCTTCTGTACTGATGCCACTCCCTGTCTCATTCACTTCCCAGCAACTAATCTCCCTCCCCATTTTCTGTCCATCTCACTTCTTTCACTCTTGCCTCCATCTCTGTCTGAAAAATGAGTTGTCAGAAACTCACAACTCCACACCCATACTTTTGGATTATTTTTTTCCCACCCAATATTTCAGCAGGCCAACCAGTGCTCACAACCATGCCTTTCAAACTTGAGATCCAGGCAATTATTCCCACTAATGCTCTTACCACAAAACAAGAATCACCCAACTCTCAAATACAGTTGGATGTGATCCCCCATAAATGTCTCTCATGGCAGCCTCAGAGTGTTCCACTGATATGGAGCACTGGATGGACCAGTCTCAACCATCAACACCATTCACACCACTAGGCCAGAGACACCATTAGCACCTCATCAACATTGCATTAAACACAATCAGGGAGTCTGGTGGGAGGACAATGGGTAAGGCACTGGGACTGTACCTAGATTATTAGCACCATGTCTGGGGGCATGGGCATCCTGTACAGCAGCCTGCTTACTATGTTTGAACAACCAGTTTTTCTATTGGGACCCTGGATTATGTGTGTACTGTACATGATAAGTAAGACCAGTTTCCCTCCCCATAGCCAATCTGCATCCTCCCCATACTTCTTGAATATATTACTCCAAGCCCACACTTCCCACATCTGTTCTTGCACATATTTCTGTTCCTGCTCCCATGCTTTCCTTGTCATGCTTTTTATTAATTTTTGCTCAGTTTGATCAATAAGTGTTTATTGCACCAGTGTCACTGTATTATAATCTACAGCTGCTCATTGTATTTTTGAATTTATGATTGCTGCTAAATTGCCTCTGTATCTTTCACTTGCCTATCTACCTTTCCCCAACATGCCTCTGGAAACCAGCCATTACAGCTCAGAAGGCCTGTCCTGGTAAAGTATTTCAATCAATAAATAAATAAGTGGAGTCAGCTGTGTTATAATTCTTCACAAAAACCTGTGTTAATGCAGCAGTTAGGGTTCAACTCAATGCAACAAAAGTAAGGAAATGTGGAGTTAGAGTTTTGTACCCTAACCCCCTCCCCAGCAGCAAAAGGAAAAAATGTTTGGGTTTTGGGTATCCTGGCAAATCAGTAGTGGGGTCTTCCTTCAGGTTGCCAGCCCTAATACTCACCTTTCCCCCCAGCCCATAGCCTCCTGTACAAAGCACAAAGTACAGCTCCAAGCCGGTGCCTCATACTGATGCACTCTTCAAAGGTAGAGAAGTATATCACATGTTGTCAACAACAACTGTTGTAGCTTTCTTCACATAAGACCCTGTGAGCCCTCCTGAAGAAAAGAGATCATATCTGACCTTGTTTGCTGAAGGGAGGGATGAGCCAAGACACAGGAGACACAAAATCCTAATATGTTTGCCTTTTGCTGTTTTTTTTATTATATTTATTTATTTACATAAAAGTTTCATAACTGGGAAAGGCACACCGAGCCAAGGCTCATTTCCAGGTGTGAGCTGGGGGAGGAGAAAGGGGAGTAGGCAAACAGGCAGTTACAGTCATCAGAAATGCAATAACATCAATACAAGTACAAAAGTTCAATTGGTAACAAGTTAAAACAGCAGATAAACATGGGTTGCAAATGAGGTGGGAAGCTCACATAATACATGGGTAGGCAGTATAAAACCTAGTAGATGAGATTGGATGAATTGACCACACCAGTGAGGCAGAGGGCCAGGAGTTTAGTGACAATAGAAAATAGGAGTCTTTGAAAAGATGGAAGATAGGAAACAGTGGAGGGAAGGGAACAGAGGAGTCAGTGAGTGTGGTGACAGGTACTGTACATGGAAGGGGAGGAGTGAGCCTCAGTAGGTGTTTTAGTGATGGAAGAGAGTGAGCTAGATGAAGGAAAGAGGGGAGCAGGTTCCAAAGGGAGGAGTGTCGGTATCAGAAAGCAGCTTGACTGGTGCATGAGCAAGAGTGAGGAACAAAGAAGGTGTAGGAGTCCCTTGAGTATAGAGAGTAAGAGGAGAGGGGAATGGGAGAGGAGAGAGCTTTGGGGATGAGGTGGGGAGTTCGGGTTGGAAACTGTAATGCTAAATTTTCCTATTTTTGTTGCATTAAGTTGAACCCCAACAGGTACAATGACACAGGTCTTTGCAAGTAATTTCCTTTCTTTTTGAGATAGTGGAATCATATCCTCATTGAAGCAAGTGATGAAATGACCTGTGTAAATAAATGCAGATGTGCAGAGCCATCTGGGCTGTGCACCAGGGGAACACTCCATCCACCT
Organism: Neoceratodus forsteri; assembly: GCA_016271365.2. Taxonomy (NCBI): domain Eukaryota; kingdom Metazoa; phylum Chordata; order Ceratodontiformes; family Ceratodontidae; genus Neoceratodus; species Neoceratodus forsteri. Next base: position 152,625,418 of record CM057451.1, read on the forward strand.
ATGGCCCTCCTGACCCTGCACTTTTGTGCAGTGTCAGATATGAAAAATTACCAAACTTATGAATGTGTGTAGAAAAATGTCAATGTACCTTTATAACTGTGTTGCTTTTAATATTTTGACCCCAGGTTTTCAAAATAGCACTGTTACAAACCCACCTCATGGACCCGGTAGGTGACAATTTTCAAATCTCAGTCAAAACACCATTCCGTGGCATAAGTGCAAAATCACATTTTGGTCAGGATTTGAAAAATGACAGTTATCATGTTCATGAGGTTGTATGAAAAAATGGCTATGTTGACAATTTGAAGTCAAAATATTTAAAGTTACCAAAGTTATGAGTGTGCATTGCAAAATTTCAATGTAAGCATATAACTTTCTTGTTTTTTTTTTATATTTTTACCACAAATTTTCAAGATAGCCTTCTTATGACTCCACTTAATGAACAAAGGTAGAGAAAATGTTCAAAACCCACCCAAAAGGGGATTTTGCACAGTGACCACAAAATCACCTTTTAGGATGGATTTGCATAATTTCACTGTCATTGTTCATGAGAAGGGGTCCCAAAAAGGCCATGTTCAAAATTTGGTGTACAAATTTTCAAAACTGACAAAGTTATGAATAAAAGTTCAAATGCCTTTCAAATACATTAAGCCACACTTACCTTATGTTCTCATGTTGCAGTCATCGGTTCCAGCAGCAAGACTTGTCTTCAATCAGAGAGTGGATCTATTCCATGGGATATGTGAGGGTCAGTGAGGGTGTGTGGATTGGTGGTTGCTGAGTGGGAGGTTGGAGTGATGTGTGGGGGGGTGTGTGGAGGGGTGAGATCAATGAGGGACAGTTGCCTTTTTTATAGAGTTAAAAAAGGTCAATGAGGGATGGTTTGCTTATTACACATCCACTAAAGCTGACACTGGGGACTGGGCACCCCAGTGTTGGGATAGTGCTCAGTGGCACTGGAGTGAGCACTCTTGTGCTGCCATCTATTTGCTTTTGGGGTGGCTACCTGAAGGGGAGGTGGCAGAAAGAAGAGATACGGGGTGAGCACCCCAATCCACTATTTATTTAAATAAGAATGGGGACCTGAAGAGCTGAAGTGGAGTGGGGCAAGAGAAGTAGTACTTGGGGGTGGGCACCACAGTCAACTTACTAATTTAAAAAAAAAAACAGTGGGAGTAGGGACAAAGATGCAGTAAGGGAATTGGGCACCTCAGTCCACTGAATTTAATAAATGTAATAGATCGCTAGATAGATAGGCAGACACATAGACAGAGAGACAAAGCGAGAGAGTTTACAATCACTGGTGAAACTAAAGCAGGCAGCAGGGCTCCAGCTGTGGCTTTACAAGAAAAGAAAGTCCCACTGTTCTCATACCGAGAACATGGATGAATGTCTCCTCTCACAGAGCTGGGCACCCTGGATTTTAGCATGCCCAGAAATATTATTTCTGGGGACAGTTTTCAAAAAACAAACACCAGACTCTAGCTAAATGAGTCCAGTTTACTTAAGTTCAGGCATTTGTTTTTTGAAAAGAAATATTTTTTATTAGGTTTTCAACTTTTTTTTAAAATCAAGAATAAGATGGCTGCCCTACAAAAAAAGAATTTCAGCTCACGAAAGAAGAACTTCAATTAAACTTTTTCTGTTGTGAGCTGTAAGATTTTTCCTTCATATCAAACGTCTTAAAGATCCTACTGAGCATGCTCAGAAATGAAATTTCATATCCATATGACTTGGGAACAGATTAATATTTTTTCATGAAACCACCAAAAGACACCATTCTAGAGCAAGCCCTTTCTGTCCTGAAAATTTCAAACAAAATTCCAAGCTGTCTGGACTGTAGGCAATGACAAAAAACCTCATAAAAAATACCCATTCCTCCTGAAAACATAGTATCCCAATATCAGAATCCACAAATGTGACTGGAACAAAACTTGCCAAATCAAGAGACCTTGCCCTGTTGAATGGGGGCGAAGCTATTAAAGTGCAAAGTTAGTTGTTTAACACTGAATAGCCTATTCCATCCTAACTATAGGGGCTCTATCACAAAATCAGTGGGTAGAGGGGACAAAACCTTTTACAGGCACATAAGTGAAAAAAGAAGGGCAAGGAGAGGGATAGTGAGACTGAAGGGGGAGGACAGGGGCCACGTGGAGGATGACAACAGTAAAGCTAACATACTGAAAAGATATTTCTGCTCAGTCTTTACTAAGGAAGAGGAGGGTAATGGGCCTGAAGGGAGTACAAGACGTGGGAATGGCACAGAAAAGGACACAAGTCCTTTTACACAGGAAAGGGTTCTAAAGTAACTGAAAGGAATAATAGTCAATAAAGCAATGGAGCCAGATCGGATGTACCCCAGGGGCCTAAAGGAACTAAGAGAGGTAGTGGCGAAACCTCTGGCAACCCTGTTTAGTTGATTACTGGAAACATGAGAGGTACCCAAAGACTGGAGGACAACAGATGTAGTTCCCCTATACAAAAGCGGGAACAAAGAGGAAGCAGGGAACTACAGACCAGTCAGCCTGACCTCGGTAGTAGGGAAGATCATGGAAGCACTACTGAAGGAGAGATTGGTGGAGCATCTGATTGCCAACGGACTACAGGACCCAAGGCAGACCAGCCTCATTGAATTTTTCAACTGGGTACAAGGGAGGTGGATTAGGGGAAGGTAGTGGATGTGGCCTATCTGGACTTCTGCAAGGCCTTTGACACTTTGCCACATAGAAGGCTATTAAACAAACTGGGGAATATGGAAGTGGGCAGCATAGTAGTGCGGTGGATGGGTAATTGGCTGGGTGGCAGGACACAGAGGGTGGTGATAAATGACTGTCACTTCAAAGAGGGCAGACTGGAGTACCACAGGGATCAGTGCTGGGACCACTCCTATTCAACATTTTCATCAGTGACATTGCACAGGACCTAAGAGGCAGAATTTCCCTGTTCACTGATGACACAAAGCTCTGGAACAGCATGGACATGCCAGAGGGTGTAGACAGATTGAGGAGGGACCTGCAGAAGTTTGAAGAATGGTCAAGGGTTTGGCAATTGAAATGCAATGAAAAGAAGTGCAAGATAATGCATATGGGGCACAAAAACCCTGGAAAAACATATCAGTTAGGGGGTGAAGATATAGCATGCATCAAGCAGTAAAGGAACTTGGGGTTATCATCCCTGATGACCTTAAGGTAGGGAAACAGTGTAATAAGGCAGCAGGTAAAGCAAATAGGAAGCTGGGATGCATAGGAAGGGGCATCACCAGCAGGAAAAGGGAGGTCATAATTCCACTATACAAGACACTAGTGAGGCCCCACCTGGAATATAGTGCACAGTTCTGGAGACCTTACCTTTGTAAGGACATAGACAGTGTAATCTTGCGTAATAAATCACCCTCTCAGGTTCTTGGTGAAATGGCACAAAAGGAAGAGACAACAGACAAGTGGTACTCATGTAATAAATGAAATTTATTACAGATAAGTAAAACAGGCTTACTACCAATACAGTGTGAACACTGGAAGAACACCAGTTTTCCTTACCTAGGTAATGCAGTCTCTCTTCTCAGAGAAGCTATGTGTTACAAAGGGTCTTATACCCTGATAATTACTATAGCAATGGCTAAGGAAGATACATAAAATGTATATAATTGGACAAAACAGATGGTCTGGGCAACTGTCCTATCTAGTGTAAAAAGTTGCAAATCTGGCAACAGATAATACAATGAGACCACTATAATCCAAGGTCAGTTGTAATGATGCATGCACAGTTACTAAATATGGCACTGTTGCCTTACATATGGAAATACAGTACAAATAGAGCAAAAAGCATTTCTCATAGCTAATATATATCAGTAAAACATAATGGAGCATACTAGAACACAGATCATGACACTTATGTTTCTATGATAAGTGCCTTCATAATAAGGTTAGTACATGTACCTACATAAGTTGCTGCCCACAAGGTGGGGGCACCATCACAGGTGCTGGACCATGGATAACATTCTCCCCCTTATTGCCTTCAAAAGAAAAGGCAACAACCACAGGAAAGTAGTGGGATGGAGCTATAAAAGCCATCATTTACAAGCCTGAGGTGTGAGCCTTGTAAAGGAATTCAAGTTGTTCTGGATGTTGTCTAAGAGTATGTCGCAGACAGCAAAGGGTTAGTATCAGAAAAACAATCAAAAATACTTGGATAATAACAAAAGCTTTAAAAGTAAATTCTATTCAAGTATTGGAAAGAGCAGTGCTTAAATCACCATCATGAATAAGCATATTAAGAACATCACCAGCTTTAGAAATATTGTTGCTAATGTAGATAAGATGTGAATCCTTTCTAGCTAAAAGGGATTTCAATGAATGTGTTAAAGGGTCAATATGTACATTAAAAATAGGCAAATATTGAGACGAGGCAAGCAAGTATTGTGGATCAGTATCAGTAACATCTGGTTCAGGGAGAGGAACCAGAGTGATAACTGTGTGATCAATTACTGTTTTCTACTGTGGAGTAAAACAGAAATTTGGAGCATTAATACACACGTTTTGGCACCATAAGCAAACGAATTATGATTTGTCACTACACAGTACTGCCCATCAGAATTGTAAATAACTCCTACAGTCGGAACTCTCCATTGCTGTAGACATATAGGACAAGTGAATTTCTGGTTGGTGAGCCATGGTGTGAAGCAATGTACCTCCTCCAGGTAGCTTCAGGATACAGCTGTTTCGACGGCAGGCATTGAAGATGCAATTTGCAAAGATTGTTCGGTCAGGTTAGATAGCAGAAAATCACCCAAGAAAGAGGACCAGTCTAAGTGTTCCAGACAGTAGCTGCAGACAGGTTTAACAATGTTAAATACATTACAATGGCGCACGTAATAATATCCCTTCTTGGCTCAGCAGTTGGTATGCGGTGTGACCCAAGCTTGTAGGACAGGATGATATACAAGCAAAGAAGGCAAGTCAGTTCTTTCTTGGTAAATGTTCTCATCAAGATGTCTGATGGAATTAATTGCAGCCAGTTTGTCAAAGACAGAAATTTGTGGATCAAAGCAAGGTAGTGACACAGTAAAGGTAATGAACATGTTGTCATGAATGGAACAATGTTTAGTAAAATAGTATGGTGTTTAGTTTGGACAACGTGAAACATACCCAAGATTTCTAGCAGTAGACATAGAAATATTGACAGAATTTGACATACACAATGTAATGCATGCAGTAGATTTGCAGTGAGGACAATATGATTTAGACATTCTCCTATCATGAATAATATCTGGAATGCGTCCTGTTTCCAAATCCCTGAAGAGATTGTTAACAGTGGCAATTACATAAGAACCATAAGTGGAGCATAAAAGTTCACAGGCAATATATTGCTTGTCTGCCTCTTTGTTATTTTGAAAGATCAATTCATTAATTTTGTTTCTAGTGTCATTGAACCCTTTTGCAATTTCCTGCATGTTCTAAACAGTAAAACGCTCCTCCTTACTTAAACCATCTACACCATGTAACAGTGGTGGTAACACATAATTTTTAATAGTTTGTTGAAAGTTAAGTGTTTGTGCTTTAATAGCAGCTATATCTTCTCTATTCCAGATAGACATGCCTGAACCAAAAAGGCCAGAGACGGTGCCTACTGCACCAGTAGTATCTTCAGTATCACGCCTAGTGTGTGATTTACTCGTAGCATTGGGTGCGGGTCTAAAAATTCCTAAGTGTTCAGTGGCATGAGGTCCATTAACTGGGTCATTTGTGCAAGTTTGGTAGGCTGCTACAATGTCTAGAAGCATCATAATGAAAAATTTAGAATTGTTGATCGTGTGACAGAAGGCAAACTCTGCCATATTTCAATGTGTCAGATTAAAAATAACTGGAACATGCATGAATTGTACATTGTTAATCAAAGCTCCTGGAAGGGAAGTGGTTGTCAGACCACTAGGAGGACCATGCTCCTGAGGAGGACATTTAGTCAGTTCTTCCTTAGTGGGTGGGACTACAGAAAGGAATATAGCTTCAGTTGCCATATAGTTGTGGAGACAGAAAGCTTGTGACTCCTTAGAGGTGGGACAGTCACAAAAAGCAGGATCTATTAAGGCAGTTATGTTGTAGAGATCAGTGTGTCTAGGAGTGGCTTGTCGAATACAGTGTACCATTTGGTGCAATCCCTGTGTTGAGCCATCTGTGAAAAGTTCCTTTAGATAAACATGCTACGGGAAGTGTGTAACCATTAAAATCAGTTTTCCATTGTATCTGCAATGTGGATTTGTCGGAAGATACTACCATGGCATTAAGATAGGCATTTGAGTCTTCCTTAACAGTAATCAATGTGTTGGGGATGTCAATATGTACTCCCTAGGAGCCGGAGATGGGTGCATCTCTAGCTAAATGTTCAAGTTTGTCAAGCAAATGTGCTATACATCATCTGTGTTCAATTGTAAGCTTTTTGTTTTGAGGGTAAGTCAAAGAAAGTAGTCCCACCAGGATGAGGAGGTGCAAGATAGCCATCTTGCCAGTTTATCTGAAAGAAACAGAAAAGGATTGTTAAGTGAGGGGTACTATTCCACCCTAAGAGGGTTGGGAAAAGTAATTAGTCACATTTATGCAACCTGAGCTGATTAGCATGGAACCACTTGTTGGTGGTCCGTTTCTGATGCTGAATTCTCACCTGATAAACAGCAGGGCTGAGTTTGTTGACAATGGGATGTGGGCCTTCCCATTTGCTGATAAATGAATGAGTCAGTGGTCTGTATTGGAGAAGCATGACTTGATCTCCAACTTGCCAGTCGACTTCTTTGGCATGTTTATTTAAATGGTCTTTTGCTTGTTGTTGAGCCTTACCCATATGATTTGCAGTGAAAAAATGTGTTTTCATGATGTCATCCCGAAGTTTTTCAATGTATTTGTCCACAGATACCCTACCTGCTGTGGAGGTCAATCAACAGGTGCTCAGGTAATCTCATGGCTCTACTGGTCATAACCTCATATGAGGTGTACTGAGTAGTTGCTGCTGGAGTGCCCCTGATTGCCATAGTGGGAAGAGGGAATTCCAATTCTTGGAATTGTCATTGATGAATTTGTATAACATCTGTTTGATTCTTCTATTTGCTCTTTCTACCTGGCCTAAGGATTGAGGATGGTATGGGATATGAAATTTCTGATCTACTCCAAGCATTTGGAGTGTCTCCTTCATCAGCTCAGCTGTAAAACTGGTTCCCTGATCTGAGTCTAGAAACATAGAAACATAGAATTTGATGGCAGATAAGGACCACTTGGCCCACCTAGTCTGCCCATTTCTCTACCTAACAGATTAGCTGCCGATCTTAGTTAACCAACAGCCTACTTCCTCCTACCCCACACTAGAATTGCCTTATGTCTGTCCCATGCATTCTTGAATTTCCCCACTGTTTTTGACTCTAAAACCTCCTCAGGAAGGCTTTTCTATGCATCTACAACCCTCTCTGTGAAGAAATACTTCCTCACATTACCTCTGAGCCATCCCCCCTCTATCTTCAGATTGTGCCCCCTTGTTCTTTCACATCTCTTTTTCTGAAAGATGCTACCCTCTTGGACTTTGTTGATTCCCTTGAGGTATTTGAAAGTTTCTATCATGTCCCCCCTCCTTTCCTCGAGACTATACATCTTAAGCTCCTTTAGTCTTTCTACATAAGTCTTCTGGTGCAGACCCTGCACCATTTTGATTGCCCTCCTTTGGACAGCCTCCACCCTGTCTATGTCTTTGCAGAGATGGGGTCTCTAGAACTGTACACAAAACTCCAGATGTGATCCTAGCAACTGTCTGTACAGAGGGCCAACAACTTCCTGTTTTCTACTGATGATGCCCCTCCCTATGCATCCCTGTATCCCCCCAGCCCTCCTTACTGCCTTCTTACATTGCTGGCCCTCCTTTAGGTCATCTGATGTGACTACCCCCAGAACCCTTTCCATTTTTGTTGTTGTCAGTATCTCACCTCCAATTGTGTACCTTTCCCCTGGGTTTTTGTTTCCCAGGTGCATTACTTTGCACTTCTTTGCATTGAATCTAAGCTGCCATACATTTGACCATTCCTCCAACCTTGCCAAGTCCCTTTTCGTCCTTTCCACCCCCACATTGCGTATCTACCCTGTTGCAGATCTTTGTGTTATCTGCAAAGAGACATACTTTTCCTTCTAGTTCCTCCACAATGTCACTGATAAAGACATTAAAAAGGACCTGTCCCAGTACTGAACCCTGCGGCACCCCACTAGTAACCATCCTTTCTTCACTGTGGACTCCATTTACTATTACCCTCTGTGTCCTGTTGTCCAGCCAGTGTTTTACCCAGGCTACTACCCTGGGACCCACTCCCAGGCTGGCTAACTTGTTTATTAATCTTTTGTGCGGGACTGCATCAAATGCCTTGCTAAAGTCTAGGTAGGCCATGTCCACAGTCCCTCTCTGGTCTACTACTTTGGTCACCCAGTCAAAGAAATCAATTAGATTTATCTGGCATGACCTTCCTGCTGTGAATCCATGCTGCCTTAGGTCCTCTGCTCCACTGGCTTCTAGGTACTCAACAATTCTTTCCTTCAAAAGTGATTCCATCATTTTCCCTACCACTGAGTTCAAACTGACAGGTCTGTAGTTTCCTGTCTCTGTCTTGCTCCCACTTTTGTGAAGGGAAATCACATTCGCCCTCCTCCAGTCCTCAGGTACCACACCATCATCCCATGATTTATTAAAAAGGGCAGTCAGTCATGTCACTAGTTCTTCCCTTAGTTCTTTTAGAATTCCAATCAGGCCCCATTGCTTTATCCACCTTCAGTTTTAAGAGTTCTTTCAGAACCCTTTCTTCTGTGAAAGGACTAATATCAACCCCCCTATCCAGAGTGCTTCTATTGACTGGATTAGGTATCTCCCCCTGCATTCCCACTGCAAATACTGAGCAGAAGTATTCATTCAGTATCCCTGCTTTTTCACTGTTGCTCTCTGCCAAACCACATTCCTCTTTATTCAGCCTCAGTATCCCTGCCTTAGTCTTTCTTTGCTCCCTAATGTACCTATAAAGGTTTTATCCCCCTTCTTAACTGAGTTGGCTATCTTTTCCTCAGTTTGGGCCTTTGCTATTCTGACTGCCTTCCCCACTTCCTTCTGCTTTAACTGGTACAGTTCTGTGTCCTGCTCCTTTGGGGTTTCCTTATACTTCCTCAATGCTATCTTTTTCTCCCTAACCTTCCCCGCCACTTCTTTTGAGAAACCATAGTGTTTTTTTATTTCGTTTTGATTTGTTTATTTGCGTCACACAAAGGCGTGTTGCCTCTGTGGTGGTGGTTTTGATGTTTCCCCATTGTTGCTCCACCCCACCTTCTTGCCTGTTTGCTAGTGCTTTTCTGAGGCACTCTCCCATTTTGACAAAATCAGCCCTCCTGAAGTCCAGTACATTCACTTCTGTATGGCTTGACTCTACAGCTAAGTTTATCATGAACCACACTGTTTGGTGGTCACTTCTTCCCAGATGACTACCCACTCCAAGATCGGAGATCCTCTCTCTCCATCCCTATTTGAGAGTATGAGGTCTAAGATTGCTCCCTCTTGAGTGGGTTCCAAAACTAGCTGTCTGAGGCATGCCCCCTCTAGGGCATCGAGAATGGCCATGCTCTTGGATGTGGCTGCAGCAAAGGTGCTCCAGTTAACATCTGGCATATTCAGGTCCCCCATCATCAATATCTCCCCTTTCTCTACTGTCCTAAGGATGCCTTCTGTCATTTCCTTGTCCTTAAGGGGTAGACTCCACATGGAGAACAATTGATCCACCAGGATTTTGGCAGCTGTCTTTGCCATGTTATGCCTAGTAGGGAATGCCTCAATACACTTGGAAAACAAATCTGTGATGACAAGTGCATACTTGTTGTTCTTGCTGGAGTTAGTCAGGGGGGCAATGAAATTGATTTGTATCACTTTCCATGGCCCAGATTGCCTTTGTGACAATAGTTTGGCATTTCTTTTCACCAAAATTGGATTGTTCTGGGCACACACTATGTAGTTTTCCACACAGTGCTCCACATCCTTGGTCATACCAGGCCACCAGACAATGGTTTTAAGTTTCTGGATGGTGTTATCTGCCCCTGGTGTCCACCAGTGGGGTGTCATGAACCATAGGGATGAACCTACTTCATAAGGACTGTGATACAATCCACAGTTTGTGACCTGTATTGTCCTTCCTATACCAGATCAGTTTCTGATCAGTAGATAGGCGTATGTTGTCAGAATGTCTTTTGTATGGACTACCAGTAGGCAGTTCCTGTTCAGTTCCTTTGTCCAGGTATTTGAATGCATCCTTTAGTTCTGGGTCAGATTTCTGTGCAGCAGAAAGGTCCAGTGGAGTTTCTGGTTGTGGCTTCTGCCTGGTGCTGGCAGCTAAGAAGATGGCGCTAAAGCTACTGGGTGAGCCATTGACCATGTCTTGCCCCCTTGAGTGCCTGTTTTGCCAAGTGAGTCCACTCAGTCATTAAATTCATGGTAATGGTCAATTTTGCAGTGAGTCTTTACCTTGCAGATGTACAGTTTATGAGTAAACTGTTGTGTGAGTGTGTGTATATACAGAAACAAATCCCTGTATTTGAGAGGTGTGCCATCAGAGGATGTAAAATTATTTCTCTCACAGAATGGTGGAAATTCAGTAACGGAGAAGCAGACCCAAATGAAGTCTGCAAAGATAATAGCATCTTTAGCACCGTGGTGCATAACTTCTAAAGCAAAGGCCACAGCTGCCAGTTTGGCATACTGTGAGGAAATGATGGTACATTTCCTAGCAATGCACAAGAAATCACCATCTGGATAGACTATGAACACACCAAATCCTGCTACACGTTCCCCCTCCACATAGGAGGCAGCGCTATCTGTGAAGACGTGATGCATGCTGGTATCCTCTAAAACATCTGGTGTAGTCAGTAAGAATGGCCCCGGTTCAGGTATGTCAGGAGGCTGGAGTGCACAATCATGGGGCTTACCTGTGTAGAGTGGACCATGAGCCAGGATGGATGGCATTTTTCAGGTAGTACTTTAATGTCCCTGTCCTGCAAAAGCAAAGACCAGTTTGTGAGTCTGGTGTTGGAGACTGAACCATCTTTCACTTTGTCTGAAAGTAAGAAGTTGGTTGGAGTGTGACAGGTAGCAAGACAATAGGCACACACCCAATGATGTACATGAAATGTTTGACAGCCCAGTAGGTTGCCAATAATGTTCTTTCACAGAGACTATACTTTCTCTCTACTGGGGACAGTATCTGAGAAGCATAGGAAATAGGCCTGAAATACCCATTGTACTTTTGTGCCAGCACTGCAGACATGGCCACATCAGATCTGGCAGTTTCCAAATGGAATGGAAGATCTGGGTTATGACTGATCAGTGCTGGGGCTGAGGCTAAGACCTGCTTGAGCTGTGTCACAGCATCAGTGTGAGTGGGGCCCCATATTCAGGGGATATCCTTTTCAGAAGTTCATACATAGGAGCGGCCTTCAAGGCAAACTCAGGAATAACATCTCTGGAGTAGTTTACCATTCCTAAGAAGCATCTTAGTGTTGCCATGCTAGTAGGAAGTGACAGATCTTGCAAGCCCTGGATCTTCTTGACAGCTGGACTTCTGCCATGGTCAGTAATATGTAGGGCAAGGAAGATGACCTCCTATTCTTACAATTGTGCTTGCAGGGATTGCACTTGAGGCCTGCTCTGTTGAGGAGAGACAGACATTCATCTAGAAGGTGAAGATGGTCCTCTTTTGTGGTGGTTGCTAGAAGCAAGTCATCCATGTACTGCAGGAGACACTGGGGTGTGAAGAACCCCTGCACAGCATCCATCATGTAGAGAGGGAAGAGGGAAGAGGGAGGAACTACTGTGAAATCCCTGGGGAAGACACGTCCAGGTGTACTGACATCCATCAAAGGTGAAAGCAAATTTGTATTGGCTTTTCTGTGCTAATGGCAGTGATCAGAACCCATTAGAAATGTCAAGAGCTGTGAACCACTTTTTGTCAGGTGTCAACAGCTTGAGTATGTCAGATGTTGTTGCTACAGTTGGTGCACAGCTAGGGGGAACCAGACTGAGTTTTCTGTAGTCAATTGTAAGTCTCCATGCCTCATTCAGTTTCTTAATGGGCAAAATTGGTAAATTAACAGTGGAAGCACAGGTCCTAATCACTCCTTGTTAAAGCAGTGATTGGATGGTTTCCCTCAGTGATGGCAAGGCTTCAGTAGGAAATGGATACTGCTTCTGCCTCACAGGGTCAGGCCCTGTGATTTCAATGGTAGTGTGCATCCTACCACAGTTTTGTTTGTTGGCGGCAAACACATCAAGGTGTTTTTGCAATAGAGGTGCAAGCTCAGAAAACAGGTCATGACTTTTGAACAAAGCCATGATATCAAACTCCGGTTGTTGTGGGAAATGGCTGCCATCACGTTATCTGAATGAGTAGCCTGTTGGCAAGATCCACTACACAGCCACTACACAGCCATGTAATGCTAAGAAATCAGTTCCCAGAATGCTGGAGTGATGACGTAGAACCATGAGATCAAAAAAAGTAAAATAGGTCCTGAGGTGGCCTACCACCTCAGGTAGAGGGATAGATCAGTAGGGGTGTAGCTGGGTACCATCTACACCCTGTGCACTGGTCTTCCAGCCAGTAGACCTTTCATATGAGACTGGGTCCTCATCATGGAGGACTGACATGGCTGCTCCAGTGTCCAGAAGCATGGTAAGTTGGCGGCCCTGACCATGGCCTTTACACAAGGCCATCCATTTGGGTCAACAATCAGGTTACTCACAATCTGGACCGGGCCTGTAATTGTTAGTCTGTGTATTCAGAATCAGCATCATCTTCCTGTTGCTGAAATCAAAGGCCTGCAGGATCTTCTAAGGCCTTCTGTATGTCTTGCAATGGGTTCAAGTGTACTTGTGATGTCACAGGTGCAGTGATGGCCTGCACGGGTGGTTTGGCCTTGGATGTCATATCGGCCTGGCCAGTAACTGACACAACCTCTCCTCGGCAGCTCGATGACTCAACAGCCAGGGCTACGGCAGCTATTGTTCATGTAGCTGTAGCTCCCCTTTCAGCACAAATTTCCTCCAACAGCTTATGGAGGGTTTTGTTCTCATCTCTGATTTGTCAATAGTTAGGATCATTTCGGTATTGGTTCTGGCTATTCTGTTGGGTGCTTGGATTTTTCCAATTGCCTCTGCTATCCCTATTGTTCTGGTTCTTCCTGTAGTTCCGGCCCCCCCTTGTATGACTGTCATCAGAAGGGGTATCATTTTTCTGGTTGTTTCCCTCCACCGTATAGTGGGTGGGGCATCAGGGATAGGCTGCACTGCAGCTACCTTGTTGGATTTGCTGGGAGAAAGGGAGCAGAGATAGATCTGATAGGCCCGCACTGTCTTAGTGAGGATAGCTTCAAACTTGTCAGTGTCTGGAAAAATATTGAGCTCGACCTTTTCCCGTAAGGCCGGGCACATGTTCTGGATGTACAAATTGGACTCAGTTTGATCTACGTCAAATTGCTTGTGTGCTAGGGCTTTGCCAGTTTTGTACACAAGCCACAACCATTAGTGGTAGGTAGCTGGGCTTTCCTTTGTGCCTTGCTTGACTTTGTAGGCCAAGCGCATTCCCACAACTCCTGGGGAATTTGCACATATGAATGCAGCAGTAACTTCATTAAAGGTGAAGTTTTCAGTGCTCTGTGCTGGCTTGGAGAGCTTAGCCCAGAGGGTCAGTTCAACTCTTTGTCCCAAGACTTGAACCTGGTACTGGGGTTGGAGAGAGAAAGCTTCTCACAAAGGAAGTGCACGTTCTCCAAGTGGCAACTGAGATTGTCAGTTGGGCCCATTTGTCCAATGCTCTGTGCAATTTGCTGGACAGAAGGAGTGACTTGTTGGGGTTGGAAGTACGTATTGCCATCCCAAGCTCAGTCTGTGCCAAGGCTCCACAAAGCGCAGCCTCTGCTGCCACATCAGCAATCGCCTTGTACGTTAGATCTTCAGTAATGGAGCCTTTTGGCATCTTGTCAATTTGGTCCTGGATGGCTCTATTTTGATCCTCCCAGACAGTGATCCTACAGATCGCATCACTAATCAAGCTGTGAATCTTTGACTCATTGCCCCTAGTGAGAGGAGCGAGTGGAGGTGCATCACAGAATACAGGTCCTCTGCCTGTATTATGGGGTCCACCATCTTTCATTGTACACGGCATCTGCCATGTTTACATGAACATGGCGACGCAGTGTACATGCTGAAATCGGTGCCACCTTGTGAATGGCTAGCGGAAGTTGCTACACCATGGGGGTTGGACTTGAGTGTGACGTGGCATGCCTCATCGTCAAAGTCAGAGTCGTCATCACTGGATGATGTAATATCAATGGGCATATACTAAAACCCATTCATAGCCTTAACATGGCCAGCAAGAACCTCCCGTTGATGGCGCAACTTCACCATCTTCTGTCTACATTTCTTGTGACAGACTTTTGCAGTGCCCTGCTCAATACCTCTCTCAACCTCTCTCTGCAACACTCTGCACGTGGCGCCCAATTTGACATTTTCCCTACGCTCTTTATCCAACTCACAATTTGCAACTCACACGCTTGTGATCTTCTTTTAACTCAGCATTCTCAGCTCTCAAAGTCTCATTCATATCACTCAAGATATCATTTAAATGTGCTGTTTCTTATCACATTTCAACCTTTCGCAATCATCTCTTAACAAACATAGCTCTCACTCAGTGTCTTGAGCAATACAGTGCAACAGTCTGGAATTGGCATCATGGAGTGACTGTGCCTCCTCCACTAATTTCTTTTCCTTTTTCTGTAACTCTGATGCCTGTAAGCCCATCTTTTTAGAGACGCATTTTTCAGTTCAAGGGAGGCACACCTCACTGTGAGGCTCTCAATAGCATTATGTAGAGCTGCAACCAAAAGATCTTTGAGGTTATACTTTCTGGTTCTTTGTTTCAACTCTAAGTACTGATCAGATATTAGCAGCAATGGCTGTTCAGCAGATTTTGTGTCCGGCGCGAAATCTGTCCATCCACCATGGGATATGAGGTAGTTTGACACATCGAGTCTCAGTTCTGTGCACAGATCAGACATAATAAATAAGGGGAAGACAAACAATAAAGCAGTTGGATAACTGGTAAAAATACCCTGGTGCTGTCACCAACCATTTTCCAGTCCCCGATAGGTGAACAGTCATGCCAAGGGGGTGCGCTGTTACTCACAGAGGGAGTGTAAAGGGATCTGTTGTGGGTCTGCCATGCCTGAGACAAAAACGGTCTGGGTCTGCCACAACCACTACCACTGTAAGCATGAGTAGGTCCAAGTAGCCGAAAATCGCACTACACTACTCAACATTCAAAATAAATTTAATGTGAATCTTCCATTGTACATTCCACCTGCATACAGTCACCAAATGTAATCTTAGGTAATAAATCACCCTCTCAGGTTCTAGGTGGAATGGCACAAAAGGAAGAAACAACAGACAAGTGGTACTCATGTAATAAATGAAAGTTATTACAGATAAGTAATACAGGCTTACTAACATTACAGTGTGAACACTGGAAGAACACCAGTTTTCCTTACCTAGGCAATGCAGTCTCTCTTCTCAGAGAAGCTACGTGTTACAAAGGGTCTTATACCCTGATAATTACTATAACAATGGCTCAGAAAGATACATAAAATGTATATAATTGGACAAAAACAGGTGGTCAGAGCAACTGTCCTAACTAGTGTAAAAAGCTGCAAATCTGGCATCAGATAACAATACAATGAGACCACTATAATCCAAGGTCAGTTGTAATGATGCACAATTACTAAAGATGGCACTGTTGCCTTACATATGGAAATACAGTAAGAATAGAGCAAAAAGCATTTCTCATAGCTAATATATATCAGTAAAACATAATGGAGCATACTAGAACACAGATCCTGACACTTATGCTTATATGATAAGTGCCTTCACCCTAAGTTTAGTACATGTACCTACATAAGTTGCTGCTCGCAAGGTGGGGGGCACCATCAGAGGTGCTGGACCATGGATAACAACAGGGTGGAGAAGGTTCAGAGGAGGGCAACAAAGATGGTGCAGGGATTGCATCACAAGTCCTATGAAGACAGGCTGAAGGACTTGAATATATACTCCCTGGAGGAAAGGAGGGAGAGAGGGGATATGATAGAGACATATAAGCACCTTATAGGGAGAAACAGGGTGCAGGAATACACTATTTTCCAGTGAAAAAGATGAGCATAGGATGAAGTTAGAGGGAGGGTGATTCAGAGGAAATGCAAGGATGAATTTCTTCACAGAAAGGGTGGTGGACACTGCTAGAGGAAGTGGTGAGGGCTGAAACAATCACGGGATTTAAGAATCCATAGGTTAGACATAAGGGAATTCTGAAGGTCAGGGGCAACAGACTTCTAGGAAAACATAAAGGGAACTTACAAGCTCAAATGGGCAGGCTGGGTGGGCCATAAGCCCTTATCTGCTGACAGTGCCTATGTATCTATGAATCGAACCCCTATAATACAAAAATTGGTACAGTTATTTGCCTCCACCCCCATCCTGGTCTCATTGCCTGGTGAGCATTGCTGCCTTACCTGAACCTATTGCCTTTGTCTGTTTTTTTCTCTGTCTCATGCTGTCTTGCCTGTCTTGTGATAGTGAGTGATGGGGTAGTAGGGAAGAGGCTTGCAACTGTAGTTTCTCCATCTGAAAGAAGTTAAACTTTCCACTGAGCAGTCAGTCACTTTCTGGCCACTGCAGGGAGAGGTACTTAGATACAGCATTACAAAAAAAGAGTTGACACTTGACAGCACAGGGTAAGATATGATGTTTCATGATACCACCCCATCTCCCCCCATCCTCATCCTGCTCTTAGGTATGACAAATGGAAACCAAGGAAGGTGGGACTTAACCCAATGTGGGATTCTTGACCATGGAATTAATTAACAAAACAAGCTGCAATTTATTTAAGAGCTGCAGGTCATCGGCGGTGGAGACCTTTTGCTGGCAACTGTCCCTAGTTCAGGGGAGGCAGCCATAGCCACGGAGTCTAGCCGCATCAGAAGTGGTGACCTTCAGGGGCAGCATCAGTGGTGGGGACCTTCAGCGGCATTGCCACAAATCAGAGGGGGAAGCGAGCAGTAAGGGGAAGCAGAGGGGCTCCTGCTGGAACCAATCGCAGGAGAGAGCACCAAAGGGTGTGAAATTGGTACTCGTGGCTGGGCTATTTAAGGCTGGGCCCAGTTGCACACCAGGAAAGAGCTGTAGTGCATCACTGTTGGAGATCTTTCATAGAAACATAGAAGATGATGGCAGATAAGGACCGCAAGGCCCATCCAGTCTGCCCATTTATTCTACCTTACAAATGTGCCATAGGCCTTTACTCTGTCAATGGCCTATTTATTCATACTCATCTATATTGCTCCCTTATGCCTGTCCCAACCCTGTTTGAAACCCTGTATTGTATTCATATCCACCACTTCCTGAGATAGGCCGTTCCATGCACCCACCACCCTTTCTGTGAAAAAGAACTTCCTCACATTACCCCTTAATCGGCCTCCCTCTAATCTCATGCTGTGTCCTCTTGTCCTGCTATTTTTCTAATACTGAAACATGTTAGACTCTTTCACCTTATTAGTGCCCTGAAGATATTTGAATGCTTCGATCATACCACCTCTCTCCCTCCTTTGTTCTAGGGTATACATATTGAGCTCCGTTAATCTGTCCACATATGTTTTCTGATACAGGCCCTGACCATTTTGGTTGCCCTTCTCTGGACTGCCTCCATTTTGTTAATGTCCTTGTGCAGGTGAGGCCTCTAGTACTGCACACAGTACTCCAGATGGGGCCTAACCAGAGTCTTGTAAAGAGGGATTATTACCTCCATCTTATGAATTGTTATACCCCTACTAATACACCCCAACATCCCTGTAGCCTTACCTACTGCCTTAGTGGTCTGCTTGGATGATTCCAGGTCATCTGTGATGATGATGCACAAGTATCTTTCTTCCCTTGTGATTGCCAGCAACTCCCCACCCAACCTATAGGTAGCTTCAGGGTTTCTCTTCCCTATGTGCATGATCTTGCACTTCTTTGCATTAAACCCCAGTTGCCACTCTTCAGACCATTTTGCCAGTTTTTTCAGATCTCTTCTCATCCTGCCCACCCCATCTGGATCATCTACTCTGTTGCAGATCTTGATGTCATCTGCAAACAGTCAAACCTTACCTTCCAGTCCATCTGCAATGTCACTGATGAAGATATTGAAGAGGACTGGCCCCAGGACCAATCTCTGAGGTACCCCACTTGTGACTTGCATCTCTTCTGACTGTATACCATTTACCACCACTCTGTTTTCTGCCCGCCAACCAGTTTGCCACCCAGTTGACCAACTTCTGACCCACCCTGAGCTTACCCAGCTTATTAACCAATCTTCAATGTGGAACAGTATCGAAAGCTTTGCTGAAGTCAAGACAGGCAACATCAACTGCACTCCCCTTGGTCCACCACTCTTGTTACTCAGTCAAATAAATCTATGAAATTAGTTTGACAGGACCTTCCTGTTGTAAACCCATGCTGTTTTGGATCCTGTGCTCCTTTCTATTCTAGGTGTTGCACCATCTTTTCCTTAAGGAGTGCCTCCATAATCTTGCCACCTACTGAGGTAAAACTGACTGGTCTGTAGTTCCCTGCCTCCTCCCTGCTACCACTCTTGTGGAGCAGGATCACATGAGCCCTTTTCCAGTCTTCTGAGACCTCTCCTGTGCTCAGATACTCACTAAACAGTTCTGCTAATGGCTCTGCTAGTTCCACCGTTAGCTCCTTTAGTACCCTGGGATGTATCCCATCAGTTCCCATTGCCTTGTCCACCCTGAGTTTAGTGAGCTCTTGTAAGACCTTTTCTTTTGTGAAAGGACTTGTGCCATCTCCCTCCCCGTGTCCATGGTGCTGAGCTGTGGGCCCTGCCCTGCCTTCTCTTCAGTAAATACTGAGCAGAAATATCTATTTAGGATAGACGTTTTTCCTTGGTCATCCTCCTCCATGCACTGCCCCTTATCCCATTTGATCTTAGCAATACTCCCTCTGGACTTTCTCCTTTCACTAATGTATCTATAGAAAGACTGTTCGTGCTAGTGTTTCCTCGGTTTGGGCCTTTGCCTGCCTTACTGCCTTCCCTGCTTCCCTTAGGGAAGTTTGGTATGCCTACCTTTCTTTGTCCCGTTGTGTTCCCTTATACTTCCTGAAGGCCAACCTTTTGGCTCTGACCTCTTCTGCTACTGTTTTTGAGAACCAAAGTGGTTTCCTCCTTCTTTTGCCCTTGCTTTTCTCCCTAACACATTGGGATGTTGCTTCAAGTATTGCATCCTTAATGCCTTACTACTTTGCCAGTACTCCCTCACCTGTATTTCTTCTTGCCAGGGCTAGCTTAACTCTGCTGGCCATCTTATTAAAGTCAGCTCCTCTGAAGTCCCATATTTTTGCCTTGGAATGGGATGATTTAGTTCTAGTGGCTAAATTGAACCATACCATGTGATGGTCACCGGCTCCCAGGTCACCTTCTACCTGGAGATCTGGGATCCTTTCCCTGTTAGTCAGTACTAGATCCAGGATAGCCCTGTCTCTTGTGGGTTGCCATTGCTGCAAGTTCGGGGGAGGCGGCTGTAGTCACAGAATATAGCCGCATCAGCGGCAGTGACCTTAGGGAGCTGCATCAGTGGCAGAGACCTTCACTGGCATTGCTGCAAATTAGAGGAGGTGGATAGCAGCAAGGGGAAGCAGAGTAGTTCCTGCCAGAGCCAATCACAGGAAAGAGTGCCAAGGGTGCAAAATTGGTACTCATGGTTGGGCTATTTTGGCCTGGGCCCAGCAGCACACCAGGAAAGAGTTTCAGCACATCCTTATTGTCTCTTATGCCCACTAACCCAGCACTGCCTCTGTGTTAAATGGACCAGCAAAACCACTCCTAGTAAGTGGCTTCACCAATTACGTTGGGCCAGGGGGTGGAGTAGTGCTGAGGGGAGGCAAAAGAAGTGCTGTGGGGCAGAGGCTTCCAGAATGATGAAGGGGATGTCTTCGTGTGCTATCAAGGGCTAAACTGTGACACTGCAATAACTGCAAAGGAGCTGGGACACTTAGGCTCATTTTCTTCAGAGCTAAGGTACTCTGACATATTTGGAACTTCTATAATGCTCATAATTTCAGAACTAAGGTACTGTGACATATGTGGGGCTCATAACTTAAGAACTAAGGTACTATGACATATATGGGGCTTCTATGGTTATAAATGGTTCTGTGGAACTAGGGGGGAAAATCACAGTACGTGCTTTGGAGGGCCTGTCAGTTGTAACCGGGGAAACTGTGACACTGCAACAACTACAAGGGAGCTGGGACACTTAAGCTATATTTTCACTTATGCTATATTTTTTATGCTTTATTTTCTGCTGCTGCACAGAGGGACTGGGATTTCCAGGGTACTGGGTTTCTAGGGTACTGTTGTGTCTGGTACTTTGAACATGGTGATCACTCGAGGTCTGATATCTAAAGCCTCAGGATCTGGATACTGGTATTTTGAACATGGAAATTCACTCTAGGATCTGAAATCTACAGCTTGTGATAGGCCATAGGGAAAATGGAAGGGCATCAAAATTGGAAGTGTCAATGGAGCAGGGTGGGTGCAGGGCTGAGGCATGGTACCCGGGCTACAAGGGCTTGGGACATCTTTGTGAGGGTTGTAGGGTGCACTGGTTGTGAGTCAACCATGGTACTGGATATAGTTTGGAAAATGGGGGGTTGCATGGTATGTAGACAGCTTGTACAGCTAAGGAAGGAGGTGAGGTGACTGAGATGGATGCTAGATTGGGAAAGGGAGTGGGTAGAGGAAGGGACAGGAGGGGTTCCACTGAGGAGCAAGAGCAATTAAAGGGGAGTTGTGGGGGACAAGAGCAAACACAGCAACAGGCAGGGGAATACAGGATGGGACAGGAAAATAAAGGAGTATGAAAGCAAGGAAGGAAGGGGAAGGGTAGGGCATGACGGGATACAGGAAACTCAGAAAGAGGCAACATGGGACTCAAGAGAAACCAGGGGGATTGACAAGAGATAGAGTACAAAGGTCTAAAGCCCACACAGAAGGGTAGGGATGAGAAAGCAGAGGGAGGAGCCCCAAACAGAGGGAATCAGGGAGTGGGCTTAGAGCAGAAAAACAGATACACTCCATGAGGGGCACTAAATAGGGGACAAAATCAGGACAATGGAGTTGAGGAGTACTCGGTGGAAATAAGAGAAGCAAGCATGCAGGAAGGCTCAGGAGTATGGGGAAAGGGAAGACACTTTTGGGAATAGAAAAAGAGGGTAACAAACATAAGGATGGAGGTAAACAGGTGGACTCCCCCAGAAAGGGCAAACACTCAAGGAGGGGAAGACAGTGTGCTCAGGTTCAGATGGGCTAGAACAAGACAAAAATGTGAAAGAGACCCAAACTCCAGGTAAATCAGTCAGGGTACGGGAAAAGGCAGATCAGTGGGGAGGGATGAATCTCACAGATGGTGTGACAGAGGTGAGTGACTTAGCAGAATATGCCTGTGGGGAGCATGGAACATGGGGAGCACATGGGGAATCAGTATTTGGGGAGACAAAATGGGCAAAGGGGATATTGAGAATAAGTAAAAAATGGGATGCAAGGGGTTGGGAGAAGGATAGAAGGGAAATGTAAGCAGAAGGTAAAGGAGAGCAGGGTCTTACTTGTTGGGGACTCTATAATAAAAGGAATCAGATGTGGGTGCAGGGAGGACAAGAGTAGTGCAGTATGGGTTGAGTGCCTGCCAGGCATGATGGCGGTTGAGATCATTCACTATATCCCCACATGGGGGAAACAGCAGGATGAGAAAACACACCTGATTTTCCATGTGGGAACAAATGATCTGACTGGAAACAGCCCATTGTGGATGCAGGCAAGATTCAGAGCATTTGCTAGGTACTACAGCAGACTGGGGTTCCAATCTGTGGCTTTTTCTGAGGTGTTGCCAGTACCAAAGGCAAGTACTGATAGGAGGCTGAGGATTAAGCAGTTCAATGAATGGCTGATGGGGTTGTGTGAGCAAATGGGGCATAGGTTAGTAGGGGACTGGGATAAACATGGGGGGGACAAGAGCCTATTTGCACCAGACAGACTGCACCTGACTAGGGAGGGTGTGGCAGTACTAAAAAGCAAGTTAGGAGAGTTCATAAAAGAAACCTACAATTTAAACTAGATCGGGGGGCTCCACACCACAAGGCAGAAGATATGGTGGGCTACCAACCTCCCCCCAGGATAGTGAGAAAATGTTGGGCATGAGGATGTCAAGTGTAAGGGGTGATGGAGGGGGAACTTGGTGACAGGGCTTAGCAGCTAACAGCAGGAGCTTAGCGAACAAGATGGTGGACTTGGAGGCCATCATGGGGGATGAAGCACTAGATATAGCAGCAATAAGCGAGACCTGGTGGACAGAGCATCATACCTGGGAAATGACTATTCCAGGGTACAGACTGTTTAGAAGGGACAGGGAAGGCAAGAATGGGGGGAGTTGCTTTATACATCACAGAAGACATAAATGTCACAAAGGACAAGAGGAAGACAGGTAGACTGAGCTAATGTGAGTAGCACTAGGCAGGAGAACTGGAAAATCCTTGTGACTGGGGATGGTATACAGACCACCTATGCAGGGGGAGAAGGGGTATAGACAGCTAATTCAGGCAGTCACAAGGTTGTCCCTAAAAGGGGAGCTACTACTGGTAGGGGACCTAAGCCTCCCAGATGTTGAATGAGAAATCCTGGAAGCAGCATCGACAAAGAGCAGAGAGTTATTAACTGCGCTGCCGGGGGTATTCCTTCAACAGTTGGTCAGGGAGCCAACAAGGCCAACAACCTGCTGGACATGGTCCTGACAAATGGGGAGATTGTGGAGGAGTTGCAGGAGGGAGAAACCTTGGGCACCAGCGATCACAGCACTGTCGGGTTCAGGGTTAGGGCAGGGAGGGAGACAAGTAAAACCAGTACTACAGTCATGGACTTCAGACGCAAGGACTTTGACAAAATGAGAAGGATAGTAAGGGAAACAACAGATGAAAAGGAGAATATAGGGGCAGTGGAGGAGTTATGGAAATCTATCAAAGGAGGGTCACTGAGAGCCACAGAAATGTGCATAAAAAAGGTTAAGAAGAGCAAAAGGGGGAAGAGACCAGTTTGGTTTACAAAGGAGCTTGCAGGGGCATCAGGGAAAGGAGAAGGGCTTTCAGAAAATTTAAGAGGATACTTAGCAAGGAAGATAGGAAAGAGTATAGGGAGAAGAGACATCTGGCAGGGAAGAAGATCAGTAGGGCAAAAGCAGATATTGAGGAGAAAATAGCCAAAAAAGCCAAAATGGGGGATAAAACTTTTTCAGATATGTGAGGGAGAGGAGGAGGGCAAGGCAGGATATTGCTAGGCTGAGGGGGGAGGGAATGATAAAATTGGAAAGGGACTGTGAAAAAGCAGAGGTAATAAATAACTAGTTTTGCTCAGTATTCATGAAGGAGGAGCACAGTAGGGGACCTGAGCTAATGTCGAAGGGAAAGGAGGGCAAATGGATGGATCAGAGCCTGTTCACTGTGGATAGGGTTAGGGTAGAGCTGGCTAGATTGGGGGTGGAAAAGGCAATGGGGCTGGATGAGTTATACCCCAGAGTGATCAGGGAAATGAAGCTGGAGTTTGACGCTCCATTGACAAGGCTCTTCAACTTGTCCCTGGGTACAGAGAGAGTGTTGTAGGACTGGAATAGGGCAGACATGGTGTCTTTATACAAGGGAGGTAGTAAGGAGGTGAAGGAGAACTATAAACCTGTCAGCCTCGCCTCAGTGGTAGGGAAGGTAATGGAGGCATTAATCAAGGAGAGGGTGGTGGATTACCTGTATGAGTGCAGCTTGCAGGACAGCAGATAGCATGGCTTCATGAAAGGGAAGTCATGCCAGATGAACCTGATTGAGTTCTTCGATTGGGTGACTCAGGTGATCGATCAGGGAGGGGCAGTGGAAGTAGTCTATCTGGACTTCAGTAAGGCCTTCGACACCAACCTCCATGGGAGGTTGGTGAGCAAGCTGGAAAGTCTGGGGTTGGGTGGGAAAATAACAAAGTGGGTGGAGGCCTGGCTGGTAGGAAGAACTCAGAGGGTGGTGCTAAATGGGGTATACTCCAGGATGGCAAGGATGAAGAGTAGAGTAACACAGGGGTCAGTTTTGGGTCCACTTTCTTTTAACATCTACATCAGCGATATAGTGGAGGGTTTGAGGGGGAGGGTATGCCTATTTGCTGATGATACAAAATTTGCAGTAGGGAGGACACCCCAGGGGGGGTGGATGACATGAGGCAAGACCTAAAGATGCTCGAGGAGTGGTCAGAGATGTGGCAGCTGAAATGTAATGCAAAAAAGTGCACTGTGTTGCATGCAGAGAGTAGAAACACATGAGCAGGATATACCCTAGGAGGGGAGGCAATCAAAGTAGCAGAACAGGTGAGGTATCTGGGGATCATAATCTCCACAAACCGGAAGGTAGGAAACCAATGTAGCAGGGTAGTGGGAAAGACCAATGGAATGTTGGCCTGTATAGTCAGGGGCATTACTAGCAGAAGAAGGGAGGTAGTAATGCCCCTTTACAAAGCCATGGTGAGGCCGCAACTGGACTACGGGATCCAGTTCTGGAGACCACATCTCTGCAAGGACATAGATGGGATGGAGAGGGTTCAGAGAAGGGTAACCAAGATGGTGCAGTGTATGCAGGGGAAGACATGTGAGCTGAGGTGTAATGAGCTGGATCTGTACACGCTGGAGACATGGAAGGAAAAGGGAGACATGATTGAAACTTTTAAATATGTGAAGGGGCTCAAAAATGTAGCAGAAGGGGGTTTACTTAAGAAGAAGGAAGGGCCAGAACTAGAGGGCATAGCCTCAGACTGCAGGGAAAAAGATACAGAGGCAATGCGAGAGGGCGAGTCTTCACAGCGAGGGTGGTGGAGCCCTGGAACAGACTGCCAGATGAAGTGGTGGGGGCTAAATCAGTGGAAGAATTCAAGAGGGCATGGGACAGGCATACGGGGCTGAGCACCGGGCAGAGGGTGGGGGCTTGCAGGGAGGGGGAGGTGTAGGAGGGAAAATGGGGTAGACTACATGGGCCAGTGTGGTCCTTTTCTGCCATCAAGCTTCCATGATTCTATGATCATTTAGTTGAAAATTGATGACCGGGAAAGGGACACTGAGCCAAGCTCATTTCCAGGTGGAAACCGGGGGAAGAGAATGGGGAGATAAATACTGTGGATAGCACAGATACAGTACACAGTTAATGCAATCACATAGCACTGACACAGTACACAATTATAATAAAGTAGAATAGAGAACATGAATAAAACAGGAGCAAGTATAATAAGAGAAAATAGCAAAAAATCAGGCAATTTAGCCACACCTACACTGGAGTAGGAGGCAAATGTAGGAGGGGCAGTAAGGTAGGGGAGAACAGGAGCAGTGGGGAGGGAAGTAGTTTCAGATGGTACCTGAAGGAAACAAGGCAGGTAGTGAGTAGGAGGGAGGATGCGAGTAGATTCCAGAGCAAAGGAAGATGATAGGAAAAGGATGATTGTTCAGCAAAGGAGTGGGTAAGAGTTTCCTTAGCAGAACACTGCAAAGAAAATGTTCAGGTTTCCCAACTTCTGTCAACTTTCAGTGTGCATAGCGCTCTATTTCTCTCTCGTGCTAACTTTCATCATTTACACCATTCATCTCCCAGTCCAGCTCTGGGTACGTCACTTTCTGCAGAGATTACAGGTTAACAATAACCCACGACAGGGTATGGGGTTATAGACATTTAATCCACGCTTCAGGTGCATTGTGACATGAGGCTGCAGGCCGAGTGTCCTCGCAGCGCCTGAGGCATGGGTTAAATGCCTATAACCCCATACCCTAGAGTGGGTTATTGCACTTATAACATGAGTTATGAGCAAAACAAGGGAAAAACCCACAGAAAGTTTTTTCCCCGTTTAAACAGCAAGAAATGTAGTGTATCCTGACACCTATCAAAATAGTCCCTAACAAATAATGCATAGTGCACTGCTGTTATGCACATAGAAATGTCACATATATAGTACCGACATGAGTTGTGACATTTCTTGCACATAACATTGTGTGTTACCTTGCCTAACACGTTTACATTACCCCCACACCCACACATGCACATGCAGCTGGCAGAATCTTTCTCACTCTCTTGCAGGGCAGGGGCACAGTGCACAGCCTCTCAACAGCTCCCTAATGTTGCTGGATGTGGAATGGCACTATGATGTTGTGGGAGTCAGCCACCCACACTGTGCACTGTCACCAAAGGATATGATTTCAATGACATGCAAGCTGCTAAGGAATTATCAGAAATATGTGTTCTGGGGCTCTCCCCTTCAATTTGCACCACTACTGTACCTCTCCCCCCATGCTCACCTTATGGTGTCTAATTATTGCTCTTTCTCTGACACCATTGGGTGTGGGACCAGCAAGCGGCAATGGACAACAGGCTATGATGAATCTCTGCATGACACTGCTGTCTTTCATGGCACTGCAGAGTACAACTAATGTGCATGAATTACTGGATCAGCTGGGGACTGGAGGGAACCACAAACACTGACATCTCTTCCTGCATCTGCACCACTTGCAAACTGACCCAGGAAGTGACGGTGGGGGGGGAGTCCAAGCATCACACTGGGGCATGCCATGAATACTCGGCACAGAGAAAGGAGAGAGACAGAGTGAATGGGCACCTGAAGTACAGACTTAGCACCGGTGCACGCTGGTAGAAGGGAGACAGGATGTGATACACACACAGACCACAAGTGTTCTGAATTACTTTATCTCTCTCTCTCTCTCTCTCTCTCTCTTTCCTAGGTCTCCACAGCCTATTGCACTACTCATCGGATGTGTCTCTCTGTCACTCTCCTTCTATTTGGGATTCTGTGGAGTCGGGCCAAAACTGCTTTCCTATCATCACCCCCCCACGCACACACACACACTCCACAGAGTCTCAAGTGCTGTTTTAATGCCCGTTACCTTGCTTGTGACTGATAGAGATGAGAGTGAGACACAGAGACAGTAGTGTGCCATTACAGCTGTATTACAGCAGGAACACACCCATTTCTTACAAAGATATTTGCTCACCTGTTATTCTTTCCTTTTGGAAACACAGACTTAAAACATTGAAGTAGGACACATTCACTCTTACAAGATGTGCTGTGCTTGCTCTCTCTCTCTCTCTCTCTCTCTCTCTCGTTGAGCATGATCTCTCTTGGGGGTTGGGGGGAACAAAGCAGAACTTACAAACTTTCATTGTCTTGTACACCATGTAGGATTGGGGAGGACTCACACAACAGCATGTAGGACCGGGGAGGAATGACACACCGACAGGGGAATTGGCTACAGCACTGTCAGGCAGCCACTAACTTACTGCTGTGGCTCTGTCTCATTTAGGTGCCTCTATAATGACTCCCTGTCAGTGCTGAAATTTCCCAGAGATAACAAGTCTTGCTCTGCCCAGGAATCTTGCTGGCTGGGCATCTCACCCCAACTGTGGATTAAATAGTGAATTTAATCAACAGTCAGGTGATGCTGTTTGTCCAATGAGCTTTCACCCTTTTTTCAGCCCATGTTATAATTGTCATTTATACTTCTACCTTAGTAGGGACTGATTTCTCTCCCCCTTCCCCCATCCAACTAGCACAGTGTGTGGATAGTGAAACAAGGTCTATTATTTCCATGTATTTATCTGGCTCCAGTACTGGTCAATCTCATTGCTCAGTAGTACAGCATTTCACTACAGCCTTGGGAATGAGCTCATGAATTTGCATCCTGGGCTGGCAGACAGTGGATCTAGTGTGTGTGTGTGTGTGTGTGTGTGTGTCTCAGTAGTGGGGAGGTGGGCATCAGTGAACACAGGCACACGAGTAAGTGCCTGTGTTCACTGTGTTTGTGTGTATGTATGTGTATCAAGAGCCAACAACAGCAGTGTCTACATTAAGTTGATGTGTAAGGTTTAATATTTTGTTCTATTATTATGGTGTAAGTGTGGGATTATTACATATAGTTTAATACATGGGGAGGAGTGCATAATGAGAATTTAATGCACACCGAAGGTGTGGGATGCTACATAAACCCTGAGGGCAAAACCCGAGGGGTTTATTAAAGCATCCCGCACTGAGGATGTGCAGTGAATTTGGGTTTTGCACTCCTCCATGTGTTATTTTATATAATTGCTAAGGGACTGTTTTTTTGCCAGCTACTGTACCACAACAGAAATAAAGCACTGTCAAAGCAAATCTGTGTGAGTGTGCATGATTTATTGTAACATTTTTTGTTCAAAGTAACTATAGAAGCACATAAATTGTACAAAGTAGTACCTGAGTAATGTTAATTTATAAAAACACTGTTTAGTTTGTATTCTTGTTGCTAGCCATTGGAAGACAGAAATCTTGCTTGTAGAGCAGAAAGCAGCTAACTAAAAGAAGCTACCATTTTCTTACTAATTTAACATTTCTATCTCAGCAGTAGTCAGTGTGTGTTGAGATTAAGCAGACAGATACTTTATTAGAAGTAGAAGGGGTCTTATTTAGGGTTTACAAAAAAAGAAAAGAAAGAAAGTCAGTGTGTGTTCTGTGCTGGGAAGGGTACTGTATCAACTTACTTTGCTAAATCAGTAGGAGGAGAGAGAGCTTAATTGGGGGTGTGGCTTAGACAATATAAAAGCAGGTGACTCCAGTTACAACTTCCTGTTGCTAGCCTTTGGAAGACAGAAATCTTGCTTGTAGAGCAGAAAGCAGCTAACTAAAAGAAGCTACCATTTTTCTTACTAATTGCCTTCCATCCAACCAACCCTAAGCCAGTTCTACTTTTATAGCCACTGGATTTGACTGACAACAGGAACTTCCTGTTTGGCAGTAGGAAGGGAAGGGAAGGATCATAGAGAAACATTAGTTTTGTCAATCCTAAAGGGAAAAAGTAGCTCACTCTCCCCCCCAAGCTGCTGGTGGTCTGACACTGAGCAAGGAAGAAGGAGGCTACTGAAGAATATAGGAAGTTGCTGTCCCAGAACAGGAAGGGTGAGAGCTGTAAGGAGAGGAGAGAATAAGCATACAGAGAAACAGGAGAGGGGACACAAAATAAGACATGATAGGAGTGGTGCAATGCAATGGCTGTGGGGCGGCAGTGTTCCGGGAGACATTCTGGAGGCTGTGATGCTGCCCTATTTGCAAGCACCTCTCTGGTCTGAGGGAGGAGGTTGCCCGTCTCTAGGCCGACCTGGCTAGGATTCGAGAAAAACCTCCTCCCCCACCCAGGGACCACCAGGGCCAATGCCACTACCTCAGAGGTTGCCAAGAAAGAGGAAAGGCTGGACCAGGGTGGGCTCAGGGAAGGAGAGGATGGTGGAACAGAGTTGAATCCCACCAGCTGTACCTCTCCACAGTTCATACGCTGTTCTGGTGGATAGTGGTTCCTCTATGGAGGCACCGAAGTGGAGACCAAGGAGGATGCTGGGAACCTTCACAAAACAGACCCACAGGAAGGTGGCATGAGACCCCACAGGGGAAGAAAACAACTCCTGGTGGGGGACTCAATCATTAGTGCGTAGAAGTGGGGGAGGAAGGGGAGAGAGAGGTAAGGTGTCTGTCTGGCGTCATGGCTTGGAGGGACAGGAAGCGAATTCTCAGGATTGTGGGAGCAGCTGCATGAGGGAGGGAGCTGGATGTCATTGTCCACCTAGGGACAAATGACCTGGCTAGGAATGGGATCAGAGCAGTGCAAGAGGAGTTTGTAGAGTTGGGGAGGAGTCTTAGACAAGTAGTGCATATGGTAACCTTCTTAGAGGTGCTGCCTGTCTATGGCAAGGGTGATGCTAGGGCACTCCTCACCAGGGAATTCAATGAATGGTTGAAAAACCAGTGTGGAGCTCAGGGTTTTGGCTTCACTGGGGACTGGGGAGCCACCTGGAGGGATGCAGGCCTATACTGGTGCGATGGTCTGCATCTGTCCGGGGGAAGGATCCAGGATCCCAAGTGAGAGGTTTAAATGCTTCATTGGCAAGCATTTAAACTAGCCAAGGTGGAAGGCACTGAAAAGGAGCATTGAAATCCCAGTCTCCCCCCCCACAAAACATGGTAATTAGTGAGGTAAACACCAAGGTAGAGAAGTCATTAGGGAGCAGGACAGAGGTAAATGTAAACAAGCATTTGTCAATGCCGAACGTTCGCTTGCAGGTATTTGCAGTGGTGTTTGGCATGTATGGTGCTTTACCCTAATGCCCTGTGCGATTGCTGGTATTTGGACAATAAATTGTCAGCATGACCTTTTTGTTACCCCATTGTGCGCTACATAGGCGGAAACATGTTTTGGGCAGGATGTGAAAATGACAGCTGTACTGCTCATAAGGAAGTGTAGTAAAATGGCAATGTTGAAAATCTGGAGTGGAAATATTGAAAATTCACAAACCTAGGAGTGTGCGTGGGAACTGTGCAATGCACGCTCGTACAACAGTCATTGTTAGGGATTTTTTCACCAAATTGTCAACACTGGCATTTTAAAACCTCTGCTAATGAACAGTGTCACTGTGATTGTCTTACTGTGTGCCATACATACATTGATTTTGCACACCGACTGCACCATTGTGCACTACATGGGCGGAAACACGTTTTGGGCAGGATGTGAAAAATGACAGCTGTACTGCTCATAAGGAGGTGTGGTAAAATGGCAATGTTGAAAATCTGGAGTGAAAATATTGAAAATTCGCAAACTTACGAGCGTGCGTAGGAACTGCACAACGCACGCTCGTAAAACAGTTATTTTTAGGAATTTGTTCACCAAATTTTCAACATAGCCATTTTAAGATCTCTGCTCATGAACAGTGACACTGTGATTTTCTTAATGTGTCCCATACACTGAGTTCACACAGCGACTGTGCCATTGTGCGCTACATGGGCGGAAACACATTTTGGGCAAGATGTGAAAAATGACAGCTGCAGTGCTCATAAGGAGGTGTGGTAAAATGGCAATGTTGAAAATGTGGAGTGAAAAATATTGAAAATTCGCAAACTTACAAGCGTGCATAGGAACTGCACAACGCAGTCTCGTAAAACAGTCATTTTTAGGAATTTTTTCACCAAATTTTCAGCACAGCCATTTTAAGACCTCTGCTCATGATCAGTGTCACTGTGATTTTCTTTATGTGTCCCATACATTGAGTTTACACACCGACTGCGCCATTGTGTGCTACATGGGCAGAAACACATTTTGGGCAGGATGTGAAAAATGACAGCTGTACTGCTCATGAGGAGGTGTGGTAAAATGGCAATTTTGAAAATCTGGATTCCAAATATTGAAAATTCACAAACGTATGAGCGTGCATAGGAACTACGCAACGCACGCTCGTAAAACAGTCATTTTTAGAAATTTTTTCACCAAATTTTCAACATAGCCATTTTAAGACCTCTGCTCATGAACAGTGTCACTGTGATTTTCTTAATGTGTCCCATACATTGATTTCGCACACCTACTGCGCCATTGTGCGCTACATGGGCAGAAACACGTTTTAGGTGAGATGTGAAAAATGACAGCTGTACAACTCATAAGAAGGTGTGATAAAATGGCAATGTTGAAAATCTGGAGTGAAAATATTGAAAATTCGTGAACTTACAAGCCTGCGTAGGAACTGCGCAATGCACGCTAGTAAAACAGTCATTTTTTAGAATTTTTGCACCAAATTTTCAATATGTGGTTTTTGGGACCCCAACTCATGAATGATGTCACTGTCATGGTGTTATTCAAGCCCAAAGGGTGATTTCACGCAGTGACTGTGCAGTGCCTGTGAAATCACCCTTCGGGCCCGAATAACGCCAAGACAGTGACATCATTCATGAGAAGGGGTCCCAAAAACCCCATGTTGAAAATTTGTGAAAAATTCCAAAAATGACTTGAGATATGCAAAAGTTGAAACCCCCATCTAGCCCATTATACAGCTTACGGCATTTCTCAGTTCGCGGTCGCTTTGAAGAGTGCAGGCGTGTTCCCAGTCCACGAAGATCTCATCGCTGGAGTACAGAGGTAAGTATGGGGTGAGTGGTGGGGAGGCTGAGTGCGCAATGGGTGGGTGCGGGTTGTGGGAGGGGGTCTGGGAGATGCGCCACGGGACCATTTTTATTTTACAGGTTAAAAAAAAATGACGATGTGGGATGTTTCCCATGCTGGGGTGGGCTCCCAGCATGGCAGAAGATGGCTGGGGGGGCCGAGGAGCTGACAGGGGATTGGGCACCCCGTCGGCAAACTACACGGGGGGCCGAGGAGCTGACAGGGGATTGGGCACCCCTGTCCGGGCAACAAAACACGAATGTTTGCCATGCTGGGGTGGGCTCCCAGAGTGGCAGCAGGATGGCTTGGGGGCCATGGAGCTGATGGGGTATTGGGCACCCCATCAGCAAACAACATTTTTCACGCTGGGGTGGGCTCCCAGCGTAGCACCAAAAGCTTTGGGGGGTGCGTGGCCGTGAGGGGGTGGCGGTGGTGCTCAGTATGGCAGCGGTGTTTTGCTTAAGCAGAGGAACACTGCTGTCATACAGAGCTCCTGCACCCATTGGTGCAGGACCGTCATGCCTGCTCAAGGGAGCAGTGCATTGGATGGGAGAGGCACACCTCCAAAGTGTGCTACTCTCCCAAAAACGTTCCTTGAGCATGCGTGCAAGTGAACATAAAAAAGGCTAAGGCAGTAAGGACAGGGATGAGGCTAAAAGGGGTAAGGCCATCAAAAAGTGGAGGGTGATGAGTACCAATACCCATAGTCTGTGTAACAAGCTCCCTGAACTAGTGGCCTTGATGGAAGGTGGTTGCCTGGATATTGTGGCAGTCACAGAAACATGGTACACAGAGAACCATGACTGGGATGTCAACATACCAGGATACACAATCTACAGGAGGGACAAGGAGGGTAAAAGAGGAGGAGGAGTAGCTCTCTATGTAAAGGAAGGAATCAAAGCAACAGAACTAAAGAGTAAACAGGGAGCAGATGAGGTACTCTGGGTCACCCTGGAGACAGGAAATGGCACCACAATCCGCATGGGGGTTGTATACAGACCCCCATCTCAGGGGGAAGGAATAGACAAGGAAATGATGGAAGACATCCTTAGAAAGGCAGAAAAAGGGGAGATATTGTTGATGGGGGACCTGAATATGCCAGATGTTAACTGGAGCACCTTTGCTGCAGGCATATCCAAGAGCAGGGTCATTCTTGATGCCCTACAAGGGGCATGCCTCAGACAGCTAGTATTGGAACAATCTTAGACCTGGTACTCTCAAATGGGGATGGAGAAAGAATCTCAGATTTAGAAGTGGGTAGCCATCTGGGAACAAGCGACCACCAAACAGTGTGGTTCATGATAAACACAGCCATACAATCAAGCCATACAAAAGCAAGAGTATTGGACTTTAGGAGGGCTGACTTTGGGAAAATGAGAGAGTGCCTCAGAAAAGCACTAGCAAACAGGCAAGAAGGAGGGGTGAAGAAACAATGGGGAGTAAGCAAAACAGCCATCACAGAGGCAACAAGCCTTTGTGTAAAGTAAATCAACAAACACAATGAAGGAAAAAAATGCTATGGTTCTCAAAAGAGGTAGCAGGGAAGATTAAGGAGAAAAGGACAGCATTCAGGAAATATAAGGAAACACAGAAGGAGTGGGACAGAGAACTTTATCAGTTAAAGCAGAAAGAGGCAGGGAAGGCAGTCAGAATAGCAAAGGCCCAAACCAAGGAAAGGATAGTTAACTCTGTTAAGAAGAGGGATAAGACCTTTTATAGGTACATTAGGGAGTGAAAAAAGACCAAAGGAGGGATACTGAGGCTTAATAAAGGGGAGGGAATGTGGGCAGAGGGTGACAGTGAAAAAGCAGGATACTGAACAAATACTTCTGCTCAGTATTCACAAAGGAAGAGGAGGGGAGGTACCTAAACCAAACAAGAGAAACACTCTGAAGACGGGGGTCGATACCAATCCATTTACAGAAGAAAGGGTTCTGAAAGAACTAATAAAATTGAAGGTGAACAAAGCAATGGGGCCTGATGGGATTCACCCAAGAATTTTAAAGAACTAAGGGTAGAACTGGTGACACAGCTGACTACTCTCTTAAACAAATCATGGGAGGATGGGGTGGTACCTGAGGACTGGAGGAGGGCAGTTGTGATTCCTTTTCACAAATATGGGAGCAGGACAGAGGCAGGAAACTACAGACCAGTTAGTTTGACCTCAGTGGTAGGGAAAATGATGGAATCACTTCTGAAGGAAAGAACTGTTGAATACCTAGAGGCCAGTGGGGCACAGGACCCAAGGTAGCATGGATTCATGATGGGAAGGTCATGTCAGATGAATCTAATAGATTTCTTTGACTGGGTGACCAAAGTAGTAGACCAGGGAGGGGCTGTGGACATGGTCTACCTAGATTTTAGCAAGGCATTTGATACTGTCCCACACAAAAGATTAATATACAAGTTAGCCAGCCTTGGAGTGGTTCCCAAGGTGGTAGCCTGGACGCAATGGGTAGTAGTAAATGGAGTCCACAGTGAAGAAAGGAGGGTTACTACTGGGGTACCACAGGGTTCAGTACTGGGACCGGTCCTTTTTAATGTCTTTATAAGTGACACTGCAGAGGAACTGGAAGGAAAAGTATGTCTCTTTGCAGATAACACAAATATCTACAACAGAGTTGATACACAAGATGGAGTGGAAAGGATGAGAAGGGACTTGGCAGGTTGGAGGAATGGTCAAATGTATGGCAGCTCAGATTCAATTCAAAGAAGTGCAAGGTAATGCACTTGGGAAACAAAAACCCAGGGGAAGAGTACACAATGGGGAGTGAGATACTGACAACAGTAAAAATGGAAAGGGACCTTGGGGTAATTATATCAGATGACCTAAAGATGGGCAAGCAATGTGAGAAGGCAGTAAGAAAGGCTAGGGGGACACTGGGATGCATAGGGAGAGACATCAATAGTAGAAACAGAAGTTGTTATCCCTCTGTACAGACAGTTGGTGAGACCCCATCTGGAGTACTGTGTGCAGTTCTGGAGACCCCATCTCTGCAAAGACATAGACAGAGTGGAGGCTGTCCAGAGAAGGGGAACCAAAATGGTGCAGGGTCTACACCAGAAGACATATGAAGAAAGACTAAAGGAGCTCAATATGTATACCCTTGAGGAAAGAAGGGAGAGAGGGGACATGATAGAAACTTTCAAGTACCTCAAGGGAATCAACAAAGTCCAAGAGAGTAGTATCTTTCAGAAAAAGAGATGTGCACGAACAATGGGGCACAATTTGAAGACAGAGGGGGGCGGCTCAGAGGTAATTTGAGGAAGCATTTTTTCACGGAGAGGGCTGTGGATGCATGGAACAGCTTCCCTGAGGAGGTCGTGGAGTCAAGAACAGTGGGGGAATTCAAGAATGCATGGGACAGACATAAGGTAGTCCTAGTAGGGGGTGGGAGGAAGTAAGCTGTTAGTTAACTAGGATCTGCAGCTTATCTGTTAGGTAGGAAAATGGGTAGACTTGGTGGGCCAAGCGGTCCTTATCTGCCATCTAATTCTATGTTTCTATGTTTCTTCAGTGCTAAAAATTTACTAACTTGAATCCTGAAGCTGAACATCAAAGTCAAGAGAACGGCATAAAACTAGTAACACAGAATTGCTTCTAATTGTGTGCTGAATTAAGTAAACTTTAATTTATTAAATATTTTAAACTATTTTTTATTTACTGTGCAAAATCTTCTAAAAAAACATTTGTGTGCAAGGCTGACCTCCGAAAATCAGTTATTATGGAGACATGCCAAATGAGCAGGGATGACCTGTCGCAACATTTCTCTGATGAGGGTAGAGACAGAAAAACACGGAGTGTCAAGCAAGCAATAATACCCTCCAGGGTGGGCAGTATTGGGCAATACCGGACCACCCAGGGGCATAATGAGGCCCGACGACACAGGCAGAGGGCCTTATAGCCCCTTGAAAGTCCAGTATTGCCCATACTGCCCATCCTGGAGGGTACTATTGCGCTTAAAAAATGGGCCACTGTGTTATATATGATTAAAATTAAAAATGTTATGTCTATATGCTCAAACATATTTATTTTGTAATAAAATAGTTCTTCCACCTACAATAGACTTTTTTTTTGCCCTAGGGACTTTTGTACTACAGGAGCCTCCATACATGTGAACAGGAGCTGGCTGTCAATGCAACCCTTCCCCTCCCAATCTTTTATTTTTTTTACTGATTTCTAAATGCCCCCTCCCCCCCAAGAATTTGTTTTTCTGTCCCCTCACCTCAATTTTATCTGTGCAGAACTGAGATTAAGAGCAATCCAGCAGCACGGTTCTTCAGTGAGGTGTGTGGCTGTAGTGAAAAGAGTATGCCACTATGTTCGTGTACGGCGCTAAGACTTAACACAGAAATCACAGAGGTCAAGCAAGCTGACAGAAAAAGAAAACCAACTTTAAAAATATTGCAGGTTATTCTGTACTTAGTTGCTTTGCTGTG
Organism: Neoceratodus forsteri; assembly: GCA_016271365.2. Lineage (NCBI taxonomy): Eukaryota > Metazoa > Chordata > Ceratodontiformes > Ceratodontidae > Neoceratodus > Neoceratodus forsteri. The sequence goes on from CM057451.1 coordinate 152,662,017, forward strand.
CATTTTTCAGAGGGGTTATTCAGCAGGCTTATGATTTTTTTGCTGCTCAGATCAGGAGAACTGGGTTGGGAGTCATGGCGGCATGTTTGTGAGCTTCATTCCCTGGAGAAGGACATGCTGCTGGCTTGCGTGTTTTACTACATCAGGAGGATTTTGGGGAAGTGGTGGGTGGAAGTAGTAGGTCTGTCCCATTAAAGTAGAGAGTTACTGGCCTGCAGTTAGGCTGGAGAGCAGAAAAGCTATCTGCCAGAATGGCTATGGGACAGCGGGAGTAGCATTTTTTAGAACGCAAGTGATTATGGCTCAGCGCAAGAGCGGGGTCAGGAAACTTGTTGCTTTTGAATTGTTTGTGGCTGTAAGGAATGAGCAATCGTCTCTCTGTCCCCTGGCTGTAAATGTGTTTTTTTTTTTTTTTGTTTTAAAAAAAACACAGCAGGCATCAAACTAGGGAGCTTTGGAGGAGGGGGGAGGGATGTATGTCTTGCTAAGTGAGACAAAAAAAAAGCCGGCTATTTCAAATTCAAATGAGAGGGTTTTAGCCAACTGGAAATTAGGGTGGGCACTTGGATATTTCAGTGGGGGGAAGGGGAACTGGGGCTGGTACTTTTTATTTCCTGGGCATCTACTGAAAGTTAATGTACCCGCCTGGCAAGGGTACTAGCCAATCAGATGCCAGGAAATAAAAAGCCCATTTTCTAAAGGACATTAGAGATTGAGGAAAAGAACTGTCTTGTGCCATAGCTGGTGGCTTTCTGAGGTGAATTTACTCAGAAAAAGGTGAGTGTCTCAGAGCACTGTTTTACAATGCCTTTTTTGTGTGCTCACTTGTGGCACCACTGTGCAGTTCAGTGAGCAAGAGCTGCTACTGTAGTTTCATTTTCCATTGCAAAAGCTGGTGCGTGTTCGCCATTATAACCCATCGGTTATAACAGCAAATTATAACCTGCTTTTCCTATGGAAAAAAACAGTCCCCAGTTATTACATACAGAATAATGCATAGGTGACTGTGTGATATGTTTTTTTACACACCTGGGGTGTATTTTATCACATAAACCATGAGATCACTCACTAGTCAATTTCTGTCTGTATTATTAACCAGCCAAAATAACACATGACTGGGAGTTTTTCACACAGCACCCCATCCCCGACAATACCTGTGCTTCAGCAATTTAAACTGACTACAGACAATGTATCTGGCATTTAGGGAGACCAGCATATAATGACAAACATTGTAATGACCATGTTGAGGACATGCCTGATTATTTTGTTTGAGTAACAGATGACTTAAATGTAAACCATCAACTTCACTACTTGTTACCTGGGATGTTTGTTTAATAACAACCCCACCTGATCGGGATAATTCAAGTTGCCAACTTTTGGTATTTATCTGAGCTACTGGGGTACAATGTCATGCATTTACTCATTTTTATTAGAAAATTGGCTTTTTATTTCCTGGCATCTGATTGGCTAGTACCCTAGCCAGGGGGGTACATTAACTTTCAATAGATGCCTAGGAAATAAAAAAGTACCAGTCCCAGTGCCCCTTCCCCCCACTGAAATATCCAAGTGCCCACCCTAATTTCCAGTTGGCTAAAACCCTCTCATTTGAATTTGAAATAGCTGCAATTTTTTTTGTCTTGCTTGGCGAGACATACGACTCTCCCCCCTCCTCCAAAGCTCCCTAGTTTGATGCCTTCTGCATTTTTTTAAAAAACAACAACAAAAAAAAAAACATTTACAGCCGGGGGACAGAGAGAGGATTCCTCATTTCTCACAGCCGCAAACAATTCAAAAGCAAACAGTTTCCTGACCCCGCTCTTGCGCTGAGCCATAATCACTTACTTTTTAAAAAACGTTACTCCCGCTATCCCGTAGCCATTCTGCAGATAGATTTTCTGCTCCCCAGCCTAACTTCAGGCAGGTAACTCCCTACTTTAATGGGACAGACCTACTACTTCCGGCCTCACTTCCCCAAAAGCCTCCTGATGTAGTAAAACATGTAAGCCAGCAATTTGTCCTTCTCCAGGAAATGAAGCTCACAAACGTGCCGCCACAACTCCCAACCCAGTTCTCCAGATCCATGCAGCAAAAAAATCATAAGCCTGCTGAATAACCCCTCTGAAAAATGCACAAGAAAGCAACTAAATACAGAATAACCTGCAGTATTTTTGAAGTTGCTTTTCTTTTTTCTATCAGCTTGCTTGACCTCTGTGATTTCTGTGTTAAGTGTCAGCGCCGTACACGAACATAGTGGCATACTCTTTTCACTACAGCTACACACCTCACTGAAGAACCGTGCTGCTGGATTGCTCTTAATCTCAGTTCTGCACAGATAAATTTGGGGGTGAAGGGACAGAAAAACAAACTCTTGGGGGGTTAGGGGGCATTTACAAATCAGTAAAAAAAATAAAAGATTGGGGGGGGGAGGGTTGCATTGACAGCCAGCTCCTGTTCACATGTATGGAGGCTCCTGTAGTACAAAAGTCCCTAGGGCAAAAAAAAAAGTCTAATGTAGGTGGAAGAACTATTTTATTACAAAATAAATATGTTTGAGCATATAGACATAACATTTTTTATTTTAATCATATATAACACAGTGGCCTATTTTCTAAGTGCAATAATACCCTCCAGGGTTGGCAGTATGGGCAATATCAGACCTTCCATGGGCTATAAGGCCCTCCACCTGCAGCGTCGGGCCTCATTACACCCTGGGCAGTCCGGTATTGCCCAATACTGCCCACCCTGTCAGGTATTATTGCTTGCATACCAACTACTGTACCTGAATTTTTAACAGGCTCACAGGAAAACAATTCAGTTACAATGTGCAAACCAAACAACTCTTATACAGTATTAACATCTTTTATTAACAAACCTGAATAAAACTAGACATAAACATAACTATTTTGCCTGCACAGTACCTACAGTATCAGGCATTTAAGCATCCCAGTTCAAGAAGCTACTTGCTGGTAGAGGCATGTCAGAAGGCATTTCTGATGCCTACAGATGCATTTTTTTTGTAAACACATTCTTAATCCAATATAGTACCGCATTTAAAAAATCTGTTAGGTTGTGATTCAATCAAACAATTAATCAAAATCTTTATTTAACCAGGCGAACATCATTGAGCAAGCTCATTTTCAAGATGGACCTGGAAAGGGGAGGTTAACAATACATACAAAGGAATACTCAGTTACATCATAATTGGGTAAACAATATCTATAAAATGAATTCACACTTAAACAGTATTTACATACAGCAGTAATTATTATACACAGGAAGTTTATAATACACATAAAACAGAGTATTAAAAAGAGCAATTAAGCTAAGACCATGAAGAGTATGCAGCTAAAAAGTAAAGCAACTGAAGTACAGTATATACAGGTTAAATGTATGCAACTATAATTATAGTGTGTATTTGAAGCATCCTTGAACATAATTATTGATTGAAGGAGCTTGGTGGGGCATGAGAGGGGTGGGGAGGGGGACACAAGAGAATGAGTAAGGAGAGGTACATGGTACATGCCTGTAAGGGCATGTAGTGATTGCAGGGGTGAGGGTGGCAACAGTTAGGGAGTAGAAAGCAAAATACCATGATGGTGTCAAGGGGTTAAGCAAGGAGTGTAGGTGGGAGCCAGGGTGACATGGAAAAGGAACTAATGATAAGGAAAAACACACAGGGTCAGGAAAGAAGGAGCAGTCAGGTAAGTTCTTATAGGCTGTAACATTGCCCAAGAGGGGTGGGAAAGAAGCATCAGTAAAGGGATGCACTGGAGCAGATGGAGCTGAGGCTAGGGGAAGGTGACATCAGGGGAAGCAGTTACAGGATTCCTTGATAGAGTGAGAATAACGTGCTTTGAAGGCTGATAGACTGGGTAAGCCAACTTCAGGGTTTTTTGCAAGTTGTTCCATAGAGAGAGTACAGCGTGAGATATGGCAGACCTGCCAAAGCGTGACTTGAACTTTGGTACTGCAAGGAAAATAACAGAGGAACTCCATAAGGCGTATTTACCTATCACACCTAGAGGAAGACAATGCGAGATGTACAGAGGTAACATCTTTGTGATGGCCCTAAATGTCCAGAGAGCTGCATTCCTCTGTCTTCTGTAGTTAAGGGATGGCCAGCCTACTGCAGCGTAAAGGGAGCAGTGATGTGTGGAGAATGGGAGACCAGTTATGAACTTCAAGGCCTGATAGTAGAGTATGTCTAATTTAGCCAGGGCAGACACGGGGCCTTAGCTGTAAAGGAAATCTGCGTAGTCCAATAAAGTAAGGAATGTGATTTGGTTGTGATTATTCAGTTTTATTAATTGTGATACTACAGGAGTGATCTACTTAGCCTCACGTGAGTGTGGCTGTTTTTATACTGCAATGAGCAGAAAAAAAACAAAGGTTTGGGTAGGCGTGCACATCCATGTGCTCAAGGGTTGAAATCTTGCATGTATATGCTACTGTGCTCCATGTTAAAAATTCAGGGCATGCAAATTAACATGAATACCCATTTGTTGGGATAGAAAAAGGTTTTCCAAATGTCATGGGTGGAAACTTTGATAGCAAACTACTTAGGAGAGAGCATAATGGATATATGTTATTGGAGCAATTCAGTGGCTTGGCCTAAATGATCACCTGAACTTGCTGCTTTGCTTGCTTGAGTTGAAAAAAACAATACATATACATATATATTTTTATATATATAGTGGGGTACGGTCGTGCCACTATAGTTAAGGTTCAGCGGTCAGTTACATACTAAAGTCAAATGTTTGGGCATTACTAACTTTGGATCCGTTCAACAGATTTGCCTAAAATTTGGTACACCTGGTGGGGCATGGTAGATCTTTTAATCTACCAAATTGTGTTTTGGTCAGACTTACGGTCTTTGCGTATGAACGTGCTGAAAATGCAAAATTATCTGTTTTTGGAGGCAGCTTTTGGGGATTTTGGATGTGGCCCTGCATGGCCGTTGTGTTGTGTTGTGTTGTGTGTCACTCTGTGAGATGGCTTGTTTGAAAGAGCTTTGGTGGCTGAACATGACGCTTTTTGTTTGGTGAAAAAATCTTAAGGCATTCAAAAGTTATGCCACTTTTAAGTTCCCATTATAAGTCAATGGGAAAATGTATATTTATGTTTTGCGAACAAAGAATGGGGTTCTGGCCATCTGGTCCCACCTGGCAATCAAAGATTTTGCAGCCTTGCCGTTCAAGAATCTTTGTCCCCAAGGATTTTTAAAATTCTTTGATCGTGAGGTCCGCCATCTTGTTTTCAGTTTTCCGATTGGAAAAACACAAATATCTCGGCTCAGGGGTCACTTCTGAAGTAAAACTTGGATGGGTTTTACTCAAGGGGATGCCGATCTATTGAGCCATGGCTTTGGTTTTATCTAAATTGGTCAAAAAATAGAGTTTTGAGCTTTTGAAATCTTCGTTCGTGCCTTGCTAACGATCTTTGATCGCGAGCCTGCAAAATCTTTGATCGAGAGATTCTTTGATCACGATCGTGCATCACGAGCGAGGAACAAGATGGCTGAATTTTTATATTGATTTTTGTAGCCCATGTGTGCCCTAGAAAGTAATATGAGGGTGGGTTTTGCTCAGGGGGCTTTGTTCTGCCCAGTGTGAATAAAAATACATAACTTTTAATTATCCCTGATAGTCTAGAGGCCCCCTCCCCTCGATCATGATAATATAGATAAAGATCTCTGTATCCCTGATAATCTAGTGGCCTCCCCAATGTGTATTTATTTATATTTGTTGTTTTATCCCTGGTAGTCTAGCGCCCCCCGATCTGTATTTAATTATTATTATTCATATTCCTAGTAGTCTAGTGTTTTTTAGTTATTAGCTCATTCCCCACCCTCTTGTCTACATCATTTTAGTTCACTCCCTTGTCAGTTAATTTACTGTGTTAGTACTAGTGTGAATTCAAAGAGGCACTCTGAAATTATTTCTGAGCACCTCTTTCAATTAGTGCTGGTACTACACACAGCTGGTGGCTGGCCATGGAGGTGAGAGGTGGGCTGTGCCAGTCGCCAGCTGGGAAAGGGTGGGGGCTGCTGTGTGGGCTGGCACAGCTGGGTGGGGGGGTGACTAGACTACCAGGTAATATCAAACGCTTATCTTTTTCAAAATGATGTGGGTGGGGCCACTAGACTACCAGGGATATGAATAATAATACTAATTAAATACAGATGGGGGAGCACTAAACTACCAGGGATAAAACAACAAATATAAATAAATACACATGGGGGCACTAGACTACCAGGGATAAAACAACAAATATAAATAAATACACATTGGGGGAGCCACTAGACTACCACGGATGCAGAGATCTTTATCTATATTATCATGATCGGGGGAGAAGGGGACCACTAGACTACCAGGGATAATGAAAAGTTCTGTATTTTTATTCACATAGGGCAGAATGAAACCACCTGAGAAAAACCCACCCTCATATTACTTTCTAGGGCACCCCTTGGCTACAACAATCTATTTTAAAATCTAGCCATCTCGTCCCTCGCTCTTTGTTCGCAAGCGAGCAATTTCTTTGACCACGAGCCTGCAAATTCTTTTGATCATGAGATTCTTTGATCGTGATCGTGCATCGCAAGCGAGAGATGACATGGCTAGATAAAAAAATAAATTTTCTCAGTCTAGGGGTGTGCTAGGAAGACAAATGAGGGTGGATTTTACTGAGGGGGCTTTGTTCTGGTGAACCATGGTGGTGGTTTACTGCCATTCTGTTATTTTTTTTAAATTTGAAGAGTTTTTATTCTTTGATAATGACCCTGCAAATTCTTTGATTGCGAGCCTACAAATTCTTTGCTTGCGAGATTCTTTGATCACGATTGTGCATCGCAAGAGAGGGATGAGATGGCCAGATAAAAAAATCAATTTTCTCAGCCCAGGGGTGTCTTAGGAAGACAAATGAGGGTGGGTTTTACTCAGGGGTCTTCATTTTGTCGAACCATGGCAGTGGTAAACCACAATTCCATCATTTTTTGAATTTATAAGATTTAAAATTCTTTGTTCATGACCCTGCAAATTCTTTGATCGTGAGCCTGCAAATTCTTTGATCGTGAGATTCTCTGATCGCAAAATAGGGACAAGATGGCCAGATTTTTTATAATGGAATAGATAGGGAAATTTTACTAATCTTTAACTTGAATATCTTGGAAACAGTTTGGTCTTTTTACTTGAAATTTGGAGGGTATTTACGTCATGTCCTGTAGATGTGAACTATGGTGTTTACATGTCGGATAAAAAATTTTTGTGGAGATATTGCGTGACGCTCTTTACATGTTGCAGACAGTGTTTTGCTTGTGGCTGTGGCTTGAAATTGATAGGATACCTAACCTTAGTGTCATGGATGTAGTTTTCAGTCATTGTGTGTTTTAAATTTCAACAGGTGCGGAACTATGCCAGTCTGATGAATGAAAATCTCATACATTAAAATGTTATATCTCGGACATGGTTGGGTCTTTTTACTTGAAATTTGGAGGGTGTTGATGGCTTGTCCTGTGGATGTAAATTACAGTGTTTCCATGTCAGAAATTTTTTTTTTGTGGAGATATGGTGTGGCGCAGTTTACATTCTGCGGGCAGTGTTTTGCTTGTGGTGGTGGTGGGTTGAAATTGATAGGATAACTAGCCTTAGTGTTATGGATGTAGTTTTCAGTCATTGCATGTGTTAAATGTCAACAGGTGCAGAACTGTGCCACTCTGATGAATGAAAATTTCAAATTTTGACATGTCGTATCTTGGACACGGTTTGGTCTTTTTATTTGAAATTTGGAGGGTGTTGATGGCAGTCCTGTAGATGTTAATAGAGGTGTTTACATGTCAGATAATATATTTTTTGTGCAGATATTGTGTGGCGCAGTTTACATTTTGTGGAGAGCATTTTCTATTGTTCTACTAGATTAAGATTTGTTTGGTGGGTGGCCTTGCTGTTGTGAACATACTTTTTAGTGATTGGGTATGTAATGTGGCCTGGCACTTACAAGTTGGTGGGAGCGTGGGGCCCAAAGGGCCCTGTGCTCCCACCAACTTGCGTAACTTTCTACTTTTCATTCTTTCTTAAAAAGTAAGGAAATTCTATGCAAAAAAAGTCATTAATGCATCAGTTAGGGTTCTTCTACAGTGAAAAAGTGAGGACATTTGATTTTAGGGTTCCCACCCTTTGCACCCACCCACCCTGCCCTAACAACAGGCATTGGGGTGTGCGTGGGGATCATTGGCCCTAACTCTCACCCCATTCTCCTATACTGCACCACCTCTGCTTATTTACACATGGGATGGGGGTGAGAGTTAGGGCCGATGTCCCCAACGCACACCCCAATGCCTGTTGGTGGGGGTGGGGTGCAAGGGGTTGGAACCCTAAAATCGAATTTCCTCACTTTTATTGCTGTAGAAGAACCCTAACTGATGCATTAATGAAGTTTTTTGCATAGAATATATGTATATAATTATAACATGGGTTGTCAAAAATACATAACCCAATTGGTCAACTACCAGTGCATGCCTGTGGATTAAATCCCCTATTCAATCCACAGTTTCACAGGGTGTGCCATCAGCATAGCAAAACCCCTACATCAATGGCAATGTGGGTGCTGCAATCCAACTGACAGTCATTCTGTTGATCAAGATTTTGCAGTGCCCACCATCTTGCCACCCCAGGGGTGTTGCGCTGTTTCCTCCCTACACCTCTGACCTGGAGGTTATTATATTATTTTCTGGGGGGTGCAGGTGGTGAAGCCCCCTGTGGTGGGGGTGCAGGAGGCAAAGTCTCCCACCAACAGCCAGGATCTGCCCTGGTGCTTTGCCATGATTGCGGTCGGGTGGCACGATTGCCGGGTGACATGAGCACTGTCGGCATTTTGTTGTCACTGTGGTGTCAATCAATGTGACTGATGTTGAACCAACATGGTGGAACCGTTTCATGGAATGAGTTAGGAAAAAGTACCATTAGGACTCATTAGGTGCTGAAGAAAGCAAAGCAGAAAGGCAGCCATTAAAACTGGGAGAGAGCAATGTGCTCCGGATCTGACTCCCCCAACATGATAACCACCATCTCACATCCACCAGTTTCAAACTCTAAACAAAACTAAAAACTACCTGAAGTCATACATTGTTCAATAAATATAGGCCCAAAAAACAAGCCCCAACACCAGAATTCCAAAGAGTTGCAAAGTTTATTACTTGTAGATGTAAGTCCATCACCTTCCGTCTATACAGAAGTAACAGTCCACTCACTTGTCCTGAACAGTTTCGCGCATGCGCAAAACCGGCCAAGGCAAGTGAGTGGGCTGTTACTTCTGTATAGGTGGAAGGTACTGACATGCATCTACAAGCAATAAACTTTGCAATTCTTTGGAATTCCAGTGTCGGTGCATGTTTTTGGGGACTATTATTATCATGTTTACAGTGCACAACAGGTACTGGAGCTGTTTTTTCTATGTTGATTGTTCAATAAATGCATATGTGGAGAGAGAGTGGGTGAGAGAGGGAGTGGGTGAGAGAGAGAGAGAGAGAGAGAGAGAGAGAGAGAGAGAGAGCATGCTAGCAGCTCACCACGGTCTTGCAAAAGGGATCCAAGAGTTGTAACTGTGATCCCAGCACAAACTGATGTCCTAGTAAATTCAACATTACCTGTTTCTACAGTAAACTGTGGACTCTGGCAAAGCTTTGCAGTATAGGGCAGCGGTCTAAAGACAGGCTGCACAGATCACCTGCTGCACCTCCTAAAGTCTCCTTTCCCCACAGAACAATGAAAGAGAGAGAGAGAGAGAGAGAGACAGACCAACAGAGGGAGCTACACACCGCATTGTCAGGAAAGAGAGAGAGACCGAGAGTGAGCACCTCACCCCGCAGCTGCAAAACTCATCAGGACACAAATATTACAAAGTATTTTATGGACAGCAAATGTCAGAAATAATCTCAGGACTCCATTTCTGACATTCATATGTTCATAAAATAAGTGACATATGCATTGCTTCTGTGGACTACTTTCCAAGTTGGAAGCATACACTAACATTGTTCCTATGTAAGCAGAAAACAAAAACCTTTGTGGATTTTTTTTAAACATAACCCATGTTATAAGTGCAATAATCCACTCCAGGCTATGGGGTTATAGGGATTTAATCCATGCCCCAGGTGCTGTGAGGGCACTTGCCCTGTGGCCCATGCCTCACATTGCAGCCGGTGCATGGATTAAACCCCATAACCCCATACCCTGCCATGGGTTATTGCTTACATATACTGACACGTTACCACCAGTATAGTTAGGCTTGCATCACAGGTTCTATGTTAAACCCCTAACTTTCAGCTTAATAGCTTTGGCAGCAGTTTGCAAAATTAGCTGACATTTTGTATATGTTGTCTAGTAGGCAAGGTCTAACTATGTGGAAAGTTTTATGATGGCAGCTTGTGCTGTTTCTGAGATCTCGTGTGTCATTTTCCAATAGCTGTCTAATTGTTTTTCTACACTTAACATGGGTTTTTGAATTTCCTCTCATGTACAGTCTACATGGAATGGAATTTTTTCTGAAACTTACAGGGTAGAAGCATTCTATGCCAAGGTAGTGCCTTTGGAAGGTTTTGAGAAAAAAACATTAAACATGAAACAGTTCAAGGGGGTCACGTGATGGCACTCAGCTAGACTGCAGCTGAAGCCTTGAGCTCTGCCCTCCAGACGCTTCCCTTTCTATATTTTTTCATCTTTTGAAGCTCCTATTACCTGGAATCTATAGGAAACGCTCACTAACCTTTCCAGTGGCTCTTTGGTGGCAAGTTTGTGACTGCTGATTGTGAGTTTGTCCCAATGGAGGTCATAAGCAAACAGGTCATGCAAAGTATACACCACCTGCTTTCACCCAAAAAGCTACAAAGCAAAAAACAGCCAAACTAAGATCGAACATGGAGCAGACAAAACCCAGGACGCCCAGCCTGCTCTCAGAAGAAAGGTTCCTGCAGGAGTTGACCCCTTTGAAGGATTTGCTTCGTGAACTAAGCGGAGAGCTTAAGTCCCTTAGAAGTGACCTGGTCTCAGTTTCCACTCAGGTGGCTGATGTTGAAGCCAGGGCCTACTCGCTTGAGCAGTGGAGAGACAGGACTGACAAGGAGATGCAGGGATATAAGATGCAGATTAAGAAATTGCAGGAGAAGGCCGAAGATTTAGAGGGAAGAAATCGGAGGAACAGCTTGTTAATTCTAGGCTTACCTGAGGCCGAGGAGGGCCCTGATATGCTTATGTTCCTCCAGAAGTTCCTGGTAAAGGTAGTCTGGCCTTCTCCTGTCAGCTCCGTGTATCACTTAGAGCGGGCCCACCGGTCTCTGAGGCCTCGTCCCCCACCGGGACCCTCTCCGCGCCCCATCATTATTAAGTTCCTGAGCTATATTGAGCATCAACATGTGTATAGTAAAGCTCGGGAACTAAAGGAGATTTTGTGGGGATCGGCCAGGCTAAGAATATCTCAGGATCTACCGAAAGAGACCAGGGTCAAGAGAGCGGCCTACCACAGGGTGGTCCAGAAACTGATCGCGGCGGCTATACCCTTTAGAATGACCTACCCTGCGACGCTCCGGGTCACCTTAAATGGATCATCTACCTCCTTTAATACTCCAGATGAGGCCCTGAAAGATCTCGTGACCAGGCTCCCAGATTTGTTCAAAAACCCTGGTTGAAGGTCACTTATTGAACTTTAACTGTGCTGGATGGACTGGTGCTGAGAACCTGTCTACTGCCAAGAGACTCTCGCATTGCTATCCTATAAAGACTTTATGTTCTACTGGACCTCCCCTCTTTTGTTTTTTCCTTTGACCTACTCCCCTCCCTCCCTGCCTTTTTGTTTAATTTATTTTATTTCTTTCTTCTTTTTGTGTGATTAAAAGTAAGGCCAATTTGATGCTGGGCTGAGATCCTGCCCTGTTAGCCCCCCCCGTCCAGTGGGTCTCTTACCTGGTGGTTCGGGAGGGCGAATGGCTGTCCTGGTTGTGGGGTGTCTTGCCGTGAACGGAGCTTCGTCTTTTGGGCCATTGGGCGCTTATTTCTGGATCCCATCTGCGCGGTAGTGTTTCCCTGGGGACACTTCCGGGCAGTGGGACCGGTTTGGTCCGTGACGGTTTTCGATCCCCCCGGCAACTTAAGGCCTGTTGGCCTAGCTGATAGTGGCAGATACCGACCTGATTTACAAAGGATATGGTCAGGGGAGGATTTCTAAGAGGGTGAGTGTCCCTTTATGCTCTCGTGTTGGGGGAGCTTATACTGTTTTAACCTGTGGGAAAGGGGCTATTTATTTGTGATGGGGTAATGTCCTCCTCACCAGCGGGAATGAGTTCTCTTGTCCCCTTCCTCGGGAAGAACATCGGGAATCGGAAGGGCCGGCAGTGGTATATCAGAGGCTCGCTGGATGTGCATTCATGAGCCTAATCTTGGGGGTTAAGTAACTTTGCCTCATTGGCGAAGGTGCAGGTTTGATACCTGGCTGTGGGGACCTGGGGTCCATTGTAATGGGATTGAGTCACCATAGCCCTTTCAGGGTTTGAATTCCTATCTGGTGGGGCTGGAAGTTCACCATGGGGTGGGAAGCTGGAGCTCTTAATCTTTCTCTGGTACTAATTGGATTATTGCTCTGGCTCCCAGTGTACATAGTTTTTGTGTGGGGTCTATGGGCTTTGGGTATGGGGGGTGGATGGATCAGTTTTATTGTACTCAGTTGTTGGAGGCTGGTAGAGTTGGGAGTACCGGGAGGGGGTTTCCTCACGATCTGTTCTGTTCTAATTTTTGATGGGAGGTTTCTGCAGGGGGATGCTACTAAAAGGTCTCTGGTTGTTATATATAAGGTGCACCCTGCTTTTGTAGGTAATATGTATTTTGTCTGGATATCTACCTGTTTTGATACATTTATAAGATGGCTGGGAATACAGTTAAAATAGCATCCTGGAATGTCAGAGGGCTGAGGGATCGGGTTAAGCGCTTACAGGTCTTCAATCACTGCTCATTACTCCACATTGACATCCTTTTCCTGCAAGAAACACACCTATGTCATGACGAAGCTAGGATGCTTTCTCGATCTGGGTTTTCTCAGTTTTATTTAGCTGGGAATTCCTGTTTCAGCAAAGGGGTGGCGATTCTTTTTAAAAGACATGTCTTGTTTACTAAGTAACTTGCTCTCTCAGACCCAGAAGGGAGATATGTTTTAGTTAAAGGCAGCTTAAATGAAGAAAATGTGGTTCTTGGTTCAATCTATGGACCGGTGGGGGGTAACCCTGAGTTTTTTATGACACTGGTGGATAAGCTGGCCGGTTTCTTGCCCACTCAGTTTGTGTTAGGTGGGGATTGGAATGTGCCCTTCTCCTTGAAGCTAGATAGGGAGCCCCAAGATAGGCGTACACCTACTTCGGCCCAGAAAGCCTTCTGTGAACTGGTCTCATTGTTAGGTTTGGGTGATCCGTATGCTCAATAATCCTTCTTCCTGCCGTGCTTTTACTTTCCAGTCCCAGCCACACGGTACTAAGTCAAGATTAGACATGATTTTAGTTAGTCTCTCTCTCCTCCCGAAGATCCCTTTGTCTGGTTTGGAACCGATCATTGTGTCGGATCATGCCATGGTTTGGATACAATTGTCCCTTGATCCTGACTATTCCCGCGACTCCATGTGGCGTCTAAACACACAGCTAATAAAGGATCCCCAATGTGTCTCAGAAATTAGCTCTAGAATATCTTTTTTTCTGGCCAATAATATAACCTCCACCCCCAGGGTTGATATGATATGGGGAGTCTTAAAGTGTTATCTTAGAGGTGAACTTATCAAAATGGCTTCCCTGAGGAGGAAGACACGGTTAACTAAATTGCTGGAGCTGGTTGGTAGGATTAGGGAATTAGACTATAGGTATTCATCATCCGCCTCGGTGTCAGATCTTAAGGAACTTCTCATGGCTAAGAATGAATACTCAGATCTTTTGAAGGAGAAAACAGAATACTGTTTGGTGAAAACCCGGGCTAAATATCTGGACTTCGGTGAAAAATCTGGTAAATTATTAGCTTTGCGCCTGCGGGCACTTGAGAGTTCGAGGATTATTCCCTCTTTGGTTTCCTCATCTGGTAACACTGTCTCTTCGCCCAGAGATATTGCTCAGGTCTTTAAAGAATATTATTCGTGCTTTATAGCCGCTCCTCAACATCCTATTCGAGAGCGGATATCAGAGAATATGTAAGAGGACCTGGTATCCTGTGCATGTCGGAATCTACATAGTGCGAGCTTATCAGCCCCTATCTCAGTTGAAGAAATAAAGAGTGTTATAGCTTCACTGGTCCCAGACAAAGCACCGGGTCCAGATGGATTCCCAGCAAACTTCTACAAAGTTTTTGTTAAGGAGCTTACTCCTGTCCTTCTTAAGTTATATAATTACTTCCTGGTCTCATCCGAGCTGGATCCTGCTTTATTTGAGGCCACCATAGTTCTAATTCCCAAGGCAGACAAAGAACCCTCTGATCCAGCTAGTTACCGTCCAATTTCTCTCCAGAATTATGATGTTAAAATACTGGCTAAAATACTCACCGAAAGGATCAAGAAGATTTGGTCAGGTCTTTTGAGCCTTGAGCAGGCCGTCTTTGTCCCGGGAAGGTCGGCGGCTGACCATCTGAGGACCTTGTCCTATATCTCGCAGTACGCCCGAACCACCTCAGGCCCAATCGCTCTAGTCTCTCTTGATGCTGACAAAGCATTTGATTGGGTTGACTGGTCCTTTTTATTGACAGTAATGGAGGAAATGGGTTTTCCAACTTCCTTTTTGAATTTGATACAGGTATTCTATAAGTGTCCGTCTGCCAAAATTTACTGTAATGGGGTCTTGTCCCCTTCTTTCCGTCTCTTTGCCGGTACTAGGCAAGGTTGTCCCCTGTCTCCTCTGTTGTTTAATTTATATCTGGAACCCTTGTTGATTAGCCTTAAGTCTTCCCCCCAGGTGAAGGGTATCAGGCTCCAAAATCGGGATCTAGTTCTATCGGCGTATGCTGATGATGTCTTGTTGTACTTAGTGGAACCAGCAACATCCCTAGAGGCAGCTCTGGGTATCATTCGGCAGTTTAGTTCCTTTTCTGGTTATAAATTAAATATCTCTAAATGTGAGATCTTTCCTTTAAATAAATATACTTTTAAATGGGATTTTCTCTCTTTTGGGATGAGGTGGACCTCTAGCTCAATTAAATATCTGGGGATTTATTCTCACCGATCTCTCTCTTCAAAAGTTGAACCTAACTAAGGTTAGAGACTTGATCAGCCAAGACTTGCAACGTTGGACAGTGCTCCCTATCTCCCTGTGGGGCAGAATTAATATTATTAAAATGAATGTCCTTCCCCGGATCTTTTATCCATTGAATCTTACTAATCTTTGGATCCCCCTTTCCTTTTTTCAGCAGCTTCATAGCTTGGTTTCTACGTTTATCTGGCGGGGGAAGGGGGCACGTTGCTCTTATAGTACCCTATCACTTCCTAAAGAGAGAGGTGGCCTGAGACTCCCTAATTTCCTATTATACTACTGGGCGGCCCACCTGTCTAAGTTAGGAAATGGCTTCACTTAACACTGAATGCTCAAACCCAATCTGGCTTCAGCTGGAAAAGGCTTTCCTCCGAACTTAAACTGGATATGTCGGCTTTATTTTACCAAACTCCGAAATCACTTTCTCAACTGATCCCAGATGACGTAGTGGCAGTTTCCCTTAGAGTTTGGGCTCAATGTCTCAAGTCCTTTCGGATTTCTAATCATATGGATTTAGGGCAGCCGATAACACTTAATCCCAATATTAAATTAGGAGACTCCTGGATAGGACCAAACTGGCTTCCACAACTTAAAGATCTTAGGGTTGAGCACTTGTTTGGGCAAAGCTTGCTTCTTGATTCTGGTGATATCCTAGCTAGATTTGGTATATCAAATAGAGATGTTTTTTAAGGTATTCCAACTCCGGCACATGGTGGGTAGCAAGTTTGGTGTGACGTCTAAACAATCGATGGTTTACCCCTTTCTCTCTAATATTAGTACATTGGCCTCTCAGCCCCATTCAATCTCGCAGATTTATTCTTACCTCCTGACTTTTAATTTGTGGGAGGAGGTTGGGGGTCCCCGGGTTTGGACGTATCTTCTTCTGGAAGACGTCCCACTTTGGAGGAATTTCTGGCCTAACTTACACAGATATTACACACAAGACAGGTTTCGATTAGTGCAGTATAATATTGTCAATAACCTCTATTATACTCCTGTTAAACTTTTCCAGCATAAATTAATTTCTGCCCCAGATTGCTTCAGGTGTTTGCAAGGGGGAGGGCAATTTAATTCACATTTTCTGGGCATGCTCTAAAGTTGCCCCTCTCTGGTCTTTAATTCGGGACAATTTGGATCCCCTTCTGGGTCTGAGTAGGTTCTTCTGCCCTGAAATCTGTGTTTTGGGGGATTTTTCCCATGTAGACACTGTGGAACGCAGATATTATATGGCTCTGGTATCCATGGCAGTCAAGAAGCTGGTTCTAAGACACTGGCGGGGACCAGTTGGTCCTATCATATGCTGACTGGTTAAAGGAGTTGATGTCATATCTTCAAGTGGAGAATCTGATTGCCAGTTATAAAAATCGCTTGGACCTATTTCATAAAAGATGGGGTAAACTCCAATCCCTTTGCTTACCCTAAGGGATAGGGCTTGGCGACCCGATCCCTTGGCCCTCATACTATACAATATAGTATTTGCTAACTTTATGGTTCTTTGTACTATAATGGATGTTGGACCTGTTAACTTCTCGTTTTAACTAATTGTGCTGTTGGTTAGGATACCTATCATCATGTGATGAGAAGATGATATCCAGACTCTTGTGGCTTTGTGTTGTAGGCTATTTGGTGTGCACTTTGGGGAATAGGGGTTTGGGAGGGGAGGGAAGGTTATGTCTTCTTGATACTCTGGTTGGGGAATCTATTTTCTTCATGATTTGTTCTTTTTCTCTTGCTTTCAAGGTTCCCTGATATCCTATACATTTTGTTTATGGGAGGGGGGTTCGGGGTGGTTATGGCTTAACTGGTTTATATCTTGTCTGCTTTGCCTTGATTGTATTGCCTTTGAAACTAATAAACTTAAATTTCAAAAAAAAAATGAAAGTTCAAGAGTTAGAAGGATTTAAAGTTTTGTGGGTTTTTTTGTGCTGTTCTGAGTATGCACAGTAGGGTTTTTTGGATAATGTTCTGATATATTGCAAAAACTCCATGTTGCAGGCCATTTTTGTTTTCTCACCACTTACGTCTCACAGCACAAAAAAAGTTTGTGTCATGACAGCTGCTATCTTGTTCCCCCAAACTAAAAAGTATGGAAAATACAAAACATTTTTATAATTTTAAAGAAACAAACATCTGAACCTAGCTAAATGGTCTAGGAGTGTGGCAGCACCCCTTTATTTAAGTTTGAGAAGCCAGTTTAATGTTAAACCTCAAATTTTGCACATTAATATATTTGGCTGTCTTTGACAAAGTGAGCTGAAGTTTTGTATGTGTTGTCTAGGAGGCAAGGTCTTGGTGTGTGGAAATATTTGTGATGGCAGCATTTGTGGTTTCTGAGATCTGCATGTGTCATTTTTTGTAAAAAAACATTTTTCCTATACTTAACATGTTGTTTTTTTGTGCTCCTCTACAGCCTACATGGAATGGAATTGTTTCCCATAACTTACATGTGTCATATCCCAAGATAGTGCCTTTGACAGGTCTGGTGAAAAAAATATTAAAGGGTTCCAGAGTTATAAGGCTTTTAAATTTAGTGTTTTCTGACCTACGAATGAGCAGTAGGGGTTTTCAGATAATGTTCTGCATTGAAAGTAAAAATTTGATGTTGCGCTCCCTTTCTGCTTTTGTGCCACTGAATTGACAGGGCACCAAACATTTTTCTGTGCCAAGCCAACTGCCATCTTGTTACTGTTTCAACAAACTAGCTGTGGAAAATACATAAAATTAAGAGATTTCAAAAAACAAACATCACAACCTAGCTAAACAGGATCTGTTTAGCTAGATTCTGATGTTTGTTTTTAAACCTCGTGCCAACAAATACCTTTTCTGGGCACCCAAAATCCCAGGTGCCCAGCTTAGTGAGAGGAGCACTTCCACTGCATTCTCTGTATGAGGAAAGCAGGCATTTCTTCACTTCTGCAGCCGCAGCTGAACCCATGCTGCTGGATACAGTTGTGAACTGTTTCCTCTGTGTTTGGATTTTATTTTGCACAGATATCTTCAGCTTGTCATATTTTGTGTGCTTATGTTATCATATTGTGATGACCACTGGGTGGATTCACTCCAAAAGGCTGCAAAAGAGAGTGAAAAGCTAGAGGAAAAGCAACAGTTTGTTACGGACATATTCAGCTTGATTTTCCTTTGCAGCCGGGCCCCATTGGTTGAAAATAAGTCACTGTCTGATTTGTTTTGTCATGCAAATATAATGCTTAAAGACAGTCTCAGATAGCTTCTCTCTCTCATTGAGGTGTATGAAGCCTGCATCCAAATTAACCTTAGAAGCAAAGTTTTGTTTGCATTTGCTGAGGATTTTCATTTTATATATTAAAGAAAGGATTTTCATCACAGTTGATGTGCCAGTCCAGATTAGTGAATTTACCTTTTTCATTTTAGTTTTGACACTTAAGTGAACTCTGTGCCATAAATCCCTCAGCTTATTTCATTTCAGATTCTAAAAATCCCATAACAATTCATACCATACAAACAGCACATATTGGAGCAGACTGCCACAATATTATTTGTCTAAGGGAATGGTATTGTGAACATGGTGTTTTTTATTGCATCTCACTCAGTTGTCTTGTTCTTCCAGTTTCACAGCTGATTGGGTTCTGCCTTGTCTATTCACTAACCAGAATAGGGAAAAAAAAAAGGAAAAGAAAGAACCAGATGTACAGCTCACCCGTGCCTACAGACAGATCTCATGTTGCCTGTTGTATACTGTGTTTGACATATGTCTGTATTTTTGGCTGATTCCTAAATGTACTCTGATTTTTTGTCTGCCTTTGATGTTTGTTTCTTGCACTGTTTTGTCCTCACTGTGATGAGGTACCTTTGTAAATGAGCCTCTGGCGCAAAGGTTGTTAAAGTGATGTGCTAATAAATAAATAAAATAAATAAATAAATGTACAATGAATATCGTAGCTGGGAATATTGAAGAGTTCTCCTTTTGCAAAAATCATGGTGTTTTTTTTCACTATTCCATTCCTCATCCCAATCAGCCATCTTGTGTTATTGTGGTTTTACAGCTGATCTTGTTCTGCTTCAAAATAACTTAAGCTGGTGCTTCTACTGTTCATTTCATTTACAGTCAGCACTATGATTTCTGCAAAAGGAGAACTATTATTATATGCCCAGCTACGATATTCATTGTACATGAGATCGCCTCCTCATTTTAATCTTACATACCCTGGTGTCTAGTACTACCCCCCACCCTCTCGTTGTAGGCAAAACTAAACTTAGTTAAAATCTGAAATAAATAAAATGGCCCCTCAAGGTTTTTTGTTTTATTTTTGAAACCTGTAAAAAAAAAAGGTCCCTCACAGATCAGCCCCCCCACTCCCACCTCCCACTCAGCACCCATCTCCCCTCATGACAGTACATCCCCACACACCCTCACTCACCTGAATAGGTCCCAGGATTGAGATCCACTCTTTGATCGAAGAAAAGTCTTGCTGTTGGAACCAGCGACTGCAATGTGAGAAACTAAGGTAAATATGGTTCAATGTATTTCAATGGGAGTTTCAACATTTATTCATAACTCAGCCATTTTTTGACATTTTGGCACCAAGTTTTCAACATAGCCATTTGGGGAACTCACCTGATGAACAATATGACTGTCATTATGTAACTCCTGCCCAAATGGTGATTTTGTGGTTGTTTGGCGAATTCACCTTTTGGGTAGGATTTGCATATTGACAGTCATATAGTTCATGAGTAAGTAAGTAATATTTATTTGTTTGGCACCCAATCCTGGAGGCTCTGAGTATCATACAGTAAAATAAATTTAGACAATTTGAGCAGGGTGGTAAAAACATTTAAATTATATAAACAATTCAATAATAAAATAATTAAACATTTTCTGTAGGTTAAAAAACATTAGCAGGGAAAGCTAGGCTAAAATGAGGTGGGGTCATAAAAAGGCTATGTTGAACATTTGAGGTTAAAATATGTAAATTGCCAAAGTTATGACCATTGATTGCAATTTCAGTATGCACACTCGTAACTTTGGACATTTTCAAAATTTTGACCACAGATTTTCAACACAGCTTTCTTATTACCCCACCTCATATATGTCACAGTTGTCAGTTTTCAAAACCTGGCCAAAATGTGTTTTCACACCTTTGGCATGGAATGGCATTGCAGTTGTGCAGAATTACATTTTGGTGGGTATTCAAAAAATTGCTGTACTGGGTACATAAGGTGGAGTAATAAGATGGCTATGCTGACAATTTGGTCACTGTTGTCCTATAAGCTAGGAGGCAGTATAGTGTAGTGGTTAAGGGCACTGAGCTGCAGACCTGGAGACCTGGGTTTGAATCCCACAGACCCCACTTGCATACTGTGTAACCCTGAACAAGTCATTTAATTTCTTTGTGCTCCTAGCTTGCACTTGGAAACAAGATCTGGCTTAGTGTACCTTTCTTGGTTAAACAATTTCCCCTTTCCATTTCCATAAATGGAAGTGCAGGGCCCAGAGTGCTCTGTGCTTCCACAGCTACATACATTATGCATCAATGGAGGGATGGGAGTGCAGTACCTGGAGGGCCATGTGCTCCCACAGGCAAATAAGGATATGATTATACTATCTCAAAAAGTAAGGAAATGAATTGCAAAAACCTGCATTAATGCTCTAGTTAGGGTTACAGCCACAAATGTGGGGAAATGTGGTGATAGGGTTTCCATACCTAACACCGCACCCCCACCCCCACACTCCACACACCAACAGATGTTGGAGGTGTGCCTTGGGTTCGTCAGTCCTAACACTCACCTCATTCTGTTATGCTGTACCCATCTCAGCTTATTTACATATAGAATGGGCTGACAACCCCAAGGCACACCCCTGATGCCTGTTGGTGTGGGGAGCATGGGGGTGTAAGATCTGGAAACCCTAACACCACATTTTCTTACTTTTGTAGCTGTAACCCTAACTACAGCATTAACACAGTTTCTTGAAATGTATTTTTTACAACAATGGCCCAAAAATGCCTTTTCTAGGCACCCCAAAATCCAAGGTGTCCAGCTAAGCAAGAGGAGCAATTGACCCACTTTCTCTTCATATGAACATATGAAGAAGCCAGCAGAAGAAGGCCATTTGGTTTATCAAGTCTGGTCATGTTGCAGGGTCGACAGCTTGAGCTACTGTCCCTACCCCCTCTTCCCACTCCTGTCATCCTCCCTACCCATTACCCTTACCCTCCCCCATACATGAAAATAGCAGGACTTTCTTGAATGCTGAAGTCCAAGCTGGAGTCGTGCTGCTGGCTTCAGATGAAGCAGTAAGCCAGCGATCCCCTGTTCTCTCTATCTCTGTCTCTGTCTGTCTGTCTAGCTATCTATATCTCTGTCTGTCTATCTAGCTAATTCATTTTTTTCTTAAGCAGAATGAGGTGCCCCCAGTACTGTTTCTTTCTCCCCCTCTCCTCCAGGTTATCCACCCTACTTCCCACTGTTTATGTTGGTGGACCAGAGTGCCCAACACTGGTACTGCTGATCTTGACCCCCCTCCAAGTTGCCTCTCCCATTTTCAGAATGTACATGGTGGCACCATGGTGCCCACCCCTGGTGCCCACCGAAAAATAGTCTGACACTTGGGTTCCCAATCCCCAGTGTCAGAATGTGACTGTCCCCTGTGATAAAGAAAACTGACTCTCAATGATTTTTTTACCTGTAAAAAGAAAACAGTCCCACACCAATCTGACCCCGACACATACCCCCACCAACCCCATTCAAACTCTCACTCAGCACCCACCACCCCACACTCTCCCCAAACCCCCCACAGATCCTCAGCCACCTGAACATATCACATGGTGTAGATCCACTATCTTATCTAAGACATGTCTTGCTGTTGGAACCAGTGACTGCAAAATGTCAAAATAAGGTAAGTTTGGTTTCATGTATTTCAATGGGGTTTGAACTCTGATTCATAACTTTCTCATTTTTGAATATTTTTACACCAAATTTTCAATATGGCCATTTTAGCAACTCAGCTCATTATGGATGACAGTGGAATTATGCAAATCTGGCTGGAAAGGTGATTTCACAGTCACTTTGTGAAATCATCTTTCAGGCAGGATTTGAAAAATGTCACCACCATGGTCATGAGGTGGGGTCATACGAATGCTATTTTTAAAATGTGGGGTCAAAATACGTAAAAATTCAAAGTTATGAGCATACATTGAAACGTTTCTATGCTTGCTTATAACTTTAGTAATGTTCAATATTTTGACCCCAAATTTTCAACATAGCTATTTTTTCACACTACCTCATGAACATGTCAGCTGTCATTTTTCAAATCATGGCCAAAATATGTTTTCATACTGTGATGCAGAATGGTGCTTTGGAGGGGATTTAAACATTTTCACCTGTGGGGTTCATGACGTAGGATAATAAGAAAGCTATGTAAAAACTTTGGTGTACAAATATGAGAAAATTACCAGGCTATGAGTGAATGTTGCAATAGTTCAACATTCATGCATAACTTCAATCATTTTCAATATTTTAAGTCCAAACTTTCAACATAGCCATTTTTCCACACCACCTCATAAACATGATGGTGTCATTTTTTTAAATCATGGACAAAATGTGTTTTTGCACTTGTGGTGTGAAATGACATTTTGGACAATATATTGTAAATGCCTCATGTCATGTTTATTAGGGGAATAATAAGATGACTATCTTGAAAATTTGGGGTCAAAATAAAACAAAGAATTATAATTATGAATAAACTTTGTGTGTAATGTCAGTCTTCACCCCAGTGGGTATGCTTTGTGATCCCATGCCAGTGAGCTAAGTTCAGGGGGCAAGCTCAGTGACCCAGCTACATAGGTTGAGGGTGATGGGATGGGGCTGTTATGTAACACCCCCAGCCATGGAATGATTGCTGCAAGGTTGCTCACACAGGCCTGGGTACCTCATAGTATAGACAGCTTTTCTCTTGGCATAGGACCCTGCACCTCTGCACCAGTGGGTGGCAGGGACCTTGTGCATTGTCTAACAGATGGACTCTTTGCCCTGTGTGTCTGTATCTCTGGTCACATGGAACTACAGGGACCAGAGAGCTCTGCACTTCTGCAGCCCAGAAGACAGCCCCATGAATTCTTGACATCCATCACTGCATGGAAGTGCAGGGCCCTCCATAGGTGGATGTAGTCTTCCCTTGGCACAGGGCCCCAAGGGCTCTGCACATCTGCATCTGTTCATGCAAGTCCCAAAGGGGAACTGTGTGAATGAGAATATGGTTCCAATATATAGAAAAGAAAATAACTTCTTTGGAAAAAAACATTGTTAATGCACAAGTTAGGGTTCAAGTTAATGCCACAAAAGTAGGAAACTGTGGTGTTAGGATTTCTACCCTAACTCCTTTCCCCAGCCCCCCACCCCTAAGCAGTAAAAGGAAAACAATTAAGCTTTTGGGTCTCTGGAGTCTTGATAAATCAGAGGTAGGGTCTTCATTAGGGTTGTCAACCATAATCACCACACAGTTCACTGAACAATGTCAGACATGATCTCCTTTCTTCAAAAAGAAAACTACAATAGATTGCATTGGCAATATGTATCGAGACATTCTTCTCCACCTTTGAAGAGTATATTACTATGATGCACTAGCTTGGAGCTGTCCCTTCCACTTCTTTTTTTTTAAATTTAATAAGCTTTATTAATAATATGCGAGAAACCATAACAGTAACAAGTAAGAAGACAAACAGCCAGACATCAAGTAATAAACACCCCTCCCCCCACCCTCATCCCACCCCAGAGGACTGACGAATAAATGTGTCATGATAAAACACATAAAACAATAAAACAAGACACTGAAACACAATATCAGTCAAGCCCATAGACAGATCCAAAACCATATGAAACCCAGGCCATGTCACTGCTAAGGTGGTGCCACTAAGCCTATATTGTGTACAGGGTGTATAGCTTACCCCATCTCTTACCAAATAGCATGTGTTTATGATGTAGACTCACAATCATGCATTCTATATGGAGACTGAACAGGAGCTCCTGCAACCACTTCCGATATGAAATAGAAACCTGATCAAGTCAGTGCCTTAAAACTACTAAACTACTTTCTTCACAGAGAGAGAGAGAGAGATTAAAGCCATGTAGTAATTTCTCTCCCTTACTGGGAATGAACTGTATTCACCAAGTATACAGATCTCCAGAGTAAACAATCCAGTTAACCCCAGCAGGGGGTCCACTTTAGCCTCAATTAAGCCCCATAATGGCATCACTTTATAGCAATACCAAAAAATATGTAGGAGGGACCCCTCATCCTGTCCACATCTAGTGCAGAGAGGTGATGGCAACCTGCCCATTTTACCCAGTTTCTTAGGTGTAAAACATAAATTGTTAAAATATTAAACTGGCTGTGCCAAAGCTCATCCTGGGAAACATATGTACTGTATATAAATCCAACCAAACTTTTTGCCACTGTGAAGGACTCAGATGGAAGTGTAAATCCCAGTGGGAAGAAGTCCCATCACGCTCCGGGAATAGCTTAGAAAATAGGAAGGAGTACAAATTGGCAACTGCATGTGGTTTCAGAACAAGATCTCTGATGGAGCGCAGGAGCCCAGACTGATCAACCACCCAGATACCAGTCCCAAACCAGTGAAGCAAGGCATGTCGTAACTGACATATCTTAAAAATTGTTGTATTGCCCAGATAAAAGTGTTCCAAAATATTCTTAGAGAAAAGTAGAACCCCTTGCCGAAGAAAGACACACACCCTTATAGCAGCTAACTATGGTAACCAATCCTCATTTATAACCCAGCCCCCGATTTTAAGATTAGGATTACAGAAGAGAAGTTACTTGATATCTTTAGTAAAGGGGTATTTCAATAAAGAATAAAACTTTTAAAAATTTCAGTTATAATATTCTGAAAAGTCAACTGAAAACTAAGATTTCCTGGGAAAATCTAATACCAACATGCAGATACAGAGCAAATCCTAATAAAGGGTTTGTGTGTTTGGGTGTGAGAAATTATTCTATAAGACAAGATATACTGAATGTAAGTGATGAGTTTGGAAAAGCAGGTATACAGCTGGATGAATCAACAGGGAAATTTATGGAGGGAATTTATGGTCGGGTAAAAAGCAGTGATTATCCTGTCAAGGAAAAAAACAGCAAATCGTTACTAAATACCTGCAGAAACCAACAGTTACAGAGCATGAATTAGAAGGAACCCCATAAATGAATAGATATATTAGAGGGAGAAAACAATGGGGGAAAAGAATTAATAGAAGTATTGTGTTAAATAGCTCTGAAAATGATTGTGATAGTGAGGACCGGGATTCTGTTTCATCAGAAGGCTCTTTTAAATGGAATATTGCAATAAAGAATGGCTATGAGATTTTGTCAGAAAGACCAAAAAAAAATCTAATAAGAACAAGTCCATTCTAGAGTTATCTGATTGAAATAAGGGAAAAATCATCAAACCAAGATGGCAAAGTGAAATTGTCATTAATATTCTTTCCTGGAATATATCGGGTTTAGTAAATAAATTGGATGATGGGGGTGGTTAAACATACTTAAATCATATGACCTGATTATGTTACAAGAAACATGGCTTGGTAACAATGGTAACATTATAATACCAGGTTATTGCCAATTTGCTTGCCCTGGAGAAAAAGCTAATGATAAAGGGTGAAAAAAGGGTGGTTTGATGATCTTAATTGATTCAAGCAATGGGGCCTGATGGGATTCACCCCAGAATTCTTAAAGAATTAAGGGGAGAACTAGTGACACCACTGACTACCCTTTTTAACAAATCATGGGAGGATGGTGTGGTACCTGAGGACTTGAGGATGGTGGATGTGATTCCCCTTCACAAAAGTAGGAGCAAGACAGAGGCAGAAAACTACAGACCTGTCTGTTTGACCTCTGTGGTAGGACAAATGATGGAATCACTTCTGAAGGAAAGAATTGTTGCCTTCCTAGAGGCCAGTGGGGCACAGGACCCAAGGCAGCATAAATTCAAAGCGGGAAGTTCATGTCAGACAAATCTAATTGAGTTCTTTGACTGAGTCAAAGTAGTAGACCAGAGAGAGGCTATGGACATGGCCTACCTAGACTTTAGCAAGGCATTTGACACAGTCCCACACAAAAAATTAATAAACAAATTAGCCAGCCTGGGAGTAGGTCCCAGGGTGGTAGGCTGGGTAAAACACTGGCTGGACAACAGGACACAGAAGATAATAGTAAATGGAGTCCACTCTGAAGAAAGAGGGTTTCTAGCGGGGTACCACAGGGTTCAGTATTGGGTCCAGTCCTTTTTAATGTCTTTATAAGTGACATTGTAGATGGACTGGAAGGAAAAGTATGCCTCTTTGCAGATGACACAAAGATCTGCAACAGGGTTGATACACAAGGGGGCATCAAAAGGATAAGAAGGGACTTGGCAAGGTTGGAGGAATGGCCAGAAGTATGGCAGCTTGGATTCAATGCAAAGAAGTGCAAAATAATGCACCTGGGAAACAAAAACCCAGGGGAAGAGTACACAATGGGGGGGAGGTAGTAACAACAACAAAAATGGAAAGGGACCTGGGGGTAATCATATTAGATGACCTTAAGGTAAGCAAGCAATTTGAGAAGGCAGTAGGGAGGGCTGTGGGGAAACTGGGATGTATAGGGAGAGGCATCACCAGCAGAAAACAGGAAGTTGTTATCCCTCTGTACATCCAGGCGGTGAGACCCCATCTGGAGTACTGCATCCAGTTCTGGAGACCCCATCTGTGCAAGGACATAGACAGGATGGAGGCAGTCAAGAGGAGAGCAACTAAAATGGTGCAGGGTCTGCACCAGAAGACATATGAAGAAAGACTAAAGGAGCTTAATATGTAAACCCTTGAGGAAAGGAGGGAGAGGGAGGACATGATAGAAACTTTTAAGTATCTCAGTAGAATCAACAAAGTCCAAGAGGGTAGCATCCTTCAGAAAAAGAGATGGACAAGAGCAAGAGGACACAATTTGAAGATGGGGGGATGGCTCAGGGGCAATGTGAGGAAGTATTTTTTCACAGGGAGGATGGCGGATGCATGGAACCACCTTCCTGAGAAGGTTGAGGGGTCTAAAACTGTAGGAGAATTCAAAAATGCATGGGACAGACATAACACAATTCTTGTGGGGGTTAGGAAGAAATAGGCTGTTGGTTAACTAGGATCTGCAGTTTATCCAGTAGGTAGGGAAATGGGCAGACTAGGTGGGCCAAGCTGTCCTTATCTTCTGTCAAAGTCTATGTTTCTATGTTGCTAAATGGTTTAAAATAGACACTCATAGAATGGACTATTTTTGGACTGTCTTGGAATTATTTACTTCTTCAAAGGAATCTCTTCTATTGGTAAATGTTTATTTCCCACCAAGTTTAAAAACAGAGGAATGTACACTTAAATGAATTGTCGATATTGCTTGATGATTTACTTTGTAATGATACGATGAAACATGTAATGTTAATTGGTGACTGGAATGTGCATGTAGGAAATCTTAATGAGAAAGATCAGTTATTTAATCAGTCTGATCATACGTTATACCATGAGCTCCCACCAGGAAACTCTAGGAAAAACAAATGGGACAGAAAAGGATTAATCCTAATGAGGTTTATAATAGAACAGAATCTCTGTGTTTTAATTGGCAGGGTAAATGGGGATAGAGAAAGAAATTATAAATTTCCTACAAAAACAGTGGGCACAGTTTTAGATATGGCTCTTGTAGATATAAACCTTTATGATTATGTTGTGTCTTTGGATGTTCTTATAGATAGTACTGTACCTCAGACCATTTTTCTACCTCAATTAAAGTCAACTTAACATTGGATATTAAAGTTCAGAGAAATAGTGTGAAAGAGAAGATTCTTGATAAACATATGGGTATTTGGTGTAAGCGGGTTAAATGGAATCTGTTGTTAGAAGAAAAGATGGATTGAGTATTATTGGATTCTGAGATACTAGCTAGGAGAATGCAATTTATAAATGCTGACAAGGATGATGTTTTAGGCTATTATGAATAGCTGGTACAATATGTTAAGAAAGAGATACAAGGTAATAATAATAGAAAAATACACAATCTACTAGGAACAGCCCCCTGGTATGATGCTCAATGTAGATCCTATAAAAAACTTTTGAATAAAATTGCACGGTTACAAAGAAAGAATCTCAATCTGAATCTTAATAAAGCCTTGATTTTTATAAAAAAAAGACTATAGATTGTTAATTAGGAAGAAAAAGGCTGTGTATGAAGGGATACTATGGTCTAGATTGCAGGATGCGGTCAGGGGAAACAATAGCCAGGAATTTTGGAAATTAATAACAATGGCAGAAAACAAGCATAAATCAAACACTGAAGGAGCTATTTTAGCGCAAGAATGGGTTTACCATTTAAAAAAACTATATACAGATAAAATGGATACAGAGGAAAATGTTAATTACAATAAGACATTAGGAACAAGGGATAAAATATATCATATAACAAAAGTACAAAGTCAGCAAGCAATTTCAGCACAAAGGAAGAATAAGGCACCTGTAATAGATGGTATGCCAGCTGAATTGTACCAACATAATATTAGCTGGTGGTGTGAGATCCTATATAAGTTATTTATCCATAGTGCTTAGAAAATTACAGAAGTTGTACCAATTTTCAAAAAAGGTAATAGAGGACTCCCAGAGAATTATAGGCCTATTGTTTTGCAGAACATATCAGCTAAAATATTCATGCGTATTTTATTACAGGAATTAGATAAGCAGGTTATAGAAAAACAAACATTATCAGATAAACAATTTGGCTTTAGAGCTAATCATTCAACTTTTGATTATATTCATCTTTTAGATCATCAGATTAGGAAAGCTTTATTTAATAGGAGGCCACTTGTTTTAGCTTTTCTGGATTTATATTCAGCTTTTGATAGGGTTGACAGGAGAATTATGTGGAAATTGCTTGCTGAAAAAGGGATAGAGGAGAAGTTACTCAGTCTTATTCAGTGTATATACACAGATACATCCATTTGTATTAGATATTCTAAGGATGTTAGATTGACTGAACCCATTGTAACAAACTGTGGAGTTAAACAAGGATGTTTGATATCACCATTATTATTGAACATCTATATTAATGAACTAATAGTGGAATTGGATAAAGTAGATACAGATTCCCCAAAATTAGGTAGAACAAAAGTAAATGTTATTTTGTATACAGATGATATTGTTGTGCTGTCTAAATCAACAATTGGCTTACAGAGGGCCCTAGATAGTACAATAGGTTCTCTTAAGAAACTACAATTATTGGTTAATATGGATAAAACCAAAATCTTGGTTTATTAATAAACCTAACACTTTGAAATATAAGTGGAAGATTGGGGGAATACGGTAGAGGAAGTAGATCAGTATATTTATTTGGGTGTAACACTGCATAATAAAATGATCTGGAATGTACACCTGGAGGAAAATAAAAAGAAAGGAAGACAACTGGTTCTAGCAATAAACAATTTGTCCAAACATTTTATTAATAATTCTTTTTCATCAGTATTAACAATCTATAATATGAACGTGGATTCTACTTTGCTATACAGGGCTGAAATATGGAGAGATCAAGGGAATATAATTTTTTTAGAACCAATAAAAAACCTTTATTTTAGATTGTCCTTAAATCTCCCTCAATTTATCCCTGCAGGTTTAATGAGGGCAGAGACTGGGGAAATCTCTTTAGGTACTAAGGTTGCGATTAGACAAGTTAGACACTTTTTTAGAGCCTATAAGTTTAGTGCAAAAAATGTCATCTTAAGACAAATCTGGAATGATTCCTTGGAGATTGAGTTATATGGAAAAATAAGTATTAAATCATGGGCATGGTTAAAAGCTGTTGACACAGTAATTAGGAAAATGGGATTTCAAACAATTATGACTATACGTAGGTAGCTGTCAAAATTTGGAATTACTGAATGAAAAAGTCACTAAGAGAATTATTGATATAGCAAAACAGAGTGACTTGGAAAGATTATCTGTAACAAAAAATGTGTTAACTTGTAAAGGATCAAAGAAAGTGCATGGTAAAGAGTTCTATTTAGAGGTCTGTGAGAATAAGATGCATTATAAAATTATTTCAAATTTAAGATTTGATGTAAATTATGGTTACTCAACAGGTTTTATAAAATGGCATTCATTTAAATCTGAGTTATGGTATAAAGAAGATTGCTTAGGGATTTGGAATTCAAGGCATATCCTCTTTGAATGCGAATTAGTAAAGGATATGAGGGAATTATGGCTTGGTAGATATTTGAGAAAAGTAAAGGAACTCTCAAATTTGGAAAAGCTTAACTTCCTTCTTAATACAAATGATGTAACTTTATTATAACAGAAGCACCCTTGATAGGGGAGTCGATACCAGTCCTTTCACAGAAGAAAGGGTTCTGCAAGAACTCCTAAAACTGAAGTTGGACAAAGCAATGGGGCCTGATGGAATTCACCCCAGAATTCTAAAAGAATTAAGGGGGAAACTAGTGAAACCACTGGCAACTCTTTTTAATAAATCATGGGAGGATGGTGTGGTGCCCAAGGACTGGAGGAAGGCGGATGTGATTCCCCTTCACAAAAGTGGGACCAAGACAGAGGCAGGAAACTACAGACCTGCCAGTATGACCTCTGTGGTAGGGAAAGTGATGGAGTCACTTCTGAAGGAAAGAATAGTTGAGTACCTAGAGGCCAGTGGGGCACAGGACCCAAGGCAGCATGGATTCACAGTGGGAAGGTCATGTCAGACGAATCTAATAGATTTTTTGACTGGGTGACCAAAGTAGTAGACCAGGGAGGGCTGTGGACATGGCCTACCTAGACTTTAGCAAGGCATTTGACACAGTCCCACACAAAAGATTAATAGTCAAATTAACCAGCCTGGGAGTGGGTCCCAGGGTGGTGGCCTGGGTAAAACATTGGCTGGACAACAGGACACAGAAGGTAATTGTAAATGGAGTCCACTCTGAAGAAAGAGGGGTTACTAGTGGGGTACCACAGTGTTTAGTATTGGGTCCAGTCCTTTTTAATGTCTTCATAAGTGACATTGCAGAGGCACTGGAAGGAAAAGTATGCCTCTTTGCAGATGACACAAAGATCTGCAACAGGGTTGATACACAAGGAGGCATGGAAAGGATGAGAAGGGACTTGGCAAGGTTGGAGGAATGGTCAGAAGTATGGCAGCTAGGATTCAATGCAAAGAAGTGCAAAATAATGCACCTGGGAAACAAGAACCCAGGGGAAGAATACACAGTGTGGGAGGGAGGTAGTAACAACAACAAAAAAGGAAAGGGACCTGGGGGTAATCATATCAGATGACCTTAAGGTTAGCCAGCAATGTGAGAAGGCAGTAGGGAGGGCTGGGGGTATACAGGGATGCATAGGGAGAGGCATCAGCAGCAGAAAACAGGAAATTGTTATCCCTCTGTACAGACAGTTGGTGAGACCCCATCTGGAGTACTGTGTCCAGTTCTGGAGACCCCATCTCCGCAAGGACATAGACAGGATAGAGGCAGTCCAGAGGAGGGCAACTAAAATGGTGCAGGGTCTGCAAGAGAAGCCATATGAGGACAGACTAAAGGAGCTTAATATGTATACCCTTGAGGAAAGAAGGGAGAGAGGGGGACATGATAGAAACTTTTAAGTACATCAGTGGAATCAACAAAGTCCAAGAGGGTAGCATCTTTCAGAAAAGAGACGCAAAGAACAAGGGGACACAATTTAAAGATAGAGGTGGCAGTTCAGGGGCAATGTGAGGAAGTATTATTTCACAGAGAGGGTAGTGGATGCATGGAACAGCCTTCCGGAGGAGGTTGTGGGGTCTAAAACTGTGGGAAAATTCAAGAATGCATGGGACAGACATAAGGCAATTCTTGTGGGGGTAGGAAGAAATAGGCTGTTGGTTAACTAGGATCTGCGGGCTATCCTGTAGGTAGGGAAATGGGCAGACTAGATGGGCCAAGTGGTCCTTATCTGCCGTCAAAGTCTATGTTTTTATGTTTCTATATTGTATTGCTAAGTTTTGTATGGCTATGTACAGATATTTAAAAATGTGATGGTTTTTTAAACTGGTATGTATAAATATTTCTGTGTGATTCTTTTGTAATACACATTTGTTAATAAAACGTTTCTGATTCTGATGATTCTGAATAAAGAACAAAACTGTGAATAGACATGGAGTACTGTACCTATGACAGAGCCTCTCAAACCCTCAGGCAGTGTCTTCAGGGGGGTTAAAAACATTGATGGCACTGACAAACCCAAATTACCAATCAGCTCTAACTCCAGTACCAACCAAATAGAACATAAGGATGAGCTCAATCCTAAGGAGGTGAGGAAAGCCATTTAAAAAGTTTACTAACATGGCTAGCAAAATAAACTGTGAAATGTGGAAGTCTAAGGCCCCCATATTGTTTCAAAGTGGACAGTTTTTTGTAGGATCTCCTCGGAGCTTTGTTTTGTTAGACCAAATGAAATCTGAGATTATTCCATGAATACATTGAAACCATGAAAGGGGGAGCCAGAGGTTGAGCATATTAATAGGGTAAAAGAGTCTAGGGAGAACATTCATTTTAACAATGCTAATCTTCCCCCATAAAGATAAAGGAAGGGCCCACTATCTCTTTAGACCCTGTTGCAACATAATTACTAGATCATCTAAGTTAAGTTTTCACATGAGGGATACACGCCTCAAAAGATAAAGGCCTAAATATTTAATATGATGAGGGGCCCAGCACATCCTGAAAGAAATAATGTCTGATTTATTAACAGTTGAGGTAATGGGCATAACTTCAGAATTATCTAGATTAAGCTTATGATTAGACAGACCACCAAACTCTTCAATAACATGGAGTGTGACTGGGATTGCAACCTGGGGGTAGGTATTATGCATCAAGATATCATCTGCATGCACCGCTAATTGAAGATTCTTGGAGCCCACCTCAACTCCAGTCAATCCTGGGCTAACCTTAAGTTTCCATATCAGGGGTTTCAAATGTAAATTAAATAGTAGAGGGGAGAGGGGGCATCCTTGATGAGTGTCAGAAAAGAAGGCAAAATTGAAGGAGAATACCCCATTGCAGTACATTTTGGTACTCGGACAGGAGTATGTAACCCTAACCCAGTGAAGAAAAGCATGCGTAAAACCACATTTTTCCAGGGTAAGAAACATAAAATTCCAGTTGACTCTGTCAAAATCTTTCTCTGAGTCCAGGGAGACCAGTGCCATGGGGGTGACAGAATCCCTGGATGTAGAGAAAATATGGTAAAGTTTATGTAAATGATCCACTGAAGATCAGGTAGGCATGAATCCCACCTGTTCTTGGCTGATGAGCCCAGTCCAGACAGCATTGATTCTTGAAGCTAAAATCTTCATAAAATTTTAACATCATAATTTAATAAAGAGATAGACCTGTAGCTAGAGATAATACCCAGAGCTTTACCTGGTTTTAGCAAAAGGACGATCATAGCCTCAAGTATAGAGGGATCTGAGGTACCAGACTCATATAGATAAAGAAAAATTTGGTGTAACAAAGGTACTAATTCCTTAGCAAACAGCTTATAAAAATTAGACATGAAACCATCCTTTCCAGGAGCCTTGTCAAGGTTAAACTGTCTATAGCTGACATAATTTTGGAGGAAGACATGGGTTGAACCAAAAGAGCCTGCTGGGTGGTAGTTAACTGTGGCAAGAAAATAGTGGTTAGGTAATCCTCAACTCATGACTCAGCTGGTAGGTTAGCCATAAGCCCATACAGGTCTTTATAATAAGATTCAAATTCCCTCACAATATCGCTAGGTAGGGTTGTAACAGTGCCATCCATTGATTTAATGGATGAGATAACAGGGATGCCTCTTGTTTTTGAAGGCATAGAGGTAACAAGTGACACACTTTTTCCCCTTGATCTATGTATTTGGACTGCATTTTAAGGATAGTGTACTCAACCTTTTCTTGCAGTACATCAGCATACTTATCCCTGAGGAGTATCAGCTCCCTATGGACCTCATGTGGAGTTTGAGAGGATAAGGAGTGTTCTGAGTCAGTGGTACATTGTAAGAGAGCTGACATCTCCTGCGATCGATGCCAATCTGATAAATTCTCCTCTAAGGAAACACTTAAAGGTGCACTATTCTAGAACCCCCCATCTATAGAACCAGTATTTTGTGATGTAAAGACCCCAATTTGTTCTCTAACCCTGGTAACAATATACTGATCTTTAAGAAGCTGATAATTCAGTTTCCATGAGGTATCCTCTGGATGTTGGGGACCAGGGAAAGTTTCAACCATACCAGAGAATGATCTGACAGGACCCTGGGAGCAATCATTCCATCCAACACCCCATCCATCCCTGCCTGACTAATCAGGATATAATCGATTTGAGAATATGAACCATGAACAGGGGAGTAAAATATAAACTCTTTATCATGTGAGTGGAGTACCCACCATAGATCACAGAGCCCAAGGAAACCAGTCTTGTCACATATGGAGTGCTGGGTGGGAGACAATCCAGCCAGGGATCTGCTCATCCTGTCCAGGTCATGTGTAATAGAGATACTCCAATCCCCCCAACAACCAGAGGGACCAGAAGAAATGGGTCAAGAAGGGTGACCAGTTCCATAAAAAAAGGAGGGATCATCCAAACTGGGGCCATAAACACTGCATAACACTACATCTCTACATCTACCTGATCAGATACCCCTCTAACAAAGATGTACTATATCTGCCTTGAGGGTCTGAGAGACTCTGATAACATTGGAAATTAACATTCTTAGTAATTAAAATAGTCACACCCCTACTAGACATACTGTTGCCGACTGCGAAAACCTGACTTAATGATTGCCTGCAGAATAAATTACCTTCAGCAGCCAGCAAGTGGGTTTCCTACAGAAAAGCTATATTACACTGTAGCTGTAACAAATGTTCAAGTATTTGATAATGCTTGACCTGAGATCTAGCTCCTTTGATGTTCCAGGAAGAATACACTAAAAAATTAGCCATTATCACAATTAGAGAAAATTATGTAAGACAGCACCTGCATTTCATAAGATATTAAATCCACTCCCCCTTGAGTCAGCTCTGCTACCCTTTCCCCCTGCCAGACAAAGAACAAGTACCCCACAAAATCCCCTCTTCCCCGACCACCCCCAGAAAACCCCAAATCACCCTCAGCATACCCTCCACTGTATAAAGATCCCTTTTGTACAATAATAAAATGAAGTCAAATCCCCTGAATCATACCTGCAAATCCACTGTCCCATACTGATCTATTCCAAAGTGCCACTTGGAGTCAGGAAGGTGTGAACAAAAAAGGGGGTCTGATCTGATATGTAGTAACAGGCTGCAAAATATAGCAAACCCTCCCTGACCCACCAGAGATAGAAAAGTAGCTTAAAACCTTGGGTCTGATACCCACATCTCACACCCCTTCCTAAAGGTGTAAAGGACCCCCTACCACCACCACCATTCTGGCTCATGATGTTCTTGCCCATTAGTAGCATTCCACTCCACAGTCCCTTCCTCCTGCCCTCAGTGAAAATTAAGCAACTACCCCTTAGCACAAATCTCTTACATTTACAGTAATCCACCCAGCAACTACTCTACTAACAATGCCACTCTAATAAGGAATCATAAGGAACAAGAATTACCATACTAAATGAGTCTAACATGTTAACTATGACTTATCTGTACTATTGAATCTGTGCAGACTATTTCATCCCCAACCTTGAGTCCCACAATGAGTCCAGTAAGAAAAAAGAAAAGATAACAGGATAACAGTTCCTAATATTCATCTGTCCCAGTTTGTATGTATTCCCTTGAGGAAAGGGGGGGGGGACATGATAGAAACTTTTAAGGACCTCAGTGAATCAACGAAGTCCAAGAGGGTAGCATCTTTCAGAAAAAGAGATGTGCAAGAACAAGGGGACACAATTTGAAGATAGAGGGGGGTGGCTCAGAGGCAATGTGAGGAAGTATTTTTTCACAGAGAGGGTGGTGGATGCATGGAACAGCCTTCCTAAGGAGGTTGTGGGGTCTAAAACTGTGGGAGAATTCAAGAATGCATGGGACAGACATAAGGCAATTCTTGTGGTGGGTAGGAAGAAATAGGTTGTTGGTTAACTAGGATCTGCAGCTTATTGAGTAGGTAGGAAAATGGGCAGACTAGGTGGGCCAAGTGGTCCTTATCTGCCATCAAAGTCTATGTCTATTGCAGATCAAGAACACTGTTTAGTGTAAATACAGTCCTCTTTCCCAGAGGTGCACTAGACAATGAAAATCTGCAATCAAACAACACAGACCATAAGAGAATTCTGTGGCGGTCCAGGACCCCCCACCCCCCCTCCAAAGTAGGATAGGTCACAGAGCTAATAATTAAACCAATTGTGAGAAGAAAGAGTTGGAGATAAGCACACCCTTAATTATCCCCAGTGTGATAAGTCTTAAAACATGTCGATCAGAAGGAGAATCTATTACTGCCTTGACCTCCTTCAACTCGCTTTCCCTGGTCGAAGCATCCAGGACTTCACATTCTGAGATTCACTGACCCAGTGGATTATGTGGCAAAGCTTGTCTATTCGAAGTGTGAACTTGCATCAATATAGGATCCCTATACAGTGCAGAAAGAAACCATATGGTCCGAAGCTGCAGAGCCCAGAGCAAATTCTGAATTGAACAACCCAACAGAAACAGGAGTCTAAAAGTAAACTACAGGACTAGCACTAGAAGTAGACATGTAGTTGCAGTTCATGACAGAGCAAATTTGAACAAACAAGATGATCTCAATGCGGTTGACAGTCTTACCATTTGAAGTTTCCAGAACAAGGGTCAGTTCAATAAAGAATCTTCAGTCGATCCAGGATTTGAGATGAATGAACCAAAACACAACAATCCAAACAATTTGTAGTCTTAAAACTGGGTGGGTAGGAAGAAATAGGCTGTTGGTTAACTAGGATCTGCAGCTTATTCAGTAGGTAAGAAAATGGGCAGACTAGGTGGGCCAAGAGGTCCTTATCTGCCATCAAAGTCTATGTTTCTGTGTTTCTATGTATGAAAAAAAGGGAGGAGGAGTAGAAGCAATCAAACCCCTCAATGAGTCTTCGTGGAATATGCTCATTTTAGTCCACAGTACTGCTGCAAAATTCTGCAAGTCAGTGATCTGAATGGCAAGAGCCTAGGAGAGCTGTATATCAAAAAATGTATCCAGAGTTTGAGAGAGCTTTTCTTGGAGATGTGTAGAAACTCCTTGCACTGATGGACCACAGAGCCAGATCTACCGAGTCCACAGAGATTGATCAAGTAACTTGGTTGAGGAGAAGTGTACTGAAAAGGTTCTGTAAGACTGAGGAGCCCGTCCTTTATGTCCCCCTTGGAGAATCTCCATCAGTTTCTTGACTTCAGTCAAACACAAAAACGTTACACAGCTTGTCCAACAAAAATAGTAATGAAATACTTAGTGGGGTCTGCGCCCATATCTCTCATCCTGAAACAGAGATTTATTGCAGATCAAGAACACTGTTCAGTGTAAATACAGTCCTCTTTCCCGGAGGTGCACTAGACAAGAAAAATCTGCAATCGAGCAACACAGACCATAAGAGAATTCTGCGGCAGTCCAGGATCCCCCCACCAGACTGGATGGGCCTTGCGGTCCTTATCTTGAGGTCCTTATCTGCTGTCAACTTCTATGTTTCTATGTTTCACCAAAGTAGGATAGGTCACAGAGCTAATAATTAAACCAATTGTGAGAAGAAAGAGAGATAAGCACACCCTTAATTATCCCCAGTATGATAAGTCTTAAAACGTGTCGATCAGAAGGAGAATCTATTACTGCCTTGACCTCCTTCAACTCGCTTTCCCTGGTCGAAGCATCCAGGACTGCACATTCTGAGATTTACTGACCCAGTGGATTATGTGGTAAAGCTTGCCTATTCGAAGTGAGAACCTGCATCGATATAGGATCCCTATCCAGTGCAGAAAGAAACCATATGGTCCGAGGCTGCAGAGCCCAGAGCAAATTCTGAATTGAACAACCCAACAAAAACAAGAGTCTAAAAGTAAACTACAGGACTAGCACTAGAAGTAGACATGTAGGTGCAGTTCATGTCAGAGCAAATTTGAACAAACAAGATGATCTCAATGCAGTTGACAGTCTTACCATTTGAAGTTTCCAGAACAAGGGTCAGTTCAATAAAGAATCTTCAATTGATCCAGGATTTGAGATGAATGAACCAAAACACAACGATCTGAACAATTTGTAGTCTTAAAACTAAAGTCACCCTGACAAATAGGATGCTACACAGTCTCAGCGGTCTTTAAAGAGGTCTGGAAGAAGCTTTTTAAGTTCCTTGGCAGCTTGCTTCCTGGTATTAAAAGAGTGCCAGGTCTCCTGAACCAAAACTTGAAGCCAAGTGGGACAGGCAACTCGGAACTTGCAGCAATAAGCTTGGTCACAACTGGGTGAAAGGTGGCCCATTTTTGAGGAGTTATAGGTGGCAAATCTAGAGTAATTCACAATTTTGACCCTTCACATGTTATCTCCTTTAACTCCCTGACCATTTGGAGGATGTGTTGTTTATCCAGGGAATTCAGAAGTTTGAGGATTAGAGGCTGAAGTGGTGATCCTACTGGTGGTTTGGGGCGAAGTGAACAGTGTGCGCCTGTTCCACTACGTACGTTGGATTATTGAGAGAGGGTCCAAGTATCTTTTCCAGAAGCTTCTGTAAAAACAGGACCAGAGTGGAGCTTTCTGCATCCTCGGGGAGGCCAAAGATGACAATATTGTTTCTTCAGCTTCTCCCCTCTGAATCTTTGAGCTTGCACTCCATTTTGACCCGGTTTTGTCGAAGACAGCTAACATCAGGCTCCATGCACACACGCCAATTCTCCATAAAAGTAGTGTGTGCTTCTACAATGCTTACCTACTGGCCCATATCCCCCAGGCCTGACCTCAAGGATTTCAATTAGCTGGAGAGGTCTCGGAGAGAGTCCTTGAGGGGCTGTAGTTCAGAAAGAAACTTCTCTTCCAAAAGCAGGAGTGGTGCTGGTGTCAAAGTAGTAGAATGGCTGGCATTTGATCCCTGGGCCTTCAGTCATTTGGTAATTTTGTCCGGAGTTGGAGGCGGAGTATGTTGTGGGGGCACCTGCCACATCTCTGCCTCCATTGCTGCCATCTGTTCAGTTTTTCACCAACAAAACTCAGTGACAGAGACTTTCAGCCAAGATATCCAATAAGTAGAGCTCAAAATAGAAGCTGAATATATAAAAAAAAGATTTAAAAACAGATCAGTAGGGAACAAAGGTTAGGATCCACTAAACCATCCAAGGCATCATGC
The DNA here is from genome assembly GCA_016271365.2 of Neoceratodus forsteri. Taxonomy (NCBI): domain Eukaryota; kingdom Metazoa; phylum Chordata; order Ceratodontiformes; family Ceratodontidae; genus Neoceratodus; species Neoceratodus forsteri. The sequence continues at coordinate 152,701,588 of CM057451.1, forward strand.
GACTCCATCCCTTCCACTTCTAATAGGAAGTGTGTCCATTGGCTCTATATTGTGTCTTTTACAATTTTAGGAACTAAACTGTGTTACTATTGGCACATGATAAAGTAATATTAGCTGCCTGTTCAAAATTTCAGGCATAATATTGATCCCAAGATTGGCCTCCCAAGCATTATGAATTATCTGGGTGGCTACAGGTATAGCATGCATCATGAATCTGTAGTAAACAGCCAGTGGCTTAGTCCATGGTTGCAGGGTCCCATGTTAAAAGGGTGACTCAAAATGGGTGAGCCCAATAACAGGGATGACCCTGCGTCGACTTCAAAAACGGTGATGGCACATGTCAGCAAGTGCATTAACGGCTACAAATGCTTTTCTGTGGGGGGCCTTCTCCCCACATCCACCATTGCGGGGGACTTTGCCCCCACACCTCCCTTACTTAAATAACCAACTCTGAGGTTGTTGTACCTCGGGGACAGGGGAAAAGCATTTTTTGTCATTAATGTGCTCGCCGATATGTACCATTGCAGTTTTTGAAGTCGCTGCAGTGCTATTGCTGTTATTATGCTTGCCCATTTTGACTCACCCTTTTGACAAGATACCTGTTTGGCTCTTAAGGATGATAGATTCAATTGGGGGTAGCTCTGAAGTGCAGGCAAGGCTACTCCCAGGCACAGAAGAATTTTTTGTGCTTGAAACTAAGGAAAGAAGGTTCAGGCTGGAAGAGCAAATCTCCTCTGCAACTCCATAAATGTAGCCATTATCCCTCTCTTGCACAAATGTCTTACTTTCAGAAGACCTTTTGTTATCCAATTGCAACAATGTTTTGATCTACAAATACACTGTAGCCTCTTTGTCCCTTGAACACTTCTGTCAACAATGCCTGCGGTTAGATATTTGGCTGTTCACCAAGAAGGTTATGCCCTTGTAGCCAAGCATATACTGTAGTTTGAATGAACAGGATACTTATTTTGGCTGGGTTCATGGTTATTAGCATAGGGCTTAGCATCCCCAACACAAGAGGTTTACCCTGAGTATGCTCCTCCATGTAGAACAAAAACCTCCAGTGCACATCAAACTGATAGGAGCCATGGATCACAAATATAATGAAAGAAGCACAAAAAAGCCACGCTACAAGAAGGACTGAAAAAAAATTCCTGAAACAATGTAAAGTGCATAAATACAATGTGTTAGTGGGCTTGCTGAATAGACGGCACAAACAAACACTCCAGTGCTGGTGCTTTAAACTAAACAATTCTTCCTCAGGGAGGCCCTTTAATGCACTTACATTTGTTTCAGGAGCCTTTTTCAGTCCTATTGGTAGCATGGCTTTTTTGTGCTTCTTATGTTCCTCCATGGCCTTCTATGCCTGGTTAGAACATCCCCCCCACACACTTCAAGAAGGCCAGCTGTGCCACTAAGTAACATAGTCTAAGTTTGGACAGGGCCATATCTTCCTTCTAACAGCATCACTTCAGCTCATACACAGGCTGTTTTACCCCTCTAAAGGAAGTATCCAGCTACTGTAATTGATGTGACAGTATTAGTAGTGAGGCCTGGGGGTCCCATAAATACTTGTGCAGATCAGCTGTGAATATTGTTGATACTTTATGGTTGGCATTTCCCAAACAAAGGCCCTCTGTTCCCTTATTGGCACTAATTGCTCCTGCTTGGTGCTGTATGGTTACTACATACAACACGGAAAGGTGATACACTGTCTGTCACCTGCATTAATAAAAAAGTCAGTAACAGCATTCCATTAGGCAGTACCTGTGCTTGCAGTTGGAAATACAGGGTTAAATCCATCCCTGAAATGTTGATCCCAGTCCAAATTTCTAAAGTTTCAGCCATATAACCCTACTCCACGTGGTAAAAGTCATTTTCTGCATCCAAAGCCAATACATGCACTTTCAGCTGCATTTGCCTCTTAGTCCAGTGCCACACCACATTCATGGCTTTCTTGATAATAGTTTGCCCTGTCTCCCCTTCATAAATTCAGATAGGTCTGTATGTATTAATTTAGGTAGCACTTCTTTTCACCTATTTGCTATTGTTTTAGAAATGGTTTTGTTATCAGAAGAGAGATATTGGCCTATAAGAGGGCAATGTTTAGGGTCTTTTCCCAACTTTGGCAAAACTACAATGGTGGCTGACCACAAGGAGGGGGTGGGACACCTGTCGTGAGACTTATCACTCAGCATTTCGAATAGGGGCTCCTTCACTTGTCCCAAAAAACTTTATAGAAATCTAATGGTATACCACCTGCACCTGGCACCTGCTCCCATTTAAACTCCTAAATGCATTTGGAATTTATACCCATTTAAAGGGGGGCTGTAGCTTATTCTTCAGCTCCCATATTTCTGTGATTCGAGCCATTGCAAAAAAAAAAAACTGCATCTGTTCAGATGTGGCCTTTCGCTTTGAAATATAAAAGGTTTTATAGTACTCCTGAAAATTTCCTTATGATCAGCAGTCTCATGAACTTCAGGGATCACAATTTTGGCTTTCTAGGTTGCCCCTGCCATTGCTCAAAGTTGACAAGATAGTTTGTCACCTCTGTCTCCCTCAAAGTATCAGTCTGCTCAAGCTACCAGAATTTGCCTTTCCCACTGAGTGCTGCTAACAATATGTATATTTACTTTTACATTTTTGCAAAACTACATATAGCTGGGGAGAACATCTGGCCATGTGGGCTTGTTCAATAGCCAATACTTTTCTTTCTAAATTTTAAAATTGATCTAAAGTTTGTTTTTTCTGGTAACATGAGTATGAAATAATATCCCCTCTTAGGCTCTTAAAGCTTCCCACCTAGTGATGTGAGTGGTGTCTCCTTTTTATGGCTGCAGTGGACATAACCCTGCAGACCTCCTGTGATTGATCAAGAAAGGGAGACTTTTCCTACTAAACAGCAGTGTGAAGTTGCCTCACAGTTGCCTCTGCATCCATGAAACACTCTGTAATGTCCATTAACAATGACACAGCACTATTTTGTGAGGTAATGGTGGAACACGGCATAGTCAGACGTGTCCAAGATGGCCACCAAATTGTATTGCCCATGAGCTGGTAGCCATCTTGGACACAGTAGACTATGCCTTGTTCCACCATGACTTCCTTTTTTCTTTTAATATATATAGTCCCACCCACCCAAACCTCCTCTCAGCACCCCCAGAGATAACAATGACACTGGGGTGCCCAATACCCCAGTGTTGTAATTGTGTTCTGCCATGACTTCTTTTTCATATATATTTTTCCTCCCTCCACCTGATTCTCCCTCTCAGCACCCCCCCGAAACATAACACTGACACTGGCGGTGCCCAATCCCCCACTGTTGTGATCAAGAATCCTCTGTTGCAATTTTTGTTTTCACCTGTAAAATGAAACCATCCATCAATGTCTTTTGGGGCCATTCCTGACCACTCACCAGACCTTCCCACTCATTACCCACCACCCAGTGTCCCCCCAAGTCCTTACTTACTTACTCATAAAGGGTCCTATGCTGTAATCCTCTCTGGACCAAAGACACATCTTCAATCTTCAAAGCCAGACTGCAAATTGAAGAAACAGATATGCCATGCAATGTATTTCAATAGGGTTTGGAACTTAGTGGCATAACTTGGGAATTTTGCATATTTTTGGCCCAGATTTTCAACATGCCTTTATTGGGACCCTGCATCATGAACAATTGCACTGACATTAGGAAAATCTGTCCTGAAAAATAATTCTGTGGTCCCTGCATGAATTCACCTTTCAGGCAGGAGTTGAACATTTTCTCTGCCCCTGTTCATGAGGTGGGGTCATAAGAAGGCTATGTTGAAAATTTGGTGTAAAAATACTAAAAAACAATAAAGTTATGAGTCTACATTGAATATAGCAAACACAGGCTTGTCACTTTCATAATTTTCAATATTTTTACCCAAAATTTACAACATAGCCATATCTTTAAAGTACCTCTTGAATGTGACAGCTGTCATTTTTCAAATCCTGGCCACATTTGTTTTTTTTTACATCCTGAAAGGTGATTTTGTGGTCCCGGCATGAGATCACCTTTTGGACAGGAGATGAAACATTTCTCTGCTCTTATTCATGAGGCAGGGTCATAAGAAGGCTATGTTTTAAATTTGGTGTAAAAACATTTTTTTTAAAAGTTATGGGGCTATGTTGAATTTTGCAAACACAGGCTCGATACTTTGGTAATATTCAATATGTTTACCCCAAATTTTCAACATAGTAATTTCTTTACAGCACCTCATGAATGTGACAGCTGTCATTTTTCACCTCCTGCCCAAAATGTGTTTTTGCATGCTGAAAGTTTATTTCACAGTCATTGCGCAAAATCACCTTTAAGACAGGAGTTGAACATTTTTTCTGCCCTTCTTCATGAAGCAGGGTCATAATAAGGCTATGTTGAAAATGTGGTATAAAAATGTTAAAACACAAATTTTTTATCTTTTTACCCCAAATTCCTTGGCTTCAGCCCTATTGGCTCGGGCCAGAATTTGTTTATTAAAGGGGAAAAAGGTGGTTATGGCCTTTGTAACATGGAAACAATTCTCCTGTTTCAGTTGGGTAGGATCTAACCTCTACGCTTTTGGAGCACCTGGCTCTTCTTGCACTCCTAGCTCATAGAAACATAGACTTTGACATAGAAACATAGAAACATAGAATTTGACGGCAGATAAGGACCGCTTGGCCCACCCAGTCTGCCCATTTCCCTGCCTACTGGATAAGCTGCAGATTCTAGTTAACCAACAGCCTACTTCCTGCCACCCTCCACTACAATTGCCTTGTGTCTGTCCCATGCATGTTTGAATTCCCCCACTGTTTTAGCCCCAACAACCTCCCCAGGAAGGCAGTTCCACACATCCACCACTCTCTCCGTGAAAAAAGATTTCATCACATTACCCCTGAGCCGCCCCCCCATCTTTAAATTGTGTCCCCTTGTTCTTACACATCTCTTTTTCTGAAAGATGCTACCCTCCTGGACTTTGTTGATTCCCTTGAGGTACTTGAACATTTCTATCATGTCCCCCCATCCCTCCTTTCATCAAGGATATATATATATTAAGCTCTCTCAGTCTCTCTTCATATGGTTTCTGATGCAGACCCTGCACCATTTTAGTTGCCCTCCTCTGGACTGCTTCCATCCTATCTATGTCCTTGCGTAGATGAGGTCTCCAAAACTGCACACAGTGCTCCAGATGGGGTATCACCAACTGTCTGTACAGAGGGATAACCACTTACCTTTTTCTACTTGTGATGCCCCTTCCTATGCATCCCAGTATCACCCTGGCTCTCCTCACTGACTTGTCACATTGCTTACCCACCTTTAGATAATCTGATATGACTACCCCAAGTCCCGTTCCATTTTTGTTGTTGTTAGTACCTCCCCTGCTATTGTGTACTCTTCTCCTGGGTTTTTGTTTCCCAGGTGCATTACTTTGCACTTCTTTGCATTGAATCTAAGTTGCCATATGTCTGACCATTCCTCCAACCTTGCCAAGTCCCTTCTCATCCTTTCCACCCCCCGCTTGTGTATCAACTCTGTTACAGATCTTTGTATCATCTGCAGAGAGGCATACCTTTCCCTCCAGACCCTCTGCAATGTCACCTATAAAGATGTTAAAGAGGACTGGACCCAGTACTGAGCCCTGAGGTACTCCACTAGTGACTCCCCTTTCTTTGGAATGTGTGCTACTCACTATTACCTTCTGTGTCCTGTTGTGCAGCCAGTTTGCAACCCAGACTACCACCCTGGGACCCACTCCCAGGCTGGCTAACTTGATTATTAATCTTTTGTGCGGGACTGTGTCAAATGCCTCTTGCTCAGTCATTACTGGGGCATAGTCTGTAGCCAATAGAAAATCATGTGTCACCCCTCCTAGGTACGATAGTAAGGAGTACGACGGGGGAACACATTCCTTTGAATATATGATTGATGTTCATGTGAATGGAAAGTACAGTATACTCCCTACCAGAGGGGGAAAAGATATAACCATGCACCTACTAACACATGTTCACCTTCCATGGCATGGAGGGACCCAGAGTTTTTAATGTGAATGAGGGGTGTTTCCACCGATCTGTACATTACCATATCCCACACACTGTTCATGTCTCTTATCAGGATCCAGTCTCACTGGAGCATTGATATTTCTAATGATATTTTTGAAAAATAAAATGTGGACATATCAGCATTTGGTCCATATATTGACCCCAGAGATAACACCATCCTGAGTTGATCTGGAGCTACAGTAATGTGAACCTTTATGCTGCATCATTAATTATATTAACAAAAGTAACCAAAAGGGATGGTCTATCACATATCATGGGCCACTGGCTCTGGAGTTAAAACATGCCATGTACCTAGCACCCCACCACCACCACCACCACCACCACCACCAGTTACACTGTAAATGAGGGGTCCAGGACAAGACTGCTAAAAGAAAGACAGCACAGTCAATAATAGTGCAGGCAAAATACTGACAAACAAAACCACGCTTCAGAAAGACACTGCAGTACAGTAATGATATTGTGACATATCGGGGGGGGGGGGAATTATGATTGCCAGCTCTGAGAGTGCTACAATATTCTGACGCTGTTCTGTATGAGTCACTGTTTTCACCTACGCTATTTTCTCCATTTCACAGCGCTGTTATTCTGATGCAGTTTTGACGGTATACTGTAAATGAGATACTTCCTTCTATATCATGTGTGTCTCCAGGAACAACACCATGTCAGCATTCTTCTATTTAAGATATGCTAACACCTCCTTTCATTTTACTGCTGTTTTTAGGCAATTAATGTTCCAGGACAAGACTCATATCCCCTCAGCCATTATCCCAACTATAAAAAAAGAGATATTGGACCAAAGCATATCTCATAGCTCCAAATCAGTTCCTGTAGCCAGTTGCTGTATACTCTTACACTTTCTTTATAATGCAAAGACATTTCAGCCTGTGCTCTCCCCTGCCGAGGATCTATCCCAAACCTTGTCCGTGTCAGAAAGGTATACCAAATGCTTCCTCTTGAGGTCCTCCTCCCTCCCCTTTCTACTCCACTGGTGGACTCCTCCCCAATCAAGTCCAGAGTTAATAAAGACAAACCCTCAACCTCCTCCCATCCATGGACCTTTCCCTGACTTGATGCTGCATCCCCTTATAAGCTTGGCGGAAGTGGTAATCCATGGTAGTAGTATGGCACCTACTCAATAATGTATACATTAATCCAGTCTCCTGTATTGCTGTGATTAGAAACTCTACACCATTTCGTCTCTCCTCTCACCTGCCTGGAGACCAGATATCTGCCTCCAGCAAGCCATCACTCCTTTAGATAAATGGGGGAGAGGGCAGAGTGGATAGGGCTACTGTTTCCCAGTACATTGCTTGTACATATATAGGCCTATTGGACCAGGCTCTAAAACATAGTTACATAAAATAAAAACAGTCTTGAAAAACACTGTTCTGTGTAGTGTTGTCAGAGACTTGGACGCAAGAACAGCAGTCACATAGAGCTCGTGTAAGTTGCCTCGATCCCATATCCATGAGGCCTATTAAAGTACTGGCATATTAATGTGTTATATTACCCTGCCTTGCTCTGCCTTCCCATGCTGTGCCTACCTCCTTGCCTCTGTCTGTAGTGTGGGAAGTGGAGCAAGACCCTCCTCTCATTAGTATTTTATTAAGAACTCAAATTTACAACACAGAGCATGGGAACATGGTCCAAAATGGGTCTGGTCCCCCACCTTATGAATACAGGTTGAAATCAGAATACAGAGCAAAGCTAGATTAAACAGCTTCCCCAATAAACAAACTTTTGCATTTTAGCAAAAAAAATTTAGCAGACATGAAACGTAAAGAAAGTTTGTAAATGTTCAGAAGTCATAGCTTGCACTGCCCACATGGCTCTCAGTGTGTGGCAAACATAATGTTATAGCAGAGAAGGGCTGCACGTTCCCATCTTCATACACCACCTGTACCTAGTGAGAGCAGATTGGAGCATAGGAAGTCAAGAAAGTGTCATGTTTTTTGCAGCCATTTTAATAGAGGTACAGCATGGATTAAATAATGTGCGAAACTAAAAAAAATTCATCACAAATTTGTAGTCCGCATACCTTGGATCAGAGGTCAAGAAAACAGTACTCATGCCTCTGAAAATATTCCATCCATTCCAGTTCAAAGTGTAAGTTTTCTCTGTATTTATACTAAATTTAGAATTAACTCAGGCCACACTGGTACTACAGAACCTCAAGTACTATATGGGTTTTGGCTATCATGGCCTATCTGGGCCACAGCCCGTATGAGTGGAGGCACTTTCAACCCCCAACCACCACCACCCCACATCACCACCATCTTAATAAGTGGCATCTATATATGGTCCAACTGGTCAAACACAAACCTTAGTTCAAAATTTATAGCCCCAAAATCAGGAGGCATTTACATCCACTGTTGAGAGTGTTGCCACTGAGTGCAATCAGAACAAAAGAAAATTATCTCTGTTTTCAGCTCACGTTGCCAGTGTTGTCATGTACAAACCTGATTGGCCTGTCAAAGCAGCCTCTTCCCAGTTTGATGAATTCCTCAGCCTCACCCACATTTGAAGAGGGGTGAAGAGAAATTGTGACCTATTGGTTTATAGTTCTGAGAGGTAAATATGAGCAAATTGCCAGCCTCTCCTGTGTAATTTGGACTTGAAATCAACAAATTTATGTCTCTTATTCTACAAGTGCTGGCTGTAGTCCCAAAGGATGAACACCTTATTGGGGCCCATAGTAACTGGTCCCTTCATCATCTCTACCTTGCAAATGGATTTTTGGTTCTGAAACCTTAAAATTATTAGTAGGGAATATCTGGCCCTCACTTCCAGCTTCAGTTTTCTGCCTGATGTACAGTACCATGGTCTTTTTTAATGTCAAACACTCAGCCATCCATTTTCCACAAAGCAGAAAGATTCTTCTCCTTCTTCTCCATCTTTGACTTCATCTTCTTCTTCAAGGAGGTCCAGACTGGTGTGCTTTATTCCCCTGGTCATCATCCATTCCAGGAGTGTGGCCATAGTGCCTGTCAGCTGCGTTCTTTCCCAGGTCAAACATTTGGTCTTTACCTATATTGACCCACTCATCGACCTTCAAGTGACTGGTGGCATGGGCAGGTGTTATGTCCATAAGCCCTTCTATGATACCCTGCAGGTGGGGGATTTGTGAAGTCACATTAGTAAATCCCATCCTCATGTTCATTTTGAGGGTTAGTACTGTACTGTAGTTACTGGTGAGTCCATTTATTGGCAGGACTTACAAAACTGAGCACCCCCCTTTCTCAGACTTAGTCCCAGAATTATAAAAAAAGGAAAAGAAAACCCTTCAAAAATATTTTCAAACCTTGTGGCAACAGAATTGCATTAAAAATTCATTTATTAGTGGAAATAGAAACTGCAAGTGAAAGTGAAAGCTGAGTGTCATCTCAATGCCACCACTCCCCTGACACTCAAAAAATAGTGAGACCCAATCACGTATTTCTTCAAACTTTGAAACTATTTCAAAAAAGTACACTAAATCTTTTGTAACACAAAACAGGACCACTTAAAAAAGTTGTTAATCACAATAATCAAGCATTGCTGATGCAAGCAGACATAGTAAGTAGGCTTAGTCAATGGATGTAGGAAGGCCCAGGGAGAGGGAATAAGGCAGCAGAGTTAAGACTGTGGGTAGTTTGGGCAGTTGCAGGAGACGTTGGGGGAGCAAGAGAGATTAGGGTGGAGAGGGGATGGGCAAGACAGTGCGGGTGTAAATTCAGAGGCAACTGCCGTTGCCTAAGTGCTTGAGGGGAGTTCCATAGTTCCACAGTGCACCCATCAGGGGCCAGCTAAGAGAAGCAATCACAACTGCTTTGTGCAGTAAGTGGCTGGCAGAGCTTATGTTTGAAGGGGCCCAGTTTGGGTTCAGTAAGTATGTCATTGTAAGGAGTTAAGCCAAGATGGGGCTCTATAAGTGAATGACATTTACCTTGAGCGGTGCAGCATAAGGGGACAAGGAAGGGCTGGCTATTCAAACCTTTTGTGTGGTGAGGGTTACTAGAAAGGCTTAGAAACTTCTGCACCCCCTGTGGAGTGAGCCCAAGGCTAGTATTTTTTTAGCTAGCAGGCAGATTTGATATTTGATCCTACCTTTCAAGTGGAGCCACCCTGTCTGCAAATAAAGATCACAAGTATATATGTGAGTTGGTATGTCCCAGTGATGAGCCTGCAGGTTTTGTTTAGCGCTGTTGAAACATGCCCTAGAGACGTATCAGTAGCAGCACTGTGGATTACCTGTCCGTAATCTATAATGGAGATAACTGAGCTATGAACAGCTGTTCTTAGGGCCTTGGTGGTCAAGTAATATTTGTATCTATGCAGTAGCCCAATACATGTGTTAACTGCTTTGGCAACATATTCAATGTGATGTGTGCAAGACAGGTTGCTAACAATGGTGACCCCGAGATGTAGAAGTGCTGTACTTGTTCAAGGGGGAGGTTTGTGCTGTTCCAAATCATTAGTTGGTGGGCTTTATGTTTATTATGGGAACTATTGAATAACATGACTTTTGTTTATTTTGTAGTTTAACAGTAGCTTGTGCCTACTAAACCAAGCCTCCAAGCACGAGAAGTTTAGCTGAAGCTGGTGCTCATGCAGCATGGGATCAGGGTTACTCGCGAATATTATGGCGTTATCTGCATAAAGAAGGAATTTATCAGGTCATGTGAGAGGGAGGCTGCATGAGAAGAGGCTGAACAGGAGGGGCCCAAGTATGGACCCTTGTGAAACACCTGAACAGACTGGTTGTCTATCTGAGTGAGCATTGGATATCTTCACCTGTTGCATTCTGTTCTCAAGGTAGCTTTTGAAGCAACCTGCTGCTTTACTAGACAGCTCTGTACAGGAAATTTGCTCAAGTAGCAGAGAGTGATTGACCATATCAAAGGCCTTAGTGAGGTCTATAAAGGCTGACCCTACCAATTGGCCTTGATCAAGTGAGTTGTGGATGAAACTGATAAATTCAACCAGCGCTGAAGTGGTACTGTGTCCTCTTCTAAACCCTGGCTGCTGGGGGTACTGGATCTGGTATTTCTCTAAGTATTCAGTCAGCTAGTCAGACACTATGTGCTCAAGAGCTTTGGAAAGGGGGGGAGATTAGCCTATAGTTCAAATGAAGTGCCCTGTCACTGCTTTTATGAACAGGGGTAACTTTGGCAGATTTTCACTTCTGGGGGAATTGAGCTAACCTTGGTGACAGATTCATTATTTTAGTAAGCGGTGTATTCATTATCTTCTGCAGAAACTGAATGCTGAAGCCATACTTTACATAAAATTTTGACTGAAATTAGCAGTATCCACAATCTGTTTTTGATCTTTATTATCCATTGATCCATACAGAAAATATATCGTTTAGCAAATACATTTTTAATATTTGTTGTTTTTGTATGTTACTGTCTTTGTTAGAGGAATGGTCAAATGTATGGCAGCTTAGATTCAATGCTAAGAAGTGCAAGGTAATGCACCTGGGAAACAAAAACCCAGGGGAAGAGTACACAATGGGGGGTGAGATACTAACAACAAGAATGGAAAGGGACCTGGGGGTAGTCATATCAGATGACCTAAAGATGGGCAAGCAATGTGAGAGGGCAGCAAGGAGGGTGGGGGGATACTGGGATGCATAGGGAGAGGCATCACCAGTAGAAAACAGGAAGTTATTATCCATCTGTACAGACAGCTAGTGAGACCCCATCTGGAGTACTGTGTGCAGTTCTGGAGACCCAATCTCCGCAAAGACATAGACAGGATGGAAGCTGTCCAGAGGAGGGCAACTAAAATGGTGCAGGGTCTACACCAGAAGTCGTATGAAGAGAGACTTAAGGAGCTTAATATGTATAGCCTCGAGGAAAGGAGGGAGAGGGGGGACATGATAGAAACTTTCAAGTACCTCAAGGGAATCAACAAAGTCCAAGAGGGTAGCATCTTTCAAAAAGAGGTGTGCAAGAACAAGAGGGCACAATTTGAAGATAGAGGGGGGTGGCTCAGAGGTAATTTAAGGAAGTATTTTTTTCACAGAGAGGGTTGTGGATGCATGGAACAGCCTTCCGGAGGAGGTTGTGGAGTCAAAATCAGTGGGGGAATTCAAGCATGCATGGGATAGTCATAAGGCAATTCTGGGGGGTGGGGGTAGGAAGAAGTAGGCTGCTGGTTAACTAGGATCTGCAGCTTATCCAGTAGGTAGGGAAATGGGCAGACTGGGTGGGCCAAGCGGTCCTTATCTGCCATCAAATTCTATGTTTCTATGTTTGTCTTAGTCACATTCCGATGATATGTTCTTCTTGTATCAATGTGTCTTATACTTTTAAAGAAATATATTTTACCTAGATTATCTGAGGGCACTTAGAAACCATCTGCTTTAGATACAAAACATTGGTGAGACTTTTCAGTGCATCTTGGCACTCGAACACAATTTTCTGAATGACCTTTTTACCTCTAATAAAGCTTTTCTTGTGAATTATCCTCGTAATGCCTATTTATCACTTGTAGGAGATATGAATCCAGTCTCTCATTTGCACAAAAGTATTGCAGTGCAGTCATTTCAACCATAATGAATAAAGCACAGTAATTACAGCAAGTACCACCAACAAACCTCTCCCCATCACAAACGCAATCACGTGAGCCTCAGTTCTATAAATTAGAGCTTTTAGCTCCCCCCAAGTTTAAAACTTATTGCTAATATGGTGTCCAGCTAGTATTATGCTGGGAAGCATGTCAGTGTCTCTGTCAGGATCTTTTTTGGGGTTTTACTTTTACTTTCTGGGTAAATTACTGACTGACATCTGATGTCTTCAGATCTTTGTGCATCTTCAGTCTTTGGTAAGTGATATATCAAGCTCCCTGGTGAATGTTGGTTTCCCTGGAAGTAATTCCCTTATGGTGTATGGTGGAACATTGATAGGGATGGAAATCCATCCCTTCAAATACCTTGTTATACTGCACTAGTTATGTCAGCTAGTTTGTTATGCTGCATGAGCTATGTAGCTAGTGCAGTATAATAATGTAGAATGTGATCACGCATGCGTGATATGCGAACATCTCCATTTTCTGCAGCAGCCACAGCAGTGAGAGATAGACTGGAGGAGAGCGTCAAACATAAAAAAATGCAAAAGTAAGGAGTCAGTACTAAATTTAGGCTCTGAGATTACTCGATTTTTGCAGAGTAGTAGACCATGTACTATAAAAGACAATGTATTGTTGGCTATTGATAACAAGCGGGAGTCGCCATCTTGAGGTAGCCATGGTGACCGAGACCTTTCGAGCTTCACTCTTGAGGTCTAAACAGTCACCACTGTCAACCTCTCAATGGCTATCCACGCATGTTATGGATAGCTGACTATACATTATCCTGTATGTTTCTATTCACTCCAGTACTTTCATTGGATCAGGTTATAACACAATCAGGCACCTTTTATTTCACTGTGGGTTACACATTCTACTGGGTGCATGTCATCACTTTATCTCAACACATGTGTGATTACAGAAAAATTCTAGTAAGCTTTGAGACAGAGTTTGTATTCAGACAATTTCTGAATATTGAGCTTGGGCTGTTTGAATGAGTGTTTTTATTGGTTAATTCAGGAGGGTTGGGCTCATCCACACATGCACAATTGTCATTCTTTGCTGCTGCTTCCTTTCACCTTTCCCTCTCACACACCATTTAGCCACTCTTTAACCGATGGGTCCTGTAAGCCTAATCAAGCCCCCAGACTTGTGCCTCCTACCTCGTTCCCATTATATAAGCATGCTTTAGTGGTGTCTGTGGCATTGTTATGTTTCTGATCGGCAGTATTCATACCTCCACTCAGTTCCTGGAAGGGTGTCACCTCATCATCGTTGTTATTGTTTCTCGTAACTGCACAGTTCAAACTGTATCTCCCCCTGCAAGCTTTAAAGTGCTTCTGGATCTGAAATTTTGTTTTTAGAGGCATAGGCTGATAAATAAATCTGCAGTGTTCTGTGTTCTGTGTTCTAGGCATTACAAACACAGCTGCAATCGCTTAGTGCCCCTCTCTGCAGACCAGGCATAGGTTAATCCCCAGTTATCTCTGTTGCTACAGTAGTAGCAGATTTAAAGTGACCCATATCTCTTCAGTATGGCTCAGGCTGTCCCTTACATTGCACAGTTTTGAGGTCATAGCATATAAGATGTTATAAAATAACTATTTCACCCCAACAGATGTATTAAAGTACTATAGTGTGTAAGGCCCTGTCAGCATGGGGGATATCCCTGCCTTATGCTGTCATGTATGGTAGCTCCTGGGTTCTTTTCTCAATGACATCAAGGGGTTTTTATCCAGAGTAGTTACTTTTGCACAGTGCCTCCATCTAGACAGTGGAACAGATGATTAGGTAGTACTACCCCTTAACATGCAGTACCTACCCAAACCCATATTGTAGCCACTTTCCCAGCTACTCTGAAAACACAAACAGCAGGTTTCCACTCAGTGGTATGCACAGTAGAACAACAGTCAATAGCGTAATGATCTGAACAGCAGAACACAATTGTAATTATTACCTGCTACTCCGGCAATGGAAAGTGGATTAGATTAGCAGAACATTCCCATACATTTAGTGCCAGTTAGTTGTTCTTGTAGGCTAAGTCTGAACTTGCCATCCTATGTCCCAGCTACTAATTAGTTGGGCCCTGAGAAGGTGTGATTGCTATTATCCTGGTCCTTGCAGCTTAGATACTGGCCAAATATATTTCCTCTTCTGTACTGGTGGTAACTATCCTCTTGCACCTGTTAGCCAGACTGCTAACACAGTTAGGAGCTCCTACACAGCAGACTCTTGGTACCCACTGCTGGACAGTTACAGGCCCCTAGATGTTGCAGCAGGTTGGCTGTCATTGGGGCACTTAAGATTTAACACAGAGTAATGAGCTCCTCAGTAATCCCCCAAAAGTCCATTCAATTGCTAAAATGGCTTTTTTACCTCTATAAATAAGGTATTTGTAATCCAGTCCAATGACCAACTTGCAAAAAAACTTTGTATTCATGCCATATTTCTAAAAATAGAGCAAGCCCTGTTTGTACTCGTGGTTATCCATTCCATGGCTCCACAGGGTGCTATAGGCACAAAATGAAGGGAAAAAAACACCATGGTTCTCAAAAGAGGTGGCAGGAAAGGTTAGGGAGAAAAAGGTAGCATTCAGGAAGTATAAGGAAACAGAAGGAGCAGGACAGAGAACAGTACCAGTTAAAGCAGAAGGAAGCAGGGAAGGCAGTCAGAATAGCAAAGGCCCAAACTGAGGAAAAGATAGCCAACTCAGTTAAGAAGGAGATAAAACCTTTTATGGGTACATTGGGGAGCCAAGAAAGATCAAAGGAGGGACAGCGAGTCTTAATAAAGGGGAGGGGGGTTGGGCAGAGGGTGACAGTGAAAAAGCAGGGATACTGAACAAATACTTCTGCCTAGCATTCACAAAAGAAGAGGAGGGGGAGGTACCTAAACTGAACAATAGAAGAACTCTGGATAGGGGGTCAATCCCAGTCCATTCACAGAAGAAAGGGTCCTGAAAGAACTCCTAAAACTGAAGATGGACAAAGCAATGGGGCCTGATGGTATACACCCCAGAATTCTAAAAAAACTAAGGGGAGAACTAGTGACACCACTGACTACCCTTTTTAGCAAATCATGGGAGGATGGTGTGGTACCTGAGGACTGAAGGAGAGTGGATGTGATTTCCCTTCACAAAAGTGGGAGCAAGACAGAGGCAGGAAACTACACACCTGTTAGTTTGACCTCAGTGGTAGGGAAAATGATGGAATCACTTTTGAAGGAAAGAACTGTTGAGTACCTAGAGGCCAGTGGGCACAGGTCCCAAGGCATCATCGATTCACAGTGGGAAGAACATGTCAGATGAATCTAATTGATTTCTTTGACTGGGTGACCAAAGTAGTAGACCAGGGAGGGGCTGTGGACATGGCCTACCTAGACTTTAGCAAGGCATTTGACACAGTCCCACACAAAAGATTAATAAACAAGTTAGCAAGCCTGGGAGTGGGTCCCAGGGTTGTAGCCTGGGTAAAACATTGGCTGGACAACAGCATGCAGAGGGTAATAGTAAATGGAGTCCACTCTGAAGAAAGGGGGGTTACTAGCAGGGTACCACATTGTTCAGTATTGGAACAAGTCCTCTTTAATGTCTTTATAGGTGACATTGCAGAGGGACTGGAAGGGAAAATATGCCTCTTAGCAGATGACACAAAGATCTGTAACAGGGTTGATACACAAGGGGGGTAGAAAGGATGGGAAGGGACTTGGCAAGGTTGGAGGAATGATCAAAAGTATGGCAACTTGGATTCAATGCGAAGTAGTGCAAAGTAACGCACCTGGGATACAAAAACCCAGAGGAAGAGTACACAGTGTGGGGGGAGGTACTAACAACAACAAAAATGGAAAGGGACCTGGGGAGTCATATCAGATGACCTAAAGGTAGGCAAGCAATGTGAGAAGGCAGTAAGGAGGTCTGGGGGATACTGGGATGCATAGGGAGAGGCATCACCAGTAGAAAACAGGAAGTTGTTATCCCTCTGTACAGACAGTTGGTGAGGCCCCATCTGGAATCCTGCATGCTGTTCTGGAGACCCCATCTCCACAAGGACATAGACAGGATGGAGGCAGTCAAGAGGAGGGTAACTAAAATGGTACAGGGTTTGCACTAGAAGCCATATGAAGAAAGACTAAAGGAGCTTAATATGTATACCCTTGAGGAAAGGAGGGAGAGGGGGCACATGACAGAAATATTTAATTACCTCAAGGGAATCAACAAAGTTCAAGAGGGCAGCATCTTTTAGAAAAAGAGATGCACAAGAACAAGGGAGCACAATTGAAGACAGAGGGGGGATGGCTCAGGGGCAACATGAGGAAGTATTTTTTCATGGAGATGGTGGTGGATGCATGGAACAGCCTTTCTGAGGAGGTTGTGGGGTTAAAAACTATGGGAGAATTCAAGAATGCATAGGACATACATAAAGCAATTCTAGTGGGGGGTAGGAGGAAGTAGGCTGTTGGTTAACTAGGATCTGTAGCGTATCCACTAAGTAGGGAAATGGGCAGACTGCGTGGGCCAAGTGGTCCTTATCTGCTGTCAAAATCTGTGTTTCTATTTTAGGCCTCTGTCCTTCTGACATCTTGCTGTACCAGAAGGACCAGTGAGTTTTAGTTATGTATACCAGTTCCCCAGTCAGACACCATCCCCTCTAGCCCTCTCTCTCAAATCTTCAATCCAGCTTGTAGGCAAAACCCATGCAGGGTTTGGGTAGACACCATAAACTGAACTCTTCAGCTGTGTCTCATGCAGGCCTGCATGCAGATGCCACTCAGGCCCTCTGCCTTCTATGGGGGCAGCTCACTTGACAATCTAGACACTAGGCCTAGAGTGATGTTCTATGTACACTTGTTAAGATGACCAGGTCAGCTCTCCAGGAATCCTCATGGAGGTATCTCCTCCTCTCCAGCCTAACTTATATCACAGCAAGACAGTACAGCATAGACTGGTCCAACCCAATGTCACTCACTGTCCATGGTACCTAATAGGTCTAGAAAGGGTACTGATAGACTGTATCACCTCCTCCCAGAGATCAGTATGGAACTCAGACTAGGAACTGGTCACCCCGGAGGTCAGCAGGTCACAAGATGACAGCCTCCATGGAATCCACACACTTACCCCATTATATAGCCAGTCCAACAGGGTTCCTCAGCTGTCCCCCACATCACACCAGGAGTCTTGGGGTTGTCAGCATGCTTTTGTGATGGTCCCTTACTCTATAAAAAAGAGGGATTGTGCTCTCCCCTGGCTGGAGAAAAAGCTTCCCTCAGCCATTTGGCTGCTTAAAGTCTGCAGTCAAGTGCCTGAAACAGACATATTCACCACAAGTCATAGTCTGGACACCTGATTCCTATTCTATAGTCCAAGGTTAACAAGATATCTCCTGCCCACCATATTGATCACCATTATACCAAACAATATTGGATTCTCTCCTCTTCAGGATCCCAATGTATTGTGTTCTAGGAAAGGACTGGGAGTGACACATATTCTCCCGTGAACAACATGACGTGGAATATCAATTAATATTCTGGGCACATCATAACAGAGAAAGTACAGGTTTCACAGGCTGCTTGGGACCTCAGATAGGGGCAGACATATTTCTTCCTCAGAATCGGAGGCCTCAGAGTCTGCATGTGTTCATGCATTGTCTGCTTCCAACAGTCTCATAACTCACTCAGGCTTATAAACCTGAGCATCTGTTTCTACTTCCAAGCAGTCTGGTTCTGCAGCCCCCAGGAAAAGAGCTGCACATTAGACATCATGAAAAGGTCACCTCAGGGGTTCAAAACACTCACACCTAATTGGATATCTGCCTCAAGTACATGGACTGTGAAACAGGCTGGTGATATCCACGAGGGAATGGTAGTGAGTAAGGACTTCCTCCTCATCTGTTGAGTCACTATTTTCCAGGGCCAATGCTGACAGTTGAGTGGGGTTGTCCTTCTGCTGTTGTGTACAAGCCTGGGTGGTGGGCCCCTGGGGGGATTTGGATCTATGTTAGTCAATTGCAAGTCCATTTACCCAACCAGCAGCAACTCAGTTCTCTATCTGGGTGGATGCAATATGTGTGTAAATTTGGCATTTGTTTCTTGATGACAAAGGTGGTGCCCACCCCACCCCACCCCCATGGTCAGATAGCATTTATTTTCCTGGAAGGGCCAGATTACATACCAAGACCTGGAAGATCATTTACTTTTACCTTTTTATCATGGTGCATCTTATTGGTCAGATTTCTCTTCCCAGCAGTCTCAGCCACCAAGCAATAAGCAGTGTTTAGTTGATCCTCGAGACCCTACAACACAAGTTGATAGGTAGCCTGGCTTCCCTAATGTACAACGAGTAATAGGAGGAGAACCTGGTGGCATCACTCTTTGTGCCATGGTAGGTGAGCAGCAAAGCGCTGACTTGTTGGCTTCATTTAGCTTTATCCTTAGGAAACAGACTACCTAGCATGTCCAACAAGGTCTGATTAAATTGCTCAGCCTGGGTATCACATTGTGGGTAATTAAGTAAGTAAGTAAAACTTTATTTATAAAAAGCGCCTTTCTCAGAATTAAGGCACTTGTACAATACAAAAATGATTAAAACAATATCAACAAACCAACAATTTAAAATTCCATAAATACAACAGTGGCCTAAAAATCAGAATACGCTAGACTAATGAAATATGTTTTAAGTGCAGTTTTAAAACTTTAGACAGTCAGGCAATCTCACACCCAATGAGGTAGAGAATTACACAGGTTTGGGGCCATAAAACTGTATGCCCGAGCCCCAGATGTCTTCAAACGAACATTGGGAATCTTTAGAAATCCCTCGTCGGTGGATCAGAGGGAGTGGGTGGGGCAGTTGGGGCAAAGAAGATCTTGCAGGTAACTAGGTCCCTGATCATGTAGGGCCTTATAGGTCAACAAAGCAACCTTGAAGGTGACCCACCACTGTATTGGCAGCAAGTGTAGTCTGTGGAGCACAGGCATTATATGACTGGTCCTAAAAGTACCAGTCAGCAGCCTAGCTGCCATGTTCTGCACTAGCTGCAAGCAGTGGATATCAACCCTCGATAGCCCTAGGTAAAGGGCATTGCAGTAGTCAATGCAGGAGGTAACGAAGGCATGTGCCAATGTAGAAAGATCATTGAGAGGAACCAGATATTTTACCCAGGCAATATTCCTCAGATGGTAAAATTAGGTTTTGACAACTGCCAATACCTGAGATTTAAGGGTCAGGTGGTCATCCAAAATAATGCCCAGGTTCTGCACCCGGTCTGAGGTAGTTAGCTGAACACCCTCAGGCCATAGGCCAGAGGGTGTTCCTGCCAAAAAACCTGCCTCCCGACAACCTGGGTCCACCACCAACACCTCAGTTTTTTTCCGGTTTAACCATAACCAACTCATGTTCATCCAGTCCTGGATCTTGGCAGGACAGTTGTTAAAAACCAAGACAGCATCACCTTGATCAGGCACAAAGGACATGTACAGTTGAGTATCATCTGCATAACAGTGAAAACTCAAGCCATACCACCTAATAATCACTCCCAATGGCAGCACATACACTGCGAACAACATGGGTCACAGTATGGAGCCCTGCGGCACCCCACAAGATGGGGAAGTGGTAATAAGGGGTAGTCTAAGATTTCCTTATTCCACACAATGGCTACATTTCTTTTACCAAGTGGCTCTCACAGTCCCATCCCTAACTGGAATGTATTTGTTTTGGTGCCCCATAGTGAGTGATAAATGTGTCCATTAGTCTGCAAGCAACACTAGTCATGTTTTGATCGTTTGTCAGATAGGCTTAAGCATAGCAAAAAAAAAAAAAAACAATTGGTCCATGATCACCAGGATCTTAGTAATATTCTTGAAGTCATGCTCCAGGCTTATGAAGTCAAACTAACCAAGCTCATAGCTGCACTTGTTTCAATATTCACCAGTGGGGCTGCCCTTTTTGGCAAAGTCTTTCACTGCAAGCATTGAGCACATTGAGCAGAGGCCTGCAGGTTTCTTTTTTTTTTCTATGTTTGAATTTTAGTTCTCATGAACGGTTCTAGATTGGCAGCATTGGAACCTGAAGTCCTCTGCTTATCTACATGACAGGTACAGCACAGATGATCACAGTGCAAGCTTCCCACACTGCCCTTTCAATGTGCCTCAATCCTGTCATGGAGGGACTATCACATAGGTGAGAGGGTAGTTCAGACTCCATGCCAATTTAATCCTTGGCCTCACATGTGAGACCTCCAAGAAGGGTACCAATTAGTGCCAGTTGTGTTGGTAGTTCTGTGATGTAGACACCTACCCATTGGGAATGGGACAGAGATGACCACAACTCATTTCACATAGTCCATTGAACAGCCCTCAACCATCACAGACCTGTGTTGGATTTGAACTAGTGACCTAGAAGTGAATAGCTCATTAACCTATTGCCACAGTAGTTATTGATCTCACTCCATATCCTAGACCAGAAAAACCTAGCCCAGGCCAAGTCCAGTGTCTGTTCTACCCCTAGATGCTCAATCTTATCGTGCAAAGCCTTCATCACTATTCATCAAAATTTTAAGGGCAACATCAGTTGTTGTCAGGGGAAACCATGCATGTCTCATGTTTCATGATACAGCAAACTGACACTTAGTTTTGAGTCTTTTACTTCATCAAGAGGAGGATGCTGCACACTGTGGTTGCTGTGGAGTAGCTCCAAAAATAGATCCTGTTAAATGCTACATTTTTATTTTTAAAAGGTATGCCACTGAATATGTGATTTGCAGGACTTACCAGTCTTACTTGTGCTTCCCCTTGCTGCATCCTGTTCTCAGGTGTTCTTTGTTCCCTTTCAGGAGGAAAGCTGATTGGTGGTGCCAGATTGAAAGTAATGAAGGGGCCCTTCAGAAAGGCCTGAGCCTGAGGGTCGGCGAACGTCGTATGCTGTACTGAGCATTGTGAATACTGAATATTTTGGAATAAATTATTGGCTGTTGTGCAGAGGAACTGCTGGAACTGATTTTTGGGTTAAACTGAGTGTGAGACTTGTGTGGAGAGGCCGCTGAGTGTTATATGTGTGTTTCATACTGTTACACGCTGAACAAACAGTGCCTGAGATGCCTGAGATGCCTGGGATATGCCAGCGATTTTGAAAAGCAAAAAGCAAAAAGAATAAGAGTAGAAAGAGAAAGGTGAACAATCATGGAGAATCCTGCGAGTGAACCTCACTACACATAACATTAGGACTTTAGAGTTACTTAAAAGTTTATAGTTCATGTTAAATGTTAAATGTTTGTGCTTTACGTTAATTGTTGTCATTAGAAGCAGATTTGTTTGTGGATCTGTTTATGGGATTCAGTGTATCTTGAGTGTATGTTTTTACTCCCTTTTAACCTTTTTTGCAACTAGTATGTATATATATATATATATATATATATATATATATGTATATATACATATATGTATTTTAAGATTTCATGATTTAATTAGTTTTAAGTTTTCGTTTCTCCAGTTTGAACCTCCTTCTGTCATTGGTGGCTCAAGTCATGTGGGAGGAGCCCATATATGTGCCTGTGCAGTCGTGGAGAGTTAGATGTGCCATTTTAATCATTCAGCTGGTTGAGTGTAGATGTGCTGTAATTTGGTGTGCTGTTAGAGCGAAGGGCTAAGGGCTCAGTGCTCAGGGCTCCGTGCTGCGCTACTATGCTAACACGACTATAGTTGCTGTATTGTTTATACAGTAATAGGAATCATGTGTCATGGTTTTGCCGGTTCTCACAGACAAACAATTAATTTGTGTTATAAAAGCTCACTCTATCACGATGTTTTCCATATTTTCCATGACTGAGTAAGTATTCGTACTTGCCTACTTCTTTTGCTGTTTTTTTATAGTTCTTTATAATTCCTTGTTAAAGAGTGGATTTTGTGGGGAAGTTGGTCTGTTGTTTCTGGTTTTGGAGCTTGGGAAATTTAAAATATTTTTATCTTGAGACATTGAAAGTGGTACTGTACTTTAGTGATAAAGGTGTAAGCATACGTTTAAGCCTGCTTTCACTGGTGTCTCTGTAATCCTCTTTTGGGTTACCATTGTGTGGGATTTTATCATATAGTGCCCCCTCTTATTCTTTCTCTGGTTTACATTTCTTTCTAGTGGATTAGTGGAACAGATCTACAGAGGGTACGGAGGGTGGAGAGAGAGGTTCTACTGCATTTCTGCCCTGAAATTTGTTCCATCATGTGAGAAGGAGAGGGAAAAGACTGATTCCTCTCGGCATATGTCCATTCAGCTGCTTCTTTCAATATTTGCTGAAAAGGTTGATGGAACATTCTAGATGTAATAGTTCTTAGTGAACATTGCCTGATTGCCAGCCTTATTGATTTTACTATCTTCTCTTCTCATTCCCTATCTCCCTGTTGTTTCTAATGTATCTGGTATTTTTAGCTTTTTGCTAAATCCAATTGTTTCTTGGTCCAAACTGGTCCTTCTATAT
Organism: Neoceratodus forsteri; assembly: GCA_016271365.2. Lineage (NCBI taxonomy): Eukaryota > Metazoa > Chordata > Ceratodontiformes > Ceratodontidae > Neoceratodus > Neoceratodus forsteri. Next base: position 152,724,663 of record CM057451.1, read on the forward strand.
TGAAAAAAAAGGGGGGGATACGCAGTTTAAAACTGAATGTATTATATGTTTTGTATATTATTTATGCTTTTAAATTATGTGTGCCTTAGATATACTGATTGTATCTATATATACATATCTACATATATTATGATAGCACGGTAGTGCTACCATAGTTAGGGTTGAGGAGCCATTTCTATGTTAAACCCAAAATTTTGCACCTTAATAACTTTGTAACTGTTTGACAGATTTGCCTGAAATTTGGAATACATGATCAAGACCCATATGCCTTGGGAGGTGCGAAGTTTCATACTGGTCAGATACACGGCTGCAGAGTTATTAAGCATGATCTGTGCGTGTGTTTACACTTTTTCTGGAATTCTACGGTCGCGCCTACAGGTCGTACGGTTTGCGCGACCGGCCCGAAATCTTCAGGGAATGTGCGGCCGGGGTCCCCGATGTGCCTTTCAAAGATTTCATGAAAAAATATTAAACAGTTCAAAAGTTATTCAAAAACAATTTCCCATTATAAGTCAATGGGAAAAGTTAACAAAAAGTTCAACAGTGTCGCAAATGCATTTTTACTTTCGCAAATGGCCCTGTTACTTTCGTAAATCTGCCATCTTGTTTTCAGTTAGTGATCAGAAAAATGCTTGGCATTTAAATTTGGGACCCTCTAGCAACCTAATTCTTTTTGTATTCACCTAGTCGGACCCTGAGGATGCTAGCCATGTCTTTATTTTGGGCGAAAACACCCCAGAAATATGTTTTCCAAATTTCTGGAAAAAGTACTTTCGCAAAGTACTTTCGTGCTCACGAAAGTGTCTCAAATTTTTGCAAAAGCTGTCACACATTGCGACACTACTTTTCTAGTCTGTGGGAAAATGACAGCAACTCTTTGGCATGCCGCTGCAAAAGAACGGTTTGGAGTTTTGGGCTGAAATTAGGAGGAAATGTAACCGACATCTCACAGATGTGCTTTTCAGTGTTTTGTTGAAAAAATATTGCATGGTGGCAAAGTTACGGTACTCCAAAGTTGACGCTTTTTCCCATAGGATAACATTACGGCGCCTGACGCATTACAGGAATCCTTTGGCACCCTGCTGCAAAATAACGGTTTGGTCTTTTTTCCCTGAAATTTGGAAGGAACATAGCCAACAGCCCACAGATGTGCCTTTCAGTGGTTTGGTGAAAAAATATTACAGGAAGGCAAAGTTATGGCACTCCGAACGTCTCTTTTTTCCCCATAGGATAACATTACAGCATTCGCTGCGCCTTTCAGGGCCCGTATCTCGGAAACGGTGCGAGATACGGACTTTTTGTCAGAAAAGCACAAAACTAGCCAGGACAGTCGAAAATCATACGACTTTTAAATTTTTTTTCTACGTCGTACGGTTCCTGGGATATAACCTATTTAGTATTCCAAGTCCTCATTTTCTGCTCCGATACCCATTATTATGCATACATTCTTTGTACTCACTGTCTTTCTCTCATGCAGCTTTTGGGGAAAACCAGCCTCAGCGCTTACATTACTGTTACCATTGCTCTTTCTGCTTTGCGGTTCCATACCCGCTTCTACTTACTGTCATGACGCTTCACCACCATGTGCGATCCTTTGCATTTTCCTTTGCACTTATGCTTTGTTATTTTTGCCATTTGTGTCTACAGTACTGTTTCTCTTTCTGTTTCACTTGCGTCACCATGCCCATTGAAATTTCCGTTTGCAGGCACCATGTTACTATGTGACAACACATCTCGTGTGGCAGACTGCTCGCTTCACGCCACCGCAGCGCATTCTTTCTGTTCTCATTCGCACTTGCATTACCATCAACACCACTGTTAGCGCTTCTGTTTGTGTTGTTGTTCCTGTTACTATGCCACAAGATGATCACGTATGGAGCGCGGTTCTTCTGCATTATATCATCTTACTATTTCTCATATATCATTCTCAAAAGAAGGGAAATTAGAGGCAAAAACTCTGTTTAATGCATTAGTTAGGGTTGTTCCACAGTGATAAAAGTGAGGAAATTCAGTGTTAGTTGAAAACCCCTTGAACCCCCAGCCCACCCCCAACCGGCATTGGTGCGCATTGGGGTCGCCGGTCCTAACTCTCACCCCATTCTCCTTACTTCTGCTGCTTTAACATATGATGGGGTGAGAGTTAGGGCTGATGACCTCAATGCACACCCCAATGCCGGTTTGGGGGTGGGCTGGGGTTCCAACGGGGTTTTCAACCCTAACAATGAATTTCCTCACTTTTGTCACTGTGGAACAACCCTAACTAATGCATTAAACAGAGTTTTTTGCCTCTAATATATATATATATATATACACACACACACACATTATGTACATAAAGCTGCTTTTGTTCAGGTTGTTTTGTGACAACCTTCCATTAGATCCTAGCTTTGAAAGCCTTATAATTGATTTGATTTGATCAGATTTAGCCTTTAATATTTTAATTTCAGTCATGTCTAATATAATCCCCCCCCCCGAAAAAAAATTGTATTTAGCTTTTGTTGACCAGGTACGTGCACTAGACAAATCCTGCCTATTTTCAGGCACAACTGGGGGGGGGAGGGGTATACAGATGAATGTCAACTGACCTTGAGCCAGATTAAGCTGTTGGTTTTATTTTTAGTGAATGAGGGAAATTTGGCCAGGACACCAGGGAAAGTCCCCTACTCTGCTTCCTGTGAGCAGGGGGGACCCATTTTCCGTGGGACCAAGATGGCTGCCTCTGGACATGTTGTGGAGGACATGGAGGTGTTGGTGGCAGGGGAATCGGTCTCCTCCCCTGTCTCTGGATTGCCAGAGACCTCATCGATTCTTCCTCAAGCTTCTTCTAATGGATCTAAGTTGCATGCATCTCCCAGTTCATTTCCTTCCTCAGAAACCTCGATGGATCAAAGTAAGCAAACAATTGTTTCTTCTCAGTCTATTCCTATACTGCAACAGCTAGCATCTGCTAAAGAGTCTCTACATAATACTGAATGTTTATGACCTACAAATGTGGACACTTTGCTATTACTTGAGGAAACACACTGTCTTACAAAGAAACAGGAGCTTTTAGCACTTAAGAACTCAGCTTTGCAGCTGCCTATTGATTCTGACTCACTGTTGCAGACTGCTGCATCAGATGCCCGAAAGACAGCCTTGACATTTCCACATTCCAATGTGATCTGTTCGATGATTTCTTCTGCTCCTGCTGCTGAAACTTCTACTGAAAACCTTGCTGTTTCCCCCGATCCTCTTCCATGAACCTCTGTGTCTGACTTGCCCCCTGCAGAGGTTGTTCCTCAAGGAGACTGGTCAGTTGACTCTGCTCTTGTTGCGGCAGGGTGGGAGAGGGATCCAGTTGTCGGTACCTGGCACTCCAGTCCTTCCCCCGTTCGGATCACCCCTGCAGACGCCCCAGCTATTTCTCCTGTGCAAGACCAGTTGGACTTTACGCTTATGCCTGCTTTGCGCTTAACGCAGAATCCAATTCTCAATTTACCAGTTTCCACTTCTCCTGCAGCTCCATTTTCAGACTCCGACCCTCTTCACCGAAGTTTACCACCCCAGGGCCCTGGTCTACCACCTCAACGGACTGAACAACTGACTTCTCTTGCTTCTACATCTACTAAAACGTATGCATTTTGTTTTTCTGTTCCCACCCAACAGGCTAAGAGACACAATGCTGTCAGATTACAGTATTTGGGGGGGTTTACCTGAAATGCCTGATAGAGTTTTTGTTGGGCGCACTTTGCTTAAAGACTCCATGAAATTTGCTGCTTATGATATCCACACATTGATACATGTTTCTAATGAGTCCCATTTTGATATAATTTTAAAACCTTAAAAGGTTTAGAGAAATTTTGGTCCCAATTTTATCTGTTGAAAAATACCCCCTTTATGGTCACCTTTCAGTGCAATTCCTTCAACGAAACCTGCACAAAAGACTGTCACTATTCTGTTTAGAAATGAAGGTGTTAGTTTGAATGATATTACAGTTTGGCTGAAACAAAGATGTACAGTGCTCTCTGACCCTGAAGCTATTTTTGATTCGGAAAATTTGTGGACGGGAAGGTGGAAGGTTAGGGTTATGCGCCGGACTACTGATACTGGTATTCAACACCTACCCAATAGTTTTCTGTTAGGCAAGGATAGGGGAGTTTTGTTCTATTCTGGACAACCTAAAGCCTGTTATAAGTGTGGTTCCACCTCTCATCTCAGCAGCATTTGTGACACTATTAAATGTACTGTTACTGTTTGTGGTGGTCTTGGTCATGCAGGCTCACAGTGTACTGAAGAACCTCTCTGTGTTTTATGTGAAGAGCTGGGACATACTTTTCAGCAATGTTCCTGGGCTGCCCATAATTCTCCTACTTTAGCTGATGGAGAGGAGCAACAGCTTATTATTACAGTGGCCCAATGCTCTAACATTAAGGGTCCCTCTTCTTTTACTTCTACAGTTGCCCCCTCCCCCTCCTACTACTTTAGCTGAATCACATAGTGTTGTTTCCGCTGCCACTGTAGTAACTGCTGGGGAGGATTTGACTGAGCCTGTCCCACAACCTGTTACGTTTTCTCTACCTCCCCACCCTCCTTCTTTCCCAGTTCTTCCTAGCTGTTCTACTTCAGGTCGCCCTTCTATGGGACCCCCCCCCCAACTCCATTAGAAACAATGGAACCTTCCCCTTCTGATCCTTTTACTACACCTTCTAGAATTACAAGGGGTTCAATAAAGTTTGGTTCACCTTCCTCTAAGGCTCAGAGGGTAGAGACTCTCCCTTTGATGAATAAATATGAATTGCTGTGACATACTTCTGAAAAGACAGACTCTGACTCTTCTTCTGTAGTCCTCTCACCCTGAACTTACTACAGATACTGAAGTCCCTATCGACAGTATGGGGTCCCAAAAAAGGAAAGCCAAGGCCAAGACAAAACATAAAGAATGTACTCCGAGGAAGGGTAGACTGAGGTGATTGCTATGCATATGTCTACTTCTTTTGCGATACATACTGTTAATGTTAACAGTATAAAAAAAACAACATAAGAGGGATTCAGTTTTTTTGTTTTTGTCTTGCCTTACTGCCGGTCTCATACTTCTATAAGATGTTAAATTCCATTCTTTGCCTGAAATTTCTAGGGCCCAAAAATCCTGGCATTTAGGCCCCTCCTATTGGTCATTTGGACAGGAGACATGTTCTGGGGTGGGTATTTTGTTTCATCTTCCTAATGTCTCTATTATTAAGATTCTAGATTTATGCCCTGGCAAAGTATTATTGATAGACTTTAGGTTCCTTTCTATCCCTTTTCGGATTATCAATATTTATGCCCCACAAACCAAGTCGCTTAGGATTGAACTCTTGAAAGTGGTTCGACCCTATCTTTACACCTCTATGCACATCATTTTTGGTGGTGATTTCAATTGTGGGTTGTCCACTAAGGACAGGTCCTCATTCTCAAAAACCACAAAATTATTTTGTGATACCACTTTTCTCAAAAATCTTTTATTTTCTGCAAAACTGAAGGATGCTTATCTTTCTCTCACCCAGACACGTACCCTTACCTTTCATAAAGGCTCTTTAGCTACCCGGATATATTTTTTTTTGTGTCCTCCTTTTTACAAACTTCCGCTGCTGAAGTACAGGTGGCTGAATTTTCAGATCATGATTTGCTTACCATTTTTCTTGGTCCTAAGAATGTTGCAACTTTTGGTCCTAGCACTTGGAAATTTAATGTTTCCTTATTGGAGAATTCTCTGTTGTTAACACTTCTTAAATCTTTTTTCAAAACAGAAAATCAGTGTTTTTTCTTTACGATGATCCTTGGTGGTGGTGGTTAGATACGAAGAAGGATTTGATGAAATTACTGAAATCCTTTAGCAAAACCCATCATGAAGATTGTTATTTCACATACCATAGGACACATCAGCTGCAAAAACTCCTTACCCTTTTGTATACTACTGGCCAGGATTTTTCTTCACAAATTAGTACCCTGAAAAAATCTTTAATGGAATATCACTCCAAAAAATATGTTTCAATGCAACAACGTTAACGTTTTAGTGTAAAAGGTGCCTATGACGTGATCTGCCCGTTTGCACATTTTTCTAAACAGATTACGGGGAGAACCATTGATACTATTGTGACTGAAGCTGGTCATACAACTACTGATTCTAGGCTTATCCAAAATTATGTGGCCAAGTATACTTAAAACTTGTTCAGTCCATTCCCTATATGTCTACATGATATATTGACCTTCCTTAGTCTCATTTCTGTTCCTGATGTGCAACAATCAGTATCTGATATGCTTGCTTGCGATATTCAGGCACGAGAAGTAGTTGAGGTCATCAGAACTCTGTGATCTGGAGTATCTCCAGGCTTGCATGGCCTTCTGAATGAGCTTTATAAATTGCTTAATATTGAGTTGAGCATGGAATTGGCCACAGTTTATAACTTCCTTTTAAAAGCTGATACTTTACCATTAGAATTTAATATGGATAGTACCTTCTATATCCATAAGAAAGGAGACAGAAAATTACTGAGTAATTGGAGGCCTCTTAGCCTATTGAATACGGACTTTAAAATTTTAACTAAAATTATTGCTCTCCGTCTAGCAAAGCTGGCCACTCTTGTTATTTTGGAAGCTCAATCTAGTAATGTTTCAGGCAGAAGTGTACATAATCATGTCCTTTTATTATGGGAATTGGTGGAACATGGCAATTCAAATAGGTTAACAGGTCTCCTGTATTCATTGGATCAAAGACAGGCATTTGATTTGGTGAGTCATGACTTTTTATGGCAGATTTTGAGACATTAAAGGGTTCCTGTGACTACTCTGTCCTGGTTATGCTTATTATATTCTACAGCCACTTCTATCCCTCTTGTTAATGGCAGGAAGGGTCCTTTGATACCTTTAAAGAGAGGTGTTAGACAAGGGTGTCCACTCAGTCCCCTTTCGTATATCTTTTTTTTGGATCCCTTACTTCGCACAATTAATACAGCACACAATATTAGGCCTATTTGTTCCTTACCACTTTCTGTTTTAGCCTATGCTGATGATATGAGTTTAATAGTAGCTGATGTTCCTTCGGCAGATGCATCTCTTCATCTCTGTAAGTCCTTTGGTCTTGTTTCAGGAGCATCCCTGAACTTGGAGGAACGTGTTGCTAAATGGCTTGGATCTCAGCAGTCAAATGATGTAATAGTTTCCAGTATTGCACTTTGTGACACCCCTATTAAGATTTTGGGCATTCTGTTTGGCTCAGGTCCTTTAGACATTCTCAACTGGACTCCCAAACTGGACCTAGCGCAGGCCAAAGTTTCTTTTTGGAACACCTGGAAACTCAGTAAAAAAAAGAGGGTTTACTTGATAAAGTCTCACTTGCTCCCGATTTTTTTATTTTTGGCTTATGTTTTTCCCCCTTCCCGTGTTTTGGAAACCAAACTTCTGAGTATATTTTTTCAGGCCTTATGGGGCAGCCGCCTGAATCCCATTAAGCATTCCATTACCTGCTTACCTTTCAAGGAAGGTGGTCTTAATATGATACACCCATTATTTTTTTATAATAGTTTATTTTTTGTGACTAATCTTAAACCACTTTTAGTTAATTATGATGTGTAATGGGAATTTTATTTTTTTCAATCCTGTCAACCCTGGTTTCATCTTTGGGACCTTAACACTTTGAAACAGGTTAAACATGTATCGTCTACCCCTTCTTATCTTCGCAATACCTTTTGCCATTTAAAACAATGGAAGATTACTAGCCATATGATTATGACTCAAAATAGGAAAGCCGTTTAAAATTTTTTGATAGATACCACTTATGCAGACCTTGTAATTTTTCCCAAATGTCCCCCTACTTCCTTACCTGCTTTATACACACTGTTAAGGAATCCTCGCATCCCCCAGAAGATGTGGGATCTACATTGGCTTAGTTGTCATGAACGGATCAATATTAAGGCAAATCATAAACATAAACAGTTGAATTTAAGATTGTGTTCAAGACCTTTATGTGTAAATCAGGATGAAACAATACAACACCTGTTTTTTCTTTGTTCTTATATCACTGGTTTTTGGTTATTTTTAGCGAACAGATGGAAGGAACCTTTATTTACCTCTGTTACTTATGAGATGTTATTGTATGGTAGGTTTCCAACGACCTGGAAACAGTGGAATATTGACACTCTAAACTTATTGTTTACCATCATTAAATGGCATTTATGGACTGCTCGCTGTCTTTTCACCTTGCAGCAAAAATATATGTCCCACCTACTGGTGGTCCAAAGTATTGAACAGGATTTAAAAGATGTTTATTTTTCTGAACTAAGAAGTTTGTCATCTGGATCATTGTTTGCTTTATGGAAATGCTTACCATGGGTGACTGATTCTGATTTTCCTGTTACATGAGTCTTTTGTATTTATTTTTGTCAATGTGATTTTGGTTTGTATTTTCTTTGTCAATAAAAATTTCCCCTACTCTTTTCAATAAGTGCCATGGGATCTTTAACATCCACCTGAACTACCACCAATCCAGGCAGATGGGACCTCAGTTTAACATCTCATCTGAAAGATTGCACCTCAGAAGTGCAGCACCCCTCTCATGCTGCACTGCAGTGTCAGTACTGGGATATTAACCCAAGTGTCAGATGTGGGAACATTAGGTCGTAAGTCCAAGAAACTGAAAAAGATTGCCACAAAGGGACAGGATGGCCCTACCACAGGAAATATATCACAATATTTATTCCCCAAGCCAAATCACATGGAACTTAGGGGTAATAAGAAAATTACAAAGATCTTTAACCTCAAGTTGACCTCATAACCGGTTAAACTGGGGGTTAATTCCATTCATCCATTACTAAAGGAAATTAGGATATTAGAGGAAAACATCCTGGCCCATCCTACCAGAGGGAACTCTGGAAATTTAATTGACATTACTGGCCCGGCGCTTCACATGTCTGATTTATATTTGCCTAATTTGCAAAAGGGTAGCTCTTCTGATAGAGGGTTTCATTCCTTCAATTTGTCATTAACAGTAAATCAGGATGAGGTGTTTGGGGTACACTCTGATAGGCAATCTGGAGAGGTTGATATGGTAGTAATAGGCTTTGACCCAAATGTTAGCATGGATGGAAATGTGAATAACCTGGATAAGAGGCAAGGTGAGGGGACACCAACTCCACAAGCAACAGTAAAGAATAGGCAGGAAGCCACTGTACAGGAAACCTAACAAAAAGGGATGTCTGGCTCATTTTTGGATCAAGTTGATGCTTTCCTAACATCCTATACAAACAAACAGGCTTTAGATTATCCATTAGAAAACTGTTCTGAAAGAATCCCTCTGAGAGAAAGAGAACCTCTTAGTAAAGAGGGTAAAGAAATAAGAAACATCAATAAGGAGACATTACATCAGGAAAATGAGGGCTCTGTACTCAGCAAAATGGAGGAGCTTAAAAAAGAGATTTGGTTTAGCAATACACAACTGTTGGAATTGGTTACTCTCTTACAAGTGTTTATAGAGTATTGCATGGACAAACTCAATGTAAGGGTAGAATCCTTAGAGAGAATGGATGCTAGCGGCAATAAAATAGTATCAGATCATGAGGGAACAAGAGACAAGGGGAAAAGGGGAAAAAATAAAATAACTAACAGCATTCTGGAAATAAATGAGGAACAGCTTACTTTTAGTAATGCCCCCAAGAGAATGAATAAAAAGAAGAATAAATTGCCTATGAAAGAAAATAAATCAATTAAGGCTGTAACTGAAGAAGTGGCCAATAATGAGGTTAAATAGTCTGAATTATTGATTAAAGAATTAAACTACAGATAAATGCAGTTAATACAGGATGAAGGGAAGAGAAAAAAACCCTATTATCATCCAAAAAAAGAAGACAAAATGACTGTAACCCTCAAACTGAGTTAGGAAAAAGGAATATATCGGAGGGGGAAAAGAGTGATGCATGTAAAGGAACAGAAAGGACTATAAATAAACCAATAAATAAAGTTAGATTTAATAAATGCACTAGAGTAGAAAGAAAGGAGATTGATAAAAAGCAAGATTTTTACTCTATTAAGGAAATGAAGAAAGAAAAACTTATTGCAGCTGGAGAGTTACTCTCAACTATTTATATAAAAGGGGTCCCAAAACAGAAAAATGATAATTTTTACACAGTTAAATTAGCCACCTATAACCTTATTAAGGGGATCATGGGAAATAAAATTAATTGGCAAGATATCAAATCAGTATACAGATATCAAGCTCACCCATATAAAGGCTGATTATGTCTCATACTTAGAAATATAGAAAAAAGAAAATATATCCTAAGTGAAAAAAGAAGTTTTAGGGAACTGGGGACATCACTGGATGAGACCATTAGAGTATTTGTTGGGGAAACAAATTATCCCCAAGAGGGGAAACTGGGTCCCAACATTCACAAGAGTAAGAATGATCAAGTTCCTGTGAAACAGCCTAGAATTATGGCTTTTTTAAAACCATTTGAGATGACACCCACACTAGATGGGAAGGAATCAGAATGTGTTTTTAGAAGGGCTAGGAAACAATTGGGTAAGAGAATAAGTACCACCTTAGTTTTAGAATAAGATGGAAGTACGGATATGACCAGAGTGGAGAGTGAATATGAAGGGGAGAACAGTGTCCATCTTCATTGGAGGATAGCTCAGTAGAAAATATAGACAGTATAGAGCTAACAAACTGACTGAAGGACGACAAGACATATATAGATATTTTATCTTGGAATGTTGCAGGCCTGAGAGAAAAGCTAGCAGATAAAGCATGTTTAGAATGGATGTCAAACTACACAATTTTAGTTCTTCAAGAAACATGGATGGGAAAATGGAGGAAGCTGGGATGAAAGGGTATCCCCTGCGTATAGAAAGAGTAAGTTTGGTAGATGCAAAGGTGGTTTGGCTATTTGCATCGATGTAACTTTGGGCCTTTAGAAACCAGAAGTAGGCATTTATCATGAATTCTGTATGTATATAATCATAACAGGAGTTGCACAAAGTATGGCATTATTTAATGTTTACATTCCACCAACTGTGAAGAGAAAGGAATTTACAGCTATTCTTGAGCAAATAGGGCAGGATATACAAACAATGAAATCGAGATTTCCAGGGATATGTATATTTCTTTTGGTGATTTTAATGTACGGACTGAAGCTAGTATTGAGGACCCCTCACCAGATTGGGGAATAGATGATTTATTAAACATACCTATACGCCAGTCAAAGGACAAGGTTTTAAACCAAAATGGCAAGTCCCTTTTGCTATTCTTGGGCAAATTTGGACTAAGGCTACTAAATGACTGCACAAAGGGGGATTGGGATGGGGAGGTGACATTCCCCACAACTAGGGGGTGTCCTAGACTGCTGTATAGTTGAAGCAATAGAATATAACAGGGTGAACTCATTTAAGATTCACAAGATGTGGAATAGTGATCACTACCCTATGATTTGTAAGCTGGCTACTAAATTCAGCCAAATAGCAAAAAATCTAATACAGACTTTTGATGCTGATCAGAATATGTGTATTAGATATGGAAAGTTAGATGGAATGAATATACAAAAGGTGTAGTGGATGAAATAATACAGAATTATAACAATATAGTGTATCCCACAGCTATAACACAAAATTCAGAGGCTATGTACATACTACAAAGATTTGATCTTTACATTAAACAAATTGTAGGAGCTCTAAGCTCTAAGGAAAAGGTCCCAAGAAAAGCTAATGTGGGTTATGGTCAGCCACAGTTTGATAAAGATTGTTTATATCTAAGACAATAAATAAAAACTGTTGTTAAACTTAGAACAAAGTATCCATCCTCAGTTATACTGAAAGCTTTTAGAAATCTAAAAAATGAATATAAAGGTATGATTCAAAGGAAAAAAAAGAACTATAAAATTTTACTATGGGACAACTTACAAGAAGCTATTTGGCAACAGGAGAGTCCAACTTTTTGGACTTTGGTGGCATTTGGGTGTAATGAAAAGAACATCCAATATAACTTATTGGGTATGATTACAGAGAGCCAATGGATTTCCCACTTTAACAAAATTTATGGAGTTGATGATGAAGTAGTCCCCTATAGTTGGAAGGATAATTGCCCGGATAACTCAAGCATACTTGTCTTTTCCTCAAGTGAAGTAAAGGAAGGAATTCAATCTCAGAAAAAAAACAAGGCCCCCGGGGTAGATGTGTCCCAGCAGAGGTCTTTTTGCATAATATAGATCAATGGGTGGAGGTCTTGACTCCATTATTTAGGATGATATGGCAATATCAGGTTTTCTCTTCAGACTGGAATAAAGGAGTGATCATTCCTCTCTTTAAAAAAGGGCAAAAACAGGATCCATCTTCATACAGGCTGATTACATTGCTTCCAGTGGTCAAAAAAATCTATACACACTTATTGCTCTAAAGATTGACACGATGGGTAGATGAAAAAAGTTAATTTCTAAATTCCAGTATGGATTTAGGAAACATTTGAATACTTTGGATTGGTTATTTACACTGAATTATGTGGTGGAGTTATATGTACTTCAGAAAAAAAGTTTGATTTATGTATGTTTTGTGGACATAAGACATGGCATTTGACTCTGTGAATAGGAATAAATTATGGGAGTTATTAGCATCATTAGATATTGATTAACAGATGTTAGAGATGTTACAGAGGTTATACCATAATACAACAGCTCTAGTCCGTTTTACCAGAGATGGGGCACTCTCCAAGGAAATAAAAATCAGTAAAGGGGTTAAGCAAGGGTGCTTACTAGCCCCTCTTATTTAATTTATAGGTAGAAACATTGGTAAAAGACATGTCAAAGATAGATACATTCCCCCCTATTATTAACAAGGAGAAGATCCAATTATTGATGTATGCAGATGACGCTATTATTTCCCAAACCCTGCTGGTTCTTAGAAGGGGTGTTACAAGCCTTATGAAGTCATTTAGTTGGCTAGACCTAGAGATGACTGTAGAAAAAACTAAAATAATGACATTTCACAGAAAGAGAGTCACTAAAAAGTATTGGGAAATAAATTATATAAAACTGGAGGAAGTAAAAGAGTATAGATACCTTGGGGTTATGGTAGAAAGTAACTTGTTATGGAGTGCTCATGTCTCTGATATAAAGAACAAAGCATATAACTAATTGAATGCTATTAGATCATTTGCAAACAAGTTTGCAAGAAACTCTTTTGTAGCGCTAAAATCATCATATGAAGCAAAGACTGTAAGTCAGACCCTTTACGGGAGTGAAGTGTGGGGCCTTATTGCTAGTGAGGCAAAAATTGAATCTATACAAAACTCCTTTCTGAGAACTATATTATATTTACTTTGGGATTGTCTGACTGCCTTTATGAGGCTTGAAACAGGACTGAGCCCTTTGAATGTAAGGATTAAGGCAAGAGCAATCAAGTATTGGAAAAAAATAATAAAGAAGTCTAATGATAGACTACCATATTTATGTTGAGAAGACTATCTGTCGTGACTTGAGGTTTGCCCTTCTCCTATATCCTGGTTCTCAACACTTAACCAAGCAGTGAAAAAAAATGGGGATAGAAAATGTTTGGTCAAATAAAGTGAGAAGTAATGTAGACTTGTTTGCAAGGGAAATAGTACATAGAATTCATGATATTGTGACCCAGAATGATCTATCTAAAACACATGAAATAGATGTAAGAGGTCTCTCATTGCGCCACTTTCCTTCTCAAGTCAGTTGTGGAGGCGTGGCAGTGTTGTGCCGAATGGCAGCGGTCCATTCTGGGGCTGGTCTGTACCGCGGTGAATAGAGGAGCATGCTGTTGATGATGGCAGTTAATGAGCATGCCACTATGATCAAAGAATCTTGGCCGCTGCAATCAGGGAGCACCCCGTCACTACGCAATCAGTTGTTTTTGCTGTGGGGCATCCCTGACTGCAGAAGCCAATTACAAGCTACATTGTCTGGTGTCCCCATGGTGATGTCTTCTCCTTCGGTCTCTCACAGTCCCCACAAAGCTGACAGAAAGCCATCACCCACCATTCAGTGCACCTTCCTGGTGAAACATTTTAATAAATAAACAAAAGCCAATGGGGGTGCCCAATCCACCTGTCAGCATGATCCCTTCCCAGTTAATTTGCCAATGGGGTAGCCCAATCCCCATCAGCATGATGCACCCCCCACATTTGTTGTGTACTGAGGGGGTGCCCAATTCCCCCTAGGCTCATGCGTCCCCTCTAGCACACTGTATGGCCAACGGGGTGCCCAATCCCCATTGGCTCCACTCCCCCTTCCCCATCAAACATCCAGGTGGCACACTGGGAGCCCAAACCCAGTGTGCCAATAGTCCTGCATGTTTTTTTTCCTGTAAAAATAAAGAAAACAGTCCTGCGCTGTCTGTGGCCACTGCTTACCCAATCCGCACCCACCCTCTACGTACCCCACCTCCCCACACACCCCCCTCACCCCATACTTACCTCTGGAGCCTGGCACGACTATCTTCATTTGGCCAGGAACACATCTGTACTCTTCAAAACCGACCGTGAACTGAAGAAATGCCAATATGCTGTATAATGGCATAAATAGGGTTTTTTCAACTTAGGTGGATATCTCAGCCATTTTTGGGAATTTGTTCACAAAATTTTCAACATGAGGTCTTGGGACCCCACCTCATGAACTCAGTCACTGTCATTTTGTTATTTGGTCCCAAAAGGTGATTTCATGGTCACTGCATGGAACCACCTTTCAGGACTGATTAACAAAATGACAGTGTCACAGTTCATGAGATAGACCCCCAAAAACCCTATGTTAAAAATTTGGTGAACAAGTTCCCCAAAATGACTGTTTTATGAGTGTGCATTGCACAGTTCCTGCGCACATTCATAACTTCGAGAATTTGTAATATTTTCACTCCAGAGTTTCAACATTACCATTTTACCACACCTCCTTATGAACAGTAAAGTTGTCATTTTTCACATCTCACCCAAAATGTGTTTTCGCACATGTAGCTCACAATGGAGAGGTTGGTGTGCGAAAGCAATGTTTGGGACAGATTAAGAAAATCACAGTGACACTGTCCATGAGCAGAGGTTTTAAAATCGCTATGTTGAAAATTTGGTGACAAAAGTCCGTAAAATGACTGTGTTGTGAGCTCGCATTGCGCAGTTTCCATGCACCCTCGGAACTTCACGAATTTGTAATATTTTCACTCCAGATTTTCAACATTGGCATTTTTCCACACCTCCTTATGAACAGTACAGCTGTCATCTTTCACATCCTGGCTGAAATGTGTTTTCACACTTTCGAGGCAGAATAGCACGGTCACTGTGTCAAATCAGTGTTTGGGACAGATTAAGAAAATCACAGTGACACTATTCATGAGTAGAGGTCCCAAAATGCCTATGTTGAAAATCTGGTGTAAAAAATCCTCCAAATAATTACGGATGTGCATTGCACAGTTTCTATGCACACTCATGACTTCATCATTTTTTTTACATTTTTACTCCAGAGTTTCAACATTACCATTTTTTTAAACCTCCTCATGAACAGTATAGCTGTCATTTTTCACATCCTGTTCGAAATGTGTTTTTGCACCTGTGGCACCAAACGGCGCAGTCACAGTGCAAAATCACCTTTTGGCTAATGAACTGATAGCGTCACTGTTCATGCGGTGGGGTCACAAAAAGCCTATGTTGAAAACTTGTAGTAAAAATACCAAGAAATGCCCAGGGCATTAGGGCTTCTGACCATAACACCCTACCCTGTAGGGAAAGACAGGTGTTAGGGGTGTGACTTAGGATTGTCAACAATAATGCTTACGCCATTCCACCCACACCCTGCAACCAGTGACAGGTATCGAGGTGCACCTTGGACTCTTTGGCCCCAGAGCTCACCCCATTCTCCTATACTGCACCCATTTCAGCATATTTCCTTATGGAATGAGGTGAGTGTAAAGCCTGAACACCCCAAGGTACACCTCGACATTTGTAATTGTCTGCAGGATAGGGTGAGGTGAAATGTTATGACCATTATGGGCAACGACCTAAAGGCACACCCCAATATCTGTCTATCTCTGCGGGGTGGGGTTGGAGTTGGCATTAGTTCAATACTTCACTGCCATTCCCGTACTGCATCTGTCTAACTCCTGCACTTCCACTGCTAAAGCCAGCAAGCAATCATTCGGCATTGACAAATGCTTGTGTTCATTTGCAAGGTAAGCAAACATACTGGTATCGATCTGAACTGTGAGGTGGCTTCGGGGGCGGGGGGCTTTCCTCTCCTCCACCTATCAAAGCTTCAGAATACTGAATCTACTCCCTAATTACATCCACTGTCTGCCTTTCTCTTCCTTTTTACATTGCTTGCGCTTGCACAAGAAATGTTTTGCTACAGAGAACGGCATTGCAGAGGTGTGTCACTGACTAGCCCAATGCAGGTTAAGCTGCATTGGGCTCATCCTTGACAGACCAATTATCATGCAAGTTAAGTATGACAATGGTTTACAGTTTATGGGAGGAAACTTTCTGTACTTGAAACAAATGAAGCGTTCCAATGAGAAAACACTTCTGTTTCATATACATAAAGCCGTTCCCCCCCCCTCCATCTCTCCGTTTTCCTTGCTGTCTCTACCTCCTCCCTTGCACACACCTTTTGTCTTGTGTGTTCCCCATACCTCATTTCTCCCTTGTTGTCCCTCTGACCCTCCTGTCTCCTCATGTTTTGCATTTCTTCGAGCCAGGCTCCAGTGACCGTGCTAACGTAACTGGCTAAGCTGTGCTGCTATCAGCCTCACAAATTATGGGAGGAACCAGAGAAGCTTTAGCTTAAATGATGCACCACAAAGCTGCCTAGTGCTCTGTGGGACAAGCATTGCTGTAAGAGCTGAAACTTGTTATGGTCCGGGAGCCAGAGTGGATGGCCGACTCAGACTGTGCATGCATTTTGTGAATCGCAGAATACTGCGGTAGTGCTCCAAATATTCCCGCAGCTCTAAGAATACACTTTGTTTCTTAAAGCAAATCAATACAATTCTTTTGAATGGATTTGACTGACTGTGTGGCAGCACCAGTCAGTGCAATAATGCAGACCTCCGTACAACCAGAGCACAGTTAACAACTTCTGTGTACACACTCAGTCACCCCGTGGACCACCAGGCACCGAGCCCACTGTGAAATCAGTACCATCCTGCACAATTTGTAGCTTCTGAGGCCCCAGTCCATGCTGTGAGCAGTCAGATTGCATTTTCAGACTGCAGTCCAGTGGCACAGACAGATTATGTCCCCAAGTTGGTGAAGTGCAATGAGGACAAGCCGGGTGAAGTGATCCCACTGTGCAGTCTGACACAGAAAAAGAGCAACCAGGATAGACACAATGTCAGGCAATGGTATGGCAATCTCATGTCTGTGTGATAAGTTCTGGCTAGGGGACACAGAAACACCATACAGTGCAAGACAGCGAGACACGCATGGCAGCTGTGTAGCCTGTGAGCTCGGAGACAGAGCGTCTGTATGGGTTCCGCCTGCCACTACCCCATCCAGTTTGCAGATAATCAGCAGTCTGAGTGGGCAAGGAGGTAGTTGAGAGCAACAGTGCTCAAGCAGTCTGGCATGTAAGACAGAGAGAGACGCAGACAGTGGGAGACAGTAGGTGCCAAAGTTGCGGCAATGTGCTGCATCTCTCTCTGTCTGTCTGTCTATGTCTCTGTCCACATTAAACAGTGGAAGCAATGATCAGCAGTATAAAGCCCTCTGACAGGCTATAATACAGGAGAGCAGAGTAGAGAGCGAGTGTGACAGTGGCCATTCAGAGTTTCCTTTCCTGCTACCCCCCAACTGTGGCTGCCCCATTGCCCGTTCCCCACCCTCAGTGTACAGACGATAGAGAGAGTGAGAGTGAGAGACAGCATCATTACTCTTCTGCACCTGCACCTGCACCTGCACCATGGCTGAAATGTCCTGTGAGACAGCAAGAGAGAAAACATTGGGATGTTGTCTGTGGCCTCCCCTTGCTCCTCGGTACAGAACAGTGCTTCAGTTTGTATGCAGGAGAGATCTGTGTATTTGCTGTGTCTCTCTCTCTCTCTTTCTCAGTCTCTCTCAGTGTCTTTTTCTTTGGGAACCCCTGTGCTGCTTTCCCACCTCCCATACAGTACAACAAGTTCTCTGTGTCCCATTCTGCTAACTCCCCCATCCCAGTGAGAGAGAGAGCGCAACTGAGCTTTTTCTCCGACGTTCAAGAACGGAGCTTGGTGCTTAGGGAGAGAGTGACAAAGAGAAAGCGAGACAGGAAGAGTAACAGTGAGAGAGAGAGAGAGAGAGAGAGAGAGACAGAGACAGAGACACTGGGGGAGCAGCACTGAAGAGACAATGTGCGTTGTGTCCTCTCTCTGTGTGTCTTTGGATAGTAATGTGTTAGGGAGGACATAGTGGGGAACAGCACGTGCAAGCGGCATATGCTTGTGTGTCTCTCTCTCTCTCTGTCTGTTTGTAATTCATAAGAGAAAGATACATAGACATAGAAACATAGAAATTGTCAGCAGATAAGAACTGCCTGGCCTATCTAGTCTGCCCATAAGCCCTTGTACTGGATTACTGCTTCTGACCCACTCGCTGCTGTACCTCTATGGTTCCCCTATGCCTGTCCCAAGAATGCTTGAATCCATCCATAGTGCTCACTCCCACCACCTCCTGAGGCAGACCATTCCACACGTCCACCACCCTGTCTGTGAAGAAAAACGTCCTCACATTCCTTCTTAACCTCCCACCTTCCAATTTCATGTCATGCCCTCTCATTCTTGTGCTCCTCCTGTATTGGAAAATGTCTCCCCCCTGCACCTTGTTTATACCCTTGAGGTACTTGTATGTTTCTATCGTATCCCCTCTTTCCCTCCTCTCTTCCAGTGAGTACATATTGAGGTCCCTTAATTTCTCCTCATAAGTCATGTGTTGCAAGCTCTGTACCATCTTATTCATCCTTCTCTGGACCATCTCCAGCCTGTTAATACCCTTACGAAGGTGCGACTTCCAGAACTTCACACAGTACCCCATGTGAGACCTGACTATGGTTTTATATAATGGCATCACTATCTCCCTCCTTATGCTGGTGATACCCCTGCCTATGCCCCCCAGCATGTCACTGGCCCTCCCAGCTGCCTTAGCATTTTGACATTTTCAGGTCATTTGAAATAAGAACCCCTAGGTCCCTGTCTTTCTTTGTGACTGTCAGCAACTCCCCCCCCCCATCCTGTAGCTTTCCCCAGGGTTTCTGTGTTGCAGGTGCATAATTTTGCACTTTTTTGAATTAAACTTCAGTTGTCAGTCCTCAGACCATTTTTCAAGCTTCCCTAGGTCCCTCCTCATTTTCTCCACCCCCTCTGGGGTATACGCTGTGTTACAGATCTTGGTGTCATCTGCAAACAAGCAGACTTTTCCCTTCAGCCCTTCTGCAATGTCACTAATCAAGACATTGAACAGGATTGGCTTCAGGACCAATCCCTGCGGCACCCCACTGGTCACCCCCTCTCCTCAGACTGCACCCCATTTACCACTACTCTCTTCCTCCTGTCTGTTAGCCAGTTTCTAACCCAGTTTACCACCCTTTCCCCCATGACCAGTCTACCCAGCTAGTTTATCAGCCTCCTATGTGGGACAGTTTCAAAGACTTTGCTGAAATCAAGGAAAGCGTTGTCCACTGCCCCACCCTGATTTACTTCCTTTGTCACCGAGTCAAAGAAATCAACCAGATTTGTCTGACATGACCTCCCCACTGTGAATCCATGTTGCCTATGGTCCTGGGCTCCGACGGCTTTTAGATGCCCCACTATCCTTTCTTTAAGCAATGTCTCCATGATCTTCCCCACTACTGAGGTGAGGCTGACTGGCCTATAGTTCCCCGCCTCCTCTCTGCTGCTGGATTTGTGTAGAGGGACCACATGTGCCCTCCTCCAATTCTCTGGTTCCACTCCTGTGTTGAATGACTTGGTGAACATGGCTACCAGAGGTACTGCTAGCTCCCTTCACAGTTCTCTTAATATCCTTCAGTGTATGCCATCTGGTCCCATCGCTTTGTTCACTTTCAATTTAGTCAGCTCCTGCAGGACTCTTTTGCCTGTGAATGGACTATTGTCTACCTCTTCACCCCCTTGGCAACGGCTGTACTGCTGTAGCCCTTGCCCCTCTCCCTCTTCTGTGAATACTGAACAGAAAGACACAGTGGATGTCTTGGTGGGGGCACATGACAGTTCCTAGGCATGGTACTATCACTTCCAAATACCTTAACAGCACATATAAGCAAGCAACATTCGGCATTGACAAATGCTTGTTTTAATTATGTAATGTAATACATTGTAAATGTCTATTGTACATCTGTGTTTAAATTAACTTTGAAACTTTGAACTTTGAGTCTTGACTTGCAGTTTTGACTTGAGCCACTCCTTCATTATCATCCAGGTGTCCCTACTGCTGGGCTTGACCTTCAAGACATCATCAGCTTTCTGTAGCATATACATTATGTCTCTCAACACTGGATCCTTTCTCTGTTCCTTCTGAAGAGCAAACTGGGTTAGATGGGGCAAAGATGTTTTCTTTAGACATGTGAATTCATAATATGTTGGTGGCAAACAGTCATTGGATGACCCAAGCTATCCACCAAGTGATATGCTTTAGCAGGGGATGGTTGTTCATTGTGGTCAAATCTTTTGCACAGGGCCCTCACTGTAGACTCAGAGATTTTCTCCCACTCTGAAGCAGGGGCTTCAAAGACCAATGGGCACCAGGGCAAGGTATCCACAGCCACATGATTCAGGCCTGGACAATACTTGGCAGAGTAACTGTAGGTAGACAAAACAAACAAGCATCGATAACCACTGCATTCAACTTGACTGTGGTTTGCAAATACATTCTTGGAATATAGTTGGTTTTGATAGTGATCTTAGCTCAATACAGATAGTCATGATATTGATCAATTTTGGCCCATTTGAGGGCAGATATTCCTGCTTATACAGTACCTAGGTGACTTTAAACCTTCCAGTAAATCTTGATGATCCAAAACAGCCCCCAGATAGTGCAGGCAAGCATCTGTGTGCAGAAAATGGGGTTTGGGGGGATCAGCATAAGTGAATATGGGTGAGTTGGTAAAGTGGTGGAAAATGTCCTCCAGTGCATCAACACAGGCAGCATCTTATTTGGCCCCAAACATTTTATGACCCTTTGAAGTAGGTGGGGGGTTCTTTTCCCTTCTTGGATCCCAGCTTCCAGGCCTTGTTGGTAGGGGGATATCCTTGGGTCAAGTGCAAGATGGGTTGCACTACTCTGGTATAGTCTTTTACAAACAGTCTGCAGTATAAGCAGAAATCCTAAACTGCAAATCTTTGAGGTCCAAAGGTGGGGTCAGGTAGTCAGGGCTTTGACCTTACCAGGATAAGTATGATTTCCCTCTACAGACACAATACGTCTCACATACTTCACAGAGGTTTGGAAAAACTGACACTTATCCATGGCTAGCCTGATTCCGAACTCATCCAACTGGTCTGGCACCTTGAATAACAGTACTTGCGTTCTTCCAGAGTTTTGCAAAAACAGTGATTTTGCCCAGGTACACCAAATATTCTATCAAGTTCATGTTCCCTACTGCCTTCTCTATGAGGTGTTGGAATGTGCCACAGAGATACCCTGTGGCATGCATAGAATCTATTAAAACCTAAGAGGGCAGATGAATGCAGTTTTTATCCTGATTGAACTTGGCGAAGGGGGATCTGACAGTAGTCATTGCATAGTTTGAATACAGAGAACCAGAAGCTACCACAGAGGCAGTCCAATGCATCTTGGATCTTAGGATTTGTGTATTGATCTGTTATGATATGTTTGTTAAGGATCATGTAATCTACACACATTCTCACTGTTCCATTCTTTTTCAAGACTACAACAAAGGAGGGAGGAACAGAAACTCCATGAATCCTGCATAATCCAAGCTGGCAGTAACTCCCAAAGATGTCAGTGTGCATGGTGCCAGCTGGTGAATCCATTCCATGAAAGGTCACTGATCCTGCAGTTGGATCCTATATTCATCCCCAGTGACACACCCTATGTTCCATCCATGAGTAAAGAATACTTTGGTCTCAGTGGTCAACTTCTAACCAAAACAAGTTCTCATTCTTCTGGCAGAATAAAGGTTGCAAACTCAAAGCAAGTCAGATTTAATCTTTTAGTGGGTACTTTTCTGCTGGACTTTGGCAGTGCTGCACACTTTAGCTAGTGTATTTTCTCTCTTGATGATCACAGGGCACAAAGTTACATTCTTCACTTGCACATTGATACAGTGCACAGCAGCATGGGCCTGTGCAGGCAAAATTACTGGATATACTACCAGTCCTTCTGGACATCCCCATCTGCAGGGCGCTTCCACCATTGAAATCTGACTGGTGGCACCCTTCTTCAGTCTGACTACACTATTAACCCCACACTCAGCACTGGCTGGTAGTACAAGATCCTTCTCATCTTGGTGCCATACACTACCGACTTCACTGTCCAACTCAGGAGATGCCAGGGGATGCCAGGCACTACTGCTTCTGGTAATCTTCTCTCACAAGCCAATAAACTGGCACAGCATGTCCTCCTTATTGGGATTCCATCTGTTTGCAGAGTTGTTTCAGGTCCCCTAACATATGGGCATTCATTCTGATTAGCATATGGACATTAGGGTCAATCCCCAATTTTTTTTTTCCAATTGTTTAACCAGGTGAGACACACTAAGCTGAAAGCTTGTTTACAGGTGCAACCTGGGAGCACAGGGAAATTAAGTGACTTGCTCAGGGTCACACAGTATGCAAGTGGGGGCTGTGGGATTCAAACTCAGGTCTTCAGATTTGCAGCTCAGTGCCTTAAACCACTGCACTATACTGCCTCCAATTTTTGGTGCACCAGCTCCAGGTTTTCTGTGAAGCCTCCCACTCCCACAACTTTGTTGGGAAAGTCAGTATCCACTGCAATACACCTGAGGTAAGGGTATGCTTTGTCACAAAGCCTTCTTAAATCTTCAACCTCCACTGGTATCTAAAGGAGATGGCTCAAGTTCTGTAATAGAACTGATCAAAATTCAGAGTGACCTGTGAATTGATGAAGGACTAATTATAGAACCCTTGTAAATGACAGCCACATCTCAAAGGGCTTAACCTTAGGTGGCAAACTGTTCAAATAAATATTTCCCAGAATGGGAATTCATTTTGTCGCTTAAGAAAATACCTTGGAATACAGATGTAACCTGTGGCAAAGAGCTGGATGAGGAATTGGCATAAAAAGGAGTTTAGAAATAAGAAATAATCAATGGGGTGATATAGAGAAGTTTTATTCTGAGATGAGCATGTAGGCAATGAAAATGGAGTTGGAACCAGCAACTATTTGTGCATGTTGATACTTTTTCTGTTGAGATATGGCAGTAAAAATGTTACCCACTCCAATAGTGCTATTTGAAGTCAAAACATTCCATTACTCAGCCTTTAGGCAAATTGGCCAGAACCAATCATCACATTTATTTTTTTTCCTTTTTTGTGGTAATATATTTACTTAGTCTATTTATAGATTTGTTAATCAAGATGGCCTAAGGGCATTAAATGCCCATTTTCATAGCCAACCTTAGTCACATAAAAGACAAACCAAAAGTGCAGTACAAAGTGCATTGTTAGAAAACAGTGAAATAGTTAAACACTGCAATACTAATTACAATAGATATATATATTGATTTATTGATTTATTTGAGTAGTTTCACCAAGAAAGGTATACTGATCTTAACACAGCTCGTTTCCAGATGTGTCCTGGTGTGGAGGGGTAGAGGAGGGTAATGAATAATATTCAGAACAATAATTACATAGCAGGTAAAAACAAAAACTAAGAATCATATACTAAGCTACAATCAAAAGGCAGTTTATGCAATGTATGCCAATTATGCAAGGATAAGGCAGAGATTGCAGTCCAGTGGGTATCAAGGAAATACAGGGGTTAACAGTTGGAGCAGGGCCAAGTTGCTAGAGGAGTAGAAAAAGGGGGGGGGATTAATCATGTGTAGATCAGGAGGAGTGGGAGAGGAAGGGAGGTAGAAGGTAGTGAGTAGAGGAGCAGGGATAGGGATCAGGCACAATTGCATGAGTGAGAAGTGAAATCATGGAGAAGAGAAGAGAGTGAGAGTTGGAAAAAGGCAGAGCAGATGGTTAGGGGGAGAGAATTCCATAGTTCAGGGAAGTGGTAGGAGAAGATATGAACTCATCCTTTTTAAAATCAGTGACCTTTCACATCAGTTGAAAATGCAAACCAAAAAAACTGATTATATTCAGCGGGATTTGTCAGCTTTCCTGAGATTGTATTTACCTAGAAAACTCAACTGAGATATAAAATGTTATTTTTATTGAGGCCCTGCTTCTACCCAATTTCACAGCTTGGAGGATGGAAGCAGAGGGAGGTCAAAAGACTAGCTCCAGGTCATACATTCATCCAGTGGCTGTGGTGTGAATGGAGCCTTAAACCTCTGGTTTCACAGCTCAGTACTTGACAAAGAAATTTGGTAGCCATGTTAGTCCAGTCCATGATGCAGAAGAGAAAAAAAAATATGTTGCAGTTGATACCTTTTACTGGACTAACAAAATTATTTCTGAGACTTGCTTTCAAGAGATAATACTCTCTTCTTCAGGTCTGACCAGAAGAAAAGAATGTTATAGCTGGAAAGCTAGTCTCAGAAATAATTTTGTTAGTCAAATAAAAGGTATCACCAGCAACATATTTGTTGTTTTTTTTTCCTTTTTTTTCTGTGCCGCTCCACATTACCAATGGGTAGTCATTACAGCTGGGTATTGTATATCCCTACTAGGCGACACAGCACAGCACAAGGCTATTAACAGAACTGAATGTTGGGCACATGAGGATTATGGACAGCAGCAACTCTTCAGTCTTTGCTGTGCCATCAAACGAGGAACAACTGAAAAGCTTCTCTGAAGAAAAATCAGCTTCTAGTTTTCTGGGGCTGCAATTCTGCAAATCAGGTTGGGCTACCTGGTAACAGGGAGCACCCCTAAATTAAAGTCATGCCTGTTAAACTGCGGCTTTTAAACTGGCTAACCTGCTGTTCCCATTTCCACTGCCTGTGCTTGGATTGGGGGCTATGTCTGCCACATATTTTAGGGGGTGAGTATTTTCATCAGGTCTCCAATTTCTTTATTTAAAAAAGGTGCTTCAGGTAAGTACCCATTTTTCTCTTTGGGGGTTTAGTCTAGGGCACTCCTAGGGGCTCCCCTTCATTTGTAGATGACCCCCCCCCCGTTTCTAGGATCTCTTTTGGTTATGTTTGCTTATCAGGTGTTTTTTGTTACTGTTTGAAGGGGCATTTCCCCTATAATTTGACTGTCTGCCTTACAGGAACACTTCCCCTTTAATTTTCCATGTAAAAAAAAAACAAAAAAC
Source organism: Neoceratodus forsteri (assembly GCA_016271365.2). NCBI lineage: Eukaryota > Metazoa > Chordata > Ceratodontiformes > Ceratodontidae > Neoceratodus > Neoceratodus forsteri. The sequence goes on from CM057451.1 coordinate 152,750,068, forward strand.
AGGTTTCTGAAATGAGAACCTTTTGGCTTTGGGTACTCTAAGTCTTTTGGCAGGTTAATAGTCCATTTTTTCTGCCCTTCAGCAGTTTGGCTATTTTTTCTAGGCTCCACTGAGCAGTGCAGCTTCCCACCAGTTTTTCCGCTGTTCTCGAACTGTTGGGAGTGCACTCCTTTACAAGAGGCTTCTCTAGCCTCAGCCCACCATTCACACACCTGTGTTGTGCACCCCCCCCCACAGACTGCCGATGTCACGCATATGCATGTTTTCAGACAGCACTCATGCGCCTACATTTCCCCAGTGCTAGAGGTGGTGACTGTGCTTATACAGCCCTTTCCTTTCTGGCAATAAACTTCAGAGGCTGAGAGACATACTTTTTCAAGTTTCTCTCCTTTTCCCCCACAATCAGAGGTGGGAATCATGGTAGTAGTACACAATATTTCATTTGGGGGGAAATAACTTCAGGTTTCTGACCTTGGGCACCTGCAGGATAACTTTACTTGGCACCTTGACTTCTCAGAGACCTCTCATTTTTAAAAGATGTAAGACCTGCAAAGGTTAATGTGACCCTCTCCTCTGGGTTCCTTGCCCCTATTGTGTTACTCAAGCTAATATGTCTCTTACAGTTTCCTGCAGTCAGACCTCTGAGCTGGGGGTGAACCTGGTGTACCAGCTGGCAGTAGCAAAGCAGAATTGCATAAATCTTTCTTGTATCTTTTAGGAGAGTGTTTGGGCCCCGATGTTCCACAGGACATCCCATCAGATACACCCAACCCCAAACTGAGCCTCTCAGGTCAGGCATGTCCAGCTGTGCCACAGCAGAACAGGGCTGCTAATATGGATATGCATGCAGACCCCAACCCTGACCCCACAGAGTATCAATATGAGGATATCAGGGATCTTGGGGAAAATCCTGATACCAGAAAGCTACTTGATGATGAGGAGGATGAACCTTCTGAAAGGGAGGAGGAAGGGGAGTGGACAGAACCAAAGAGGAAGATGTCTGTCCCTCCCCTGTTTGATACCAAGTCTTTGTCCTATCTGATAACTGAGGCATGTAGGACATTACAGCTCAAGGAGGTACAATTAATGGAGGCATTTGATGTTAGTCCTATCCCGTCTGTGTCCTTCTCCATTCCAAAGTATTTTCCAAATGTTATTCACTGTGACCAAACTATCAAACAGGAATGGGCAGGTGTGGACCAAAGAAAATATCTGCCGAAACCTAAGGTACGATGTTTCCCTATTTTGGAAGAAAACACTCACAAGTGGGAAACCCCTCCTCTGGCAGATAAGGCAATTCATAACTCCATCTGACACACTACTATTCCTATTGAAGGGTCCTTGGACTTAACGTATTCTCATAGCAAGCGAGTGGATGCGTCATGCAATAGAGCTTTTGCCTCCAACAGTACAAACCTCCACTTCTCCTTTATTGTTGCCAGAGCTTTAAACTTGTGGGTTATGACCCTTGGCAGCTTTGTTTCCCTGGATTTGGAGGGGGTGAGCATTTTGCAGTTGGTATCCATGGCCTCCACCTTCTTAGGGGATGCCACAGTGGAGAATTTGTTGGCTCACTTTGCTTACCACATTGTGTCTGATATGTGAGGAGTGAGGCTCTGACATTGGGTCACTGATCAGGCTTCAAAGACCAAGCTGTTTAACTTAGTCTTTGAGGGAGGCTTGTTGTTTGTTTCTGGCCTGCATGATATTTGAAAGATATCCAGGATAAAAAAGGCTGCCTTCCTGTGTCAAAGCAACAGAAAATGGCCAGTTTAACTCCAAGATGTCAAACAGATGGCTGACAGAGGCAGTATTGAGGGGGTTTTCATCCCTTTTGGAACTTATGGAATCGGAAGAACAAAGCAGCCTATTCTGGTTTCAAGAGCAAATAGTAGCAGTGAAGCCCTTGGCCAAAGCCACAACAGAAGCGCAGGGCGAAAAGTGAGCACCTCACAATGAGGGTACACAGGAACATCTCTGCCTCCCTTCCCTTGGTGGAAGACTGAACAATGTTTACACAAGATGGGACCAGATTACATCAGATGCTTGGGTTTTGGAAATTCTGGCTTTGGGTTAAGCAATAGAATTTTTAACAATTCCCTCAAAGGGGTGTTTCCTGATGTCCCCAGGTCCAAAGGACCCTGTGAAGAGGCAAGCAGTGTCACAAACCCTAGACCACCTAAATTGGGGTGATTGTTTTGATGTCTACTAGTGAGTAAGGCCAGAGATTCAACTCTGTCTTTTTCATCATTCCCAAGAAGTCGTGGGGGGGGGTTCAGACATATTCCAAATATGAAACAACTAAACAAGTTTGTTCACCACACAGCCTTCAAGATGAAGTTCCTGCATTCAATCATCTGAGCTGTCCAGCTAGGGATTATCTAGCTTCCATAGATCTGAGGGGATATGTATCTCCACATCCCCATCTGACAGTCTCATAAGAGGTTCCTCAGGTTCACAGTCCTGGGACAGCACCTCCAGTACAGGGCTGTCCCGTTTGGGCTGGTGACCGCCCCCAGAGTTTTCTCAAAAGTACTCATAGTTCTGCTGGTTCAACTCTGACAGGAGGGCCATCATGTCTATCCCTACCTGGATGATCTCCTCATTCAAGTACCATCTGCACCATTGGCAAGGAAAGTCAGTGACCAGGACTCTGGAGGTGTTGGAGTCTCAAGGCTGGGTGCTGAACTGGGAGAAGAGCTCTCCTGAGCCATCACAGATACTGAAGCACCTAGGAGCAGTGTTCTGAATGGATGAGGGTAAGGTCTTCCTCTTCCAGCCAGGAAAGAGACTCTGTTGAGAAAGGTTCAGTGGCTGAGGAGCCAATCATCTGCTTCAGCTCACTGCTTTCTGTGAATTCTGAGCTTAATAGCAGTGGTGATAGAACTAATTCTGAGGACTCGCCTTCACATGTGTCCCCTACAGATCAAGTTGCTGTCAGCCTGGGATACAATCTCAAAGGATTACCAGGCCAGGATCCCCATTTCACAATGACTGCGGCAGTCTTTGAGTTGGTGGGTGAGCTTGGAGAATCTGAGCAAAGAGTCTCCCTTGGAAGTCCCCCAGAACTGAGTCTGACATCCGATGCCAGCCTGTCAGGTTGGGGGGCAATCCTGGACCACATTTCCATTCAGTGGACTTGGGCAGCATAGGAACACAACCTACACATAAAGGCAAGGCAAACTTTATTTTTATAGCACCCAATCCCAGAGGCTCTCGGTACCTCACAAAAACAATACATGAAATATATTTAAATAAAATAATAAAACACAGAGCATTAATACATAATTATAAAATCCTAAAATTCATAAACAAAGCAAAGGTCAGAGATGTTATAGTTCAAACAGTCTTGGTGGAAAAAAAAAACTACTCCGGGAAGGTCAGGCAAAAGAGGTGGGCCTTTAGCCTCTGCTTGAATACCTCAGTAGAAGTAGAAGTGTATAAACATTCTGGCAATGAGGACTGTGCACCTTACTCTCCTTCATTTTCAAAGTCAGGTGCAGTCAAACTCAAAAGCCATGAATATAAGGTCAGACAATGCCATCATGGTGGTGTACACAAACAATCATGGTGTGCACAAAGAGTAGGGAGATGCTGAAAGAAGCCACCAATCTCCTGCTGTGAGTGGAAGAGAATATTCTCTCTCTGCCAGCAGTTCACCTGGTGGGGGAGTTGAACATTCAAGCAGATTTGGCTAAGCCATGAAATTGTCCATCCAGGGGAGTGGATGTTGAACCTAAAGATGTTCGACCTTCTGTGTCAAGGTTCAGTCATCCTCTGACCAATCTGTTCATCTCCAACCACAATGCTCAAGTTCATTGGTTCTTCATCCGCTATCGGTGTCCCCAGGTGGAGGCAGTGGATGCCCTGTCACAAGTATGGAACTTTGACTGAACATATGCCTTCCCTCCTCTGCCACTCCTTCTCAAGGTCACATGCAAAATAAGGCACTCAAGAGGAAGCTTTCTTCTAATAGCCCAGAAGACTGTGGTTCTCAAACTTAGTGAACCTAGTTCAATGAGCACAGTTTTGCCATCTAATGCAGGGGGACCTTCTCTCACAGGGCCCCATTCTGCATCCAAATCCGGGAGCGATGCAGATCAAGACTTTTCTCCTAAAAGGAAGAGATTCCTGAAACAGGGTTTCTCTAAAAAGGTGGTGTATTCCCTGATGGCTGCCAGGAAGATTTCCACATCTGCAGCTTATGCTCGGTATGGACCACTTTTTCAGCTTGGACAGAGGAAAAAATATCCAGCCTTATAAACCCACAGTTCTGCAAATTGTAGATTTATTGCAGGAAGGAGTAGAAAAAGGTTTGGCCTTGATCACCCTAAGAGGTTAGATGTCTGCCCTTGGAGCCTCCTTGGTTTTGTTCCTAGGGACTAACCGAGAGGTTATTCATTTTCTATGGGCTGTAAGCAGGAGACGACCTCTGTTTGTTCCCAACTTCCTCACATGTAACCTGAATCTGGTTCTGAATGCTCTTTGTAAGGAGTCTGTCAAATTACTTTCATTGGTAACGTTGGATGTGCTATCTTACACGATGTGTGCCTTAGTTACTATGTGCCCAGCCAGGAGGATTGGTAAGCTCCAGGCTTTGTCCCACAAAGAACCATACCTTGTCATGCATAAGCACAAGGTGGTGCTCAGAACAGTCCCATCTTTTATTTAGAAGGTCCCTATTGCCTTCCATGTGAACCAGGAAATCTGTCTCCCATCCTTCTGTCCATAAGCTACTCACCCAAAGGAAAAGGAGCTGCACAATTTAGATTTCTGATGGACTTTTAGGACATACCTTAGACAGACTGTTGAGCTATGGAAATCGAATAGGTTGTTCATTCTTTTTGGAGTGGCCAAGCAGTGACAAAAAAGCCTCCAAGGCCACCTGAGCTAGGTGAGTAAGGGCCTGCATTGCCAAGGCTTATGTCACAGAAAAGAAGAGGCCTCTTACACTCATCAAGGCTCACTCCACCAGGCTATGGCCTCCTGCAGGGCGGAGAGTGGTAAGGCATCTGTTTTAGAGTTATGCAAGGCAGCTACATGGTCCTTAGTCCACACATTCACAAAGCTATACAGAATGGATGTTCAGAGTACTGCTGATGTGGCCTTGGTCGTAGAGGTTTGCAGGTGGCAGTTAGCAGGTAAATTCCCTTCCTATAAGTGGTTGTTGTATGGGACAATATTCACCCTCACCCGATTTCTTCACTGGGTACTGCTTCTTAGAACCCAGTTGTAATGACTACCCATTGACAATGTGGAGTGCTACAGAAAGAAGAAATTTCTTCATACTTACCATAATTTCCTTTTCTGTTAGCTCCTACATTGTCAATGGGGCCTGCCCGGGAGCCTTGCTTATGTGGGAGAATATTGACCGATATGCCAGGACAGGGATGCCCGTTGTTCTGTTGTCAGCTCTGATTATAAGCCTGTCTGAACATCCCTCTATGGTTTTACCTGCTGCACTTGTGTTTATATGGATATAGGCAAAACAAACAAAAAAAACAAAAACAAAGAGCAGTTCCACATTAAAATGTTGGTTACTAGCACACAGATTTAACAGGTTTGAATTTGAGGTTAACCAAGGGTGCCTCCTTTGTTGCAGGTGAGTGCTTGCACTGCATGCAGTCCTTTTCCATTTAATAAGTCTGTTTCAGTTGATTCAGTTCTGCAGGACCTTCCAAGATGTAGACATTTGTAAGATGGGACTCGATCACTCACTTTTCATCATCTGATGAGGTAGGCCACTGTTTACATTATTTCATTCTGGATAAAGTCTTATCTGTGTAGACAGCTGATTTGTGTGTTTTTTCATGTCAAATTGACTGGTATGATATTTATTTCTATATTTAGAGGCACTGTGTGGACAATAGGGACTAGAGAGTTGTTGCTGTCCGGAATCCTCATGTGCTCAACATTCTGCTCTGTTAACAACCTTAGGTTGTGCCAATTTCCCAAGTAGGGGTGCACAATACATAGGTGTAATGACTACCCATTGACAATGCAGGCGCTAATAGAAATTACAGTAAGCATGAAGAAATGTTTTCTTTCTTCTACAGCTCGGCACTCAAACAGTGGACTAAATTGCAGTTATCAATAAAATTGTTATATGCTATATACAGTGACAATTGTGACTTCATGTATTTGTTACCTCGTGCATTCCTTCTTTCTTTTCTTGCAGATGACAGTGGGCAACAGGGCACCAGTCAGCTGTCACGAATGGTGCTGCTCATGCACCGCTGGTACCTTACCTCTACTGAGCTTGCTGGAAAGCTTCTATCAATATATCCTTTTTGCTTTTTAAACAGATGCAATGAATTTCTGAAAAGAAGGATTCTTAAAATAACGTTTCAGTACATGGTTGTTAGATAACTACTGAATGGTAGCAAAATTACACTTTCAATCTTCTTAGAGGTATGTTGCTGTCTAATGCAGAGATTTCCAAAACACTCCATCTACAGGTCTTGTATGATTGCCTGACATGTAAAATCCCAACCGCAAACTTCCCGACTCTGGTTGTCTGACATACCGACAGAACTGCTTGCCAGCGATCGAAATTCTGACATGCGGTATGTGGTAGCATCAGACCCCAACAACACTGCCCATTGTGCCAGAATACCTGAACTACCTAATCTCTGCTATTTGGCCTTTGACAGCTCCATAATTCCTCTTTAGATCTAGCTGACATGTTCACTTAACCCTGCCACAAGGAAAAGTCTTTTTGACAGGCTGGGTATTTCATAGCCGTAACCTAAGAATGTAATTTAAAGGTTTCTAGCTACAGTTAGTCTATGGCTAGGTTGTATAAATATGATCCATGATGCTCTTGATATAAAAGCTGATTGGCAAATGTACAGTATGTGTCTTTGATTGACATCAACTCTTTCAAATAAATGCATGACTTTGTGGAGCCACTTAACATTGTGTGACTCAAGGGCAATCACAACACTGCATTAAAATCAGGCATTTGGGTCACCCTGAGAAAGAAATCTCTGAGGGATTTTGTTAAATGTAATAAGTACTAGTCTGTTACAGCTCACTCACAAGGGCTCTCATGTTACTCCAGGTGTGGAGTGAAGCAGGTTCCACCACCCAGCACTCTGTGTCATACTCCTCCATCGCCGACCCTCTCCCCTACAGGACTAACTAAATACTTCCTTATGTCTAAATATACCAGAATAGGGAAAATACAAGCTGGTAATTTAGATAGGACTATGCTACTGTAAAAAAAGATTTAAATGTAAAGTCTAATGCCAGTAGAATGAACCCAGCACATAAGCACATAAGCATAAAGCTGTAAATATACTGGCAGAACTGTGTCGGGATTTCAATGGTTGGGCAACGCTGCATCAGTCTTTGAAATTTTGGGCACTTCGCTCAGTCGGACTTGTAGAGTCGGAAAGATTTATGTCTGGCATTTCCATGTTGGACAATCATACAGATCCCACATTTACAGTAGCTCTTTGTTAACCAGGTTAGTTTACTAGTAGGCAATCCTGTTTTCAGGAAAAAAACAGGCAACAGACAACAGAAATCATACATTCTAAGACATCACAACTGAAACATCTTAATTACAAAACTACATTAGTAAACAGTAAAACACATGTAAATATATCCCTATTAAGTGAATCAGCTTCCAAAATGTCTTAAGGGCATTAAGAGTGATTCACAAGGTTTCTTGCAAAATAGTTTGATTTGTCCTCCACGGTGGCCTCTGTGCAAGAAATATAGCCTTTATAGTTTGCTTCCTATGTGAAGGAGTAATATAAATTATCTCACCCAGTGTGTTCAGTCCAGGTTTTGACCACTCAAGAAGCAGTATTTGGCATATCCCATTTTATAATGTGAGTTAATCTAACCCTATATGGGTCATGAGGCATGAGGCAAAGACAAGTGCCTTATGCCCCTAGAGTTAGATAAATGAAGGTTACCCAACTCCTGGAGTGCCTTAATATTGTTAATAAACTATCGTTTTTTTTTCATTTTTTAAAATTGTTTTTATACTTTACATTCCAAATGTTTTATAGTACAAGAAGGTTTCCAGTCACTCATATAATCCTTGAGAATGTAGTCAAGCCAATCAGAATGCTTTATTTTCAAATGTTGTTGCTTTGCTGCCTTTTGCACTTTCATTGTTCTTTGAATTATGAGAAAGTGTTGCTCTGTTTTGACTGCATTGTATTTATGATCACAGTTCTCTGTAGTGACATGTCTGTATTATCTTATCCCATTGTTACTACCTCCCAGGTTAATGCACTAGACAAGACAATGCCTATTTTCCAGCATCTTGAAATGAGTTAGGTTTCAGCAACGCATGCCTTTTCCAGTCACTAAATTTCAGGTACTGTAAATAAATAAGGTTTAATATCATATTTATGTCTTTAGGGGGTACATCCAAGGGTTGTGCCTTTTTGGAAGGATGTGCAATGAAATTTGTTGAAGATTTACAAGGAGAGGTTACTCTGTTGCCAATGTTATTTTTATTAGATGATGTTACCATATCCTTGTGATCTGAGAAAACTGTGCTAAAGATTTGGAGGGAATGCATTGTGTAAAGAAATGGTAAAATCTAGTTTCCCATTTCAAAGAGCTGTTGCTTCTTTTCAACAAGTAAAAAACAACTGGTCGAAATTCACATTAACCAGCCACATTCAAGACCAAAGTAAACAGACTATTTTTCAGGCTTTATTATAATACACATTATTCAGCACAGGCTCCCCAGTCACTGCCCAACGTTTCACCATTTCACTGGGCTCCTCAGGGGCCGGAATCTGCATATAAACATTCCACAATATGTAATAATTATTTGATTCTAGACATGTAGTACACACACAAATATTTCCATTTAATAAGTGATATTGCTTTCCTAGCGCCATGATACAAAATAGCCATGTAAACAGAAATTAAATTCCAAACTCCCTAATATTTCATTATAGAAAAGTTGATAGATGTAATTCTCTCTCTATCATTGGCTCAAAGATAGAACCAGTAATAGTTTATGGAGGAGCCCATCCCCAGTGCCACCAATAACACCTATGTCACTTATTTTTAAGTGTGGCACCAGGAGCCCATCTCCAGTGCCAGCTATAACACTCATGCCCAGGACCTTTAATTGTGGCACTAGGAGCCCATCCCCAGTGCCAAAAATAACACTTACATCCCTGATCTTTAAGTGTGGCACCATGAGTCGATCCCCAGTGTGACGTATAACACTCATACTCCTGACCTGTAAGTGTGGCACCAGCAACCCATCCCCAGTGCTACCAATAACACCAGTGCCCCTTACCTTCTGGTGTAGCACTAGAAGCCCATACCCAGTGCCACCTATAACACCTGCATCCCTGACCTTTAAGTATGGAAGGAGGAGCCCATCCCCAGTGCCACCAATAACACTCACGCCCCTGACCTTTAAGTGTGGAACCAGTAGCCCATCCCCAGTGCCACCAATAACAATCATGCCCATTTCCTTTAAGTATGACAGCAGAGCCCATCCCAGTGCCACCAATAACACCCATGCCACTGACCTTTAAGTGTGGAACCAGGAGTCCATCACAGTGCCACCAGTAACACCAGTAACACTCATGCATCTGACCTTTAAGTGTAGAACCAGGAGCCCAACCCAGTGCCACCAGTAACACTCATGCTTCTGACCTTTATTTTTTATTTTTTTTTGAAATTTAAAGCTTTATTGATTTTACATAAAGAAAACATCAGGTACCTAATACCAACACTATAGCCATACAAAAATCAACAACATCTGTCAACAGAGATTGATAGGAACAAGTGCCAAGATCCCCCATCCTCCCCTCCCTCCCCCAGAAGGTGCCACCTCCCACCCCAGGTAAGACCTGAGGAGCTAAGAGTTATGCCATGGGATATACCCATTGATAAGAGCTTAATGGCACAAGGGCATCTCAAACTAGGTTCATCAGGGGATCTCAGGCAAAGGTTCAGTGGAGATACAGCACATACAACTTGCCCCACTTTTTTCTGAAAGGTTGACATAGTCTGCCTGGAGCTGGCTATTAATCTTTCCATCTTAAAACACATGGAGATTTCTTCCAACCATTCACTATAGGTGAGGACTACTTGGTCTAGCCAGTGTCTAAGTACTAGCCTTTTAACTGCCATCGAAATTATGGCCATGTGAAATTTCCTTTCTTTACAGTTAATGTTCAAGTACAGACCCAAAACACAAACTTCAACTGTGAATAGATCCTCCAGACCCAGAATCGGGTCTAAACTATTACGAATTGAGTGCCATAATGGGGCAACTTTGACGCACGACCAGAATATGTGCAGTAGATTCCCCCACTTCTATGCCACATCTAATACATTTATCAGATATAGATCTACCAAATCTAACCATTTTCAATGGTGTATAGTACATATTGTTTAAAATATAGAATTGGGTAAGTCTATTCCTATCTAGTGTGAGGAATTTGTACACATCACTCCAAATTTGAGTCCAGGAGAGGGAAGGATCTGAGATAAGAGGGGGCCCATGTTTTGGAACCAGCTAGAGGATCAGGAAACTTTGTAGTTAGCAAATAATTGTATAGTCTAGCTACACAATGGGAGTTATTAACACAAGCTTTAAGTTGCTCCAAGAAAGGCCTAACTTGAGAGGGTGATTTCACCAGTCCAAAGTTTTTACCAATCAGATGCCTTAATTGATAAATCTTGAAAATACTTTGGGGCGGCAATCCCCATTTTGCAAGTATGTCATCAGAGGAGCCTAGGGATCCTTGGAAATAAAGGTCCTCTACCAAGCAATCTTGAATTTGTGGAAGCCAGGTCAACGGTATCATATGCCCACCTATTCTAATGTTCGGGTTAAGGACTATTGGTTGGGCTAGATCCTTGGTAAATAAAATTTTAGAACAGTTCCCATATTGGGTTAAAACTTTAACAGACACCCCTATCACTGAGTCCCAGAGGGTCTCCGGTAGGGAGGAAGAACTGTAATAAAAGATATGATGGGGGGAGATGTTATGTTCCTCCATTAGTTTGAGCTCCAGCTCTAACCATGTGGGTATATAGCCCTCACTGGGGTCTAATCCACCTACCAGTTTAGCTAGGTGACTGGCCCAATAATAAAACTCCAAAATTAGGCAGATGGAGGCCTCCCTTGTCCTTGGGTAAACAGAGCTTCATGAAAGCTCGTCTCGGTTGTTTTGCACCCCAAATAAATCTGTTTATTATTGAATGAATTTTCTGAGAGTAAGATTTAGGAAGCCAAATATTGAGAAGGTTCAGGGGGTAGAAAATGCGTGCCAGTATATTCATTTTAATGATATTGATACGCCCTCCTATAGCAAGGGGAAGATTATCCCACCTGTTAAGATCTTTTTGAATTCTGTCTATCAAGTTGTCCAGATTGAGTTTCTTAATCATCTCCTACTCCCGGGCCAGATAAATGCCTAGATACTTGAAATGGTTCGAGGCCCATTTCATACTGAACTGGGAAACACTGTGCTGGAATTGGAATGAATTGAGTGGGAATATCACCGATTTGGATAGGTTCAGCCTGTAGTTAGCTGCTTTACCAAAAAAACGAACTCTCCGCAGAACCTCTACTAAGGAAATTTCAGGATTAGCAAGGTGTAAGAGAATGTCATCTGCAAAGACTGACAGAGTCAAAGCTCGTTGAGAGACAACACAACCTGAAATCTTAGGTGAGCTTTTAATTTGAAGCAAGAGGGGTTCCAAATACAGATTGAATAGGTAAGGGGATAATGGACATCCATGACATGTACCAGAGTACAGGAAAAAGCGAGAAGAGAACACCCCATTGCAATAGACCCTCTCCGAAGGAAACCTATATACCGCTTTTACCCAACTAATAAACTTATCTGGGAAGCCCATTTTGTTTAGAGTAGCCCATAGGAACTCCCAACTAACCCGATCGAAAGCCTTCTCCACGTCTAAGGCAACTAAAGCCATGGGCAGTTGGGACTCCTGGGCTTTTGCACAAAAATGTGGGCCAGCGTATGATATGGTCCATAGCCAATCTCCCTGGACAAAGCCTACCTGTTCATGGCTCAATAAAACCTGCCAAACCTGTTTGATCCTTAAGGAAAGAATTTTGTAGGATTTTAATATCATAATTAAGTAATGAAATTGGCCTATAGCTAGCTGGGTCCAGATTGGGTTTGTCCATTTTAGGGATTAAAATAATGGTAGCCTCCAGCAAGGTGGGATCTAATGTTTCGGAAGAAAGAATGTAGTTAAACAACCTAAGGAGAACAGGGCAATCTCCTTACAGAATGTTTTATAAAAGTTTGGGGAAGGCCATCAGGCCCAGGGGATTTATCCATGGGTAAATTTTGAATGACTTCCTCAACCTCTTTCAGAGTGATAGGAGAAGAAAGTAGATCCCCTTGATGCGGGTGCAGTTTTGGAAGAGGTAGTCCTTCCAGAAAGGCTTCTGTGTCAGCCACAGATGTTGAGGAAGCCTTACCACTATATAAGTCTGTATAAAAGTCTTCAAAGGCTTTCGCTATCTCCCTAGGTGTAGTTTTAATTGAACCATCACTCGCCCTTCAAGCAGGGATTAACCTGGAGCTTTCCACCTCTCTTAATCTGAGAGCCAGTAACCTCCTGGGTTTCTCTCCTTGGTCAAGGTATCGCGCTTTAGACTTTAAAATTACATATTCCGCTTTGTCTCTAATCAGGTCTTCATATTCATTCCTAAGCTTACATAGCTTTTCTAAATCTACTCAAGAGTTAGAGGAGGAGAGGGCCCTTTCAGCCAATGTAATCTTATTAGCCAAGAAATTAATTTTCTCCTCCCTCAACCGTTTCCTTTTGGTGGCTATTTTAATGAGTTCTCCTCTGAGGAAACATTTTAATGCACACCAAACTAAATCCTCTCTGGAAACTGAACCTTGGTTAGTTTCAAGAAAGCTCGAGATCGTAGCTTTGAGATGAATGATATTACTTTCATCCTTTAGAAGCTGCGTATTGAGTTTCCAAGAGGTATCCCTCTGTCCGGGGGGGTTGGGAGATAATTTTATCCATGTCATAGCATGGTCCGAGATGACAATCGGTTCTATACCAGTCAGGAAATGTTAGCCAAAAGCGCGGTGCTCACCAAGAGATAATCTAGTCTGACCAAGACTTATGTATTGGCGAATAATATGTGTAACTGCGTTGAGGGATTCAAAATTTTCCAAGGGTCACTCAAACCTAGCTGGTTACAAAAGTCTTGAAGGGCCAATTGGGCAGGTGTAGGGGACCTAATGGGCTTGAAGGTTCTGTCTAGAACCTGCAAAGGGGTAATATTCCAATCCCCATCTAAGATGAATACAGTTGGAAGAAGTTCACATAATCTAACTGATAACTGCATAAGAAAATTAGGATCTCCTCCGACTGGGCAATATATGGCCCCTAAAACCATCTCCTGGTTGTCAAGCAGCCCTTTAGCTAATACAAATCTACCATCTGGATCTTGAATGCATTTCTCGAGAACAAATGGTACATTGCGTTTTATCATAATAGCCACACCCCTACTGCTTTTAGATCCTTCAGCAGTAAAAACCTGGGAAAATCCTTGGCATTTTAATAACTTAGCTTCAGAAATTAGGATGTGGGTTTCTTGTAGAAATAAAATGTCCACTCCTCTAAGAGAACAGTTTAATAGAATCTGCCTTTTTTTGGATACCTCTCTTATACCCCTGACATTCCAAGAAGCACATTTAATATGCCCAAAAGCCATTGAACAACAAAATACAAAAGTAATACAAACAGTAGTCACCCCTGGCATTATGAACCGGACCCCTACATAGTGGCACCTTCCTCCCACCCCCCCAATGTCTACCCCTGTGAACCCCCGGTATACAACACATAAGAAAAGCTAACCACATTAATATAACACCATATCCCACACTGGAATCCCAAAGTAAGGAAAAGTTAGGGTAAACGACTTGAGCATTAGAGTTCGTGGCCCCTCCCCACCCCCTCCCTTTAACGATACCCGACCCCTCCCTGCACTTCCCCAAACTATTTACAATAGTTCCCAAAATTATCCCAAACCCAAGAAACATCCAATAGTAGTATGGAACCAGAAACCCCCCCCAAAGGTACCTTGACCAGTAACGAAACCTTTTGAACCCAAAAGCATGACTAAACCACGAGGAAACTCCTAACCTACTCCTAAAACAGTGAGGAAGTAAGTTAACCATCCTACCTAACTTGGTCCTAGGTACCTTAAACTCCCAATTGGACCACGAGACAGAATCCCTAGTGCCTAACTCCCTTCAAGGCCTCCCACCCCCACCCACTATTATCCATACGCTGCAACATACAGCCTCTGCAATACTCTGACGGCGTTAAACCCAACTCAATTATCAATCTGGGGTAAACTTTAACACCTACCTCGCAAATCCCACAGGTCGCCTTAACTTGCTTATGCGAGACATCTGAGATGCTCTGGCAGCCCAATCAGCAGAAGTCCTGGATTTCGCGGCATTAACCATGAATTTAAAAACTGGGATCTGCCAACAAACTCCCCTGCGCCACCATATTAGGGTCAATCCACCAGGAAGTTTCCAAGCGGAAGCATCCGACGGACCAAAGGTCCGACCTCAAATGTGCCTCCAGGAACCACCCCTCCCTACTAAGTTCCTCTACCCCAGCTGATGGTGGGACTTCAGGCTCCGTGAATTCGAGCAGGCTTTTAGGCCTCGAGGCCTACTACCTCCCCCATCACCTTCATGCCCGAACAGCCAACCCGGAGGAAACCTAAAGGTAGGCCCTATCTCCTAATAAAACTAAGAGATATCCTATTCAACCGATTGTCAACAAACAGTTTAAAAACAGAACAGCTGCTTTCTACAGGATTAGATTGGTAGAAAATTCAGTCATCTTTAAACAGATTCGGAAGCTTTCCGTGAGCTCAGGTAATGCTTGGTCCGGCTCACGTAAACATGCCAGGCTCCATCCAGGATACTTTTAACTTGGCGGTAGTTCATCCTGAACTTTATTCCAGCTGCAATCAGTCTCTTTACTATAGGGTGGAAAGCTGATCTTTTTTGACGGATCTCATACGGGAGGTCCTGGGTGATTCGGATTTTGCTTCTATCCCACTGAATTGACTCCAACTCCTTAACTTTGGCCAGCAAATGTTGCTTCTCGATAAAACTGAGGAACTTAATGATGATCGGCCGGGGGGGGCATCAGGCGGAGGTCTAGGCTTTAATGAGTGATGTGCCCTTTCGATGTGGTATTGTTGTTGAAGCGGGGAGGGGCCTATGATTCTATTGAGTAGTTGCTGCACAAAACGTATGGTGTCTCCCCTTCTTCCGACTCAGGCAAACCAAGGATCAAGATGTTGTTCCTTCTACTCCTGCCCTCTAGATCTTCAGTCTTCAGCTGAAGTTTTTGTACTTGTTGCCTCAGCTTAATTATTTCTGGATCAACACGACCCCTCCAGCTTTCAAGAGAGGATGCCCTTGCCTCCGTATTGCCCACCCTCCGTGAAAGTGCAGTAAAATCACTCCTTATTATTTTAATCTCACTGGAAATCTCCTTAAGTGTTTCCTTGAAGGGGAGCAGCTCCTGGAGAAAACGATCCTCCGTAAGTAAATTACTTTGAGAAGCAGGTGACGCTTGCTTTGTGGTCTGACCTGAATTAGTGCTCCTGGCCTTCTTGGCGTTTTTCTCTGGAGTTGTAGGCGGAGTGTGCTTAACTCCAGCTGGTTTCATCTCCGACTCCATCGTCTCCCTCGGCGTTTTAATGTGTCTCTTGACAGTTAACTTGGCCCGATAGCGATCTCGGCAGATAGAGGCACTTTAAGTGATAAGATATTTTTGGTATAGATGCTTTGAATCAAGTAAAATAATGATTAATTGGGGTGGTGGGCGGGAGCTCAGGAGAAAAGCAGCTACCAGACACCCTGCATCACGTGACTCTCCCCATGCTTCTGACCTTTAAGTGCAGAACCAGGAGCCCATCCCCAGTGACACCAATAACACTCATGCCCATGACCTTTAAGTATGGCACCATGATTCCATCCACAGTGTCACATATAACACTCCTGAACCTGACCGTTACATGTGGCACCAGGAGCCCATCCCTAATGCCAATAACACCCACGTCCTTGACTTTTAGGCGTGGCACCTGGAGCCCATCCATGATGCCACCAATGATGCACACAACTACAAGTGAAGCATCAGCAGCCTATCCCCTGGGCCATGTAGCAGAAAGTTACAGGTGATGGGCACTACCCATACCATGTGCATTGTGAAAATAGTTACAATAAGACCCCCTGTTTGTCTACAAGGTAAAGTACATACAGCAAAGTGCAGTGCAGGAAGTCTTGAGTTACATTTTCTTGAAATCAAATGGTATGTAAGATTTAGAATTTGCATGTTTGAAAATTATGACTGTATTTGTGTATATTATATTCTGTTTTAAAATTACTTTTAAAATATTGTAATGACTTTGGAAGTCAAACAAATAAAACTTAAAAAAAAACACTAACAAGGAAAAATAATACTGCAGCACTGAAACCCTACATCAAATCAATATGAAAGCACTTCCCTCATTTTACTGGAGTCCATATTTTTATTATGCAAACAAATACAGGGCAGCTAGATGCAAAACTACACTAAAGTGCAGAGTACTAGTAATTGGCAGTGGCAGTACTGGCAGATAAAATCAAATTTCATGCTGACACTCCATGAATGTAAACTTATGGCAAGCAGACCAGGTGGCTGGTTAGACAGCATGTGCGCACATAGGAGCATGCATAGGAGCTGGCATTTCGGAGTAGCCTTCCTCAGAGCTAATTGGCTACCACTCAGGCATGCACTAAATATGCATGTCTAATGAATATTCAGTATTTGGGTAGGCCAAAATGTTGCTAATAACCAATGCAAAACCACTATTAATCCAAAAATCTGTGGACAGAATAAGCAGCATATAAACAAACCCAGTAAACAATGGGAGAAAATACAGAAACCAGCCAAAAATACCAGAAAAATGTTAACAGACATGCACAGTCAAAATGTTATCAATAAAAACAATTGACATAAATAAAAACAGGAGGAAGTGGACACCACAGAGATAGAGGCAAGGGGATTTACAAGTCGCCAAGAATGTTATAGCAATAGGCACTACCAAACAATCAAGGAACAATTAAGTCAGTAGCCAAATTGTTAACATAACAAACAACAAATAATGACTTACAACATATCAAACATAGACAGATACAATTAAAAAAGGAAAAGGGGAACAGGAAAAGGGGGGCAGTAAATAAACAACACAGACCTAAAGGCAAATACAATTTTTTGGTAGCCAAATGGCTAGTAAAATCATCACATCCATCCAACAAAACATGACAATGGCAAATCTTCATTGAGTCCAAAAGGGTTCAGAGTTTGAAGAGTATGCATCCAAAACCACTCCTGTTCTGACAGTTTCTTCTGAATATCTCCTCCTCAGATATCGAATATAATGTGTTTGATCCCAATGAACGGAAGGTTTGCTGGGGACCCATGGCATTTCTCTTCAAAGTGTCTCACCATAGTATTGGTGGCTGCTTTATTCTGGATAGCCAATTTGTGTTCACCCACACATTCTTTTAACTGCCGCCTTGTCTGTCCTATATATCCAAGTCTGCAGGGATGGGTCAACAAATAAATAACACATGTGGTAAAGCAATTAATAAATGATCAGATATTATATTTCTTGCCAGATTGAGGGTGGGTAAAGGTAGGTGAATCCATAGTATTATTACATTGAACACAGTGTCCACAATGATAATTCCCTCAGGTGCACTCAGTAGCCACATTCTTGTCAGTATCTCCTGATGCCAACTATGTACTACACAATCCTTAATATTGCTTCCTCATCTATATGTAATCTGAGGCTTGGCATATTGTACTTCACAGAATGCCAGATCCCCTTGTAGCACTTGCCAGTGGTGTTTAACTATCCTGGGCACTTGCTGTGCCTCATTGCAAAATGTAGTTACAAAAGTTGGAGGCTGTAGTTTATTCGAGGGCATCTTTTTCTGCAGCAGACTTGCTCTCTCTATATTATCAGCTTGTTCTTTCCCTGCTAAAATTATCCTTGGATCATATCCCCTCTGAATGAATCTATTTGTCATAACTGACTCTTATTTCTGGTATTCAGATTTTATCATGCTATTGCGTTTTGCTCTCAACATCTGTCCTACTGGGATGTTCTGTACCAAGGACCAGGCAATACACTGTTGCATTATACTAGCAATCTCCAATGGTCCTTGGTACAGAACATCCCAGCAGGACAAATGTTGGGTGCAAAATGCAATTGAACAACAGAAACGGCATACCAGTTTACACTCATAGAGTGTCAGCATGAAATTTGATTTTATCTGTCAGTACTGCCACCGCCAACTAGCAGCACTCTGCATTTTAGTGTTATTTTGTATCTAGCTGCACTCTATTTGCTTGCATAACAAAAATATGGACTCCAGAGGAAGGAGGAGGGAAGCATGTTTATCCAGATTTGATATATGGCTTGTAGGGGTTTCAATGCTGCAGTATTCTTTTCCATTGTTAGTATAATCTGGCATAGCATATAACAGGCTACCTGCACAAAGTACAGTTACATAAGAACTTACCTTAACAGCAGATCTTCAAGAGAAGATCTTGCAGCAGGCCACACCAGCAGGACTAAGCTGCTAGGCACTAAGACCACATGGAAAACTTCTAGCTATCAGTATAAGGGGGGACCTACACCGCCGACGTCAGTCAACTGACATCAGCACAGCCTATATGGGAGGGCAGTCCCCCACACCATCTCAGTTCTCCCACTGCAGACCCCATATGAGCAGCTGATGGAGAACCGAGGAGGTTGCCTGAGAGCCAGGCAGAAGAAGGAACACAGAAAGGGAACAGCAGGGGGATGGAGGGAGGGAAAGCAGGGCCTGCTGCAAGAGCTTCTCTCGAAGATCTACTGTTACGGTAAGTTCTTACATAACTGTACTATCTTATTTTGAGGAAGGCTCTTGCAGCAGGCCACACCAGTAGGACTGAATCCCAAGCAGTACTGGTATCACCAGGATGAAATCACTGGAAGGAGGACAAGTCAGTTGTCAAGAGCTCATGACAGAAGGCCCTGATGAACTGCCAGGCCGAAGATGGCTCAATGCCTAGAGGGGATATCCAGACTGTAACGCTTGGTGAAAGTGTGGACAGTACTCCAGACAGCAGCTACACAGATGTCAGCAGCAGACACATTTCTAAAGCAAGCTGTAGAGGCAGCCATATCCCTCAAGGAATGGCCCTTGACTGCCCCTGGAAGGGGCTTGTTGTACTTGTGATAGCAGTAAACAATGCAATTAGCCAACCACTTAGACAAACACTATTTGGAAACAGGAGCACATTCTCTCTTGGGGGTGAATGAAACAAACAACTGATCAGTTTATTTTTTTTTTTTATCAAATTGAATGAACTTTATTAGATCAGATCAAAACCTGGGCATACAATTAAGTGTATGAGACTTAAACAGTTCCAGGATTTAACCATTTTGTAGGTAGACACAATAAACAACAAAAAGTCCATCATCCCCTACCCTACCCCCCCATATCCACCACCCTCCCTGCCACCAGAGTGAAATAGTGAAACAGTAACAACAGACAAATCAAAATACCCGACCTAATAAGCACCCATCTGCCGGGTTACAGCTATGAGAACCCCCCAAAAAAACATACATTCATGCTGTCATTATAACGGTCCCCAGACACATTTATATGTAAACAATGTACCAGACATACTAGCTATAAGGTGCTCAGCTTGCAAAGCAAAAAGGATCACTCTATACCATTCCAGGATCTGGGGGTGCACTGATCAAGCCAGTGCCAGAGGATAACTTTCTTCGCACATGCTGAAACCAGGGCCGTATGTGCTTTTTGACTGCCGATCAGAGTATCACTGTAGTCACCTAAGATACTGTACATACTTCAGGGAGAATGGCATTGGATAACCCCAGCAGGGGGTCTAAATGGGATTTGATAGCATTCCAAAAGGGAACTACTGTTTAACAGAACCACAAGGTATGAAGTAAATTGCCTAGCTCCTTACCACATCTGGAGCAAGAATTAACAGGTAACTGACTCATCCCATGCAATTTAACTTGGGTATAATAAAGGTTGTGAATAATCTGAAATTGCATCAGACAGAGTCTGTCCCATTTTATAAACTTGTATAAATGCTTCCAGATAATCTGCCAATCTCTAGGGGAATTGGAAGCTGGGAGAGCTTGGTCCCACCAACAGAACCGTGGACCTACAACTGATCAGTTTTCCTCAAAGACTTGGTGCGGTTTCTGTAACACCGCAACATTTTGTGAACATCCAAAGCATGGAGCAAGGCCTCCCCCGATTAGAATACTCAGGAAATAAACTGGAAGGTGGATGGATTGATTTAAAGTAAACCCAGACACCACCTTAGGTAAAAATTTAGGATTAGTATGCAAGGACACTCTGTCTTTGTGAAAAAACAAATAAGACTCTTTATACATCAGATCCTGGAGCTTGGAAATCCTTCAAGCAGAGGTAACAGCAGCCAAAAAGAACACTTTCCACAACAGAAAGCGCAGCTTGCAACTCACAGCCGGTTCAAAGGGAGGTAAAGTGAGTTTCTCCAACATGAAGTTGAGGTCCAATGGAGGGACTAGGTCTGAAATGGGAGGTTTCAGATGCAAAATGCCCCACAGAAATGTGCAGGACACCTCAAGCTGGGCAACAGCTTTGCCCTCAGTGGGTGCATGGTACACAAAGATGGTGGAAAGGTGCACCTTAAGGGAGGAGTACCCCAGGCCTGAATCCGAAAGGGAAAGGAGGTACTCCAATACCTGATTCACCAGGCGGGTGAAAGGATCCAAATGGCAAGCAGCGGCCCAAATGGAGAAGCGCTTCCATTTCATAACATAAATGGCCCTGGTGGAGGGCTTTCTGGCCACCACCAGGACATCAGTGACCCTAGAGGAAACCCCAAAGCGGGAAATAGCTAGGTCTGCAGGAGCCACGTATGGAGATGCAGGGACTTGAAGTCTGGATGGACCAGGGTGCCCAGATCCTGAGAGAGCTAGCCTGTGGACAGGGGGAAGGGCACTGGAGATTCCATAGCTAGCTGTTGCAGCAGGGGAAACCACATCTGGCATGGCCAGAAAGGAGCTATAATGAATCATCTCTGCTCTTTCCAAATGGAGCTGGAGCAGAATCCTTTACAGGAGTGGGAAAGGAAAGAATGTGTACAGAAACCTCCCCTTCCAAGAGAGAGACAATGCATTTCACCAGAAAACTCCAGGCCTGGGACTGAGCAAGCAAAAAAGTGGCAGTTTTGCATTGAGTGGGGTTGCAAAGTGGTCCAACTCTGGGAAACACCACTTGTTGAAGAGGTCTTTGACCACTGAGGTTAGAAGCTCCCACTCATGAGCCCAAGACCTGGAACAACTGAGACTGTCAGCCAATACGTTTTGGATACCTGGAACGTGAATGGCCAAGAGCTCCAGATTGTGCTTGATGGCCCAGAATCAGACTCTCATCGCCTCCCAATACAGGGGGTAAGAATGGGTCCCTCACACTTGATGATGTAGTATACCAAGCACATGTTGACCGCCTGCACAGTAGCAGACTGGTAAGGAGATGAATCTGAAAGGCTTGCCAGGTGTAAAGAACCATCCGCATCTCCAGGATGTTGATATGGAGGTCCTGTTCTACTGAGGACCTGGAACCTTGAGTCTGGTGTTCGTCCTAATGAGTGTTCCAGCCCAGGCAAGATGCATTTGTTGTAAGAACTTGTCGGGGGGTCAGAAGCTGAAAGGGGACTCCCCAAAGTAGGTTGGCTGGATTCAGCTACCACAACAGAGTCCTGCAGACCGGGTTGGAGACCATGACCAGTTGGTCTAGGTCATCAGTACACTGATCCCACTGGACCCTCAAGGTCCATGGAGGGACTCGCATGTGCAATCAGGCCACAGGGACCATGGTAACTGCCACCGCCATGTGGCCCGGAAGGCAAATAAAGACCCTGGCTTGTACCTGCCAACTGGAGGAAATCAGTTGGGCCTGTGCCAGCAGTCACTCCGGTCTGTCCTCGGGCAGGAAGGTCTTGCCTTGACTGGTGTCCTGCACTGCCCCAATGTATTGGAGGCACTGGCAAGGAGAGAGGCAGGACTTCAGCAGATTTATGATGATCCCCAAATCCTGGAAAAGACTAAAAATAGGTTTCCAGGGTCAGAACCAGATGCTCCCTGGAGGGGGCTGCAAGCAGCCAGTCGGCCAGGCAGGGGAAGACATAGAAGCTCTGCCTCCTCAATGTGGCAGCCACCACTGCCAGGCATTTGATAAATACTTGGGGGGCTGAGGAAAGGCCAAAAGGGAGAGCCTAAAACTGATAATGGGCTCCTTGAAAATGAAAAAGAAAATGACGACGGGCAGGAAAACTCCAGATATGCAGGTAAGCATCCTGCATGTCCAAAGAACAGAGCCAGTCCCCCTAGTGCAACAGGGGCAATAGTCCATGAAGGGTGACCATCCTGAAGTGCTTGTACTCAATGTACAGATTCAGATGCCTCAGGTCCAAGATGGGCTGAAGATCAACAGTCTTTTTAGGGACAAGAAAAAAGTGGGAATAAAATTCCCTTTCCCATTGAGCCGGAGGGACAGGCTCTATGGCTGTTTTTTGAAGAAAAGCCTGAATTTCCTCCCAAACCAGAGACAGGTGTACTGGAGGGTAAAAAGAGTGGACAGGAGGATTTTCAGGTGGACACTCTAGAAATTCCGAAGTGTGTCCATGAGTTATGATCTGGAGCACCCAATTGTCTATGGTCACTTCTGTCCACCTGTCCAGGTGGAGAGAAAACCGACCCTCGATCACCTCCCTTGGATTCTCAGCCAGGGGGGCAGGTAATGAGTCAAGAGTTGGGGTGGGCATGGACAGAAGGGCTATGGAAGCCCTAGAGGTTCTGGCTGTGGCAGTGGCAGGAGCTGCTGTGGCCTTGCACTTCTGCTGTCTCTTGGTTGACTGACCCCAAGATTACTTGCGGGGTGGCCGATGAAAGAACTGACATTGGCCTGCTCTAGGCTGGGTGAGATAGAGTGAGTGGAGTGACTTAAGAGCCCGCCCAGACTTCTGCAAAGTGGAAATAATGTCCTGGGCATCACCCCCCAAAAAGGACCGCCCCATGGAAAGGGGCATCCAAAATAGCCTGCACGTCCAGGACAAAACCGGACACCCAGAGCCAGGAATGATGCTGGCGGCAGACTCCAGCAGCCGCCCCCTGCCTGATGGTATGGACAACATCATAAGCCACCCGGAGGACATGATTACATATGTCCAAGGCAGACTTTATTAGCTGGGCGAACTGCATCTTAGTGGAATATTCAGGCAACATCTGGACCAAATCCCTGGCTTAGTACAAAAGGATATTTTGATATTGGACCACATGTGCCAGATAGCTAATGGTCATAATGGCCAGCATAGTACAGCCAAAAACATGCTTGCCAATATGATCCAGCTGCCTGAATTCCTGGTCTGGGGGGACAGTACTGAGGGGCTTGGGCTTCTTAGTACAATTGTGGGCCGCATTAATCACCACAGAATCTGCCTTAGGGTGACTGTCCTAAAAGGTCTTACCTGCCGGGGCATGATAAAGGTGATCCACCTTTTTTAGGTAGAGGCAGGGTAGTAGAGGGATGGGCCCAGGCTGCCTTGGTGACATCCATGTAGGAGTCAATCAAAGGGGGCACCACCAAAGGAAGGGCATACCACTGTCTGAGGTAGATAGCCAAATGCCATCTCTGTGGGTCCTGCTCTTCAATCTCCCAGCCCATCATAGACTGGATATGACACATAACATCCATAAAGGATGGATCATGAGGGGGGACTTGAGCAACTCCTTGACCTGGTCCTCCCCCTCTGAAGACTCGACTGGAGAGGAGGAAGCCCCGAAAATTCAGAGTCATCCTCTGTAGACTCGATATCAGGGACTGGCGTCAGAGGCTGATGATCATCCTTCCTAGAGCCTGAACTGACATCAAGTCATGCCCCCAAAGACCCTGATGTCTGGGGTATTCTGGGACCAGCCTGGTCAGGATTCTTGGGCTGCTTGTCTAGTGGAGGGTGATGGGGGGATGCTGAAGAGGGCCCTGAGGAGGGGATCTGCTTCTACATGAAGGCCCACCACACTGAAAAAAGGGTGTTATATTCCACCTGGGGTGCAATATTATACACCGGCAGGAATGAAAGTGATGGTGGGTTAGGAAACATTGGCTGAGGAGCCAGCAGAGGATACCCTGGTGTTGGTCCACCCAGCACCAGGTAGTGATCAGGTGATGGGTCAATGGGCATCAGCTGTGGCATGGGTTGTGGCAAATGGTGACGTTGATGCCAGATCCAAAGGCTGGGGTTGCAGCGGGACTGGTGATCATCCAGTGGGTGCCTGCCTAATGTGGCCCGGCAATGGGTTTGCCAGCTTTGGTGCTACAGGAGAAGCTGACAACTGGGGGGAAGGAGACCCCTGAGAAGGAGGCAGAGATGATGCCAGAGTGGAGGAGACAGCGTCGGCCAGCTGCAGGAGTTGCCTGGCATGACTGGCAGTGGCCCTCAAGATGGGATCCGGAGAAGACAACGCTGGGGCCAGTGGGGCAGTAGTGGAAGAGCTGCCACCCAAAGAACTAAGACCAGCTGAGCCACCTGCCTGAGAGCCCATGGAGGATATGGGCCTGAGCATCAGGGGCTGGGGGGTGGAAGATGAAGTCCCATGCTCTGATGAGCCGCCACCCGAGATAGAGATGAGAGCAGATGTCTGAGCCACCAGGCACCTGGAGAAAGAGAGGACTGGCAAGGCTGGTGGGGCCAAACCCTTGTTGGAGGATGACCCCAACACAGTCAAAGGCTTGTGGGATGACCAAGACCGAGAAGCTGACTGGGCCCATTCTCGATGCTTGTCCCAGTGTTTGTGCTTCCCAGACTTTTCTTTATGAGATGAAGAAGAAGAGGCCCCAGAGGACTGGGCCTGAGAGGCTGAAGAGCTCCTGGCCTGCAGCTCTTTTCCATGGTGATCAACTTCTGCTTTAAGAGGTGGCTCTCCAGGGTTTTCAAATGATGTCTCCGAGTGGACTGGTTGAATTTCTGGCAATGCTGGCAGGGTTAGATGTCATGGCTGGGGCCTAGGCAGATCAGATACACAACGTGGTGTCCTTTTAAGGAATCTGTTTGCTGCAGGCACACTTAGTGAAGCAGTCAGAATACAAGGCTAGTGGAGAAGACATAACTCATCAAAAAGACACTGCAGAATTTTGTTTAACACTCAGAAGAACAAAAATAAAAAAAAAACACAGTAGGCATGGGAAATGGTGGTCAACTGTAACAGCAGCATCCCCTGAAGTGTAACGTGCATGAGTCAACAGCGGGAAAAGAACTGAGGTGGTGTGGGGGACCATCTCCCATATAGGTTGTGCTGATGTCAGTTGACTGACATTGGCACGGGGGTGGTGATTCCCCATGATAGACTGCTAGCTAGAAGTTTTCTGTGTGGTCTTAGTGCCGGGCAGCTTAGTTTTACTGGTGTGTCCTGCTGTAGAAGCCTTCCTCTAAGTAAGATCGCTGGTTATATCCTTCACTTCCAAATCTTATTATTGTGAATTTAAGCATTTCATGCACATAGTAGGAATTTCATACTGTTACTGTATGTAGGATTATTGGTATCAAGGGATTTGTGCCATCTGCAACCCCCCCCAAAAAACAAAATATGTCTTAAATTTAGAAAGAACTTACTATACCAGGAGATCTTTGAGTGAATCTTCTCCATTGAGCCACATTATGGAACTGTAAGCCGGCGGCATCAGGACCACCAGGAAAATGTTGCTAGGTGGGGCCACCCATGTCGACATGCATTGTCACCTCCTATATAATGTGTGTAGCCCCATCATGCCTCAATTTCCTGCCAGAGACATGCTTGGAGGAAAATTGGACTGGCAGGGAACATAGCAACCAGTACCCAAACCAGACACACAGAAAAGGATATGGAAGCCTGAGTAAATATATGGATTTCAGGCATAAGAAGAGAACCAGTATGCGAGAACATGCAGGATAACCACCCGTCATCTGAATGGGGGAGGGGGGAGGGAGTGAGAGCTGTGGCTTCATAAAGGGTATTCTCTCAAAGATCATCTGTTATGGTAAGTAACTATTCAATCTTCTTCAAGAATATCTCCCTCCACTGAACCACATCATGGAAAGATTCCCAAGCAGCAACAAAGTACTGAGAGAGGAGGGAAGGATCTTAGGACACTGAGTAAGGAGGCTTTTCTGGACAGCGAAGTGGAATCCTGCATGTCTATGAGAGCTGATGCCCAGACTGTTGTGTTTTGTGAAAGTATGCACAGTGTTTTAAGTAGCAGCAGCACATATACTGTACATTGCGAAAACAAGTCACAGAGGTAGTCACCCCATGGATGGCGTGAGCATGGATAGAACTAGGAATCTGCTTACTATGCTTCTCATAACATAAATAAATCTAGCAGGTCAACCATTTGAAAAGTCCCTGATTCAAAATAGGGGATCCCACCATCCTGGGGACAAAAGCCTCAAAGAGCTGAGAGGATTTTATACAATCCTTAGTATGACCAAGATAACAACACAACAGCCAATAGATATCAAGTGTATTCAAATAACAATCCCCACTATCCATGGGGTCACAAAATAAACCAGAAAGACCAGTAGTCTGATTTACTCTTCACTCAGAACTAACCTTTGGCAGAAAACAAGGTTTGGTATGGAAAGTAAGCCCTATCCTTGTGAAAAATAAGAAAAGGAGGCTCTACAACCAGAGCCAGCAATTCAGAAATATGTCTAACAGACATCATAGTTGCTAAGGATTGCAAGTAGCAGAGGGAACTGCTGAGTCATTAACTAAATTAATGGCAGCTGTACTGACTGTGGTGACAGGGTTAACATTAACAGAGAAGTCAAGGGCAGAAGGCTTTGGAAGAGTTCAGGCATTGTCAAAACATCATCTGCATGTTGATGGGCCCCTGTGGGGTCGCCGATGACTGAAGCATCAACAGGGCCATGCCCAAGGGCAGAACTGGCTGAGAATCCCCCAATGGGGATCAGAGCCTGTGCCAGACCCTGACCTTGGTGTCTTAGAGATGGTCGGGGGAGCAGAATCCAAAGCCTTAGCCTGAAGTTGGTCCTTGTCCAAAGACTCACTTCTTTTTAGAGGACAGTGGGACCATTCAGGAGAGGCACCCTTTTCCCTGTGCCTCTGCTTTTCCTTGTCTGCATGATGGTGTTTGTCTGCCGGTGTAGCAGATTTATCCTTTTTTTCTTCATAAAACCTGCAATTGGCACCTTTGGCCTTTGAGATCAGCTGGTTGACGGGGAGCTATGGATAGAAGGAGCGGGTGATGATGATGAAGTCATCTGTGATGCATGCTGTTCATCTTCCATAGCCTTGAGTTTTAAGTAAACATCCAAGGCTTTCTTGTGACTTCTCTGAGTGGCCTGGTTAAAGCCCTGGCAAATGCTACAGGTCTTTACATCATGGGACAGGCTTAAGTAGCAAACGCACATGGAGTGGTCATTGTCCTTGTAGACTTTCACTTTACTGCAATGACAACAATCGAACAGTAGTGCTTTGTTTTTCGTTGGTGGAATAAATGATGTTTAAAATAAGTGAAGAAGCAAAAGCATTAGTGATACTTATTTATTTATTAATTAAATTTTGCTAACCGGGTAGGTCCACTGGGCCCTGAAGGTCCCTTTTTCAGGGGCAACCCGGGGATTGTTACATAAGGTTTGAACATACAGACAGGTATCACAATGTCATACAGATCATACAGGGTTACTAAGACAGTATACAATTTTCCAATTTTTGTGCAAAGATTGCAAAGTTTGATGGTGTTCTTCAGTAGTGGTGGACTGATGAGTGGTTGATGGTGGAAGAAAGAACTAATACATGATGGGACTGCCCACATTATATAGACAGTAACAGTACATGTCTGCATAGGCAGCCCTAGGTAACAATTTTCCGAGTGGTCCTGATGACAGTGGCTTACAGTTCCATGGTGTGGTTCAGTGGAGGGCGATATCATCAAAGAAGATCTCATGTAGTGTAGAAGTTTCACCAGATAGAGTAACATTATCCTTTTATTGCTTTCATGTGCCTACCCAATATCATAAGTGAGATAAGCTTACAAACTCTGCAGTCATTCAAATGTTACCAAATGTGCACCTTTTCTTTAACCTCTACACGTATCGAGAAGCTAATGGGGAAGACTGCAATGAATTCCGTCTCAAAATCTGCTACTTCATTAGGTAAGACACAAAACTAAGTTTAATATGATGGCAAGACAACCTGAGATTTTCAATTACATTTATGTTTTCTACTGACTTTGTATTTAGAATATACTAGACTGACAAGAGAAGCATTGCAGGGTTACTGATGAGACTCCTAGACTTTCCACTGCCACACTTATCATAGTAGCTGCAATCTCCTTAAGTACTTGACCTCTGATTATTGGATCCAAAGAGTGACCAAAGAGTGACCAAAGAGTGCACTGGAGAAATGTTGTGGGCAACAATGGACTACCAAGGAAGTTATAATGTTGCTAAGGAGCTACATGCATTGGAGTGGGCAACATATCTGTACAGTACTTGTGTTTTCAAATTCTATGTGTTGTACAAAGGGGACCTGTAATGTGCCCTTCCTGATATTCAATAGCTGGTTGCCTGACTAACCATGCTGCTTGACCAATTCAACTCTGCTATGTTCAGCAGTTGTGGCACAAGTGGGGGAGAGAGAGTCTTCCCTCACTTGCACTGAATATACAAAGGAGCCCTATCTAGCTGTGCTAATACCCCCTTCCCCATTTTCACATTAGCAAGGGGAGGGACTAATTCAGACAGAATTTGTACTGATGCATAGGTTTTAATTGCTAAACTATTATTTATTTTTCCTGGTGATGTATGATTCATAACATAAGCATACTATTCAAAAAGCAAAATGTGGGCCCATCAGATGACCCAAATGAGTTGAACACAGGGGCCCAGATATTCAGAAATGCTCCAAAGGCCAGCACAAGTCTGTTACAGCACAAATTCATTGTGCCATGGCACAACAGGAGCCATATTCAGAGGTTGTACTGCCACACTGCATCAGTGCAACCCGGTTGAATATGGCACAGTTATGCCATGGCACAACCGTGGATGCACCATGGCGCAACCATGGATGCATCATGGCACAACCATGGATGCACCATGATGCAACCAGAGGTGCACCATGGTGCAAACCCAGGTGCACCATGGCGCAAACACTGGTGCACCATAGCACAGAAAGAGAAGCCCCAGGGCAACCATTGGAGCAGAGCAATAGAGCAACAGAGGTGGGCACGGCACAGAGAGGTGACCCAGGGACAGAGCCAGGGAAGCACAGTGACAGGTCACAGGAGGCCACCACCAGCTGGGCACAGCAGAGCACACACAGGCACCCAGACCCCCACCCCAGAACACAACAGTGGCACAGACAGTAGGCAACAGGAGGTGCCAACAGTGAATGGGGGGGCCACCAAGGGGCCCTCCCAACAGGCTGAAGGCCATGTCCCCCCATACACCTAGACCAGAGCAGACCACACCCAGGACCACACAGCCAAGCACACACACCCACCATACACCCCTGACAGCTGCCCCATGGGCACCTCAAGGCACAGCCACCGACTGCCGGGAGGGGAAACCACCACATTGGGACACACCTCAGCACATAGCAGTGATCCACAGAAGCACAATACGTGCTCTGACACATGCACATCACACGGACAGGCACTGGGCCACTGTAGTATGGCTTCTGATGCCACCTGAAAAGCAGACACAGACACAGGAAGGTATGTCAAAAGATATATATACTGAACAATGCAACTATGTACAAAAGAAGGGTGTGGGGGAGGGTAGGAAGGCGAGGGAAGGGGACAGGGAACAGGGACTGTACAATGGGAAGGGGGACTGGAAGGGGAGGTATAGCTGGGGAAACAGGGGAATTCAGGATCCCAACTAGCAGTGGCCATGGCCTGCCACCCCTTGCAGTCTTCGCTGCCTTTTGTCTGCCACCAGCATCCTGTGGACCTGCAGCACTGCCTCCATAGTTGTCGAGGTGATCAAAATAAGTTGATGGAGCAGCTGGCAGTAAAGGGGCCTCCTGCGCTGCTGCCGGACACCAAGGACAAGGGACAGGACAGGTGATCAGTGCAATGTCCCAAGGAACCATGCCCATCCACAGCACGCAATGGGCAGTGGGATCACACGCCCCTGGAGGGCCCATACAGGCCACCTGCAGGGGGGTGGGCCAATTCCTGCCAACAATGCAGCATGCCACAACAGTGCCCAGTGGTGGTCCCTGCGCACAGTGGCCACTCAACTGTGCTATGACAATCACATGGCACAGTGTTTCAACAGCACCACAGCAACATCAGTGGCAGCCAGGTGCACACCCACCCCACCAACAGCTGGCACACATGTCCAATGGATGCGCCACAGTAGCAGGCACCATGCACAGTGCGACACATACAGCTGCCATGGCACATGGCACAGGTGGCCATGCCTACACCCACGCCCCCAACACCCCCCATGTACGGTGCAAAGGACTATGTTAGTGCCTACATGCTTTCTGTGGCCCCACTGGAGCTGGAGCCACTCCTTCACCGCCACCCTGGCCCACTGCGGCCTGCCATCCTACCACCACTGCTGCTGCCCTCCTCCTATTTTCCAGCACTGGGAATAGAACAGAGACAGGTACACATCAGTAACCAACCACAGCAGCTGCCCACCACCCCCACCCCTGTGCACAGGGTGAGCCCCTGCCCAACATGTTCCACACAGTGGCATCACAACACAAGCGGTGGTGGGCAATGTCACCCCGTGATGTGCACGATGGCAGTGCACCACCCTGCAGGGCATGCCAGGCAGCTTAGTCAACACCACAGTACAGCACCAGGGCACACATGCATTATGGGCCTATTCACCTGGCTGTGGCACAGCACCACACCTGACATGCACCTCCAACCTCCTGAGGCGCTCTGGGTCCCTCCGTGGAAGGTCACCATAACAGTGATGACACTGCTCCCCCATTCTGGCTACCCCTGTGCGCTGCTGCAGTGTGGCAGAAATGCCCTGCCACGCCACTACCCGGGGCTGCTGCAGTGGCACCTGGCCGAATAGTTGGGGTGCATGGGGCTGGATGCAGGTGACCAGGTTTACCAGTTCCACCTGCATCCAGTTAGCCTCCCATGGTGCTCTCTGCTGTGCCAAGCTGCAAGTCGTAGCCAATGAGCAAAATGGTGGTGGTAAGCACACGTGGTCACAGCATGCGCCAGATGTGTGGGCTGAGGGGACATGCACTGTGTCCGCCCATGGCTCAGTCTTGGAGATGCATGGCATGGGCATGGTTAGGTGGGGTCACAGGTATGGGGGTCATCCAGGGGCAGAGGTCACAGCAGGGGTCAAGATTCAGCCACCGCACAGTGCACACATGTGCGATAGCAGGCCTGGCACGCCATGCGTCATGGCTTCCATTGCGTAGTTGGTGCACAGTGCATGATTGGTGACATCAAACCATCTGGCTCATGCACACTGCAGTCCTGCACACCAAGTATGTGTGGAGATTGTGCCGCGACTTGCTCCGGAGCAAACTCATTGCGCACGGAGCAAAATCATGATATTCAGCTGCCACATGCAGATGAGCTCATCAGCCAAAGCGTGGTGCACTGGGGGAATTAGCATGTCATTACCATTGCGCCAAAGCTCATTTGCATGCGATGCGCTATAAAAGCACCATGGATCAGCACAGGCCATGGGCATCCTTTTGAGGTAAGTCGCACATGCTGCTGTAGCACACTGGGTGCAGCCAGCATAGCGGGGGGGAAGGAACAGGGTGCTGCTTCCACTGACACACTGTGCTGTCCACGTCCACAGGAAGTGACATGTCGGAATGTGAGGAGGGTGAGGAGTGTGGGCATGCTTGCAAGCAGAGGCCCAATTTCACTAAGGTGGTGACAGAGGCCCTGTTCAAGGCCTACCTTGACAGGCAGCCCCTGTTGAGTGGTGCCACGGGCACACCACAGGTCAGGGCTGGGGCCTGGGTGGAGGTGGTAGCATATGTGAACCAGCAGGGCAGCCACCAGCACTCAGTGCAGGAGTGCAGGAAGAAGGTGGGCACGGACAAGAGGTGCTTCAAGGAGAAGGTGGCGGCCATCGGTGCCTCCCGGAATGCCACCAGAAGAGGGCCCTGCAGCTGCACCACAGCTCACAGTGCAGGAGGAGTTGGTGGCAGCCACCATGCACTGCAGCACGGTGGAGGGTGTGCCTGGTGATGGATTCCAGATGGGTGGCAGCCCATTACTGCATGGTAAGTATGTCAGCCACACATAGCTGGGGGACGTGGAGGGTGCGGACATGACTGTGCTGGCTTGCATGCGGCTGGCATGCCTGTCATGTGCATGTGTGCACACCCATGTGCTTGCTATGCTGTAGGGCACAGGCAGTGGTAGTGGGGGGGCACATGTGGGCAATGCATCACTAACATGCCTCTCTTTCTCTTGCAGCACCAGCATGCCTCCATGTGGATGATGAGGCGGCAGGCACGGCAACAGTCATGGCCACTGTACTGGCCCTGGAGGACCAGCCTTCCACCTCCATGGGCATCCGGGGACCTGACAGGCTGCAGCTCACCACGGCTGTGCAGGCGGATGTCCTGGACCTGGGGTTGGATGAGGCCCTGAATGTGTTTCTGCAGGATGCCAGCCTTGGGGTCCTGTGCGCAGAGACACAGATCAGGGAGGGGTCCGACACCGATGATGACGTAATGCTCATCCTGGACAGCATGGACACCATTGTGGGGGAGATGCCCCTGCTGGCCACTGACACAGGCAATATGCCCAGCACCCTGCCAGCTGCGGAACAGCCGTCCGCCACCACTGCGGGCACAGAGGTGTGTGCTGCTCAGGCTGTGCCCTGCAGTGGAGGTGGTGCTGCTGCGCAGGCGCTGAGTGGTGTGCAATGGCTGGAAGGGCAACAGCAGTGGGCTGCAGGTGCCACCAGGCAGCCAGATGCAGGGTCCACTGCCGGTGTGCCTGCCGTACCCAATCCCCTTGTAGGCCCCACTGTGCAGTGTCCACCAGAGAGGGGGGCTGTGCAGCATGGCCAGTCAGCACATGGAGATTAGCATCCGGCCCACGAGCCCCAGGATGCTGAGCCGCTGGCTAAGCACACACATTTGCTGTGGGAGTCCATTCAGCAACAGGTGCTGCTCGCCACTGGGGTGCACACACTGCATGCAGAGGTGCACCAGTTAGCCAAGCAGCAGGAGAGGGGCACTGTGCAGATCCTGGCGGGGATGCAGCACATACAGGAGACCATTACTGCCTCGCTGGATCGCGTTGCCTCATGATCTCAGATGGTTTTGCACTGCTGGCTGCTACGGGCTGTGTGCCACCCTGGTGCACTGCCTGGCAGAGTGTCTGCCTGTCTGTCACACTCTCTCTGCCCCATCTCCCTCTCTTCACTGCCACCTCTGTCCATCTCCGTCTGTGTCTGCCTTGGTCTGTCTGTCTGTCTGTCTCTCACTCTCTCTCTGTCTGTCTTTCTCTTTCTCTCACTCTCTGTCTCTCTCTCTCTCTCTCACTCACTCCCTCTTGCCTGGCGCATGTGCTTGTGCCCTGTATTTATAAGAACAAGTCTGCTCCATACATCTCTGCTTTGTTCCACACTTGTGCCATGGTTCCACGGTTGAATATTCCACTACGCTGGATATTCATGGGCACGCCCCCTGCACTTGCACCTGCATTCATTATAGTTGCGCATTGGCACAATGGGATTTGTGTTATGCCCTGGCTCCCACTGAATATCGCTCCTCGGCCCATGTCCGCACTTGCAAGG
The DNA here is from genome assembly GCA_016271365.2 of Neoceratodus forsteri. Taxonomy (NCBI): domain Eukaryota; kingdom Metazoa; phylum Chordata; order Ceratodontiformes; family Ceratodontidae; genus Neoceratodus; species Neoceratodus forsteri. The sequence continues at coordinate 152,783,989 of CM057451.1, forward strand.
GCGCAACTCAGTTGCACCATGCACAACTGTTTTGAATGTCTGGGCCAGATTGTAAAAGTTGTTAGTAATTCAGTTTCTTAGTAGAGCTTCATTATCAACACTCAATGGGCCCTATATTCAAAGCCAGTTGTTTGCGCTGGCTACGCATCCATTTGTGGTGCACATGAGATAGTGCATGACTGGCCTGGGTGTCATATGCACACAGGGTGCACACCCTACCCAGTGCACACTGCCTGTCTGAATATGGGGTCATATTAGTGCTGTGCATCAGTAACACAGCCCTCTGCAGGAGACTGACTTCTAGGAGCAAAGGGAGAGAGTGTGTTGCAAATGGGATAGCACCTTTGCTCTTGCAGCCATATTCAGGGGTTGCCATGCTAATGCCCACATATGGCTTGCAAGGTGCTAAGGGCAAATTTGCATGCCATTATCTGGACATTAGCAGTTCTGCACAATACTGCCATACACAAATTTGCAGAGGAATTGTGTGGCACTTTTGCTCCTCCCCACTCAATTACAAAGTAGCAGACTGACAGCAAGAGCTGTCAGGCCCTGTCAGTCTAATGGTCTCTTGCTCCCCCAAACCTATCTTTTTTTACTTGCTATGCTTTATCTACTTCCAGCAGCAAATCCCTATCAGCCAAATACCTCCACAGGTGGACCCGGAATTTCCATACACAGTGTCCCCTAGATCACCCCCAAGGTGGTGCCTCTGGACCCCGTCGGATCTAGATCTCAGATGTGATGGGGACCCAGATCCACTATGGGGTGGGAGCATCATTGGGCACACTGGAGGAATTTTTTCCATTGTGGCCCTTGTGGGGGGTATATCAAGTGGACGCTGACACAACCTGCACTGTGCATCTGACAACCCCTCCCCCATTAGAGCAGTGCTCACTGGTGCTCCTGTAACGGCATGTCCCATGGTCACCTGGGAGCACCAGACCACAGTCACTGTACCCCCCTCTCAGAGGTGGAGAGTATGCTGTGGTCTCTCAATCCACCCCCTGCCTGTGGCCGGCCCTGGGGCATCCCGAGTCCATTCCTGAGCCTGGGTTGCCTGCATCACAGTGGTAATTCTTTCTGCTGCACCAATGGGCCAGCCCCCCCCCCATACTTTCAGTATCTGATGCACAGTAAAATATAGATATATATTTCTGGTAGTTTAGTGGTCCTCCTGCCCCCGGGGCCCATCTGATGTACAGTGAAATAAAGATTCATATTCTGATAGTCTAGTGATCCAACCGACCCCCCCCATCCATCTGGTGCACAGACAAATGCAGATGCTTGTCTCTGATTGTGTATTGGTCACCTTGCCCCCAATGCTTATCCAATGCACAGTAATTCAGTATATTGATCTTTGTCCCTGGTAGTCTGGTTGTGCCTCTACCCTTCAGATGCTCATCTGATACATAGTAAAATACAGATTCTTATACCTGGTAATGTAGTGGCCCCCCTTCCTGCCTGGGCTCCAACTGTAACTGATACTGCCCCTGTACCCACCATCCTATCCTACCAACTCAGTACCCTCCACCCCACCCCTGTTCACACTCAACTCAATCTAGGTATGCTCATCCCACCACCGTCCATCATGCAGTGGCAGTGACTGGTACCGTCTCTTCAGTCACCCTATCATCTGGCTATCTATATGAAAAGGGGCGAGAACCAGGAACATGTATCTATACTTTACTGTGCATCACGTGGGCATTTGGGGGAACCGCTAAACTGCTAGAGATCACCAGTGCTTGCTGTCAGTTCCTTTCTTTAGAATCAGTGGGGAAGTAGGGTGATTATGCACCACAGTGAGTGATAATAAGAGTAGGGTTTAGGAAACATTAAATAGCATTTCCACAGCAGTATTTTAGCACTTCCAAAACCTCTGAATATGCCACTGAATCCTGTATGCAACATGGCTCCCTCATTTACATGGGCGCAGTGGAATATTTTGCTTGTACATGCTGTCCACTTAGTACCGTGTATTGGAGACAACTGACTATTGCCCCTACCCCATCATATCACACCATAGCCTCTTTCAAAAAAGTTTGGATATATTGTACAACCCATCCATATCCTTTAGATGTTTCATGCCATCAAAACAGCAAGTGCAAACACAAAGCAAAATGATTTTTGGTCACAAATAACCCCAGTTGGAACAGCAGCCATCATCTTCACCAGGGTATTGTGGATCAGTGAACATAGCAACAGATACTGTACATACAGATAATAATCAAACTAACATTTCCAATTAAAAAATGATTGTTTACCTTTTCTGTCTTTCAGAAACATTTAAAATCAAATTGCTGTCATTTCTCCAGACTACCATTATATGTAGAAGTCTTATAGATTTCAATAATGATGAGGACAGAAGCTATCAATTAATTATGATACAGGCCACTTGTATTCAATATACCAGCATCTTTACTAAATAACCCTTGTATTATCTCTAGATGTTTGTACTCAACAGATTAGGACCTTTCCCAGCATTTTTGAATTGTACTGGTATCTTACTCTGAAGAGCTCTTCCAACACCCCATAACACTATGGCCTGGATTGAATATCTGATATTCAAACAGTAAGCGACACACTAATAGGTTTAGCACAGCACTAAGTCTAAGTAATGTGGCCAATAGTCTGTTAGTATGGATGCTGCCATATTGAAAAACAGGCTTATCACAGTACTTACGTGCACTGTGCCAGGTGTGTATGCAAATGCAAAATAGCATATGCATAAAAGAGGCACTGGCATACTGAAAGGGTTTTAGAAGTGCTAGAAGACTGCAGTTTCAGCAGTGCTATTTACTGATTCTGAAACCCTAGTTTTAACAACACACATACTGGTGCTTGACCTAACCCCCACCCTGGAAGCACTGGTGCTGAGCAGTGAAATAAAATAATAATAAAAAAAGTTTACCACTCATCTCAGATTGGGGCCAGCACTTATCCTCTTCTCTCCTCTCCTCCCATGCCAGCTGCCATCTACCACACACAAGTCCTGTATTGCAATATACCTTGCTATAATGATGTAGAACTTTTTTTTTAATGATGTCTTGGAGAACACCTGTCAGCAGATGCTCATTTTAAGGTTCCACGTTAGTTACAAGAAAACAACTGAACAGGTACATTGCATTACATTACAAGCAAGTGCAAAATTGCACTGGTACAAAACAATACATTACAAGCTAGGTAGACAATAAATTGGTGTGAATTACAAGATTGGGATAGCATTTAGCTTAAGGTATAATATTTAGACACTGCTACGACATTGGTGAGAAGGTGCCTGCATCTTCTCACCACTTACAGTATGGTAGTATGGACTTACAGTATGGTAGGAAAATAAACTAAGTCCACTTAAAGCTGTACTCCACATTCACATAGAGTAAGTATATTTCCAGGTTTGCTAGTATATATAACAGCATCATCCGCATAGAGAAGGATTTGATCTTGGCAGGAGTCAGGGAGCTTGTTTAGAAAAATGCTAAAAAGGAGGAGACCCAGGATGGATCCTTGGGGAACACCTGAATGGACAGGTTGCTAGTTTGAAAGACATCTCCAATCTTCACTTGTTGTGATCGGTCACAGACATTGCTTTTAAGCCAATCTGTGGTGTCCTTCAATAGACCTATGTTGGTAATTCGTCAACCAGGAATGAGTGGTTGACCGTATCAAAGGCTTTGTTAAGGTCAACATAAATTGCTCTAACGAGTTGGCCTTGGTCAAATGCATTGTGGATGTAGCTTGTGAATTCAAGCAGGACAGTGGTGGTACTTTGTATTTTCCTGAATCCGTGTTGCTGGGGACACTGTAAATGGTATTGCTATAGATACTTAACCGGTTGGTCAGAAACAATTCATTTGAGAGCTTTGGAGAGAGGAGAAAGGTTAGCGACTGGCCTGTACTTATCATGGTGCACCCTCTCACCGCTCTTATGGACTGGGGTCACCAAGGCTGATTTCCACAACTGAGGGAATTGAGATAGCATAAGGGAACAGTTAGTAATCTTAGTCAGGGGAGGCAGAACTTTGTCCAGGGTTAGGGCAATGAGTTTAAGGTCACGCGTATCCCCACTGGATCTGGTTTTCACAAGCACCTTACGTGGTTACTTAGTTACTTGGTTCAAAGGACAAAAGAAAGCCGTGGCCCATAGAGATTGTCCTCCACATGTGTGGATCATTACTGTGATACTATCTGGTTAACCAATTGTCAAGTTTGATTTTAAAAGTCATAGCAGTAGTGGAGTCAACAATCTCTTGTGGCAGAGTATTCCATAATCTGGGAGTTCTTATGGAGAAAAAAACTTTGTCTTTTGTTTGTATTACATTTATTAATATCCAGTTGCTTGTTATTTAGCCTAGGTACAATTTTTCTTGAAGATAGTGTTATACCACACTGCTTCATCAAGATGGGTGACATAATATTCTTAAAAAGTTGTAATAGATCACCTCTTGTTCTTCTCAGTTTAAGGGAATGTAAACCTGTCTTCTGTAGTCTAGACTCATAATCAAGATGTGCAAAGTGTGGAATAATTTTTGTAGCTCTATTCTGGATCCTTTCAATTCTATCTATATCCTTAATGAGGTAAGGATTCCAAAAAGGTGAGCCATAATCTAAGTAGGGCCTGACGTTGTGATCTATACAGAGTAATGATGCACTATTCAGTTTTAGAAACAAATGTACTATTTATCCTATGCAGAAGAGCATTGGTTTGATTGGCAATTTTATTACAATGGGAAAATGGGGAAAGTTTGTTGTTTACTAGGATCCTCAGATCTTTTTCGACTCAGGAAACCTTAATATTTATATTGTTCAGAGTGTATACCTGTTTAGGGTTATTTTTCCCCATATGTAAAACAGCGCATTTTGATACATTAAAGTACATTTTATTTGTAAGAGCTCAGTGTTCGATTGATGCAAGATCAGTTAATAATGACTGTAAGTTAGTTGCATTGTACACAGCGCCCCCAGTTTAGTATCATCTGCAAACTTCATAAGGATGTCAGATGAACAAATTTTCATATCGCTGATGAAAATATTGAACAGGGTGGGTCCCAAGATGGAGCCCTGAGGAACATCACTCATCACTCGACCCAAATCTGACATGATGCCATTGACCTGAACCCTCTGAGATCGATTAGTCAGCCAACTTTTTATCCATAAAACTAATGTTGCTGAAAAGCCTAGATGATTGAGTTTATTAATCAAAATAGCATGTGACACTTTGTCAAAGGCTTTGCTATAATCTAGTAAAATGACGTCGGTAGGAATGTTTAAATTAAGATTCATGCTAATGTAATTGTAGAATGATAGCAAGTTTGTAGTGCAAGACAAACCTGTTCTAAATCCATGCTGAGTTATGTCAGTTATGTTTAGGGATTCTATTTCTTTCTCTAGAAGTATTTTGATTACTTTTTCCAGTAATTTACAAGGAATTGAAGTTAAACTGATTGGGCGATAGTTATCAACTTTTGAATGGGAGCCCTGTTTGAAAATGGGGGTTACTATTGCTGTTAACCAATCAGAGGGAACCATAGATCCCTGAAGAGATTTATTCAAAATAATAGTGAGTGGTAGGATAATAGTGTCTTTGACTCCCAAAAGGAATTTGGAACAGATATCATCGGGGCCAGGACTTGTGGATTTTTTTAAAGCTATTAGTAATTTGTAAATATCATTCTGTAACACCTTGTAGTCTATATTGCCTAATGGAGGTCTATCAGAAAGAGCTGAAGATGGATCTTGAGTAAATACTGATAAAAAGTAATTATTTAATGCAGAGGTGGTTGTGAAATCAGAGGTTATTATTGTGTTGTTTATATTTAAGGGGCCTGTTGTTCTGCTATTTCCCTTTTTACTGTTTAAGTAGGCATAAAGTGATTTATGTGAATCTTTAGTGTGTGCAATACGAAATTCTAGGTTACTTTTAGCTTCCAAAATTAGTTTTTTAATATTTTGACCAATTCCCTATATTGAATTAATAATTAATTGCTTGTATTCGTGGGAGAGTTTTTCAATAATGAAAATAACTTTCGTTTGTGTGTAATTTGTTTTTTTTATAGATAAATTAAACCATGGCAGAATTTTACCTTTGCTATTATACTTATGTATAACTGGAACGTACTGATGTTCAAGTATTTGGATTTGTGTTTTTAAGAAATCCCATGCTTCATTAGTATTAAGAGAAGAAAAAATGTTAACCCAATCAAATGTTCCAAGGTGATAATTTATTTTTTGAAAATTTGCTTGATCATATTGTTTAATTTTTTGCTTATTTAATACTGGGCATTGGGATAGTGGGATAGTAAAAAGTATTGACATGTGGTCACTACTACCAAGAGGTTCAGATATTAATAGGTTATTCACAGGGATGTCTATATTTGTTATAACAAGATCCAAGATGTTATTACCCTGTGTAGGTTCCTTGACCAGTTGATAGAGCCCCAGATCAATAATGGTTGTGAGAAAATTATTATCGTAATGATTTGAGCCCATTAATGTATCCCAGTTTATAGTTGGTAAATTGAAGTCGCCTAAGATTAGAACAGAGCCATTATTGGCTAGCTGGGAAATATCATCCGTTAACCTTGAACTTTGGGTAGAGACTGATGAAGGAGGGCGGTAACAGGTTCTGACTAAAATTTGTGGAAGGCCTTAGGTTGAATATACACCCATACACATTCAGACTCTACACTTGCTAAAGATTTATAGGAGATGATGCTATCTTTAACGTAAAGACTAACCCCACCACCTATTTTGATATCAGGTCTATTTTTAAAGTAATGTTTATAACCCGGTATTTCAGCTGTCCAAATTCTATCAGAATTGTCCCAAGTTTCAGTAATGGCTATTAAAAATAAATCAAGAAGATGAACCTTGAGTTCTAGCTCAGCATGTTTTGCAATATTTAAGGATCGAGCATTAAGAGATAAAATATTTAAATGATTTTGGCTAGAAAAATGGGTCCCAGTGTTAAGAGTATTGGTAAATGTCCCAAACTCCCCCTTAACAGTCAGTTTAAATGAGAATGAATAAAAGTAGCGATTTTACATCCTAGTAAAGTGATTCCCCATCTACTAAGGTGTAAACCGTCCCAACAAAAAAAGGATGGGTTCAGATGAAATTCCTCCCAGTGTGTCAGACAAGAAATATTTTGTCTAAGACACCATTTCCTCAACCATTCATTTAAGGCTTTTATTTTAGTTGTAATAAAATCTGTTGTTCTTGGAACTGGTAATATTTCAGAAAGACATATATCACAACCCGTTTCCAGCAGTAAGTTACACAAAGAGACAAAGTCCGGCTTAATACGTTGCAAAGGCAGTTTGGAAATATCATTAGTTCCCACGTGTACAACCACTAGTGAGTTTTCTCCAGCCGGTTGTAAAATTGTATTAAGCATTGCGGTAATATCATAAATCCTTGCCCCCCAATAACTAGAGCAAGTACAGTGTTCCTTGTCTGGGTTACAGACCACACAGTCTATGTATTTTGTGATAGAATCACCTAAGACAAATACTTCCTTTTTACTAGCTATTTTCTCAGGGGTAATTTGAGGATGAATAGGGGCCACATAGGATAGGTCACTTGAGGTTTTGTTGTATGTTGCTTTATTTCTAGCTCTTGTACCAAATTCAGGACTAACTGATACAGTTTCATCAATCATTTGTGACAAATGTTCAAAGGAATTATGTATAGGGATTTCATATGCAACAGGGGGTGGTGAAGTTTTATTTGTTGTTGTCTTTAATTTTGTATGAGGTACTGTGATCCAAGAGTTAGTCTTACTAACATTAGGCTGTTGACAACAAGCAGCTGCAACTAAAGGAGCAGAGGTGATGGTTGGATGATCTAATATAGGGATATGTAGAACATTTAAGTGGGACTTCTGAGGGATATCGTCATCCACAATTTTTGTGGAAGAAGACTTAGCCTCCACTAAGATAGACATCTGGTCAATGTAGTCTTCAAGAGCTTTAATATCAGATTTTACAGACACCTTAGGCTGCAATCTATCAATTTCTTCCTGTAGTTCACTAACTAGGACACACTTTTTACACATGTAGTTAGTTGTTTGTTTGCCAAGGGCATACATTTTACATGTTGTACAGTATTTGTTTGCCTTTTTCATTTTTAATTACAAATAGTAAGGAAGTACTAAAAGGAAACAAAGTATGTATAACAGCCTGTTATAACTGTAAGATTAGAATACAAAATGTTACCTCAATATCCCCTCGTCCATGATGGACACGATAGACACGCGCTAAGACGAGCATGTCTCTGCGCGGATCTCCACGCGCGGCCCCATGCATGCTCACCCCACTCACTAGAGCGGATCTTAAATCAAGCAAGAACCAGAAGCGCGAATCACGCTACTTCCGGTTTCACGCCTAAATTCAATCGCTAAACAAAAGCATTTAAGGCCTTTAAAAAGGCTAGCCCAGGTGATATAGAGGGCTTGTGATGCATAAATATGCCCCTGAAAGGCACAGAGGATGTTTAGGCAAGTAATCTGGGGGGAGGACTGGTGGCAGAGATCAAGAAATCTCCAGTACCCCACAATCCCTTGCAAGCCAAAAAACAAGCTGGTGCAGGGAGAGAATACCCCAGGTCACAGTCTATACCACAATAAGTACTCAAAGCACAGAATCACAATATATTACAGTATATATAAGGTATATCATTGGGGACCTCTCTCCAGAGGTGGGCTGTACAGACAAACAGTAGTGTATACTGTGTATACTTAAGTATGCACTTTTTAGTTTCACCCTCAGATACTGCTTTAAAGTAGAAAGGTGGATGAGCCGTTGCTGTGCCAGTGTTGCCTTGTGATCAGCATCTGAGGGGGCATCAAAGAAATTGGAGGGGAATACATGACTAAGGTCCGTGAAGACAGAAATAAATGTGCTAGCAATGATTAAGGGGTCTAATAATAATAATAAAATATAATAAAACTTTATTTATTAAGTGCCTTTCAAGCACCAAGGCGCTGTACAAATGAATGTTAAAAGCAAAAATACACATATACAATCAATATTCTCAGCAACATCAATTCATAAAAGTCTTACTCCACAAAACTGTCTTAAAATCCTGCTTAAAAGATTCCACGGTCGTGAATTCCCTAAGCCAATGAGGCAGAGAATTCCAGAGGGCTGGGGTCACAAACACAAAAGCCCTGGCCCCAGAAGACTTCAGTGTAACCCTCGGAACCTCTAGCAACCCCTCGTCAGCTGAATGGAGCTGTCTTACAGGGCGGTAAGGAATAAGAAGCTCTTTCAAGTAGTCGGGGCCCAGTCTGTGCAGGGTTTTGAAGGTCAAAAGACCTACTTTAAAGGTGATCCACCACTGTATGGGCAGCCAGTGCAGATCGCACAGCACAGGGGTAATATGTGTCCTTCTAGATGCCCCTGTCAACAACCTTGCAGCAGCATTCTGCACTAGCTGCAAGCGGCAGATATCAACCCAAGGAAGCCCCAAGTACAGGGAGTTGCAGTAGTCAAGGCGTGAGGTCACAAAGGCATGAACCAACATGGGTAAATCGCTGGATGGAACAAGGTGCTTCACCCTGGCAATGTTCCTAAGATGGTAAAATGCAGACTTAACGACTGCTGACACCTGATGATGAAGAGTCAGCCCGTCGTCAAGTACCACTCCCAGGTTATGCACCCATTCAGAGGTAAGGATCTGATCCCCCCCAGCAATAAGCCAGAGGGCCCAACTCCCCCTGTCCCATGACCCGGGTCCACAACCATAACCTCAGTCTTACCTGCATTCAACTTTAACCAGTTTGCATTGATCCAGTCATGGATTTCAGTGAGGCAGCTATTAAATACTGAGAGAGCACTAACCTGCTTGGGGGCAAAAGACAGGTAGAGCTGGTATCATCAGCATAACAGTGAAACCTCAGCCCATACCATCTTACAATGCCTCCGAGGGGCAGCATGTACACTGCAAACAACATGCGGGAAAGCACCGAGCCCTGAGGGACACCACACTGCAGAGAGAAAGAGTCAGAGGAAAAAAATCCTCGACACAACTCTCTGTGTTCTCCCAGATAGAAAAGATGAAAACCATCTGAGCATTGTACTAGACAGTCCACAGATGGATTCCAGATGCTCGAGCAAAACCCCATGGTCTACAGTGTCAAAGGCTGAAGAGAGATCAAGGAGAACCAAGATAGAACGGTTCCTCTGATCTCTCGCCATCAAGAGATCATTGAGCACCCAAACCAGAGCAGTCTCGGTACTATGCCTCTTACGAAAACCAGACTGGAGAGGTTTGTAGATACTATGGATGGTTAAATGGTCCTCCAGCTGGTTTGCCACTACCTTCTCAATAACCTTCCCAATAAAGGGAAAGTTAGAGATAGGTCTGTAGTTGGCAAAGATATTTGGTTCCAGAGAGGCCTTCTTCAAAAGGGGAGTCACCACAGCTTCCTTTAGGGAGCTAGGAAACTCACCCAGTTCTAAGGAGCACCAGATTATCTGAGCCAGAAATGGGCCCACGATCTCAACACAACCCAAAATCAGGGAGGAAGGACCCGGATCTAAACTACAGCACATAGGGTGCACCCCCTGGATGATCCACATAATATCCTCGAACATTGGCAGGTCAAAAGAACACCAGGAGGCCGAGGATTCCATGGCCAGACGCTGACCAACAGCTTCCCCCTGAGAGTGTGTCAGGTGGATCTCTGATCTGATGTCGGCAACCTCATTCGCAAAGAATTGAGTGATCTCATCACACTCCTTTTGTGAAAAAGCTCGACAGAGTTGGAGACAGGCTGGGTTGCACAGCCTGTCCACAGTTCTGAAGAGCTGAGCCAGTCGATTCTGAGCAACAGAGATCTCCCTGGACAGGAATTCTGCCTTCTTACAGGAAATCTCTGATTGGTAGAGCCGATAATGCTCCTCCAAACTAAGGCAGTCGATTTCTAGAGCAGATTTCCGCCAACAACATTCTAACCGTCGTACCACATGTTGCAACTCCCTCAAGGACCCATCAAACCATGGGGCCCGAGGGCGGAGAGAGAGGGGACGAACACAGACAGGAGCAATTGAGTCCAGGGCCGAGGAAATGGCCTGATTATAAGCCAAGACCATAGACTCCAGACCCAAGCTGGCAACCGGAAACTCTGAGAGGTTCAGTACTGCCATCAGGTCTTCAAGGCTCATATCCCATAAAGGGCGGTATCGAACCATCTCCACAGGGGCAGACCTATGAAGGGGAGCACAAAAATTGAAGCCCACGGTGTAGTGATCAGACCAACTGACAGGTTCCACCACCAAATCAGAGGCCTCAATCCCCAGGAGAAAACTAAATCCAAAGAGTGACCGTGATTATGAGTGGCTGAAGAAACAATCTGTGTAAGGCCCAGTGATGTCATCAACTGGAGGAAGTGCTGACCAAAGGCTGAGAGTTCATCATCGACCCAGGCATTGAAGTCACCCAGAACCATCAATCTGGGTGACTCCAATGCCATATCGACGACAAAGTCTGCCACTTCCTGCAGGAATCGCCTCTTGTCTCCTGGTGGACGGTAGACAAGGGCTATCCTGCAACCCACATCAGCCTTTGCGGTACACTCAAAGGATTCAGCTTCCTCAACTGGTACACCCGTGAGCCCCAACCTGGTCTTAAAACAGACCGTTACTCCCACCCCCCGCAATCCAATCTCGGCGTGAATTACAAGGTACCCAGCTGGAATGGTCAACTCCAGAATGGGGCCAGCATTTCCATCCAGCTAGGTCTCGGTGATGCACGCCAGATCTGCTGTCCCAGAGGGGAGATGCCATCAATGTTAAGCATGAAAGGTGCCACTTTGGGGTCCTTCCCTGTAACTTCTTTGAGGTTACTCCAGAAATTCCTGCCATCATTCCAAGTATTGGTTAGGGCATCTCTGTAGTACTGGTTTCTCTCAGAATGGATTGCTCTGGTACAGGCATTCCTAACTCTTTATAGGTCTGAATGTTTGCCTGTCTGCCCATGGCTCATACCCAGTACCATAGATGATCATGGGATTTCATGACATCAATGAGGCCTGGTGTAATCTAGGGATTATTCATGACATCAATGAGGCCTGGTGTAATCTAGGGATTACTGGAGCTCCTGACCCTATGTTTTTTGTAGGGGGCATGGACGTCACAAGTTGCATTGAAGCTAGAGATGAAGTAATCCACTGCAGTGTCCATGTCAGCAGCAGTATTAATTAGTGACCAGTTGTGTCAACGCAGGAGCAATTTTAGAGGCTCAAGGTGTTCACGGATCAGTAGTCTACTACTAATTGTTTTAGCCAGTGGTCTGATGAATTTATTAGACCAGTTGCATAGGATGGGGGAATGGTCACTAACAGAATCTGGGAGGTCTTTTGTATTTGAGATATGTTCAGGGCGGTTAGTAAGCACCCAGTCCAAAAGCATACAAGTCCCAGTTCTATCATTCTTCCTGGTCACGGACTCGACTAGCTGTGTGAAATTGACAGCAGTCAAGGCATCCTTGTAGGTGCATGCATCAAGAGAGAGCCAGTTCACATTGAAATCTCCTAACATTATGATTTCAGAATTATGTCTCAGGATGCGGATGCATTCAAGGAGAGACTTTAGGCCTGCGGCCATCTGCTTGGGAGGGATATATACCGAAGTTATGGTAAGTGCTTTGTTGTGGGCACCCAGTAATATATTGATGGCAAGCAACTGTGTGTCGGTCCCAGTACTGGGTAAGGACAGGGCATGCCCCATTAGTGGTTCTTTTAGGTACAGAGCACAACCACCACCTTTTTTTTATAACCTATCATGCCTAAAGACAGTGTAACCCAGTATTGCAATGGTAGTATCAGGGATTTGGGGCAAGAATCACATCTCAACAACAAATAGGACATCTGGGCTCTGCTGTACAACCCACGGATTAAGGGCATCAGATTTTGAGAGAAGGCTACAGATGTTCATGCTTGCCAGTGAGAGTAACCCTGACCTCCTTATACCATTGGGACTATGTTGAGGAGGGCCAGGGATAGGGTGTATGTTGTCAGAAATTAGAAGCAGCAGTAGTATCAGCTATCTAACAAGTTCCTTTAGTTGCTTGGTTCGAAGCAAGCGTACCCTTCTATGGGAGGGTTGTTTGTTGACTATTTGTTGAAGGGTGGAGAAGCCTGGTAGGAAAAACGGTGTGTAGATGTAGGGATAAAAGGTGGAGGCCACCCATATGTCATTGTTTGTGGTACCCCTTGGGGTTTAAAGTCAGCGTTGTTCATGGCTTGGCTGGAGGTTACAGTTCCATGGATACAGAGAGGGTACACATCTATGTGATATGTGGCAGAGTGGGGAGACCACTGTCCGACCACGCCTGACAAGGCAGTCAGAGTGAGCAGGATGAGCAGACAGGGCACTAGGTGTGTTGATGCCATTCCGTTAATAGGAATAGAAATTAGGCCCTTTGCTGTGCTGAAGAGAGAAGCTTTAATGATGTTTAACTATGTGAGGATTAGCCCTCTAGTGGCTAATCAATATAACTTGCAGATGGAAAACTCAATACTAAAATTAGCACTCGGACACATGATCTTGCGAAACTATGTAAGTAATTGCCCAGATAGGGCAAGAGGGTGGGAGAGCACACGCTGCAGATATTGGCTGGGCGGCTTTCATGTAGCTGTAGAGTGGGTGGTGTGGCAGCAGTAGCTGAATCTGGAAGCTGGATCGAGCCACTGCTAAAAGTGCCCATTCAGGGTGAGGTAGAACCTGGGGGAGCAAAGAAAGAGAGAGATTAGATAAGTGGACTCAAATCGGGAGGCAGGAGAAACAGGGACTAGCAGCAGACAGCAGTTAAGCAAAACAAAGAAACAGAATAGGGAGCTAGAGCCAGAGTCATTTACAAGACAATGGCAGGGGCTTGAGGGCGAGAAAAGAGCCACGGCAGGATGCCGCTTCAAAGTTGGTCAGATTAGGTGAAGAGAGAGAAGGGTAGAGATAGAGAGGGTAGGGAGTAAGTTACAAGCAGCAGAGAGGCAGTTTAAATCAACACAAACAGTTCAAAATACAATTTACACAAGGCATTTCTGGCTAACATAGGCATACTAGAAGCTAGGTAAATTCAAAGAGTTGAAAATAGGATGGCAAGTGCAGCTATAGAAACAGCCAATCAGAAGTGCCCAAGGATCGGGTGCAACCAATCCACTTACAGTTAGAGAGGCACTTAAAATTCGAGCTAGAGGTGCACAGTTGGCACAGAAGAAACACTTACAGCAGGGGAGAGGTTAGCTGGGAGGCTTGATGGCAGCTGTATAGCAGGTGTGCAGCGGTGGCGGCTGAGTCTGGAAGCTGCACCGTGCCACTGCTAGGAGCACCCATTCAGGGCAACGTAGACTAGCAGGGGAGAGGTTAGCTGGGTGGCTTGCAGGTAGCTGTAGAGTGCATGGCAGCTGAATCTGAAAGCTGCACCGAGCCACTGCTAGAAGCACACGTTCAGAGTGAGGTAGAATACCAGGGGAGAGGATAGCTGGGTGGCTTGCAGGTAGTTCTGTTGGCACCCATTGCAGACTGTGTGAGAGGTCTTTCGGCATCATGCATTTCTGCTTAAAGTTGAACCAGCATAATATTCTTTGGTTATTTGCGTATACAGCCCGTGGTGCTTTGCATTATGGGGGTATGTGTGATTTTGTATTTCTTTGCAGTTAACTGTAGAGCATACGGTGCAGCAGCACTGGCTGACTCTAGAAGCCACACCAAGCTGCTGTTAGAAGTGCACATTCGGGGTGAGGTAGAATAGCAAGGGAGAGGTTAGCTGGGCAGCTTGCAGGTAGCTGTATAGCAGGCGGCATGGCAGCTTAATCTGGAAGCAGCACTGTGTCACTGCTAGGAGTGCCATTCAGGGTGAGGTAGAATAGCAGGTGAGAGGTTAGCTGGACGTCTTGCAGGTAGCTGTAGAGTGGGTGGCACAATGGCGTGGCTGAATCTAGAAGCCACACCAAGCCACTGCTAGGAGCACCCATTCAGGGTGAGGTAGAATCTGGGGGGAGAAATGAAAGAGACAGATTAGATAAGTGGGCTTAAATCATGGGGCAGGAGAAACAGGGACTAGCGGCAGATAGCAGTTAAGTAAAACAAAGAGGCAGAGTAGGGGGCTAGAGCCAGAGTTGTTTACAAGACAATGGCAGGGGCTTGAGGGGGAGAACAGAACCACGATGGGATGCCGCTTGAAAGTTGGTCAGATTAGGTGAAGAGGGAGGGGTACAGACAGAGAGGGTAAGGAGTGAGTTACAAGCAGCAGAGAGGCAGTTTTAATCAATGCAAACAGTTCAAAATACAATTTTCACAAAGCATTTGTGGCTAACATAGGCATGCTAGAAACTAGGTAAATTCAAAAAGTTGAAAATAGGATGGCAAATGCAGCTAGAGAAACAGCCAATCGGAAGCGCCCAAGGATCGGGTACAAGCAATCCACTTACAGTTAAAGGGGCACTTAAAATTCAAGCTAGAGGCACGCAGTTGGCACTGAAGAAAACTTACAGCAGGGGAGAGGTTAGCTGGGCAGCTTGCAGGCAGCTGTAGAGCGGGAGGTGCTGCGGTGGCTGAATCTGGAAGCTGCACCGAGCCACTGCTAGGAGCGCCCATTCCGAGTGTGGTAGAATAGCAGAGGATAGGTTAGCTGGGTGGCTTGCAGGTAGCTGTAGAGTGGGTGACATGGCTGAATCTGGAAGCTGCACTGAACCACTTCTAGGAGTGCCCATTCAGGGCAAGGTAGAATAGCAGGGGAGAGTCTAGCTGGGCAGCTTGCAGGTAGCTGTAGAGTGGCGGTGCAGTGGCAGCTGAATCTGGAAACCGCATAGAGCCACTGCTAGGAGTGCCCATTCGGGGTGAGGTAGAATAGCAGGGGAGAGGTTAGCTGAGTGGCTTGCAGGTAGCTGTAGAGTGGGTGGCGCGGCAGAATCTGGAAGCCGTACTGAGCCACTGCTAGGAGCACCTGTTCAGGGCTAGGTAGAATGTATACGGATTAGTTCTGTAACTGTAGGGGGTCTGAATTAATAGCAGCTAGCAGTCATTTACTAATAATTTTAGAGTTGTGTTATTGAGTATTTTACCATGGTCAAATACTGTGTCTGGTTTCCCCCTGTGCTTGATGGGGAGGACAATAGTAGGTGGTGTAAGATTTACCCAAGTTTTCTTCCCTACAGGAAACCACTGGGGGCATTCTCCCTTCCCTCCCACCTCTGGGGTCTGGTAATAAGCACCACTCTAAACCCTGGTACCTACCTGGTAAATGATTCTCGTTTGACTTCAGTGCTCAAATGATGTCTCAAACCCTGGTCCTCATTGAGTTATCTGATAGCCATTTGTAAATGGCACACTGCCTGTTAACCCCATCAGCCTACTGGAAGTCCCCCTCAAAATTGTTGCAGTCTATTAAGCCCCCTCCTTCTCACCTGAGGTACTTTATTTAGGGCCTAAGGGTGATGTGGGGCAAGCAGTTTAGTATGGCTCTATACCATATAATGAAGTACTACATCTCTGAGCCTAGCTCTGTGAGCCTAGCTGACTAATATAGCCAGTGGATAACTCCAGTTGCCCCAGTCAAGGATTATCAGCCCCCCCGCAGACTAATGCAACAATTGTAAGACAGCATGGGCTATGGGAGTATATACTTTTACCCCTTCTGAAGATGATACACCTCCTCTACCCCCCCATGTGGTGTTCCTGTGTGTGCAGCTCTTCCACCCCACCATACCCTTCCTGCACACCACCGTATTACTCTTAATCAGCGTTCCTTGTTTACAATGTAAAATGTTGCTCTGCTGTTTATGGTTCTCCTGCACCCCGGGACATCATTTCTCTTTTCTGTTTAGCTCTCACCCTTGATTGATGTGATTAGATTCACTCCCCCTCCCTACTGAGGCCTGAGTCTTGACAGTTTCTGTCTGTCAACTCCTTGATCTGGCTGGGGGATAGACGGTGGTCTTTTTTTACTCTGCAGTTATACAGAACTTGTTATTCTTAGTGTTATGAAGCACATTAGCATTTTCTTGCTCATTTTCCAATTTGATGTGTTGGTTCTTACTGTACTTTGTTTAAGCTTCACTTGTACCAGAAGTCGGTATTTGATCCCAGGGTCAAAGGTGTTGTCGGGGTGGCCACAATGGCCTGAAAATATTTAGATAGTCTTCCCTGCTGTTCCACGTATAGTCAAAACAACATTTATATTCCCCTCAATGGCCCCATAACTTGTGTATCCTGGAATGTGAGGAGTCTGAACTCCCCCATAAAATGAAAAAAGGCCCTCACCAGATTAAAATCAGTGGGTGGAAAGTATCCGTACTACAAGAAACAAAATTCACCTTGACTGAGGTCGTCAGACTAAAATGTGAATGAGCAGAGGTGGATGTTGATAGCCGTGCTCCCTCTTCCAATGAGGGGTCTCCATACTGGTGCACAAACATCTGCCAGAGAAGGCAGACAGGACCCATTGTGATTCTGTAGGGCAGTGGGTGGTCATGCAGTTCTCTACCTCAGAGGGCCCTATACTTATCACTAATGTATATGGCCCTAATCAGGATTGCAAGGACATTTTTTTGGGACCCTCTGACATGCCATCACAGACTGGACAACTACCAGTGCACCACTGTTGGTGGGAGGGGATTTGAATGTCACTCTGGACCTCTCAATGGATCACAGCTTCAGTAAGCTGGAGTTGCAAGTGAAGATTCTAGCAGAACTGAAGGATATGCAGACCTTTCTGTCCCTTTCAGATATTTGGAGGCTGCATCACCCCCAGGAGAGGGACTATTTTTGTTTGCCCAGAACCATAACACAGCTAGCCATACTGATTTCTTGCTGACCTCCTCAACATCTCACATGGCAGCCTTCTCTAGAATCACAACACTGTATATTTTGGACCATGCCCCAGTAAAGATTACACTGTTATGGGGACCCCCCCACACCCAAATTTACCTTCCTGAAGGATCGACCAACTTCTCTTGCAAGATGGTCATTTTCAATAATAGCACCAGAAAGAAACTGTGTCCTATTTTCAATGTACCAATATGGGGGACACCAGAACATTTGTGTTGTAGGAGGCCGTTAAAGGCACCTTCAGGGCCACATTATGACCTATGCCTTGAACAGGCTGAAGAAACAGGATGCTGAACAAAACAGCCTGGAAGCTTGCCTGGAAAAAAGGAAAAACTGTATAAGGGAGCCTCGGGAGCACACATGGACCCTGTCTTACTTAGGGATATCAGAGCTCTTTGGATGCAACTTAATGTTCAGGCCACAAGGAAGGCTGAACTGGCAATCACCAGACTAAAACACAAACATTGGGAGAGGGGCAACAAGGATGGGAAATTGCCCTCCTATAGACTGCAGAAGCAGCAAGCTAAGTGTTATATCAGAGATTTGAAAGATGACTCTGGGACACTGCACTCTCACCAACAGAAGATAAACTCCATAATGCTCTCCTTTTATGAATGGTTATATACATCCACTGGCCCCATAAATTTGGATGAATTCAACATTTTTATCAGAGTTTTAAATCTACCCTTTCTGATGAACATCTATCAGTGCTCTCTGGTGGCTCCTCTGATGTCTTCTCAGGTGTATACAGCAATTAAGGCCTTGGCACCTCATAAAGTGGGAGGGATGGTATACCCATAGATCTATACCAACTGATTCCAGACACTGTTGCTCCTCTGACTGAGAACTGTCTTTCTTGAAGCACATCAAGCCTCCTACCACACCTGCACACTGAGGGAGGTTGCAATAACAGTGCTACTTAAAGAGGGGAACGTGCCTCCTACCCAGCGAGCAACAAACCAATCTCCCTCATCAACATGGATGCTAAAGTCCTGGTGAAAGGTCTGGCTTCCCACAGTGAAATGATGATCCCCTTCCTGATCCATGCCTCACAGACTGGTTTCGTGAAGGGTCATTTGAGCTTGGACTACTATATGACCCTCTTCTCGCTAATGGTGTCAACCAAGATAATCCTCACTCCAGCCACAGCAGTTGCTATCGAGTTTGAAAAATCTTTCATCTCAGTTGAGTGGGGGTACCTTTATCTGGTACTGGAGAAAATGGGTATTAACTTCAGGTTTGGAGGCTGGATCCAGACCCAATACACTTCTCCCTCAGCCAGGCTTCTGACTAATTCTACTCTCTCACCACCCTTCCTCCTGAACAGAGGCATCCACCAGGGATGCTCTCTTTTCCAACTGCTATTTTGGTCATTGAACCCCTGTGATGGTGCTTCACCAGTATCCCTCTTTGGGTGCCGTAGTCACTGGGAAACAGGAATCACATACTCTGCTGTAGACAGAGGACTGTTCAGTACTCCTTAGAGACACCCCAAGTGGCATCCTGGCCTTGATGGTCCTTCCTCAGGACTTTCAGGATATCTCAAGGTTGAAAACCAACCCAAATAAAATGGAAATTCTACCACATCACTCAAGTAGCTCCTCAACCATCTCTGCCTGGCATGGATTGAAGTGGGCCTCGCAAGGTATCAAATATTTAGGGATCTAGGTGCACCAAAACTCTTCTGAGATGGAAAAGCACAACCTATTCCCCCCTACTGCAAAAACTAAAGGAGGGATTTGAGAAATGGAAACTGCTCCATCTCTCTCTGGTGGGTAAATTCTCTACTATAAAAATGAGTACAGACCACAAGTTGCTGCACTGCCTGGCACACCTGACGATGGACATCCCAGCATCATTGTTTGCTAAGATGGACTGGCTTATCAGTAATTCCTCTGGGAGGGAAAAGGCCCCCAGGTACAGCAGGACTAAAATCAGGGTCCACTGGTGGAAAGGTGACTGATCACAACCCTGGTTCTGTGGCTACTACATGGCCTCTGGCAGTGCACAGACTCTGCACTGGCTCTAACAATTCCCTGAATGCATCCCCTCAATAGTTGAGCATAGAATCTGAACTACTTGATTGGATGTCCCCCTCTTCTCTCTTGGACTTGCACCTGGGAAAAACTCTGCAAAGGAATTCTTACCCTTACCCCCTACATCCAAGCTTGGAGGAAACTGGAACAGTGACTGCACATCCTATCACACTATCCTCCTTTATACCCATGTGGCAGAATGCCCTGGTCCAGATAGGTGGCCATACTATACACTAGAAAGGGTGGACAGACCAAGGTACTTCTCAGGTGCAAGACATATTCCAGCCCCTCTGCACTCACTTGGAGAAGTTAGCTAGCCTAAAAAGTCATTACAACTTACCCCATGGGGATTTTTAGAAACATTTCCAAATTCAGTGCCAGACTCCCTGCAGAAATCCCAGTCTCCCAAATTTCCTGTTGCTATACCCCAGGTTCTGTCTTGATGGTTCATGCACCACATAGGGGCTGCAGGTCAGATATATGTAATAGATAAACCACTCTGAGGTGTGCAGTCGCGCTCTGATATACGCACGCCTTGGTGTGTGTTGTTACGCATGATGCCGCATGCCAAGTGCATCAACCACCCAAGTCATGCGATATCAGAGAGCGACCGCACAACTCAGAGTGGTTTATCTATCTTATAAAATGTCAAAATTGTTTTGAGGGGGTAAAAGTGTAGGTGTGCAGTCATGCTCTGATATATGCACGGTCATGTGATGAGTTTCAACAACTCAGCAGACATAATTTTTCTACCCATTTTATAATATATATATATATATATATATATATATATATATATATATATATATATATATATCAGTTACTGACAATATAGCATATCCATCTGTTAAAGCCAGGCTGCAGTGGGAAAAGGTGCTGAGCATCCCTATCCAAGAAGGGGTTTGTCTGTGGTTTGTGGTGGCTGTCCCACTAAGCATGTCCAGATACTAGAAGCTTACTTATACAAAATTAGGTGATGCAGTTCTTTTTTTGTAAATAAAAGTTTATAGATTTTTTTTAACATTTTTTTGACAAACATACAAACATGTCAGGATGTTATTCAACATTCAAATTTGAAACTCATCATAGTACATTGTTCACATAGCACTGTTGCAAATAATATTGTACATTCAGCTACAGGTGCCTGGTCGGGAAAACTTCCCATGGAGGTATATTCAACACAGTGTCTTCTTGCAACAGATAGGTATAGAAAGGGGGATAGAGAAGAGAAAAACAGGAGAAAAAGAAAGGGGGGGGTCAGTCTCCATCCGTTCTCAAAGAGGTGTGGTTGGCTGAAAGCGAGAGAGTGGTATTTTGCAGTGGCTCAAACTCAAATATGGGCCCCATCTTGCAGCATAGACTTGTAATCTATTTTGAGTGTCATGCATCACCCTTTCATAGCTGGCTGCTTTGCCTATTTAATCCAACCATTCTCTACTGCTTGGTGGGCTTGTGTTTCTCCAGTGTCTTAGCAGGATTCTTTTGGCTGTTATGAGAGCCCCTATCAGCCATAGTTTCCGGGCCTTAGGCAATCAGTTGTCTGGGGTTGTGTCTTCCCAGACCCCAAGGAGTACTAATATGGGTGCAAGAGCTATAGTCTTGCTCAGGACATCACTGCGTATTTCCTTAACTTCCTGCCCATATGTATCAAGGCCAGTACAACTCCATAGTATATAGGAGATGTTACCCGCAGTTGCTTAGCATCTCCAGCAGTTATCAGAGGATATAAGGTCCCATGCTGTTAACTTACTGGGTGTTTTGTGCCATCTGTGCAGGGTTTTAAACTGAGTTAACCTATTTTTAGTGTCTTTGACTGCCATCTGCAGGTCCCTGCAGCATGTTTCCCATGTATCGAAGGTAATTTCAATTTGGAGTTCTTCCGAACAGCTGTGTCTAGTCCCTTCAGATATGTCTGCTTTGCAGATTAGCAGATGCACGTATATGTCCTTTCTCCTAATAAACTTCCCCCCACCAGGCCATAGAATAGAGTCCATCTGATTTGCCTTGGGTCTCCTTAAATACTGACTGAGTATGCCTCTTAGTGCATGGCATAGTTGCAAGTACTGTATCTCCAGTGTTGCTGGCTAGAGAGATAGTACCTATTCCTGAGTTGTTGAAAACTCCTGAGTGTGTTTAAGCTTGTGTCTATAACATCTGAAAGGTACCTAATCCCTGCTTGTTCCTAGAGCTTATATACTTCCGATCTGCCATCTATCGGGAGCAAGGGGTTTGCCCACAATGGAAAATGTTTCATCTTCGCTGGTCACCAGTTTGTGATTTTCATTCTCTCTCTCTCCATACCTGGAGAGTGTGGGAACTGGTGGGGGTAAGGAGGGGTGCTTTGGTGTATATATGAACATTGCTGCTATAGCTTGAGGTTTCCCCAATATATGAGCCTCACATTTTGCCCACTTTAGAGTTTCCCACCCTTTCTCAGGTGATGCAGTTCTGATATCAAACTCTGCCCCAGTTGAAAAGACTGGTGCTCATGTCTCATGACCACTGCTGAAGATATTGGGAGGAAGGGGTAGACTTAATGCATATTTTGTGGTCCTGTGTTAAATGAACATCATTATGGTAGGACATCCATAAACAATGGATGAAGATATTGCAACTTTCTCTCCCCTTACACCACTGCTGAATCTCCTGGTCATTCCTTCCTCCCTCCCCACTTTCCCATATTTGGCTTACAGCTCAAGTGGCTTCTGATGGTGAGCATAGAGGGCAGAAGACTAATCCTACAAAGCTGGAGGACAGAGAACATAACTACCCTAGGTCATTGGCTGTCTGCTGTCCATACCCTGGCTAATTTGGCTAGAATGTCACACTTTGCTAGTAAAAACATGGCAACCTGCTACAAGGTGTGGGCCCCTTTTCAAAACTCTGGGTATGCTCTCTCAGATCTGGTTTAGGTACTGCCCCAGACTGAGCTGTGTGACCACACTGTGTAGACTATGTGCTTGATAGGCTCTGAATTTATTCATTTGACTTTAAGTCTTACGATAAAAGAAACATTTTACATATCCAGCATGTCCAGCACATTATAAAATATATAAATTTAAATATAAATTGAACATGATTAGAAATTCATAAGAACAATACACATTTAGCTCAGACCAAATAATATTGTTACATCTCAATACGAGATGTCCTAAAGGTATGGGAGAAACCAAAACAACAAAGTTTACGAAATCAGAGGCAAAAGGCTGTAATCACAAAGCACATACAGAAATATCATTCTTTGGACTTTATGTGTGTTTACTCACAAATTTTGCAAGGAAATACTAATCTTTTATATCTGGACCTACCTGAGCTTTTACTCTGCCACTTATTGATCAGAATCTCAAATGTAGCTACCCTTCTTTTAAGCTTTCAATGGTTCACTAGTTTCGTCCCATTTGTTAGCTGGCCAATTAGTGGTCATTAGTGGCTTCAGTTCAAGGTTATTACCAATCCTCCTTTAAGTAAACAGTTTCAAAGGATTTTTTATTGAGGTGTGTTACCAACTTTGTGCAGGTTTTTCAGTCGGGACTTGTTCCAGTTTTTGAAGAACAGCACATTCCACTAACAACTAGGAGTATAACACTTCAAATCACTGAGTGACTACCCTAGAGGCAATTGTAATATCCAGCATGTCCCCATCCTCTGAAACTCCCACACCTAGAGTACATCTAAATTGCAGGTTACTAGTTATCAAGTCATTAAGTCACTGCTGAAATTAATTAAGAATCATGCTAAATAAGAGCTAATTATTTTCAAAAATATTACCATAAAATCAACAGATAAATGAACATTAATATTTAAACTTGTCATTATGGTTGAGTAACTACAGTGCCAAGTAAAAATCCTTTAATGTAATTTTTATAATACTTCCAAACAGAAGCATGAGAGTTGGCCACTGGGCAAAAATAGATTTTTGTTCTCAATTGTTCCAGTAGTTCGATAGCCAGAGCTCTTAGTCAGTTCCTCAGTAACATTTTATT
This sequence comes from Neoceratodus forsteri, assembly GCA_016271365.2. NCBI lineage: Eukaryota > Metazoa > Chordata > Ceratodontiformes > Ceratodontidae > Neoceratodus > Neoceratodus forsteri. Next base: position 152,807,836 of record CM057451.1, read on the forward strand.
CAAATGAAAACCCTTCTCATACTAGTCCAGAATGGTTCATTATACACAAGGCCCCTTGAATTCTGCGGTTCTGAGGTTGCGGAATTTGCCACAGAATTTGCATCATGCTGCAGAATATATATAGTGCCGCAGAATTCATTGTTTTTGGTGAATTTTCATATAAATATACTGTTTTTCCATAGTTTCAGGCTGTCTTTCCCACCTCGTTTGTCTTGAAGCCCCTCCTCTATGATTAGCATATGATGTCATCGATGACATCACATCATATTTAGCCAATGACAGGACTGCATTCTGCCAGGGGAATGAATAAATTATGCCGCAGAAATCGGAAAGTGCTGCCGCAGAAGTCAAGGAGCCCTGCTGCAGAAATCAGAGAATTCTGCCGCAGAACACCAGGGGCCCTGCTTATACACTCTGCACTTAATAAAGAGAAAAAGTTAAGAAGGGTTTTAGGTTCCTTGATAGGAGTCCTTAAAGAACACCATATGCTTTTGGGCTCAGTAACTTTGTTACACTAAATTATCTGGAGCATTAAATCATTAGCCAAAAAGAAAGAATACCTCGCTGCAAGTCCCAAATTTCTTGAGTTAATAATATAGCATTTTTATAAGCTTAGTAGACGTAAATGCTATGGTAACAATCAGAGTTACTGTGGCACCCTTAGGAGTCCAAAATTATACTTTAAAGTAACCCCTGCATTGCTCCGGTTTGGTTAACGAATGTAATCAGAGATAGCAACATTGTTCCATATATACAGAAGTCCAGCTGCTAAATTCAAAACTTTTTCACATCACTTGATCATAAACACAAGGACTGTAGTAACAGAGCATGATATGAGTTTGTGCTCAAAAGCATCCACAACCTTTCCCCTTTGGTGAGCCAGGTGAAAAAAATACACATGACAGAATGCATTCAAATCCAAATGGCCATCCAACATGAAGTTCCAAAGCACAGACCCTATTATACTTGTTAATATAAAACAAATTCACTGGGGTACTTTTTTTTTTGCTATTTAACACACTTTATTGAATTTTAAAACTTATACATAATAACAATACCAACAATAAAAAACAGTGTAACAACTCTGGTGGTATAACACTATAATACACATCAAATGCTACATAAAAGGAAAAACAAATACAAGATGAAAACAATACAGACTTCCGGGTGCAGCTTCCGGCTATATGGAGGCTTAGCGCGTGGGCTCCCGACCCACTCCCCAACTTTACTTTATTGGAACTAGCCGTTATTCATAAATTTCAAATGATTTTGCTACTGAGTTTAAAAGGCAGCCAGCAAATCTCGGGGAAGCTCGAATCGATATACAGCAATTCAACCGGAGACTGAAATTTCCGAGGGAGACATCACAGACTGTGGGGACTCCGAATCCCTTCCTAGGGCAGCCCGAACTAAAACACACAAGAAAGACAAATCTAAAGTGCCACAAACAAACCAGATGGAATCTAAGTTGGACAAAATATTGCAGGAGCTTAAAGAATTAAAAACAGATTTCCATGCTTTTAAACAGACTCGGGAGAATTTCCAAAAAGAACTCTCGGATTTACATACCACGGTCTCCTCCCTGGACCTACGTGCACAACAGCAGGCCTCCACTACTGCACAGCTTCAAAATGCCCTAAATCAGGTAGCCCATCTGTGTCAATTAACTGTGGAGCATCAGGAGGATGCCGAAAACTGCTCCCGCCGTAACAATTTCAGGCTTTATGGGGTCCTTGAAAACAGCGGGGGCACAAACCTCCAAGCATTCATAACTACGCTTCATAGGGATATTTTAGAGCTGGATGCAGATCTGGAACTCAAGATTGAGTGAATCCACAGAGCCCTGGGCCCAAAACCCACACAGACATCAGCACACCCAAGATCCATTATAATTACATTTTTTTGGTACCAAACCAGGAGATGATTCTGAAACAGGCATGGGCTAAATCTAAGCTCTTTTATGGTGACATTCACATACTCCTAGACAACAACTATGCTCCAGTCACAATGCAGAGGAGGCAGGCCTTTATTCCCTTATTCCCTTTGCTTAGACAGCAGAAACTTAAGGTTCAGACCCCGTATCCCAGCAAATTAATTGTCTAATTTCCTAATGGTCAATAGACCTATGATAATGCGCAGGAGGCCTGTGAGGATCTGAAACAATGAGGTTTTGCTATACCTACATCGATGCATCTTCCTCGGAAAACCCTTGAGGATCATGGCCCATCCAGGATGACTTCTACTCATGTGCAGCCAAACCAACAAGCCACGATAGACTTAATCAAACAAATACTGGCACAGTTCTCCAGACAGCCCAGCTGACTTTAATATACCCTAGAAGTATGCAGTGAGTACCTGGTTGGAAGCTGGTGAGGGGCTACGAGATGGGTCTGTCTCTGTTTAGGTGCCTGGGGTGGTGGGGGGTACTCGTGGGTGGCGTCCGGCTGAGTTGGAGAGAGCATTATCCACCTAAGGCCAAGCCAGTTCATGGGGATGCTGGGGGTTCCCACCCTGTAGGCCTGTCCTTTATAACAGGATTTTACAGCTCCGGATAGGTTTTGGGCACCTTTCGGTTTAAGTGTGAAGCTCTCAGAATTTGAAGGCGTGGTGGGTGTCACTGAGTGGCCTGGGGTGGGTGGATATTGGCCTGGGACGGCAACGGCCTGGTTCATCCTAATGGACTCTTACATATATAGGACTTCACTAAATGGGGGTCCCTGTGTACCTCGCTCTCAGGGTTGGGCTGGCGGGCCCCAGCTGGATGTCTCATGCCTGGCTGGGCCTGGGTGCCTCCCTTGAGAGTTTGAGCTTAAATATCTAATATAACCAGAGCCTAACTATATGCCTAACCCTCTAAATAGGAAATAACCCTGAGACCTCTGAGGCCCCGGGTGGACTGGCGACACCCGACTCATGTCAGTGGGAGACTTGGTTACCCTTAACAATATGTACAGAGCTTGACATTTGGCCTCTTCGGATGGATGGCTGCCTGCACCATCCGGGGTTATCCGGTAAAATTAGGACAGGTTCTGCGGGCCTGGACCAGGGTTCCTCTGGTGTTCCTCTCCTCTTCTACTTATTGGGTGTTTATTGGGTTAGCCCTGCCAGAGGAGAGGTTTCTCTTGTCAAGGAGGGAAGATCTGGCTGGTTTTGGATGATGGGTTTTATTGTTTTCTCTCCTCTCAGCCACTCCCCACATCTGCGGGCCGCCCCCACCATGTGCCGTGTAGTGTTGAGTCCCCCCGGGGACCTCTCCCATGGGGTCTCATCTGCCTACTAGTGCTTTCTCTTTTACCTACAGTACCTTAGACCCATAAGCAGCACTGCTTCATGTTGAGGAACTTCCAGTAGTTCACACTGGACTAATTTCATAAGGTCTATTATAAGTGGAGTTACCTGAATTATGGCCGTGACTTTTATTAGACATGTAAATTTACTCCTTCTCCCATTCCCCAGACATCCTGATATGCGTTGTTTGTCCCTTTCATTTTTACAGCTTTGTACTGGCGAAAAGAAACAGAGATCTCCTTATGAGGTTCTGGGCCTTACCTTTAGAGAGGATTCCCCTCTCCCCTTTTGGGATACGCATACCTCTGGGGTATTCACGTAATGAACTGCTCACCCCCAATTACTTTTTATGTTGGGGGTGGGTCGTGAGCTCACTTACCACCGATGAGCTTTGCCAGGGAGGTACAGCACCTTTTTTACCCTGCCCACAATCTCCTGTCCCTAAATCCTTTCATGATTCAGTTATCCCAGGTATTATTTTTGCTCCTTACATTCCACTTTCCCCCTCAATTTAGGGGCAATGGTATCTACAGGGTCCCATTTCCCGTAGTGGAACAGGGTCCCACCACTGGACAGTCAGTTGGCATGTCCTCAATACTGGTCATTTTTGACCACCTATTATTGGAAGTCATAGAACACCCCAGTGTGGGTTTGTATATAGTTCATAATTTCTATTACCCCTTTAATGGGATACTGTTAGCAATATGCTGTAATTTAGTTAGGCCTAGTTGGTCTTACTGTTATCCCCTAGTAATTTCTAGTATGCCCACCCCCCTTACCCAATCAGACCCAGGGTATCAACAAATTAGTCCTTATGCAATTGGAAATTGTTTCATATTACAGACAATCACAGTATATGATGGTGGGGAATTTGTGTGTGGGGGAGCCGGGAGGCCACTTGATTGTTCTTATCAGATTCAGATATGCTGTCCCCTTAAAAGATTGTTTCTCATAATGTTAATGGGCTGGCCGGCCCCATCAAGAGATACCGTACTATTCGAGCACTTCAGAAACGTAATCCGGATGTTCTCTTATTACAAAAAAAAACACACCATTACTCGCTTGAACACCAAAAATTGCTTAAATTCGGATTCTTGGCATTGGTAGATTCTTCCTATCAGAGGGGAAGAAAGAGGGGGCAGTTATCTTGATCCCAAAGCACTCTCAGGCATGCATAATTGACCAATACTCAGATGAGGAGGGAAGGCTGGCACTGGCAGTGGTCCAATTAAACCAATAAAAACTTACACTCTGCAGCATATACATTCCTCCGGGCTCTGATGCCGCCACCATCCAGCGACTCATTGACTCTATTCTAACCCGGCAACAGGGGAATATTAATTCTGGGGGGTGACTTTAATTGTCACTTTAATTCTTCTCTGGATTCCTCAGCAACATCCCCCTCTCCACAAACCTCTGAGCAGAGGCGCCTTAAGCGTTTGATCAGAGACGTGGGTTTGGTGGATTCATGGAGACAACTGCATCCGGCACAATGAAAATTTACCTTTTTCTCTAACTCTCACAAGCATTACTCTAGGCTTGACTATATTTGTATTGTGAAGTAATATATAGATCTGGTCCATTCTGCAGTTATCCTTAACATCTGCCTATTGAACCATGCTCCCATCACTCTGGAACTTAATCTCAGAAAAGAGAAGAAAAATCCACAGTGGCGGTTTAACCCCTCTTTACTTCATGATGGGGAGTTCCGGGAATTCCTAGAGGCATGAATCTCTGAGATCCTCCAAGACAATACTTCACCTCAGATTTCACCCCAGATCCTCTGGGACACGATTAAAGTTGTTCTCAGAGGTCACATTATCTCATACGCCTCTCATAAGAAGAGGCAGGCTGAGGCTAGGCTCCAGGCCCTGCAGGAAAAGCTCTGATTTCTTCAGAAGGCACACATGCAAAGGGATGCTGATTTATTCCCCTTAATCGTACGGACCCAGGCTGAAATACAGGGTTTTCTGATGGCCAAAACTGAGCAGGACTTGGCCTGGCTTAGGCAACGCTACTATAAGGGTGGGTCTCGGGCCTCCAAAATCCTGGCCTACCCTCTTAGGAACCAAATACAACAATGTACCATTTCTAAGATCAAGGACCCTGCCTCTGGACAAACTCGATTCTCCATCATCAAATTCTTGACACATTTAAGATATATTATTGATCTCTCTACTCTTCACAATCCGAACCTGACCCTAATAAAATATCTACCTTCCTGGCCCAATTAAACCTACCAGCCCTTTTGGAGTCCCAACAGACCCAAATAATAGCCCCAATCACCTAACTAGAACTCCAATCCACTATTAGAAACCTCAAAAATGGGAAATCCCCTGGACCTGATGGCTTTGGAGCTGAATTCTACAAAAATACTCTAGAGTGGATTAAAAAAACCCTTCTCCAAGCTTTTCGAGCAGGTCACACTACATATTCCTTTCCTATCTCTTGGAGACAGGAATGATCTCGGTGATCCTGAAACCACAGAAACCCCCACACTTATGTGAATCTTACCGCCTCATGTCAGTGCTTAATCAGGACTATAAAATTTATACCTCCATAATGGCCCACAGACTCGATTATATTCTCCCCTCCTTGATACATCTGGACCAATTTGGGTTCATCAAGGGCAGACAGACTACTGACAATATCAAGCATACTCTCTATTTAATAGATCATGCTATATCATCGCATTCTCCCCTTATGATTCTCAGTTTAGATGCCCAAAAGGCTTTCGATATGGTCTCTTGGTGTTTTCTTCAAGCTATCCTACAAAAATTTGGTTTCCCCAGATGGTTTGGCGATATTATCCAAGGTATATATACCAATCCAAAGGCCGTGGTGAGACTGAATGGATCGCATTTTGACTGTTTCCCCCATTTAGAGGTACCTGTCAGGGATGCCCTCGTTCCCCTATTTGTTTGCTATTTTTGTCGAACCCATAGCCCAGCTTTTGCGCCAAACCCCAGACCTACACAGGTATAAAATTTCAGCGTCTTCCTCCCATAAAATAGATTATTACACAGATGATCTTCTCATTTATATTACCCGTCCGGAGGACTCATTAAAAACTCTCACCAATCTCCTACAGGAAATAGAGGGCCTAACTGGTCACACTATAAACCCAAATGAATCTGAAGTCCTACTTGTACAACCCCCTTTGCCCCTAGAGTTAACCCAGAGATACCCCTTTAAATGGGACAAACCTTACATAACATATTTGGGGATTAAAATTTCTCAGAAGTTCTCAAACCTGTATTCTGTTAACTATACTTCAGTCATCTCAAAAATTAAATCAGACCTGACCTGGTGGACCCCTCTCCCTCTCTCCTTGCTGACCAGGGTACAATCTATCCAGATGAACTCCTGCCAAAAATATTGTATTTAATGCAAAATATCCCAATACCCCTTTCGGGCAGGGACATTCGGGATTGGGATTGTTCGATTAAAAAGTTTCTCTGGATGAATAAACAATCCAGGCTGACACTTAACAAACTTCAGTGCCCTAAGGAGAGGGGTGGACTGGCTTTACCTAGCATCCATAATTATTGGATGGCAGCCTTACTTACACATATAACAACTTGGCTTGTACCCCAGACTCATGCCCCATCCTGGCTTGGAGTGGAGAGGGCTATGGCGGACCACCCTTTGGACTATTCGCTCATGTTCCAAACTCATAATATTACACCACTCTCTCACAGCTCTGATTTGACCGGGAGACTTGCTTCAGTGCTGGACTAGGTTTTTAGCCAGCCCAGCCAATAAATTCCTAATGACATGGATCGGCATCCAGTCAGAAGACCCAAACTGGCCACCGGCGCAATTAGATCTCACATTTTGCATCTGGGATAGACAGGATTTGAAATACCCCTACCAACTATATGATAAAGATATCTTTAAATCATTTGAACAACTCAAGCTAGCATTCTCCCTAAAACAGAGCGACTTCTATCGTTTCTTACAGATCCACCACTTACTAGATATTAACATTGGCCTGGATCTCACAGACCGAACCATTTCTCCTCTAGGTTCTTTATTAATTCAATTAGGGAGGGGTGGCTAACATAGCCACTTAATATCTCACTTCTACAAGGCCCTGCAGGAGTCCCCCTCCCATACAATGGATCTTGTGCAATTCCATTGGGAAGCCGAACTCCAGCTTGAACTAACTTCGGAAGATTGGATTCGGATCTGGCATAGACAGCATAAAACTTCCAATTCATACATCTGGAAGAATTCTCTTGGAAAGTAGTCTCCAGATTATTTCACACACCTCAGGTTACTGCCAAGTATACAGAAGGAGGAGACTCCAGATGTTGGAGACATTGCGGTTGCGAGGTGGCCACTCAAGCACATGTGTTCTGGTTGTGCCCGGCATTGACAACCTTTTGGTCGGGGACAGAGCATAGGATCCTGGCACTTTTCCCCAGGTTATACACCCTCTCCCCAGATATAGGGATCATTTTGCATTACCCAGGTCATTTTAAAGAGCCACATCAAACATATCTCCTTAGTATCCTTATGGGCACTACAAAAAAATGTATCACATGCCTTTGGCTGTGCCCAGACCCCCTCCCCACTATAACAGCTTGGGAAGATATTGTATATGACATGTACAAATTGGAACATGTGATGGCCAGGCTTCAAAACAAAGTACCAGAACTCATGAATCGGTGGAATACCTGGTTCCTGAGTATGTCACAAATTCACCCTGATCAACCCCCCCTGAATTTGGGCTTCAGAAATTAAGTGCTTCCCCTAGTGTTTTTATGGATAACCGGCCAGCCCATAATCCCTTCCTCCCCTAGCAACTAATTTGCCGGGGGCTGGGATTGGGACTTAGTTAAGCTATTTTAGTGAGGAAGCTGACAGTCCCTTGGCTCCCCTACTTCCCCTCCCTACTTCTTTTTCTCTTATTAATTTAATGCCAATCTGTCATTTTAGCTTATTCATTGTAGTAGTGTCAATGGAATAGAGTTTCCCCATCCTTTCCTTTTTCTTCATTTATGGCATATACTGTTATTACTATATAATAATAATTATTGATCTATGTACCTATGCAATTATGTTTAGTATGGGTTTGACACCATAACTACTACAAGACTAGGTGATTTTATATTTAAAGATCCCTACTTATCCATTTGTAATGATCGAGTGCTGATCTAATCTCTGTTTATCCTAAACAGTGAAAAATTGTTATAAATAAAAGTAAAAAAAAAAAAAGATGAAAACAATACAAAGAAAGACAACACCCCCAACCCCCGGCAATCCTTATGTGCTAAAAGGAGAAAAGGAACAGAGTTACACTGGGGAGGACACTGATAGCAAAGTGTATAGAGTTTCCCATTTAGATCTAGATGTAGGCCTAGATTTATACAATTTTTCAATGGCTGTTTCAATATTTAGGGACACAAGGGCCTCAATAAACCATTCAGTCCAGGTGGGAAGAGCTGAGTAAAGCCAATGTCTCAAGATTAAAAGCTTCATACAGTAACAGCAGAAATTAGCGCTATATGCACCTTGTGAGAAGTACCCATAATTGAGGCATAGCCCCCCAGGATACAAATTTCTGGTGTGAAGGCATTCGGAAGGCCTAATAGTGGGTCTAATTTATTTTGTATAAGTTTTCAGGAGGAAGACATTTGGAGACAAGACCACAACATGTGGCATAAAGAGCCTTCTGATTCCTTACAATGGGCACATGTGGGAGCCTCAACTCTTCCCATCCTGTACATCCTCAAGGAGGAAAAGATAAAGCCCATGCAAAATATGTATTTGCTGTGAATGAATTCTATCCTGTTTAATGTATTTATACAACCCTGACCAAATACAGAACCAAAAATCATCCCCTCGATCAATATGAAGGGTATGAGCCCAGTAAAAAGCAATCAGTGATTTGGAGTCCCACAGGACTTGGCTTGTAGTACAATAACATTTAGAATCTGAGTCATCTTGTCTCAACAAGTCTGCTAAAGTTGTAAAAAGTGTGCCAGCTCTGGCGGGCCAGGGATCAGGACCCGAGAACTTATTTGTACAGTGTCCCAATTGCAAGTATTGAAAAAATGAAAATGTGGTACACCAAATTTCTGATTTTATTGATCAAGTGAAAGGAATGTGCCATCTACTAAAACATCATTCAATACAGGAGTTCCTAAATATGCCTAGTGCTTTTTGTATAGTGGTGCATTATTAATAGTAAGATTTGGATTACCAATAAGTGGCTGGATAGGATCCTTGACATGAGATAGCTTAAGGTGTTTGCACAGCTGGATATGAGCTTGAAGTGACCAAATAACGGAGTCAATTTAAATTGCTGGGGTATCTTCGAGGGAGGTAAAAATAGTAAGGACTTAAGGTTAATGCAATAATGCTGACATAGATTCTTTTCTATTAGAAGCCATGAGGAGCAATACTTGAAAGAAGATATGGAATCTGAAAAAGTTCCAATAAGAATAGTTAGCGTTGTGCAAAGCAAAGTAGTAATGTAGGAAATGGGGTAATTGAAGTCCACCATATTTCTTATGTCGGGCCAGTTTATTGTATGATCGTATTGGTGATTTATGAGCCCATAAGAATCTGTACAACATACTGTGCAAAGTTTTAAACTACTTAAGAGGTAGGTCAATATTTAACATTCCTAGGGGTGTAAGATCCGGGGGAGAATATTTATTTTTTATAACATTCGATCTGCCCCAAAGAGTAAGAGATAGGGACTTCCATCTGTCCAGGTCCTGCGAAATTTGCCTTACTAAGTGGTCTAGATTTAAAGATTTTAAAGAAGAAATATCAGTGGAGAGTTTAATACCAAGGTAAGTCAAACTTCTTGTTTCCCACTTCAGGCTGAAAATGTCAAAGTCTGATTTAAAAACATGAAGGGAGGGGGGAAAACAATGGCTTTAGTTAAATTAAGTTTATAGCTAGAAACAGAACCAAAGTCTTTAATAACTTTAAGGGCCAAGCGGAGTGAAGGGACTAGATTAGACAGGTGTAATAAGATGTCATCGGCATACATAGAAATTGTTAATTCTTGGGTGACAAGGAATATTCCTGAAATGCTGTGTAATCTATTAATCTTCTGAGTTAAAGGCTCTAAATATAATACACAAAGGTATGGTGATAAAGGACATCCCTAACTGGTGCCTTGAGAGATAGGAAAGGGATCTGAAAGTATACCATTGCAAAGTACCCTAGCAAAAGGAAAAGAATATAGAAGACATACCCAGTGAAGAAAGGAATCAGGAATCCTATATTGTTGCAAGACCCAGAACAGATAGGGCCAAGAGACCCCATCAAAGGTTTTTTTCGCATCCAGAGAGACTAAAATAAAATCAAGGGTTTTCTTCCTGGATGCAGGAATCAAGTAGAAAATTTTATGGAAGTGATCACTTGAGAGCCTCCCCTTCATGAATCCTACCTGTTCAGGACCAATAAAGTCATTCCAAACCCTGGCAAGGTGTGAAGATAAAAGTTTAGCCAGTATTTTCATATCTACATTAACTAAAGAAATAGGCCTATATTGTTCAGGATGGGATTCATCCTTGCCAAGTTTAGACAATACAACAATACGGCTTTCCAATAGAGGGGTTTCCTGTAGCTTAGAGGAGTGTAAATAATTATAAAGAGCTGTCAGGACAGGGGCCAGCTCATCAATAAATAATTTGTAAAAGTTAGATATAAAACCATCCAGATCAGGGGCTTTATTAATAGTAAGTGAGGTGATCACATCTCAGACTTCATTCTGCATTATAGGACCTGCTAGAAATAAAACATCAGTTTCAGTCAATTTTGGTACAGGAGAGTCAGTCAAAAACTGGGACATATCTTTATGTGCCTTGTTCAGTTCCGATTCTAATGAATATAGGTGGGAACAATAGTCTTTAAAAATGCAAGACATTTCTTGTGTATTGGTTGCTATAGATAAAGCTATAGGGTCATATAAGGATTTGCTCCATTGAGCTGCTGTTATCTGTCGAAGTCTAAGGGTCAGTTATTTACTAGCCTTTTCTCCCTGCCCAATGTACTGTATGTAGCGTTCAACATTTTTAATGACCATTGTGCCTGTTCTAATATTTGAACACAGTACTGGGCTGTAAATTGAGAAAGATGTAAATGTATATTCTCAGGGATGAATGGAGATTAACATTTTTCAAGGCCTCTGAGAGAAAAGGCTAAAGTGTCAATCTATTTAGAGTAAAGCTTTTTTTGTTTAGTGGCCAGCCTGATCAGTTCCCCATGCCACATACATTTCAGGGCTCCCCAAGCACAATCTTGGGCTTGTATAGAAATCCAATTAGTTTCAACTGAAAATATAATATAATCCCTCATAGTGTTAACTATTTGAATATCTGCGAGAAGAGAGGAGTTGAGGAACCAAGTATGGTCATGCTGGAACTGAAAAATAGAATCTAGAATAAATTTAGCTGGTGAATGGTCTGATAGAACCCTGACCTCTATTTGGCAATCATAAGTTGTGGCTAATAAAGTATTAGTCACTAAAAAAAAATCTAATTTTGAATAAGAATTGTGTGGATGGGAATAAAAAGTATACTCCTTGACAGAAGAACGTACAATTAACTAGGAATCAACCAGGTCTGCATTGTAAACAAAATCTCTAAAACTTAATTGGACAGGTGACAAGCCTGAGTTCATTCTATAAGATCTACCTATATCATTGCACATAATTAAATTCCAGTCTCCTCCCAGTATCCATGGAAGATGAGCATATGGGGCAAGAACATTAAGTAAAGTAGTAAAAAAGGAGGAGGAATCACTATTAGTGCTATATATTGAGCCCAAAAGAAGTTCCGTAGGGCTCAAATGACCACGTATAAAAACATATTGACCCTCTGTATCTTGTACTTTAGACAACAGGGAAAAAGGGAGAGATCTGTGCAGTAAAATTACTTCCCCCCTCTGGCGTGTACTATTCCCAGCTCCAAAAGCCTGCCCCCCCAGAGGCGTCTAAAAAATAAAAATTGATTAGTTAGTAGATGGGTCTCCTGTATGAAGGCAATATGAGAGTGTATAGAGTTCAGGTGCTTAAGAATGGTGTGGCACTTTATGCAGGATTGCCCACCCTTGATATTCCATGTAACCATATTCCATGGGCCCCCCATTAGCTACAACACAGAAGATATTCTAATAAGACAGAGCTCCTTTCAGAGAAAACTGGAAGTCTCAATATGGATTGCAGAGGTCCTCCCTCCCAAGACAAAGACAACCTCCCCACCCCCCAACAAAAAACATGTTATATATGTTATATAAAAGACCAACCTTTAATATAAAAACACTAAATAGGAAACTATAACAACAAACAATATCACAGCTAAAATACTAAGGTCGAAGGACCTCTACTCCTACAGCGGGCAGCAGAAAAACAGCCATAGTCCACCCAATCACCACCCTCCACAGTTGAAAACCCAAGTATAAAAAGGAAACTTATCTATTTTTAACATTAACATTATACTTGTAAACAATATTTCAATGAACACTATAAACTAACAATTATTAAGTATGTGAAATGACTCCTAAACAAATGTGAACTAAGAAAAAACTATTAAGAGACAATATCAATGGTCTCCCACTAAAATAATCCAGTTGACTATATTTGAAGGGTAATTTGACAATGCTGCACACAAAAGAATATATTCACCTCTGCCCATAAATAAAAAAAATATTATATATGCATATATAGTGTCAGTGGCTCAGTAGGTAGCACACTCGCTTCTGAGGCCGGGAGATCAGAGGGCTGTCGGTTCAGTTCCCACATCTGGCACTTGGGTTAATATCCCAGTACTAACACTGTAGTGCAGCATGAGAGGGGTGCTGCACTTCTGAGGTGCCGTCTTTCGGATGAGACGTTAAACCAAGGTCCCATCTGCCTGGATTGGTGGTAGTTCAGGTGGATGTTAAAGATCCCATGGCACTTATCGAAAAGAGTAGGGGAATTTTTTATTATAATAACATCAAAAATATAAAGAATACAAAAATAATAACAAGTCACACAAAAACATAATACATATCAGGAAAATAAAGAGTTATCAGTCAGATCTCAACAATCAATATTACATACAATATCCCTCCACCCTCACATATCCAAGTTAATGAAAACCCCTCTTTCCTCCCTCTTTTTTTTTAAAGAATTAATATCCAAAGACACCTGTGAGTACCCATAACCTATTTATATTTTATAAACAGTGTAAACCCTTTCCACCAGTTGGTCACCTTTCTTGAGGTACCAATTTGTAAATCTTTTAAATAAACCCTCTCCATAGCCCCTTGGATCAGCAAACCTACTGTATCATAAGACATTACTTTTTGATAAAGGACCCATTGGCATCTAGCCTGCCATAAATAGTATTTTAAACAACAACAAAAAATTTGTGAAGTTTCTGTATTATAATTTCTTCCGAGCTGATGAAATTGACCCAAAACCAGGGTATCATAATTTAGATGTAACAACCATCTCATATTCCATTTAAAAGCCAGGAATTTCCAAAGGGAACTAGCATATGTACAATGGAAGAAAAAATGTTCAACCATTTCTTCTTCATCAATACAGCCATAAAAAGGACATACTCTTTCATCTTTAGCCTTATGTTTGGCATTTCCCCTAACCCCAATCCTACCATATACCGCTAACCATAAAAATTCCCACATAAAGCCTGGTAATCTGGTATTATTTATTTGAAAAAGTACTCTGGGATTGATGTTGAAGGGCAATTTTTAAAGGCAGGCATGGAAGGATATAATACCAACATTACATTATCATACAACTTAGGCCCCTTGCTCTCTCTTATAGTTTGTTTTGAAAGACCCCACCTAAAAAGGTTTTTTGCTACTGGTTTAAAAATTGTGGAACCTGCAAATATTGTGATAGTTTGGGGGGAATCGTAAACCAGGCCGAAAAATAATGAATTAAGACATGTTTCAGTAATGAACTGCACCTAGGTGCAGATGGCAATAATCCCACCTTAACATTTTGTGATATAAATAAGGTAATAAAAATGTGACTGGATCCACCATTCCCAACCCCCCTTTTCCTTTAGCCAGATAAGTATATTGTCTCTTAATGAGGTTAAGTCTGTTACCCCAAACCATTTGAAAAAATAAACTGTATATTCTAGTTTCAAATTCTTGTGGAAGTGGGAATATCATTGCAGTATATAGTAAAATGGGAATTAAAAACTGTCTAATCACTTGTACCCTTTTTAATTTTGCCAATTTCCAGTGTTTCCAAATTTGCACTTTGCCATTAACAGATGATAATGCAATATCCCAGTTCAAATTTGGAAGATTCTGAGGTCCATACAATAATCCCAAAATCTTAACAGGATTTGAAGAGATCTGGAGGCCTTGAATATTAATCTCATCAGGATAACCTATCCCAATAAATACACCCTGTCTTTTGTTTTTATTAATTTTTGAGTTTGAAACTAAAGAATAAGTGACCATAAAGTCTAAGAAAAATGGAATTTGATTATAATCTGAAAAAAAAACACAAATCTCATCTGCATATGCTTGCAAATGCAGATCATCCAGAATTGGGGATCCCAATACCTCCTTCCACCTAGGATGCTGCGATAAAGATTGTATTAGCGTATCTATTGTGAATAAATATAGTAGTGGGCTCAATGGACAACCCTGATGTAACCCTGTAGTTATATGAAAACCTACTGTAATTTCATTATAAATAACCAGATGAATAATAGCAGTGTCATAAATAGAGAATAATATATGGGGTGGTGTGTGTAACAAGATTTTACACACACCCTCATTGTGGGATGCTACATAAACCCTGAGGGTGAAACCCGAGGGGTTTATAAAAAGCATCCCACAACAAGGGTGTGTGTAAATCAAGTTTTACACACACACCACCCTATATTTTATTTTTTTATAATTGCTGGTGTGTGGTTTTTCACCTCAGCAATTATAGAAAATAAAATAAAGTAACAGATTGGTGTTCACAAAGTCACGGACCTGTCTGGATTTTGTGCTGTCCATGGTACAAATAATAGTGCTGTGTTTGTCGGGGGTTAAAAATGATTATTTGAATTTCTGTTACTGTGCTTCTATTAAAAATATAGACTTACTGGTGAGCAGCGGTTGCTGCATCTTTCCCAGCTTGGAGAGTCAGTGGCACGAACTCGGTTGCGCAGACAACATGCAGATGGGAAAACGTGCCAGCTGTTTTCATATCATTTTCCTGATAGGTGATTTGTTTTTGGTTTTTAAATGAAAAAAGAAAATTACTGTTGAATGCGAGGGATGGTGAAGCGTGGAGCGATTTGGGATTTTTCATTGGAATGTCACAGACCAGTGACTGATGATGCATGGATGGTCCGAGGAGAATGTGTTGCGTGTTTGTCATTATAACCAGCTGAGCTGGTTATAATGGAAAATTATAACCTGCTTTCCCTATGGGAAAAACCGCAACCCAGTAATTATAGTGTTTTTATCCACTCCAAAAAGGAGGCTGGAACCCCATAATGTTTTAAAATCAAAAACAAAAAGGGGTGATACACCTTATCAAAAGCCTTCATTTGGTCTATTGAAATGATACACCCTGACTGTCCACTTGAAGAAAAATGCTCAACTAAATCCCTAATAATCATAAGGGCCTGCTGTATCTTTCTCCCAGGGAGCCCACAATATTGTGAAGGAGAAATTACTGTACTTGCAAAAGTCCTGACTCTTGAATTTAAAATTCCAGTTAGTAATTTATAGTCAGAATTTAGGATCGTAATTGGTCTCCAATTATCCAAATTCTCTTTATTCCCTGATTTAAATAAAAAAATTAACAAACCCTCCAAAAACCAAATAGGAAATTTAAAAGTTGAGAAGAAAAAAGTTAAATACTAGAACCAGACATTCCGAAAATTCAGAAAGAAATGTTTTATATAAATCAGATTTAAGTCCATCAATCCCTGGAGAAGTCCCATTCTTTTGGGATTTAATGGCACCCTCAATTTATGTGGCTGTAATAGGACCAGTTAAACTAGACATATCAAAACCTGGTTTTGGAAGTTGTATCATATTTAAAAAAATTTCCATATCCTCCACACTAGTGGGCACCACTGGGTTATGCAATAGCAAAAATTGTTTTATTGCATCATGAATACTAGCAGTATCCTGAACTAAGCACCCATCCTGATTTATCAGAGAGGACATTGTTATTTTGGATTTATATTGTTTGAAGGCTTCATAGGGATCCCCATGGGGTTGTTTCCGAGTGCCTTCCTAAAAAAGTACTTTTATTGTACTCATCCTATGGTATTGTACCTCCTGCATTTGTTTTATAGCTGCTATTTGGGTAGAATAATCAAATTTGGAAGTGTTTGCCACAGAGAATAAATAACATAACTGCTGGCACAACTTCAAATGATGCAGAAATTTTAAATGTTCACCTGACCTTCCTTGATTTATTAACATTATTTTAAATACTCTTTAGACTCCCTCCACCATTCTCCCAACTCATCATAAAGAATTGAGTCTGAGAGCCATGCAATGAGTAATGACCTACTATTATTTATCACTAATGGATGTTTTAACATGGAAGAACTCAGTTTCCACCTTGTCTTTTGGGATGATGGTACTGAACTAGAAGGAAAAACACACTCAAGAAGCAAATGGTCTGAAAAGGCCATTGGGAAAATATAAAATTTACAGGGAAGGAGATTATTTGAAAGAAACATATAATCAATTGTAGATGTAGAGGTATTCCTTTTGAAAGATAATTTTGGACCACCGTGTTGGAAATATCTACTATCTATTAATCCTGATATGTCTATTAATTGAAACAAAGCATTGGAATCACAATAGATTTTTTTTTCACTGCATGTGAGTCCACTTTTTACATGCTGTAGCTCACAGTTAAAGTCTCCACATAAAAAGACTTTAAAGGAGGTTATTAGAAAGGACCGCAGCATTGAAAGAAGAGCTACCCCTTCTGCTTTTATCTGAGAACAGTAAACATTAATGAATCTACATACCATAGAATTCCACATCCCATCAAGAATCATCAGTCTCCCTGGAATTAAATCAATAATTTTGATTAAAGAAAAACCATACAAATTGAAAAGGAATCTAATACCATCAGCTGTCTGCTGACCAGAAGACCAGTAGAAAGGGCCCCAGCACCATTTCTTTTGAAAAAACCTGGCTTGATCAAGCGTAAGCATCCATGTTTCTTGGAGCAAGCATACATCAATAGAACTACCATGAATATAGTCATAAACTACTTGCTGTCATCTTGGATTCAATAAACTATGAACATTTAATGACCCTATTTTAAAGAAAGCCATTTTACAGAGTGCAGGTTAACCATCTTTTTTCCTTCTTTTTTCTTTTTCCCTTTATACCCTTCTTGTGTATGGAATGGGGATTGAGGACTATCCTGTATTGGTTGAGAATCTGGTTCTCCACAGTCCATTTCTGTATCACCCCACTGTGTGGACAGAACAGCAAAGGGATTGCTAGATTCAATATCTACTTGGTGGAGCAGGAGGAGGTTTCAAGTTCCTTGAGGACCTCCGTACATGAACCACCAGGGAATTAACCGGAGGATCTGGAAGTGGCATCTCCTGTTGTGAGCTGTAACAGACAGGAGAAAGAAGGGGAGGGGGAGGGGGGACCCCAGAAGGGGAAGAGAGAGGTTTTCCATCAGACTGTCCCAAGGTTTGAGGTGTGTCTAAGGGAGGAGTAATGACTTCTGTTGATGGAGCAGACTCCAACAGGATTGGACCAGCCGTTAAGTCTTGGGCCTTCTGAATCAGAAGATCAGGGCTACCACTAGAAGCTTTATTTTTTGCTGCCCATTCACATTCTGAAAACACATGACCAGAATCTTCGCATAGGTCACACTTTGTAAGATTAGCACATTGAAAGGCAATATGACCTATTTTCCCACAATTATCAAATCTAGGCTTATTGCAGAAACTAGACAAATGGGTACGAGACCCACATTTATAACAGGCTCTGGGCTGCCCAGCATAAAAATAAACTCTCCTATCCCTCCCCAGTAAAAAATAATTGGGAATATGATTAATACCAGCATCAGTTTGTCTAAGCTTCACTTTAAACCTCCAGCCTCCAGTCCAAAACTGCTCGGAATCCAGAATGGCTTCAGGAGTGCTCATTACCTCACACTTTTGGGACAACCAGTAAGTGATATCATCCACATGAACCCCCTCATTTTGAAACATAATTGTAACATATTTAATCAAAGGTTTAGTCAATGGTATGACTAAAAAGGGGGTCCATACGGGTGAAAACTTTACCTGGTTGTACCACTCCCAAAACAAATCTAGAGCATAGGCAGAATGAAAACTGATATCAAAGTTGTCTTCGCCAAAATGTTGGTAAAAGTGAAGACCTCTCTAGGCGAAAAATGCAAGGAGTCCTTTAGTAAACTTTTACCCACGTAATGCCTATCAGACCTAGCCTCTAATCCCACTTTATAATGAATCCTATCTGCATTCCTACAAGGTTCAGCTTCCTTTTTAATTTTAGAAAATAGATCTGATAATAAAGGTTTCTTGAAGTCAGGTTTATCTTGTGACACATTAAGGAAATGCTCAGTTCCTTTAATCAAAGAGGAATCAGAAATATCAGTAGATAAGGGGGTAATGGTCTGTGAGGCCGCAGTAGAGGGCCTAACTGAATTTTGAACTTCAGTAATACCATCAGATATCAAAGATTCAACAGGTAGCTTAGGTTTCCAGGCAGGTTCATTCTGTGAAAAGTTTAACTTTGGATCCCAATCAGGTGTGGGAAGTCAAGTCCCTTTATGCAAAGTCCACCCTGCTTCACTCAAAGCTCATTGTGGGGACCATGTATCTGCTGCAAGAGGTTGTGAGTGTGAACCAGGTGGGGAAGATACCGAGCTAACCTCTGTAGAACCATGAGAAGTAGTGCCTTTAACTTTTTCTAATGTCCCCAAGTTCTGTTTAGAAAAGATAACAGCTGCCCATTTGTCCTTACCTTCATCCCCAGTTTTCTCATGCAACAGTTGGTGCCATTTTGTAAATGAAAATTACGAAACCCCATCTTGATTCAAGTGGGAAGTTTGAAACACACAGGGATCCTCAGGGTCAGTGATACTGTTCGGGGATGTTACCAGCGGGTTCTGAAAAACAAACCCCGTAGCTTTAGAAAGCGTAGTATGGTGCAAATCAGAAACTGAGCTACTGCAGACCGAGTTTAGTTCATCTGGGTCTTTAGACTGTGCCTTAGCAACAGATGGCAAGTTCAATTCAGGTTTACGTTCTCCCATTTCTGGTAAGGGCTCTAAGACCTGAATCGCTCCAGATTCTTTACTGCCAGCCAACAAGGAATCATTTTGAACAGTTTTTCCAAACATATGTACAGAAACATGTAAGGACTCACCAGACTGGTCAGTTTTGGGAGTTCCCTCAGTATTCTCAGTGTCACAGCGAATGACAGCCTGCTCCTGAACACTGACAGGTGTAGCTAAGGTGTTTAGCGAAAACAGCTGTTTCTTGAGTCGGTCTTGTTCTTGCACTAGAACAGCAAGCTGAAGCCGAAGCTGTTCTTGATGGGTCTCCATTTTAGAAACATCAGTAATCTCAATAATGCTCACCGGCTGGATCATAGACTGAGTTAAATCTTCTGCAGAAACAAATTTTCTTTATCTTCAAGTGCCATATCTCCACATACTGGTTTATCCATAATCATCTTAGAATCCAAGGCAGAGCTCGACAGCCACTCTCCTTCCCCCGAGATGTCCATCTTCCTCCAAGGACTGAACAAAAGTGACCAAGCTCTCAGTCACCCAGTCCCCCTACTGGTCAACAGTAGAGGAATTTCCCTGGTGTCCTGGCCAAATTTTTCTCATTCACTAAAAATACCACCAACAGCTTAATCTGGTTCAAGGTCAGTTGGCATTCATCTGTATCCCCCTTCCCTGGGTCATGCCTGAAAATAGGCAGGATTTGTCTAGTGCACTTACCTGGTCAACAAAAACTAAATAAATAATATATATATATATATATATATATATATATATATATATATAATCTAGCTTACAAGTTTCCAATGTCTTAGAAAGTACATATGCATAGGGAGGAGGATCAAATGCTTTACAACACCACTGGAGGGAGTTATATTTCACTCTTGAGAACTATAACTTGGCACCAGTAGAAATACCTATTAGAGTTCTCAGTTCAGAGATACAATTTGCATTAGTTCAGAAAATTATAAAAAATAGTAAGGTGCCAAAATGATAAAAACTAGAAAAGCCCGATAAAGAGTATGCCCCCCCATACGGTGACACCAACACAGCAAACTATGCTCCTGCTGGAAAAATCGATACTTTGCTATCAGGTCACTGTGTTGGTGTGCACGAGACAGGGGCATGCTGTCTCCCGGTCCTGCACCCCTGCACCGAGTTAACTCTGACTGGAGTTAACAATCTTTTAGTCGGGGGTGCAGAGGGGTGAAGCCTCCCATATGAACGGTTCAGGGGGTAAAGCCCCCTGATAGAAAAACAACACCGGGGGAGTCTGCAAGGAATCATGCCAACCATGATTTGTGGTCAACATGATTCCTGTCACTGTAATGCCAGTCGACATTAGAGATGTCGAACCACTGTGGTAGAGCCTAAAGGAATAACATTTGTGGTAAACTCTATAGATGCATCTTAACAATGAATGCCAAGGTGAAAGTTGAATAAATGCCACAAAATATGTTAAATCTCTATAAAAATAAATCATGTAAGCCAAAGTAATCAAGTCAATTTCAATCAGACTAATAATTATAGGCTATTAGTAAAAGCTAATAGGTTATAAAAATAACTAAGAAATCAAAGGGTCCTGGATTTGCTTGCAAGCCCAATCAAAAAAGTCAGCTCATATTGCCATAAGTGTAAACAGTTCATCCCGAGGAGAAGAGAAAACATTCTTCATTAGACTGCCCAGTATCATTAGGCTTGGAGGGGGCCGGACATCCAAGGTAGTTCCCAGATGTGACCACACAGCCCACCACTACTAGACACGATGCACGCAAAGGAGTTCATGTCGACACAGAGAAAAAGGAAAAATAGACAGATAAAGGCAATTGGGACTGTAAAGACAAATCAGACTCTGCCAGAAACAGAAAGGCACCTGAAGTGCTTAACAACAGTGCATTGCCACATCTTCCACTGTTCATCATGAGCTTGCACCCAATAAACAAGACACAGCAAGTGATCTCTGACAGGACAGTGACCAGTGAAACAGCAACTATGCAATGCAGTAGTAACTAGGTCCTCCAATCAGCATTGCAGGGAGATACAACTGCATGGCCCATACTGGCAAAATTGGAACCCGGTGATGATGGAAAAGCTGCCACATGCAACATAGAATCCTAGGCAGCAAATAGGTTGGTAATTAAAAGTGTCATTGTAGAGGTAGAAAAACTGAAGGCATGACAAGAACAACACCCCAATAGCACTTGGGCACAGCAAACAAAGAGTCTAGGGGACATATCATGACCAGGTTAAAAGTATCAGACATTGTCTGTTGTCAAGGATTGTGAAGAAAATATATGGTAAAATTAATAGACTCCGTAGACAAGTGACAATCCCGACAAAATAAACTAAGACAATAAACTCATCCTTTTTTGTTAAATAAATCTGGGAACAAGAGAGGTAACTCTGCTGTAGCCAGAGACTGAATCAAAATGTTTTATTCCAGATGATGCATGCACCTCCAAGCATTCAGGGTGAAGAAGTCTGTGTTTAATATGCGCTGTCCATAGTTTAGATAAAAGGGGCCGGTATTCAGTCCTAGCCTGTCGTACCTTGAAAGTCATATCCTGAACAATTCTTAACCACTTCCCTTCCTACTGGGTAGCATCCAACTTTCTGGTCTCTCAGAAGATGTGATCTCTGTCCAGAAAATTTAACAATTGAAAAATAATTGAGCAAGGCTTTTCTCCAGGGTTAGGCTTGGGGCACAAGGCTCTGTGCACACTCTCAATGATATATTGCAGGCCACTAGGAGAGGGACCTGCAACTTTAGTGCAGAGTTTTTGTAAGAAGTCCAGAGTGTTGGGATCATCCTCACCCTCAGGTAGACTCAGTAAATCAAGATTATTGCATCTATTGCAACCCTCCAAATCATCTAATTTGTCTTCAATTTTTTGGAGATTCCAATGCAAGGTTACCACTTCAGGTTCCCAATGGGTCTGCCTATCCTCCACGGATGAAATACAAGCTTCTGTGTCCGAGACTCACTGGGTGAGTTCTTTCACAGCAGGTTTAATATCTTTAAAGTCAGCTATCAAGGAGAAGACAGCTTCTTTGAGCGATGTCATTTCCAAGTACAACTGTTCATTTGTGATGGTTGGAGTAGAACTCTTAGCCAGTGATGGAGGTGATGTACAGTCACAGCCAAAGACATGGTCAGATATTTCCTGAAATTTCTGATATTTCTGGAGAATCCTCCTGCTTTCTGTATTTCCACAGTAGGGGCAGCAGAGAGAAACTCTTTAGAAATTTTGCAAGATATCTGGAAATATCTGACCATATCTGTGGCTACTACTGTACTCCCACGAGGATGCTTGGGTTCCAGCACTAAGGCCTGAATATTATCTGCATCATTAGTCAACAGTATCTGACTTTCCTCTTCAGATAAGTGTTCTATCAATTCAGGTTCTATATTTGCAAACAGAGAGATTCCAAAAATAGTAGTGTAAAAATAGAGCCACAGATAGACCAATAGATAGGTTTTTGTAGATGATTTCTGCAGGTTTTGGTGGAGCTCTGAACCAGTGCTGCCGCTCCTTGCTCTGCATCATGTGACTCCTCCAGTGGGGTACTTTAACAAAGAGACTTCATGAAGCAGACAAAATAACTCCCCCAATATCTTAATATCTATGCCGACTTAGAGGAGACAATATGTGAATAAAGCTCCAAAGAAAGGACAGTACTTACTCAAACTGGCAAGACCAAAAATGAACCTCTTAGGGGAAATTACCCCTTAGTTGATTTCCCCCTGTCACTAAAACAGTCCTATATGAAAAAGTGTGGTCATCATAAAGAACAGATTTTACTCCCACTCTGAATCTGGGAGGCACTCAAACACAGCATAGTTTCACCCAAAAATCCAAATCTCCTTACAATCCTTTCCCAGGCTTGGGGGATGTCTTGCTTATGTTCACGTGTGGAGGGAAAAATGAAAGAACAATGCTCCACTGAGTGCAGTAAATTTAATATTTTAATATGAAACAAAGACCTCCCCACCCTAGGCAACAGTGTCATACCTTTTCTCCTTGTAACTAGGCATTTCAGCACATTTTGTGCACCTAATGTCCTCCTTGTCCTTGCAGTCAGTCTCATGCTTCATAGCATTAAATGCAGAAAGCTGTTTACTCAGCCTCCTTCACACATTGGCAGACCTGAGATGCAAACACCATTCAAGAGGCAAACTTTTCTGAGGTACAATGCCTCAGAAGTCTCCATAATGTCATTATTTGAAAACATATTAGATAATGCCACCATACTAACAAACTGGCAAAGTTCTGTTTTCACTCCAGAGCCCAAAGCCCAAACACAGCAGCAACATAGCTGAGGAGAGGGCTCCAGTTTGCCTTCCTTACCTCTCTCACTTCAACTCACTGAGTGTCCGACAGGACGCTGTAATTAACGGATGACAAAAACAGTCATTCAAGGACAGAAACAGAAACCACTCTATGGCTTTCCCAACTCCAAGGGAACCACATTTCCTGAACTGCAAGTTAAAAATAAAGTGGGTTTCATTCACAAAACCCACTGAAACCTTTTTTTGTAATCAGCAGAGAATAGAAACCATGCAGCATGGAGCAGAGCATCACCGTGGCCATTTTGCTGCTCCGCCCCCATGCTTGATAGGAGCTTCCCCTCCCCTACTACCTCTCTTCCTACTGGCTTGACCCCAGGCTCTCCACTTGATACCCAATGTTGTTAGATGTCTCATCATGGTGCACTCTCTCCCCCTCCCCCATAGCTGTGCCCTGGAAGCTCTCACAGGTTATGTATGATTTATTGAGCTTCTCCATAGAGTGCACTGCTAATAATATTGTAGTCTCTGATCTGGTAACATTTTATTATTGCTGCAAACCACTATGAGGTTTTGTACAGTGTTAATAATTCACTCATCCTGTGTGTGTTGAAAACACTGCTGTTCTGACAGAAAGAAATAATTCTATAAAAAGAATTAACTGCAAAAAAAAGAAAAATATGGTGAAGTAATTACACACCTTGGAGGGTCTGTTAGCCAATCAGGTGGCTTCATTCCTCTTGCTAACTTTATCAGTTTACATTTTCATCAGAGGTTTTGTGCACTTCTTCCTCTAAGCTCTGGAATCAGTACCTCAGCGCTCATTTAATTCTGGCAGTTCCTGAGTTGCTTTATGTGACTGATAAAACAGCTATCTTACATAAAGTGACAAGTTTGCCTGATTCTGTCATGTGACAGTGTCATGGAAGAAGTAATTTGTAAAAGTAAAACCGTTCGCAAGATATACCGATCAGAACAATGTCTGGTAAATTTGTAACAAACTGGCATACAGTACTGTATAACTAACAGATTCTAGAAGTTGGTCCAGGGTACAGTGTATTACTCTGTGTTACACCAACAGCTTAATCTGGTTCAAGGTCATTTGGCATTCATCTGTATCCCCCTCCCCCCGGGTGGTGCCTAAAAATAGGCAGAATTTGTCTAGTGCACTTACCCGGTCAACAAAAACTAATTATCTAACTCTCTGGCTTTCTCATTCATTAGTGTTATCAATTCATCAGGTTGTACAATGCTTCTCTGATTTATCATTCTAGATACTGGATTTTGGAATTTCCTGCAGAGTTTAATCTGGATCTGGGTTTGATTCGTCTGATGGAGGAGTTCCGTGAAGAGGCTGGTCAGCTGAATTATGTCGAACACATTAATCTTATTGATATCTCTAGCATGTAAGGACATGTTTCATTCTCATTAAAGCTTGCTAATTCTACAGCATTACTAATTTCATGAAATTCCATATACAGTATTTCTAAACCTTTGGGGGGGCAGAGACATTTGCTGGGATTTGATAAAATTGGAGAAAACCCCAACATTAGACATTCTTACTGATGTGGCAAAATTCCACAAAATGTTTTGCAGCATTCCACTTTGGCAAAACTGTTTTATAGAGTATGGTTAAGTGTTATTGTATATGGATTATCATACACTAAAAATCCTTGTTGTGCATGGGTAAAAGTTGTTGTGCACATCTCAAGGGTCATGACAAAGTTGTTGTGCACAGGTCAACGGTCAAGACAGGTTGTTGTGCACAGTTGAAAGGTCACAACAAATTGCTGTGTATGATTATCTCCTGTTAATCCCCCTGTCAACATAATAACTTATGCTGAATATAGTTATTGAGCCATGAAAGGCAGGTGGGAAGATAGTGGTTTGGCCCCACTTAATACTGTTCTTAAACTGAAATTTTCACTCATGACATTCAGTAAAATCATATGCTATAAAGAAACAAAACATGGCCAACCTTATCCAACTTGGCTCATGTTTCCATCTCACGGTTGAGTCAACATCATACAGAACTTTTCGCTCTTGAGGTCCATATGATGTCATCTCAACTCCTTGATGGAAACACAGCCTCATTGCATATGGTTGCTGATTCATTATTCTCTGTATTTATTGATTGTTTAAAGATCAGAACCTCCATTTTATGTCTCCAGGTCTCCATTCCCCCACCCTAGTGCAGCACCTGAAGGCCACAGGTGGTAGTTCCCTCTGAAACCTCAGCAAACCCACTTGGAAGTCGGTCACAGCGATACACCCCAGGTGTTCCTCCACAGACAATGAGTACAATACTTTAATGCTGTGCCCACCCTCCACCAGTGCAGTTAGTAAAAGACCCATGGTAAATTCCTGGGTCTACCTCACAGCCACCATGCCAGTGAGCCCAGCCCAGAAACTCACTTTTTTCCCATATATGTCTTCTGTGGGCCTCTACTGGTCCCCTTCAAGCAAAGCCTCAAAATCCACTGTATAGCCACTACAATGGCATGGGCCCTGAGATAACCAGCACACATCATTTGGATAGTTGTGGGGATTGTTCCCTGGTTATTGCCCTTTGCTGTCAAGGAGCCCCTGTATATACAGTGCTGTTCACCAGGATCAAGCACTCTGTGTAAGATTTCACAGTTTCTTGCATGACAAATTAGCATAATTGTCATTGGATTACATTGAGTGAATCCAATGAAATCTTTAAAAGGAAGCTGAAGTCTTTTTTTTGTTCAGCCAAGCTTTTGCAGATTGTTAATTCGATATGTTTATGTGCTGATGTATTGCTTGTCTGTTTGGTATTTTTAAATGCTGTTTTTACTGTAATGTGCACTGAATCAAAATGAGACATGCACTATATTAAATAAAATCTGATTGACTGAGTTAGTATCCTGCAGGATATCACAGCAAAAACTATAATAAGAGCAATTGATCCTGGTGGATGGCACTGTAGCACTCAAACATGTAGTGACTCCCCTGTGAAGAAGGTAGTAAACCACCTTCTTTACCCACAGAAGGGTCATTACAGGAGGTAAAACAGGATTGCCTCCCTCCAGGTAAGCAGCAGTCCCAGTGCTCAGGCTGCATGACAGCATAGATTCAGGCTAGCTTCTAAGCCCGACTCACCCATCAGGCTGGACCAAAACCATCACTTTTAGCAGGAAAGCTTTTAGAAGACCCATGTTGTATCCCATTTTATACTTTTCCCTCAGATTATTAACAGTTTTTCACCAGCCCACTGAGTGGCCCCAACCAATGATGACACCAGTACATGCTTTGGTTTGTCTTAAGTACACCTTTAACTAAACATTTCCATGAAGAGGTACATTGTTCAGTTTTAGTTCAGTTTCAGTTTATTGGCAGTAAAATATTCCTTTGAGCAAACTAGTTTACAAGGAGGTCCTGAGCCGATAAGTCATACACATAAGAAAATGTAAAGAAGGCATATACTGTGCTTAGTAAATATAAGTAACATTTTACAGAATACATGAAGAAATACTCAGCATTTGTGTACATCTATATACAGTCAACATTATATACAACTGAACTTCCATGCAGTAGAACTAAGCAGTAGTATATGGTCGAACACAGGGCAGTCACAAAACCAGGTTGCAGGATATAGCAAGAGTCAACTGTAAATAGAGAGGTAGTAGACAGAGTAGGGCAATGAGGAAGAAAGCAGGTAAGAAGGGAGACAGGAAGAAAACAGAATGTGGAGAATGGAGATTGTGAAGGAGGATGTGTGAGGTTTGGAAGGTGAGGGCGATGCAGGGTCAGAAGTGGAAAGAGGTATAAGGTTTAGAGTAACTGTGTCTTAATCAGTGACAAGTGCATGTGTCAGATAAACTGCTGGTAGCTAATTGAACATTGACAAGCTTTGTGCTAATTGTTTGATACTTTTGCTTTCTGTGGGTTTGTTTTGGAAGACAGTTGTATCCAATGATTAGATACAGTGATAGATATTAGAATCTGTAGATTGACAGACAGAGCAACAGACAGACAGACAGACAGATAGCAACAGGCAGATGGATAGATAGACAGAAGGTTCATTGAGTATCTTTTCAAGGGCTCAATGCACTTTATAGAGTAACTTACAAAAGACACACAAACAAGACTCATAACTATACAAACACAAATATTAAACTATATCAAACTTCCAATAAAATGCAGTGCTCATAAATAATGTAAATAAAAAGTCTAGCTGGAGAAGGCCTTTCTAAGTAATTAGCTTTTCAGATGGTATTTGAAAATCCTGATGATGGTGGGAGTATTGATGATAGACCTCAGGAGAGCGGTTCAAAGTTTTGGTGTCAAAACTGCAATAGCACAATACCCTGCTGATCTCAGTCTAAATGTTTTAGTTAGCGTTTCACCTTTTTTAATTCTAGTCCATAGTTTCTGCATCCTTATTTTGATAACCTTGCCCTTGTTATTAGTGTTTTGCAATGGTTGGTTATAACTGAGCAGAAAACTGTCTGTGAAAGCCAGTTGACTATGACATGGTCTGATTATGTAATGAGTATATAAATGTGTGTGCATTTGTTGTGTAATTTATTATGATATAACCATGTTGAGTAATATGCGAGGATGTCATTGTGAACGAGTGTGACATATGACTTAACACCATCTTGTTTATATCATTTTAATAAACAAAAGTGAAATGAGTGAAAATGAATGAATGATGGACGTAGAGACCTTAAGCAGCCTCAAATACTAGAATGCAGTGTTCAACCCCAAAGATGGTCCTCCTAAAGCATGACTAGTGAATCACATAGACAGGAATGGTCCAGCCAGTTCAGAGCCTTATATTTTAACATCAAAAGCTTGAAGTCAGAGCACCATCTTGTAGGAAGCCAGTGCAGCTCAAGGCGAGTTGGAGACGTAAGCTGTTCTCCCATTTTGGGATAGCTGTAAGTGTTACGTAAACAATTTCAGACAGTGGAGTAAATAATAATATTAATAATACAGATTTTTGTGTCTTCAGGGTCTGCCAAGAAACATGCATAAACAAGCAGGGAGTACTAATAAAGTTTATTAGCATGTGACAGAGAAAATCACAAGGGAGGAGGGTTTTTCACCACTCTCCTGAAGAATGTACATAATCTCCAGTATCTGTAGATCTAAGGTGCTCTAAGATCTTGTTTTTTGTGCAATCTCATTCACTCTGCATGTAAAACTAGGTTACAAAAGCCTAAATACTATAGATAACAGCAAAGCAACAGAGATTACCTCCTAGTTACAGATATGAAAAACAATATGTATTGATCCTAAGTCATTCTCCATTGGATGATGACTTAGAAGACAGAATTGCTAATGAGTATCATATAAGACAGAATATGCTTTTATTAGCATTACAGCTTGGACAAAAGAAATGCTGACTGGGCTCTATTACATGTGGCATTTCTTGCTTATGTATAATATAAGACATAACAAAGGATTTCTCTCTGTCAGCTTGCTTAGACAAAGAGAAGTGCTGACAGGGCTCTATTACATGTGGCATATCTGCCTAGCTGTAAAACACACACTACATGTAATTATATGAGAATATACAGTAAGTATACAATAATCACTGATGATCATTCAGAGTCCTCTTATCAGTGATTAGGTAGATTATATATGGAATATATGTAAAAGACAAACATAATGCATTATTGTGAAGTATAATAGGCATGCATGATCTAATCCTATGAAAGGATGTAAACATTTGCATATATGAGCAGCAAAGCACATTCATGGCACTCATGCTTATATGATGGATGCCTAAATCTATATATTAGTGCCCAATAGCAGTATCACAGTATAATAGACCAGGAATACAGTGTGAGGTGTATGCGGGACGATAGGAGCATAACCCAGGCACAACAGTCCCCTCTTTGTTGCCCTAATTGAAAAGTGGCAACACAAGAAAAAGACAATGGTTAGGCACCATTTGTCTACAGGCCCAAGGCCCGAGCCTGATAGAGGAAATTTAACTCATCACAGTGGTGTTTCAGGGATTTGGTTGGTCACAACACAATGTTTAACATTAGCAGAATATACCACCTTGGAGGATGGCATTTTTGAGTTGGTAAGTTGAACAGGACACAAAATGTCAATGTGCACAAGGAGCAACATAAGGAGCCTTGTTGCATTTTGCACCACCTGTAGGTGATGAATCTGGCTTGCAGGCATGTTCTGGTAGAGCGCCTCATAGTAGTTAAGGTATGATGCAGCAACAGCTTGCACAAGAGTCCTGAAGTCACAAGGATCCAGGTAGGGAGTGCAACCTGTGATGATGTTATTCATATGATTGGCTCTGCTCTAAACAGTTGCCAACATCTGGAGGGCAAGGGGGAACAATATGAGGCTGGAAGGGGGATGCTTATAGGAGAGCTGAGAAAATATTTATTTACAGAAAGAAAGGTAGACATCTGGAACAGCCTCCCAGCAGAAGTGGTTGGTACCAAAATGATAACAGATTTCAAACATGCATGGGATAGACACAGGGAACCATGGTAACAGGTCAGGGGATGGAAAAGCAGGAGGTCAATTAGGATCTATGGTAGCACAGTAGGTAGGGACCTTAGGGCAGACTAGGTGGGCCAGGATGTCCTTTTCTGCCAACAGCTTCTATGTTTCTATGTTTTTATCTGAGGAATCATGGTAATGTTACTATCCGGAGCCATACCCAGGTTGGATTCTACCTTCTTTGCTTCAATGTTTAGTCCATTAAAGGTGGGCAGGTTGAAGCAATCATTGAATTGTTCATAGAACTGTAGCCTGTAAAGGGGATTTAGCCCTGGACAGTATCAATGAATTATCAAAATTAGGGGCACAGTTCAATATTTATAATTGTATGTACTGATTGGTAGTAATTACAAAATCAGTTACTCACAATTGTTTTTTTTTTTTTGTTTACCCTTACTATTTGTAGTATAATATAAAGTTAAAATCTACTTCACAGTACAGGATAAGCTGTTTTAATTTTGCCCTGGATTAGCATAAATGAATCACTAATAATTAGGGGCATGGTTTTAAATTTAAAATTGAATGCACTAATTTGTAGTTGTTATGTAATTAGCTTGTTGGTAATTAGATTTTTATTTACCCTTACCATCTAGTAGTATAATACAGAGTTAGAAATTATCTTATCATACAGGATAAAGCTGTTTTAATGTTATGAGGGACATACTGTCCAAATTAACCTAAACATGAAGATTTTACAAAGACTGGGATTCTATGTTTGTATTACACTTGCACTTTATGTAAAATGGACTGGTTCAGACTTAATACAAAATCCTGCTGTGACAGCATTACAAATTAAGAACTATGAAGGTGGGAAATGCTAAAATTGGAGATTCTTTTACACAGTTGGCATGTAATTGAAGGAATGCATTTGGGAAAATACACTTTAGTTTGAAGGGTCGGGGTGATATTTTTCTTTTGGCATGTCCCCCCTTGGCAAACTTAAATTGTTTGATTATTGTACTGACTTTGGGTGGAGACATTGAAAGAAATCCCGGTCCCGATTCCTTAAGTAAGATAAGATTGATTTGTGATATGCTAGAAGTGCAAAAACCAAAATTGACTTACTAAGGACTTGGATATCATCTGAATCCCCAAATTTAGTGTCTCTCACTGAAACTTGGTTAACCCCATAGATTGGAAAAGAGGAGTTAGAAATGCAAGGTTTTTCAAGTTTCAGGTTGGATAAAAAGGGTAAATGTGGAGGGGGTTCTCCTTTATGTGGGATGGGATTTGGGAGAATCTGTAGAAACTTATTCTGGGGTAATTGGTTTAATCGACTGCTTACTGGTTGAGATTATGGAATTCGATCTGGTAGTTGGGGTAATTTATGCACCACCTAAAACAAAAGTAAGTGACTATGAGCAATTGGCTTTGAAGATAAAGGAAAAGTCCATGGGAGAATAATTGGTTCTAACAGAAGATTTTAATGCCCCATGGGGCAATAGTAGAGGTAATACTCTAGGGTCCAGTTTTAAACCTTTGGCAGTCACTCAGTCACTCAGTCTACCAGGAAGACACACCCAAAAAGTCCTGGGAATATACTGGATTTGATTTTTGTTACAACGAAGGTTAACCCTCAGTTAATTTTAATAAATCAACCCATATTGGAAGATCATTGTTCTCTAAGAAGTGAATTTAATTTAGATAGGGGAAACATTCAAATACCAAATTAAAGAGCCCTAAAAATAAAAAAAGAGATCTTTTAAGGGTTATAATAAAGAGCTCTTTATAGCCAAACTAATGGAGGTAAAATGGGATAGATTATTCCTAATGCCCTCTTTAGATCTGGCAATTCAAGAATTCACAAACTGGTATACAGAAGTCTGTGATAAACTAGCTCCTTTTGAGTACAAAGTGCAAAGGAAAAATCATGTTCCATGGATTCCAGAAAAATTAAAAAAGCAGATTAGAATTAAATCTAGACTTGGGAAGAAAGTAAATAGAACTTTGGATCCTTTGGATTGGGCAAATTATGAATCAGTTAGAAATTCTTTGAAACTAAAAATTAGAAAGGCTAAACAAGCCTATTATAAAATTAAGATAAATGAAACCTCTGATTCTAAACAGTATTGGTCCTTGTTAAAATCTTTTGAGGCCCGTGTTCTTCAGAAACCTCAAATTCAAATGATTAAGAATGGTCTCTGTCAGACTCCAATTAAGTCAGTGAATATACTACATGAGTATTTTGTAACCCTCCCAGATATTCCAATTCATACTCCAGTGAGAAGAAAGGCACACTCTAATAATGTTTTTTTTTACCTTTAAATATTCCCAAATTTAGATTCAGGTGTGTCTCCTGTAAACAAGTAAAAGATGAAATTAAGAAATTAAATACACATAAATCATTTGGTTTAGATGGAATTGAGAATAGGTTTTTCAGAGATTCAGTCAGTGTGATTGTGCCTATCCTGGCAAAACTGTTAAATTGGAGTCTGACAGAAGGAATTTTTCCTAAAATGTGGAAGAAAGCAACAATTATTCCAATTTTTAAATCAGGTTTATCGTCTGAACCCACAAATTATAGGGCTATCGCCTTGCTCTCAGCTGTGTCGAAGGTCTTGGAATGGTTGGTACAGCAACATCTTGGAGAATATCTTGAACAACACTCCTTGCTCTCTGCTTACCAGTCAGGTTTTAGGAAGAACCATTCCACTGGTACAGCACTCACCGACCGGGTGGATTTGATTGCATCCCAACTGGAGGGAGGTAGGTTGGTGGGTGCGGTGTTCATGGACCTTTCCATGGCCTTTGACACCATCGATCATGGCCTGCTGTGTGACAGACTTATGGAAATAGGCCTGTCAACAGAAGTAGTGGGATGGTTTTCATCCTATTTACAGGACTGCTTCCAGCAGGTCTGTGTGGACAGTCTCCTCTCTGACAGTGTTTCTTTTCAGATGGGTGTACCCCAAAGATCAATTTTGGGGCCAACTTTATTTTTTAATATATATATAAATGGTGTAGTGGAAGCTGCAAAAAATTATAATCTTAGGCTCTATGCTGATCACACCATTTTGATTGCAAATGGCTTGAATATGGAACAAATGGAAAGAAATCTCCAAGAGGATTTTCTAGCACTTTGTACTTGGATTAAGGAGTCAGGTTTGGTTATGTATTATAAAAAAACTAAATCAATGGTTTTTAGGAAAAAACAAATTGGAAAGATTGCTGCTGCCCCCGATATTAAAATCATGACTGATAATGGTGATCAAATAGCTCAAGATACAATATATAGATATTTGGGTGTCTGGCTGGATGAGAGTCTGATTTTTGACTATCATATAGAAGATATCATAAATAAGGTAAATAAGTGATTGGGAGAATTTAGATGCTCAAAATCATGTTTGAATAAGCAAATGAGACTGGCGGTTGTGAATCAACTTCTACTTCCAGTCTTGGACTATGGAAGTCACGCAAATGATTTTGCTCATAAGAGAAGCTTGACGAAAGTTGATACGATGTACAATAGACTTGTAAGGTTTATATTGGGAAAAGGAACAGGTTCACATCACTGTACTTTGTTTAGTGATCTTGGATGGTTACCCCAACTTTAAAAAGGAAGTTGCAATGGACAAATTTAACTCATAAAGTTCTACATACAAAAAGGCCAACTTACTTATTTGAAAAATTAGAAATAATACACCATCATCATTTATGCCAGACACCCTTATGAGGATTTATTCCTCCAAAATTAATACATAAATATAGCGCTATGCATTTCCCAGCTATTATGTTTCAAATATGGAATTCAATAAATAAAGAATCCATAGTAAATTAGATTGATGGTAAATTATTCATGAAGGAGTTAAAACATAAACTGAGTGTATGTTGTATGTGCAATGATTAGGACATAGATATAATGTTGATGTAAATTATGTTATAAGATATTTGTTATACCTGTTATTGTCTTTGTACTTTATGTTATACTGAAAAGAAGAGGAACATCTATAATATAGAACTTGTCCTAAAGATGTTTTATACCAGCTTGTCCTGTATAAAAATAAAGATTTTTACTACTACTACTACATTGAATGATTATATCAGGTGACTTGAGCCTCAAAGAATCAACCTGGTCTAGTTTGGATTCAGTTCCAGATAGCTAACTGCAGTTCATTCTCTGATATCTGCATAACCCCCCCCCCCCAATACAGATACTGTGTCACCATGACTGGGTGCAAATGAAAGATACAGCAGAGTATCATCTGCATAGCAGTGAAAACATAGGCTGTACTTCACACTACCTAGAAGCAACATACTGTACTGTGTGCAACAATAGAGAAACAATTGCTCCCTGTACTACACCAGACTTGATGGTGACAAGGGAAGATTTAAACACACCCAAAACAACTATCTGCAGGTGCTTCACAAGCAAGGACCTAAACCAGTCAAGGACTGTTCAAGTCAGACCACAAAAACTTCTTAGGGATTGATTATCTCACGATGATCCATGGCATCAAATGCCAATAATGAAAGAAAAGCTAAGTGATGATGGTGATGGCTGAAGAGGAATAAGATATAGTAGCCATCACCTAAATTTGGACTAATTCAAATAGCTTTTAGGACCTCAATTTTCCCCAGGGTGCAATCTCTTCAGAACGGAGAGGGGAAAATAGGAAGGGGAGGAGTAACAGTGTATATGAAGGCAGATATTAGGGTGATGGAGGATGCATCAGTCAAGAAGGAGAAAGAAGTAGAGCCACTCTGGTTTCAGGTGGTGGAAGGAGGGGGAAGGCAGCACAGAACAGTGATAGCACATACAACACCAGGCCAATTAGTGAGAATGGATGAAGCACTGGAGAAAGAGATAAGAAAATTGGCAAGATTAGGTGGAATAGTATTAGTGGGAGATTTCACCCCTCCAGATATAGGTTGGGGGGAACAGGTGGCTAAAAGCAAGAAAGGATAAGTATTTGTGGATGTCACACAGCACTGCTTCCTTACACAGTTGGTAAGTGATGCCACAAGAGGGGCGGAGGTGGTACTTGACTTAGTGTTGTCTAATCTGACATTTTTATGGATGTTAGGGTGGAAGCTCCATTTGGTCAGACTGACTATTGCATTGTGAGATTCACTATGAGGCTCGGGTCCTAACAATTGCCCACTTACACAAGGATTCTAGATTTAAAAAATGGATTTCAGAATAATAGATGAGAAAATATGGGCAGACAGACCAATATACTTTAAAAGGCTGATGAAATCAAGAAGTGGGCAACAGTAAAGGAGGCTATTTTAGAGACAACCCAGGAATGTGTCAGAATTGCAAGAAAATTACGATAAATATGGAAAACTAATACTGTTTGACAGTCAGGTAAAGCAGGCTATTAAGAAAGAAATATGCATTCTGTATTTAAAAGAAAGAGCTGGGTGAGATGACTAAAGAGAGGTGTAAGGAGAAACTGGGTATAAGCTAAAAGATTATCAGGGATGCTAAGGTAAGGTAAAGGCAGAATTAATGCTAGCAGAAAGAGTAAAGAAAAAAATGACAAATCCTTCTTTAGATGTATTGGTGAAGAAAGAAGACAAGCAGAAGAGCAGAATGGATAAGAAAAGACAGTGTTAGTACAATTGATGATAAAGAGATGTTGAGAATACTAAACAAATATTTTTGTTCAATATTAAAAGAGTAGGAAGCAGGCCCACACCCACACAGCAGGAGTAAATTCATGGGTGATGTACAGGACAACTTTGAGACGGGAGCAATTACTGGGAAACTTATACAAAATGGGACTTGGAAACTTAAAAATCATTGAATCACCAGACCCAGATGAGATTTAACCTAGAGTGTTAAAGAAAACAATGCAGGTGTTGGTGGAACTGCTATCAATCCTTTATGGGGACTCAACAACAACAGTTGAAATGCCTTTAGATTGGAGGTGGCTAATGTGGTTCCACTACACAAAGGGTGCAATAAGGAAAATCTGGGTAGCTATAGTCCACTGAGCCTGAGACCAATAGTGAAAAACAGACATTTATCAAGGAGATATTTGCATTCTTGGAGAAAGATGACTTAACCAATAGCAACCAGTATGGGTTCACCAGGGGCCAGTCTTGTCAGACCTACATACTGTAAATTACTTTTTTAATGTAGTGATACAAATACCAGAAGGTGAAAAAAAGAGAGAGAGCACCCACAGCAAGAATCACACATGAAACAGCTTTAAGGGTCTTTCTCCATTTATTTAGTGTAAAATATGCAGCATATCTCACCAGACCAGGTGCATGAAAACAACCGTGACGGGTACACAATGACAGAGTTACAAGCACTTAATGAACTAACGTTATATTCCCCAAGCTCATCAGAGATCAGGGTCTGATGAAGCTTGGGGGAGCCCAATTGAAACATTAGTTTGTTAAGTGGCGCAGCTGTGATGTCATTGTACTGTGAAGGGTCGTTTTCTGCACACTTTGTCTGGTGAGGTATGCTGCACATGTTTTGAACTAAATAAACAAGAAAGACCTTTTAAGGCCATTTCATGTGTGAAGTTCTTGCTGTGGGTGCCTTTTCTCTTTTTTTTTTTTCACTTTCAGTTCTATGTATTGAAATATAGCACTGCAGCATTTGTCCTAGTGGTGAACTAATATTTTTTGGTTTTCTTAGTGACACAAATAGCAGACAAGGGAAAGGTAGCGAATGTGCTATACCTAGATTTTGGCAAGGCATTTGAGTTATGAAGATAAGCCAACTTGGGCTAGGGGATAGGATAACTGGTTGGATCAAAAAATGGTTAACTAAGAGAACCCAGAAGGTGGTCCTAAATGGAAAGATCTCTTTAAACAGGACAATGACTTGTGGAGTACTGCAGGGTTCAGTCCTGGGACCTCTACTGTTCAATATTTATATTGGTGACATATGCAAGGGTATTCAGGGCAAGGTAAGGCTATCTGCAGATGATACAAAGCTCTGTGGGAAGGTTGACAGCTCTGAGGCAGCCATTTTGCTTTAAAATTAAGCAATGGAATCTCTGAACTTCTAAAAGTGCAATTTGAGGGTACAGGACATGAGAAGGCTGAAGAAGTGGTCCAGCATTTGGAAGTTGAAATTCAATCCAAACCAAAAGGGAGATCCTAAACAGTCCCATCCAGGACAATTTTGAAAGGTCCACTGAGATTTACCTAAAAGAGCCATACTGTGATTCCAAAGCAGTAAGATGTACAAATCAACTAGTGAACCAGAAACAGTGTTTGATGTAGTTGATTCAATCGTTTTTATTCATACTGTGACCACCACTTCAAAGCCCGAACATTTTGCTGGCCCATCTGCCAGCTTTTTCAAGGGGAACAGTCCTATGGATTCAAATAAATATAACAGTAATCAGTTCAGAAACATCATATTGCACCAGTACATGAGGCTACACATGTAATACATTTAATTTGCTAAATTAACATTTTCACTTAGATTCATCTGTTCAGGAATTAATTTTATGTTCACTCACCAAGTTTGCTAAATATGTCAAGGTATGCTCACGCAAAACACTTGGTGGAAAACACAGGCTAGTTAAATTCAGTGCTTAAAAGTGCAAGTTACATATAGAAATGAAGAATCTTAGAACAGTTTACTATATTGTTGGTACACCAGTAAAGAGTATGCAGAAGGAAGACAGAGACTTGGGGATGATGATGGGAAATTACCTAAAATCATTTTCTCAGTTCAATAAGGCATACAGGAGGGCTAACCAGATGATGGGATACGTATGGAGAGGGATTATGAGCAGAAGGAGGTCAGTGATACTGACCTGGTGAAGATCAGTTGTTTGGCTGAACCTAGAGAACTGTGTGCAATTCTTGGGCTGTATCTAAGGAAGGGTACAGTTATTAAAAATGGTGCAGGGAAAGGCAACAAAATGATCCATGAACAACAAGATAAAATGTAGGAGGATATACAAAAAAAGTCTTGACAT
This sequence comes from Neoceratodus forsteri, assembly GCA_016271365.2. Classification (NCBI taxonomy): domain Eukaryota; kingdom Metazoa; phylum Chordata; order Ceratodontiformes; family Ceratodontidae; genus Neoceratodus; species Neoceratodus forsteri. The sequence goes on from CM057451.1 coordinate 152,846,066, forward strand.
GTAGTCACTGAAAGATTGACCGAAGAGTTGGGATGTGATAGAGACCACCCAGTTCTTTAAAGGGTTGAACAGAGTGGGCATAGCAAGTTTATTCAGTCTGAAAAACATTATGCCCACTAGAAGGCCCAGTGAAGGACTTTACTGGCAAGGCAAATCAAATGTATTTGTTTGGTGCCCATTCAGAGCTCTGAGCACCATGTAAGCAATAATTGGTTTAGTTTAATTCATTATATTCAGAAAACCTTTGAACTAAAATATCAATTTTTTAAAGGTGTCCACGTCATTTACAGGCAAACACTTTAACAGTACAAAACCATACAAATAAACAATTTCATTTATAATTACAAACCAGCTTATTTGAAAATAAATTTAGTACATATTTTTTAAAAGCATTTAAAGTACTTAAACCAGAAATCTCAGATGGAAGCTAATTCAAAATCTTAGATTCATAAGTTAAAACAGGCCAGGATACATGCAACAACCCTAAAGAAAAACAAACTGACCAAAACCCAGTTCGAAGTAGTCCCAAATGCCAAGTTAAACAAGTGGGATTTTTACAAACCTTTAACATGTTCCAATGTTGAGGTCCCTCTAATAACAGCAGGAAATGAGTTCCACAAAATGGGTGCAACAATGAAGAAGAACCTATCCCTTGACCATTTCATGCAGAAACATGCAGCCACAAGGAGGCCCGCCTCAGAGGAAAGAAGGGGGAGAATGAGTATGTATTCAGTCAGAAGGTCTTTCAGGTAGCCAGGTCCCAGTTGTGCAGGGCTTTGCAGATGAACAAACTTATCTTGAAGCTGATGCACCACCAGACTGGCAACCAATGCAGTTCCCACAAAACCGGCATGATATGCATGGATCATGAGGTCCCTGCCCTCAGCCAGGCTGCTGTGTTTTGCATAAGCTGCAAGTGATGCACCAGTCCTTGCAGATATCCCTAGGTAGAAAGCATTGCAATAATCCATTTGGTAGGTGACAAATGCATGTACAAGAAATTCCAAGTAACAGGGAGCCAGATAGGTTTGAATTCAGGCTATATTACGCAACTGCATGACTGCTGCCTTCAGTGCAGGTCTGTGGGGGGCAGATACACCAGCACCACCAGAGGGGGATAAGGAGTCATGGGCTCATACCTGCCATAGACCACCAGCCACTCCAGCAGTGGTCTGGCAGGTGTCAGGGGCTCTGAGTGCTCTGGGAGTGGTGCATGGTGGATTATACCAGCTCCAGACTGGTCTAACAAGAGGGTCTGTATGCCCATTGGGGGAACATGCAAAATCCTTTTTTACGGAATACTGCAGCACTGTCCCAGTGAAAGTCCCCTTCTGCTATGGTACACTGGTGCAGCTGTTGCAAGAACAGTGCAAGAACAGCAAAAGCATGGTTGGTACAGGCAGTCCCCCCAGTGGTGAAGGGTGCCTTCTAAAATCCAGACTGGTGTAAAGTGCAGGTCAAGGAGCCCTTTGCACCATGTCTTCTTGATGCAAGTCTCTTACACCATTCCCGGTAGTTTTAAAATCAGGCCCCTGATGTTCTAGAGTGAATCTGCTGTCCACAGTGATGCCCACATTTCTTACGTAATCAACTTCTTGTAGTGTAGTACCATTTAATGATTGCAACAAGGCACTATCACAATTCTTCGCTACTCCCCCCCAACAACCTGTTTTCACTAATAACACCTCTGTCTTCGATGAGTTAAGTCTAAGTCTGCTTGAAGCCATCCAGTCTTGGTTCTCAACCAGACTCTCATTTAGCAATGCCATGTGTTGACCCCATCAGGTGCACATAACCAATAGGTCTGGGTATCTTCTGTATAGTGGTGAAAACTCAAACCATATCACCTGATGATCTCCCCAATGGCAACATGTACATGGTGAATAACATGGAAGCTAAAATTGACCCCTGAGGCACCAAACAGCAGAGAGCATCAGTACTTGAGATGTTATGGCCTAATGCCCCCTGCTGTACACTGCCAGACTAGCAGGACTGAAATCACCACATCACTGTGCCAGTGAGTCCCACATAGTGCCTCAGATTGGTCAACGACACTCCATGATCCACTGTGCTAAATGCCAAGGAAAGATATTGCAGTACCAAGATGGAATACTGACCACCAGGAGAAAATCATTAAATGCCATGACTAGTGCGGTCTCTGTGCTATATTGAGATCTAAACCAAGACCAAAATGACTTAACAATTTCATAACATTCCAAACAGTTCTGCAACTGTGTTGCTACTACCTTTCAAATTCCCTTCCATAAAAATGGGAGGATTGACATAGGTCTGTAATTTGGCAGATCCTCAGAGACCAAAGATGGCTTGTTCAGCAGTGGCTTCTCCAGTGCCCTTTTCAGTTCAGTGATGAAAACTCTCACCTGAAGTGAACACCTGATAATCTCAGTGATTATTAGAACCAGGCTTGGACAGAAAACTAAGAGAAAGCTGGCAGGCCCTGGGTCCAACATACAATGTGTATATTGCAGCCCCAAGACCACTTGGGAGGACTGCCCCAAAGTCCACTTACTGTGACAGAGTGCTTACGTTCCTTAGCTGATGAATACTGCCAGCCCTCAAAAGGGCACCTGAGGAGATACCAGCTCTCATTGAGGGCACCTGATATGTGAAAAATTGATTGAACTCATCACATTTTTCTGCAGTAAAAACTCTTTCCAACTAAAGACAGTGAGGATTTAACAGTATTTCCATGGTGCTGAAGATCTGAGCTAGTGAATTTTTCCCATCAGTGATTATGCATGACAGGAACACTGTATTTTTCAATATGATCACCTGCTGATATTTGCCGTAGTTAATAGTCAATGTCAATTCATCCTTGTATGACTTGGATGTGTGCCAGGAATGCTCCAGCCTCTGACTCTTGATCTTCAGCTACCTAAGGTCATCTTTAAACCAAGGTGACCTAGTCAGGACGTTAGGGGCAAGAGAGTTGAAGGCCAACATAAAGGCATTTTTATAGCCCTCCACTACGTTCTGCACACCTCCAGCACATACTGATACCATGTTGAGATTCTGGTTTCTCAAAGGGTAACATCTCACCATCTTCACCAAGGGGGTTTTAAAATGGCAGCTCTTCAAAGGAACTGTATGGTATGATGACCCGACCACCCGACCAAATCAACCTTGTCATTACTAAGACCCAACACAAAGACAAAAATCTAAGGCGTGGCCTTTTTTGGTGAGTGCTGGTGGCAACCGTCAATTCTAGGGCCAATGAAAACATAAACTGGAGGTACAGTTGTCCAAAAAGAGAGTCTTTGTCATTGACATGTATGTTGAAATTGCCCAGCACTAACAAGCTAGATGAGTCTACTACCAGGTCAGCCATGAAACTCTCCAGTTCCTGCAAAAATTGACTCCTGTGTCCCAGTGGAAAGTACACGAGAATGATTTACAACCTGTACCCAGATCCCCTTTAATGGCCACACATTCAAATGAAGTGCTTTCCACCATGGGTTATACCATCAGTCCCAGAGTGTATCTAAAACAAATAGATAGCCCACCCCCCTCCCCACAACCCCACCTTGTGCAGTGCACTACAGAATAATCTGGAGGAATAGGTGCCTTCAGCATGGGGCTAGACTCGTTGCCCATACAGGACTCAATGACGTATACCAGGTCTGCTCTGGGGTCAGCGATAAAATGCTTATATCACCATTTTTATTCCTCAGCTACCTGGTGTAACACAGAACTGCATGAAGGGAGGGGAGCTAGCACAGCCAGCCCTCTCATTTCTTGCTGGACTGTAATCTGGACTCCCCTTGGGATCGGTACCAGACAGGAATGGTCTCTGCCCCAAACTGATCTACGCCCAGGATACCTTCTTGACCTCAGACACCTAATCATGCCCCCTTTCCCTCCTCCACACTGAGCAAGCTGTTGTCTGTCCCTGAAGCATACCCAACCCCCTGCAATGGTGAGTGACCATCACTGACAAGGTGTATTGCCCCCCCCGAGGGACGCAGTACATACACACACACACACGCACACTTAATCCTAGTTCACATACATTCCACAGCCATACACACATGCAGACCAATCATACCATGCTACAGAACAATATAATCTCATTCAACCCTCAGTCATTCCCCGCCTACACTCACATAGCCTCAAATGTTCCCAGACAATTTATGAGAAATGTAATGTGTGTGCAATATACAGTAAGTTCCAGTCCAAGATACAAAAGTCCATAAAACGTGTAGTAGCACATATAAAAACAGCTCAAATAGTCATACAGATTAAGTTCAAATAGTAAATAAGATTGGGATACTTAGTCTTTGCTCCTACCAGAGAACACCTTAACTGTACTTGTCACAGATGAGGTTCTAAGAGCCAGCTCTGCCACTGCTGACTCCTAGAAAAACTTCTGGCTAAGGCAAACAAGGAAAGAATGTGAGCCAGCCTTTTCTCTCTCTCCACCTCTGCCTCCTCCTCTGATAGGCAGTCTCCTGTTCCAGCCTACTCTGCTGGTCCCTTATTCCACCATGCAGGGCACTGACTAGTCCCTACTACCTCGGTTTCTCTGGGATCCAGCACACATAGTGCTTGGCTCAAGCAACATCACTGATGTTCACTCCCATTCAGGCCCTGTGGGATCTTTCAGCTGAGCCACAAACCAGACAAAGGGCATTCTTTAGACTAGAGGCATTGGGTCACTCATCGTACACCTCAGATGTTCCTCTTCTCCCCAACACCCCAGCATCATAGTCAGGTGACTTGAAGTTAATGCAGCACCTGACTGGCAGCGAGTGCAGCTCAAAGAGCACCAGCATCACATTATCACAATGAACATACACTACAGGTGTACAACTAATTACTCATATAGTACCAAAGGAAAGAAACATAGAAATTGATGGCAGAAGGGAACCACAAGATCCATTTAGTCTGCCCGAAATGAGTAACTACCCCCCATCCTTTCTGTAAAATGATACCTTTGTGTCTGTCCGAGGTGTTTTTGAACCTGTTTACCATTTTTGCCTCCACCATTTCCTGGGGCAGGCAATTCCATGGGTCGACCACCCTCTCAGTGAAGGAAAAACTTCCTAACATTGCTCCTGAATTGCCCACCCTTAAGCCTCACATTGTGTCTTCAAGTTCTTTTTTCCTTTTTTTATTGAGATCTTGGATTAACACTTTTGAGCAGAAATCTCTTTCATAGGTTCCACGTCAAGTACGATAGAAACAAGAATGCAGATATGGTCCACAGATACAGATACAGCAAGAAACAATTGAAAACTGTCTCCAGGCATAAATTCTAACAATAGTTACACAGTCTAAGCACGTACAGGGTGCAGAGTGAAAAACAAATGCTAACATTTCACTAGGTAATGGTAACATAACTTGACGCTTGTTTAAAAAGGAGAATTGCACAACTAACAACATAAGCAGATAATTGCATTGTGCCTGAGTCAAAGAAAGAAGGAAGGTCTTGTATCAGTAGAGAGGGACAGGGGAGGGAGGAGGAAAGTGTGGGGAGGGAGAAGGCAAGCAGAGGTGGGGGTAGGATGGGGATCGATAGAAGAGAAAGGGAAGAATAGCTATGTAGTCAAAGTGGATTAAAGGGGGAGGAGGGTTGGGGAAAGGAGAGGTGGAAGAGAGTAGGGAGGAAGAGGTGATGTAGGTAGTGGGGTGATGATGAAGATATATTAAGGTGGTAGGGAGGAAAGAGGTATGGAATGACGGAAGGACAGAAAAGGGAAGAGGAGGTGGAGGGAGTTAGGAGGGAACATAAATAATTTAGGCAGGGTAGAAAGCCCACGAAAGTGTTAACTTGACTGGGGGCCCAAGAAATGGACATGAAGCGTAACATTATACTAAACAATAGAGATCACAGAGATTGCAAGTGGTAGGAGCAAGGTAAAGGCAAATTAGCAGTAGCAGTCATAGGTTGCCAGTGAGATTAGATGCTGCTGGAATTTTTTCTTAAAGGAGCCCAGTAAAGTAGCATTGGTTATGTCAGGAGGCAGGGAGTTGTACCACTGCGGAGCTCTGTATGCAAATGCACGTTGTCCAAAGGCAGTGCAGCACCATGGAATTCTGAAAGCCTGTTTGCCAGAGCTTCTGTTACTGCATGGGTTACGTGCAAGGAAAAGAAGGGCCATTACGCCAGTGGGTATCAGTCCCAAGGTGACTTTTTTGCAAGCAGGCATGATTGGTATTTGAGCCTGCTGTCAAATTGTAACCAGCTAACCTGGGCATAAATATCGCAGGTGTGTGTCAAGCATGTGGCACGAGTAAGAAGGCGGCATGCTTTATTTAAGACCATTTTGATACATCAGAGGGCAATGTCTGTAGCCACACAGTAAATGACAATACCATAGTCCACGAAAGAGACCACAGAACTGTGGATGGCCGTGTTCAGTACTTCTGGAGTGAGATTATGTTTGTTCATGTATAGAACTCCTAAATGCTGGTTAATAGCTTTGGCTGTTCAGTTCATGTGCTGGGTGAAAGATAAGGTAGAGTCAATAGTCATACCCAGGTACTTGAAATGGGGAACCAGTTTAAGAGGGGAGCCAGTGACATTGATTATGGTAAGCTGGAAGGTTTTGTGTCTGCTTTGGGTGGCCAAAATCAACATTGCCTTAGTCTTGTTATAATTAAGGATAAGCTTATTATCCAAAACCACTTCTCTGCAGATGTGAAGGACTGCTGAAGTTGGTCCTGGAGAAGGTGCAGGTCCATGTTGCTGGTAAAAAGTACAGCATCATCAGCATATAGAAGTATGTGGTCGCAGCAAGCACCTGGTAGTGAACTGAGGAAGATGCTAAAAAGCAATGGACCAAGACAGATCTATGTCTATATGTATTGTTTAAGTTTGTTTTTTCTGATGTGCAGCCTTTGTAAATGAGTACCTGGCTCAAAGGTTGTAATCCTAAGGGCTGCTAAATAAAATAAATAAATAGATCCCTGCAGGACTCCAGAGCATACAGGCCAAATATTGGACAGGGCATTACCAATTTTTACCTGCTGCGTTCGGCTGCTTAAGTAGCTGGAGAACCAGCTTGTAGTGTCAGAGGAAAGACCAATGGAGGAGAGTTGTCTGATGAGATCATGGTTGACAGTGTCAAATGCCTTGGTAAGGTCTATGAACGTTGCCCCTACCAAAAGTCCTTGTTCCAGAGAGTTACTGATAAAGCCTGTAAACTCCGGGAGCGCAGTGATGGTACTATGCTCACGCCTGAATCCATGGTGTTGGGGACATTGGAGTTGGTAGTTATCCAGATATCTGTATGAGTTGGTTGGCCACAATGCGCCCCAGGGCCTCAGAGATCAGGGGAAGAATAGAGATCGGGTGGTAATTTCCTTGCAGTGCTCAGTCACCACTCTTGTGTACCACTGCTGATTTTCAAAGATATGGAAATTGTGACTGAGAGAGTGACAGGTTGATTATTTTGGTAAGAGGTATGAGGATTTCCTTGAGGGTAAGGGCAACAAACTTAAAGTCCAAGGAGTCCGCGCTAAATCTAGCTTTTCCTAATACCTTCTTAAGATAACATCTAGCTTCATTTATAGACACTGCTTTGAAGTAAAATGGTGAGTGGTCTCAGGGCAGGTTCTGGACTGCAGTGTTCATACCTTAGAAGGTAACCACAAAGTAGTCTGGGGGAAGAATGTTGCTAAGGTCTATAAATGCTTTGTTGAAAGCATTTACGATGGCTTTTAGGTCCATGGTAGGGGTACTATTGATGTTCAGCATGTTCGGGGTAGTTTTGGGGTCTTTACCAGTGATGTCTTGGATGTTCTTCCAGAACATCCTGCTATTGTTCCAGGTGGTAGAAAGGGCTTCTTTGAAATACTGGCTTTTAGCAGAATGGATAGCATGGGAACACTCATTTCTCGTTGCTTTGTACCTCTGTAGGTTAGCTTGTGTCCCCAGCACTCGAGAGATGTGTCAGAGGTGATCCCTGTGTTTTAGTAGATCAGGAAGAGGGGTGATCCAGGGATTATGGGTTCCCTTGATTTTTGTAGTTTTGAAGGGGGCATGCTTACCGCAGGTTGCATTAAAGAGGTCAATGAAGAGTTCAAATGCAGTGTCGACATTGCTGGCTGTATATACATTAGACCAATCAGTGGTCCTCAGGTCAACTTTCAGTAGCTCAAGGTGTCCCGGAAAGAGGACCTGGCTAGTGACAATTCTGGCAGGTGGCTTGCGGTAGTTATTGGACCAGTAAAGCTTGTCAGGGGAGTGATCACTAATGCAGTCAGATATTACAGAGGTGCCTCTGATATTATCTGGCAGGTTAGATAGCACCCAGTCCAGTAAGGTATTGGTCCCAGTTTTGTAGTTCCTCCTGGTTGGGGCTTCTACAACCTGGGAAAGGTGCATAGCAGATAATGTGTCCTTGGCATCAGTGGCGTTAGGGAAGAGCCAGTTTATATTAAATTCTCCAAGCATTAGAAATTCTGAGCGAAGGCTCATCTCTCTTAAGGTGTTTATGAATGACGCAAAGCCAGGTTTAGTGTGCCTTGGAGGGATGTAAACAGAAAGCATGGTGAGTGTTTTATTGTGTGCACTGAGAAGCAATTTAACAGCCAGCATTGGGATTAAATCACCACAACCTGGAGTGGGGATCCCCAGGCCCTGCAAAGTGTCCTTTACATAGATCACACTGAGAAATGTGATTACTGTGTAGCCAGGAAGCAGGATTGCTGCATCAGGGACATTAGGAGTGAGCCAAGTTTCTACTACTGAGAGTACGTCTGGATTATGTATGGTGGTCCATAATTGTAGTCTGTCAAGTTTTCGAAGAAGGCTGCAAATGTTTAGTGACGCCACCTTTGGACCACCAATATTTCTTGATGAGCGATTTGAGCAGTGGGGAGGTCCAGGATTATGATGTATATGGCCCAAGAGCAATACAAGCAGCACTATTAATCTTTTCAGATAGTCCTTAAATAGTTTTTTGGAGCTGGCGTGTAACCTGCGGTTAGCGTGGTGTCACATGGAGGTTCCCTGCTTAAAGGAGATTTGATTCAGTGTTTGTGGAATAGCAATGGGTATATGGTGCTTATGTAACTTGTAGTACTTTTTGTGGCTTAACTCTATTTCTACCCTTGAGTAGTAGGTCTGGAGGTAGGAATTTGTAGGGAATAGAAGGCCCAGGAACAAGGGTGAGAAGAGCACCAGAGAAGGAGGAGGAGGAGGGGATGGTGGTGAATGAAAAATACACCCTTAGCAAGGGAGGTGCGTTTAGTGGAGGGCTTAAGTAGAGGTTGTGGCAGGAGCTATTCCCTACATTGAACCATGTGCTAAGCCCTCCCATTCAATGTTTGTGGAATAGCACTGGGGTATATAGTGTTTGTGTAACTTGTAGTACTTTTTGTGGCTTAACTCTATGCCCACCCTTGAATAGTAGGTATGTAGGTAGGAATCTGTAGGGAATAGAAGGCTCAAAAAGAGACTTCTTCCAACTCATGGAGAGTATGACCCCCTGGCACTCAGGAGAGGAAAAAACCCCAGGTGGTGGAAACCTCTGAAAACCCATGGCTGGTTGTCTGCCCATCCTCTGGGCTTGGTAAAAGGAGAAGGACCTAAGTTCTAATAACCATAGCTAATTTAAGGCAGGTGATCTTCTTGGAGGGATGATGGTCCATCCTTGATCCATGGACGATGCAGATTGAATGGTGAACCTGAGGTTGAAGAACTGGTCTTTTCTGCAGGAGCGGTATAATCCTGAGTGTGAAGCAGATCCAGTTGAAGAAGGATGAATGAAGTCCAGATATCTGAGGTGATGAAGGATGCTTGTCCATAGGGGGTTGCATGGACATAAAGAACAGAGAGAGAATGGATTGATCGAAAATTGCTGGACAGTGGAGGATGGACGTGCTGTGATATAAGAAGTCATAGGTAAATGAACACATTTGAGTAAGGATTGAGTTTCAAGGTAAGGTCTGGAGGCAAGGAATTCAGTAGTGAGTGAGGAGTCACTAAGAGAGCTTCCGTGAAGTGAGAATTGAGTAGAAGAGACTCTTTGACTGCCTTGGAGATGATGGTCCATCCTCGATCCATGGGTGATGCAGATTGACTGATGATTCTGAGGATGATGGGTTGGTCTTTTCTGAAGAAACAGTAGAATCATAAGTGTGGAGCAGATCCAGTTGAAGAAGGGTGAATGGAGTCTGGATTTCCAAGGGGATGAAGGATGTATGTCCAAAAGGATTGGAATGGTGTAATGAGCCGGGTGAGCATAATTTGATCGATATGCTACCAGACAGTGAACGGTGGAAATTGCAATGATTTTTGCAGTCATAGGTAAATGATCTGACCTGTGTAAGGTTTGACTGCCGAGGTAAAGACTGGAGGCAAAGAATGTAGCAGTGAGCAATGAGTAGCTAAGTAGGCAGCTGTACAATAGAAATAAGTAGAAGACAGTCTGTGCATGCCTGATAGGAGGACTGCCTCATGTGATTAGTAGACAAATAGAGGAAGATTTGCAGATGCAGTCCCGATGGCAATCGAATAAGTATAGAGACTGATCGGAAGTTCAGTTTAAGGAATGTATGACTTACTTGGGCATGATGTTGTAACTATACTTGTATATGCTTGGCTGGTACTCTGGCTGAAGTAAATACTGGTATTTCTGCAGCATGATGTCCATGAGATGCACTGTAGTGGTTATGGTTGGTTAGATTTACAGGTAATCTGATGCCTAAGTGCTTGAGAGATGCTTGGAGGTGGGTACATTGAAGAGTCTATAGGCTTAATGGTTGCAGATTTCCGTATGGAAATAGGAAAAGCCTGTTCTCAGTGATAGACTTTACTGGAGAGATTAATGTAGATATTTTGTGGAGGAGAGGTTGGAAGGGTGATTAACTCATCTGAAGATACTAGATGAAGAAGTGTGGATGACTGTATGAGGAATGATGACATCCGGGAGTCAAAAACAATGGTTAGGATTGTGTGGCATTCGTAAGCAGCTAGGCGGTGGAGATCCAATGATGAGTAATCTGAAAGCAGCTGGGCAGGTCTTCGAACAAGCATAGTCTGTTGAGGATGTAAGAGTCTAATAACATAGTCAGCAAATTTGATGATGGTAGAAAGCTGCAGACTGAAAGTAGGTGATGTCTGAGGTGCCTTGATGCATTTTGCGAGTCCCGGGATCCAAGGGAGCATTGATGGAGAGTAAGTCGGAGCATAACAGAAGAAGTTACTGCCTTACCGTGTAGGAGGATAGCCTGTGAGGCATGGTAGATGGGAAAGTCCATGAAGAATAAATGGGTAAAATTCGTAGGGAGTATCCAATATAGAGAGACATGTAGGTTTCCAGTGTCCAGGCAAAGGAGAGTCCAAAATGATCTAGGGGAGCTGATTGGGTAGTATGGAAAACATTACATTAACGTAAGAGTTTCTAAAGCAGGTTGCCAAGGACTGCATGCTAGAAGTAGATTCCTCAAGTAAAATGAACAGAGTGCTATCGAGTAGCAGATGGAAGCTGTAAGGATGGCTAGAGTAGGAATATGCAATGAATAAATGAGGGTAGAAGTTGCCTGAGTAGGAATATTGGTCAGGGAAATGGTAGGATGCCCAAAAGAGCCACAGCACACAGAACGAAGCCCCAAGCCAGCAAGGTGGAGATGGAAATCCCACAGGACTGAAAGACTGAACCAAGATGGTGCTGAGGTGAATGAAGCTGGATGGCATACTGTGCTGGAAGGAACAGGACTGCCACTACCTCAGAGGTTGTCAAGAAAGAGGAGTGGTTGGACCCCGGTGGGCTCAGGGAGGATGAGGGTGGAAGAACAGAGGCACATCCCTCCAGTTGTGCCTCTCCACATTCATTCACCATCTGGCGGAGCATGGTTCCTCTATGGAGGCACCCGCAGTGGAGACCAAGGAGGATGCTGGGAACCTCCACAATGGAGACCCACAGGAGGGTGGCACAGGACCCCACAGGGGAAAAAAACAACTCCTGGTGGGGGACTCAATTGTTAGGGGGATAGAACTGGGTGGGGGAGGAGGGAGGGAAAGGGAGGTATGGTGCCTGCCCGGCGCCATGGCTTGGAGGGATAGGAAATGAATCCTCAGGATCGTGGGAGCAGCTACAAGGGGAAGTGAGCTGGATGTCATTGTTCACCTAAGGACAAATGACTTGGCTGAGAATGGGATCAGAGCAGTGAAACAGGAGTTTGTGGAGTTGGGGAGGGGCCTTAGACAAGTAGCACACATTGTAACTTTCTCAGAAGAGCTACCTGTCTATGGCATGGATGAGACTAGGGTACTCCGCACCATGGAATTCAATGACTGGCTGAAAAACTGGTGCAGAGCTCAGGAATTTGGCTTCACTGGGGACTGGGGCTCCACCTGGAGTGATGCAGGCCTATACTGGCACGACTGTCTATATCTATCCAGGAGGGGAACCAGGATCCTAGGTGATAGGTTTAAATGCTTAATTGTCAAGCATTTAAACTAGCCAAGAGGGGAGACACTGAAAAGGAAAAGGGAAATCCTATCCCCCACAAAAAATCAGGGTAGTTAGTGAGGTAAACACCAAGACAGAGCAGTCAATAGGGAGAAGAGCAGGGGTAAATGGAGAAAAAGACAAAGGCAGAGGGGGAGTGGCTTAGCCTCTGACTGTGATGGCAGCTTAGTTGCTCTGCTCCCTCACTGTGGGACAGAATCGTTAATCATCCAGCACAAAAGGGGGCTTTGAACACCATATATCTCTACCGAATCAGAAGAGGGACTTACCTGTAGCATTTTGGAATCCTTCATTTCTTCAATCAACAGAGATTTAGCCCAGAATTCTGATCCTTCCTAGCTCTAAGGCCTACAGGATGGCCTCCTCGGCCCCATCATCAGCAGAATCTACAAAAATTGAGCAAATGTTCAGCCAGCTGCTTGCTCAACTGGCACAAATGACAACTGCCATGAATACAAATACTCAAACTTTGCATGCCATAGAAACTCGTCTTTTCCAGACTGAACGACATCTCAAGGCCCACGATGCTGCCATTCAGGACCTCACCGTAACCACTAGAGAACAGGCCCACAGCATCCTCATGCTCCAAAACAAAGAAGACCTGGAGAACCGCAGTCAGCTAAATAATCTGCATTTTCTCGGCTTCCCGGAGGGGGCTGAACAGCGGGATGCTACCTCTTTCTTGCAAGAAGTGCTGCCTAACATCCTGGGGTTGGCTCCTGCACCCACCCTACACATTGAATGGGTCCACTGCACGCTAGCCCCGGCACCAAAACTAGGGGAGTGCCCAAGCCTGATTCTGGCCTATTTTCTCGATTTCAAACAGAAAGAGCTAATCAGCAATGCAACCAGGGAGAAAGGCGCAATCGCTTGTAAGGGACATAGAATCCAAATTTACCAAGACTACTCGAGTGAGCTCTCGTTGCAGCGTAAAGCTTATTCTGACTGCCGACGCATCCTGCATGCCCATCAGGTTTCTTTTTCTCTATGCTACCCGGCGACTATGCGGATAATCATGAATGGGTCTCAAATCCTGTTTTCTACCCCGGAGAGCCTTATGGATTTCTTGCGACAAGAATTCCTCCAAGACTTCCGGGACCCTGACTTGTTCAGCTACTCGAGGAACACTTCCGATATGAGCTATGATATGGAAGCCTCTCCCGGATCGCCGATTCAGTTGCTGGGCCCTCCAGTCCATAGATTCGATGCCTCTCTTCCTCCCTGAACCAGGAAGCACCGGGCCCCACAACGCAATGAAAGGAGGCAGCATCCGATAGATCAGCAACATACAGGGGAGCCTCTTTTCTCTAATTCAGATGTCCTGCTACAGTATCACTCACCAAATAAGTTTACCCCACTTCTCAACCTGGAAGAAGCGACTCAGGAGGTGGATGCTCATTCAGACCCCTGTACATCAGAGCTTGAGCAGAAATCCTGGGCTGCAGTGGTGGCAGATGGTGCCCCGTTAGCTCAAGACTTGTCGTGGTTCCAGGAATCTGCTGCTCATTCTCCTAAGAAGTCACAAGATCGAGAGACTGCGGAGTCTAATACACCACCATGAGGAGCCAGATAAGTGATGTGCTCATTTTCCTTTCTCGGGCTATGGTGGGTTAAATCGGGGGCTACAGGTGCTGTCTCTATGCCTACCCCCCCCCCCCATCCAGCTTCTTTTTTATTTTGGGTTTAGGCCCAGAGTTGCCCATGCCTGTTAAATGGCCCTGAAAGGCTTAAGAAAATACAAATGTACTGGCCTTGCATGTCACATGCCAAATGGTCTTTGAACATGCTGCTACTGCATCCAGGGACTCACTGAGTATTGTACTGCTCACACTGGAGAGTCTTAAGTGATGATATGCTCGAATGTGCCATAGCTGACTGTTTTTTCTGTTCTTTATGTTGCTGCTCCGCATTTGTGTTTTCTGTACCTTATTGCTTCATAATGTGTACTCCCCAGGGGCCATGTGGCCCTTGTTAATACGCAGCCCTCCCTCTTCATGTTTTTTTTTTCACCCCTGTCATTAATGGGTGCTTCCTATGATTATAACACCTCTCCTCATCTTCTCTCCCTACAGAGGCCACATTACTCTATTCCTACATGCCCTATGTGTTTATACACCCCAGAGAGCTCCCTGCCTTCAGGCAGAGGGGTTTCTACCACCCTCCTGTAATCCAGCTCTGGGCCTCTCCCATCAGCTAACACTAGGGATTGAGAAGCGAGCTCTGTGCTCCCCCCAACCCCTGGCTGTGAGACCTCTATTACTGTCTCCTATATTCGTGCTCTGTTGAGAAAGGAACACACTTTCTTCTCTTCCTTTTTTTTTTCTCCTATGGATGGGCTGCAAGGTAAGAGTAATGTTTTGACTAAAATGTAGGGCTACACTCTCACTATATATGGGACCGTGGGTAGTGATTCTTGTTTCCCTCTCATGCCCCCTGCACTGCTACACCCTTTCCACAGGAGGGCGAGGAGTGATAAGCTGCCAGAGGCTAACACTCAGTAATGTTTAGTTGACCTTGGCTTGCTTACTCGCTTCTCATACCCACCCAGTGTGGAGGAGATGGGTGGCCTTGGCAGGTAGTCTGCCAGTTTTACTGTCTCCTTCAATATCTAGGATATCACAAGTTGCTTGCTTTTCTTGTAAATAGTTGGTTGACAGTTCGGGTGCTTTGCCCGGTTAGATGTTGCTTGCTAGCTTACATTTGGGTATCGTCATGGGGTTTCATTATCTGAGGCTATGCATGGTATACTTGTTTTTCCCTGCAGGGTTCTACTAGGAGTTTTCTGTGGGACTGGGCAGCTCTGCCCTCAGCCTTGCCTCAGTATACGAGTATGACCCTTTCTTGCACTAGTACTATCCCACATGAACATGGGTGATCTCCATGCGTACACCTGCAACGCGCGGGATTTAAACACCCCGGTTAAATGTAAACAGGTGTTGTCTCATCACTAGAGGCTGAGGGCAATGCTGGCCTTCCTGCAGGAAACTAAATTAACTAAGCAGGACCATGCTGCATTGGTTAGAGACTGGGTCGAGCAAGTCTTTTCGGCTTCCCCTCCATCTAAGAAACGAGGGGTAGCTATACTACTCCATAAATCCCTCACATGGTCTCCCTTCCAGATTCAAATAGACCCTCAGGGCAGATGGGTCCTGGTTCTGGTCAACACCCCAGAGGGCCCTCTCCTACTGGGCTGTATATACACACCAAACAAACACATCCCAGCTTTCTTTCATACGGTGGCCCAAGAGCTTAGCTCTATTGCTCCAATCTCTACACCGACCATTTTAGGAGGTGACTTTAATCTTGCCCTGGTGTCTCAAGTGGAGCGTAGCTCCTCATCAGCTGGGCAACACCCCAAAGTCCGTCTCGCCCTCCAGTAGTTAATGGCTGAGCTGGGCCTGACCAATATCTGGAGAACTTTTCACCCTAGGGAGAGGGATCTTTCTTATACGTCACCGGTACATGGGTCACACAGGCACCTGGATCTATGGTTGGTGTCGGCTGTGAATTGCCAGAAGGCAGTGGACTCAGTAATAATGCCCAAAATTATCTACGACCATGCCCCTGTCCACCTACACCTCCTATGGGGCCCACCCTCCACACTGGCCTCATCATGGAAACTAGACCCTCTTCTTCTCAAAGACCCCGATTTCACTCAGTGGGTAACGTCTGAGGTAGTTCTTTTCCTGATAGAGAACCCACCTCAGGACACCTCTCTGGGTATTTGGTGGGAGGCACTAAAGGCCACTCTGTGAGGTGCAATAATGGGATATGTGTCTAGACACCGTAAGCAGCGTGAACACCATCTGAACTCCTTAGAATTACACTTGAAAGCTCTAGAGTCCCAAGCCAAACAACTTGCCACCTTACAGTCACACTCGGCACTGAGTAATGAAATTCTAATGACTTGTTTGGAGATTAATTACCTCCTCTCACACAAAGCGGAGATTGCCATACTGAAGGTACGCCACAAATTCTGGGAGGGGGGAGAAAAAGCCTGCAAGCTGCTTGCCTATCACTTGCACAAGCAGCAGGCAGATTGCCATATTTCTGAGCTGAAGGACCAGCTGGGGGCTATTCAAACTGACCCCTGTTCAATAAACACTATCATGACACAGTTCTATTCAGACCTTTACACTTCAACCAGAGGACAGGATGCTTGCTCAGCAAAGCCTTTCCTTTCCTCCCTTCAACTCCCCGCCCTCTCACCCTCCCAAATTGTGGACTTAGACAGGCCAATGTCAGCATCTGAGGTGGTGGAGGCCATTAAAATGCTGAACTCTGGCAAAGCTCCAGGAGGCAATGGATTTCCCATAGAGATCTGGCAACTTCTTATCCCCCATATTGCCCCCCTTCTTTCTTCTGTATATAATGAGACCCTGGAAAAGGGCACTTTTCCCATATCCCTACGAGAAGCAATCATTACAGTTTTCTCCAAAAAAGGTAAGGATCTCACACTCCGTGCGAGCTACCCCCCAATATCACTTATCAATATCGATAGTAAAATCTTCGCTAAGATCCTGACCTCGAGACTAAACCCTCTTCTTCATTATCTCATGCACCCCTCACAGGTAGATTTTGTCCTGGGACACTTTAGTTGAGACCATATTAGTTCTCTCTTCAGTATTATTTATCATGCCCAGGCCCTTCCATCCCCTACAGCGGCTGTGGCCATAGACTTCAAGAAAGCCTTTGATTCCCTGGAATGGGACTATCTAGGACAAGTGCTACTGCACTTTGGTTTTGGGGTTCATTTTTGGGGCTGGATACAAGCACTTTATCAGCAGGCTTTGGCCTGTGTTCGCACTAACATGGAGACATTTGCGTACTTCCTGCTGGGTAGAGGTACTCGATAAGGCTGTCCCTTATCCCCTTTCCTTTTCATCTTAGCTATAGAACCACTGGCAGTGGCTATTAGGCAACATTCCATCATTCAAGGAATCCAAATAGGGCCACATATTTACACTACCTTTATGCATGCAGAGGACCTGCTGGTCCCAGTGAAAGACGTGAGAGCGTCTCTCCCGGCACTCCTCTCCCTTCTGATGGACTTTGCAGCCCTCTCAGGCCTTAGGATGAACAAATCAAAAACAGAAATACTCCCTTTGAACCCCAAGTGCACTCATGATATGGTGGCTCTGCTGGGGCTCAAATGGGCCAGTGGCTCTCTGGTCTACCTCAGCATTCACATTTCCACAGACCTTACCAAAATTTGGGACCTCAACTTATCTCTGCTAGTTGCCGAACTCAATACCGAGCCAGATAGGTGGAAAATGCTCCACCTTACTCTACCTGGCAAAATCTCGGCCCTTAAAATGATCTCTACCTAAGCTGCTGTATCCTCTCTCCCATATCTCTTTGACTCCTCCTGTCAAGTGGCTCCATCTCATTGACTCAATTATTGGCAATTTCATTTGGGAAATAAAAGACCCAGATATAGTAGAAACAAATTGCTCTCCCACTGAAAGCAGGGAGGCTAGGGCCTGCCATGGCTTGAAGGCTATGCATGGGCTTACTCCTCATCCCAGACTCTGAAATTGTCCTCAACCATATCCCCTGAATCACTGCAATGGCTCTCTATGGAAAAGTTACTGTCTCAGGTACACAGCATACCTCTTCTGCTATACAATTCTCTTCCCAAATCCATGCGACATCACCCTACGATTGCCCCAGCGGTTAAAATCTGGGGTAAAATTCATGTCAGAATTGAATCCAATCCCAGGCCTATCTCATACACTCCCAATTTTAAGAATGCCCACATTCTGGTGGGGAAAAAAAAACATATTGTGGCCCCAATGGGAAAGCAAGATTATTATGATACTGGCGGATGTTATGGAGGACGATGGACATAGGATACAATCCTTCCAAGACCTTGCCAAATGTAAAGGACTAGGGAAAGAAGCTTTCTGGAGGTACTTACAGCTGCGCAGCTCTTTGTCAGATTACATGTGCACACACTCATCTAGCTCAACAAGCTTTCATATGTTGGGAACCTGGCTCCAGCTGACCAAAGGCCATGCTAGTAAGATCTATATTGCCCTCCAGGAAAGTGTTCCATCACAATCTGACCAGTCCAAGCAAAAATGGGAGAGGGCCCTGGGTTTGTAGCTGGATGAGGCCAGCTGGAACATATGCTGGAAACTTGCCCATGTTAGCTACCCAGACGTGTGAAGTAGACTCATCCAAAACAAAATACTGTACCACTGGTATAGAACACCAGATGCTCTGTACAAAGCTAAGCTCACAGATAACAATCTGTGCTGGAGATGTAACTTACATGTAGGGGATCTATGCCATATTCTCTGGCATTGCTCTTTGCTGTCTTCATTTTGGCAACAAGTAGGCCAACTGGCTTCTCAAACCCTTGGCTACACAATTCAACCAGACCCACTGGTTTGGATTCTGGGTCTTCCTCCTCAAGGCACTCGTTTGAAAGGCCAGCATCTTCACTGGCTAGCCTTATTAAGCATCTCTGCCAAATGAGTCACCCTGTGCCGCTGGAGGTCTATGGAAATCCCTTCTATCTCAGAGCTTTATCAGGGACTTGGGCAGCTGGCCTTACTGGGCCGCATGTCTCATGCCATAAGTAACAAATTAGCTGTCCACTTTGCCTGCTGGACCCCCTTTCTTGCCTACCTGAAGCCTCGGACAGGCATTGGATGAGGACAAGTGGTCCCCCTCTGTTACTCCCTTCAATTTGCTCCTCAAGTTTCCTTCCATGCAGGAAACCAGATTATCCATGCTATCTATTGTTAATGCTCTATTACTAGCACGGTACCCATGATATAGTTATACCCATTGTGTTTGCTCTCTCTTTTCTTTGTTTACCTATTGTTGTTCTCCTAGCTATCACTGACATATTGTATGTAGCAGAGAGCTTGTAATTTAGGTAGCCCACACTTCTCACAGGTAGTTACTAAGGACACTCGGGCTAATTCGTAATTTTCTCCTTATTTGCCCATGCTTGTGATCACACGGGGTGCTAATCCCTTGTGAGCAGTCTTGAGGCTCCTTGGTTTTACTGTATATGTATCACTGCTATTGAACTATGGCGCTTAAGCTCTATACCTGCACAGTGACTTTATTTTTTCTCCCTGTTGCTATGTCAGTCCGATGTTTTTTTTTTTTTTGCTCCTTTTGTGTATATTTTGTGATTATGCCTGTCTATATGTTATGTTGAAAAACTCAATAAAAACTGTTAAATGAAAAAGACAAAGGCAGTAAGGACTGGGATGGGGCAAAAAGAAATAAGGCCATAAAAAAATGGAGGGTAATGAGTACCAATGCCCGTAGTCTAGGTAAAAAGCTCCCCAAAATGGTGGCCTTGGTGGAAGAGGGATGCCTGGATATCATGGCAGTCACAGAAACATGGTACACAGAGAACCATGACTGGGATGTCAACATACCAGGGTACACAATCTACAGGAGGGACAGGGAAGGAAGAAGAGAAGGGGAGGAGTAGCTCTCTATGTATGAGAAGGGATCAAAGCAACAGAACTAAAGGGTAAACAGGGAGGAGAGGAGGCACTGTGGGTCACCCCGGAGACCGGAAATGGCACCACAATCCACACAGGGGTTGTATACAGACCCCCGTCTCAGGGGGAGGAAATGGACAAGGAAATGATAGAAGGCATCCTTAGGATGGCAGAAAAAAGGGGAGATATTGATGATGGAGAACCTGAATATGTCAGGTGTTAACTGGAGCACCTTTGCTGCAGCCACATCCGAGAACAGAGCCATTCTTGATGCCCTACAGGGGGCATGCCTCAGACAGCTAGTTTTGGAACCCACTCAGGAGGCAGCAATCTTAGACCTGGTACTCTCAAATAGGGATGGAGAAAGGATCTCCGATCTTGAAGTGGGCAGCCATCTGGGAACAAGCAACCACCAAACAGTGTGGTTCATGATAAACTTAGCTGTAGAGTGAAGCCATACAAAAGTGAAGGTACTGGACTTCAGGAGGGCTGATTTTGTCAAAATGGGAGAGTGCCTCAGAAAAGCACTAGCAAATAGACAAGAAGGTGGGGTGGAGCAACAATGTGGAAACATCAAAACCGCTATCACAGAGGCAACAAACCTTTGTATGAAGCAAATAAACAAACCAAAATGAAAGAAAAAAACCACTATGGTTCTCAAAAGAAGTGATGGGGAAGGTTAGGGAGCAAAAGATAGAATTCAGGAAGTAAAAGGAAACACAGAAAGAGCAGGACAGATAACTGTACTAGTTAAAGCAGAAGGAAGCAGGGAAGGCAGTCAGAAAAGCAAAGGCCCAAACCAAGGAAAAGATAGCCAACTTGGCTAAGAAGGGGGATAAAACCTTTTATAGGTACATTAGGGAGCAAAGAAAGACTAAGGCAGGGATACTGAGGCTGAATAAAGAGGAAGGTGGTTGGGCAGAGAGCGACAGTGAAAAAGCAGGGATACTGAATGAATACTTCTGCTCAGTATTCACAATGGAAGAGCAGGGGGAGATACCTAATCCAGTCAATAGAAGCACTCTGGATAGGGGAGTTGATATTAGTCCTTTCACAGAAGAAAGGGTTCTGAAAGAACTCTTAGAACTGAAGGTGGCTAAAGCAATGGGGCCTGATGGGATTCACCCCAGAATTCTAAAAGAACTAAGGGAAGAACTAGTAACTCTATTGACTACCCTTTTTAATAAATCATGGGAGGATGGTGCGGTGCCTGAGGACTGGAGGAGGGTGGATGTGATTCCCCTTCACAGAAGTGGGAGCAAGACAGAGGCAGGAAACTACAGACCTGTCAGTTTGACCTAAGTGGTAGGGAAAATGATGGAATCATTTCTGAAGGAACGAATTGTTGAGTACCTAGAGGCCAGTGGGGGACAGGACCCAAGGCAGCATGGATTCACAGCAGGAAGGTCACGTCAGACATATCTAATTGATTTCTTTGACTGGGTGACCAAAGTAGTAGATCAGGGAGGGGCTGTGGACATGGCCTACCTAGACTTTAGCAAGGCATTTGATGCAGTCCCACATAAAAGATTAGTAAACAAATTAGCCAGCCTGGGAGTGGGTCCCAGGGTGGTAGCCAGGGTAAAACACTGGCTGGACAACAGGACACAGAGGGTAATAGTAAATGGAGGCCACAGTAAAGAAAGGGGGGTTACTAGTGGGGTACCACAGGGTTCAGTACTAGGGCTGGACCTTTTTAATGTCTTTATAAGTGACATTGCAGAGGGACTGGAAGGAAAAGTATGTCTCTTTGCAGATAACACAAAGATCTGCAACAGGGTTGATACGCAAGGTGGGGTAGAAAGGATGAAATGGGACTTGGCAAGGTTGTAGGAATGGTCAAAACCAGGGGAAGAGTACACAATGGGGGGGGGGTTGAGATACTGACAACAACAAAAATGTAAAGGGACTAGGGGGTAGTCATATCAGATGACCTAAAGGTATGCCAGTAATGTGAGAAAGCAGTAAGGAGGGCTGGTGGATACTGGGATGCCTAGGGAGAGGCATCACCAGTAGAAAACAGGAAGTTGTTGGCTCTCTGTACAGACAGTTGGTAAGACCACATCTGGAATACTGTGTACAGTTCTGGAGACCCCCATCTCCTCAAAGACATAGACAGGGTGGAGGCTGTCCAGAGGAGGGCAACCAAAATGGTGCAGGGTCTGCACCAGAAGACATATGAAGAAAGACTAAAGGAGCCTAAGATGTATAGCCTCCAGGAAAGGAGGGAGAGGGGGGACATGACAAAAACTTTCAAATACCTCAAGGGATTCAACAAAGTCCAAGAAGGTAACATCTTTCAGAAAACGATTTGTGCAAGAACAAGGGGGCACAATTTGAAGACGAGGGGGATGGCTCAGAGGTAATGTGAGGAAGTATTTCTTCACAGAGAGGGTTGTAGATACATGGAACAGCCTTCCTGAGGAGGTTGTAGAGTCAAAAACAGTGGGGGAATTCAAAAATGCATGACACAGACATAAGGCAATTCTAGTGGGGGGTAGGAGGAAGTAGGCTGTTGGTTAACTAGGATCTGCAGCTTATCCGTTAGGTAGGGAAATGGGCAGACTAGGTGGGCCAAGCGGTCCTTATCTGCCATCAGATTCTGTGTTTCTATGTTAGGAGCGGATCAGCTCCTCAGCAAAACAGCAGAAGACATGAAGGCTGTAGCAGTCACTAGACAATGATCCATGGAGGGCCGAGGAGCTTATCGAAGTACTAAGAGCAACAAGGTAGAGGTACAGTGGTCCCACATCAGATGAAGGCTTCGACCAACTAGCAAAGAGCACTGGAGGTACTGGAGCAAAGAAGGATAATGTTTCCACACTTGAAGGAGGAATAAAACTCGGTCGTCAACTGGACGGGTGACCTGCAGCAAGGAAGTCCCAGAGGCAGTCAAACTGAAGTGAGATGACGGGCATGATGCTCCAGATAATGGGTGAAGGTGAAAGCACAATTAGGACATGCTCAAGTCCCGGATGGAGCAGCAAATGATGTTCCAGCGGAGAGCAAGTAAGATCAAAACAGTTCATTGTGGACACCAGCTTCTAGGCCTGAGAAATGAGGAGAGAGAACTAGTCTTCAGTACCACTCTACAGGGGTAGGAGGATGGAGACAAACAAGATGCAGAGGTCCTTTTCAGACAGGAAGTGGCAACTGGCAAGAGACAGAGGATATGATGACCCAGTGGATCCAGAGAGGGGCTACCACTCCCAGATGTTGATGGGAGGGCATGCAGTCAATGTCAACATGTGGAGCCGAGGGAGGAAAGTAGTTGTAGTGGGATGGTCCTGTTCCCGAAGGGAAGCAGCAATCTTTATCAGGCAGAGGATGCAGAAGCAAAAACAGTGATGCAAGCTCAGGCTCTCAACCAGGCAAGGTAGTGATATGAAACTAGAGAAAAGGCTGTTGGCAATGAAGGATGGAGGCTATGAACAGGAGAAGGTCCAGGTCAGAAGGGATGCAACATCCGATGACAGACAGAGTACAGATGCAGAAAGTGGTGTAATATAAATTAATGTCAATCCGTGACGGTCGAGGCACGATGATCCTGATTGAATGCAACAAGGAGAGGTAGGACAATGAGGGTACACATGTGAAGCAGTTCTGTACCCGAAAGAAATGACAACCAACTTCTGGAATAGGAGGCAGACAATGGTAACAGTCATATATGGATTCAGGCTCCCGTCTATGGCAATTAGCGGAGGGGATCGTGAAATGAGGCTGCAGACTAGGTATGATGGAAAGGGCAAGTCAGGTGAGTCAAGATCCTGAAGGGAAGCAGCATCTGGATATGAGGCTGAGAATGAGTAATTCGAAGCAGTAGACTGTAGACACAGGTACCTGTTCAGATGGCAGAGGTGGGAGGATGATAGCTTGAGGCAGCCAGGCATAGTTAGAATGAGGAGGTCACACGGGTCGTAGAAGTTCCGTTGCCAAAGGGAAGCAGCAACTGGAATGAAGTAGAGAAGGTACGGTAAAAGTCAGTAGATTGCAGACATGGCTTCCATCCTTGGTAGTTGGGGCGAGCTAACCTTCACTCGATGCTGCCAAGCAGAGTTAGGGATGGAGGATGTCAGCTGGTAAGTAGCAGGAGGCAGAGATCGTAACAGAATCCCATCCCCGGTAGACAGGGGAAGCCTACCTTCGCTCAGCACCTCAAAAGGCAGGAGTTAGAGATAGAGTCCAGAGTACTGCTGGTATGGATGGGCTGAAGCTCAGAATGCTGCTATAGAAGGAGGGTAGAATAGGTAACAGAGATGATAATCATGGTGACTGAAAAAGGGGGATGGGAAGAGAGACGTAGCATGATGGGACTGGTAGGTTCGCAACTGTCAGTGTGGCAGAGAAGGTCCGGCTGAGGAATCAGTAACAAGTATGGGAGGGGAAGCCCCACTGTAGCTGAAGTGGGATTGAAGGGGGAAATGAAAAGGGGGAAGTATGAGTGGAAGGCATCGGTGGACGTAGGCAGAGTAGCAGTAGGCCAGGACGAAGGTAGGAATGGAGACAGCACAGCACACAAGCCATGCAAGGAGCCCAGGGAGCAAACAAAAAATGCTCCCTATGCAAAGAAGGTGCGTTTAGAGGAGGGCTTAAGTAGAGGTTGTGGGAGGAGCTATTTCTCACATTGAACCATGGGCTAAGCCCTCCCATAGAAGATTGCCAAGCCATCATGCCAGTGGGGATGACAGAGCCGACACCCCTCGGCATAGAGTGAGCCCCTGTGTAGTTTATGTGTGGAGGAGGTCAGATTTAGGGGGGAGGTTATGGTACTATAGGTATCGGTCATGGCACTGATTGCTCCTGAGGGGGCAGGTAGACACATGCCTGCAATTAGGAGTCCTGAGAGTGTGAACAGGGCCAATATGGCGGTTCCACAAGGTACGAGAGTAGTTGGGTAAAACATATTTGACTGGCTTAACAGGGGAGGATAGGAGGACAGGATGGCAGTTCCTTTGAGTTAGCGTCCCTGCTAACATAGGCCCTTAGAGACAAAGTACAAGTAAAGTTGATTTAAAATGAAAATGCTGATGGTAAATTACATCCAAAGGAAATGATGAACTGTTGAGGTCCAGCGTCACTTAATGTGTTAAAATTCCTGAAAGGTGATAAACTGTGGCCTGGGCATATGCAAGATGTGAACTCCTTTTGTCCATATGTTTCCCTTGTTCTTCAAAGTCCTCAATAAGTACAGTTCCTTTAGGGGTAGGTCAGACGAAAATGTTGATTTAGTCGCAAGACCCAGCATCACCAAGTTTGTCAGACTTATTTCT
Source organism: Neoceratodus forsteri (assembly GCA_016271365.2). Lineage (NCBI taxonomy): Eukaryota > Metazoa > Chordata > Ceratodontiformes > Ceratodontidae > Neoceratodus > Neoceratodus forsteri. The sequence goes on from CM057451.1 coordinate 152,871,254, forward strand.
GATGCTTTTCTTCTCCTGAAGGAGTTTCTGTACCCCTTCCTTATTTATACCCTTGATATACTTGAATGTCTCAATCATGTCCCCCCTCTTCCTCCTCTGCTCCTGGGAGTACATGTTGTGCTCCCTCAACCTATCCTCATATGCCATTTGATGCAGACCCTGAATTATTTTTGTGGCTCTCCTCTGCACCTTCTCAATCCTATCAACGTCTTTCCTAAGATGCGGCCTCCAGAACTGTATGCAGTACTCCACGTGGGGGTGCAGCAGTGCCCTGCAAAGTGGCAGCACCACCTCCCTTCTGCGACTCGTGATTCCCCTCCCTATGCAGCCCAGCACACCACTGGCCTTTAGCATTGCCTTTTCGCAACTGCTTCCCCACCTTTAAATCATCTGATAGAATGACTCCTTGGTCTCGCTCCTGGTTGGTGCATGACAGCTGCTGCCCTCCAAGGTAGTATCCCACCTTGGGGTTTCCCTTGCCTAAGTGCATGACCTTGCACTTTTTAGCATTGAACTTCAACTGCCAGGCGTTTGATCACTCCTCGAGTTTCCTCAGGCCTGATTCCATGCTCCTGACTCCTTCTGGGATGTCCACTCTACTGCAGATCTTGGTGTCATCTGCAAACAGACACACCTTCCCTTCCAATCCATTACCAATGTCAGCAATGAACACATTGAAGAGTAGGGGCCCCAGAACCGACCCCGAGGCACTCCACTAGTCACTTTCCTCCTCATCGATACCACTCCATTTAATCGCACCCGTTGTGTTCTTCCCTTCAGCCAGCTGCTCACTCCAACCCACCACTTCCTTACCTATGCCAATGTGATTCAACTTCTTCACCAGCCTTCTGTGTGGATCAAAATTGAAGGCCTTACTAAAGTCCAGATAGATCACATTCGCTGCTCGCCCTTGGTCCACTGCCTTTGTTACCCAGTCAAAAAAGTCAACCAGGTTTGTCTGGCATGACCTTACAGCTGAGAAACTGTGCTGTTTTGGGTACTGTTGCCCACTGGATTCTAGATGTGCTGCTATTCTTTACTTGAGCAGTGTCTCCATCAATTTTCCTACCACCGATGTGAGGCTCACTCGATGGTAATTTCTAGTTTCCTCCCTGCTTCCTGCTCCCTGATTTGTGAAGTAAGACCACTGTCACCCTTTTCCCATCTTCAGGCACTGTCCCACTTTCTAGTGATTTGATGAAGAGCTCCACCGGGGTGCTGCTATCACACTCCCCAGTTCCTTGAGAACTCTTGGGTGAATCTCATCTGGCCCCATGGCCTTGTCCATCTCTAATTTATTTAGGGCTTCCAAGACTTGTCCCTCCATGAAGGGGCTTGAGTCTACCCCTGGTCCCTGGGTGCAACTGCTTTTCAGGTTTGGGCCATCCCCTGTGTTCTCCCTAGTGAACACAGAAGAGAAACATTTATTTAGGACTTCTGCCTTTTCACTGTCCTTCTCTACTAGTCCAAAGAATGAAGAAACAGCATTCCAAATCAGCTTATTTAGCAGTGAACAGGGATTTTAATGTGAAATATCACATTACTTGCAACACATATTGCAATTAAATTAGCTTTAAGACTTCAAAATCAGATTTCAGGTTTAAAGCTCAAATCGACACACAAACACACACCTTGCCCCTGAGCTTTGGGGCATCCTATCCCTTCCTCAGGAGGCATCTCTACTAGTTCCCCTCCCAAAACTGCTAGTCTTACTATTCCTCCTTTAGTCTTTCCCCTTTCTCTTATGTACCTAAAAAGGGCTTTGTCTCCCCCTCTATCACCCTGTGCTATTCTTAGATCAGTGGTCTCGGACCATAAACAGTGTGGTAAAATATTCGTGGCCAGGAACAAAGCGGCAAAAACATCACCAACCACAACACTGCAGGCACAAAAGAATGCCACCTGGTAACAGTGCAGGGATGCAGACCGCCGGTGCAAAAAGCGAGTACTGAAACAAAGGCAGACGACACACCACACACCTGAAATGCCGTTGGCACAACCAAACGTGGGCAGGAACAGTGTAGAGATTCAGACCGCAGGGCCAAACAGTAACTGCCGAAACAAAGGCAGAAAGCACACCACCTCCTGAAACATTGCTGCACGCCACGAGGCAGGTAATAAAAGTGCTGAGCAGAACACCACAGGGTGAAACAACGGGTGCTGCACACATGAGGACAGCAGCAAAGCAGGGGGCCCCGGTGGCCACGCACAGCACAGGGGAACAAGACGGGGAGGGGCAATAGGGGCTGGGCACCCCAGTGGGAGGCCAGCATGTCCCCCCAATCACAACTGTGCAAGGATGCCCATAGAGGGTAGGCCCCAGACAGTGACAGCCAAGGTGGCCAGAAGACAATGAGGCCATGGGTGGTGAATGATTGACCACTGGCAGGCACAGGACCAATGTGCAATAGGGCGGCAGCCAGATATCGCTGCAAGCCACCACAGTGTGCACACTCTGCCTGACACATGGCAGAGTAGGACGTGTGGGACACGGCCAGGACAGTGGGGAGGGCATCTTGCCCCCAGGTGACAACATCCGGCCGCAATGCACATAGTCACACCCATAGGAGACACAACATGATGCACCCATGCCACAGGCAGACAAGGGTCATTGGGCTGTGCAGGCAGACACTGCCACCCACACAAGCATGTGGATACTGCACAGCCACCAGCCAACACGGCCACAGGATGAGCAAGGGCAGTGAACGGTGGTGGAATGCCAAAACAGACATGGGCAGCAATACAACTGCATGGGCACTGCAGAGGCCATGACCCATGCCAGCATGCCGGGGCCCAGAAGCAAGGTGTGACAAGCGTATACCCCTGTTGGCTGAGCTGCAACAAATGGACCACCAGACATGGAAACAGTGCTGCACACAGTGCTTAATGACAGCGTCACAAGTGCACAGCAACACCACACACACAGTGCCCCACCCCCCGCAGAACACAGACATACCCACCACACAACACCAGTGCACATGGCACACACCCTCCACCAATGCATGACCAGGAAGTGCACAGGACAGTGACTGGCATACCATGCCGCCACAGCACAGACACAGACATGCGCCGCACGGACCACACACCCCTGGGATGCCGTACCATCCCTGTGCAAGGCATGGACATGGCACCATTGCAGCCACCACAAGCACATGCAGTGGCAGTGACCACCATAGGCGAGGTGCACCCCACCCACCCCACTGCAGCTGGCATGTGGACATCCGCACCACATGGTGCAGCCCACCCAGCAGTGGTGCTGCACAACTCCCACAATAACAGAGGCACCCCTTGGCACAGAATGCATAATATCCCTACAGCAGCACAGTCATCTCACCCCATAGATAGCTCAGTACCCGCAGATCAGCTCAGGCATCTTCCCCCCATAGACAGCTCAGTAACCACAGATCACCACAACACCCCCCCCCCATAGATAGCTCAGTACCCACAGATCAGTTCAGGCATCCCTCCCCATGGACAGCTCAGTAATCACAGATTAACACAACCTCCCCCATAGACAGCTCAGTACCCACAGATCAGCTCAGCCATCCCCCCCATAGACAGCACAGTAACCACAGATCAGCACAGGCAACCCCCCCCACTGATACATAGTACCCCATCACCCCACATCAGTTGCAAAGCCACACCCACCCCCAGGTGTGGCTGGTGGCACGCAGTACTGGTGTTCAGCAGTCACAGGCACATGCAGCAGACCCGGTAAGGGCTGCTGGCACAGGTCATCCACAACTGTCATGGTGGCTGGGGCGCCACGGTCATCAGCCACAGCCACATACATGTTCCTGGTCAGACTTGCAGCTGGAAATTATGTGCGATGCCGCGTAGATACTTATATGTGATTCTGGTGACATACTCCCCAACAGTGTGCTGTATGCAGTCTGTCACATCCCTGAACCGCCTATGCGATGGTGATGCATAGCACCCAATGATACACTGTTCTGTCTTCAGCTCATTGAGCTGCAGCTCTGCCTTCAGGGCATCAATGAACCTCCACAGGCTAGGGTGGCATGCATCTATGAGTGTGCTGAAGGCACGGTGGCACTCTTCCACAGAGTTATTTGTGCAGGCTCTGCCAGTCCTGGACACATCATAACAGCTCCACAGGTCAACAGGGAACAGGGGATGCCTGTGGACACCACCACGGATGGGCCACCCTACCCATGTGTTCTCAAAGAAGTTGACTATCAGTGCCAAAAGCTCGTCAAGTGTGACATAGAACTCAATTAACTGAGCACCTCGAAGACGGTGGACACCTCCCCTGGAGGGACGAAGGCAAGGGCAGGCAGTAGGCGCACATGGAGTGCAAAGTCCTGATCATTGGTGTAGCAGTGCAAGGCCTCAGGGACCTCCTGGACCTTCCTCCACAGGGCCTGGCACAGGTGGAAAAAGCAGCTGTGCTGACTGGCATCCAGGAAGACTGTGGCGAAGGACTTGATCACAGCCTGCTCGAAGTAAGTGACTATCACGGATGGCTTGAGGTCCTGGTGAAGCTCCCTCACTGCAGTAAACGCCCTTGTGTATGTCACCCCTGTCTAGTATGGCAACAGGAGCAACACAGTGGGCACTACAGTGAAGAATTGCTCCCCATGGATGGTGTACAGCTGCACAAAATGTGGTGGTGCAGTCTTGAATGTGCCATCTGCGTACCATGTAGTGCACTGTGAGAGCAGCTGCAGGTTCTTGTCAGTGGTGTATATCAATATCCTGGCGGCATCACCACTGTCATGGGGCAGGAACTGTGCACCGTCGTTTGTCACACTGTATACTTCCGGGATTGTGAGGTCCTCTAGTGATGTTGGCAGGGGTGGTGGCTGGCATGTGGCCGTTCATGCACAGCGGACACTCCTTTTCAGGAGGTGTAAGCTGGGCAGTTTGCCAGACATGGCAGTGGATATGGTGCTGCTGCAACCTGGTGTGGTATCTCCATCATCTGTAGGGCCCTCTGCTTAATGTCTGTGATGGCCTCCCGGATGCCTATGGCCCCGCGGTCAGTGACATGATTGTGGCTGTTCACCACCCTGATGACCTCCTCCCCTGTGGTGTGGACACACCCAGGGCATTTTGCTCTGTAATACTTAGCGCACTTCCAATAGGTCTTGTCTGTCAGGTTGCGCTCCTTGTAATACAGAAAGCCATCGTGTTGCAGTACGGTCTTCCCCTTTTAGCTTTTCACAAACTGCAGTGGAATGTTACAGTGGCCTGTTCATGCACCTCCCACACAGTGTTGCTCCTCTGCACAGCTCTCCCATGCACCTCAGTAGAGTCTGTGTGCTGTGCTGCTTTATGGGCCCACTGCTGGGTGTGTGATGCACTGCACCTGCCCTGGCTGCCCCCGCCCTGCTCACAGGTGTGCTGTATTAGCACTTTATCCATGATGTGTTGCCATGCCCCCACCCTATGTGTGGCCTGGTGTCTGTTGGCATGGCCCAGGCACACACGGTATGCACCACTTGCCCGTGCAGCTCCAGGACTGGTCCCCACGCTGTGTGCTGTGCCAATACCCCTGTGTGGCCCTCCTCCCTTGCGGCTGTGTGTGGTGCATCTGTGTGCACAGGTGTCCCATCCTGGTGAACATCTCCTTCCCCTGTCCCGTTGCCCCTCTGCCCATGTGCTGTTTATCCCTTCTGGTGCTGCATCACCCATGTGGCCCTGTGGTGGCACTGTGGCCATCGCACCTCCATGTGTGTTGTGGGTCCCTACCAGATGTCCCTGTGGATAGCTCACCTGTGGATGTGCCTCCCCCTTTCTCGGGGGATCGTCTATCGCCCTGTGTGTCATCTGCTTCCCTCTGTGCTCTGGGTGCCTCTCACACCATGGGTCCTGCTCTGTTCTGTGTCTGGCTGTCCTCTGGTGGCCTTTTCTGTGTGTCTGGTTCTTTAGCCCTGTCTGTTCTTGCTGCCCTGCTGGCAGGCTGCTGGTTTCGCCGTTGCTGGCATCTCATCCCGTACCGTGCCTTCTGTGAGCCTACACTGCTGCCGCTGTGGTGCTCCGCTTTGCCCGGTGTCCTGCGGCATTTGCAATCATTGTTGTTTGGTCCACCGTGATGTTGTTGTTGTTCATGGTATTGCTTCCGCATTGCTCTGCCCGCGATATTTCCTCCGCGATATTCCCGATGCAAAGTGCTCAGTGTGAACTTTAACTTTTTTTATTACTTTTCCAGTTTCCCTGTGTGCAACTATGTAAGTTTCTCTGCCTTCATCCTTATTAGATGCCTTACATGCCTTGTAGGCCTTTTCTTTTCTCCCTTACTATCGTAGCCACCTCTTTGGAGAACCAGAGGGGTTTCCATCTTTTATTTGCCTTGCTGATTTTCCTAGCACACTACTCGGTTACCTCCTTGATAGCTCCATGGATATTCTCCCACATTTCCTCCACCCCTCCCATGCATGAGTTTCTCTGCTATGCTAGTTCTCATTTTGGAAAAGTCTGCTTTTCTGAAGTCTACAGCTCTGATCTTGGAATGGCTAGAATCCATAGTTGTGTTGATTTGGAAACCGACCATACGATGGTCGCTGTTGCCAAGATGGTACCCTACCTCGACTGTTTCTATACAGTTATTGTTGGTCAGTACCCAGTCCAAGACCACCCCACCTCTGGTTGGTAAAGCAACAAGTTGCTTCTGCCCTGCCCCTTGTAGGGCCATTACAAATTCCCTGCCTCTTGTTATTGATGCTGTCTGAGAACCCCAGTTAATGTCTGGTAAGTTGAACTCCCCTACTATAATTGCCTCACCCTTGCCTGCCATTTTATGTATCAACTCCAATGTTTCTTTGTTCCAATCTTCCCCCTGTGGTGGGGGCCTGTAGATAACTCCTAAACTAATGGTTAACCCGTTCCTTGTCTCAGCTGTTACCCACAGTGTCTCAGTGTCACCTAGGGTCCCCTTTATTTCTGTGGTTTTGATTTCCTCCCAGATGTACAATGCTTCCCCCCCCTCCCTTTTTCTGTACCTCCTGTACATGCTGAATCCAGGAATGGCCATGTCTCATTCATGGCTTCCTGTGAACCAAGTTTCTATCACAGCCACTGTCTAGTCCATTCTCTGCTATAGTGGCTGTGAGGTCAGGGATTTTGTTACCCTGGCTTCTGGCATTAGTTGCCATTCCCTTCCATGTGCGACCCTCCTTATTTTTACAAGCGTGATTTCTCTCTGAAGCCCTCCTTTCTGTGGTGTCCATGACAGAACTCCTTGGCTCCAGATCATTGAGATTACCTCTTTCCTATAACGCTTCTGTCTTCCTCGGAGTAGTTTTCTTTTTTTTCCCTTCCTGTGTCCATAGCGTACTACATGTTCCTAATGCATTTGGAACATCTTTGCTGAATTTTGCAATGTGCATCATATGTGCTGTTTGTGATGCAGTATCCTGGCTCTGATCGAGTAACCTTTGATGGGGGAGAGGCATCTGCTAGTCATTATGATGCAATGGTTGCAGGTGCCCCTTCCCCACCTATTAGTTTAAACAGCTGATGAATACGTTGAACTTTTGACCTAGAGCTCATGTCCCCTCTTTTGTAAGGTGCAGGCCATCGAATCTAAAGAACTCCCTTTCTCAGAAATTCTGCCAGTTCCAGATGTAGGCATGCCCTTTTTCCTGACATTAATTTTTAAGCCTTGTATTAAGCTCGCCGATGTCCTTCTCTCTGATTTTCTGCCTGTTGGCTCCCTTTCCCCACACAGGCAGAATCTCTGAGAAGGAGATGCTGGATGAAATGGAAGCTAGTTTTTCTCCTAGTTCTGAAAGATTTTGCTTAGTTTCTTCCACAGAGCAACTAGCTAGGTCATTTATGTCAATGCGGATCAGAATGTCCACGTCTCACTTTGGGCTTGGAATAAGCAATGCATTGAGATTGTTCCATAACTGCCTTGTGTAAAATGTTTTCTTCTATTTGTGTGAGTCCCAAGAATCTGTCATTTTAGATATGTTGGAGCTGTGTTCAGTTGGCGTTAATTTACATACGAGGAGAGCTTGTCGCTTTAGGTTGTTGTCTTCCTGCCCAGTGGTTGTAAGGTTCAAGCCCTTTCAAGTATGTAGGCCACTTCATCTTAATGGTACATGGAACAATTTTATACTGCAAAATGGGGGTAAAGGCAAGTACTGTAAAGCCAGTGTTAGTAAACGGAGGGCCTAATAGGGATTGTCTATGTGTAACATTAGCAGAAATTATACCTTTTCTTTCCCTGTTATCAGTATAGTTTTAACATGGGTGAAGTGAAGTTTGCAGGCAGATGGGGACAAGGAGGAGCTGCATAGCATGCATTGTACAAAGGCATACAGTGAACTAAAACTCTCAGGCCCAGATATTCAGAAGGGTTGCACATGGCGCAACACTGTTGTTCCATGTGCAACCCAGTGATGCACCCTGGTGCGATATTCAAACAGAGATTGAGCATGGCACAAATCCCAATGCGCCAGAGTGCATCAGTAACGTATGCAGTGCAGGTGGGGGGTGTGCCCATGCATACTCCGCACATCCCGATATTCAGCCCGGGATGTGCTGAGTCAATGCATGTGCAACCCCTACTTGCACTGCACACAGGTGAGCCAAAAAAAAAGGAACAATGGCTGGCCACCCACAGGTGAGCTGCCGTGTTACCGGGAAACGGCACGGCAGCTGCCACTATGGTGGCCACAACTCCGTCTGCACCCCCGTGGTGCGTGCCCCCATGCCCAGTCGCGGGCATACGTGAGTGACTTTAACCGTCAATATCCCTGGTGGTCCAGTGGACCACTCGCAGTCCAATCACAGGCATATGTTGTTAAAATAGATGTCCAATATCCCTGGTGGTCCAGTGGACCACTTGCAGCCTGATCGTGGGCATTGGTATGAAATAAACATGTCCAATATCCCTGGTGGTCCAGTGGACCACCTCCAGCCCTATCACGGGCATAAGTGTACAAAGAAACATTTTAAATTATCCCTGGTGGTCCAGTGGACCGCTTCCAGCCCGATTGCGGGAATAAGTGTACAAAAAAACATTTTAAATTATCCCTGGTGGTGCAGCGGTACCCCCCTTCTCACCCACCCACTGAGCTCAACACCCCTCCCCAGGTCAGCTGCGGTGGCAGCTCCCACCCGCTTGCAGCCCTGCCGCCTGACTGACACCGTGCAGTAGTGCTGTACACCCATTGGTCCACAGCGTGAGCCAATGGTGCAACCCGTACCTGCTACACAGTCCAGATATGTGAAGGAATCCATCTACATATCTGGACTGTGTAGTACGTACAGGCTGCACGCTTATTAGCTCATGCTGTGGACCAGTGGGTGTACAGCCCTACCGATGGTGTCAGTCGGTGGTAGGCGGTGGTGCCACCCGCTGCTGACCGGGAGGGAGCTGGAGTGGTGGGGCTCAGTGGGCGGGTGGGAGGGGTACCACTGGACCACCAGGGATATTGGACCTCTCCTTTTTAATACATATGCCCGCGATCAGGCTGCGAGCGGTCCACTGGACCCCCAGGGATATAGGACGTTTATTTTATTTTACAACATATGCCCGCAATCGGGCTGTGAGCAGTCCACTGGACCACCAGGGATATAGGACATTTATTTTATTTTACAACATATGCCTGCGATCGGGCTGCGAGCGGTCCACTGGACCACCAGGGATATAGGACGTTTATTGTAATTTACAACACATGCCCGTGATCGGGCGTGAAGTGGTCCACTGGACCACCAGGAATATTTGACGTGTACACTATTCTACATATGCCTGCGATCGGGCAGTGGGGCACTTTTCTGCAATGTGCAGGGGGCGTTGGTCCCTGACGGCTGCAGCCTGGCAGGGCGCCCGCGCCAGGGATCGGCGCACCTGTATGCAAATGAGGCCATAATGACATGCAAATGGCCCCATTTGCACCTTGCATGCATTATGGCCACATTTGCATGTGCACTTTTTAATATCGCAGTTGTTGCACCTAGCGCAATGGAACTTGCGCTAGCGCATCCCCCTGATCCACTCTGGCCACTTGTGCTGGTGCAGTGCCACTGCACCATGCACACTGCGGGTGGCCAGGGTGCAATATTCAGCAATGCTGTGCCATGGTGCAGCTCCGTTGAATATCACCCTGTCAACACCCCTTCGCAGCCAAGTTGCGCTGCACCCAGGCTTGCGCCACAGCCTGGCGCAGTCTGAATATCCAGGCCTTAGTATTTAAAAAAATTGCATTATCCTCAGGCTAACATTTATTTATTATTTGCACTCAACATAGGCGATACAAAAATGTCACAGGGCAGTTCTGTCCCAGTCGTCTTCATATCAGTTCCTATTTGGGACATCAATACTTTAAAAAATTGAAGGAAAAATTTGTCTTTTTTAGTGTATAAAATATCATACAAAGATTAGTGATTGATTTTAACATAAATCATTGTGACCTTTCAGAGTACATGTATGCATGGTGGTATTTTCAACAAACATGCTGCTATATTTTTTTTATTTATTTTATTTATTATACATATTGGAATTACAACTCTTTGAGTCAAGGACTCATTTCCAAAGGCCCCACGTCAGTTCCAGTGGATTCAACACATAGACAGCAACAGAAATGCAATATGATAGATAGGAGGTTACAGAAGTTTTTTGTTACATACCAAACAGCGAATAGCAAACAGTATTCATATATTTGCAGGTGTCAGAACAAACAACATAGAATCCCAAGCCATCCAGTGCCCAGATAAGAGTTACAGTTTACAATAGCAGTACAGAGGTCTATACAGTGTAAAAGCTAGGCTCCAAGGACAAATACAGTAAATTCAGAATTGCAGCCTGAGATAAGGCGATTGTCATCAAGAGTCTAGGAAAGGGGCTGGGGAAGGAGTGGGGCACCTATGGGCTAGGATCCAGCTTGTGGAGCGCATTCGCAGCTGCAGGTGGAGAAAATGAGGCTCTTGAGAGCTGCCTTAAAAGGACCTATTTTAGTGAATAAGGAGATCGAGGAGGGGAGGGTGTTGAACCAGTGTGGTGCCCTGTAACAAAAGGACCTCTGGGTGAGTGATGTCTGCACCCTCGGAACTCTGAGAGCGGCCTTAGTGGAGCCACTGGTAGAGGCAGCAGGGGAAGCAGGGTGGAGGGAGGTGGACACCCCTGGGGGGGAGAGACCTAGAAGTATTTTTTTAACCAGGAGGCAGATCTGATATTGTAACCACTCTTCTAGATTGAGTATGTTGGCCAGCAAGTATAGAGTGCAAACATGAGTCCATTTGTCTGCACCAGTGAGGAGCCTACAGGCCTTATTTAGGGATAGTTGGATTCTCCTGAGGGTGGTGGCATCAGCAGTGGCATAGACAAGGAGGCTGCAGTGTACAAGGGACTGGACAGAGGAGGAGACAGCCAATTTGAGGGCAATCGGTGGGAGGCAGTCCTTATGACAGTTGAGAAGGCCTATGCGCATGTTAATTGCTGAGGTGAGCAGGTCGATAAGCGAGTGAAAGAAGAGGGCAGAGTCGAAGGTAATGCCCAGGTATTTGTAGCTGCTAACTTGTTCTAGTGGGTGGAGTGAGCTGGATAGTATATGGAGGGGCGAGTTTTTTGCCTTATTTTGATGATGGGCAAACAACTTGGCTTTTGTTTTCTTAATGTTAATGACCAGCCTGCGGTTGTTGAATCAGTTTCCAATTTGACTGGATGAGTGCTGGAGGGAGGCCTGAAGAGAGGAGGGGTCAGGGTGGGAGGAGAGGAAAACCACATTATCTGCATATAGCAGGACCTTGCTGGAGCAAGAGTTGGGTAGGGCATTTACACAGAGACTAAAAAGAAGAGGGCACAGGATGGAGCCCTGTGGGACCCTGGAGCGGACGGGGTGGGTGCTGGAAAGGGTGCTGTTTATTTTGACTCACTGGGACCTTGAAGAGAGATAGCTAGAGAACCAGTCTAGCGGGCCTTGGGAAAAGCCTAGTTGAAGGAGAGTGTCCAGTAAGAGTGGGTGACAGACCATATCAAAGGCCTTGGAGAGGCCGATGTAGACAGCCCCTGCAAGGTGGCCTTTGTCAAGGGTTTCGTGAAGGAAGTTTGAGAACTCCATGAGAGCAATGGTTGTACTATGACCTGGACAGAAGCCATGCTGGTCTCTGCATAGGAGATTGTGAGAGGCAAGATATTCAGATAATTGATCTGCCACTATTTTTTCCAGGGCTTTAGAGAGAGGAGGAGGAAGAATAGAGATCAGCTGATAGTTTCCAAGAGAGGAGGTATCACCAGTTTTGAAGATGGGGGTAATCACAGCCTTTTTCCAAGATAAAGGGAACTGGCCCAGGCAGATGGAGCAGTTGAGTAAATCAGACAGGGGGTTAAGTACTACGTCAAGGACCTGCTGTAGGATCCTAGTACCCAAGGGTCAGAGGAAAGGCTGGTAACACTGAGGGCTTTTGTTAGATAGTGCCAAGAGTTTTGTGGTGAGATGGTCCTCAGGTAGAAAGGTGGGCGAGGGAGGGGCTGTGGCTGGGGGGGAGGTAGGGTCGAAGAAGTTACTAGGGAGAACTGGACTGAGATCTGAGAAGGTGGTGTTTAGGCAGTCTGCAATATTAGCGGGGCTACTGATAGCGGTTCCATTAAAGTTGAGTAGAGATGGGGGGTTGGGAGTGAGACTTCCATTTAGCTCCTTTATGTTGTCCCAGAAGTTCTGGGTAGACCCCCAGGAGGAAGCTAGTGTGGATCTGTAGTACTCTGCTTTAGCCTTACAAGTGACCCACGCACATCTGTTGCACTCAGCATTGTAGGACTGCCTGTCCCCAGGCTTGCCTGAGGAATGGGCTTTATGCCAGAGATTGTCTCTGTAGTGGAGCTGTTTGAGCAGTGATGTTGTGATCCACGATGCACTATGTTGCTTAGTCCAGGTTATGACCAGCGGGGTAAAGATTTTGCAGGCTTGAAGAAGTGGGTAAAGTAGTAGAGTGCTTCATCAATACTAGAAGCCCGGTTGATTGGTGTCCAGTCCCACTGGGTGAGGTACTACTTTAGCCTAGTGAGGTTACCTGGTCAGATAAGTCGGTGGGAGGCCATGCTGGGCACAGGATTTGGTAGACAGCAGGACCACGTGAAAGTTACAGGTGAGTGATCACTCAAGGAGTTTGGATGGACAACGATGTCCACAATTCTGTGCGGGGCAGGCGGTTGGCAAGGATGATGTCCAGTAATGTGTAAGTGCCATTGGATGGGTTCAGACGGGTAGGCTGAGTTACCAGCTATGTTAGGTCCAGGGTTGCAAAAGCATCCTTGGCAAGGGCAGATGAACTGGCAAGCCAGTTGGTGTTGAGGTCACCCACTAGTATCTGCTTGCCCTTATGCAGGAGGCTGGACAGGTAGTCAAAATTAAATTTATACTGCATGTGACTTTTCTTAGCAAAGTTGGACACACCTCGCTTTTGGCATCTCTCACTCTCTAAACTCTGTTTCCTGCAGTTAAGTCATGATACCTCTCATCCATATTTTTATACGCAATACATCAGCACTAGAGAACTCTTAATTTTTTGACAGAAACTTGAGTGAACAGTACATTTGGACAGACACTAACTCACATTCCAGATGGAACTGAATTCAGAAAATATGTTTGAAGCAAACATATTTATATTAGTATTTTATGCTGTGGAAATTGAGCTAAATATAAAAATGACACAGTATAATTTCTCTGTACTTCTAAAAGGCACTTCTGATCTTTTAATTAAAGGTGACACTATGGACAAACACTGGAGCCTTCAATATAATATTTTGTATTTAAATAAACAGGATCATATATTAATGGCATTAAGCTGTATTAACATACACATACTGCATGTGTCCCTTTCAAAATTGTGAAGGAAAATAGATGATTAGTAGCATACTTTAACTGAAATGCATTCAGTGAAGGACTGTGCCTGAATGTCATACTTAAACCCCAAACTACACCATATTTTAACATTAAAGTATTAAAAATATGCAAAATAATCAAATCCAACGTTGTAAAACTATAAAATATATTTATACACATAGAAATGAATTTGATAATCTTTGATATATACTGTATATTTATACAATACGTGTTTTGGGATAAATGCAAGAATAAAAAGTGATATCTGCATTAGCCAGTGAAGATATCATTGATATCTCCATGTTCCTATACGTCATGCTATTATCTCCACACTCCTATATGTCATACTGAAACTGCCATTCTCACAGTCACAACTTTCACTTTTGTTCTCCAATGTAGCGTGACCGAGCGCTATTAGTACTGCTAATCTGCTGCCATACATTTAAAATAATGTCCAATCTCTCTAAATAGTGACACACTTTCCTTTGCATAGCAACACTTATAAGCTGTTGGTTAACTAGGATCTGCATCTTATCTGTTAGGTAGGAAAATGGGCAGACTAGGTGGGCCAAGCGGTCCTTATCTGCCATCAAATTCTATGTTTCTATGTTTCTATGTTTCTTATCTGGTTGACCCTGCCGCTCTGCTCTTCGGTAGTAAGACTTTCACTTTCCTGCCGTATTTGTTTAGCTAAATACTGCTTTAAAAACACTTATCTGGTTGATCCTGCTACATTGCGTTTCGGCAAGCATAATAAGAGTTTCACTTTCCCCAGAAATGTAGCGTGACCGAGCGCTAGTAAGAGAGTCCCATAACTCTCTTCCAGACCATCGTAGTAAAGCAGTCTCCATGAGCTAAGTAAGAAAAAAATGTGGACTTCTGGTCATTTTAACTGAATTTCTCCACAAAAAAAGCTGCCGACTGTACCGAGAATAGAGAGAGACCGAGTCAGCAGCTTCAGAGAAGCAGAAGGTAGTGTGAGTGTCTGTTGCTATAGTAACATTCGTTCACTCTTCCTTCTGCTGCTCTGAAGCTCCTGGCTCGCTCTCTCTCTACTCAGTACAGTCAGCAGCTTTTTGTGGAGAAATTCAGTTAAAATGACCAGAAGTCCACATTTTTTTCTTACTTAGCTCATGGAGACTGCTTTACTACGAAGGTCTGGGAGCGAGTTATGGGACTCTCTTACTAGCGCTCGGTCACGCTACATTTCTGGGGGAAAGTGAAACTCTTATTATGCTTGACAAAGTGCAATGTAGCAGGATCAACCAGATAAGTGTTTTTAAAGCAGTATTTAGCTAAACGAATACGGCAGGATCAACTTAACATTTTTTTAATGAAACGTCATCAGTTCTCTTGATGGGGAATAATTCAGGAAAACAGTGAAATTATCAATATGGCTACTAGTGGGCTAACAAAACTCAGAGGGATAGGATCAACCCCTCACATTTTAAATCCTTATTTAAATGATTATTTATGTAAAAATAATGGCAGGAACAACCAGATAAATTTCTTCAAAACTACAAAAATCCACCAAATAATTTTTTTCCAAAACACATACTGTAGCTCATCTTTTGTGTTGGAGCCTCTTGGAGGGGGTATTAAGAACTGTGTTTGAAGAGATTCTATCGCATGTAGCCCAAAACACATATTGTATAAACAGAACATGACATGGCCCGACTGAAGATATCATATTTATCTTCACTCGAGGCCAATGACATCAAGATATCTCACTCATGGCTTCGCCACTCGTGAGATATCATGATATCATTAGCCTCTCATGAAGATAAATATGATATCTTCAGTTGGGTCATATCATATCCCCTATATATATATATATATATGCTGTATATATAATACAAGCAACTGATAGGAATGTAGCTTAATTAATAATTAGGCAGAGAAGATCCATATACCCTGAGAGGACATAACAGAAACATATAAATATCTCCACAGGATAAACAGAGTAAACTGAAACATGTTGTTCACCATAACAGCACATGGGGTAATCCACTGAAGTTGACAGAGGGGGTTCCAAAGGGATATCAGAAAGTACTTTTCAGGGAAAGAGTGCTAGACTTGTGGAACAGACTGCCAAGTGAGATGATCAGTACTGAAATTGTAGGGGAATTCAAAAAAGGGTGGGACAGGCATTGAAGCCTGATAATATCAAGGTATATTTGGGCAGGGGAGGGTAACAATAGAATGGATGGCCAATAGGGCCACACACATGTATTAGGCAGAGGTGGGCAGAATGGATGGGCCTTTTTCTGCTATAATGTTCTATGTTGTTATATTTTGCTTGACATCCTTCAGAAAATCTGACTGGAAATTTTCTTTACTGTATCACTTATCAGCTTATCACTCCGATAAAATGATAAACTGTGTGTGTGTGTGTGTTTGTGTAGTACTAACCATGTCTTTCTTTTGTAGTCCATCATATGACTGGATGAGAAGAGTAACTCAGAGGAAGAGACTGCCCAAAAAGGGGAAAGCATCATTATTATTTGATCATCTGGAACCACTGGAGCTGGCTGAACATCTGACCTTTCTGGAATATAAATCTTTTAGGAGGATTTCAGTAAGGCCATTACCTTTATGTGTCCTGTTCACAGATATGGGCCAGCTGCAAACATTTTTTTCAAACCAATGATTTTTTTTGTTATTGAAATCTACATAACATCCCATATATACAGTAACTGCAGTTGCAGTGAAGTACCTATTTACAAGAATCTCTTCTTTTTATCTATTTATTCATTACAATTTATTTACTCCAGGCAGACAAGCAGAGATAAATACAACTGTTATTTCCAGTTGTGACCTAGGGAGGGGGTACAGGTAACAGAAGGTGGGGAGGAAGTGAGTACACTGTTGCAAATCAGTGGATATTGCAAAGCAATTGCAGAATCCACAGTTTAAACTAAAATAATTGCTAATTTTTTATGACACAGAAAATTAGACCTTTTAATCTAATTACTTGCTCCAGCAGCCGTGCACTACAGTTGCTTGAGGTTTTTGTTTGTTTTTCCTCGTATGCTTCAGTGGAAGCACAACATTATTCAAGGAAAAATTAATAAATGCAAAACAAAATTTCAATGTATTACTATTTCTTTAATTCCACTAGACACTCTTGAGCTTGATTCTGAGTCAAATGTGAGGGCAAGTCAAAACGGGGATTTTGTACTTGGTCCTTTGCACTGGCAACTGAAATTGTGATGCACCTCTACAGTCTGGCATCGTAAAACACTGGACTCCCATCTGTAACCACACTTCCAATCAGGAGCTTACCTGTGGGCTCCTGCCCAGAACCACCACTCCCATCAGCCTGAGTGTGGAGGGGTTGTGGGTTAACAGATGGCCCAGACACCGAAATTCAAGTTCAAGACACAACCTCTGTATGATATTTATTCAAAATACAGCAGATAACCTTAAGCAATGGCATATCCCTTCTTCAGTACATCAGTTTGCAGCAACAAACTATGTACTGTATGTCCTTTCTCTGTACCTAGCCACTACCTACTGACACTAATCTCTGATCTAACTTAGCAGTTGAGATTCAGCCTCCACCCATATGTGGCCCTTGTTTGCTTGGGTGACGGAGCTCAAACAAAAAAAAAAGAGCTAAAAACAAAGAACATCAGTGCAGAAGCACTGAAACAAGGGTTACGCCAAAGGGCACTGACAATAAGCCAAGTTTCAAAGAAATACAACATCACACATACTTCCCTAATGTAATGCATCATGGGATATATGCAAATCACCATGGCATTTCAGATTGGCTCAGTTTACAGCAGGAATGCATGGTACCAATTTACATGCATTTAACAACATGTATTTAACAACACAACCAACTTAATTTCTATAATACAGTCACCTAGTACTTTTTACCTTTATCAAAAATACCTAGTGCCATGGTATTTTCAACATTTACAAGTTTCATACACATAAGGTATATACATCAAGGCATTTTATGACATAGTGCCATTGCATACTAAATCGAACAATGAGGAACACAGCTTTGTTGTTTTACATCAGCTCAGGGGTCACAACAATAACCTCC
This sequence comes from Neoceratodus forsteri, assembly GCA_016271365.2. Taxonomy (NCBI): domain Eukaryota; kingdom Metazoa; phylum Chordata; order Ceratodontiformes; family Ceratodontidae; genus Neoceratodus; species Neoceratodus forsteri. The sequence goes on from CM057451.1 coordinate 152,889,104, forward strand.
CTGTACGAAGACCTGAGATGGAAAAGGAAAATTAAAGAGGACACTATAGCATCGTCAAGAGAGGGATGGGGGTGCCCATAGGTGGCCAACCTTATGGACTAGCAATTATAAAGGACAGGTTAGGCTAAGAAACAGAAAACTGTTGCAACAGATTTTAGAAGAGGTCAGTCCTCAAGAGTAGCAGGAGCTCCCTTTCATACCGAGCCCATCCTAACCTTCACTCTTGGCTCCAGGACTACAGCATGTGACTGGTGAGCATGGCTGCTGGAGACACACATCAAAGCCGGCCACCTGCCTGCAACAGTGAGGAGTGCCACAGTACTCACCTATGCCCCCTCCTTGCTACTGGGTCCCCTGAACTAGCAAATGGAGTCAGGCACAATATAAAATGGTTGAAAGCCATAATGAGGGACCAAACATAGTAAATAATAAATACTGACCCCCATAAGACATGGGTAAAGCCATGCTTATTTACCTCAGGCATCACTGGGTTGTGAAAACAGGCCACAGATCAACAGTGAACCTATGTTTGATGAACCACCAGGAGGCAAACGTGCTTCACATAGGCACAGAGGGCACAGAAAGCTTCCCACATAGGATTCTGAGATATGTAGTCATGAACACAGAGCCTGGGAAAACAGCTAATCAGACACTGAAACTGTTTGTGAGCTGCAGCACAGTACTATTGTGACTAAATTGTGTGTGAGATCTGAAGTGGAAGAAGCTATGAGACAGACTCCTCTGTGTAGTGGCTGTAGCTCTGAACTGCCTTTGAGAGTGCTAGCCTGTGTTCCCAACATTCAGAGTGGGACTGCCTTGAGTGTAATGAATAAGTACTTTTCAGAGAGCAAGATTGTCTTGACAAGCTGTGCGTCTTGAGGAGAGCCATGTTATTTCTTCCAGACCTCTGCTAATGGGACTCATAAGAGGGTGTCATATGTCTAGAATGGAACCTTCAATCAAAACATTTAATTTTTGATTGACAATGAATTCTAAAAATATTATTTAAAATTATTTTAATATTATGACTCCTTTACAGTCTATTGCAGTCTAAAGTACAGTAAAACATTTCAATATGAATGACATCTTGGACTTGTCACTAAAAAGTGATATAAAATAAGGGTATTTTTTATAAATACAGCCCTTTGTGTAGCTACAGCTGCCTCTTGGTGTTCTGGTCTGTGCTTTGCCAAAGTTAGCAGAGGCTGCTCAACGTCCTTTAAGGGAACTTTTGAAGGGCTAGCAGTACTTTCCAAAGCCTTACTGCAGCCAGCAAGGATTTAAAGTTGGGGATAATTTAACCCTTGGATACTTCCACATGTTCTGTTATATTAGCTAGAGGCTATTCAGGCAACTACAGATTAATCTTTGGACTTCCCCTGTCACTTGCGTTGTGCTAAAGGTACTAGTGTCAGATGGGAGGAGCTGGCTGTAGTAGCATAAGCCGGGCTGTGGTTTCCCTGTGTATTGTAAAAGGAAAGATGTTCTGCAGAGAGCAACATATAGGCTGCATTTCCAGCATCTCTCTCTCTGTCCAGAGACTGAATTTCTCCTGGAAGTATGAGACACTTTACCAGAAGTGAAATGGCAAAGGCCATTCCTTTGGATGGAGGTTTCCTGAGTTTGAACTTTTTAAGCTAGGTACTAGAATGGCCATATCATATTACTACACTCTTCATTGGGCTAGTGTCATTGCTGAGAATCAATGAGATTCCTAATTGCACCAGTGCCCAGTGTGAAATATGTCAAATCTGCCTACTATTGAATATGACATTGCCTGATGTTCAATGGCCTATGCAGCCAGTATGATGTAATGCTTGTGTAACAGTGTTATTTTGTTTTAGCCTTTTGCACTTTCTATTCCAGAGGAGTTACCACACTGTAGGGGTACCAAAAGGTAAGGAATCCTCGCAGTGGATTCCTCCCCTAGAAGTGCCATGTGATGATTCCCTTGGCTAAAGGTACCTTAGGAAGGTTCCACTATGCTGTGGCATCAAGAAATTTGTCTACTGATGGCACAGCAACAGCACAACACTGCCAATTGGTGTTGTGCTATTGCTCGGGGACAAGTGTTTTCTATGGGGGGGCTCTGCCACCTCATCCCCTGTACTGTAGATTACTAACTCCAGTCAGAGTTAGTTTGGGGATGGGGGAAAACACCTCCCTGGCACCAGTGTCAGGTAGTGGAGACCATCACAGTGACTGCCGACAATGTCGCTGTGATGGTCTTTGCTGTAGAACCGATGCTGCACATTCGGTATACACCTTTGTGGAAGCATCCCAAGGAAGAGGCAATGCCACTGGAGGAGATGGGGAGGATGGGGAGGCAAAGAAAAAGTGTTTCAGACAGAGGATCAGAGGAACTGCTTATGTAGCACAGGAAGGGGCAGTGGCTGGCTGCTTGTTCATTGAACCACAGGCATAGCCTTCCAATTCAGTGGCCTATGCAGCCAGTATGATGCAATGCTTGTGAAGCTGTGTTACTTGGTTTTGGCTGTTCGCGCTCTCTGTTCCAGAGGAATTGCCACCCTGTAGGGTACCAAAGGCAAGGAACCCTCAATGAGGGTTCCACCCCTAGAGGTGCCGTGGGATGATTCCCTTGGCTAAAGGTACCTTAGGAAGCATCCCCAAAAAGAAAAGCAGTACTACAAAAGCACATTACCAATCAGTAGCTGTGAAGCATAGTAGTAGATTAGGCACCAGGCAGCTTGATAACATAATGACATGCACAGGTTAGCAATGGCAGGAGTACGATGGGTTGCACTGGAGACTGAGGGGGCTTCCAAATGAGAGAGGGAACGGCAAGTAGGGACAGCATCCACCTCCATCCAACAGCGTAACCTACCTAAAGGAACTGGGGAACACTAACTATGGCTAACTAATGTTTATGACTTGAGGCACAGAGGAGAGAAAAATAAAACCTTTGAGGAGGAAATCTCTGGGGATCCAAGGCCTAAGTTGCCTTCCCTCCAGACTTGGCATGTTTTATTTAGTGATGGTTCTGCTGCTGCAATTTAGAAACCCAATTAAAGGGGGTGGAAAATATTCCAATTTGGAGGAAAGCTCTTGGTCAATCCCTCTAATGGGAACGCCATGGAAGGTTGTGAGAGTGCTCTGCAACATCGGGGACAACCAAGGTGAGAGAAGGAGAGCAATGACTGCTGAGGTACTCACCTGGCCTACTTGCCTAAAAACAAACCAGGTGAACCAGAGGCAGTCGTAGGGAGAATGCGGTGAAGGTGCCTTGCTAGTAGAATACTAGAGCCAAAGGAGATCGCTATAACCACCTTTCATGGCTAGTCTTAAATTCTACACCAGGAGCTGCCATTGAGTCTTGAATGGCTAAAGCCAGGCCTGGAGCAAGGACATTCCCAGCTATGGACCAGATGAGATGGACCCCACCCTAAGTCAAGCATGCTCAAGATGCAGACTTCACAAGTGCAGAGCAAGACCGTCAGCTGCAGGGAGGCCCTGCATCATGGAATGGTTATGGCTGGCATGCGCTACAATTGAGGAGGAGCTGAATGAAGCATTGAGTGCTGGGACCGTTACATAGGTCAGACATGGTAGTAGCAAGCGTTGAGCAAATGAATTGCATAAGCAATGAGTGGACCTGCACATAGGTCAGTAAGCAGCATAAGCAAATGGTCAGACTTGGATGGAGGTCAAAGGAGCAGCAAATATGAATAGTGGGGCAAGCCAATCAGGCCATTAAGGAAACCAATGAAAGGTGGCAAAATAATCTGAGGATTTTAGTAGCGAAAGCAGGATTTGAACATGAGTTAGTATGCCGCACAGGGCTATGCTCCTCAACAACACCTCCAGTCCCCCGCCTTAGGGAAAAACAAGAAGCGATGGGACGGTGCCATGACCCACATGCAGATATTAAAACTAGTTTACAGCATCAGCAGTAGCTTAACTGACCTCCAGAGTATAACAGCAGTGTGCAAACGTAGAGTACCATCAGTATTGAGTAATTATGAGTTATTATTTATTTCTTTAAGCTTGTCACCAGAACAGGCACGCTGAGCAACAGATTGCTCATCTCACAGTGCGTCCTGGGGGAAAGTGGAGTTGGAATAGATACAATTTACATACAGGAGTAATAAGCACATTTACAATATACACAGCATTACATGTGAAAGAGAATTACAATATACAAAGCATTACATGTGAGAGAGTAACAAACAGAGCTTATTGCAACAGAGTTCCAAACCAACAAAGGAAGTGAACAATTAAATATAAAGCAGACAGTGCTGCATTTTAATTTGAGTGAATAAAAGGTGGACCAGGCCACAAGAGTTATAGAGCAGAGTAGAGTAAATATGTGGGTAATTGGAAAGTGGCAAGTAGAGGTCAGTTACAGGTACAGTTTACCGAGAGGAAATTCCACAAGGGACAGGAAATAGAAGAGGGGGAGGAGGAGTGGTGAATTTGGGAGGAGGAGAGAGTTCCACAATTTAGGAAAGTGATGAAAGAAGGCAGCCTGGGAGATTGAGGATGGGTGGTGCAGGATAATTAGGGAATGGGAGTCATATGATCTAAGTGAGTGGGCAGGGGGAGGAGAGAGTTAATGAGGAGCTGAGGTAGGCAGGGAGTGAGCAAAACCAGAATTTGGAGAAGGATTTAGCACAGTGAAGGAGACATCTGTTCTCAAGTGAGGGGAAAGTCGGGGAGTGGTAGAGCTGACAGTGGTGGGTAAGGGCAGGGGCATCCAAGGTGAAGCGGCAGAAGAAGTTAAAGAGGGTGCCCTATCTGGCTAGGGAGGTCTTCAGAGTGGCACTACAGACTACAACACAGTAGTCAAAGATGGGTAGGATCATCTTCTGAACAAGTTCATGCCTTGCCTGGAGAGGAATGCAGTTCCAGTCCCTGTATAGAGCGCCTAGCTTGGGGCACAGTTTTTTCAGGATGGCATCAACAATGGACAGAGAAGGAGAGGTGTTGGTCTAGCCAAACCCCCAGATATCTGAAGGAGGAGGTGCCCTCCTGGACCATCCCATTGAGAGTGTGGAAGGTGGGCAGGGAGGTAAGCCTTGAGGGTCTCTGCCTTGTGCCGAAGGTCATGGAGACTGTCTTTTTTTTAGCATTTAGGAAGAGTTGATGTTCACAAAGCCAGCGCTGAACAATGTTGAAGTCATGCTGAAGTTTGTTTGCCACATCAGGGGGGTAGCAATTCGAATGAACATAGACAGTGGGGAGGCAATGCTCTGAAAGCAGCAAACTGAATAGGCAGTGCAGTGAAAACAGCAGCAATGAGGTATGTAGTATAGGTTCAGGAAGTAGGATTGAGCTGCATGGGCTAGGGTTCAGAGTGGGCCTGAACCAGGTGAAAACAATTAAGGTGCATAGCATGAAAAGCATCAGCAGGGAAGCAGCTTGAGCTGAAACACACAGATAATGACTGCAGTTACATTGTGAGTAAATGGGAGCAAGTAGCATGAGCTCTGGATTAGCAAAAATACAAGGAGTTTAGAAACAGAGGCTCCCAAAAAAGAATGCAAAACAAAAGACACAAATAACACAGAAGAACAGAGAACAAGCAGCACAAAGAAGCACACAGCCGGAGGTAAGCAATAGAAACCAAATGTAGGAGAACAGAAACAGAAGTCCAGCAAAAACAAGCAGAGGCCAAAACATAGCAAGACGGGAGGGGGAGCCAAGCCCCAGCAGCTGCAAAGAAAAGGCCAACAGAGCCTCTGGCTGCAAAGGAAAACAGTGCTTGAGAGAGAGGCTCAGAGGAACTGCTTAAGTAGAGCGGGAAGGGGGATTGGCTAGCTGCATGTCCATTGAACCACAGGCATAGCCTTCCAATTATATTGCCATGCCACACCTTGGACTGCTTTTGTGTTTAATGTGCCCTGTTGTGCTGTAGTGCCAAATTGCTTAAAGTGCCCAGGTTTGCTGTAGTGTAGTCTGTGTCTAAAGTGCCCAGTAAAGTGCTTACATGCCAGTGTATTCTAATTAATAAGTTCCTGCATGCTGCCCACATCTAGAAGAATTATGGGTGGAAGAAAGTTGACTGCATATGAACTGTGACACCATTGCAGTCTTCCTGAAGCTGCGTACTTCAAACTACTGAATTGCTAGGAGAATGATGTTGACATACACATGCCATGCTGTTTGACCCTATTCTTGTATGGACATAAACTTTATTGAATCAGCATATTGTTGGTGCTCCATAGAGCTCATGACCAATGTCCCATTTTTACTTCCTTATGAGCCCTATCCAGAACCTTTCCATTGTGGTGGGCCCCATAGTACCTGACTAACATGGGTCAGTTACAGTGACTCCCCTATTCTAGACAGATGGAAGGAGCAAATGAGAAGAGAGATGGCCACCATAGGAAGGTGCTCTCCCTCCACGAATGGGATGTAAGGCATGCTGATGCAGTTGAGCACTGGATCCATTTGAGTGACGATGACCCTTTCAGAGAGAGAGGTCATGAGTGACTGCCCTTTTGAATGTGGCAAACAACTGATACCAGCTTCAAGAGTTCATGGGGTTGACAGCATAACTAAGTTCTGCACCAATATGCATCTAACGTAGCGCTAGCCCTAAAGAATGGAATAGTGTGTATGTGCACTGATTAACAGACTTTAAATAAATGAACCATTCCTGACCAGTGCACCATGCCTGGAATGGAAGATACCATGGATTGCCTCACAGGAAGCAAATGGTTTGTAGTGCAGGATCTTTGCAGCTGGTACTACCAGATATCCATGGCTGAAGAGGACAAAGAAAAATAGCTTTAATTTGCCCTCTAGGGCTCTACCAATTTGAAATGATGCCATTTGGGATCACAGGGGTCCCAGCCACTTTTCAGAGATTAATAGAGAATGCAGCAGAAGACATGGATTTCTAAGAAGTCATTTATTTATCTGGGTGACCTGATTGTAGTTGGCCATGCACTGGAGAAACACAAGGCCATGTGCTGAAAGTGCTGGACAGTTTGGAAAAATGTGCACTCAAAACTTTCGCTGGACAAATGCCAATTTTGATAAATGTCTATAAAGTAAGTAGGCCACATTGTGTCTGAACAATGAGAGAGTACCAATCCCAACAAGGTCAGCACCTTAGCCACCTGTCCCAACTGCAAAATCTAAAGACTCTTCAGTCTTTCCTTGGTTTCTCTTGGCACTGCAGATACTTTTTGAAAGACTTCTCAAATGCTGTGAGGCCACTGTTCAATCTTACATTAGACTACCCTTCTACCAAGAAAACAGCTGACTAAAAATTAAAAGACAAATCTGCTTCTTCCTATTACAGTCAGTGAAGTTTTTGGTGTTTTCTGGACAGATAGGTGCAATGATACCTCTAACAAAATCTTAGGCTACTGTTGTAGGTCCCCAGTCTTGCCTTTGCTGACCTGCAAAGGCTATTAACCCTCCATGTAGATGTCAGCAAGGAATGGTTAGGAATTTTGCAGTATAGCAGTACAGCAGGAGCATGATACTGGAATAGACTGGAGTTCCTTACCTTGAAATGGACTGTGGTTGACCAATTTTATGAATATCTATGTAGAGCCCATTTCATGGTATGGACCAATAACAATCTCCTGACCTATGTACTAGAACTACCAAGCTGGATGTCATGGGACAATGATGGTTCTCCAAGTTGTCCACCTTCAATTTCTGCTGGCAGTATTGACCTAGCCACACCAAAATGGACGCTGATGCCCTTTTCGGGAGGCTTTATCCTACTGAGTAGTCCAGAATCACTGTCTATGTGCCTTGCGTGAAGGAAATGTATGTTTATCTGTGTTTGATACTTGCTTTTCTCCTATAAATGTGGACCAAGTTGTTGGTGTGATTAGAGCTCACCCCAATACCATACCTGACTTGTATGTCTGAGTCACTACATTGGCTAAATCTTCCTTACTGCTTCCAGGGGCAACATGCAACCTGACATTTAGGAGGGGCACAAAATCCAGACCTTTCTAGGGGCATACTCCCCCAGGAAAATTTTGAAAAACTGAAGTCAAATGGTGCATTTTGGTGACTTTTAGCAGGCCAGGAAGCTGTTCCCCAGCACGTTAAATGCCATCATGATGGTAGAGCAATAATACATTTTATTTTCAATAACAGTTAAATTTTTATTATGAAATTACAAACAATCCGGAAAAACTGTGATCAGGCATGACAGAGACCATGATGGGCAAACCAAGACAGAAAACTAAGGGGGTGGGAATAATTACATCAGTACCACATCCCCACCAACAGGCCCTCCAAACTACTGCAAACAGAGCAAACAAGATTGCAATACAGTCTTGCCAACAAAACTAAAACTGGTCAGGTGGGGGGCACATGCAGTCATTCAATGACCCATTTAGTGACACCCCACCTCCCACAGGCTCCCTAAACAGATCAAGTCCAATAACAGACCATACTAAATATTAATCATAATGCTCCAACTGTTGGCGGGAGTAACCCATTCCAGTCCCAGTTAATTTAAAGCACTCTATTCAAGAACACACCACTTCCTGCAGGCTCTCCAAACACAGCATGCATAATAAAAAAGTATGCTAATGAAGAATACTAGCAAAACTCCTTATGCCTTTGAGGATAGCCCACTCCAAGTCTCTTCTCCACTGCAGCCTATCTCTGGAATGGACACATGGTGTCCATTCAAGTAATGGGACTGCTTCTCTGAGCAGATCTCATACCACTTCAGCCCTCAGGCAAGCAAACTATACACTGAGGACCATGAACTTCACAAACGCTGAGCATCCCTCCCAGGGAAGCAGTATAGTGTAGTGGTTTAAGGCTCTGAGCTGCAAATCTGGTGACATCCAGCAGACCAGTCCTGAGTTTGAATCTCACAGCTTCTACTTACATACTGTGTGATGCTGAGCAAGTCACTTAACTTCCCTGTGCTCCCAGGTCGCACCTGTAAAAAAGCTTTCAGCTTAGTGTGCTAATCCTGGTTAAACACAACTAAAAAAACAAAACAAAAAAACAACCCTTCCAGAGCACCCATTGGAACATAGCAGAGTCACATGATGCCATGCACCTAACAGCATCAGCTACTCACCCAACCTCCTATATGTGATGGGAGGGGATGAGCAACTTCTTGTTTAAAGTGTTTTGCTGGTTAAACTCTTCAATAAGTAAAGAGAGAGAGAGAGTATACGCGTGTGTGTGTGTGTGTATGTATACTGCTAACAGGTAGAAATTTTAACCTGCATCTCCCCAAGGTAAATTCATGGCATGTAGGCACAGCTCAAGCCACACATCTCACTGCCATTATAGTAAGGACTTTCCTCATACCCACAGGAAAAAAAAAGAATTAAGCAGTATATGCCATGGGCAGCCTAATGGAAAAAGCATTAATTGTGATAAATCCATCTTGATCTAGCACCCCCCTGACCACCAGTGGCTCCAGAGTCCTGACTCCTGCCTGCCAAGGTTTCCTGCCCCAGGTGGCCAGGCATCACTGCATGGCTTGTGGATAATCTGTCTCCAAGTTGGACTCTCACTGACTCCACCAGGCCACCACCATCCCCTCCCCAATCGTGGAAGTCAAACACTGGGGAGAAGGATATAGTAGAGGGCGAGGCTTGGGGCACAAATTCTCTATTTATGCCAATTCACCCTTTCACAGAGTCCAGTGGGGCTGGACTGTGCCCATGGCATTTGTTTCCCCTTTTCAAATTATGTCCTCCTGGTAGTCAGTCCCATATCAACCCAGACCCCGTCCCCACCATTCACAACTTGAATTTTAAAAACCTAAATTATGAGATCATGTGATGCAGGGCACCTAGAAGCAGCACTAGACTGGAGCTCCTGCCTACCGCCCTTTGCAAAAGCCCTAATCACTAATTTCAGGAAGGGCTAAATGCTGATTTCTAGCTATACTTACTGCTACTGCTCTCCTGCCTACAGCGATCATTTTTTTATCTGAATTCTACATCGAAAATAGCTTTTCAGCGACGATGGATGCTGAAATGAGGCAGGCCGGGATCAAGCATACTCCGCCTTCCACCCCGGAGAAAACCCCCAAAAAATCATGAAGTCATGGAACCTCTGCTAAAACAAATACGCCCAATTCTCCTGCGATCCCTCTGACTGAAGATTGGTTTCTCCAAGAGCTCTTACCCTTCAGGGAAACTTTGGAAGACATTTCTATGGAGCTGAAATCTATCAAAGGTAACCTGACTAGCCTCACGACAAGGATGGGGGACTCGGAGGCCAGATCCTCATCTCTAGAGAAGTGGAAAGATAAAATTGATCCTGAGATTGTTCAACTCCGCCAACAAGTGCACAATCTCCAGCTTAAAATGGAAGACTTAGAGGGGAGAAGCGGGAGAAATAACGTCCTGATCATCGGGCTACCTGAAGCCGAGGAGGGAGCTGACACCATTGCCTTTAAGCAGAAATTTCTAAATAAGATCGTTGGCCCCTCTCCACTGAACCCACAATACCACATAGAAAGAGCTCATCCCTCCCTTAGACCGAAACCTCAATCCAGAACCCCCCCCAACCAATCATCATTAAATTCCTTAGCTTTGTGGAGAAACAGCACATTTTAACAAAATCCAAAGAGCTGCAATCAATAACCTGGGAATGTTCTAAAATAAGAATTACACAAGATCTCCCCTTTGAGACTCACCAGAAGCATTCAGCATTTCACCCACCTCTTAGCAAGCTGATAGCTGCAGGCATCCACTTCAAAATGCTATACCCTGCTAAGCTACAAGTGGCAATCGAAGGTACCTGGCACTCCTACGATTCTCCTGAACAAGCTGTTACAGATCTCACCTCCAAGCTTCCCAATCTCTTCAAAGCAGGCTGACTTTTCAAAGACTAATCTGGGTCTCAATTGTGCAAAGGGGGAATTTTCTCCTAAAGTTGGTTGTAATGATTTAGGTTATTTACCTGTTTTTTGGGTTGTTTTTTCTACTCCTTGTTCGGTGGGGTTAGGAGGGTTGGGTAGGCCGTGGTAGCGTGTGGTAGGCCCAACTTTCTCCTCGTGGTGTTGCGTGCTCGCTTTTGTGCTGGGGTGGTAGGAACCTTTGACGGGTGGGCGTTTCCATGCAGCAATTTTAGGAAAGGACTTTTTTTGGTCCCACCCTGTATATCGTCCCCCTGTTATTTCCTTGATTTCTCAGGGCCCGGGTTATTTGGGATTCTGGATGTATATTACTAGTTCATTTGGGGGGCATTGCCTTACAACTGATTGGTCTTTCTAAGTTTGTCCTCATTGGAGATTCCTGCAAGCCCCAATTCGAACTAGCAAGCCACATAGGGGTAAGTCATTATTAATATATCTATGTAATGCTGGTGGAATGGATGGCTCGAGTTTGGTTTGGGGGAAGGTCTTACTCACAGGATAATGACAGTGCTGGTTGTTATGGTCCCTGGTATTTTTTCCCTGTCCTTTCCCTTACTACTCTGAAGTGCTTAATTATGGGGTATTACATGGTCTGGCTGATTGGATGGGGGTGGCAGAGGGTGGGGGGGGCTTAGTTTGGAGCAGGCTCAGGAAGAACTGCATAGCGTACCAGTAGATGGGGGGAATGGCGTATTTCTGGAGAATCTAATCAGGTATACTGGCATCAGGTGTCTGGCTAGTCACCTGCTCAAATCAGAGTTTAGATTCCCCATTCAGGATAGGATGCATTGTATTTGGGCAGATGTTCACTGAAATACTGCCAATAGGGATTGGTCTCCAAGGGCCTTTGCATAGGGGCTATGGTTATTTCTTATCTGCACTTGGGGACCTTTTGTATATAGTTGTAGGGGGTTTTGGGAGGGAGGCTGGGGGAGGGCTTCATGGATCTAATACTTCTCCTGTTGAAATTGCTTATAGATGTTAGGGATAGGTTGGTAAAGTTAGTCATGTTATTGCCAAGAATCCAAAATGTCTGGATTATCAGGGGAAGAAACAGCTTTATTACTGGTTCCCTTTTTCTGAAGAGGGGAAGGGAGGTGGAAGGGAATGGAGTGTGCCTTTTAAAGTACTATTTCAGTTAGCTATTTAAGATTGTTCCTTCTTTTTAGGTGTGGACAATGACTAACAAACAACTTAAAATTGCCATGTGGAATGTTAGAGGTGTTAGAGACATAATGAAGAGATATCAAGCTTTTAAAAATTGTGCTTTATTAAATTTTGATATTATTTTGTTCCAAGAATCCCATCTTCTAGCCAATGAAGCTGTCTGGTTGAGCAGACAAGGGTTTTCCCAAATTTTTGCCGCAGGTGGGTCCCCATCAAGCTGGGGTGTGGCCATTTTGATAAAGGGACACATTTTGTTCTAGGCAGAAGAGAAACTAAGAGATCCAAATGGTAGGTTTGTACTAGTTAAAGGTGATCTTAATAGCAGCAAGGTAGTGTTAGGCTCCATTCACAGTCCAGTTGGTGGGGATGCTGAATTCCTAATGAATCTGGCTAATAGGATAGCAGGCCTGTTACCCTCCCCATTAATTCTGGGGAGGCGATCGGGACATCCCGCCGTCCCAAGATCTAGATACAGCAGTAGCCACAGACATTGCCAGCTATTTCCAGATATTTCATGAAATTGCTATAGAGTTTCTCTCTGCTGCCCCTACTGTAGAAATGGAGAAAGCATTAGACATATCTGGAAATATCACAGCAATCTGGGGAAATAGCTGGCAGTGTCTGTGGCTGCTACTGTAGATCCTATTTGCCATTAAAACCTTTATCTTCCTCACAAAAGGCCTTAGCAGATTTTATGGTGCTTCTCCGGCTATGTGATCCCTGGCACCTTCTAAATCCCTCCCACCGTCTCTTCTTTTTCCACTCCCAAGTGCACCAGTAATGGTCCCGTCTAGACTATATTCTAACCAGTATTTCCCTTTTACCCAGTCTTTGTCAGGCGGGAATCGAGCCTATTATTTTATCAGACCATTTGGTGACATGGTTGTTGATCTCTCCTGCTCCAGACCTCCAAAGGGACACTACTTGGCAACTAAATACTCAACTTCTCAAAGAGGAACACATAGTTTCCCATATTAAAACATTAATTCCCTGTTTTATAGATATTAATAAAGGTTCCACAACAAGGAAAGACTTACTATGGAGCACTGTTAAGTGTTATCTTTGGGGGGAATTCCCCAAATTAGCATCCAGAATGAAAAAACAAAGAGAGGCAAGGGCAATTTCCCTGTTAGCACAAATGAGAGAAGCCGAAAATTCTCTATCTGCAACCACTCCACCAAACTCCCTGGAAACACTGTTAGTTCTCAGAAATGAATACATGGACTTTCTAAGGGAGAAAGCAGAGTATGCCATCTTAAAAACAAAATCACAATACATTGACCAAGTAGAGAAAGCTGGTAGAATGTTGGCCCTTCGCCTACGGAAAATAGAAAGCTCAAGGCTAATCCCTTCTCTACAAGCACTGGATGGTACCACCAAAACTTCACCTCGGGATATAGCCCAGGTCTTTGAGAACTTCTATAGCACACTCTATAGCAAAAACACTTCTCCAGTTCCCTCCTCAAGCATTGAAAGATACTTGGAGGCTCTCGATCTTCCCTGTTTATAAGCTTATCACAGGTCCTCTCTATCTTCCCTATCACGTTGAAGGAAGTGGAAGAGGCAATTATGGTTCTTGCACTGGATAAGGCACTGGGGCCTGATGGCTTTCCTTCAAATTTCTATAAGACTTTCTGTAAGGAAGTATCTCCCCTGCTTCTTAATCTATATGAATATATGTTTAAGGCTGATACATTAGATCCCACACTGTTAGAAGCTACAATAGTTTTACTTCTTAAACCGGATAAACCACACACGGATCCTGCCAGCTACAAACCAATCTCTCTTTTAAATTGTGATTTTAAAATATTAACAAAAATGTTATCCTTTCAGATTAAAAAGATTTGGTCCCATTTGCTAAACCCTGAACAAGTGGGTTCTGTACAGGGCCGTTTGTCAGCTGATCATCTTAGAACTCTCTCACACATTTTCCATACAGCCCAATCCTCTCAGATCCCCATGGCCCTGATTTCGTTAGATGCCGAGAAGGCTTTTGACAGAGTCAGTTGGGATTTTCTGTGGTTAACCCTTAAGAAGATGGGATTCCCCTCTTCTTTTATCCAGTGGATACAGATTGTAAATATGTCTCCCTCAGCAAAAATTTACTGCAATTGTGTCTTTTCTTCTCACTTCCCTTTGTATACAGGTACCAGGCAGGGCTGTCCCTTATCTCCCTTCTTCTTTAACTTATATTTAGAACCTCTCCTTCTCAACCTCAAACAATCCTCCCAAATACAGGGTGTTTTAGTACTTCAACAAACCTTGTGTAATCCCAGTAATTAAATAAAGTTTAGAAGTTTACAGGTGCCCAGGGTACCTGTGGTATGTGTGGGCAGCAAGGTATAATAAAAAGGGGCCCCTCTGGAGTAAAGTTTCCCCTCCTAGCAAGAAGAAACACTTTATATAATAGAAAAAGTGCCCTGTGCACTTAAAAATGGTCAAAAGACAGAATTTAGTGCAGCTTCATCAACAATGGCTTGGATAGAATGCTGTGCTGTGCTGCTCATGCACAGCATTCCAATCCAGCCATTCCAGAACTAGAGTTTTTGGTTTTAAAAGTTTTAACAGTTTTTGTCAGTTCCAGCTGGCTGTGGAGAAGAGAGGATGCAGATGGTTAAGGGGAACCAGTAAAGAGCTTACCTGCGGGTTAAAGCAGTTCCCTGAGTGCCAGTCTGTGTGCCTGCTCTGGTTCCAGCCAGTGAAGATCCCCGAAGAGCTCACTTTCGGTCCGAGGTGCCATTGGGGCACCAGAAGAAAGTAATCAACCGTTTGCCATGGTTTGGGCTGTGTAGCCCTGTCAGTTTATTGTTTTAACCTCCCTTTGTGTTTTAAAAGTTAAATCTGGTCCCCCGTCGGTGGTGTAGAAGAACCGCATTACGACCATTTTCCTGATGACCTTCCGAGGCCCCCAAACATCCCCCCAGCTGCCTGTAGTACTCCCTTCCACTGCCAGCTCACCTCCCACCTCCCGTTTGCCTCCCGATCCTCCACACAGTTTGTTGGAGTGGTGAGTCAGCGGCAGCACAAGCTACGTGCTGACCGCCTGTGAAGAAAAGTTTGTTTTTTTTTACTATTTAAGCGCGAAGGCAAGCGGCCAAGCGCCGCAGGGGCATCGGGTTGATAGGACCCTAGATTTTAATATTCAGAAGGGGCCGGAATAGCGACATCCATAGGTGGGGCCAGGGAAGTGAGGCCAGTATAGCGGCCTGTTGAATATTAATGAGAGGGTCGGGACTAAGGCGGCGACTCAGACCTGAATGGCATTAGGCTCTTTTGAGCCATCACATTTAAAGGGGCCCTGCCACTTCTGGCTAAAATAAAAGTTTAGAGGGCTCCTGCCAGAAGTTAAGTGGGCTACCAGGCCCAGTGAAGGAAAGGCTATTAGGCCCACTGTATTTAGAGCATCAGGCCCATAGTTAAAGAAGGCACAAGGCCCGTGATATTGGAAGGGCTACCAGGCCCTGTATGTAAGAGTGCTACCAGGCCCAAGATTCAAAAGTAGGGCTATCAGGCCCATGATATTGGGAGGGCTACCAGGCCTTGTATTTAAGAGGGCTACCAGGCCCAAGATTCAAAAGTAGGGCTATCAGGCTTGAGGTAAGGTAGGGCTGCCAGGCCCTGCATTTCGTAGGGCACCAGGCCCACTGTATTTAGGGCATCAGGCCCACAGCTAAAAGGCTATTAGGCCCACATCCAAGTGTAGGGCATCAGACCTGAGGTAAATGCAGGGCATTAGGCCAGAGGTAAAGCAGGGTTCCAGGGAGGCCTAGTGTAGTAGGGCAAGCCGGCCTAGTGGTAGTGAGGGTGGCCCTGGCCTAGCGGATTAGGGCAAGCCAGCCTAGTGGTAGTGAGGGCAGCCCCGGCCTAGCAGATTAGGGCAATCCAGCCTAGTGGCAGTAAGTAAGGTGTACAGGCCCCATAGTAAATAAGGCATTTAGGCCTTTGGTGTTCCCGGCAATCAACCTAGGTCAAGTGGTACCCTCAGTATAGGTGTTATGGCATCCTTAGCAAAACGTTCCGGGGTAGCCAGATCCTATTCAGGAAGACCCTGCATTTAGGAAAAGGGGTCCATCCAAGGGCGCTCAGTTCACAAATATTGTGAAGCTACTGCAACAACTGTACTGTTCATACAGCTGTTATTGCTGAAGTACTTGAAAGATTGTGAACTTGCTAAGAAGCACCAAGACTGCATTGTATATGGATTGTGGTTATTTGCCCCTGAGTATCTGAACTATTGCCCCTGGTTATCTGAACTACTGCCCTAAGCATCTGAACTATTGCTCCAAGCACCTGAACAATTACACCTAAATTTATAATTTGCCTTTCCTCTGCAAATCATAGGATCATTCCGCAGTCCCCTTGGCATTGCAAGAAGGTGCATCTTTCAGCTACATTGTTACTAGTGTATGGGGACAGTCTCAGTCTTCTACCACACTGCAGTCCCGTAGTGTGGTCTGTAATACTCCGTACTCAGAATCAGTCTCTACCTAGAAGAGGACATCTTCTCAGCATTCTTCACTGAAGTGGGATCGTCCATCAGCTCATCTCCTCCGACTGTGTCATCTCCTGAAGTTGAGTCCATCGCCAGTCATACAAGTCGTACCCGCCATTTCTTGTTTTCACAGCTTGAAGGTATGTCCACCGAAATGCATCATGACAGCCATGCCAGTGTCATTTCGTATGGTTCCTGTTACAGATGTCCTGAAGTAGATCGCCCTCCACAGAAGAGTGTGCTCATCCTGGAGAACCTGGTCTGCGCCCCTGGTCATTTGCCGAAAGTTGAGTCCGTCGAAGCCCAGTACGGGATGCGTCCATCGTTTCTTTGTTTTGTTCTAGTTTCTGATGACAAGATTGCAGAATCAACCATCATCTCTACAGATTCTTCTGGTTCCTGGTCGTATCGGAGATCCTTCAAAGTTTAGCTGGCCTTTGGAGTGCTGCAGCATCAGTCAGGTCATGGTAGTCCTCCATTGGATTCGTTGCCACGCAGGTCCTGATTTCTCTTCATCCTTGGCGGCCCTGGAAGTGGGTTTTGGCCAAGGAACCCTTTGTTTTCAGTTGGAATCTGACAGCCCATTAGTGAGGTTATTTCAGAAACCAGTTGCTCTGGTTCTTTATTCCGGCATCCTTGGAGAGAGTGGCCTTTTGCCGAAGAAACACATGGTCTGTTTAACAAACCTATCACCACCCGGTGGCCTTGACAAGGTCCCTGTTGGGAACTGCATTAAAATCTATTGTTCTGTTTGCTTCCCCTTCATAGCTACCATTGCAGACCGATGGTGTACATGAAGACACCAGACCTCTGGACTCATGTAACATCTGGACTTTGGCAGAAGTGTGTAGTGATAGCTTAACCAAATACTGTTTTGAGTAGTGTATGTCATCTGATCTTCACCTAAGCTTATTGATAGGAATAAGAATTGTAGAATGATAACAGAATTAGAGTGGCAGTAGGCCTCAGCATCTATTCTGTTCTTGTTGAAATAATTTTAGCAGTCATAGATAAAGGATCTGTCTTGTTTACCGCCATATTGTTTTGGTGACTTCTCTTTCTCTTGTGGCTGTGTCTCCCTACCCCCTGGTACAAAATAAATGCCCTGCGGGCACTGAATCTCTAGGATGACTCCTGCCTCTCCTTGTCTGGGTAACAGGTTATCTTATCCACAATAATTCGAACCTTGGTGTCTCACTCATCTCTTTTCACCACCTTTAGAGTAGAGTACCACAGAGCACCGCTTTAGATCATTACACTTGTCTCTCTCAGTCTATACCGATGACATCCTTCTCGATCTGGAACATCCGGATACATCTCTAGTACATGCACTAGAAACTATTGCACAATACTGACACCTTTCTAAGTACAAGTTGAACCTATCAAAAACAGAAATCTTCCCCTTAAACAACCTCACTCACAGAGCTAACTTTGCCCATCTTGGGATGAAATGATCCCCAAAATCAATTAAATATCTAGATATACATCTTACTAAAGATCCAGTGTCTTTTAGGAAACTTAACCTTGAAGATTTACTGGTAAATATTCAACAGGATCTCCAAAGATGGTCAAATCTCCCTCTCTCTTTATGGGGCCGGATTAATATTATCAAAATTATTGTTCTGCCCATCTCTTCTATCCCTTAAATTGAATGAATTTGTAGCTCCCACTATCCTATTTTCAACATATTCACTCAATCCCTTCCCAATTCCTTTGGCAGGGTAAACTTCCTAGATGTTCCTTTCTTAAGCTTAGTCTTCCCAGAGAAATGGGTGGTTTCCGTCTCCCTAACTTTCTTTTATATTATTGGGCTAGTTACTTAGTCAAAGTGGGAAGATGGCTTTCAGTCAGGGATCATAGAAACATAGACTTTGATGGCAGATAAGGACCGCTTGGCCCATCTAGTCTGCCCATTTCCCTACCTACAGGATAGGCCGCAGATCCTAGTTAACCAACAGCCTATTTCTTCCAACCCCCCTCACAAGAATTGCCTTATGTCTGTCCCATGCATTCTTGAATTCTCCCACAGTTTTAGACCCCACAACCTCCTCAGGAAGGCTGTTCCATGCATCCACTACTGTCTCTGTGAAAAAATACTTCCTCACATTTCCCCTGAACCACCCCCCCATCTTTAAACTGTGTCCCCTTGTTCTTGAACATCTCTTTTTCTGAAAGATGCTACCCTCTTGGACTTTGTTGATTCCACTGAGGTACTTAAAAGTTTCTATCATGTCCCCCCCTTCCCATCTTTCCTCAAGGGTATACATATTAAGCTCCTTTAGTCTCTCCTCGTACGACTTCTCTTGCAGACCCTGCACCATTTTAGTTGCCCTCCTCTGGACTGCCTCTATCCTGCCATGTCTTGCGGAGATGGGGTCTCCAGAACTGGACGCAGTACTCCAGATAGGGTCTCACCAACTGTCTGTACAGAGGGATAACAACTTCCTGTTTTCTGCTGGTGATGCCGCTCCCTATGCATCCCAGTGTACTCCTAGCCCTCCCTACTGCCTTCTTACATTGCTTGCTAACCTTAAGGTCATCTGATATGATTACCCCCAGGTCCCTTTCCTTTTTTGTTGTTGTTACTACCTCCCCTCCCATTGTGTATTCTTCCAATGGGTTCTTGTTTCCCAGGTGCATTATTTTGTACTTCTTTGCATTGAAACCTAGCTGCCATACTTCTGACCATTCCTCCAACCTTGCCAAGTCCCTTCTCATCCTTTCCACGCCTCCTTGTGCATCAACCCTGTTGCAGACCTTTGTGTCATCTGCAAAGAGGCATGCCTCCTTCAGTCCCTCTGCAATGTCACTTATAAAGACATTTAAAAGGACTGGACCCAGTACTGAACCCTGCGGTAGCCCACTAGTAACCCCTCTTTCTTCAGAGTGGACTCCATTTACAATTACCTTCTGTGTCCTGTTGTCCAGCCAGTGTTTTACCTAGGCTACCACCCTGGGACCCACTCCCAGGCTGGTTAATTTGACTATTAATCTTTTGTGTGGGACTGTGTCAAATGCCTTGCTAAAGTCTAGGTAGGCCATGTCCACAGCCCCTCCCTGGTCTACTACTTTGGTCACCCAGTCAAATAAATCTATTAAATTCATCTGACATGACCTTCCCGCTGTGAACTCCTGCTGCCTTGGGTCCTGTGCCCCACTGGCCTGTAGATACTCAACAGTTCTTTCCTTCAGAAGTGACTCCATCACTTTCCCTACCACAGAGGTCAAACTGACAGGTCTGTAGTTTCCTGCCTCTGTCTTGGTCCCACTTTTGTGAAGGGGAATCACATCCACCTTCCTCCAGTCCTCGGGCACCACACCATCCTCCCATGATTTATTAAAAAGAGTAGCCAGTGGTTTTACTAGTTCCCCCTTAATTCTTTTAGAATTCTGGAGTGAATTCCATCAGGCCCCATTGCTTTGTCCACCTTCAGTTTTAGGAGTTCTTGTAGAACCCTTTCTTCTGTGAAAGGACTGGGATCAACCCCCTTATCAAGAGTTTATTTATTTATTGAAAATGTTTCACCAGGAAAGGCACACTGAACAAAAAGATGCTCATCTCACGGTGCAACCTGGGGGGAAGGGTTACAAGTGGAGGCAGATCAACATACAAACATTGAATATTGAATAGCACAATACAGATAATGTACATAGTTGGGTGGGATTACATTAGCACATTTTTACAATAGGTGAAACAGTACAGGATTACATTAGCACATTTTTTACAATAGGTGAAACAGTACAGGAATCAAACATCAAGGACAGTGTATACATATCATGGAACACTCAAGGTTAAAACATGATTAAGTAAGTGCCAATAACAATACTTGAGTGCCAGTAACAGGACTTGAGCTGCAGAGAGATGCACCAAGTTGACAGTAGGAGTTGGAAGAGAAGATGGGGTGATAAGGGTGGGGTGGGGGAGGGAGAGGGGAGCAGTAGCAGTGCATGAGGTTGAAAAGTGTGGGTTACTTAGGAGGGAGGGAAGGGAGGGAAGGAATTAGAGAGTGGGAGTGAATGAAGTGCATGGTGCAGTGTATAAGCCAGGCAATTAGGTGAAGAGTGCTTCTGTTAATTGGATTAGGCACTTCCCCCTCCTCTTTTGTGAATACTGAGCAGAAATATTCATTCAGTATCCCTGCTTTTTCACTGCCCCCTCTGCCCACCCACCGTTCATTCTATTCAGCCTCACTATCTCTCCCTTTGTCTCTTTATGCTCACTGATGTACCTATAAAATGTTTTATCCCCCTTCCTAACTGAGTTGGCTATCTTTTCCTCAGTTTGGGCCTTTGCTATTCTGACTTCCCTTCCTGCTTCCTTCTACCTTAACTGGTGCAGCTCTCTGTCCTGCTCCTTCTGCATTTTCTTATACTTCTGGAATGCTATTTTTTTCTCCCTGACTTTCCCAGCCACCTCTTTTGAGAACCATAGTGGCTTTTTCTTTCATTTTGATTTATTTGCTTCACACAAAGGCTTGTTGCCTCTGTGATGGCAGTTTTGATGATTCGCCACTGTTGCTCCACCCCTCCTTCTAGCCTGTTTGCTAGTGCTTTTCTGAGGCACTCACCCATCTTTTTTTTTTGAAATTCAAGTTTATTGATTTAAAAAGCCAAAAGTATAACAAAGTCATTACATAAATTAAGCCAGACATCCATACATGGATAACGAAAAAAAAAAAACAACACCCCAGCCCCCCACCCCCACCAATCCCAGTCCCTCCCTCTGCCAACCCCCAACAAAGTGTGCCAGATAACCATGTAGCTAAGATTATTAGTAAGTACACCAACATCTCAGAAAGTAAACCTGCCTTCAGGAACAGAGAAAGCAGATATGAAAGATAAGAGGAACAAAGATAACCATAGTGGGCATCAGAGAGGAAACCAGGAGATCATTGGTGCAGATATAGCGCATATAATTTACCCCATTTTTTATGAAATAAGTCCTTACGATTACGCGAGCTGGCTACCAATCTTTCCGTGTTAAGATAGGCAGAGAGCTCAGTCAGCCATTCAGAATAGGTCAAAATCAATTGGTCGGTCCAATGCCTGAGAACTAATCTCTTAACCACAATGAACACGAGGGTAATATGATATTCTACATTCTACACAATTTATGCCAGCGAATCTCCTAGAATGCAAATTTCGGGAGTGAAAAAATTAGAGAGACCAAGTAGGGGATCCAAATTGTCCTGGATGGCAGACCACAATGGGGCAACCTTATTACAGTACCAGAAAATATGTAGAGAGTTCCCTTCACTGTGTGAGCACCTGGAGCAAAGAGGGAGGGCAAGCTTTTTGAGCTGGAAAAGTTATTTAGGGGTGTAATACATATTATTCAAAATATAATATTGGGTATGTCTAAACCTGTCTTGGGTGTGATATCTGTACAGATCCTTCCAAATGTGGGACCAATTAAGGGTGGAGTCAGGGAGTAAGGAGAGCCAGATATTGGAACCTGCAACAGGTTCCGGGAATTTGTAATTCAGTAAAAAGGAATATATTAGCGAAATTGAATGTGATTTAGAAGCAAGAGTAAAAATATGAGAAAGAAAGGGATGGACCATGGGTTCTCTAAACTGAGTACCAAATTTCTCAACAATAAGGTGCCTTAACTGATATATTTTAAAGACCTTGTTGTTGGAAATACCAAACTTATCAAGAATGTCGGAGAAGAAAGGAGGGATCCTTGGTCATAGTAGTGTTCTAAATTAGTTTCCTTAATTTGTGGAAGCCACTCAGGAGCGATCATCGAGTTGTCCAGCTTGATATTGGGGTTAAGGATGATAGGCTGACCCAGGTCCATTTTTGGAGAGATTTTTAGAAAGTATAGACACTGGAAAAGGGATTTAAGGGATGTGAGAATTGTTTGGACAGTTATCCACTGCGAAAGCACAGAGGTGGGAGTATATAAAATTGCGTAGGGATCTAATTTAGATTCCAAAAGAATCGATTTCTCAATTTGAAGCCAGATCGGGGAAGAGGGATCAGGATGAGTTAGAAACCATCTCCCTAGTTTGGCTAGGTGAGCGGCCCAGTAGTACAGCAAGAGGTTGGGAAGCTGGAGACCTCCTTTGTCTCTAGGGAAGGATAGTTTGAGAAACGAGCACTGAACTCCCTTCCCTCGCCAAATAAAATTCGAGAAAATTGCGTGAAACTGTTGTAGGTAAGAGAGCGGCAGCCAAAGGCCCAATAAGTTGAGGGGGTTAAAAATACATGGGAGAATATTCATCTTAATAATTTTAATCCTACCCCAAAGGGAAATAGGAAGGTTGGACCATCGTAGCAAATCTTGCTGGATGAGAGTCTTGAAGTTGTCCAAATTGAGTTTCCTGAGTAAGGAAGAATCTGAGGAAAAGTGAATACCTAGATATTTAATCGATTTGGGGGACCATCGCATGCCAAATTTGATAAGATCGTGCTTGTAAGTATATACATTTAACGGAAAAATTTCGGATTTAGAGATATTCAGTTTATATTGGGAGAGGCTACCATATTGCCTGATGAGATTCAATGCATGTTCTAGGGAAGCAGCGGGATGCGTAACATGTAAAATTATCATCAGCATAAGCGGAGAGGACTAGTTCATGTTGACGCACCAGACAGCCTTTGATAAGTGGAGAAGACTTGAGCTTAATAAGGAGGGGTTCAAGATATAGATTAAACAGGAAAGGTGAGAGGGGGCAACCTTGTCTGGTACCAGTATGAAGCTGGAACAATGAGGAAAAAACCCTGTTACAATATATCTTGGCCGAAGGGGAGTTATATAGAACCTGGATCCATTTGAGAAAGGAATCCGGGAAGCCCATCCTGGTCATCGTAGCCCAGAGAAAAGACCAGTCCACTCGGTCGAATGCTTTCTCTGCGTCTAACGAAATTAGGGCCATTGGGAGCTGTGATGTATGGGCAAGATGAGAAATATGAGAGAGAGAGTTCTGAGGTGGTCTGATGGGGAACAAGAGTGCACAAAACCAACCTGTTCTTGACTGAGAAGATGGGTCCAGATTTTCTTAATCCGTTCAGCCAAGATCTTAGAGAGGATTTTCATATCATAATTTTGGAGAGATATGGGTCGGTAACTCGACGGGTCAGTGGGAGCTTTGTCCGGTTTAAGAATTAGGATAATGGTGGCTTCAAGAAGGGTGGGGTCTCTGGTGGGAGAAGAGAAAAGGTAGTAGTAAAGTTTGAGAAGTAAAGGGGCAAGCTCTTTGGAGAAAACCTTGTAAAAGTTTGAGGGGAATCCATCTGGACCGGGTGCCTTATCAGGAGTCATAGAAGCAATGACGTTCTCTATCTCAGAGAGTGAGATAGGGGCAGTCAGGATCTCTTTATGGGATGGCTGGAGTTGGGGAATGTCAATATCCGCTAAGTATGTTGAAATGTCTGAGAGAGGGGCAGGGGAAGGAGGTACACTATAAAGATTCTTATAGTACTTCTCAAAAATCTGTGCAATTTCCCTGGGAGAAGTTTTGATGGAGCCAGCAGGTGATTGTAAGGCCGGAATTATTCTGGAGCTTTCTAGTGTGTGAAGTCTTAAGGCCAGAAGCCTTCCGGCTTTTTCACCATGCTCAATATATTTGGCTTGAGTTTTAACGAGACAGTATTCAGCCTTCTCCTTAAGAAGGTCAGTGTATTCATTTTTGACTGCCAAGAGGGTTTCAAGGGAGGACAAAGGAGAGGAAGGGAGGTGGGCGCTTTCCAATTCCTTAATTTTGTTCATTAAAAGGAGTGCCCGAGATTGTTGGGCTCTTTTTCTTGCTGAGGCAAGTTTAATTAATTCACCTCTAAGATAGCATTTTAGGGAGCACCAGATGATGTCAACCCTTGAGGTAGACCCAAGGTTATCCTCCAGAAAAAGAAATTAGGGTCCTGATATGAGTCACTGTTTGGGGATCTTTAAGAAGTTGGGTATTAAGCTTCCAGGTAGTATCTCTTTGAAAATTAGGGTCCGGAGAAATTTTTGCCCAAACAATTGCGTGGTCAGAGAGAACAATCGGTTCAATACCAGTTTGGAGGAGACCTGGGAGAAGGGTTTTACTAATCAGAATATAGTCTATCCTAGACCAGGATCCATGGGGTTGAGAGAAAAATGAGAAAGATCGAAGAGAGGGATTGGAGAGACGCCAGGGATCGCATAACCCTAATATATGTAGGAAGTCTTGTAGAGACCTTTGTATCGGAGTAAGTGGTCGGTTTGATTGAGGGTCTTTGTCTAAAAGATGGGAAGGTGAGACATTCCAGTCCCCACCTAATATGAGTTGGGAGGGAAGCAGGGCACTAATTTTATCTGCTAGGGTCATAAAAAATTCAGAGCTACCCCCTATTGGACCATAGACTGAGTCTAAAACCACAGTGCCCCCATTAAGGGACCCTTTAGCCAGTATAAATCTCCCCTCTGGGTCCGCTATTGTTGTGTCTACCAGAAACAAAATATATTTTTTAATAAGTATAGCTACACCTCTACTAGAGTTGGATCCATTTGCAATGTAAACTTGCGAAAAACCAGATCGAGACCACCATTTGACCTCAGAATTAGTTAAGTGGGTTTCCTGTAGAAGTAAGATATCTATCTGAGATAGGTTACAGTGATTAAATATCTGAGTCCTCTTGACTTTCTCACTGAGCCCACGTACATTCCATGATGCAATTTTAACAGTACTTACAACCATTTCGGATACAGGATAAAAGGAAGGCAGGTACAAGAGCAACCAAATATGAACCACAAGAAAAGGCACACTCGAAACCCAAAATCCCAACCCACTATAACCTGCCAGAAGGGAGTTACCAAAGGTAGTAATGACTTAGGCAGGTTAATCGAAACTGGATTGAAGCAATACAAATAAAAAGACAGGCAGGATAAATCATCCCACCCCCCACCCCAAATAACCCCCCTGAATAAGGCAAACCAACTATATACACCCTGGTGCCAGGCCTGAACATTAACAAGACAAGTGCAATAACGACAGAGGCCTGGAAACCAGATCCCAATTGCGAACCCAGAAAACCCTAATCTATAGGGATCCTTCAGAATAGGAAGTGACCAAAACGCCAGAAACCATGAGGAAAAAATATTCCACACCCAAACCGGGGTAAATAATGAGGACCCTATAAAAGGGACTGGGTTAGCAGGCCCCCCTTCCATAAGCTCGCAATGCAACTACCGACAGTCGCAAGGGGCTCAGGAGTATACCCCCCCACCAACAGACTACCTGTCTTACAAAAGGAACATAAGGAACTGCGATCCCTCAGAGGCAAACCCAATTGCCATCCAAACAAGGAAAACCAAGGAAAAGGGTTTACTCACCCCCTGAAATGGGTGAAAAAGAAGGGGCAGGAGACTGGCAGGATAGGTTGCGAGGTAGGGATGCTGTCTCAACAAAGCAAGTTGTTTCCGGGGAACTATTTGGTGGTGGGACCAAACAGGTCCCCTAGCAAAAGACAGTGGCCGAGAACAGCGGCCACCCAAAATTAGTTCCGGGCGAGCAGCAGAAGTTAGCACCATCGCGGCCTAGTCCAACCTCCGCCTGGCCATCCAGGGTCCTCGCTCAGCACAACGATCCCAGAAGCGGCCGGACAGGTAAGGTAAATTGAAACAAATAAGGGGAGGAACTAGCGAGGGTACCAGATTCCAGAAAAAGCAGGTTAAGTCCTCATCTTAACAAATTAAAGCTGGGAACAAGAAATCAACCATTCAGTTTAAAGAGATTAGGAAGTTTAACAGAAAGGTCCTTGTAGGCCATGTCCGGAGAATCATAGCTTTGAGTGCTGTCGCCAATGGTAACCTTGAGGGTAGCAGGATACACCATACGAAAGGGAATAGCCGCCGCTATCAGTTTCTGGACCACGGGATGAAATGCGTCTCTCTTCATCCTGGTTTCCTTAGGAGATCCTGAGCAAGGCGTGGTTGGCGACCCCACATAATAGATTGCAGCTCACGAGATTTGTTGAAAACATGCTGCCGTTCAATATAGCTGAGGAATTTCATAATTATAGGCCGTGGGGGGGAGCCCGGTGGAGGTCTAGGTCTTAGTGATCTATGCACTCTCTCCAGGTGATAGTGGGGGTTAAGGGGTGAAGGGCCCACTGTTTTAGAGAGGAATTTCTGAAGAAAGGCAATAAGATCTGGTCCTTCCTCGAACTCTGGCAAACCCAGGATGAGTAGGTTGTTCCTTCGGTTACGACCTTCCAGGTCTTCCGTTTTTAACTGCAGGTTCTTGACTTGTTGAGCCAACATGGACATCTCTGACTCCGCGTTTGCTTTCCACTGCTCGAGGGAGTAGATCTTGGCCTCCGAGTCAGACACCCTCGTGGTAAGAGAAGAGAGGTCTCCCCGAATAGATTTCAAGTCAGAGGTAATATTTTGGAGAACGTCCTTTAGTGGAGCCAATTCCTGCATAAACTTCTCTTCAGTAAGAGGGCTAGGCGGCTGAGTCTTGTCACCCATTTTCTCAGAGGCAGTACCAGCTTGGTTCCTTGGCTTTTTGGGCAACTTTTCTGGAGTAGCAGGTGGCGTGTGTCTGATCGCGGCCTGTTTTTTCTCCGCCTCCATCCCCCTATAAAACAAAGGGATTTGATGAGAAAAACACCCTAAGGCCAACAGGCGGAGTGCAGGCGTTCCAATACAAGATATATTGTTAAGTTGGCAGCTCAAAGGATCACAGATTATAGCGAGTAAGTTGACAGGAGGAGAGAGCTCCAAGCCCCTGCTGCCGCTCAGCAAGCTGACATCACGTGATCCCCACACTCACCCATCTTGCCAAAGTCAGCCCTCCCGAAGTCCAGTACCCTCACTTTTGTATGGCTTGACTCTGTAGCTGAGTTTAACGTAAACCACACTGTTTGATGGTCACTTGTTCCCAGATGGCAACCCACTTCTAGATCTGAGATCCTCTCACTGCCCCCATTTGAGAGTATGAGGTCTAAGATTGCTCCTTCATGAGTGGGTTCCAAAACTAGCTGTCTGAGGCCTGCCACCTGTAGGGCATTGAGAATGGCCCTGCTCTTGGATGTGGCTGCAGGAAAGGTGCTCCAGTTAACATCCAGCATATTCAGGTCCTCCATCAACAGTATCTCCCCTTTCTCTGCCATCCTACGAATGCCTTCTATCATATCCTTGTCCATTCCCTCACCCTGACATGGGGGTCTGTACACAACCCCTGTGCAGACTGTAGTGCCCTTTCCAGTCTCCAAGGTGATGCACAGTGCCTCCTCTCCTCCCTGTTTACTCTTTTGTTTGGTTGCTTTTATCCCTTCCTTTACATAGAGAGCTACTCCTCCCCTCTTCTCCCCTGCCTGTCTCTCCTGTAGGTTATGTACCCTGGTATGTTAACATCCCAGCCATGGTTCTCTGTGTACCATGTTTCTGTGACTGCTACGATATCCAGGCATCCCTCTTCCGTCAAGGCCACCAGCTCAGGGAGCTTGTTGCCCAGACTATGGGCATTAATACTCATTACCCTCCATTTCCTGATGGCCTTACTCCTTTTTGTCCCATCCCTATCCTTCTTGCCTTTGTCACTTTCCCCATTTACCCCTGCCTTTCTCCCTATCAACACCTCTATGTTGGAGTTTACTGCACTTACTACCGTGATATTTTGGAGGGGGCTAGGATTTCCCTGCTCCTTTCCAGTGCCTCCCCCCTTGGCTAGTTTAAATCCTTGCCAATGAAGAATTTAAATCTATCACCTAGGATCCTGGTTCCCCTCCTGGACAGATGCAGCCCATCATGCCAGTATAGGCTTGCATCACTCCAGGTGGACCCCCAGTCCCCAATGAAGCCAAATCCCTGAGCTCCACACCAGTTTTTCAACCACTGATTGAATCCCATGGTGCGGAACACCTTAGCCTCTTCTACACCATAGATGGGCAGCACCTCTGAGAAGGTTACCGTGCATGCTACTTGTCTAAGGCCCCTCCCCAATTCTGCAAACTCTTCCTCCACTTCTCTAATCCCTTTCTTAGCCAGGTCATTTGCTGTTAGGTGGACAATGACATCCAGCTCCCTCCCCTGTGCAGCTGCTCCAGCAATCCTGAGGATTTTCTCCCTGTCCCTCCAAGCCATGGTGCCAGGCAGGCACCTTACCTCCCTCTCCCCTTCCTCCCCCAGTTCTACCTTCCTAACAATGGAGTTCCCCACCAGGAGTTGTTTCCTTCCCCTGTGGGGTCCCCTGCTACCCTCCTGTGGGTCTCCTTTGTAAAAGTTCCCAGCATCCTCCTTGGTCTCCACTGTGGGTGCCTCCATAGAGGAACCACACTTTGCCAGAATGGCATAGGAATTGTGGAGAGGTACAACTGGAGGGATGCACTTCTGTTCCACCACCCTCACCCTCCCTGAGCCCACTGTGGTCCAACTGCTCCTCTTTCTTGGTAACCTCTGAGGCAACGGCAGTGGCACTGGTGGTCCCTGGATGGAAGAGAGGTCCCACAAATCCTGGCCAACTCAGCCTGGAGATGAGCAACCTCCTCCCTCAGCCCAGAGAGGTGCGTGCAGATGGGACAACACCGCATCCTCCAGAACATCTCCCGGAAGACTGCTGCTCCACAGCCACTGCACTGCACCACTCCCATCATGTCTTATTTCTGGCCCCTTAACTGTTTGGAATCCTTACTCTTTCCTCTGTTTTTTCTCTTCTCTCTCTACTTACTTTCTGCCTGTGTGCCCTTTAAGCTCTTGATTGTCCTGTTCTGAGACAAGAATATCCTATATTTCTCAGTAGACCCCTTACTTGCTCAGAGGCAGACCTCCAGCAGCTAGAGGGGGCTGGAGAGCTACTCTTGCCCTTCTAGGATGGTGGGTCTTTGGTGGCTCTGTGATCACTCAGTTCCTGCTCCCAAACAGGAAGTTCCTGTTGTCAGTCAAATCCTGTGCCTATAAAAAGTAGAAATAGCTTTGGGTTGGAGGGTGGAGGGGAGGGAAGGAGGGCAATATAGGCCCAGTAGAGAAGTCCAGTCACACAGCAGTCCTTCCTCCTAGTATCTTCTGCCAAGCTACTAGCAGAATCTTTCTAAGGCAGTCTTTAAATTTAGCTTCCTTCTAGCTAAGCCACACCCCCTACTTACTAGATCTTTCTACAAGTAATTTAAACTGCACAGCTATCAAGTCCCTTCAATCACCTGAGATTTACAGCTAGATAACTGTTCAGATAACCATTCAGTTCAGTTAACTCAGACAAACACACACTTTTTTTTGGTAGGTTTTTTTTTTTACCCTAAATTAAAGGTCCAAGTACAAGAGTTCTAGTTCTTTAGTCCCAGTAGAGAAAGTCCAGTCACACAGCAGTCCTTCCTCCTGGTGTCTTCTGCCAAGCTACTAATGAACATTTTCCCATTTGGCTCCAACTCAAAAGATTGCTTCTGGAATCACATAATCTCAAGTCGTCTACTATCTTCTATCTCTCCAACTCGGTATTACCGTCCCCATTACAAAACTTGGTCATTAGTACCTCGATTAAAGTCCTGGCCCAATGTTGGTCTTATTGCAAGATCTTCCCTAAGTTAGATCTTGGTCAACCTCTTATCCTTAATCCTAATATAACGATAGAAGGATTACCACTTTCTTCAGACTGGCTTCCTCAACTGCAAGGAGCGCTTTTAGAAAACCTCTTCTCTCAGGACTCTCTTCTTTCTTCTCTTGATATTCTGGCCAGATTCAAGATACCTCAGAAGCACATTTTCAAAATATTCCAACTGAGACATTTAATTTGTTCTCTCTTTAGTACTACACCCAAAGAGTCCCAGGTTAGCCCCATTCTAGACCAGCTGCAAGAATATCTTAACAAACCCCATGGGGTCTCAAAAATATATTCCTACCTTTTGTACCTCAAGTTCCCAGATGCCCTTCCAGTTTCCAAAGTCTGTGTTTCTCTTCTGCCGGCTAGCACCCGTATATGGGGTCAAACTTGGAAGGATCTTCATAAATACCTCACCCAAGACAGACTCAGGCTCACCCAATATCACATCCTAAATAATATGTATTATACGCCAGTAAGGCTGGCTAAAATGGGCAGACTCCCAACTCCTGTATGTACCAGGTAGGGATGAAGGGAACTTGATACATATATTTTGGCAATATGAAAAACTTGCCCCTTTATGGCAAACAATTTAGTCCAGACTAGATCCAATACTAGGCTTGGAGGAGCTTTTCACTATAGAGATATGTATCTTGGGAATGTTTTCCAACATTGAGGTTCAAGAACGAAAATTCCACATGGCTTTAATTTCAATAGTGGTTAAGAAATTGGTACTTAAACACTGGATGGACCAGCTGGTTATTTCATATACTGAATGGCTGAATGATATATCAACTTATTTCAACACTGAAAGACTGGTGGCTAGCTCCCGTAACAATATGAAAATACTTAAGAAAAAATGGGGCAAATTATACACTTAATATTTGCACTAGTAACCAATACTCTTATGTCTCTATCTTTTTTGTATACTGATTATAGGTTGTATATTGTTCTCTGTTTCACTGCCTGTATGGTTGGTTTTAGTTGGCACACTCCAGGGGAGGTGGGGGGGTAGTGGGGAAGTAGTGGGAGGGGTATGGGGAATAGGGTTAAAGGTTTTATTATAATTTGTATAGGTTATCTGAAGATAGAATATTCCTTGCAAGCTGCGTGCATGTATGTTGATGGTTCCATATGACAAAATAAATAAAGATGCTGAATTTCAAAAAACAAAACAAAAAAAAACTAAATTATGAGATTAAATAATAAATTAATTTGTACTGGACTGGTAGACATACACAGCACCACCCCCCCCCACACACACACACACATATCACCATCATTTTCATTTTTATTTCATTACCATCCCATGACCCATCCGATCCCATACCATAGCACCACCAGTCAACATCAAAAGGGTCCAGTCAGAGATTCAGAAATACACATGGCAAGGCATTACATTTGTCTTTACAATACCTATCTAGTACAAATTTGGTGAGATGATAAGGGCACTCAGGGGCAGGGCACACAGCCACTCCAGACTCCAGTGTAGTCTGTCCCCCATCCTCCTCGTCCTCGAAGAACGCTGCATGCCGGTACTACTATCGGTCAGAGGATGATGAACTACTCACTGATCCCCACCCACAAACACATCGATTAAATGAATAATTTTGCCATTGCTGAGGACTCTGACGGATGACTGTCGCAGACTCGCACGTTGCACTGTGCGCCAAAAATAATAATGAGTGAGCCACACACTGCACAAGCAAAAATGGGCCACCAATGGTCTCAGAAGGAACCCACAATAGCCAGCACCCCCTCCTCTTCTCTTCGGCTTCTCTGCTCAAGAAATGGCACTCAGTGCCAATCGAAATAACACCTTGCCATCTTCACAGCTACAGCGGAGCACATCGGGATCCAGGCACAGGACAGAAAGCAGTGCACACAGTTAGCATCCCCTCCTCCCCCCTCCGTTGCTTCTGCTGAGGATATTATGCCTGAGTGATAATCTGCTTGGCACCGCATCGGCAGGACTTTTGATCTATTTTTTGGAGGTATCCAGTTGGAGGGGGTTGGGAAGGGAAAAGGCAGCCCAGTCAAGGTTAAATGTATCCCAGGCCTTCAGTACATAAGGCCAAATTCCAGCTATACTCAATGGCAAGGGAATGCGGAGGATCCCCAGACTTTCTAGTTCATCTGGGAACAAACAATTTAGAAGGGAACAGTGAACTGGAGATACAGGCAAGATTCAGGGAATTAGCCAGGGTTTGTCACTCTATAGGATGCTCAATCTCCTTTTCTGAAATACTGCCAGTACCAAGGGCAAACAGGGAAAATAAGCAAAAATTTAGGGGGGTGAACCAGAGGCTCAAGGAGTGGTGCAAGTCAGAAGGGTATGGATTGATGGGGAACTGGGGTGATACATGAGAAGACAAGGGGCTATATGCCAGGGATAGGCTGCACCTCAACCTGGAGGGGAGGGAGAACCTTAAACTAAAACTTTTTGGATTCATTGGTAATAGGTGGGGTTTAAACTTGTAAAGGGGGAGGGCTAAAAAGACTGAAAGCCACAGAGAGGAAGCTTGAGGGTTCAGGACTAGATCATGCAAAGCAGGCTGTGGGTCATGTTAAAAGACCAGTGGGAACTGAGGGGGGAATAGAGATGAGGGATTGCGCTGGGCTGAGAAGACTGGAGAGGGGGAAGGGGGTCAGGTGGAAAATGGTCCTAATCAATGCCAGGAGCATGAGCAATAAAATGCCAGAGCTACAGGCAATGCTAGTTGAGGGTGCAGCAGACTTGGTGGCAATTACTGTGACATGGGCCACCCAGAAACATGATTGGGACCTAAATTTATAGGGATACACAATGTTTAGGAAGGATACAGGGGTAGGAAGAGGGGTGTGTGTGTGTGGCATTGGTAGTCAAAAATGACATAGTAGTTGGTGGAATCGAGGAGGCAGAAGGAGATGTGGAGGCAATTTGGGTAACCCGATAAATGAGGGGGGTTAAAGATTAAACATAGGGGTGATGTACAGACCTCCCGCAATAGAAGTGGAACTGGAGGATGAACTGGCTGAGAACATCAAGGGTCACTGTGGCCTCAGAAAGGGCAGGATGGTGATCATGGGCGACCTGAACATGTTGGGAGCAGACTGCAGCACTATGACATCCTCGGTGGCCAGGGAGCAGAGGCTGATGGATGTCTTCCAGCATGCTTTCCTAGTCCAGCATGTGGGGGAGCCTACTAGGCAGGATTGGATCCTGGGCATTGTCCTAGTAGATAGTGACCAGATAAGGGGCCTGGAGTTGAGCAGCCCGTTGGCAGGCAGTGACCATGCCATGGCCAGGTTTCTTATGTTCCTAGGGGGAGAGGAAATTTGCACTAACACAGAAGTAATAGACTTCAGAGGGGCAGACATTGAGGGCATGGGAAGGATTCTTAAAGGGTGCTTGGATGAGATAGGGCCAGACATGGATGCTGGTAGCTTGTGGGACACCATTAAGAAGAGTGTGCAGGAGGCTTCGAGGGCCTGCACAAAGGTAAGGTGCAAGCAATGTTGGGCCAGTAAGCCATGTTGGTGGACCCGGGAGGTGCTGGAGGTGGTGAGGGAGAAAAAGGCTGCATATGCACGCTTAAAGCACTCAAGGGGGGGCTAGGGAGAGGGGAGAGTATGATTTCCTGACTAAGAGGATCACCAGGGTGGTAAGGGGGCTAAGGTGAAGAAAGAGCTTAACCTGGCCAGAGATATCCGCAGGGGGGAAGGGGTTCTAGAGATACATAGGGGAGAAAAGAAAAGTGAGGGCACAGATCAGCAGGATTAGAACTGGGGGCAATGGGTGCAGGAAGCTGGGGAACAAGCAGAGGAGCTAAATGAGTACTTTCCCTCTGCCTTTACCGGGGGAGGTGGGGGATCTTTCCAACCCTATAAGAGAGTAGAGGAGCCTACTGAACAAGGAGGACAGTTGGAGACTGAAGGACTGGATGAGACTTGGGCAGGGGACGGGTCGTATCTAGAAGGGGAGGAGAGGATGCATGAGGAGGGAGGATGGGAGGGTGAAATCATAGTGGATAGGGTGAGAGAGACCCTCTGATAGCTAAAGACTGAGAAGGTGCCAGGGCCAGATGGGCTGCATCCAAGGGTGCTGAAGGGACTGGCAGATGTGCTGGCAGCTCCACTGGCCTCACTCTTCAACATCTCCCTGAAGACAGGGTTGGTGCCTCAAGATTGGAAGGTGGCTCATGTGGTGCCTATCCACAAGGGGGATCCAGAGAGGAGATGGGGAATTATAGGCCCATTAGCCTAACGTCTGTAGTAGGCAAGGTTATGGAGGGTATTATCAAGGAGAGGCTGGGGGAGCAACTGGAAAGGTTGGGGCACCTGGATGACAGGCGGTATGTTTTTTTTCTGGGGAGGTCATGCCAGACTAACCTGGTGGAGTTTTATGACTGGGTGATGGGTATCCTGCACCGACATAGGCCAGTGGATGCCCTCTATCTGGATTTCAGTAAGGGCTCGATTTGGTACCCTACAATGGCCTACTAACAAAGCTGGGGGTTGGGGTGGGGGGCAGTTGCTCAGGTGGGTGGAAAACTGGCTTACGGGTCAAATACAGTGAGTGGTGGTTGGAGGGATAGTCTCCTCCCCCAGGAGGGTCATCAGTGGGGCTCCCCAGGGTTCAGTCCTGTGGCCACTCCTGTTCAATGCCTGTCTTGGACATACGGTGAGGTGTTAGGAGTAAGTTGAGTCTTTTTGCGGATGACTCAAAACTGGGAGCACTGGCAGATGGGCAGGAGGGGAGAGAGGCCCTGCAGGGGGATCTGGATAGCCTGGGGGGGTGGGCAAGGAAGTGGGGGTTGAAGTTCAATCCAGGGAAATGTAGGGTGCTGCATTTGGGGGTCAGAAACCCGGGATATGAATACACCCGGGGGTGGGACCACACTGCAAGTCACATCGGGCATGAGGGACTTAGGGATAGTGGTGGACAGCAAAATGAATAACACAGAGACTTGTCAAAGAGCTGCAGCAAAAGCAAACAGCATACTGGGCTGCATAACCAGGGGGATTACCTCCAGGAGGAGGGAGGTGATCCTCCCTCTGTATAATGCCCTGGTTAGGCCGCATCTTGAGTACCATGTGCAGTTCTGGAGACCCCATCTTAAGAGGGACATAGCACTGCTGGAGAGGGTCCAGAGGAGGGCGACCAGGATGATTCAGGGCATGGAGGGTAGGACCTATTAGGAGAGACTGGATGAACTCAATCTGTACACATTGGAAGAGAGGAGGGACAGAGGGGACATGATAGAGACTTTCAAGTACTGTATGTAAAGGGGATAAAAAAGGGCAGAGCCAGGGAAGTGTTCAGGCTTAAGAAGAGGGAAACTACCAGGAGGCACGAGTGGAAGCTGGAAGAGGGGAAGTACAGGGGGAACACAGGAGACACTTCTTCACAGAGAGGGTAGTGGAACCATGAAATGCACTGCCCAGGAATCTGGTGGAAGAGATGACAGTGGAAGGATTCAAGAAGGGTTGGGACAGATACAGGGGGAAGCTGAGGCCAGGGAGGGCCACCTCTAGGGCTGGGGGGGGTGGAGGAGCGAGCTCCCAGTAGGGGGCTAGCTTCCGAGCAGACATGATAGACCATGGAGCCTATTCTGATGGCTTTTACTATGATACTATGACTCCTGCCTGGCCCTGACATCTGGCGACAGACACCCCCCCCAAAAGAAAATCAACTTGAGTCTGGCAACTGGTCTGGTCGTAAAGCAAAGAGGGGAAATAAATAAATAAATAAAACAAAATAGGCCAGGGTGCAATTAGCATCCCAGGCATCCCTGATCAATTATATTGGTGGGGCACATGCCCCCTCGGGCCCTATGGGCATGCTACCACTGACTGCTTCTCAGCAAGAGAGAGACATGCAACTTGCACAAGTTGACACTAGCCAAAAAGAGGTGATAAAAGCTGCAAAGGAAAGCAAAGGTACTCCTTAATGGAAATCCATGCACCCTGACTTCCCACATTGTGAATGGAGCAAGTTATGGATCAAAAACAGGTTATTGTACAGAATGACTAAGGGAGCTACACCATGATCACAAAGACAACATGTCCTCCCATCTGAGTTCTAAAAAATGTTCTGAAAGCACTGCATGATGACATGGGACACATGGGAGTTGACAAGATCCTGGACCTGTTCTATACAAGATTCTACTGGTGCAGAATGGTCCATGAGGCCAAGAAACATTGTCAACAGCGTGGTAGGTGCATACAATGAAAGACTCTTTCAAAGAGAGCTGCTCTACTTATGAATGTCACCAGTAGTGGGCCACTCAGTTTGGGCTGCATTGATTTCCTGTCCCTGGAAGCAGACCACAAGAAAACAGCAACATACTGGTGATAACAGACCCCTGTACTAGGTACACACAAACTTATCCCATGCAGGATTAGAAACTGTCTACTGCTGCCAAAGTACACTGGGAGTTTGCAGACTTCATCGTTGACACCGTATTGTAATCTCCCAGATGGATTATTCTGGGGGACTTTAATGCCTGGGTCAGCAACAATGAACTCTTGCAGTTTGGTCAAAATCTCCTCCAGCTAATGACAATGCTGGGCCTCGCACAGGTTGTTACCTCCTCTACCCATATAGGAGGTCACTCACTAGATCTACTGTTCCTCCTGGGGATGGAGATTTCTGACTTGGGGGTGGAACCAGTCAGTTGGTCTGACCATCATATCATAGGGTTCAGTTTTGGGGCCCCCCCAAGTAGACCTACCCCTTTGGAGATGGTCTGCTACCGCCCTTTAAGGGGAGTTACCCCAGATGGTCTATCGGTGGTACTTGACTAATCGGGATTTCTGAGTGAAAACACAAGTCTGGGGGGTCTAGTACTAGCCTATAATAAGGCAGTGGGAGGTGCCTTGGACTTGATTGCTCCAATTCGGGTTCGACCACTTACTCTTTGCCCAAGGAACCCTTGGTATGATGGGTCCTTGAAGTAGCTGAGGTGAGTTGGTCGAAGGCTGGAGAAAGAGCATGGCAGAAATTCAGCCTTGCTGCTGACAGGCTTAGATTGATGGAACATTATGAGGGTTATCAATCAGAAATCTCCCATAAGAAGGCAGAGTTCCTGTCCATGGAGATTTCTGCTGTGCAAAATCGACTGGCTCAGCTCTTTCGAACTGTCGACAGATTGTGCAGTCCAATCTGTCTTCAGTCCGGAAAAGCATTTTCACAAAATAAGTGTGATGAGCTAGCTCGGTTTTTCGCAGTTAAGGTTGCCAGCATCAGTGCCAGAATCAGCCCAGCTCCCTCTACCAGGGGTTGCGAAGGTTGATGGGAGGTGGTGAGCACCCGGTCCGTCTGGACTGATTTCAGCCGACCGGAATTCATGGACATTGTGAAGATCATCCAGACCTTGTGCTCAACCTGTTGTAGTTTGGATCTGGGCCCTATTCACCTATTCGTGGGTTGTGTAGATGCTATCTTCCCGATCCTAGCTGAAATTGTATGGAGATCCTTGGAGAGGGGAGTCTTTCCTGACCCCCTAAAGGAGGTGGTCATTCGACCACTCCTTAAAAAGCCCTCCTTGGATCCTGACGATCCAACTAGCTACCGACCTGTCTCTAACCTTCCTTTTGTGGGGAATTTTATTGAGAAGGTGGTTGTGTCACAGCTGGATGATCACCTTGTGACTCACAATGTCTATGAAGTTCTCCAGTCTGGT
The DNA here is from genome assembly GCA_016271365.2 of Neoceratodus forsteri. NCBI lineage: Eukaryota > Metazoa > Chordata > Ceratodontiformes > Ceratodontidae > Neoceratodus > Neoceratodus forsteri. The sequence continues at coordinate 152,926,769 of CM057451.1, forward strand.
TTTAGGAAGAGGCATAGCACTAAGACAGCCCTTGTTCGGGTACTTAATGACCTCCTAATGACGAGAGATCAAAAGGCTTGTACAATCTTGGTCCTTCTCGATCTCTCAGCAGCTTTTGACACTGTGGACCATGGGCTGCTTTTGGAGACCCTGCGGTTCCTTTGTGGACTATAGTCCTTGAATGGTTTCGATCTTTCCTTATAGGTAAGTCTCAGAGGGTAGTCACTGGAATTTATTCCTCTGACGCCCTCCCCCTATCCTGTGGGGTGCCACTGGGCTCCATATTGGCTCCCATGTTGTTTGCAGTGTATATGCTGCCATTGGGAGATATCATCAGATGATATGGCTTGAGTTTTCATTGCTATGCAGATGATACGCAGCTGTATATGTCCTTTGTGCCCAGATTGGTTGATGCAGTCTCCATGCTAAATAGTTGCCTCTCCGAGATCAAAGACTGGATGGATTCGAGCTGGCTGAGATTGAATCTGGATAAGACTGAGGTGTTGGTTGTGGACCCGGGTCACCTGGGGCAGATTCTGGAGCTGGTCACATGTTGGGCCTATGGCTTGATGGTGTCCAGCTCACTACCTCAGACTGGGTGCGTAACCTGGGTGTTATTTTCGATGACGGTCTGACCCTGAAATTTCAGGTGTCGGCTGTGGTTAAATCCTCATTTTACCATCTGAGGAAAATCGCCAGGGTGAAACACCTGGCTCCTCCGGGTGACCTTCCAACATTGGTCCATGCCTTCATTACTACCCATCTTGACTATTGCAAGGCCCTCTACCTGGGGCTACCTGGGGTCGATAACCGCCGCCTGCAGCTAGTGCAGAACACTGCGGCCAGGCTGTTGACTGGCACTTCTAGAGTCAGTCATATTACGCCTGTGCTGCATGAGCTGCACTGGCTGCCAGTTCAGTGGCGGATCACCTATAAGGTAGGCTTAGTTACCTTTAAGGCCCTACACAAACAGGGACCCGACTACCTGAAAGATCTCCTGACTCCCGACTCCCCCAGTCATCCTCTCTGATCCGCCGTTGAGGGATTGCTAGAGGTTCCCAGGGTTCATCTAAAAACTTCTGGGGCTCGCACTTTTTCATTTGCAGCACCGACCCTGTGGAACTCTCTGCCTCGTCGGTTAAGGGAATGCCTGACCGTCAATAGTTTTAAAACTATGCTAAAAATGTATTTATTTTCTAAGGCTTATCCAGACTGATTTTAAATATTTATACTGTTGATGTTTTTATATGATTGTACAGTGCCTTGGTTTTGAAAGGCACTTAACAAATAAAGTATTGATTTGTTAATTGATTGATTGTCCATTACAGCATACTAAACTGACTACACTGACCAAAGCTGTGACTTTGAAAGCAGACTGATGAAAGGACTGTGCAAACATCTTTAGAAGAAAGATACAAACAGAAAAAGTCTGAGGTCCATCCAGTCTGCCCAACATGTCCTATCCCTAATTACTACTTAGCGGCCTGGCCCCTTCACCTATTTTAGGTGGAGCATCCTGCAGACCCCTCCTCACTAGGGTCATGATCCCCTTGCACCTGCCCTCTGGAACTCACTAACCCTTTGAATCTAACCCAGCCCATCTTGAACCTTGATGTAGAACCAGCTTTTGTCATATTTCTAGAAAAAAAATGGTCCATTTTTCCAACACTTTATCTGTGAAGAAGTGCATTCTCATGTCCCACTTGTATCTATCTCCCACCAACTTGTAAAGGTTTGCATGCCCTTATAAAAGTTTGCATGTTTTAATCATATCATCTCTTTTTCTCTTGGTTTCCAGGGAGTACATGTTCAAACACCTTGAGTTCATCAGATATGATTACTCCCAGGTCCCTCACCAAACAGGAAAGGGACCTTGGAGTAATTATATCTGATAACCTCAAGGTGGCGAGGCAGTGTGACAAGGCAGTGGGTATGGCATGTGAGATGTTGGGGTGCAATGGGCAGTATCAAAAAGAGGTCCTTTTCTGCCAACAGCTTCTATGTTTCTATCACTAGGAGAAGGAGGGAGGTGGTGTTGCCACTGTATAGCTTGATGGTCTGACCTCACTTGGAGTACTGTGTTCAGTTCTGGAGACCACATCTCAGGAAGGATATAGACAGAGTGGAAGAAGTCCATAGGAGGGCAACTAAAATGGTGAAGGGTCTGCATCAGATGTTCTACGAGGACAGGCTGAAGGACCTTAACATGTACACCCTGGAACAGAGAAGAGTGATGGGGAATATGATAGAGACCTATAAATACCTCACAGAGGTAAATAAGGTATGGAAGGGGAGTATCTTTCTGCACTTGCTCAGCTCCCACGGCTTTCAGAGGAGGCCTCATACCCCCTCCTACTCCGTCCGCCTGGGCTATTCAAGGCCACCCCTACCTTGGCTTCATTGTGCTCGAGTGGCTGGGATTGTATGTGATTTTTCTCCCATTTTTGTCCCCTTGACCCCCGAGGATGCCGGCACAAAGGACATATGTCCAGACAAACAATGTGCTGATGCACACCATTGCCAAGCACCCAGAGCATCCCCCCCCGGCTCCAGAGAGCGCCACCATTGCCCCTCTAAGCCCATGCTTCCACCAGCCCCCAGGAACATTGGGTGCGCAAGACACCCCCGGTAACCAGACCCTGGTGGAGGAGAGCATCCGTTGGGATACTCAATCCTCTGCCCCCCCCGCTGGTCCCCAACAGCCCTGAGTCCGTTCCCGAACCCGGGTCGCCGGCATAGCGCGAGGTGTGGCGTCCAGTGCCTCAACCCTCAGCACCACCAGGCTGGCCAAGGGGAGTATCTTTTAGAGGAAATGATGCACAAGAATAGGGGAACATGCAATGAAGCTGGAAGGGGGTAAATTCAAGAGAGATGTGAAGAAGTACTTTTTCAGAGAATGAAAGGTTGATGCCTAAAACAGTCTTGCAGTGGAGGTGATAGGCCAGAAAACTGGTGGACTTTAAGCATGCATGGGATAGGCACAAGGGAATCTTAGCAGGAAGCAAGAGGAAGGGGGGAGCTGAAGATCAGAAAAAAGGTCTATGGTAACAGTATAGGTAGGGAGAAAAATTTGCCAACTTGGAGGGCCAAGCATCTGCTGTCAAATTCTGTGTTTAGAGTATATGTTGTTAAAACTGCAAACATTCCTCCTACAGTTTTCTCTGCTGCCACTGAATCATCTTCATCACAAACACTGGACTGTTTCCAATGTGTTATGGTCCTTTTTTAAATGTAGGCTGCAGAACTGTACACAGTATTCCAGATGAGGCCTTACTGTGGACCCGTAAAATGGGAGGCTCACCTTCCTCCTCCTACTGGCAAAACCCCTCCCTATACACCCCAATATTTTGCTGGCTTTTCTGTATGCCTTTCTGCACTGACAGCTTGACCTAAAGTTAATTACTAAGAATAACCCCATACCCCTTTTCTCTGTAGTGGTCCACACCCTTAACCCATAAATCCTATACTCTGTTTGGGGATTAATTGTTCCTTTGTGCATTAGAGGATCATTAAGTCTTGTACCACACCATACTACTTGCAATGAGATCCGCAACCAGAGAGGTTCAACTATACATTGCTGAACATGCTTGGAACTGTGGATCCAGTTCAAAACTCCTGTTGGCATAAGCAAGTTAAATTTTTGGTCCATGCCTACAACTGCACAATGGAAAAGGCAACTGAATTTCCCCTTTACTACCTAGTGTTTGGGAGAGATTCACATTTTCCAATCAATTTGCTTTCAGAGTGTCTGCCAGCAAGTCATTAACAGAGACATCTTTTTTTTAATCAATCTGTTTCTCACCCTACCCCCCAGCCCAGTCATCAGCTTTCTCATGGGCTTACCTGTTCTCCACCATTTGCCCAGGACCATGATAATGGTGGTGAGCCTGCCATGTCAATCACGCGTAGACCTGTGGGTGGCAGTGGCATAACAGCCGACCAGGGCTTTCTGCTCCAGCTTCTGGTTTTTATCTCAGTGGTGCTGGCATGCCATGACATGCACACACGAATACAGCAGTGTGCATGTCTGTCATTAGCATCTATCGGCTGACCATTCATTCATGTTGTAATCCTGCTGTGCTGCCTCCTGGTCTATGGCAGGTAGCAGACAAGCAGCAGAGCACTGTGCCCTATTCCTGAGGGAGGAGAGCTGTCCCAGGGATAACAGAACTGCCCTCTCACAGTCTGCATCCAAGTGACCCAAGTTCATTCCTGAAACCTGGAGGCTAGCATAATGAATAGAAGTACTACCACTGCGCTAATGAGCTGGCTCAGAGACTTACCTTGAGTACACCCAGCAACTCCAGGAACATTTGAAGCAGGTCATCTACCACCAGGCCCAAATTGCCACTAGCCATAACAACAAGACAGGCAAGGAAAGATGTGCAGTAGAACCAAGAGACAGCTTTCTTCTTTGAATCTTTGTAGTCCCTAGTAAGTATAACATTTGAAACCAATGGAAGGATTGTTCCTATGTCATTGCTGAATAACTTTCAGGTTTGCATTCAGTTTGAAAAAGGGATGGGTCTTATCAAAACCCTGAATTGCAGTCAGTTGCTTTCCATTGTAATTGTCATCAGATGTTTAGCAAACTCTGCCTCCATCACCAGCATGTAGCCCTAAGACCAGGAGTGTATGCTAAGGATGAGGAATTTCTGTTACTTGCCGTGAATCACCTGTTGTAACCCTGAAACACAATTTGAAATGGACCAAGTGGCCAAGGATTAAATGTTTAAAATAATAAATAGTACCCTCAGAAGGCATGGGCACCATCATGTTTATTTACCACAGGCCCAGTTGTGAGAATAGGTCAGGGGCAACAGTATGCCCATGCTTAGTGGACCAGTAGGAAGTCAGGAGTGCCTCACGTGGCCTCAGAGGACACAGGAAGATGCCCACATAGACTTCTTGGATATGTAGTCCCCAACACAAAGCCCACAGTAATCCACCAATTAGAGGGCAGGACTGAGATAAGGCCCTCTGCTTAGCTAATCAGACACGGCAGCTATGTGTGCACGTGCGTGTGTGTGTGTGTGTGTGCACGTGCGTGTGTGTGTGTGTGCATGTGCATGTGTGTGTGTGTGTGCATGTTTGCGTGCTTGTGTGTATGTGTGTGTGTACATGTGTCTGTGTGTCTATGTGTATGCATGCTGCAGGAGATTGCCAGCATGACCAAACTAAGTGTGAAGTGGAGGTAAAAGCAGTGAGAAGGGACCTCTGTGTAAGGGTTCTAGCTGTGAACTTATCTGCTTTTATGATTGATAGCATGTGTTCCCAAGACTTAGTGGGATTGCCTTGTGTGTAATGAGTAAGTACTTCAGAGAGCTAGGTGGCCTTGGCAAGCTGTGGGACTAGAACGAGCCATACCAGTTCTCCCTGAACTCCAGTAGTGGGAATTGTCCTGGTACAGGTACTGCTACAATGAACCTTGAGAGCATGCTTTCCTCTGCGGAAGTGACGAAAAGGCCACCCTTTGACTGAAGATGATGTCTTGGGACCAACCCTGAGATTTACTCAGCCACAGCCATCATCCACCAGATGCAGGATGTGCTGCTCAATTACTGCAAAGTGGACCACTCCACATCCAGAGTTGCCACTCAAAGAGACTGTTTTAAAGTCAATAAATGCTGAATCAGGGCCTTGCACTGCACTGCTACTGTAATATAGTTAGTAAGGGTTTGCTAGTGACTGGACCTTTTCTGCATGATCCATAGTTTTAACCAAAAAATGATAGCTGCTCTACTGTGGCGATATAGAGAGGTGCTCCCTATCAAGTATCAGTATTGTAAACAGGAAATAAAAGGATGGTGAACTAATTCCCCTAGATATTTCAATATCAACTGGCTTTCCCCTGCCTCTAAGTCTACCTCCTTCAGAACTGAATCCCTGAACTTATTACAATTCTTCACTGAACCTGTCTCAATCCACATTCTTTAAACTACATCCTGCTTGATTGGATTCTGTCTTCCCACCCAAACCACATCAATGCTGCAGGTATATTGCCTGACACTTTTAGTGATCATTGTATCACTTATTGTGTCAGAAAAGTCTGGTATCCCCATCCCAACCCAAGTATATCTGGTCTTGGCCCCTATTGTCACTAAACAGACACTCTACTAAGTGACCTGTATGCAACACATTGGTTACATGTTTACTGCCCCTGATACAGACTTTGCCATTTCCCCCTTCCATTTGATCTTATCCTGTGTCTGGGACAAACATGTCCCTGTCCAGAAGGCCAAGGTTAAGTTTCCCACCATCTTTGGATTACCCTGATCTCATCGATTTGTGCCAGACCAGGGATCAAGACTGGGCTCAGCTCAAATTCTCCCACTCTCTATCCGACCCTCACTCCTACAGAGCCCTTAGGAACTCATGCACAAAGGTCATTTGAACTGCTAAATCCCTGTACTTCAAAGCCAATCCCAGAACAATCTTAGCTGCCCCACCAAGTTATGGAAGGTGATTCGCTCTCTGATCCCTGAACCCGATCTGCTCCTCATGTCCTTACAGTAAATGAAACATCAGTCTCTGACCCTTTCTCTGTTGCTACTCACCTCAATGAGTTCTTTACTACTTGTGCTGTCCTGTCCTCACCCTATCCCAATTCATCTCTCACCCCCTTGTCTCCACACTCCACTCCGTCTTTCCCCTCAGTGGGGTTTAATTTTCCTCCTATATCTGCGCAGCAAAACCTGCTTGCTCTCCCTTCACTCAGCCCATCCAAATGTAGTCCTGACGTTCTGGACCCCAAACTTCTCCATCTCTCAGCTCCAGACATTGCCTCCCCCCTCACTCATCTCCTTAACTGTTTCTTTACTCTAAGTGATGTCCCACAGGCTTGGTAGCTGGCCAAAGTTTTCCCCTTTCATAACAATGGTGATCCCTCCTCCCCTGGAAACTATGGTCCCAGCTCCCTCCTCCCTGCTCTTGAAAAGTTGCAAGAGAAGTTGATCAACTCTCAGCTGTCTAACTTCCACCACTCCAACTTCTCTCCTCTCTCCTACATATCACTGACACCATCCTCTCTGGGATGGATCAGGGGCACCTTACTGCATCCATTTTCATCGATCTAGCCTAAGCACTTGATTCAGTGGCTCATCCACTTCTTCTGGACAAGATGAGTTCTGCTGGCCAGTCAGACTCTGCAGTTGGGTGGTTTTGCTCCTACCTTTCAGGCTATCAACACTCAGTGCAGGTAGGTGATATCCTGTCCCCCCATACCCATCCAGACTGGAGTCCAATAGGTCTCCATCCTAGGTCTCATCCTCTTCTACATTTTTCTCATTGACCTCCCCTCAGGCTGTGTCAATTCGCATATTCATACAATATGTGTGCAGACGACATTGTTCTCTACACTTCTGGCAAATCAGCTGAGGCTGTTGAAGTCAAGCTCCAGCAAGATTTCCACAATGTCCTGTGTTGGTTTCAGGCCAACTAGCGTCAAGTCAACACTAAGAAAACAGTCCATGACCTTTAGCTCCAACAAGAAACTGTCCAGGCTTGCCTTCCTCTCTTCCTTCACCATCCTGGATGGTTCTCCCCTTGAAGTGGTCCATTCTTTAAGTACCTTACTGTGTAGCTTGATAGCAGGCTTGACTTCTCTGCTCACATTGATGCTATTCATGCTAAACTCTGCCCCACACTTGGAGCCCTGTACCGTAATAAAGTCAGCCTGTCCCCACATGTCTACTGGGAACTGGTTACCAAAATAGTGCTATCAGTCTTTGACTATGTTGACGTTGTATACTGTACTGCTGTCTCCTCTTACCTTGTCAGACTGGACACCCTCTATAACTCCTTCTGTCATTTTGCCACTAACTCACCACCTCGTACCCATCATTGTGCACTCTACTCTTCTTTATTCATCCTCCCTCTTCCCTGTCATAGCCTGCATCACTATGCCTCTTTCATCACTAAATACTGGTTTGAGAAACTGTCCTCGTACTTATCCTCTCTCATCTCTCCCATTCCATCTGCCTCTTTTTCCCTTCATTCCATAGATCCTTGTCCTTTCTCCTACCCCCATCCTCACTCCTCTTCTGAGCAGTCAGCTTTTTCCTATCGTCTCCTGTCCTTCTAGAACCTTCTCCCTTTTACACTGCATCTCTCATCCTCACCAACTTTGCTTAAGCATCAGCTTAAACTTCTTTCACCCCCTTCTGCTTCTTGGTTACAAAATTTTAAATAATAATAATAATAATGATACACCCACTATCCTGTATAGCATAAGGACTAAGAAAAACTCATTAAATTTTAGTAGCAAAACCAATCTTGTATCTTTATTTTACAACACAAAAGGGAGCTTAAAAAGGTCTATATGCTGTCCACATAATTTAAAAAGGCACACAATACACAGAAACATAGAAACTGATGGCAGCTAAGGACTGCTTGGCTCACCTAGTCTGTCCATTTTCCCTACATACTGTAACACCGTAGGCTGTACATGATCTCTGGCTCCTCTCCCCCTTTCCTTACCATTAAGGTTCCCTTTTGCCTGTCCCATGCCTTTTTGAATGCATCTACAGTTTTTCCCCCACCACCACCACTGGGAGGCTATTCCAGGCATCCACCACTCTTTCTGCGAAGAAGTACTTCCTTTCATCTCTCCTGAGCCTACCTCCCTCCAACCTTATAGCATGTCCCCTTGTTCTTGAACATCTTTTTCTCTGAAAAAGGCTTCCTTCTTGCACCTTATTTATGCCTGTGAAGTATTTGAAACTCTCTATCATATTCCCCCTTTCTCTTCTTTCCTCCAGGATGTACATATTGAAGTTCCTCAGTCTCTTCTCAAAGGACTTTTGATGCAGGCCCTGCACCACTTTAGTTGCCCTCTTCTGGATCGCCTCTATTCTGTCTATGTCCTTCCAGAGATGTGGTCTCCAGAACTGAACACAGTACTGCAGGTGCAGTCTCACCAGTGATTTGTACAGCGGTATCACTACTTATCACAATACGAGGAGTATAGTAAGCATACAGGTCAGAACATAAAACAGAGTTAGCAGTTTATGCAGAACAAAGGTGAGACACCATGGCTACGGTGCCCCTCACTATGCAGAACAAAGGTGAGACACCGTGGCTATGGTGCCCCTCACTATGCAGAACAAAGGTGAGACACCATGGCTATGGTGCCCCTCACTATGCAGAACAAAGGTGAGACACCGTGGCTACAGTGCCCCTCACTATGCAGAACAAAGGTGAGACACCATGGCTACAGTGTCCTTCACTGATGTTTCACTCATGGCTGGGCATGGCTTCCTCAGAGTGTGTCCTATGAGGAAGTCACACCCAATCAAGAGTGAAACATAACCATGGCACTTCATCTTTATTCTGCATGAACTACTACTCTGTTTTGTGTCCTGATCTGTATGCTTACTATGCTCCTGGTATTGTATGTCTTTTTTAAATTATATGCACTGCGCATATGCTGTTTTAAACTCACTTTTGTATAGTAACATAAAGATACAAGATTGGTTTTGCCACTAAATTGTAGTGAGTGTTTCTTAGTCCTAATGCTATACAGGATAGTGTGTGCACCATCCTTTCCCATATGATCCATAGCTTGAACCACTGATGTTACCTTTTACCAGTCTTGTGGATTATATCATTTATAGCTAGCAGGATTTCTCTGCTGATGACTTCTCCAATTTAAATTCCTCAGTGCTGCAATTTTCCTGTTTGTAGGTCTGCAATGTACCACTGTACCCGTGTAAAACAAGCTACTGTATTGCTGACCCTTAATAAATCCCTTCTTTTGTTTATATTGCATTTGCTGATGTTATTGCCTGAATGGCATCCATTATATTATAGCATATACAGCAATCTGTTATCGGGTCTGCTGAATGTGAATAATCCCCTGTAATGGGTGGGGGTGGGTGATAACCTTTATAGTTTTCATAGTGTGAAGCACCCTGGCACCAACCCTGTCAGAAGGATTCTTCTAAGTGGAGGCACCACACAGTCTGCTAAGAGTCCACTTATCATATCAATGACACCAGGACCATCTGTCCAAAGGTGTAAAGGCTTCATCCACACAGAGATCTCATAGGCTGTGCCACACCATTGGCACACAAGTTACATATGAGTGTAGGGTAGTGCAATGCAAATTACTAACCCAGATGTTAGCAGTAACTCATAGGAATAGTGCCTGCCAATATTATTGGCAAGTGCAGCCCTATGTACCATTGCAACAGGCACTTTGTGCATGCCAGAACTCATAATCTTTCATGGTAACACTGTGACTGTTGAGCTGGACACGCTCACACCTCAGTCATGTTCCAAGTTTTCCTTGGTGTGTAATCACTCCCCTCCTACAATTACCCTTGTGTTTCAAGAAATCACTGGTGTCTAGCGGTACCCTCCCCATTACCAGGTCTAACCCCTCACCCCCTGGTACAGCTGTTGCACTCCCTTGTTAGAAATCCAATCTCCCAAGTTAATGACACAGACAGTCTCTTTAAGTACCAGTGTAGAGCTCCCAGCTCCTATCCATGTGATATCCCTGGTGCCTAGTATTTCCCTGTCCCTCTACTGTCCCAGGTATTTACCACCCTTCCCCCAGTTCCTAACCTTCACTCTCCAACCTTCCCCCATGTCTTCTATTCTGTACTGCAGTTTCTTTCCTGAAGCACCCCACACTGCAAGCCCTAGTCTGGAGTTAAAGCAGGTATTAAATCTGAGTGAGCATGACAACCCATTACACAGGTTGTGAGGGCCACAATGCAGTGCAAATGGTCCTGCAGGCTACTAGGATTATATCCTCTGCCTCCTTGCCAGGGTTTGGTCAGTTGACTCTGTGGATTCCTAGGAAGTGTTTGAAATCACAATAACCACAATACAACTGTGTCACAAACTTAGAGAAGATGCAATATGCTAGTAAACACGTGACTAACAAAACTCCAAAAAATGCAAGAAATTACTGAATTGGCAATACCATGTTGTGAAGTGTTGGGACCAGTCTACCTCTCATGAGATACAGTCTACACATTTGTGTAATGCAATAGGGACATCTGACAGAGGTATTGCTGAAGCAGGATAGGAAATACAATGGCTAAACAGTTAAAATAAAGTACAATTTTAGGCATGGCTGCTATCAAGATGTAAGGTGCAGATGCCTAAAGTGAAAGTTTCATTACATGCAGCTCAATGTTTGGAAAAGTGGCCAGTGTGTGATGGGTGGGCTTGGTCCCCACCTATTCCAGCCAGGTTGCAAGCCCTGTTGCTGGACATATGGGACTTCAGAGGAGCTGACTTTGATAAGATGGCCAACAGAGTTAAGCTAGCCCTGGCAAAATGAAATACAGGTGAGGGGGTACAGGCAAAGTGGGCAAGCATTAAAGATGCAATACTTGAAGGAACATCCCACTGTGTTAGAGAGAAAAGGAAGTGCAAAAGAATAAGAAAACCACTTTGGTTCTCAAAAACAGTAGCAGAAAAGGTCAGAACCAAAAAGCTGGCCTTCAGGAAATATAAGGGAATGCAGCAGGATGAAGATAGGGAGACATACCAAACTTCCCTAAGGGAAGCAGGGAAGGCAGTAAGGCAGGCAAAGGCCCAAACCAAGGAAACACTAGCACAAACAGTAAAAGAAGGTGGCACGACTTTCTATAGATACATTAGTGAAAGGAGAAAGTCCAGAGTGGGTATTGCTAAGATCAAAGGGGATAAGGGGGCATGTGAGGAGGAGGACCATGTAAAAGTATTTATCCTAAATAGATACTTCCGCTCAGTATTTACTGAAGAGAAGCTAGGGCAGGGCCCACAGCTCAGCACCATGGACACGGGGGGGAGGGAAGTGTGCACTAGTCCCTTCACAAAAGAAAGGGTCCTACAAGAGCTCAATAAGCTGAGGGTGGACAAGGCAATGGGACCTGATGGCATACATCCCAGGGTACTAAAAGAGCTAATGGTGGAACTAGCATAGCCATTAGCAGAACTGTTTAGTGAGTCTCTGAGCACAGGAGAGGTTCCAGAAGACTGGAGAAGGGCTCATGTGTTCCCGCTCCACAAGAGTGGTAGTAGGGAGGAGGCAGGGAACTACAGACCGGTCAGTCTTACCTCAGTAGTGGGCAAGATTATGGAGGCACTTCTTAAAGAAAGGATAGTGCAACACCTGGAATTCATAGGAGCACAGGATCTGACAGCTTGGGTTTACAAAAAGAAGGTCCTGTCAAACTAATCTCATAGATTTCTTTGACTGGGTAACCAGAGTGGAGGACCAAGGGGGAGCAGTCAATGTTGCCTACCTTGACTTCAGCAAAGCTTTCAACACTGTTCCACATAGAAGATTGATTAATAAGCTGGGTAGGCTCAGGGTGGGTCAGAAGTTGGTCAACTGGGTGGCAAACTGGTAGACGGGCAGAAAACAGAGAGTGTTGGTAAACGGTGTGCAGTCAGAAGAGATGCAAGTCACAAGTGGGGAACCTCAGGGATCAGTCCTGGGGCCAGTCCTCTTCAATATCTTCATCAGTGACATTGCAGATGGACTAGAGGGTAAGGTTTGTCTGTTTGCAGATGACACCAAGATCTGCAACAGTGTAAATGATCCAGATGGGGTGGGCAGAATGAGAAGAGATTTGGACAAACTAGCAAAATGGTCGGAAGAGTGGCAACTGAGGGTTTAATGCAAAGAAGTGCAAGATCATGCACATAGGGAAGAGAAACCCTGAAGCCACCTATAGGCTGGGAGGGGAGTTGCTGGCAATCACAAGAGAAGAAAGAGACTTGGGCATCATCATCACCAATGACCTAAAATCATCCAAGCAGACCCCTAAAGCAGTAGGTAAGGCCAGGGGGATGTTAGGGTGTATTAGTAGGGGCATCACAAGTCGTAAGAGGGAGGTAATAATCCCTCTTTACACGACACTGGTTGCTCCCCATCTGAGTACTGCGTGCAGTACTGGAGGCCGCACTGCACAAGGACATTAATAAAATGGAGGCAGTCCAGAGAAGGGCAACTAAATGGTAGGGACTGCATCAGAAAACATACGAGGACAGATTAACTGAGCTCAATATGTATACCATAGAGCAAAGGGAGGAGAGAGGTGATATGATCGAAACATTCAAACACCTTAAGGGCATTAACAAGGTGAAAGAGTCTAACATGTTTCAATATAAGAAAAATAGCAGGACAAAAGGACACAGCATGAGATTAGAGGGAGGCCGATTAAGGGGTTATGTGAAGAAATTCTTTTTCACAGAAAGGGTGGTGGATGTATGGAACATCCTACCTCAGGAAGTGGTGGATATGAATACAGTGCAGGGCTTCAGACAGGCATGGGATAGGCATAAGGGAGCAATGCAGATGAATATGAATAGATAGGCCATTGACAGAGCAAAGGCTGATGGCACATTCATAAGGTAGAAAAAGAAATGGGCAGACTCGATGTGGCTTGCAGTCCTTATCTGCCATCAACTTCTATGTTTCTATGTTTCCATGCCACAGTTGGAAGGTGCATGGGAAGGAAAAGAAGAAAATTAGTAGAGTCCATCTTCACGACACCACAGCACTCTTCCACACAGTTATGATACTCCAGCTACATAGAAACATAGATGTTGTTGGCAGAAAAAGGCCCTGCAACCCACCCAGTTTGCCCAGATATACCTGTCTAATGTTTACATTGTGAATGCCCTAGTGGACCATCACTCTCCCATGCCTTCCTCTCTTTTTGTCACTGTCTTCACCAGCCCCATATGCCTAGCTCAACCATGCTTGATTCCCCTCACTGATTTTGCACGGATTACTTCCTTTGGCAGCCTGTGCCACCATCAATATTCTTTCCATGAAGAAATGTTTTCCGGTGTCCCTCTTAAATGCTCCCACCACCAGTTTAATTGAGCTCCCCGATGCTGCTGTTTCCACTCAGCATAAACAACTCTCCACTTTCTACTCTGTTAATGTCATGGAGGCATTTGTATGTCTTTGTCGTGCCCCCCTCCCCACTTCTTGTCTCAATCATGTACATGTTGCGTTTTGATAATCTCTTTTTTTCAAACTTCAAAGTGTTTTTATTGGTAAATAATATAACAGCCATTTCCACTGTATTACAGCAACCATTAGTAATCATAATCAATTCACAATTCATTAAAAATAAATCAACCAAGATAATAATACATTTCAATATGTGCTGCTAGAATAGTAAACTAAGTTATCTTTGCCAACAAGGTAAAACAAAAATATGATAAAGTGTGAAAAATCCTTTTTCCTGTAATAACAATAATAAATAAATATCCTTTTATTGTCCATGTGAATGTTTAAGGATGTTGGTATATCACCGTCATCGGTCCTTCAGGGTTCTTCCGGGCAGACCAAAATTTCACTCTTCCAAACAGAACCATCTTCAATTATAATGTAACTTTACAAAGGATGGTAGGGCATTTGAAAGGATTGTCCTCTTATTATTGGTTTTTCAAATGGTTTGCTGACAGTAATGACTATATGTTTAAGTCTATTTTATCAACTTTGTAGCAACCAACAGATCAACATGAAAAGAAAGAAAAGAATTTGGAAAATTAAAGGTTCAGTGCACACTCTAACCCCCCCCCCCAGAACACCCTCTTCTAAATAGTGTGATCCTTATCTATTGGGGATCCAGCAAAAGATGAGTCTGATGCCATGGGTTCCATATGGCTAAGAATTTATTTACCTGTAATCTAATCTGACTTGTAATTTTTTCCATCCTCTCCAGGTGTGCTACACAGGTTCACCAGCATTTTAGAGTCGGTGGGGTGGGGGAGAGCCAGTTAGAGGTGATACATTTCAATCCAAACACTCTAAGCATTTGGCCTAATTTTCTAGATTTGTTTGGGCAAGAGAGCAGAGCCAGGAATCCTAACACCAGGTCAATAAAAGTAAAGGGGATAGTGAGGCTAGTTAGTCAGATTTCTAAATGTATAGTTTGCAAGAATCTCACCAGTTTTGGGCATACTCCAAAATATGATAGTGGGTCCCTCTACCCCCACATTCCCTCCAACATAGGTCGGTATGCATGGGGTTAAAGTGTTCGGTCATGACTGGAGTTAGAAAAAAGTGGACTAACACTTTTTAATTAAACTCCCCCCATGTGGGGGATGTGGTCACCTGCCATCTCCATTTTAGCCATTTGGCCCATTGCTGTACATCTATTGGCTGTCCTGTATCTTGTTCCCACCATTTCCTGAGGGATTCTAGGGGTGGCATCATTGTAGGGCGGAGCACTGAGTAAAGTTATGAAAGTCAATGAGAGTTGTCCTTAAGGATGGTGGCATAATAAAAGATAGATTCCAGTTCCATGCGCTCCCTGTGTATTTCTGCAAGAACCCCTGGCTTCGATAGGAAATGTCTTACTTGTAAAAATTTGTAATGGTCCTCTTTAAGTAGGGAATATTTGGCTTGTAAGTGAGCAAGTGTGAGACACCCTTGGTCATCTGTGCATGGGAGAAATGTCATCACTTTACGATCTGCCCAATAAACATAGCCCTTATCTAATCAGGAAGGGCAGAAAGAGGGCTCATGATGGATCAGGGACAAAGGTCCTAATCCTCTTGGTGTATGGGTGATTTTGCGTGGTGTGAGGATGATATACAAGGAGTGTTTAACCCACTGGTTGTCTGTATTTCTCCAGACCTGTGCAGGGAAAGTGGTCATTGGTAACGTCCACAGAGCCCATCCCCGCAGCAAGGCCTCTTCTAATTGGTACAAGCAGGAATTTGTACTCCTTTTGATCCAGGTACACAGCTGGGCTCCCTGAGCTGCCAAATAATAACGATAAAAGTTTGGGAGGGTCAAGCCTCCTTCAGCTTGTGGGGTCTGGAGCATGGTTTTCACCAATCGAGGATGGGTGCCTTACCATATTTCAATAACCTCTTCATGTTAGTCTTATTCTGACAGCTCTGGATCATTCTAGTTATCCTCCTCCACCCTACCTTCACCTCATCCCTTTCTTTCTACAAGTACGGGTTCTAGAATTGCACACAGTACTCCAAGTAAGGACAAATCAGGGATCCATACAATGGCAGAATTACTTTGCTCCTCTGGCTCCTAATATCCCTTTCTATACAACCCAGCATCTTATCTGACCTTCAACACTGCCCTTTTGAACTGTGATGTTGTTTTCAAATTGTCCGATACAAGTACCCCTAGGGCCCTTTCTTTAGTTGTTTTATCTACCGCAACCACACTATTCTGTATTCAGTCCTTTAACTTCCTTCCCTTAGGTGCAGCTACCAGGACCCCATTCCTTGACCTTGTTTGGATTTAGGCTGATGTCCCTGCTTAGCTAGCTGGAACCACCTGGGCAGGAAAGTCTGGTGTAGGAGAGAAGTTTTGGGCAAGAAACAGAATTTTACTGGAAAGAAAAGATCTGCTGTCCCTCCGATTTGCCTGGTCCCTACCTTAACCCCACTAGTTTAAAACTGGCAGGGCTGAGGCAGTTCTTGTTGGTAGCACTGCCTCTTTTTTATTTTGCACTTCTCAGCAATCCCCACAGGTGATTTCACCAAGTTTTACATTTGTCCCACTCCATCTTGAATGCTGTAACCATCTCAGCATTAGCCACTTCTCTGGGTAAACACTTTCACTTGTCCACCACCCTCTTCAAGAAAAGTACTTCCTCATGTCCCTCCAGAATTCCCCCTCCCACCAGCTTGTAGATTCCCTCCTTAACCTACACCACTCACATTGGCCGAATAGTTGTTGGTAATCCACCTTGCTTATTCTGTTCAGATATGTGACTGTCTCTATCCTTGTGGTATCCCTTGTGCCTAGTATTAACCCTGTCCCTTCTTGCCACCAGGGAGTACATGTTTGGGTCAGCCAATCTTTCCTCATACTGTCAGTCTTGTGCTGTTGCCCATGTATCATTTTGGTTGCCCTCCTCTGAACAAGCTCTATGTGATCCATGTTTTTTTTAGGGTGAGGGTTACAGAACTGTGCACAGCACTTCAGGTGCGGCCTCCCATAGACAGCTCTGAATGCCTTCTTTTCTTCTGTCAGAGAAGGTCTTGCCTATGCATCCTAGCATCCTGTATCCTGTTCACTATCCTGTGTGCATTGTTGCATTGTGCAGTTGTCTTGAAGCTCTCAACTATGACTATCTCCTGATCTCTCTCCCCTCTGATGTCTGGTCTATCCTGACATCCCTTCCCATCAAATAATGCATTTTCGAAAATGGGTTAAAAAAATTCCAGTCTCTGATTGGCTGAGCCCCTTACCTAGGGGTACATTTATGTACCAACAGAGACTGTGTAAAAACAGGTGCTATGCCAACCTGCCTCACTACGCACAAATATCTCTGTGCCCACTTTCAGTTTTCATATTGCGGAAGGAAAGGATTATGGAATATCTTGAATCCAATGGGTTACAAGCCCCAAGGCAGAATGGATTCACAGGAGGGGGTCATGTCAAATGAGTCTGACAGATTTCTTTGACTGGATG
The DNA here is from genome assembly GCA_016271365.2 of Neoceratodus forsteri. Taxonomy (NCBI): domain Eukaryota; kingdom Metazoa; phylum Chordata; order Ceratodontiformes; family Ceratodontidae; genus Neoceratodus; species Neoceratodus forsteri. Next base: position 152,944,182 of record CM057451.1, read on the forward strand.
ATCAAGGAATGTATACCATGAAAATCGTGACTACAAAATCGCGAGGTAAAAATAGAGATAAAAGAATAGCGACTGTGACAATAGTGTATTTAAATAGCGACACTAACAAAATAACAACTATATTGTGATCTGAGTGTAAATAATTGCGAATCTCTTTAAATGGCCATGCAGACGAAATAACGACTGCAAGTCAGCAAATTCTTACCTTTGCAACCAATCCAAATGTGTGTTTTCGACTGGATGTTTGATGGGACTGAATGAAAGTGCCGGGTGATATAGCAGACAAAACAGTGACTCAAGTCAGTGAATCCTTACCTTTTCCACCAATCATTGCTGTGTGATGGGACTGAATTGAAGTGGCATGTGGGTATGATGGCATGTCAAAATAGTGACTATAAGATCAAAAAAAAAAAGCCAATTGGTACCGAATGAGCCAAATTGTTACCAAATTAAAAGGAAAATGTTTATTTCAAGAATTAAAAGAAAATCAATTAGCCAAATCATGTCAGGTGTAATGGAGGCAAAAAAGGGCAGTCAGACATTTTCACTGTGAACAATTCACAGCGCTCTGTCTGCAGCTCGCACCTGGAGCTGGAAATTATATGCGAGTCCATGCAAGAACTCGTAGTGGCTTCTTGAATCATACTGTGCCACTATGCTTCCCACCCTTTCATTTGCATTCTTGTATTTGCATTTACTGCCAAAGGAAAGTGCACCAGACACCAGCTGCTCCAACTTCAGTTCAGTCACGCTCTGCTGTTCTTGTAGGCACTGTATCAGTCTCCATACACTAGGATGTCAGGCCCCCAAATGGCTATTAAAGCCACGATGCCACCCTTCAACAGCATTGTTTGTTCGTGCTAAACCTTTGGCTGCTGCATCATTACAGTTCCATTGATTTAGATGGAAAGTAGCTCTGCGTCTACCTGATCGCCCCTTTGGTCTTCCTATCCATGTTGCCTCAGAGTAATCAATAACTAGTAACAACAGGTCTTCATTAACTTGAAAGAATTCTCAGCTAGTCTGGCTGAGAATTAGTTCGATCTCCATCTCTGTGCTGTAACAAGCTGCACCTTACCAACTGTGTACTTATCAGAATACGATCAGAATGCAATCAGCCATCAGCTGTAACTCTACTGCATTCTGGGATTCGGGTGGAGAAGATTATTAGCCTCACTATTTTGAATACTCTGCTCAGGATTTCAAATCTTGGTGCCTTTTTGTCTCACTGAGAGCTTTTATTGCACTTCACTCAGCGATGGCCCCAGAAAGACTGCTTTTGTGCTCCACACTTGGTTTCTGCTCCTCGGAGGAGCATCACTAACATTTAATCATTTCTCAGCAGAATTTTAAACTTTTAATAGTTTGATTAGATGACTGCACTTGTTAAGCAATTTGTTTTAGAATGCATGCATAGCTTGGTTTAGATAGCATTTATTCTAGCGTAAGTGTGTCAGCACTAAATTGTAGGATTTGTTTCAAAGCTAGTGGGTTCTGGAGCAGAAGATTACTAGCATCATGATTATTACATAGTCGCTATACAGGCAATCGCTATATATTGTATTTGCTATTATGAATGTTGCCATTTAATATTCACGAAAATGAAAGCCGCTGTTTTATCAGCGCTATTATTACATGGAACCTCAAGGAATTAGATCAGAATGGAGTGGTGAACATGGCATACCTAGATTTCAGTAAGGCTTTCAATGCTGTTCCACTCAGGAGACTAGCAAGCAAGCTGGATAGCTTAGGAGTGGGTCCAAAGGTGGCAAACTGGGTAAGAAATTTGTTAAGGGATAGATGATAGAGGGTGGTGGTAAATGGAGTACACTCAGAGGAAGGGAGGGTGACAAGCAAGATGCTTGAGGGATCAATTCTGAGACCAGTCCTCTTTAATGTCTTTATAAGTGATGTTGCAGAGGAGTTGGAAGGGAAGGACTGCCTCTTTGTGAATGACATCAAAATCTTCACCAGGGTGGACACTATGGGGGTGTGGAAAGGATAAACAGAGACTTGAGAGAACTCAGAGACTGGTCAAGGGTATGGCAGCTAAGTGTCAGTGTGAAACAGTGCAAAATAATGCACTTAGGGAACAGAAACCAAGGGACAAAGTACAAAATGGGTGGAGTGATATTGATGAACACCAAGCAGGACAGAGACCTAAGGGCAACCATATCAGAGCACCTAAAGCTGGCCAGGCAGTGTGACAAAGCAGTTGGGAGGGCTAGTGGAATGCTGAGACAGACAGAGTGAGAAAGCAGCAACAGCTTCCTTGAATCAAGGAGGTTATTTTCCAGACTACACTGAACTGAATTATTACTTTTTGGACCTGTGTAAGTAACTAGTATTGATTCTGTTTTTGAGGTTGACTTTTCTTAGTTTTAACTTTAATTTGCCTGGGAGGAACTGTAGCTGGCAGATATTTGCAGTCATTTGTGACTAGACCTGTTACTTAACCTCTGTGAAATAGGTGTCTGAAAGGAAGAAAGGCACTCCCTGGAGTGGAGGGTCAGAGTTGTAGTTGATAGATTCTGGACGGCATAGGTTTACTCCTCCCACCCTTCCCTCACCCCACCCACCCCAAGCGCATGACTTCCTATATAGCAGGGGTTCTGACATCACATCCCCAAAACTGCTAACAACATACACTTGTTCATATCCTTAAAGGCACAGCATGCTGAATAGGGGTAGAGACACTCACAAACTTTCACACACTAAAACAAGAACAAAAAAAACAACAACAAAAGAAAAGCATCTGTAACAGGAAGGGACACAGCCATGTGGGGAGTGATGCAATGCACTGGCTGTGGAGCAGCAGTCTTCCGGGAGACATTCTGGAGACTGCATTGCTACCCTATTTGCAGGCACCTCTCTGGTCTGAGGGAGGAGGTTGTTCCTCTCCATGCTGACCTGGCAATGACTCAGGAAACATGCTCCTCCACACAGATACCACCCAGGCCACCGCCACTACCTCAGAGGTTGCCAAGAAAGAGGAGTAGTTGGACCACAGTGGGTTCAGGGAGGGTGAGGGTGGTGGAACAAAGGCACATCCCTCCAGTTGTGCCTCTCCACAATTCATTTGCCACTCTGGCGGAGCATGGTTCCTCTATGGAGGTTCCCACAGTGGAGACCAAGGAGGATGCTGGGAACCTCCACAATGGAGACCCACAGGAGGGTGGCACAGGGACCCCACAGGGAAGGAAACAATTCCTGTGGGGACCCAGTTGTTAGGGGTGAACTGGGTGAGGGAGGGAAGGAGGTATGTTGTCTGCCCGCGCCATGGCTTGGAAGGACAGGAAACGAATCCTCAGGATTGTGAGAGCAGCTGCAAGGGGGAGTAAGCTGGATGTCATTATCCACCTAGGGATAAATGACCTGGCTGAGAATGGAATCAAAGCAGTGAAACAGGAGTTTGTGGAGTTGGGGAGGGGCCTTAGACAAGTAGCACACATGGTAACTTTCTCGGAAGGGTTACCTGTCTGTGGCATGGATGAGGCTAGGGCACTCAGCACCATGGGATTCAATGACTGGTTGAAAAACTGGTGCAGAGTTCAGGGATTTGGCATCATTGGAGACTGGGGCTCCACCTGGAGGGATGCAGGCCTATACTGGTGCGATGGTCTGAATCTATCCAGGAGGGGAACCAGGATCCTAGGTGATGGGTTTAAATGCTTCATTGGCAAGCATTTAAACTAGCCAATGGGAGAAGTACTGAAAGGGAGAATGGAAATCCTAGACCCCCCCAAAATCAGGGTAGTTAGTGAGGTAAACACCAAGCTAGAGCAGTCATTAGGGAGAAGGGCAGGGGTAAATGGAGAAAAAGACAAAGGCAGTAAGGACAGAGATGGTGCAAAAAGAAATAAAGCCATAAAAAAATGAAGGGTAATAAGCACCAAAGCCCGAAGTCTAGGTAAAAAGCTCCCCGAAAGGGTGGCCTTGATGGAAGAGGGATGTCTGGATATCATGACAGTCACAGAAACATGGTACACAAAGAACCATGACTGGGATGTCAGCATACCAGGGTACACAATCTACAGGAGGGACAGGGAGGGAAGAAGAGGAGGAGGAGTAGCTCTCCATGTAAGGGAAGAAATCAAAGCAACAGAACTAAAGGGTAAACAGGGAGGAGAGGAGGCACTGTGGGTCACCCTGGAAACTGTAAATGGCTTCACAATCTGCACAGGGGTTGTATACAGACCCCCATCTCGGGGGAGGAAACAGACAAGGAAATGATACAGTAGAAGGCATCCTTGGGATGGCAGAGAAAGGGGAGATATTGCTGATGGGGGACCTGAATATGCCAGATATTAACTGGAGCACCTTTGCTGCAGCCACATCCAAGAGCTGGGCCATTCTCGATGCCCAACAGGGGGCATGCCTCAGACAGCTGGTTTTGGAACCCACTCAGGAGGGTGCAATCTTAGACCTGGTACTCTCAAATAGGGATGGAGAGAGGATTTCTGATATGCTGGATGTTAACTGGAGCACCTTTCCTGCAGCCACATCCAAGAGCAGGGCCATTCTCAATGCCCTACAGGTGGCAGGCCTCAGACAGCTAGTTTTGGAACCCACTCATGAAGGAGCAATCTTAGACCTCATACTCTCAAATGGGGGCAGTGAGAGGATCTCAGATCTAGAAGTGGGTAGCCATCTGGGAACAAGTGACCACCAAACAGTGTGGTTCACGATAAACTTAGCTGTAGAGTCAAGCCACACAAAAGTGAAGGTACTGGACTTCAGGAGGGCTGATTTTGTCAAAATGGGAGAGTGCCTCAGAAAAGCACTAGAAAAGAGGTAAGAAGGTGGGGTGGGGCCACAATGGGGAAACATCAAAACCGCCATCACAGAGGAAACAAGCCTTTGTGTGAAGCAAATAAACAAATCAAAATGAAAGAAAACAAACACTATGGTTCTCAAAAGAAGTGGCACGGAAAGTAAGGGAGAAAAAGATAGCATTCGGGAAGTATAAGGAAACACAGAAGGAGCAGGACAGAGAACTGTACCAGTTAAAACAGAAGGAAGGAAGGCAGCTGGAATAGCAAAGGCCCAAACCGAGGAAAAGAAAGCCAACTCAGTTAAGAAGGGGATAAACCTTTATAGGTACATTAGGGAGCAAAGAAAGACTAAGGCAGGGATACTGAGGCTGAATAAAGAGGAAGGTGGTTGGGCAGAGAGCTACAGTGAAAAATCAGGGATACTGAATGAATACTCTGCTCAGTATTCACAATGGAAAAGCAGGGGGAGATACCTAATCCAGTCAATAGAAGCACTCTGGATAGGGGGGTTGATGTTAGTCCTTTCACAGAAGAAAGGGTTCTGAAAGAACTCCTAAAACTGAAGGTGGATAAAGCAATGGAGCCTGATGGGATTCACCCCAGAATTCTAAAAGAACTAAAGGAAGAACTAGTAACACCACTGACTACCCTTTTTAATAAATCATGGGAGGATGCTGTGGTACCTGAGGAATGGAGGAGGGAAGATGTGATTCCCCTTCCCAAAAGTGGGAGCAAGACAGAGGCAGGAAACTACAGACCTGTCAGCTTGACCTCAGTGGGAGGGAAAATGATGGAATCACTTCTGAAGGAAAGAATTGTTGAGTACCTAGAGGCCAGTGGAGCATATGACCCAAGGCAGCATTGATTCACAGCAGGAAGGTCATGTCAGACAAATCTAATTGATTTCTTTAACTGGGTGACCAAAGTAGTAGACCAGGGAGGGGCTGTGGACATGGCCTACCTAGACTTTAGCAAGGCATTTAACACAAACCCGCACTAAAGATTAATAAACAAACTAGCCAGCCTGGAAGTGGGTCCCCAGGTGGTAGCCTGGGTAAAACACTGGCTGGACAACAGGACACAGCGGGTAATAGTAAATGGAGTCCACAGTGAAGAAAGGAGGGTTACTAATGGGGTACTTCAGGGTTCAGTACTGGGGCCAGTCCTTTTTAATGTCTTTATAAGTGACATTGCAGAGGGACTGGAAGGGAAAGTATGTCTCCTTGCAGATGACACAAAGATCTGCAACAGGGGTTGATATGCAAGGTGGGGTGGAAAGGATGAAAAGGGATTTGGCAAGGTTGGAGGAATGGTCAAATGTATGGCAGCTTAGATTCAAAGCAAAGAAGTGCAAAGTAATGCATCTGGGAAACAAAAACCCAGGGGAAGAGTACACAATGGGGGGGTGAGATACTGACAAAAACCAAAATGGAAAGAGACCTGGGGGTAGTCATATCAGATGACCTAAAGGTTGGACAGCAATGTAAGAAGGCAATGAGGAGGGCTGGGGGGGTACTGGGATGCATAGGGCTAGGCATCACCAGTAGAAAACAGAAATTTGTTGTCCCTCTGTACAGACAGTTGGTAAGACCACATCTGGAGTACTGTGTACAGTTCTGGAGACCCCATCTCCACAAAGACACAGACAGTGTGGAGGCTGTCCAGTGGAGGGCAACCAAAATGGTGCAGGGTCTGCACCAGAAGACATATGAGGAAAGACTAAAGGAGCTTAAGATGTATAGCCTTGAGGAAAGGAGGGAGAGGAGGGACATGATAGAAACTTTCAAATACCTCAAGGGAATCAACAATGTCCAAGAGGGTAGCATCTTTCAGAAAAAAGAGATGTGCAAGAACAAGTGGGCACAATTTGAAGATAGAGGGGGGGATGGCTCAGAGGTAATGTGAGGAAGTATTTTTTAACAGGAGGGTTGTAGATGCATGGAACAGCCTGCCTGAGGAGATTGTAGAGTCAAAAACAGTGGGGGAATTCAAGAATGCATGGGACAGACATAAGGCAATTCTAATGGGGGGGTAGGAAGAAGTAGGCTGTTGGTTAACTAGGATCTGCAGCTTATCCGTTAGGTCGGGTAATGAGTAGACTAGGTGGGCCAAGTGGTCCCTATCTGCCGTCAAATTCTATGTTTCTATAAGGAGTGGAATCAGCAGCAAAAAGAGGGAGGTGGTGTCACCCCTGTTTAGGTCACTGGTAAAACCTCACCTTGAGCACTTTGCCCAGTTCTGGAGACCATGGGCCTGATTTTCAAAACATCAGGACTGGGGCAAGGGGGCACATGTCAAGAAAAATGGTGCAAAGGGCTCCTTGCACCACACCTTGCACCAGAGAGGCCATTAGCACCAGTCCTAATGTTGTAAGGAATCCTGTGCTGTTGGGGAGACCACCTGCACACCAACTGGGCTTGTGCTGTCCTTACAATGACTGCACCAGTGTGCCATGACTGAAGGGGACTTGCCCCAGGGCAGTGCTTCAGTATCCCCTTGCCTGGGGCAGTGCTTCAGTATCCCCTAAAGTGAGATTTTTCAAGCCTCCTCAGTGGGTACACAGACTCTGTTGTTAGACCAGCCCAGGCTGGTCTAACCTGCCATGTGCCACTCCTGGAGCTGTCACTGGGTCAGGGTGATGCTGTGCCCCCAGGAAGGCACCTCATAGCCCCAATCATTGCCAGACCACTGCTGGAGCAGCTGGTGGTCCATGGCAAGTACAAGCCCACACACACTTCCATCCCCCCGTGCTGGTGTCTACCACCCTCACACATGGACCAGTACTGAGTGGTGGTGGCTTAGCACTTGCCCTATCAGGGGCAGTGGCCAGATCCCTTCCCTTCAGCCTGACCCAACTCACTCCTGTGAGCTAGAATGTGCACAAGATGACCTGTCATCCACCAGGGCGACTTGCACCATCACTAGCTGCTGCTACTGCAAGCCTGTCCCACAGCTTGTGGCTTTCCCTTCCCATGTACTCTTTCTTCAGTGCAGCTGTCAGCTTACAGTAAACTCAGGGACTTTGATGCCAGGATCCCTCTTTTTCTAAAATCCAGTGCAGGGTGTCTTTCACACCCAAGTTTGCCACAGGTTACAGCTCAGCACATGATGTGCCAAACTAAGAGGCTATTTTCAAATCAAGCCCCATATCTCTGGAAGGACACAGAGTAGAGATGGTCTAGAGAAGGGCAACTAAAATGGTGCAGGGTCTGCACCAAAAGTCCTACAATAAGAGACTAAAGGACCTCAATATGTACAACCTGGAAGAGAGGAGGGGGAGGGCGATAAGATAAAGGCCTTTAAATACCTCATGGGTGTAAAGAAGGTACAGGATGGGAAGTATTTTTCCCAAAAAAAGGAGCTCAAGAAAAGGGGACATGCTATAAAGCTAAAGAGGAGGTAGATTTAGGAGAGATGTGAGGAAGTACTTCTTCACAGAAAGAGTGGTTGATTCCTGGAAAAGCCTTCCAGCAAAGGTAGTGGGGTGAAGACAGTGGTGAGGTTCCAGAATGCATGGGATAAGCATAAGGGTATCTTAGTGGAAAGGAAGGAGGGAGGAAGAAAGAGCTAAAGATTGATTAGGGTCTGTGGTGATACTGTGTTTAGGGAAAAATAGGAAGACTAGGGGGGCCGAATGGTCCTTATCTGCCATCAAATTCTGTTTTTCTATGTTTCACTGACTGACTGATAGACATTTTTCTTGAGGAGAGCACTCAAAAAAAAATGTCTGGTTACCTGCCACTAACTGTTAACCTTGAACCTGACGAAACTTAAAAAAAAAATTCTCTTCCCTGAAGAGGACCAAGCTGCCTAGAAGCCACAACCTGCAAAAAGAGCCAGAAAAAAAGGAAAAAAGTACTCCAGAATGCTTCATTTATGTGAGTACCACATTTAAACCAAACTGAGCGTGATAGAGAAGAAATAAACAAAACAACACTCGGTGGGCAGTCAGAGTTCTCCATGCTTGGGCTGCAGCTAAAAACATTACAGCACACTGAGAAACAGACACTTCTGAAACCCTAAACAATCTGCTCAGGCAATTCTATGCCAAGGTCAGAACCATGGCCAAAGAGCAGTAACCAGCATTTAGGTACTGCACTCTGTGCCAGAATAGGCCACAACACAAGCCTAATTAGTGAACCAGCCTCTCACTCATCAAACAATGTAATGGCATCAATTTTAAAACAAAAGAGAAAACAGCAGAAAGATCATGCTGCCCACCACCCACCGATACATCCTGCTAACTTATTAAAATTAAGACAATTACCAGCTTTGTCCCCCGATACCATGATTCTCCTCATATGCAAGGTATGGTTAAATATATGATTGTATTTGGCAAACCATGGTCAGGAGGGCCTATGAGACCTCAGTCCAGAGTCCTTTCAAATAAAAACCGATGGCACAGAGCTCCTATAGTGTATATGATATTGTCACACAATGCAGGAATGACAAATCATAAGAATCCTCTCAAAGTGAAAACAAAAATAAGAGAGAATTCATATATAAGGATTCAGTAAATCTGCTGTGTCCGGTGTGATCATTAGAAAGATACCTGCAAGAAATACAAGTGGAAACTCCAGCCTTTTATCTGCATCCCTACTGACACCCACAGACTTATCTGGATACTGAAGAGTGCTGGTACACCAGAGAGGCCATTAGCAAAAATTATTTATGCAATTTCATACCTTAATTAAGCACTGAAGGAAATCTCAGCCTGCGCTACATGAACCAAGCATTGGATCCAAGGTGGTGCAACTTCTCTTAAATGCAAGGCTGCCTAATTGTGACATCACAAGTGTTACAGGACACCACTCTGAAACCAGTCTAGCAAACTACTAGAGCTGGATTTTCAAATGGCAAAAACAGCCATGGGACTCAGCCCCTTGCTGCCGTCTGCTGGTGCCGAAAACATTTCTTCGCCAGTGGCCAGTCCTGTTTTCAGCCCATGCACCACACAAGCAGTAGGCATAGCTGTAGAGTATGTTATGCCTGGTCCAATTAGGTGTAACATTTTGGCACATCTGTGCCAAAAAATGACCGCAGTCTGCCGTAACTCATGGAGCAGGCTGTAAAATGGCTTCATCTTTGAAAATCCAGTGCATGTGGGAAAAACTGCAGCTCCGTATGTGAAGACACAGGGCCATATTTTCAAAGCCATTGAAAATCCCATAGCTGCATGAAAAACTTGGTGCAAGTGGGTTGCCACTTTCAGAGCCACAGTTTTTATGACTGTGGGCAGAGCCTACAGGAGTATTGCAAGTACAAAAGGAGTGATGTCATGTTTTCTGTCCGTGGAACTGACTGAAGGTGTAATAGTCTCCTCCACCTTACCGTCCTCCAAAAAATGTTTTCCACCCTCAAATAAAAATGCTTTCATGTTAGTCAATGGTTGCAGGGTACTATTTTCTTTCTTAAATGGATGGTACAAGAACTGGAACCTGAGTATTGGCAGCATTGTTTTTTGGGAGGAAGTAAGGTCCACCCCACCTCCACCCAAGAAGCTCCAAAAGGTCCATCCCACCTCTTTTTTTATTCATGTGGGAGGGGCACGCGGTGGATCTATCATCCTGAAAGAAAAATCACGTGTTTGGGATGTGGACCAAGGAACAGAACAACAAGTCTGGAGTCCCTGCATTTTGTTAAGGGCTAGAACAGAAGATACTTAAAATGCCTTCAAACTGACTTAAAAACCCTTGGAACAAATGATTATCAGAGTCACCTGGTGTCTCAAAAGGAAAGACTAAGAAGTGTCTAAAAACTAAGGAAAATAGACAGCTTCAGGTATTTCTTAAACATTTATATACTAAAAACAAAGTTCAGCTTTTGGGATTAACAGTATGAATTTACCATATTCTATCTATCTATCTATATATCTATATATATATATATATATATATATATATATATATATATATATATAGTTTGTCTTTTTAGTAGTTTCAAAATCTTGAAAGCATTGCTGTTACTAATGCATTTAGAAATATATATTTTTTTAATTGTCTTTACAGATAACCTTGAAAGCAACTGGTGTTACTAATGCATTTAGAAATATATTTTTTTAATTGTCTTTACAGATAAATCATGCATGTTCATGTGAGGGCACATTTTGTGATGAAGTGCATTTTTCTTTTTAAAGGAGTAGTCCACCCAGAATGTGTAAAAAACGTGTGTTATGTAGAATGTTTTGATATGTATGTATGTTAAATCCTAGTGTGCCCTTCCCTTTGTCTGCTATTAGGAGTTTTTCCTAAATTAGCTTGCTAGCTGTATAGTAGTTTTACAACTCCTGGGGATCTCCATAACAAATAGTTTTATTGGCTTTCTTCCTCCTACGATGCCCCCTGTCTCATGTGACAGTGATGTAGCCATGCCCTTAGATTTAGCATGTGTACTTCTTTAAAATTAGTTTAGCAACAGCAGAGCCTTGTAGCTGTTCTTATCCAGGGTGCACAAATGTCAACAGTTAGTTTAACAAATACCTGAGAGCAAGTTAACTGGGGTTCCTGTAAGACAACAGCTACTAAATAGCTGTAATTCACTATTTTTGTTTTCGCTGTGCTTCAGGTCTAGCTAGCAGGAGTGTTTTAACATCAAAAACACAAATAATGAATTAGAGCTATTTAGCAGCTGTTTTCTTACAGAAACCAAAGTTAGATAGCTTTATATATGTATTACTACCAGTTTTGAGTTCTCACTTAAATCCAGTGTTTTGTTTCTGCCTAGGGTGTTAGAGAAGTTTTTCTAATTTTCCCTGGGTGTTTAATGACGTATGGGGGCTGTCATTCAAGTTTGTTTTATTGCATCTTCTCCAAGTTAGACTTCACAGCATACCCTATGGTTTGATGTCTAATAGCCCCTACAACAGGCCAGTGTCTTGTTACAGTATCTTGCTTAGACACAGCAGAGAAAAAACACTGCAGCCAGGATTCACAGTGTTATACAATATACTATAGAAAGTTACATGTTTAAACACACACACACACACACCACCAGGAAGATGGCCACCATGCTGGGGTAGGCTGTAAGCAGCAGTGGAACAGCATTAGTGGAAATAGCCGCAAGATTTTTAATGTTGTTTTAATTGAAATTGTTTATTAAGTTTGATGCATTTTATATCATTTGTTTCATTTTGTTTTGCTTCATTTTACTCCGTTTTGTTTATTTACCGGTCCTGGTGGATGTATTGACTCTTTTTTGACTTTTTCATATGAGTTGGAATTGTGAAAGATCATCCCTGGATTATCCCTGGAGTGTGATTACTGACTACTGAGATGCGCTGTGAGTGAGATCATAAATCCGGAAATAAAGTGAAATTCTCTTGCCTTGTAGCTGGGCTGTAAAGCATGGAACAGATTTGGAGGCTGGATTGTTCGTGTTCTATTGTTTGTGTCCTATCGCTGTAGAGGAGGGAGCTGAAGTCAATTGGCCTTTTCGTCAATTAGTTTTCATGGGACAGCAAGTTGGTTGATTCCCCCTGAGAGGAATTTCTTCTCGGCCCTTGATCCAACCTAGTGGTGTGCTGTGGGCTTGCCGCCGTAGGGCGGTTGGCTCTGTAGTGCTTCCATTCTGCTAGACGGTAGCTGGTGGACTGCCTTGGGGCAGAGCGGGTCTGGGGAAGGGTTTTGTGGCTGGGTTGAGTTCAGGGAATGTTGGAGATGTCGATGGAACTATCTGGAAAATAACTTTATTTCGACTCCGGTTGGAGTGAAGACTGTGAGGAGACATAAAACAAAGCCAGCTACTGGAATCTGTGTGATTTTATGATTAGAACAGGGAGTGACAGTGGTGGGTTCATATGAAATAATTTGAATTGATTTTGGACTAAGAAGTAAAAGCTGGTTAAAGAACTGACTTTAGATCTATCGCTGGGATTCATGACTGGTTTTGGTTCTCTGTGGAAGTGAGAGCCCACAGGAGGAACTGAATTTCTTTTATGGCTCCTTGAGACATGAGCTTTATGCTTATCATCTGTTTCTTGTATAAAAGGGGTGATAAAGTGTTTAAGAAGAAATACTGGATTGACCAGGACTTTCATAGTTTATTTTATTTATTTTGTTTATTTTATGTTAGTTTAAATAGGCATTAATGTGGTAATTTATGTTATTCTCCCCTTCTGTGTGAGAGACAGTGGGTGGGATTTGTAAACCTTCCCTCTTTTCCCCCACTTTGTGAGAGAGAGAGTGGAGGAGTTGTCATCTGAGTGTGGTTTGGTTTTATTTTGTTAATAGTTGTTTATTTTATGTTTTTTGATTTAAAAGTAGAGTGTGGAGTGGTTTTTATTAAGGGGGTATATTAGGATTAAATAAAAGTGTTGATTTAGTGGGGTTTTTATAATTTAATATTATTGTTAGGGTCTGAATGTACTGGGTTGGTAAAAACACAGTCAGGCGGTACTCCCTCTCAAGACTGGAGGATCTTCAACCATTTGAATGTCCCGCACTTCCTTCAGAAGTTTATAGGAAATGCCGAATATTCGGCATTGCAAGACGAAGGAGTGGAGGGAATGGGAGATCCTGGAACTCTTGTGGAGGATGGGAAAAGAGTGGGAGGATAGGGACTGTTAGAACCAGAAGGCACCCTGGGGTGAAATGGATACAAGAGCGAGGTCCATCATGTTTTGTACACATACTCAAGGGCACTGACTTGGTCAGGCAAGAGGTGGAGTCATCCTTGGAGTCTTGTCCCGTTCAGGTGGTGTTAAGCAATGCTAGGTCTATCATAAACAAGACTGCTTTGGTGACAGATCTTGTTATATCTGTGGACTTAGCTTGCATCACCGAGACCTGGCTTGATGCAAATGCAGGCCCCATTTTGGAGTCCGCGGTTCTGGCCGGGTTCTCTGTGATTCACCGCTCGAGAGTGGACCGTAGGGGTGGGGGAGTTGCAGTCTGTTTTAGCCAGGAACTGGACCTCAGAGAGATACCAGTTGGATGTACCAACTCCTTTGAGTGTATTGTGGGTGCAGGTGCAGGCTTCAGGATACTTCTCATTTATCGTCCACCAGGTGATGGGAGGGAATTCCTGAGGGAGGTTGCGGAATTCATCACTGAGAGGGTATTGGAATCCCCCCAATGGTTAATTCTTGGGGATTTCAATACCTGGGTCGATGATGAACTCTCACCTTTTGGTCAAAACCTCCTCCGATTAATGGATTCATTGGGCCTGACACAGGTTATTACCTGTGCAACCCATCGGGAGGGCACGCATTGGATTTGATATTCCATCTGGGGATGGAAGTCTCTGGTGTGGAGGTGGAGCCCATCAGTTGGTCTGACCATCATGCCCTGAGGTTCAGTTTTGCAGCCCCCGGAAAGAGGTCTGCCCCTAAGGAGATAGTACAGTTCCGTCCTTTGGGAAGAGTTACCTCAGAAGGCCTAATGACGGAGCTGGACATCTCGGGATTTCCAATGGATAGCACTGACCCAGAGTCCTTAGTGCTAGCCTATAATAGGGCAGTTGTGAGGGCCCTGGATGTCATTGCTCCAGTCCGTGTTCATCCCTGTACTTTCCACCTGGGGGCCCCATGGTTTACCACAGAGATCCGTGGGATGAAGAGACAGGGCCAAATATTGGAGAGACGCTGGTGGAAAACTCACCTGGAAGTGGACAGGCTTAGACTGTTAGATCATTATAAGATCTATCAGTTAGCAATTTCCCATAGGAAAGCAGAGTTCATGTCCAGGGAAATTGCTACAGTGAGGAATAGACCAGCCCAGCTCTTCTGGACTCTGGTCAGATTGTGCAATCCAGTCTGTCTTCAAGCTGGTCAAGCGTTGTCACAGTTACAGTGTGAAGAATTTGCAATGTTCTTCTCTGATAAGGTGTCCACTATTAGGGATGAGATCAGCCAGCGCCTCCCCATTCGGTCTTGCAGTGATCAACCGAGGGACACAAATACCCAACTAACTTGGTTCACCTTCAGTCAACTGGCAGTCATGGATATAGTGAGGATCATCCAGACTTTGCGGCCAACCTGCTTTAGATTGGATCTGGGCCCTACTCACCTACTTGTGGGGAGTGTAGAGGTTATTGGCCCGATCCTTACTGGGATAGTTGAGGTGTCACTGGAGAGAGGGATCTTTCCTGATACCTTGAAGGAAGCAATAGTATGCCCATTTTGAAAAAACCCTCCCTTGATCCCGACTTCCCAGAAAACTACAGACCAGTTTCGAATCTTCCCTTTTTGGGAAAGATTGTCGAGAAGGTGGTCGCCTTGCAGCTGGAGGACCATTTAACCATCCACAGTATCTATGGCCCTCTCCAATCTGGCTTCAGGAAAAGGCATAGTACTCAGATGGCTCTTGTTAGGGTACTAAATGATCTCCTGATAGTGAGAGATCAGAGAACTCATTCTGTCTTGGTTCTCCTTGATCTCTCAGCAGTGTTTGACACCGTGGATCATGGGGTGCTGCTTAAATGCCTGTGGTTTCTTTGTGGACTGGGGGGGTGGTCCACAGCTCATTTAAATCTTTCCTGCAGGGTAGGATTCAGAGAGTAGTGTCGGGGATTTATTCTTCGGCTTCTCACTGTCTACGCTGTGGGGTGCCACAAGGTTCGGTGCTATCCCCCATGTTATTTGCGGTGTACATGCTTCCGTTGGGGGACATTATAAGACAATATGGGTTGAAGTTTCGTTGCTATGCTGATGATTCTCAACTCTATATGTCTTTTGTGCCCGAGCAGGAGTCTGAGTCAAGTACATTGTTTAACAACTGCCTCCTGGAGATACAGAATTGGATGAGTACCAATTGGCTGAAGTTGAATATGGGAAAAACAGAGGTACTGGTGGTGGAACTGGGGGTGAGGATGTCAAGTTCATGGGCGGGAAAACTCTCAGGTTTATTTCTGGGTGAGACCCCGCTTATGGCATCTGGCCAGGTATGTAACCTTGGTGTTATATTTGATGAGGGCCTGACCCTGAGGGCACAGGTGTTGGCCGTGGTCAAATCATCTTTTTTCCATCTAAGGAATATAGCACGGGTGAAACACCTGGTTCCATCAGAGGATCTTCCTACCCTGGTCCATGCCTTTGTTGCCAGTCATCTTGATTACTGCAGTGCCCTTTATCTAGGGATGCTGGGACTGGATATTCGCTGCTTGCAGCTGGTGCAAAATGCGACGGCTAGGTTGTTGACTGGAAGCCCAAGGTCCAACCATATAACACCTGTGCTTCGCGAGCTGCACTGGCTGCCTGTACAGTGGTGGATCACTTTAAGCCCTACATGGGTTGGGACCCCACTACCTGGAAGAACTCCTGACTTCTTACTGCCCCTCCTGCTCCCTCCAATCCTCTGGTGAGGGATTGCTAGAGATTCCCAGGGTAACCTTAAAAACATCTGGTGGAAGAACGTTTGCCTTTATGGCCCCTACCCTGTGGAATTCTCTACCTTGCCAGATACAAAATAGCCTGACTGTGGAGGGTTTTAAAAAAGGCCTAAAGACTTTCCTTTTTAATCAAGCATTTTCAGTGATGTAAATTATGTTAAATTTGCTATGGATAAAATGTTATTTATTATTGTGGTTTTAAATGCTGCTTATGGAATTTTGTAAAGGCACCCTGAGCTTGGGAAGGGCGCCTTATAGAAATAAACTTTACATTGCATTACACACACACGCACACACACACACACACACACACACACCAAGCAGAACACAGCTGGATAAGGTACCAGTATTTAGGAAACTTGTCATCACTAAGCCATATGCAGTGTGGTATGGGTAAAACCCAGATCACCAGACCAGGACCAGTGCTGTAAAATCTGCACTGGGCACAGCTTGTGCAAATATTGCTGATCCAGTGGATCAAATAAATAAGTGTAAATAAATACTCGGCTTTGCCTCGTGCTTCAACCCACCCCAGGAGCGACGCTATTACATGATAACACACACCCTGTTATGCCTTATTGCTTAAATATGCCCTTTCTCAATGTACTACACTTTGATTCAGTTAGTGCAACAGCCTTCATGTGAACACTCTGGGTTTCTCTTTGACTCCTGATGTCTATTTGCTTTAGCTATTGTATATTGTTTGAACTGCTTTGGTCTTCTTGATGTGGTACCTGTGTGTCTAAACTATGTAATATGTTTATCTACTGCTACCCATGTAGCTCCAGTGAATGATTGTTATAACTGTCTGCTCTCCGAGCCATTGTTTTTGGACTTGTTAACTGTGCTGTCTTTGCATTAGTTTCGACTAGGTGCCTTTGTAAATGAGTCTCTGACTCAAAGGTTTGTAAATCTGATATTTTTAAAATAAATAAATCAATGTTTATGTTTAAGCCCATGAAACACCCTTATCTAGTTAATGCATTCAAAGTTGTAGTGCCTCTGTCAGAGCTTGTTCCCACAGCTGTGGCATTTTCAAAAGTAGAGCCATTTTACAACCAGTTCCATGATTTATGGCAGCTTGTGGCTGTTTTTTTCCCCCGCAGCTGCAGAAAAATGTTACAGATGGTGGAACTGGCATAGCATCTCCCACAGCCGCAGAGGACTGAAAGTACAAATCTCCGCAGCAGTGGTGATTTTGGTCTGCAACTTGAGTTGCAGAGTGAGACTTAGTCCCAGAATGTTTTGAAAATCCAGCCAACAGTTGTGCAAGTCTTTCCAATGCACATGTCCTGCACCAATTTCTGGGGCTTTTGAACTTCCAGAGCCAAGTTTTTAGATATTTTATAGGATGGCGCTGTATTTTACTTGTTCAAGTCTTTTGGAGCTCTGTAGGTAAGAGCATGTCTGCCATTTTGGGGGGTATATTATAATGCCACTGTAGTTATGGTTAAGAGGCAGTTCAATGTTAAATCATGATTTTCAGTCACCTATACTGTATCTGGGTTATTTCTTGATGCGCAGTCATAAAAATTTCAAAGCACTTATTCTGGCAAGGATCTCGGGACCTGCCAGTTTTGGGGAAATTTAGTTCAGTGATTTTATGTAGGAAGTGGCAAAATATATGAAAAATATGAACGCTGACTTGCATAAGGCTAATTCAGGAAGTTAGGTTAATGAAAATGCTGTGTTGCATGCTCCCTCAAATCTTGAGGAACACAATGCCACAGATTCACCAAGAGTCAGGGAGCTTTTAACCCTAACTTTTATTTCTTACTTCTGTGACTTTTAGTTTCAACCCATACTAATTCTTGAATGTACCTTTCTGTGATGAATGTTCTGTAAGTTATGGAGTCCATACATCTGAGGCCATTGATACTAATTACTGTCAAGAGAAAGTTTGTTTGGTAGGAGATCATGGTATTATTCACACTGTTGTGCAGGAGACTGAACCAGACTGCCTCACTACTATGTGTAACTACTCTAATCTGGAGCAAGCATCACATTATAAGTAAGAATTTATTTCTTAAGCATCCAATCCCGGGGGCTCTGGGCATGTTACAAAACTAGAGATGCAGTGAAAGAAACATACAATAATAAAATACGATAAACAAATATCAACCATCAGTAAAACTCTATAACCCTATAAAAATATCTTAATAAAATAGCAGTGCTTCGGTGATGAACACATTATAATTGATTTCCAAAAGCTTCCCTAAATAGATAAGCCTTCAGATCCTGCTTAAAAACATCACTGGTAGAGCCTCCCTTAGAGATCTTGGGTGTGAGTTCCCAGTGGTCAATTCAGCCACCTTAAATGCGCAATCTCCCAAGGTTTTCAATCTGGGCCTCGGAACGGCCAGGAGGCCCTCGGTGGAGGAGGGGAGTGAGTGCACAGGGCGGACAGGGGTCAAGAGGTTACTCAGATAGCCAGGTCCCAACCCTTGGTGTGTTCTTAGTGGACAAGGTACTATAAGATAAATGTGCAAAATTTATTTGTTTTTTAGTTAATGGGAGAGTGATTTGTGTGCTGTCAAGCAGACATTGTCTCCGTCATCCAATATGGGGAAGAATAGTTGTAAGACATCTTTGTTTCTAATTTACTCTGGGATTGCTGGTTTGGGATTTATAGCACAGAACCCCTAATTTATATGTTTACTTAAAAGTGTTTTACCGGTATAGACTTAGAGAGATATAAATCAATTTCATTTAGAGATGCAACTTGGAATCTTGGTATTTACCTTATTTGTCAGTAACTCTACTGTATATGTTTATCAGATTAGACATCTAACTCCCAAAGCCTGTCTTGGTACTGCCCAGAATATCTTAATGCTAAGCCTAATTTTTGACATTTTAGCCTCCTTTAATTCCTTTAAAAGTAATATCGTATGTCTAAATGGGATACGGTTTATAACAAAAACTGTGGCTGTGGTTTGGTCATTAACCACCTAACACATCATTTATATTACTCTGAGCATGGCTGGCTGGCTCCTGCCAAATGCTCCTTTCATTGGGGCTGTTCTGTCAATAAGTTGCTCTGATCAATCATTTCCATTACCTTGTATGAAGCCCTCCACTATCCCTCCTCTACTCCTTATTTGAGCTAAAATGATAAATAATTACGTTTTGAACTTAAATAGTTATATGATGGGTCAACTTTCCTTTTCTCATACTCCCATGTACTGATACTCATTACCATCAAGCAACAGAAATTGTGCTTTCCATTTGCATACTAGATTTGTTTTAAAACAACACCTTTTAAATATTCTATGTCTGCACATGTTTTTTAGTAGTAGTAGTAGTAGTAGCAGCATTTATTTATTTCAGGTGCCCTTCCCCATAGGCTCAGGGCTCCCTTACAAAATACAAAAGGCAAACAGCATTAGGATACAACATACATAAATCTAAAATACAATACATATACTGTAAATCAGTTAAATACAACCTTTAAAATTCAAGCTACCTAGTTTCTAAGCTGTTTAATGGCATGAATATTTTCCTCAGACCCTAAAGGCCTGTTGGAAGAGGAATGTTTTTAGTTGTTTTTTAAATACCTCTAGGGAAGGTGCCTCCAGGAGGTAACTCAGCTACAAATTCCAGAGGACCGGGACAGCCATCTCGAACGTCCAGTCCCCGGAAGATTTCAACCTAGCTCTAGGGACCTCCAGGAGGGACTCCCCTGCTGATCTGAGAGAGCGACTCAGGTTGTAGGGATGCAGAAGCTCCTTCAGGTAGCCCAGATCCAACCTGTGTAGGGCCTTATAGGTCAGAAGACCTAAAGGTGATGTGCCAGCGCACTGGCAGCCAGTGCAGTTCATGTAGCATCAGCATAATATGACTGAACCTTGAAACAATGTCTCGCTTGCACTGCCAGCACCATATTTTATTATGCATCATTTGTTGTATTATTGATATTGTTTTGTACTTTTTTCAGGCCATGCCTGAAACTAGGCATTCAACTACGTAGTACACCTACGGTACATGTCTGCCAAAAGTAAATATATTCTAGCCTTTGATTTAGCCAGTGATTCAAGCATTTAAAGCAGTCAACCTGTGATGGAAGGGGGGTATCAAGTGAAGAAATGTTAAAATCCAGAATTTTAGCTTAATTGTGATCTGTGTGCCAAAGCAGCAATAATTCACTCGGCCATCAGGTACCTAATAAATGATTAGATAATATATTGTATGTGGAGAATGAGGAATAATATGAAGTAAGGTTCAAATATATAGAGATGGATGTTGTGAATTGCTTGTAATGTATAGTTGCAGCAAAAGACATGGTCAGATATTTCCAGATATTTTGCAATATAAATTTTTTTCTATATAGCTTTTTCTCCCATCGGGGCTCCAGGCAGGCACAGCTGTGGTCCTCTCTCAGAGGATCTCAATCCGCCTTGTTAGCTTCAGGGCTTTATTTAGCCTGTTTCAGTATCCCATTTTCTCCTTTCTCCCCATTACTCCTGGGCCCCTAGAACACAGTTGTGTATGCGAGTGGAGGCGCACATGCACTCTCTGGTTCTGGTGACGGCCCCTTACTCCCATCTGGCCTAATGCCTGGTCTCCCTTGTGACTTGGTGCTGCCACCTAACCTCTACCTGATGGCAGCCATGTCCCTCCCCAGAAAAGGAGAGCTGCCTTGTGGCAGCTTAGTCCAGCTCTTTGCCCTCCCCCTTGCTGACCCCCAATGACTCAGGCTCGTTCCCAAACCCGTGTCACCATCATGGGATGATGTAAGGCATCCAGAACCTCAGCCCTCAATGCCATTGGGCCAGCCCTGTTGTTCAGTATTTCTAAAGATATTCTCTGTGGTGGTCATACAGTGGTACTACAGGCAGGCAGGGGAATTTCTCTAGAGATATCACAGAAATTTCAGGAAATAGTTTACCATGCCAATTGCTAAATTTGTAGCATGGATTGAATGAAGTTGAATTTATGTAGATGTTTGTGAAATGTAAGATTTGCTGTATAGTCTCTGTGTGTCCCACTGAAGGGAATACTGCCATTTTGAGGTATTGAAAACATATAGGAACCCTCTACAGGATAGGTCCACCCCAAAATGTTCCAAAGATATGTAGTTCCTATGACTAAAGGTCCCTAAATGAAGAAGGCTGTTGGATAGCAAAAGAGAGAAAACAGGAAGAAAGACAAGGAGAGGCAATGAAACAAGCATCTAGATGACTTGGGCATGCGTGTATACTACCACTCAGTGGGTGGGGGCATGGGGAGTCACCAACTATACCACCAAACATTAGACCAAGCTTTAGAATTCACTGAGCAATTGGGCAACTAATGAATATTTGGATAATGTATTGCATGCATGGATGGAGGAATAGTATGACATAAAGTTGCAATACACAGAGATGGATGTTGTGAATTGCTTGGGGCATACTATGGTTTGAATAAAGTTTGGATTACTATAGATGCCGAGCAATTTAAGATTTGGTGTGCACTTTCTCTTTGTTCTGCTAATGGTACTACTGCCCTTTTGAGGTGCTGCAAGGATGTTGGAACCCTTCTGAGGGGATTTCTACCCCAGAGGTGCAGAAGAAACCTAGTCTCCTATGACTAAAGGTTCCTAAGGGATGCAGGCCCAAAAACTACAAATAAGACTGCTGGGCATGGCATCCCATAGAGAGGGAGGTAACCATGAAGGAAGATAAGGTGCATGTCACAATCCAACTCTAGGTTCAGGATGAAGATTTATCTGATTTTTGTGACCATCAGCATGGTGCAGTGGAAAAAGCCCTAAGAGAGGAAACCTCTGGGAATCAAAGTCTAGCCCATCATTCCTCCAGGCAGAGCATAATTTGATTACAATCTAAAAAGAGCAACATGAAATGGGCAAGCACTGGACATGGAGCAGTCATTGGAAGTGATGCAAAGGCCAGAGAGTTGCCATTGAAAGACAGCCCTAAAGATTGGCTACTGAGGGAGCTCAAAGAGCAGCTATCAAAGGCAGTCCTGAGAGAGTGGGCTGTAGGCAATAGGTGGTCCAGAAGAGTGGTCACTAAGGAAACAGGAGAAATAGCTCAAACAGCAGCAGACAGGAAGCGTTCCTTATAATTTATTTATTTATTTAGCTTTTGTTTACCGGGTAAGTACACTAGACAAGTAGTATGCCTATTTTCAGGAACGACCCAGGAGAGCACAAAACATACAGTATACATACATGGCAACATTGGAGAAACAGCATGATACAGTAAAAAAACAGCTATAACAACGCTTGCATAAGGGCAGAGATACTGCCTCACATAGTACAAATTGTTACAGGACATAGATAGACATTAGAATCACTGAATACATATTTCATAGACCATCATGGACTCAGAGTGGACAATAGTGGACTGCAGAGTATTACATTACAGAGACTAGGAGAAGTCACATCTTGTCGTTTGTTTTAGGTGGGACCACAGGGAGGAGCGAAAGGTCCCATGGGAAAGGGCAGAGCAAACAGAGTCCAGAATGGAGTTCCAGAGCCTGGGCACAAAAGCAGCAAAGTCACGATTCCCCATAAGGGTCCGAGTAGGGGGAACTTTAAGCAACTCAGCGGTCTGTGACCTGAGCTGGTAGGGGATGGCGTCCAGTTTTGGGAGGAGATGCGCCAGTCCCGACGGGATGCCGTGTAGCAAGCACTTTCCTGGTGAAGTTTCCCACCAAGGATCAGAATTCTGCGGGGAGCCAGTTGAGTTTGTCATAGAGTTCACATCGGTGGGTGAGTTTGGGAGCAGCAAGTGCAAACTGACAGATATCATTATATGCCGTGTTCCACCGATTAAGATGGATTTGGGGTGACCTGGCAAATAAATTGGTATCCATAACTAAGGGAGGGGAGAAGCACTCCCCTCGCAAATGCCAGCCTCGCTCCCGGAGTCAGGTTGTATTTGGCCCTGTAGGCAAGGCCAAGCTTACACCTGGTGGCTCTGCAGATGTTTTAGATATGGCTTCTCATGTCAAGTTGTGGGTCAAGGGTGACCCCACAATATTTAATTGAGCTCGCTGTTGGCAACAGGGGGCCTCCATCATAAGCTATTTTGAGCATAGCTGATGGGGCTTTTAACTTGGCCGTGGAACCAAAGAGCATGGCCTGAGTTTTGTTAGGATTCAATACCAGTCTATGGTTGGTAATCCAGGCCGAGACTCTGCTGAAGTCTTCAGATAGGCACTGGTTAAGGTCAGCAGCATTACGAGCATGGGCCACTAGCACAAGGTCATCTGCATAAAGCGTGACTTGGCAATGAGAGGTCACCTGTGGGAGTTGATTAATAAAAAGTGAGAATAGGAGAGGTCCAAGTACCGATCCTGGGAACTCCATGGTCACAGCCCTAGGCTCGAGAGGACCTTGTTAAAGCAGGTGCGCTGCTTTCTACCCGTTAGGTAGCCCATCATCCAACTCATGGCATGTGGAGAGAACCCGAGAGCCCTGAGCTGCTCCCCCAGTAGGTCATGGTTGACAAGGTCAAACACTTTTGACAAGTCAATAAATATAGCACCTGACAGTTTGCCCTGGTCCACGGTGGATCTAATACTAGAGGTTACAGTAATCAGGGCAGTAGTGGTACTATGACCCTTCCGGAAACCATGTTGGGCCCCAGAAAGTAGCTCATGGGTATCCACGTACTCCAAGAGTTGCTCCGCCACAACCTTTTCCAGGAGTTTACCAAGGGATGGGAGAATAGCAATAGGGCGATAGTTGTCAGGGAGTTTGGGATTTCCCTGCTTCAGAACAGGGACTATCCTTGCCTCCTTCCAGATGTCAGGATTATCCCCGAGCTAAGGGATAGGTTAAAGATATGGGCAATCAGAGGGCAATGTAGCTGCTCCCAGCTTGAGAAGCCTGGGCTCAAGGTTGTCAGGCCCTGCACTGGAGTGCTGGGAGAGGGCAGCCAAGCAGTTCGAACATCAAGGACAGACACGGCCTTAAGATTAAATACTCTCCAAGGAGGATGTTCACTCTGCATCGGAGGGATATTGCTGCAGCGATCCCCATCGGTCACCGTGTGGAAACGCAGAGGAGGGCCGAAAGGTCGGAGAAGTGGAGATTGAGGTGGTTGGCTATAGTGTGGGATTATTGCACCAGACTCCATCAATAATCATGTCCACGACACCCGAGTGAGAGGGCCCACTGGCCGAGGGATTTATGTTCCTCAGAACCTCCTAGGATCTCTGACAGAGCTAAGTAGTGCCGATTTACAGAAGTTACTTTTGGCAGCCCTAATGGCTTTTTTACACCGATTCCTGAGTTGCCGATATCTCAGGAGATTAGCAGGATCTCTGGAACCCTTAGTACTTGCCCAGCATTTGTCTCTCTCCCGCATCTGGGCAAGTAAGTCACCATTCAGCCAGAAGGTGGCTGTTCCCCTCACCCTCCAGGTGACCCTGGGGGCGTGTCTATCTTGGAGAACACCAAAGAATGTATGAAGCAAGAGGCTGCCACTGAGGGGTCCAGGGCTTCAAGCCCTGGTCCAGTCAGCACATCCTAGATTGGCCAGAAAAGCCTCAGGGTCAAAACTGGAGTATTTTCTGACTTGAATGATTTTGTGTGGAATTCTAGGGAGGATTTTCCAGACACAGTATACCGAGGTGGTCAGATATGAGTCTGATAGCATGCCTGATGAGGCAATCCTCTCCGGCGAGTTGGTCATGATCCAGTCCAGCAGGAACTTGAGGAACCATTGTCTGCCTGTCTCGTCGGGTCATGGATTAGTTGGTTAAAGGGATAGGCAGGCAAGTTGTGATTCGCATTTCCTAATATTGCCACACTCCCAGTTCATGTTGATATCACCCATAATAATGAGTTCATTGTCACCTATACTGGGCCTAACTTCGTCTAAGAGGAAAGTGAGTCCTGTCAGACCCCCAGGGGTTATAGCACACACCAAGTGCAGCTTCTTAGCATCACCCAGCAGCAGGAGCACATGAAGAAACTCACAAGGTGGATGATCAGGTTTACTCTGTGCCACCAGGGAGATTTTCAGATGGGATCTGTAGTAGATGAGGTGCCACCCCTTCCTACCCCAGTCCTGTCTAGACAGAATGAATTACGTATCTTGTTAGGAAGCAGGCAGAGTCAGGAATTGAGGTTTGAGCAAGTCTCAGTTATCCCTAGGATGTCTGGCTTGTATAGCTCAGTCCATGCTAGGAGATCGTCTCGGTTAGGAAGCAAGCTCCTAATATTCATATGCACTATTTTTAGTCCCTTATTCCCACTCCAAGTGGCGGGAATATTAGAGATCAGCTTAGATGGCCCGGGATTGAGCTCAATATCTCCAGCCATGAGAAGTGAGAGTAGGGCTAGCCAAGGGAGGAACAATCTTATGAGCGGCCTACCTCCAGGCCTGTGCGTGCTTCGGACTTTCTTCACCCTGACCGTACACATAAGGTATCTAGTGTCAAGGCTAAGGACAGTACAGTAGTGCATTACCTTAGTTACAAGTAGGTTGGAAAAGGAGAAATCAGTATCATCATGGGAGGAGGGCCACAACCCTGGGTCAATAAATAGGCTAGAATTAGGAGGTAGCACAATAAAGGAGGACTGGCCCAGGCCAGTATCATAATTATTAGTGTCGTAAAACCGACCTGCCGCCCCCTCCTGAACATAG
Source organism: Neoceratodus forsteri (assembly GCA_016271365.2). Lineage (NCBI taxonomy): Eukaryota > Metazoa > Chordata > Ceratodontiformes > Ceratodontidae > Neoceratodus > Neoceratodus forsteri. Next base: position 152,969,881 of record CM057451.1, read on the forward strand.
GAGAGGTGGCTTCCAGTTCTTCCATGGAAAGGACAGTAGTAACCACCCCCACAGATTATAGGCAACTGGAGACCTAGAAAAGGAGCAAACCAGGGCTCCTGGAAACCTGTAAAAGGGGCAAACAAGGACACTCTGTATGGTAGGGCCCCAAAAGGAACAGATCACCACAACTAGCGTGCTGGGGGGGGGACCCTCGGTGTAGGTCGCCCACGCCTCCCCTCCTCTCGTCAGCAGCTTGCAGTAGTTGAAGGTGTTGAGACAGCAGATAGCAGAGCAGGAACTAAACAATGCTGATAGGCAAGCAGGTGGTGAAAATAGGAAAATGTCTTTAAAGGCAAGACAGAACAAGTGTTAAGCCTAATAGCTGCACTCTGTATCTTTAAGAGGAGTTGCAATATTAGAGAGCGGGGAGGATGAACATTGCTAGGGGTTGTGCCGAGGGGGGAGGGGGAGTATTTAATAAAGGTCTCTTCCAGGCAGGGGCCCTGAAGTATGTTTCCACCAAAGAGGTGAGCAGGCATGCAGAATGACCATCCACTGCAGCGCCATAGAGTGGGCCATCAAGGGACCAGATTAGATAAACAAAAAAAATGGCAATCAAAAGGTAGCTCTGAGAGTGGGACATGAAGGGAGGCATTGGCCCACATAATGGCTTCTGAAGGTGGACCCATATAGTGGGAAGCCAAGGGAGAAGGTAGGATGGACCACAGATTACTTGTCAGAAGGCAACCCCAGAGTGGGCTACCAATGGAGCAGATCAGATGATCCACAGAATGGCCATCAACACTTAGCCTCATAGAGTGAGCCAGAGAGGTAGCAAGTGAGGTAGGCCACAGCATGTTCATCCAAGCATGGCCCTGTAGAGTAACTTCTGAGGAAACAGGGAGATGACTTGCAATATGACTGTTAGAAATGAACCCCATAGAGTGGGCTACCAAGGAGGTGATATAGCCTGCAGAATCATCATCAGAAAGCTACACTGTATGCTTGCCTGTCAGTGCAGCGGTAGAGCTATCACCCACAATGCCAGCAATTCGTGCTCGGGAACAAGCCAGGATCATCAGGGAACTGGCCAGGGGGGGAGGATGTCTGAACGTCCCATAAGATGCTCTCCTTCTCTCTGGGGGGGTGACGCATCCTGCTGCAGCACTGCAACCTACATGTGCATGGGTGGCAGGGTGTGTGAGACATGGAGAGGGAGGTAGGGATGTGCCGCATTGCATATCACACAAACGTGCCACCACACATTTATGTCAGGGGCATACTGTAGTCCCAAATGCTGGCATCTTTGTGGGGAGGGACAGAGTGGCAGCGCATGAGGAGAAAAGAAAAATGGAAAACATGCTGGGTGGCAGGATGATCACTGTCCTCTGCAGACCCCGCACCCAGTGACTCAGACTCCTCCCAGATCTGGATCTCAGTGGGTCAAGGGACTCCCTGCCACCCTGACACAGAGAGCAAGCTGTGGGGGACTCAGGAGAGGTAATCCTGAGAGAAGCCGGGGTGACTGGGCTGGGATGTTTGGCGGGATAGAGGGCCTGCCAGGGAGACAGAAGGAGGAAAAAAATGAAAGAAAGCTACCTTGCAGAGTGGATCAACAACCACATTCTAATGTCTGTTGGAATTTTGTTCTTTCTGTACTCCCCTTCCCCTTCCCACACCTCCCCTCCCCTTCCCTCCCAGGTCACACCTAGAAATGAGCCTCAGCTCAGTGTGCCTTTCCTGGTCACTAATTTTTAAATAAATAAACAAGGGAGCAGGGAGATAATCCAAGAATGATTGTCAGAAAGCAATCCCATATAGTGGGCAGTACATGAGACAACCAGTAAAAGAGCTATCTGATGGCAGCCCGGTAGTGTCAGACACCAAAGGAAGCAGCAGATGGCCCACAGAATAATCATCTAAATGTAACTCCAGAAACTGAGCAGCCAAGGAAATTAGATGGCCAATAAATGACATGGGAAGGCAATTCTATAGAGCGGGCTGCCAAGACAGAAGGTGAGATAGCCGGCTGCAGAATGGCCATTCATTAAGGTGACAGACAGGTGAAATAGTAATAGGTGGCTGACCAAAACTGTAATCAGGTAGAGAATGTGGTGGGTGGAAGAAGACTGAGAGACAGAAAATCATAGAGTAGAAAGGTTCAAATACCTCAGGAAGCAACACAGCCAGAGCAGGCAACGGGCTGAGGCATCTGCTGGTTTAACAATTCATCATGTGGCACGGTACAGAAACAATGCTGCACATTTATGTACCTCCTCAAGCCCTTTAGCCTGCTAGCCCTAGTTGTCAGCTGGCAAATTGCAAGAAGCCAGACAAGTGCAAAGGGATGGCCTTGAATATTCTCGTTTCTTCTTCACTCAATATACTGTTATTAAGGAACCTGATGCTATGCCCTACTGTAGTAGTCTGTTTTTACAGTAGCCATGTCTGGAGGTTGTCCAACTAATTTTTCAAGACCCTAGAGGATTTGCCCAGCACTATACCATCATATAGGTGTACTCTTGTCTTGATCTTGTCAACAAGGGAGGAGGCCCTGCTGGATCTGGTGCTAACCAACAGTGAGAGGAATTAGAAGAATGTAGCAGTCCTAGAACCACTCAGTTCCAGCAGCCACAGGACAGTAGCATTGGAGGTCCAGGTGGAGTCATGTATTGGAATACAACATGTACGCCAGGTGCAACCCACTCTGGTGCAGCAAACAGGCCTCAGTGGGTATCCATCTTCACACCTCACAACATCTCCATAGGTAATATGGCAAACCAAATAGGCATATGTGATGTCTTTTTGACACAGATTGAAAGTGACCCTCAGCTATTGGTATCCCTGCAAATCCCATATGGCTACCTTACAAATAAAGTGCATTTCTTGGACTGTCAAAGGTATCTACACCCAGATAAAGAGAAATAAAATATTGGATCATCTCAGGAGGGAGGGGATGGAGCTGGCCTTTTTACAAGAAACCCACCTCACCAGAGCAGAGTCAAATAAACTTAAAACAGGATCGATTTCTCAAGGCTTTAGCAGTTCTTAGAATACCAAGAGCCATGGAGTACCTATTCTTATCCACAGAAGCACACCTTTTCAAGCAGACAAGGTCACCACAGACTCAGAAGGGCATTATGTTATTATCCAAGAGACATGGCTGGCCACGAGGTAACTCTTTGTAATGTTTATAGCCTAAATTCCACCACAGCCTCCCTCCGTCTTCCAGATGCTCACACAGGTACTGCTAGAACTATACCAGGGGAAGCTGGTCCTCTGGTGAGATCTGGAAGCTGCCATGGATGACTTCTTGGACTGGAGCAAAGCTTCCCTGGGGCTTCAGGGTCCAGAGACATAGGCGCTACAGGACCTGTCCCAAGAGTTGGGTCTAATTTGACATTTGGATAGCAGTCTATTCTATGGAGAGACTACACCTTCTTCTCGACCCCTCACCAGTCTTTCTCCAGAACTGACCTGTGGCTCACCCTGGGGGCCTGGAAACCAGATGTGGTGGAAGCCTGAATAGGGGAAATGGTCATTTTAGACTATGCACTGGTCTCTTACACCTGGCCCCCCCCCCACTATGGATGAGGTAATAAGGGGCAGGTGGCGCTTTAACACATCCATCTTCAAAGACCCTAAATTCTGTGCCAGCCTAAGGGAAGACATCAAGAACTTCTTGCTTGTGAACAAACCAGAGGATACTTCAGCCACCACCCAATGGTATAATCTTAAGACCTTTATCAGAGGCAGGTACATTAGCTTATTTCTCACTGGCAAAAGGCCAGATTCAGAAGGTCAGCCCACTAGCACAGCAGTAAGATTTCTGCTCGTGATGCTGACATCCAGGGTTCAGATCCGGCCCTGAGAGTTGGAGGGCCGGCTGGGGGGAGGGGGATTGAGCATTCCATGGACTGCTCCCCTCCTCTGGGGAGAGGGTTAGTGTGCAATTAGTGCCTGACTGACCCCTGGTGGAGGCCAGGGGCTCAGCAGCTACCGATGCTTAGCTGAGGTGGGGGGCATGCTGGACATCGGTGCTTCCGCACCTTATGTCATTGTATGGCAAGACCCCCATTGGGGTTCCAGTTCAAAAATGTAACAGCTGCCATTAATGATGCCCCCACTCTGCTGGCCCATTTGCCTGCCTTGGCTCTCTGCCAGTGACCTAGCACCAGTGTCCATTAAATCCAGCCCAACTCCACACCCTGCCCTCGGGGGAAAGCCAGTGAGGCAATGCCAGTGGATGACCCCTGCCAGTATCCTTGTACCGGCATCGTGAGTGATTAAGTCAATGAAGATGGCCCACCCTTGTGGGTAAGCAAGGGGGATCCCTGAATGGAGGTAAGTCCTAGGGGGGTGAGTTGGGGGCCTTGGGGAGGAGGGGCAGAGCATTTGGTATGACCGCCACTTGATAAAGTATACTAAATAAAAAAAGGCCAAATACAGGAATTAGCAGCACATCAGCAGTGGTTAGAGAGCTTCAAACAAAAGTTCCAAGATAGCCAACTACAACAAGATCCTTGCTCATGAAAATCATACTATTTAGTACAAAATTAATGCATACCTATACCAAAAAGCAGAATATGCCCTTTTCTGTCTACAATAGTCAGTCTGGGAGTCTAGAGGGAAGCCTGGGTGCCTCCAAGTTTACCAATTGAAAAAGAGAGAGGCACATCACAGAACCATCTCCATCAAAAAAAGGCATGGAGGCTTCACCAAAAAATGAGAAGGGCATTAGTGAACATTTTTCACACCTTCTGTAACTACTTACACACAAGTAAAGTCCAACCTGCTGAGCAAGAAATTGAGGATTTCCTATCCAGATTACAGCTGCCTAAATTAGAGCATGATAAGAGATTGCAGTTGGACAGGCCCCTTGAGTAAGGGGAACTTTAAGCAGCATTGCGGAGTATGCCTGCAGGAAAGCCTCAGGTGGAAATATGCTGCCTGCAGAGTTTCTCAATAACTTTAAAGATGTGCTCTCTTGCCCACTCATGGATGCCCTCATAGAAGCTTGTAGGACAGGTATATTGCCAAATTCAAGACACACAGCCCATATCTCCCACTACATAAGCATGGGAAACATACAACCCTTAGCAATGTCTACAGGTCAGTCTCATTGATTATGGCAGATTGTACTGTATGGCCTTTGCCAAGATAATGACAACATGGGTCAAGGAGGTAATTCCCATTTTAGTAGATAGGGACCAAGTGGGGTTTGTCCTAGAATGCAGTGGCACTGATAATATGAGGTGCTTAATTAATCTGCTCTGGAAATCTAAATCCCCCTACCCCCCCAAGTCCTCCTCTCCTTGGATGCCGAAAAGGCTTTCACCAGGGTGGAGTTTAGATACCTATTTAAAGCTCTATTCACTTTTGGCATAGGCTCAAGCTTCAGGAACTGGGTTGGCATGCTGTATAATGGGGCCTCTGCAGAGGTAATTACCAATAGTAGAGCTTCCCTCCTTCTCATTGGGCAGGGGCACTAGACAGGGTTGCTCTCTGTCACCATTGCTGTTTGTCCTGGTGCTTGAACTGCTCCTGCAGGCCATCCATTTAGCACCAGACATAAAAGAGGTAGATATGGAAGGGGAACACAAGGGTAGATATGAGAGGGGAACACAAGGTGTCGGCATACAAAGATGATGTTATGTTGACCCTAACCAAGCCTAGTTAGTCCACACCAAATCTGACCTTGATCAGCCAGTGCAGCTGGCTATCAGTATACAAGTTTAATATCTCCATATTACAGTTCCTTGTATGCATTTCACAGGTATCAAACTCACTGCAATACCCATGGGGGCTGCAGCATGCCGCACAGCACATAGTGGGCCAGATATTCAAAAGGGTTGCACCATGCGCAACAGGGTTGCGCATGCGCAAGTCCTACATTACGCCATTCTGCGATATTCAGCAGGAGGCAGTTGCACCACTGAAAACAGGCTGAGCAACAGCGCAATGCAAATGAATGCATGCGCAACTGGAGGGGAGGAACCATGCATAAACTGCGCAGCCCGATATTCAGTTGGGCTGTGCGAGAGTTCAATGCTGGCGCAACCCCCAACCTGCGCCTGCACAACTTTGAGCCAAAAAAAAAAAGGCTGAAGTTGAGGGCCACAAATAGGTGAGCTGCTGTATTGCAGGGCGCAACACAGCAGCTGCCATCCGTGGCTGGCCCCCAACGCAGTCCCTGTGCCCCCCCACCAGCCCGATTGTGGGCATCAATGTGGCCCCCCCTCCTGTTCACATCCCTGGTGGTCCAGTGGACTGTAATGCCCGATCGCGGGCAGAATGTAATAGAACCCCCAGTGCCCGATCATGGGCAGAATGTCAAGAATCCCCAGTGCCCGATCGCGGGCAGTAAGTAAAGTACCCCCAACCCGAATATCTCCCTGGTGGTCCAGTGGACCGTAATGCCAGACCACGGGCAGAATATAATGACACCCCACCCAAACATCTCCCTGGTGTCTAGATGTCCCCCCACCACCACACCACGAAGCCCCACCACACCCGCTCCCCGGCAGCCAGCGAAGGGCAGCATCCCCGCCACCCGTCCGCTCTCCTTCCGACTAACTGGCCAGTAGGGCTGCCGCCCATTGGTGCAGACTAGAGCCAATGGCGTGCAGCCCATACTGTACATGACAGTCAGATTGTCATTCACAAATCTGGACTGTCGTAGCAATATGGGCTCCGCCCGTGGGCTTAAGTTCCACTGTGCCATGCACAGTGGCTGTAAGCTGGGGCGATATTCAAAGGAGTTGCTCAATGGCGCAACTCCTTTGAATATCATGGGACACAATTCTCATGGTGATCTATTTTATGCGAGTACGTTGACCTTTGAATTGCGCATTTGAATATCCAGCCCAGTGTGTCTAGGAATTAATTTCCATTGGAAACTGTCACTTCTGGAAAGAGATAACCTGAATATGCAGCTAGAGGAGCTGGAAAAAGACACATATCACACTGGGGAAGGGTGCAAATCTTCAAAATGATGGCAGGCCCAAAAGTACAGTATAAGCTAGACAACCTTTCTCTATGGGTAGACCCCAAAGCTATCAAAATAATACACTCTAAGTTGGAAAATGTTTTGGGGGGCAATGGCCTGAGGTGCATTGGATGGCCCAAACTAACGCTGGAGTTTAGGACCAGTGAGCTCAAACTCCCTGATTTCCAACTATAAATCATGGACCATGCTGTGTTACAACTTGCACATACAGCCCCTTGGAGTTCACAAGACTATACACCCAATTGGATGGACTGTGAAGCCTCTGTAGCAGGAGGGCTGGTGGCCAAAGTGATCCAGTTTGGACAATTATCTGCAAGCATATCCTCACATCCTACCCTGGCTCACACTCTGGCAGTCTGGAAGAAATATATAAAGCTTTGCAGATGGGTACCAGGGAATGCTAAACACCTACCCCTCTGGGATAATTCTTGGTTGTGCATTGAAGGTAAGCGAGCAGAGGGGGAAGAATGGTCTGCTGCTGGAACTGAGTATCTTGCAGACATAGTTCATTCACCTTGTAATGCCCTGAAGTCATTTACCCAGCTACAACAGACGTTTCAGCTTCCCAAGTAGCACCACTTGAAGCACCTCTGGTTAAGGCATGCACTGGGACCCATCCTCGGTCCAGACCTCAAAGACCCTGAACCCAACCCTCTGAATAGAATCATGTGACCTTCAGGAGGGAGAAGGTACAGAGCAGGGTTATCTAAAAGCACCTCCTGAATATTTCCCCAGACCCCACAACAAGAGTTAGAGATAGATGGTCAGAGGAACTGGACCAGGAAATCGCCCCACAAATCTGGAACCAATGCTGGAACAGTGTTCAGAATACAACTGAAGCCACAAAAAACAGGTTCACAAAATTTAAAGTCATGCACAGGTGGCACAGCACACCACCCGAGCTGCATGAATGGGATTCCTCCCAACAGACAAATGCTGGGGTTGTAATACATACAAGGTACTGTCACTCATATTCTGTGATCCTGCCAAAGCTGCAAAACTATTGGGATGAGGTCCAATCAACTCACAGCTTAATACTGTCCAGCAAGGTAACTCTCATCCCTCCAGCTGGTGATCCTGGGACCCCACCAGACACACTCACCAAAAACAAGAATGAGATGGTTCCTAGTCACACTTGTCACATCAAAAAAGATCCTTCTGAGGCATTAGAAGGATCAAACTCCCTCCTTACAAGAGTTGCAGTTAGAGATATGCAAAACAGCCAGCTATAAAATAGTGTTGCATTCCAATCAAAACAGACTGAGGGTATACATAGATATCTGGGGAGCATACCTAAATTCTGCATTTTGCATAGTCCCACCAAGATGTTTTCTCCCTAGTATACTGCATCCTACTAAGCCCGGAGAAACTTCATAAGTTTGGCCCCCAATCTCCAGCACCAGTCTAACCCCTACCCTCCAAACATACAGAAATAATGCCAACATCACAGAGTGTCGGATAGCACTTTACTCTGCAGTGGGCTCATTTTGGTCACTATGTACCCATAAAGATATCCCAGTTACTGAATACCAAAAAGTAATGAATTATATTTTCCTGGGTGGTTATTTATATGCATTACTGATATACAGTGAAGGTCGCCAGGATGAAACTCAATTCTGCAGCATTTTGCAGCACTCTGCAGCATGCTACAGCAGAGTAACTGTGGAAAAGAATGTAATTTCAAGCCGACCCAGTGGTACTGAGGGTTGAGGCACTGGAACGCCACACCTCATGCCACGCCGGTGACCCAGGTTCGGGAATGAGTCAGGGCCACTGGGGGCTGGTAGGGGAGAGAGGATGGAGCATCCAGAGAACTACTCTCCTCTCTCAGGGAAGGAGGGCACGTCATCCTACCTGTCGATCACCCTCTACTGGGGGCTGGGGGGACGATGCAGGCCAGGGAGGCAAGAAGCCAGCTGGCGTGGCATGCGGATGCCCCACATGCATGCGCAATGCCTTGCATGCTGGAGGGGTAGGAGAAAATGGGAAATGGCAGCTGGGGGCTCTATAAGATCCCCAACCCACTCTGCTGGCACACTACTACAGCCTCCCTGGATTTGGATTGTGCTCCAGGGAGGGGGGGTTCCTCCTTCCAGGCCCCACCACGAGGGGTAATCTGTGGGAGTCTCAGGGATGGCCGGTGCAGTCAGGCTGGCGGGAGCGGGTTGAGTTCCTGCCCCCAACATGCCCGGGATGGAAAATTACATAAAAAAGAAAGGACAAACAATGTAATTTCAATTTCAATTAGTCCCTTTTGTCATGTAGGAAACTGTAACATTCACTTCATCCTGGCAATGCCACATTTTCCTGCATAACAAAATGGGATTAATCCCCATTGAAATTACATGTTTACTGCAGTAACTCTGCTACAGCATACTGCATAATGCCTTAGAAGTGGGTTTCATCCTGGCGAACTTCATTGTACACAGTTGTACTTTGAATTTTTTATATACATATTGATCCTGAGTATGCTGGTATGGAAAAAGAGTACAAATCAAACAATAAGTGTAAAGTACCCATTTTTTAATAGAGTTGTAAATCCATAGGGCTAGGCCCCAGCTAGGATGATTACCTGTACATTTGTTCCTATTTTTGCTTGTTGAATTCAATAAAATAATAATTACAAAAAAAAAAGAACTTCAATATATTTGCCATTCCATTTCCAAAATAAAAAAAATGTCTGCACAATTCTTCCAATAAGAAACTGTGGAAGATTTATGGAAACTGTGTTTTTTTTTTTTTTATTAAAGTTAATATAAACTATGGAATTTATTTCTGTAATTCTTTCTTGCACATATAACAGAGTTAACATCAATGTAAACTGTGGAACTTTTACAACAGTTGAAGTAAACTGAATTATTTTTACACAGTTCTTTCATGCACAGAGAATAGAACAGAATAGAATAGTGAGGTTTTGCTATTTTCTGCAGAAAATAAGAAGGAATTTTGTAAAATACCACAAAAATCACAATACGTCACAAAATATCGATGGAAGCAGAATTTTCCAATTTCACCCAGTATTAACATGCACTTGGAAAGGGAAGGCAGGATAAGGGGAAACCCTACACACCATTAGCTCACACAGAAGGTGGTTGACATGCGAACTAGCCTGCCCTTTGATATTGCTGAAGCTAGCACTTTTCATAGTTTCCAAGCAGCACTATGCATCTCTTTAGGGATAAACAAAACTAGTATGTCCTGTGGGGAGCAGGCATGGAGCAGGTAGCCCAGATACAGACAAATAAACAGTGGTCTGCACCCCAAAGAAACACCAGCAGAACAATTGCTAAGCAGCAAAAATGAAAAACTTTGTTCCAGACTTGTCTGAAGAACTACCATAGCCCCAGTGCTTTGACCTCACTAAGTCTTCTTTCAGGGGGCGTGTACAAGTTTAGAATAACATTTTTCCATTTTTGCTGCTTAGCAGTTGTTCTGCTGGTGTTTAATTGGAATGAAGATCATTGTTGGTGCATGTCTTCAGGGAGAATGGCATTGAGGATTACACAGCATTTATTTACTCTATGTTTTTGATAACTAGGTTGATGTACTAGGCTGATATAGCCTTTTTACAGTCATGGCGCAGGTAAGTTGGCAAAATGCAACGGCAACATGTTTAACATACTTGGTACAAGCAGCAGTGTAGATGGGCTGGCTCATTGGCACAATGGTAGGGTTGCTGTTCATGATCACAATGACCTGGGGTCAGGAATGAGCCTGGGACTTTGGAGGCCAACAGAGCATCCCACAGCATGTTCTCCTCCACTAGGAAAGGAGGGAGTCAGGATCCACTGTTCTGCCACCTCCTGGGTGACCACAGGGGTTGGTGCAGCTGTAGCAAGGGGAAGGGGGGCATGCTGACAGACTTCAGTGCACAGGGCGTGTATTGTGTATGCAAGCATACCACTGAGGTGGTTCTATTGGCATCCTGAGGGCAGTGAGAAACTTGGATAAATCCCAAAGAACAGCAGCATGACGTCAGCATTATTGGGCCCTTTGAAACCAACTGCACACCCCACCACCCAGAACTTGGCTGTCCTCTGGTAACAGATGGTGGGTGGGGGGGGTTAAAAAGGCAGAAGTAAAAACTGGGGTGGGAGGTCACTGAGTTGAGTTAGACTGTTCTAGAGAAACATAAAAAATGGCAGTATTGGTAATGTGAGCTGGAAAAAAAAGTAGTAATACAGATTAAATACAGTACAGTTACCATGAACAAACAGTAAGTGATTTTCATGGCTGCAGTGGGCATAGCCCTGCAGCCATCTTTTGAGCACAGTACAGAAAAGGGAGCTTTCCAGATACTGAACGGACTTTTAATAGAGGGGGTGAATGGCAATCACTGTGCATTCACCACACTATTATGTCTGTCTGTAGAACACTGTACTGTCCGCCACATCCAAGATGCCCACCAGAGTTTTCTGCACATGTGCAATGACTCGCACATGCACACTGATCTCCGGTGGCACAGTGGCACAGTCATTTGTGTCTAAGATGACAGCTGGAGCCCAGTGCGCATGCGCAAGTCATCATGCATGTGCAGAGAACTCTGGTGGCCATCTTGGACATGGAGGATTGTGGCGCCATGCTGCCAGAGTTTGTTTTGTTTGTTGTAGCAGCAGGTAACTTGGATTTTATGGGTGCAACTTTTATAGTTCACAACCAAGTCTGCAGTAATGAACATAATCAGTACCTATGAGTGGGAGCAGAATCAGGTACCAGCAGTACATCAAATATTTTTACCAGGAAGACAGTAGTGCTTATTGTGATTGAGCCATACATTTTCTTGTTAATCTGTGTCCCAGCCCTGCCCCATTGTAGCAGGTAGTGTAACACTGTGAGATACATATTGTTTCGTCCGTTTCTTTTATATAAATCAAAAACTGATTCTTATAATTGGTTGCTCATTACTTGGCTTTCAGTTGTGCTTGGTGCCCATTTGTACAGCTCTGTTTCTTTTTGTGAGCCATTTGTTTTCAAATCATATTTGTCAGAAGAAGGGAGGAATTCAGTGGAATGGGGGTAGAGGTGGAGGTCTTGTACAGACCTGCAAAGAAAACTGCAGTGCTAGGAGAGGAGGTGAACATAAAACTGAAGCTGTGAGGCCTTCAGTTGTAAAGTAGTAGAATAAACATATTTGATTGATTGATTGATTCATTGATTCATTATAAAATGAACATGGTTTACACCCCATTGAGTACAACATTACACTCATTTACAAGGGGTACCATATGAAAATCAGTACCTGGTTAAAAGGAGAAAAATAAAAATACAATACATGTTATTAACCATTAGTTATAAAGTGCAAATGCTTCATCATACAAAATCTAGCATGATTCATCAATCAACATACATATCACACCCCAGGACCCCAAATTATACAAGAAAATTACACACAATTCAATCCACCATCTCAATCGACATCATTTAACAATACACATCAATAGCTAACTGTAATATCCCAACATAATAGTTAACCAAGATCTCTCATAGTACAACAATCCCTTGGTGTTCCATAGTTATTTTGTACCATTTTTTAATTTGAAACCAAGTTATATTGGAACCATAAAGTCTCAAGGTTGTGGGCAGGCTATTCTATATTCTGGGCCCTCTATAAAATAAAGAGGCACATCCAATTAAAGTTCTCTATTTTGGGACTTCAAATTCAATTGATTGAGATGATCTTAATCTCCAGTTTGGACATTTTATTTTTTACTTCATTTGCAATGTAATCTGGTACTTTACTTCTAAAAGTACTGTACATAATTTTACATAAATGTTGATTTCGTCTAATGTCCAAATGTGCCCAATTCAATTCCCTATATAAGTCACAATGATGTCTTTGTCTTTGTGCATCTAATACATATCTGGCCATCCTATTGTACAATACTTCTACTTTCCTCAACTCTGTTTTTGATGCCCCTCCATAAACCACATCCGCATAGTCAATTTATGGTATCAGCATAGTATTAACAACATGCATTCTAACCTTCTGGGGGAAATGTTTTTTATTTTTTTATTTTATATAATATCCCAAGCTGTTCACCTAATCTTTTCACAAGTTTGTCTATATGTATAGTCCACTTACAACTAGTATCCAACCATAATCCTAAGTATTTATATTCTTCTACTAATTGTAAAGATGTGCCTTCTTTTACTCTAATGTCCAGAGTTTACCCAGAATATGGTCCCCTATTTTTTTGCCCAAGCAACATGATTTTAGTTTTACCATTGTTAAGAACTAATTTATTATTGATGTAATAATTCTGAATATGATCAAAAGCCACTTGAAGACCATGGTGTAAGCCATTTTTGTCAGATCCTGACAAATACAAAATTGTATCATCAACATAATGATAATATTTCAAATTTTGCTGATTGAAATCCAAGTCATTTATATACAAGTTAAAAAGAATAGGCCCCAGTATTGAACCTTGGGGTACCCCTTGTTTTATTTCCATATAGTCTGAATAATATGAACTCAAACTCTTTGCTTTCTGCAGCATAAATAATTACCAAACCAGTTTATGGCATTTACAGAAAAACCCAAATGAGTTAATTTATTTAGAAGAATGTTGTGATTTAAAGTGTCAAAAGCCTTTGGCAAATCTATTAGTATGGCACGTGTCATAAGACCGTGATCCATATCCCCGGTTACTTTTATTAGGGTTGTTTGTGTGCTATATGTTTCTCTAAATCCTGACTGATTACTATTCATGATTCTGTGTTCTTTCAGATATAACTTCATCTGCTTTGCCACCATCCTCTCACATATCTTGGCCACTACAGAAATTAATGAGATAGGTCTATAGTTATTAATTTCCCCTTTTGTACCAGATTTAAAAATAGGAATTACTTTCGCCAGCTTCCATTCCTCTGACAATTCTGCAGTCGTAATAGATAAATTGAAAATCTGCGTCAGTAGGTAAACCACAACTGGTGCAGCATGTTTCAATAGTTTACCACATAGTTCATCTGGGTCATTAGTTTTTTTTTCATTAATACTCAGGAGTTCAGTCATTACCTCACATATAGAAATTTTATGAAAGCTAAGGTTTCTTTCTTTCTTCTTTTTGGAGCAATCAGTAGCCTGTTCTTTTTGTGAGTTGCCTTCATTTTCATTTACAGGTTTACATGTTTACTAAATATTCATTGAAATGATTAGCAACTTCCAATCCGATATCCACCTCCCTCCCATTTATATTAAAGGTCTTAGGATAGCCATCTTTACTAGGATTTTGTAATTTAGAAATTAATTAATTGGGCTGGCAGTATAGCCTAGAGGTTAGAGGAACGAGGTGTGAACAAGCTTGATACATCCAGCAGACCAGACCTGAGTTTGATTCTCACAACCTCCACTTGCATACTGTGTGACTGTAAGCAAGTCACTTAACCGCCCAGTGCTCCCAGGTCGCCCCTGAAAACAGGCACTTGTGTCTAGTGGGCCTTAGCCGGTTACCAAAGACTAAAATAAAAAAAATTAAAAATTCCAGAATTTATCAGGATTTGAAAATTTTGTTTCTTCAAGTATATGCCTATAATATCCTGATTTTACCTTCCTAACTTCTTTTAGGTAATTATTCCTTAATTTGTCCCACTCATGTTGATTCATATATCTCTTTGCTCTTTGTCATTGCTTATTTCTCCTTTTCCATAAAGTATGCAGGTTATCATTGTCCCAAAGGTAATTTTTTACACTGCGGAATATCTTTCTCAGAGGTGCATGTCTATTACATATTTTCATAATTCAACTGAACTCAACTTCAACTAAAAAATTGGATTAAATATCAAACCTGCTTACTAGTCAAAAAAGCGCTCCTAGGACTAATGCCACCCAGGATGGCAACATTGCTTACCCCCTCCTGACCCATTAAGATCACCAGATCAGCTGCCCACCAGTCTCTCCTAGTTCCTAGATGCCGGACATCACAAGGCCAGCATTCCTTCATCTACAGAGCTCCTCAATGATTCAATTTGCTGGACTATGAAGACTCAACACTGCAAAAATTGGGTGCTTTCATGACCAATCTAAAACTGACTCTTGTGGCTAACAGTTCTTGTGACTGCTTCACTTGATATCTGTCCATTGCACCTCTAGGGTCTGCCTAGTACTTTTCAGTGACCTTGCTACCTCATCCTGTCCTTGGTTCTCCTTACACCCACTCTTCCTATCTCCCCTTCCTTTTGATAGTAAACCTGCTTTTCCCCTCTCCCTCCCATCCCACTCTTAAAGTATGTACACTTATCTATACACGGTCTGCACCTCCACTTACCTCTCCCTCTTATACACTTCCCTATCCTACCTGCCCTCTCTAGCCTCTCTCACCCACTCTTTAGTATATACTTTTTACTTGAGAATCTAACACTGTTATCAATTCCAGGTACTGTTTTCTTATGTCATTTCTGGTACTGTTATCATCAACTAAATTGAATTTATCCTCTCATGTATTTTATCAATGTGTAGTTTTAGTTATACTGTTGTTTTTTGTCATTTCAGTTTACAGTAATATTCCTGTGTCTATGTGTTACCCTCCAACCACTGATGTGGAACCTTTGTAAAAGAGCACCTGCACTCAAAGGTGTTAATCCAAGAGCAAAATAAAAAAATAAACTCCTCTTTAAAAAACTGCCATGCCTCATTAACTGTAGGTATTAAATTTACCCTTTCTGGATCAACCACCTCCAGATCCAGCATGTAATTTTTTTTTTATTATTTATTTAGTTGTTTAACCAGGTATAGCACACTAAGCTGAAAACTTTTTTACAGGAGTGACCTGGGAGCACAAGGAGGTTAAGTGACTTGCTCAGTGTCACACAGTATGCAAGTGGAAGCTGTGGGATTCAAACCCAGGTCTGGTCTGCTAGATGTCACCAAATTTGCAGCTCAGAGCCTTAGACCACTGCGCTATACTGCCTAATTCACATAGTCGAAATGTTTAAATGTTCTTATAAACTCCCAATGTCCCATATTTTCACTTTTGTCCATTAATCTAATGCAAAAGATACCCTGATGGTCACTGAAAGTACCCAATAACACCTCACTCCTCTTGTAATTTTCTTTCTGTGATGTAAAAATCAGATCCAGGATTGACAATGCCCCACTATTTCTATTATTAATCCTAGTCACACCATTAATCAATTGACTTAAGCTCAAACTTGAAGACATATCAAATAATTCATGTTAAAGTTCCATGCACTCCCAGTTCAAATTAAAGTCGCCAATTAATAGTAACTCATGTGTTCTGTAAACATGGGAGGCATTTGTATTGTACATATAAATTATTATGTGCTGTAGATGAAGTGGATTCTTTTTTTAAGCTGAGTTGTGCTGGTTTGTAAAGTAAAGGCTACTACTGTTAGTTTACATATTTCTCACTCCCACAATATCATTATTTTGCAGCTGCATTGGCTCTTGCTAGAATTTGTTTTAATACAAAGTTAAACTACAGTATATATGATTTTCAGTGCTGCATGTATTGTATTCTAAAGTATGGATGCATAGAAGGAGAAAGCTTTATGCCCCATATTTGTAGGTACTCCCAATTCCTTAAGTAAGCATTTTCCAGTAGACCTTATGCCGCAACCTTCATTTTTGCTTTGCAGGAGATCAGACATAGATTTGGGATTTTTTTCTCAGTAACTTGCCTACAAAACAGCTGAATGGAAAAGTTATTTTTGCATCTGGAGATATCCAGCTTAAGTCAGTATACATAGTGCAATGATGAGTTCTACTGATAATAATTATTACAGACCAATAGACATTAGTCAAAAATGGCATAAGGTTACCTTGCATTACTTTGCTTTGTTTTTTATCCTGTATGACAAAGCTAATTTAGAGTTTAAGGTTTTACTAATTTGTGATACCTGACTTTCAAAATCAAAGAAAGGAGTTCAGTACCACATCCTAGTATTTAAGGTTTTTTACAGCTTTTAGTAAAGATCTATCCTGGTTTGCAACTGAGATGTTACTACTTCCTGTGCTTAGTTTCTGTTTTGACCCAAATAACATGACTTTGTTTTTTTTTTTTATGTTTATAAGTAATCAACTAGGAATCAGTCATTTCTTTAAGGCTCTTATTTTTATCTTTCTAATATTTGGATTTCATGTGCAGGATTACATTGTCAGAATGTAATAGGGTATTACAGTTGGTTTAAGAGTTAGGCAACCTGTTGCTGAAGAAGGAAAATGAATAGATTTCTTAGGAATCCCTGCATTAGCAGTTGTAATATCCAGAACACCACTCCCTGTTTTACAAGCTACTGTCATCTGGTTATCTACATGTCAAACTAATGTAGAGCAACAGCAGATATTCCAGATTCAGAGAACTTATGTGACAGCAGTTCATGGTTGACTAGAAGAAACACACAAGTTAGGTCTTAGAGGAAAGCCTCAGTGCACATCCCATGGACTGTTGCAGTTGTGATGTCATTTTTAATGTGATTAAGGCAGTAATAGTACTGTGCCCTTGTCTAAAACCATATGCCGAGGGACTAAGAGATTGTAAGTTTGTAGATACTGTAGATACATGGTGAGTTGGTTGTACACTATTTATTCCACAAAGTTGCCATGGGAGATATGATGTAAATAGGTGGGTAGTTATCTGAGTTATTAGCAGAACTAGCAATGTGGACAGTAGTTATGCTGACAAGCTTCCATATGCTTGGAAATTTACCCATAGTCAAGGACAGATTAAAAATATTTGCGTTTGGAGTGCAAACTACTGAGACAGAGAGTTTCAGTAACCTGGGCCTCAGTACATCACTACTTGGACTTCTAACATGGGACAATTTCCTTAATAAATTGTAAACCTTTTTGACAGTTACTACTAGAGGTGGTCAAGTTAGAAAACTTCATTTCATGTAGAAATCTGAGAATTTTCCTGAATTCACAAAGTTCTCCTTTAAGGCAAAGTTAAAGGAGAAGTTTGCAAATGGCAAAATTGTGAACTTCACCTGAGAATTTTGGCTCTAAGGTGAAGTTTGCAAGGATCCATGGGATTGGAGATTACATGGTGCTGCAGTGAGCTGTATTGCCATGTGTAGGCTGAATTCAGTGCAGTGTAATGAAGAGACAGTTGGGACCCAATATTCAAATTTGTGCAAAGCAGAGCACAAACATTTGTGCTGCACCTTGTGATTGCCCAGGTACCCAAAGATGCTATAATCAGTGGAATGGTGCACCGGGGCTATTCAACTGAATATAGGACCATGTTAGCCCAGTGCTAAGCCACTTAGCACTGCCCTGACAGAGCTCCTGAAGGACACTGCCAAAATGGATAGCACCGGAGTGCTATTGCAATATTCAAAGGGACCCATGAAAATGAACCCATTGGGCATGCAAGGCATTAAGGGGCCATTTGCATGCCCATTATGGGCTCATTTGCATGAGCAGTGAGGCAGATCAGTGCTGCACTGCATCCCCCCCTCAAATTTCCCAGTCCCAGATGTGTAGATATCCCTTATACTAGTGGTTCTCCCACTCCGATCACCAGCCCTTACTGTTAAAAACAATATCCCTGGTGCTAGTGGCCCCCCTCAATTGCAAGCCCATTCCATATAAAATAATATCCCTGATGCTAGTGGTTGTCCCCCCCCACCAATCACCAGTCCATTCTATATAAAATAATATCCCTGGTGCTAGTGGTCCTCCCCTTCAGTCATCAGTTCCTCCATAGCAACAAGAGAATCCCTGATGCCAGTGCCTCCCTCTGATTTCCAGCCTGGATGTACAAAAATAAAACCTCCCTGGCATCCAGTGGTCACCCCTGCAGCACCTGGCATCACCCCCACTCACCTTAGCATTATCCGCAGTGCCACAGGAGCATACAGTGACTGGCAGTGTCCTCCTCACACCTCCCCAGCCAGCTGCTATATGTACAGGTAGGGAGTGTGCATCTTATTTATAGGACAGGGCATATCACCCTGTTCTATAAATAAGAGGCATGTTCCCTGCCTGTACATATGGTGGCCAGCTGAGGAGGTATAAGGAGGGCTGTGCTGGTCACCATATGCTCCCATGGCACTGCAGAAAATGTTAAGGTGAGTGGGGGGTATGCTTGGTGCCATTAGGGGACCACTGGACACACATTTGTTCTTGTCCATACCAGTGCAGTTTTAAGTTGAGACCAGAATCATTTGAGGTTTCTAAATCAATAAGATACTGTAGTTGTCATTTACAATATTCAGTTTTACATTTGCAGATTTCCTTCTTACAAAGGTTTCTCTGTTGCCTCCAAGTAGGCCACTTATCGAGAGGAAGACTTGTTGAAGTTCTCTCAGTGTTTACCCCTAATTCTTACATGAGATAACAGGTTACTAGAGAGAGCGCAACTGTTTGTGGTAATCGGGCAGGCTAGGTGGGCCAAAGGCCCTTATCTACTGACAGTTTCTATGTTTGTATGCAGTTCTCCTAAGGTGCTTCCTGTTTAAGGGGGCATGCTTGTCCTGTGTTGTCAACAGTTTATCTATGAAGTAGGCAGTTACTGTGTCCACATTGGGTATGTCATCTAGTTGGGATCAGTTAATATAGCAATAGTACCACAGTGGTCTGGGATTATGAGGTAATAACTAGACATGGGGTAATAAACACTGAGGCCAAAAGGCTGAGGCATTTATTAACCCCCTGGTCTGGGTATTACCAAGGAAAACCAGACCACTATTGGTATTATTGCTATTATGCTAGAAAATAAATAAATAAATAAATAAATAAAACTGCAAAAATCAGTGTGTTGCACTACAGCACATCTGTGAGATTCTTACGGAAGTGCTGTAACATTACTAGAGTATCTGATTGGCTGCTGCATGTTGAAGTGAGAGGGCAAACTGGGCTTGCTCTCTGATTACTAAGTACACACACTGCAGCCTATCAGAATGCAGATCCACTATCCCATTATTGTTTTTAGCCAATTAGAATGCAAAGTCACTGTCCCATTATTCAATCTACTGACCAGTTTTTGCAGAATAACCAGACAGTAACTCGACATTTTGATTGGCTAAGAGGAATCTTTCCCAGCATAATATTGCTTATATCTTTGGTATGTCAACAGAAAGTCCAACATTCATAGGTACAGTATAAGTTTAGAGGTAGATCTATAAGATCTATACCAAAAGGGGCATAGACGTTGCCATGCAACAGGAAGGGTGAACAAGATGAACCATAAGTCTTCCATGTTCTGTAAGCCTTCTGCCACAAGAGTACTATGCTACAATGTCATATCCTTTTTCCATAATAGATTTTAGGTTGGAAAACTATGTACTGTAATAGTGATATGCAGAGATTATGCTATGATAGCCATGAGGATGGCATTAAATTTAGGGCACTGGAGTATTTATCAAGCTCATCTAAATGTTTGCATATGTCTCCAAATATAGTCTACTATCATTGTTGTCTAATGTCTTTTGTTATTTGTTCATTACATCTCTCATATTGTAATCTATTTCCTTTACTGTATGTATTATTCTATACAGTATATGTAAGTAAGTAAGTAAATTTTATTTTTAAGCACTTTTCAAAACCAAAGCGCTGCACAATTTAGCAAACATTAAGATTTACAAATTATGACAAGAAATAAATAACAATAAAAATCACAGTAAAATCACAAAATCACAATAAAATCACTCTCCATATGCTTTTTGGAATAAATAGGTTTTTAACTCCGACTTAAAACTCTCGAAGGTCAGGCAGCTACGTATCCGACAAGGTAGAGAATTCCACAGGGTTGGGGCAGCGTAAGAAAATGCACGTGCCCCAGATGTTTTTAAACGTACCCTGGGAATCTCTAGCAATCCCTCATTGGTGGATCAGAGTGAGCGAGAGGGACAGTAGGGAATGAGGAGATCTTGCAGGTACCGCGGTCCCTGTTCATGTAGGGCTTTATAGGCCAGTAAGCTGACCTTGAAGGTGATACGCTACTGAACTGGCAGCCAGTGCAGTCCGCACAGCACAGGCATAATACGACTGTTTCTAGATGTCCCTGTCAAAAGCCTGGCTGCTGCATTCTGCACCAGCTGCAAATGGTGGATATCAACCCCCGGTAGCCCTAGGTATAGGGCATTGCAGTAATCAAGGTGAGAGGTCACAAAGGCATGGACCAGTATAGGAAGGTCAGCCAGAGAAACTAGGTGTTTCACCCGGGCGATATTCCTAAGATGGTAAAAGGAAGATTTGACAATGGATGACACCTGCGATTTTAGGCTATATCTTAGGCATAGCTAAAAATCAGACCTTCGGTCTAGCCTACTCTCCTAGTAAAATAAAATTGAGCTTAACTTAATTCATCCTATATGATATGAATCTTTAAGGTTCAGTTTTGAAGGGAACATAAACCTCTTTTATCTTTTTAAATGTAATTCAACATTTAAGCATGTAACCAGCTTCCTTACTTTCCTGTCTTAAGTTTTCATTGGTTTGTTTGATACAATTTTTTTTCTGTTTTTAGGGTCCCTTACTAATGGTACATTTTTCTTGCACAGTATATTTATTTTTTAATTACCGATCAGTTCTGTATCTTGGTTATATCCGTTGAGTGGTAGCTCACAGTGCAAGCTTTAGTGCAGGACCTTAGTCATCTGATATCACTGGCTTCTAGACATGACCAAAAATGTTAAAAATGAATATGAGATAGAAAAAGGCAGCATCAAACTAAGTATGCTAAAAAGGCAAGAACAACATTATTTCAAAGTGAACAAAAGGAAAAGTACAGTCAAGCTGCGAGGGTGTTACATATACTTATACTCGAATGTCCACATATTAAATAACGGCAAAGCAAAATTTATATTTCCTTTATTAAGACCCTAAAATTTAAGAACACGTGCAGTGAAAAGCAAGTAAGCAGCATGATGGCTCATATTCAGAGTGAGCAAAGATAACCAGTCAGACTTCCATGCCAAGAAAATTGCTACAGTCTACAATGCATGCAACGTATTTTCATTTAAATGTATTTCATGAAAGAGTTAGTACTCAGAAAAAAGATTTGATCAATAGTCCTGTGGTTCAATTTCTATATTAACAATTTCCTTGAAATATTCCTATAGTTCAACTTCTATAGCAGCCTGACTGAACAGTGGCTTCATCTTTTCGTAGTCTGGTTGGGCAATTACTTTCAGTAATGCTGAGTTAGCAAAGCTGTGTAAATCTAATTTTGTCATATTTTTTTTCTAGTTTACAGATTACCAAAGCTACATAATCCATGGCTGTCTGGTTGATAATCCCACCCTGGAGAGATCCATCACTTTGTTTAATGGTATATCTCAATGGGTCCAGCTTATGGTTCTCAGTAAACACACCCCACATCAAAGGGCTGAAGTCATCACCAAGTTTATCAATGTAGCGCAGGTAGGAATTAACCATTTGTAAACTATGTGTGCATAACATTGTTTAATATTATAGTAAGGAAGCTGCCAAATTTTATTTCTACATATCAAGGACATTAATTAGATTCACATCCAGCCTGCCGTCTAAGCCAGTGTTGTCAGTGTGCTGATCCTGAGCTAGATTTTCAAATCTCATAACATAGGTGCAATTACTGTAAGGATGAGTGGCTGTGGAAATAAACAACTTAAATTCGGCTTCAATTCTGAACCTTTTTCTTTGGATCAGCTTCTACACATTGGCTGAAGAAACTTGGGGTCCTTGATTTAGGGATCTTTCAGGCTAAAGTATGGGAAAGTGGCAAACCTCCCAAAACGTTTGCTCATCCCAACCTCTTCCAGGCTCCCCTGATCCTTCAGTCAGATTTTCAAAACAAAGTCAGCACCTGACACAATGTCAGGAGCTAAACATTTTTAATTTTTGTTTGTTTGTTTGTTTAAATAAAATAATGTATGGGGAGGAAGGAGGAGGAGGAGGAGGAGTGTGAGAAATGACTGAGGTGGCTGAATGGGTTGCCATGAGACTAGCCTTGCCCACCTGGGAAAGGCTAAAGTGTTTATTTTTTAATTAAGTGGCCGAAGGTCAATGTCTTCTTAAAGTGGCCCAAATGTTCAACTGGGCCAAATTGGAGGGAAAAGTGTTGCATTTTGGAACATTCACCAAATATAAATTCAGTCTTGGCTCATCATTAGACATGTTCCCCAATTTTGGCTGCAGCATGTGTCATATCAAATGCCCCAAAACATCTATGGACAGTTTTCAAATGTTTTGACACATTTGTGGCAATTACACCACTCTTCTGGAAACATAGGATACATACAAGCATCATTATTTTGATACGTGTTTTTATTGTGCACCTTTTCT
Source organism: Neoceratodus forsteri (assembly GCA_016271365.2). Classification (NCBI taxonomy): domain Eukaryota; kingdom Metazoa; phylum Chordata; order Ceratodontiformes; family Ceratodontidae; genus Neoceratodus; species Neoceratodus forsteri. The sequence continues at coordinate 152,993,100 of CM057451.1, forward strand.
GGCACTTGCAGCAAAATGTTATACCACATTTATAGTGGTCTAACAGTTATGCTGCAGGTATTGATTTTGTGTTAAAAAAAAGGTGGTGTAATGTCTGAAAATTCACCCCACTGTGTTCAGTGTTTTTTTTTAGAAACATTGCTTGAAGTACAGCAAAGCTGAACTGTGAGGTAAAAATCAAAGACATATTCAAGACTTCAAACTAAATGAATCTCAGTTTGGGTAAGGGGTGTAGAAGTTAAGTCTCACTGCATACAAGAGTTATTTATGGAGGACTTGTTTTGTGTTGGTACTTACTTCAATGTTCAAGAAAAGCTTGCCACTTACAGTATTGTGCATTTACTGAAATGATGAAATCCAGGTGAACTTTGGGAAATCTCAGAATTTTCAAAAACACATTTCATTTTTTAAATTCAATATGCATTCCCATCGAATACAGGAAGCCAGTTTTTATGAGCTGTTCTTTACACATATTTACCTACCTGATGAAAAACTTGATTACACAATCTGTTTCAATAGGTGATATAACTTTAAGTATGCAAAAAAATCACTTTAAAAAATTGGTCATAAATTTCAATGATGCCGTTACCACCTGCCATGAAATTCTATCCCATTCATCCTTGCCTGTTTAAAGGTATATGTACTGCATTAACTCTCTCATCCTCTGCCACATTTTCATTTAAAAAAAGCCCACTTTCCCTAGAGGCCTAAAGGATGCCATGCCTTGTATATAGTACCTGAGCTATCATGCCATGAGTCTGACACCTGCGTTCACACCAAAGGGCAGCCAAATGACTGCTACAATAGTTAAATGAAGTCTTTGCCCCCTTTTTATGGCTATGGGCCATCCTGTTTTCACTTGAAAAAAAGGTGTTTCTGTAGAACATATCTTTTAGGAGTTTTCAGTGTATCCTTCCATTTGGCAAATCTCCATGGCAGTTAAAGGAATACTGCCTTATTTCTGTTTAATTAGAATGATGGACACAGAACTCCAAGCTGCTTTTCTCTGAGAGAAAATGTGCACAGCTTCCAAATAAATCTAAATATCTTTGAAAATATTCAAGGTGCACAAAAACAACCAGTGTGAAAGTTGTTCAGGGCAAAAAAGCCTTTCTCATGAGGGTAGTCACTAATCTGAATTCTTTAAATTTTGTAAAATATGGTCTTCCAAACAACCTCATTTTTTTCTCTCTGCGTGAACACAGTAGGAATCATGCCAAACAAATGTGAATATCTTGGAAAGTATACAGGGTACCAATATACAACCAACATGAAAGTTGTTCAGTACAAAATGACCTTTCAAATGAGGGTAGTCACTAATCTGAATTGATTAGATTTTTTAAAATGTAGCCATCTGAAAGGTGAAAATTGTGATGAAAATTAAAATTCAGGTAATCAGATGGCCATAGTTTAAAAAATATAAGTAGTACAGCTTAATGAATAGGATCATTTGAAAGGTCTTGTTGTCCTGAACAACTTTCTTACAGGTATACTATCTGTAAGTTGTATACTTTTAGAGATATTTATATTTGTTTAGCATAACTCCTACTGTAATTCTAAACAGCCTCAGCTTTGCAAATTACTTCACCAAGACGGGATTAGTTCCATCAAAAGAAAGCTATCCCAAGGTCAAATTTCACTGACTTGAAAATTCACCCCGACACAAGCTATAAACCAACTGAAGTTTAATTTTAAAACTCTGTGTTTGTGTCTGTGCTAGCATTAGTAAATTACAAGGATTAAAAACAGAAGGAAAAATAAGCTTAAAGAGCAGCTGACACCTTCAAGAGAACTTCAACAAAACATAGTATTTAGATAACGTTCCACTTGAATTTCACTTTAAATCTTTATTCCTCCTCCTCATTATTTATTGTTGAGGTCATTTGAATGAAAACAGGCTTTTTGCTCCTGAAGAGTTCATCTATTTCTGTTGCTGACTGCCATCTGAGTTCATAATGCACTGCTTCTGAGATCACAATTACTCTCATGGCAACAGATTGTGATGTCACAACAGAGCATCATGGCTTGAAGTAGGGAGTAAGCTATAGAGGCAGATTAACTTTAAAGTAACTGCAAGGGATAAAAATCATGTATTCATGCACATTTTCTCAGTATTAAATAATGGGGAGGAGAAATCTAGAATATATATGCAATACAAGCATAATTTTACCTAATTATTATGTTTTTCACAGTTTTCTTTGAGGCATCAGTAGCTCTTTAAGTGATACATAGTAAATATTGTAAAAAGGCTTATAAATATGACCATATATATGTGTGTTAAGTAAAAAATAGGTTAGAAGACAACCTACCCTACTGTAAGTTATGCATTTACAAGCTGTTTCACACTGTGGTATCAATCAAATTTTACACGGTGTACTGTTCAGATACATTTCTCTTAAACTCTGTGTAGAATAAATCCATATTACTCATGAATAGTCAAACGTATACTATATTAAACATGATAGATATGCAATTCTGTAACAAGTGACTAGTGTATGTGTATGTGTACATTCAAACCCAAACCTAACACAGACCCCTTTGTAATTGAGATACTGTTATCCTAATATGTCCATGTATCAACATGTGTCCATATATACCTAATCTGCTGTTGTATTAAATAACAGTTCTATAAATCTAAAACCAAAACAAAACACAACTGACAGCTTCAGCTTTTATTCAGGCACAGTTAAAATGGGGATCCTTTAGAGGTATGAATATAATTTATAAAAATAGAGACATTTCAAACAGCTGCACATAAGTAATTCAATTCCTGTCCCCTTTAACTCAAGGGGTAATTTCAAAAATGTGCAGACGAGCGTGGAGACCACTTTTTTCAGAGCATGCCACCACTGGCAGCAACCACTTCAAGACTGCTACTACCTTCTCCTAATACAATCAGGGGAAAACCAGAAGTAGTCTACCAGCACTGAGATCAATATGGTTAAGGCACATTTACCAGAAATTACTGCTTAGAAAAGAATGAGAAAGTGAGTGTGATGATGAGCAAATCTGAGACCAGATCTCTAGTTTGTTAATAGTCTCCTTCTGAGTCTGATTTTTATGGTTGTGTGGGCCAAGCTGCACAGATATTATGCCATCATCAGATTTGTAAAAGAGCACTGTGGAAGCATGTAACCTGACAGCTGTCTGATATTCTGCCCCAGTGCTCCAGCAAAGTTTCCAGTGATTCTGTTTATGCAGCCCTTCCACTCTGTGGGCCACATAAACATAACCACTTTCTGGCACACCACTTTTCCTTTCTGTAAGTGCAGACATTATGGCTGCCATGTGCAACATGGTGGCGCAGACGTAAACTGTGTATGCACGAGTATCGTGCATATGTATGTATCCCACATACCTCCTTTGGCTAGCTGGCACTCCCTTAAAAGAACTACTAATAACTACATGGCATACAATTTTCTTTTGGCGGAGCTACACTCATGGTACCGCCCCTAGCATTGGAGTGTATACCAGACTCATTAGCTAGAGGATGGGGGTACATACTAAAATGGACCTTTTCATTTACAACCAGGTCCAGGGGATAGGATGCTAGGCATATGCTAAACCTAACAGCTGAGGAGCCCCAATAACATTCATACTAGAAGCAATAAGCAGAATGTCCAATGCAGTAATTGGGATTTTGCAGAATGGCTTTATTTACAGATGTTACTTAAATCAAGGGTGATCCCACAAATGTTTATCATTGCAATGCAGGCATACTGTCTTCTGCAGGACACTTTGCTAGGCAGTACTGTTTTCCACAAAAAAAATCTATATCTCTCTTCCAAAGTGTATATCTGCGGGATGTGCCACACACTTTAAAATCCTCCTGGTGCATGGTCATTGCCCAGGGAACACTGGTGCCCATCCATGAACCACTTAGCCCTGCCTGAAATTCCAGATGGCATTCCCCACCCTTTGCCCCAAACAGCCTCTGCCATTCCTTCAAGGTTACACCAAATGAGTCTCCAATCCCCAATGAATTGTAAAAGACTCCCAACTTTAACTTTAAATTCAGCACAGTTGTGTTGAAAGGGGTCCTGATCGGTGTGATCTAGCCTTATCTAGGGCACACACGCCTTAGACAGCTCTGTCAGAGAACAGTCTCAAATTCTGTGCTCACAGATTAGTTGTTCCTTCCTCCCAGTCATGGAAAGAACAAAAGGCACCTTTCTTTCTCTGGTAGCTGTCAGATTCTAGTCATTGTTCTTCCTTAAGGCAGCTGTGAACTTCAGGGGATTGCCCTTTGGATCCACAAGAACTGCATTCCCTCTCACTCCCCCTGGAGTAAAACTAAAGAGTCATGCAGGCAAACTTAAGATTTTGCCAAACTAGGGTGAGAAATACCAGGGCTCCCTGTGACAGAGCCTCAATGGTAGACCTCCTGCCAGTCTAACTGCCACACTTGAACTTACTGATGAACACTCTAAACTCCCCAAGAGCAGCTGACTTTATGGTTATGCTGCTGTGAGAGTTCTAAATGACATAATCATCCTTCTCTCAGGCTAGCTGAGTAAACAATGATGCCTTTTCCTACCTACCTAAGACTAGTACTAATGAGATTCTAGTAACCTGAGGGGACTGGGTTGTTACTTGTAGTTATGTCAGCACTGCCATGTTGTGCAAGGCTGACTCCAGGGCAAACTGCACATGTGCAAGTATCACACATGCACAATACTGTAATCGCTGCAGTATTATGGCTGACTCCTGTGCAGCGAGAGCACAGCATATTCTGTTCACTGCTCTTGCTGCTCCTAAAAGCTCTCCACAGCTACATTGGCTCTGACCAGAGACTGTTGCTGTCTGCTATCAAACTAATTGAGTACACAGTTGGCAAATGCAGGTAAGGATTTCAATGTCTCAGCTATACAATTGGATTTGAGCATGCAAATTGCTGATCAATGTCCATTGCCATTTAACACCAATCACTAAAGGAATCTTTCCAAACTGAAAAAGCACCCTAGTTCTCCATAACATTTTACAAGAGATAGGGTTGAGGAACATTGCTAAAGTGGTACTTCCTAACCAAACCTGCACTTAGAAAAATCTCAGTTACTTTCATAGAACTCAGCAATTATCTAAAATGTTGTAAATATTATTTTTACTGTGGCATTTTTCACAACAGCTTCTATGTGAATAGACCTCTGTGTCTCATTCTGATATTCAACAACATGTTAGTCTCAAAAACATCTAGTACACATTTTTGGAATTATACCCTTTATCAGACTGAGGAATTTTTACACAAGCTTTGGTGACATCTAAGGTCTCTCCCTTAAGGTGTAGAGAAAACTAACCTACATGTCAAAATATACTGAGTTTGTGGATCACAGTTTATTTTAGAAAAGGATAGTGGTAGAGAAAGTAAAAACATTTGATACAATGAAGACATTTGCTGAGTATGGAAGAAACTTAAAGAGAGTTTCAGGATTTCTACAGTACACAGTTTGCACTCATCCATAACTTCAAAACATTTAAAAGGAAGGAGTTTTTTTTTTTACAGGCACATATAATCAGTTGTGTCCTAATAATTCCATTTTAGTAGTACTAATTAATCTTTTTTTTGTCATAATGCAGGGTTAACCGTAACCTTTTTTTTTGCACTGAGCAGTAGTACAAGTTCATTCAAAATTGCTCTAGCCTACAGATGGATACATTACTCCACAATTATAATGAAGAATGTTGTAAAGTTATGAAGGAAAAATGCATATTGCACATTTATCAGGAAAAAGCAGACATCCTGAACAGGTACTTCTGCTCAGTCCTCACAGGGAGAGGGGATGGACCACCAAGGAGCAGTAGGAACAATGGAGAGGGGGAGTCAGGGCATTTTTAGAGGAAAGTCTTGAAGATACTTGCAAATCTGAAAGTGAATAAGTCCATGGGACCAGACAAGATACACCCTAGGGTGCTAAAGGAACTTAGGAAGGTGCTTGCTGCACCTCTGATGGCCTTATTTAACAACTCACTGAAAACAAGAGTGATTCAAGAGGATTTGAGGAGAGCACACATAGTCCCACTCCATAAAAGCAGCAACAGGGAGGAACCTATCAACTATAGGCTGGTAAGTCTCATATCAGAGGTGGGGAAACTAACTGAAACCCTGTTAAAGGAAAAGCTAGTGGAGTATCTTGAATGTAATGGGCTACAAGACCAAAGACAGCATAGATTTATGGAAGGGGGCATGCCAGACTAATGTGTTTGATTTCTTCATCTGGGTGACCAGGGAAATAGATCAAGGAAGAAACACAGAAGCATAGAAATTGTCAGCAGATAAGGACAGCTAGGCCCATCTAGTCTGCCTGTAAGCTTATTCTTGTTTCTGGCCTCTGACCCTACTCAGTCAGTGGCTTTCTCCTTTCCTTTCCACCTCAAGGGTTCCCCTTATGTCTGTCCCATGCATGTTTAAATCCCCCCACTGTGTTTGCTCCCACCACCTCTTGTGGCAGACTGTTCCATGTGTCCACTACCCTTTCTGTGAAGAAAAACCTCCTCACATTTCCCCTTATTCTGCCCCCTTCCAATCTCATATCATTCCTCCTCATTCTTGTACTCTTCCTATATTCATAAATGTCGCCCCCCCCCCGCACCTTGTTTATGCCCTTAAGGTACTTGAAGGTTTCTATCATGTCTCCCTGCTCCCTTCTTTCCTCTAGTGAGTACATATTGAGGTATTTAATCTCTCCTCATATGTTTTCTGGTGCAAGCCCTGTACCATGTTTGTCATCCTTCTCTGGACTGCCTCCACCCTGGCTATGTCCTTTCAAAGATACAGCCTCCAGAATTGTACACAGTATTTCAGGTGAGGCCTCACTAGTGTTTTATACAACAGAATCAGCACCTCCCACCTTCTGCTAGTGATACTTCTGCCTATGCACCTCAGCATGCCACTGGCCCTCCCTGCAGTCTTTGTACTCTGCTGAGACGCCTTTAAGGTTGTCAGAAATGATAACCCCCAGATCCCTTTTTTCCTTAGTGACTGTCAGCAACTCTCCCCCACCAACATCCTGTAGCTCTCCCCTGGGTTCCTGCATCCCATGTGCATTGTTTTGCACTTCTTAGAATTGAACCCCAGTTGCCACACCTTGGACCATTTCTCCAGCTTCCTTAGGTCCCCTTCTCATTTTCTCCACCCCATCTGGTGTATCTACCCTGTTGCACATCTTGGTGTCATCTGCAAACAGGCAGACCTTTCCCACCAGTCCTTCTGCTATGTCACTAATGTAGACATTAAACAGGACTGGCCCAAGGACTGATCCCTGGAGTACCCATTGGTTACCTCCCTCTCCCCAGGTTGGATCCCATTTACCACCACCCTCGGCCTCCTGTCTGTTAACCAGTTTCTAACCCAGTTTGCCTTCTTTTGGCCCATGTCCAGACTACCCATCTTGTTAACCAGCCTTTTATGTGGGTTGGTGTCGAAGTCCTTGCCAAAACTTGAGGTAGGCGATGTCCACCACTCCCCCCAGATTCACCTCCTTCGTAACCCAGTCAAAAAAATACATCAGATTTGTTTGACATGACCTACCTGCTGTGAATCCTTGCTGCCTTGGGTCTTGGGCACCATTGGATTCCAAGTGCCCCACTATTCTTTCTTTAAGCAGTGCCTCCATGATTTTGCCCACTACTGAGGTGAGGCTGACTGGCTTATAGTTTCCTGCCTCCTCCCTGCTACTGTTTTTGTGAAGAGGGATTATATGGGCCCTCCTCCAGTCCTCTGGGACCACTCTTGTGTTAAGTGACTCTGTGAATGGCGTTGCCAGAGGTGCTGCCAGCTCCCTTCATAGTTCCTTTAATATTCTCGGGTGTATGCCATCTGGCCCCATTGTTTTGTCCATCTTGAGTTTTGTGAGCTCCTCTTGGACTCTCTCCACTGTAAATGGACTGGTGTTGACCCCTTCCCTCTTCATATCTGTTGCACAGCTGTGGTCCCTGACCCTCTCCTTCTTCAGTGACTACTGAGCAGAAGCATTTATTCAGTATTTCCACCTTTTTGAGGACTCCCTCCTTACATGCCCCTTCATCCCCCCTAAGCCTTACAATTCCCCCCGACTTTCTTTCTTTTGCTGATATACCTATAGAATGTCTTGTCCCCTTTCTTCATGGCCTGCACTAATCTTTTCTTTGTCTTCACCTTCGCTTTCCTAACAGCCTTCCCCACTTCTGTTAGACACTGTAGGTACGTCTCCTTTTTTTCTTCCTTTTGAGTCTCCTTATATTTCCTGAATCCCACTGTTTTGGCCCTTACTTTCTCTGCCACATTTTTCAAGAACTATAGTAGTTTCCTCCATCTCTTGCCTTTGTTTATCAACCTAGTGCATTTGTTTGTCACCTCCCCTATGGCTCCTTTTATGTGTTCTCACTGGGCCTCAACACTCCTTCCTTCCCCCACGCCAGTGCTTGTTTGATATATCACTCCATCTTATTAAAGTCTGCCCTCCTGAAATCTAAGACCCTTGCCTTTGTGTGACTTGACTGTGTGTCTGTCCCCATGCTAATCCACACTATGTGGTGGTTGCCGGACTTCAGGTGACCTTCTACCTGGACTTCTGTGATTTTGTCACCATTTGTCAATAGCAGGTCCAGAATTGTCCTATCTCTGGTGGGATCAAGCACCAGCTGCCTGAAGCCTTCCCCTTGTAGGGAATCCAAGATGTCTCAGCTCTTGGTTGAAGCAGCTGTTGAGATGGTCCAATCCATGACTGGCTTATTGAAATCACCCAGCAGCAGTACTTCCTCCTTTGCTGCCATCTTATGTATTTCATCCACTAGCTCCCTATCCACCTCCTCCCCCTGCACTGGAGGCCTGTAGATCACTCCTGTGCAGATTGCTGTGCCATTGCTTGGCTCAAGGGTGACCCACAGTGCCTCAGCCTCCCCCTGTCTACCCTGTACCTCCATTGCCTTTATACCCTCTCTGACTTACGTGGGCAACCTTCCCCTTTTTTACCCCCCCCTCCTGAATAGAGCATACCCCGGTACATTTATGTCCCAGTCATGATTCGAGGTGTACCAAGTCTCTGTTATTGCTGCTATGTCCAGGCCTGCCTCTACTAGCAATGCCTCCAGGTCTGGGATTTTATTTCCCAGGCTGCGAGCATTTGTAACCATAGCCTTCCATGTTTTGCTGCCTATCTTCCCTCTACTCATGCCTTTTCTCCCCTGTTTCTTCCCCTTGACCTATATCTCCTTTTTCTGCTGCCTTCTTTCTTCTGCCTTTCCCTTTATGTCTGTTTCAGTTGTTACTGTCAGCATCCTGCCTTCCTGTTCCTCATTTCTGGTTTCTCTAAATCGTGGGGGTGGGCTGCTAGAGACTTCCTGCTCCTGTGCCCCCACCCTTGGCTAGTTTAAATGCTTGGTAATGAAGCAATTAAATCATTCATTTAAGACTACTTTTTCCTTCCTGGACAGATGCAGCCTGTCACCAGAGTACAGGGCCACATTGTTCAAGGTGGCTCCCCAGTCCACAATGAAGCCATATCCCTTTTCTCTGCACCAGCCCTACAACCAATCATTGAAGCTTCTGATATGGAGATTCCTAGCCTCCCCACTGCCGTGGACTGGAAGTACCTCCGAAAAATTTAAGGAGTCTGCTACCTCTCCGTGGCACCCTCCCAACTGCCTGAAGTCCTCCTGTACCTCTTTGGTGTTAACCCTATCACAGGATAGGTCATTTGTTCCCAGGTGGACAACAACCTCCAGCCCTCCCTCCTAGCCACTGCTTTAACGATCCTCAGGATCTGCTCCCTCACCCGCCGAGTGGTGCCTCCTGGAAGGCACTTAACCGTCCTCTCCTCCCTTGCTCTTGTACCAAATTCCATGCCATGGATAATTTAGTACCCCACCAGGAGCAGCTTCCCCCTCCTCTTGGGTTCTCTACTACCCACCCCCTGGTTGCCCTCCTGGATGTCCTACATATACTACTTTGTCCCAACTCTGGGCTCCCTTTTGGGACTCTCCTTCTAATGAAGGACAGCATATGAGTTTCTGAGTTGGACTGGATTAGGGATGTGTCTCAGACAGTCCTCCCTCAGCCTCCCTGAACCCACTGTAGTCCATACAGCCCTCTACTGAAGAATCCATTGAGGTGATGGCTGTGGACATGGTGACCTCTGTGTGGGGAGTGAAGGTCCTCAGTATTCCTGCCAGCTCAGCCTCCTCCACCTTCGGCCTAGAGAGGTGCCTGCATATAGGGCAGCACCACAGTTCCTAGAATGTTCTCCTGAATGCTGCTGCTCTGCACCCACTGCACTGTACCTCTCCTTGCATCATGCCTGAGCACTATATTTCACCTCCTTTTCCCTGTCTGTGTCTAGGTCCCTGGCTTTTTTTACACACTGTTGTACTTTACTTTTGTGTTTTAAATCAGACTTAACCTTTGTAAAGGGGTTGGCCTTTAGAAGCTTCTGGGGAAGCAGTATAGTGCAGTGGTTTAAGGCTCTGAGCTGCAAATCTGGAGACCTGGGTTTGAATCCTATAGTCCCTACTTGCATACTGTGTGACCCTGAGCAAGTCACTTAACTTCCTTGTGCTCCCAGGTTGCACCTGTAAACAAGCTTTCAGCTTAGTGTGTCTCACCTGGTTAAACAATTGGGGGCCAAAAAGCTTCTGCAGATAAACCTAAATATAGAGAGTTATTTCACTGTATTTCTTATGTATGTTTCCATGCACATCAGGAAGTATCAATGAAGTGGCCACCTATAAAGATGGATGAGCTTGGGGTGGGTGGGATTTGGGGGAAGGGGTGTGTGCCTCCTTTAGTGGTGTCTGAGTGAAAAACAATGAGCTCTTTCTGAAACTGAAATTATATTTAAGCAAGCAGAAAGGAACAAATTGCAGCCCTTTCCTAAAAACCATGGATAAGATAATGCACACTGCCCTCTTGGACCTGCTCCTTGTGCCCTCTGACTCCTGATTCAGAAAGTCTAACTTATGTCAATGTTTGCATAAGACAGAAATAAGATTTAAACTCTCAGCAAGTCACAGTTATAGCGCTTATATACAAAGCAAATATATGCTAGTTCACTCAGCCTCTTAGACTGTTCCTCGCTCCCTCTGACACTGCCCGGTCTGCATTACACCCTCAGCAAATTCATCCTTCTAAGGACAGTAAACATGGTCTACTTGGACTTTAGCAAGGAATTTGATACTGTGCAACATACAAAACTGATACAGAAATTGAGCAGTCTAGGGGTGGGATCCAGTGTTGAAAGCTGAGTAAAAATCTGGTTACTGGATAGGTGACAAATGGTGGTAAATGGCACCCACTCTGAGGGGAGAGTGACAAGTGAGGTGACAGTGGGGTTCCATACGGGGACCAGTTCTCTTCAATGTCTTCATAAGTGACATTGCAGTAGAACTGGAAGGGAGGATATGTCTTTGTGCAGATAACACCAAACTCTGTAATTCAGCAGAAACTCAAGAGAAGTGGAGAGAATAAGTAAGGACCTTAGAAAACTTGAGAAGTGGTTAAGGGCATGGCAGCTAGGGTTCAATGCAAAAAAGTGCAAAATCATGCACCTAGGGCATAGAAACCCAGGAGTTGAGTATGGGGGGGGTAATGATGGTCATTAAGTAGGAAAGAGATCATATCTTATGATTTCAGTGGTAGAGCAGTTTGACATAGCAGTAGGCAGGGCCAGTGAGATGCTGGGAGAGAGATACCACCAGCAGGAGAAGGGAGGTGGTGTTGCCACTCTATCAGTTGATGGTGAGAACCCATCTGGAGTACTGTGTCCAGTTCGGGAGACCACATCTCAGAAAGGACATACACAGGGTGAAGGCAATCCGGAGGCAGGTAACTAAAATGTACAGGGGTTACATCAAAAGCCCCATGAGGAGAGACTGAGGGATCTTAACATGTACACCCTGGAAGAAAGGAGGGATAGAGGGGACATGATAGAGACTTACAGGTACTTCACAGGGATGAACAAGGTACAGGAAGAAAATCTATTTTGAATGCAGAAGTGCACCAGGCCAAGAGGATATGCAATGAAGTTGGAAGTGGGGAAGTTTAAAAGGGATGTGAGGAAGCACATCTTCACTGAAAGAAAGGTGGACACTTGGAACACTCTGCCAGAAGTAGTGGTGGGAGGAAAACAGTGGGGGCTTCAAGTATACATGGGATAGGCTTAAAGGGAAGATTCCTGTATATGTATGATTTGGATATGTCTGATGTATTTATTCTACATTACATCAAGTAATGTACTTATGTCAATAACAGAGCAGCCATGTCTTCTGTTGCAACACATATCTAGAGTTTGAGGCTCTAACACAAGGTAGTAAAATGCCAAGCAAGCCTCCATTTACATGCAAATTAGTCACTTGTAATACAGCCCCTGCCATTCCTTGATGTCACTGCAGCAACAGTGCAGAACAAAACATAAGGGTATCAGTGCTGTCTAGCCTGATTTTAGTTTAAGTTTGCAACGGCTTAAGGCAGTTCTGTCATGCAACTCACACAGGGAGTAGTACTTGTAGCATTAATACTGTATGTGTAGAGCAAATAATACATCTAATAGTATTTCATTCACAGGAAACAAGCTGTTTCTTTGAACTGCTTGTTTCTCTCTGTGAGACAGTTGTAAAATGTGGAAAGCAGTAGACTGAATCAGTCAATCAACTAATCAACCAACCAATCAATCAATTAAGCAGTCAATCAGTGACTCTGTATTGAACCAGGTGAACACCCTTGAGAAGATTTATTACAAGGTGAGCCTGGACAGCTTACCAAAGGATCACACAAGGCTGACTTATACACATCCCCTTTCAGCAGCCTGAAAGTGGAGAGCTAGATCATTTACTTTATAAAGTGTATTGTTTTACATTTCAAATGCTACTTAAATCTGAGTTTCTGACTGGAAATACCAAGACACAGAATGCATATGACATGGGAGGAGTGAGCTAAGCAAATACAGAGCACTGCAAACACTAAGACTGATTAGTTTCTTTACCTACAACAGCTGAGGTGTAGCATCTGATTTGTGAGGGACATCCTACTTCAAATGTTGGCATTACAAAGCATGGGGAGAGCTGCCACAGCTTATCCTTAGTACATTGAAAGTGAAGTGCTGTAGCTCTCACATCACTGCTAATGATTTATAATGGGAATTGGAGCACTTTTAAAGTCATGGAACTTAGGGCCATCACAGTTTCCAAGGAAGTTAGGGGGACTTCTTAAGGGTTACAGAGTAAGGTACTCTAGTAGGATTTGAACTAGAGTCCCCCAGTGCTTGTGCCTGTGCTTTAACCACTAGATTTGCCTTCTTCCATATGCTGCAGCTGATGCTTTCCTGGTAACCTATTCCTTGTTATAGCTGAATTCTTTATTGCCTTACAGCAGACATCCAATCACTGACTGCCTAGTTACAAAGGGAAAGGGGCCTATTTGCAAGATTGTTTCTCACTGCTGGTGTCAATCAAAACAGAGAATGTTAACACACACACACACACAACATAGTACAACTGCTGTATAATACCACTTAAAACTCTTGTTGTACCCAGATTCATTTATTGGGTAAACTGTTTTTGCTAGCAGACACAGTAAAACAACACATACAGGCACTTCCTTATATGAATACTGTATATACCTCAAATCAGTGCTGCATCACACTCACATGGTCCTAGTCCCTATTAGACCTGCACTTCATGATGTGTACCACACTTAAAGGGTTCCTCCATTACTCAAGTGAGGAACCAGACATTGTGGGTTTGATTTACTGGTGGAACTGCATTTAGTGCAGCACCATTATCTGTTGCTCTGATGACATCATCCTCCAGCAACATTGATGGTAAAATGGAGGACACATGCATTGGTAACTTTTGGGGCTGTATATTTTTTTTTTATAATCTAGATTTGGACAGCAATAGGACTGCTGGCAACTGGAGGTGGCACACAGCAGTTACACAGAAGGAGTTGGGAAAATATTGGTGTGAAACTATGGGAGGACATCCCCTTTAAGGGGATACTGGTAAGTAGACAGGGTGGGAGTAGGCTCGTCTGAGATCAGATAGGGTCTGTGGAGCCATAATAGACAGGGAACATCTGAGCAGATTGGGTAGGCCAAGCGGTCCTTGTTTGCTGACAAATTCTATGTTTCTACCCTACTCCTGCATTGCTTCCTGACCTTAAATAAAATAGACTGCCAGGCAATCACACAGAGTGTGCTCTCCCACCACTTGCAGTTTTACTAGTAGGAGTAGTCCACTTAGACCAAACTGCTCAAGCAGTGTGTGCACAGTTACTGCTCTGTCTCTGTATTTTGCTCTGGGCCTCCTCTTTTCCAATGTGTTTCCCCTCTGCCTACCTGAAAGCTTAACAGCGTTACTGCCTGGCATGGCAATCAATGTTCATCATGACAGTACCATACTTGTTTATCATGAGAGTACCATACTGTTATTTCTACCTGCTGCCAGCTATGTAAATCCCCTGTTGTTTCTTTAATTGACCTTGTTGCTTGATGCACTTAAATGTAACATTTATTTGTTTTGTCTGATGTTCATGAATGTACCTTGTAATCTCCTGGGTCACACCTGAAAATAGGCACTTGGCTGTCTAGTGTGCCTACCGGGTTAACAAAAGCAAATAAATATACCATGGCTCCCTCTCTTTCTCTTATGCCCCACCAACTGAACCAGTGGCTCCCACAGCAGCAGATTTTCACTCTAGCTGCCCTAGCCTTGCACACAAAATAGCCAACATCATCATGTACCTCACCACCACCCACAGGGGCAATGAACTGAGAAGCTGCATGGGATATACTATATTGGACTAGAAATCTGCAACTGATCTCTCTTACTTACATCTGAGGGAAGTTTTCCTTACTTTACAGTCTTACATTGGTATTGCTTTGTGTTTAATTTTGTTTTTAAATCAGGAAGGGGGTTTTCAAAACTACTTCTCTTGTGAGCAACTTCAGAAGGGTTGAAATAACTGCATATTTGATTTTCTTTTGTGGCTAACTGGACTGTCTACTAGTATTCTGTAACAGTTTGCATCAAATTACTTTTAAATAGTTGACAAATCAGTTACTGGAGATTAGCTGAATTACTATAAAGGGCAGTACTCACCAGGGTGGTGGAGCAGTGGTGTATTTGATTGTTTCTAACAGTCACCAGTGGTTGTGGACTACCCACCCCCCCAAGCATGACGTTTCCTTTATAGCCAAGGTTCTGACATCACTTCCTCAACTGGTCTTGGGGCAGAACTGTCATATTCTTAATAATCCAGCACAGTGCATAAAGGGTAAGAACACACCACACAAAGGAAGAAAAAAAAATTTATATATATATTACATATTGTATATTATAAGGGAGAGGGACATGTGGGGAGTGGTGCAATGCACTGGCTGTGTGGCAGCAGTTTTCCAGGAGACATTCTGGAAACTGCATTGCTGTCCTATTTGCAGACAACTGTCAGCTCTGAGGGAGGAGGTAGCCCACCTCCAGGCTGAACTGGCATGGACTAAGGAGGCCTCCCCACCCAAAGAGCACCACTGCCACAGATGCTGCCAAGTATGAAGAGCAGTTGGACCACAGTGGGTTCTGAGAGGGTACGGGTGGTTGAACAGAGGCGAAGCCCCCTAGTTGTACCTCTACACAAACCATATGCCAGTCTGGCAGAGCAAGGTTCCTCTACGATGACACCCTCAGTGGAGACCAAGAAGAATGCTGAGGACACCCACAAGGGAGACCCACAGAAGGGTGGCAAGGGACACCACAGGGGAAGGAAACAGCTTCTGATAGGGGACTCAATTGTTAGAGGGGTAGACCTAGGGAAGGGAGAAGAGAGGGAAGTAAGGTGCCTGCCTGGTGTCATGGCTTGGAAGGACAAGAAGTGAATCCTCAGGATTGCAGAAGCAGCATCACAGGAGAGGGAACTAGATATTGTCCACCTTGGGACAAATGACCTAGCTAGGCATGGAATCAGTGCAGTGCAGGATGAAATTGTGGAGTTGGGGAGGGGCCTCAGAGAGGTAGCAAGCACAGTTACCTTCTCAGAGGTGTTGCCAGTCCATGGCAGGGGTGAGGCTAGGGTACTACACACCATGCAGTTTAATGAATGGTTGCAAAACTGGTGCAGAGCACAGGGCTTTGGCTTCATTGGGGACTTGGGGTATACCTGGAGAGATGAAGGTTTATACTGGCATGATGGTCTGCATCTGTTCATGAAGGGAACCAAGATTCTAAGTGACAGGTTTAAATGCTTCCTTGGCAAGCTTTAAACTAGCCATGGGGGGAGATGCTAATAAGAGGCAGGAAATTTCAAGCCTCCCCCCACAAAACATGATGGGTAGTAAGGTAAACACTGAGGTACAGTGCTCAACAGAGGGCATGACAGGGGAAAATGGAAAAACAGACAAGGGCAAAAAGAGCAGGCATGGGGGAAAAAAGGATAAAGCCAACATTAAATGGAGGGCAATGAGTACCAATGCCCATAGTCTGGGAAACAAGCTTCCTGAGCTAGTAGCCTTAATGGAAGATGAACACTTGGATATTGTGGCAGTCACAGAAACATGGTACATGGGGAACCATGACTGGGATGTCAACATACCGGGGTACACAGTCTACAGAAGGGACAGGGAAGAGAAAAGAGGAGGTGGAGCAGCTCTATACATAAGGGAAGGGATCAAAGCTACAGAACTAAAAAGTAAAGGGGGAGGACAAGAGGCACTCTAGGTCACCTTGGAGACAGGGAATGGCATCACAATCTGCACAGGGGTTGTATACAGACCCCATCGCAAGAGGAGGAAATGGACAAGAAAATGATAGAGGACAGTCTCAAAATGGCTGAAAAAGGGGAGATACTGTTAATGGGGGACCTGAATATGCCAGATGTTAACTGGATGACATGTACTGCAGCCACATCCAAGAGCAGGGTCATTCTCGATGCCCTGCAGAGGGCAGGCCTTAGACAGTAGGTGTTGGAACCCACTCGGGAGGAAGTAATACTAGACCTGGTGTTCTCAAATGGAGAGAAGATGACAAATTTAGAAGTTGGTAGACATCTGGGAACAAGCGACCACTGCACAGTGTGCTTCACAGTAAGCACAACCATGGAGACAAGCCATACAAAAACAAGCATACTGGACTTTAGAAGGGCTGACTTTGGCAAAATGGGTGAATACCTGAGGAATACACTAGCAAATGGGCAAAAAGCAGGGGTGGAAGAACAATGGAGAAAAATCAAAACTGCCATCATAGAGGCAACAAGCCTTTGTGTGAAACAGATAAAGAAAACAAAGTGGAGTAAAAAACCACTATGGTTCTCAAAAGAGGTGGCAGGGAAGGTTAAGGAGAAAAAGGCTGCATTCAAAAAGTATAAGGCATCACAGAAAGAGCACGACAGGGAACTGTATCAATTAAGGCAGAAAGAAGTGGGGAAGGCAATCAGAATAGCAAAAGCCCAAACTGTGGAAAAAATAGCCAAGTCAGTTAAGAAGGGGGATAAAACCTTTTATAGGTACATTAGGGAGCATAGAAAGGTTAAGGGAGGAATAGTGAAGATTAATAAGGGAGAGAGGAGGTGGGCAGAGGGAGACAGTGAAAAGGCAGAGATACTGAGTGAATACTTTTGCTCAGTATTCACAAAAGAGGATGAGGAGGAGTTACCTAAACCAGACAATAGAAGCACTCTGGGTAGTGGGGTTGACACCAGTCTATTTACAGAAGAAAGAGTCCTGAAAGAACTCCTAAAACTCAAGGTGGACAAAGCAGTGGGGCCTGATGGGATTCACCCCAGAATCCTAAAAGAACTAAGGGAGGACCTAGTGACACCACTGACCACACTTTTTAACAAATCATGGGAGGATGGGGTGGTACCTGAGGACTGGAGGAGGGAATATGTGATTCTGCTTCACAAAAGTGGGAGCAAGGCAGAAGCAGGAAACTACAGACCTGTAAGTTTGACCTCAGTGGTAGGGAAAATGATGGAATCACTTCTGAAAGAAAGAATTGTTGAGTACCCAGAGGCCAACGGGGCACAGGACCCAAAGCAGCATGGATTTACAGCAGGAAGGTCATGTCAGATGAATCTAATAGATTTCTTTGACTGGGTGACCAAAGTAATAGACCAGGGAGGGGCTGTGGATATGGCCTACCTAGACTTTAGCAAGGCATTTGACACAGTCCAGCACAAAAGATTAATAATCAAGTTAGCCAGCTTGGAGTGGGTCCCAGGGTGGTAGCCTGGGTTGAAAACTGGCTGCACAACAGGACACAGAAGGTAATAGTGAGTGGAACACATTCCGAAGAAGGGGGGGTCACTAGTGGAGTACCTCAGGGCTCAGTACTGGGTCCAGTCCTCTTTAACATCTTTATAGGTGACATTGCAGAGGGTCTGGAGGGAAAGGTATGCCTCTTTGCAGATGATACAAAGATCTGTAGCAGAGTTGATACACAAGGGGTAGAAAGGATGAGAAGGGACTTGGCAAGGTTGGAGGAATGGTCAGACATATGGCAACTTAGATTCAATGCAAAGAAGTGCAAAGTAATGCACCTGGGAAACAAAAACCTAGGAGAAGAGTACACAATAGCAGGGGAGGTACTAACAACAACAAAAATGGAATGGGACTTGGGGGTAGTCATATCGGATGATCTAAAGGTGGGTAAGCAATGTGAGAGTCAGTGAGGAGAGCCAGGGGATACTGGGATGCATAGGAAGGGGCATCACAAGTAGAAAAAGGAAGTGGTTATCCCTCTGTACAGACAGTTGGTGAGACCACATCTGGAGTACTGTGTGCAGTTTGGAGACCTCATCTATGCAAGGACATAGACAGGATGGAAGCAGTCCAGAGGAGGGCAACTAAAATGGTGCAGGGTCTACATCAGAAATCATATGAAGAGAGACTGAGAGAGCTTAATATGTATACCTTGATGAAAGGAGGGACGGGGACATGATAGAAATGTTCAAGTACCTCAAGGGAATCAACAACGTCCAGGAGGGTAGCATCTTTCAGAAAAAGAGATATCTAAGAACAAGGGGACACAATTTAAAGATAGAGGGGGGACAGCTCAGGGGTAATGTGAGGAAATCTTTTTTCACGGAGAGAGTGGTGGATGCGTGGAACTGCCTTCCTGGGGAGGTTGTTGGGGCTAAAACAATGGGGGAATTCAAACATGCATGGGACAGACACAAGGCAATTGTAGTGGGGGGTGGCAGGAAGTAGGCTGTTGGTTAACTAGAATCTGCAGCTTATCCAGTAGGTAGGGAAATGGGCAGACTGGGTGGGCCAAGTGGTCCTTATCTGCCATAAAAGTCTATGTTTCTATGTTTCTAAGCAGAGAAAGAGTTTGGACCGCACCCTGTGATCATCAACTGGAGACTTGCACTTCTGGATGCTTTCCTACAGTGCCACAAGGCCAGGGGAAGATCTAGGATTTCTTTTGGAAGGGGTCCAGACAAACTTAGGGGGCCTGGAAAATAGAAAACTTTAGAAACATTTTTATATATATATATATATATATATATATATAGATATATATATATATCACAGGGATGAACACATTGATTTTAACATGCTTTGCCCCAACAATAATGGCATTTTTTAAATGTTGTCCTTTAATCAGCCCAGGGGAATCAATACCCCGGCATGAATCTCTGTCACCTCTATTTCTATTTAGAGGGATTTATGTACCCCAGAAATGCCTAGTTTAACATTTCAAATTATGTATTTTAACATGCTCTAAAGCACTGTTTTTAGGATGAAAGAACATGTTGAGTGGGATAAGTGTGGGACCACATGAATGGCATTGACTGGCATGGTCCATTGGGAAGAGAGGGGGACCCCTACTCCTGCCAATAATGGCAGCTCTGGGTCTATGGATGATCATTTCAGAATATGGTCTGCAATGGTAAGGGAAAGTACAGAGTTGGAAGATTGGGAGGTGAGAGGAAGCAACTATGCTGAGGCTGGGAAAAAAAACACTAGCTGCAGGGCAGACCCTGTATACCTCTTAGCATTTTGTCACTGACATGTTGGATGCAGGCACTGAAAATGTACAGAAATGAGGGGCACTGGTCTTAATAATGTAGGACAAATCATTAGACACGTGAGGACAAGTACAGAACACTGGAAGCAAGCGACTTTCCAGCACACTACCCGTGATCACAGCCTGGACACCAGCTGAAAACCCTGACAATGTAGTGATGATGATGACTCACATTGAGTCTTTTATGGGACCCCTCTTGTACTGCCAGATAATTGCAGCTCTTAAAGAGCTGTTAAAGCAGCAGTGCAACAAAAAAATGTTTTTTTCCAAAACATTAATTTCAGCTAAAAATAATAAAAAATATTACTCTACTTGTTAGATCTACTTCTCTAGGTAGCTCCTATGCTGTACACCACTAGTTTGTTTAATTTTCTTGATCCTATCCCTTGCCATGTCTACAGTGCTATTTCTATACTAAATGTGGCAGCCACTTTTTTCTTTAGAAAAAACTAAATGAAAACATTTATAAAATACCCGCATTTTGGTGGAACTAGAATATTTTAACACCAAATAAATTGGAAGATGTCTTGAATGTTTTATAGTGAAATAAGTTAAGGTTATTTTTTTTTGCCCAGTTATGTTGCTGCACTGCTTTAATCACACCAGGCCATCTGGAACACTGAGAGAGATTAGCATGAGTATGGCCTACTAATATAGGGACTTTTTAACTCCATTGACTGCCACGCAAATCCTGCACTAATCAAGATGGACAGGTAGAGGTTTAGCTTCTCTAGTCCTGGCCAATTTGCGCTAGGCTCTAGACTAGTAAAACAATGTTAAAATCAACCCCTGCATAGAATAAAAATAATGCTTGCATCTCCATGTGCTGCACATTACCACATGGATTGAAAGAGCATATTAATAGTAGTAGATAGAAGCAGGTTATTCCTGGACTCCCATCAGGGGCATTCCTCAGACAACTAGTTTGTGAATTCACTTGTAATGGGGCAATATTGGACTTGGTACTCCCTAATAGGGACAGTGTTGCAGATGTCAAGATGGAAAACCACCTAAGGACCAATGATCACTGTGCAGTGTGGTTCAGTATAAGAATGGCTGCAGAAATGAACCACACAAGGTCAAGGGTCCTGGACTTCAGGAGGGCAAATTTTATAAAAATGGGTGAATGCCTCAGGGATGATCTGGTGAATGGGATGACCTGGGAGGGTTGAAGGAACAATGGGTGAAGATAAAAGGGGGTTTAGTGAAGGCAACAAATGTCTGCATCGAGCAATTGAGCAAAAGCAAGGGGAAAAAGAGACTACTATGGTTCTTTAGAGGTGGCTGAAAAGGTAATGGCTAAAAGGGTATCATTGGAAGATATAAAGAGACATGAGGGGAGGACAGGCAGTTGTATCAGGAGAAACAGAGAGGAGCAGAGGAGGCAGTAAGGAGTGCAATGGTGTTAGACCCCGGAGCAGTGGTCAGCAGTTGAAATAGTCAGTTGCAGTTCAATACAGTTGCAATCAGTTGCAATTGTACTGGATTGCAGTCATTAAATAGTGGAGTTGAAATCCACTGCAGTTGACAATTCCATGACCCATTCAGGTTTGTTTTTGTGGTGCACTGCAGTGTGTTTTCTCTTTTTTTCTTTCCTGGGGGGAGAAGGGGGGCCGCAAATATCTAACGGTCCTCAACCACCGGCACCGAGTCTTAGAGACAATAAAATGCATCCTGCCTCCTGGACACGAAGCATCCACCCATTAGGAGAGCTAGAAGGAGGAGCCAGGAGCTTGAGGGTGTCTGTGACTGGCTGCACAAGGTGGCAGAGAGAGCGTGCCTAGGTAGGAGCAGAGACTGTCAGGAGAGGAGGCATCTGTGTTGTTGTGTGGGCAACAGAGTGAGCAGTGTTTTTCTGCAAGGACAAAGTTTGGTGGTTAGGCCTTTAATTTAAAAATAAGTTAACCGTGTCCACTGTCCTGATGTGTCTAGTGCCCAGAGACAGACTAGTGTGTGGTTGTGCAGGTCCCAGTCAGCTCTCCAGCAAAGCAAAGCCGCAATCATGTGAAGGCAGCAAGTCAGTGGTTTGGTCGTGGTCAGGATCAGCTCGTGACCCTGTTGGCAGGGCCGGTCTGGCGACTCTCACTCAGTCTTGGTCAGGTCTTCAGAGTCGGCGAGGAGGAGGAGAAGGAGTGGTAGATGCACTAGTTGCAATGCGTGGAGTACCAGAGTGGGGACGTGGCTCTGAGTTGGGGACGACTGTGTGGGTTGGGAGGAGGAGGAGCACACAGCTCCAAAATACACTGGCACCACCACTGAGTAGAGCAGCAGTGGCAGCCTGAGCCATGGAGCCACCCGCTGATGCCAACTGAATCATCATCCAACACCTGACCGAACTGGCAACAGGCTATTACAGCAAGGAAGGTACTGTATGGAATGTACGTAAGGCCTGCCAGGACTGGGCAGTGGGCAGTAGGAAGGAGGAGGAGGATGGTGTCTCACAGACTACTCAATCTGTTTGTGTGTCTGCTGCATGCTGGGCTGGCGTGTCTGGCTGGTTGAGGGCTTGGGGGTTGAGGGGCTTGGGGGGCCGAACTTGAAAAGCCAAGACAATCGATCATCATCGATCTACTGCTGGTGGCCCAGCTGTGCTCTCTCTGACTGTGGTGGCATTGTGAGTAAGTCAGACTCCCCAGAAAGTCATGGAGCAGGCCAGGTGTAGGTGGTTGGTTGGTAAGTTCCCAGACCCATAGGAGGCCAGAGCGAGGAGCATGGTCAGTCGGGTCCAATGGACGAAATGTTTTTTGTTTGCTACTGTAGGAATCGGATAGACTAAATATTGAAGTCCTCTTGGCAAGATGAATAAACTTTTAAAAAACACATTAGTGTACATGCTGAAAGTGAAAACAAGTTTAGAAACTGTGTCAGACAATTTTTTTAAGGGGGCATGGTTGAGCCCGAGCAACGAGCAGCAACTTTTCAGAGCTCTGTGCAAACAGCTACATAATTTGCTTTAATCCTCTCTTTTTGAGCTCTGAATCAGCTTTTCGACAGCACCAGAGGAAAGATCAACTCCAACTTTGCTAATATGGGTAATCCTAAGTGAGATAAAGTGGCTGAAATGTAAAGGAGATCCAAGGGGCCGAACAGACCAGACAAAACCACATTGGCGGATGAGGCCTCTAGCTCAGGAGAAACCATGACTACCATAGGAAATAAACTGCAGACTCTGATTGCCTCAATCTCTACTCTAAATCAGAAAATAGATGATTTTAATGGATGGATAACAGTTCTAGAGTCATCGGTAGATGGATTGAAAGGAGAGCTACAACGAGTCAGTAAGCAAGCAGATGCATCCTCCAGAGCAACGGCCTTAATGACAAAGGAACTACAGCATTTTCGTTCTCGTTTGGAAACCCTGGAGAATCAAACCCGCTTGGTGAATGTTCGAATAGTGGGGTTTCCTGAGGGTTTGGAGGGCGATCATCCCATTTTAACTATCTGTGAATGGCTGTCAGAGAAACTTTTACCTGAAGGAACATAGGAGAGCTGGGACATCCAGAAACTATACCGTATGACCCCTAGAGGATGGGCCTCAAGCTCTGAAGAGTCCCGTACTCTGATGTTGATTACCTCAAGTGCTGGAGCCAGGGACAAGATCCTCTGGTACACCCATAGAGCTGCCCCAATAATGCAAGATGAGAACTCAGTACATATTTTTCCTGACATTAGTTACACCATGAGGCAGAGGCATGAAAAGTCTGATGCTGTGAGGCGGGCACTACGGGAACTGAATATACTGCATACGATTATCTTTACAGCGCGGCTTCAGATCACTCACCAGAACAAAATTTTTCTTTTTTCAAATCCTATTGAAGTCAGCAGATGGACGGATCATCAGATGGCAGAATTGAGAGTCAGATCGGAGGAATCGGCTGATGAGGATGCTTTAGATGCCTCAGTACCCTGAGGGCTACTATCCTGGGAGATGTTTCAAAGATCATGGGTTGTTTAAAGGGTGATAGCTGGAGACCTTAAGTTGTATCCTATTTAAAAGTTAAATTAATCAATGGTTGCTCCTCTAGACTTTTTAAAAGAGGTCTCCCAACCTGTTTCTGTTTTGGTCCCATAGAGGATCCTAGTTATATAGCAAATCAAGTCAAATGGGATGTCTTTTCTCCTCTGTTGCTATTTTAATGTTTATTTCCTCTTTTGCTGTATTTTAGGGCTGAGAAAGCTATGATAGCAGATTTTTGTATCTAATGTGAAAAGTTTAACTGCATAGATAACATAGTGTTTTATTATTTTCATCAAGCGCTTATACATGGCATCAATGATCCCTTAGAGGGACTCTGATAATATTGGATTAGTTTGCTGGACAATCCTGTTACATCAAGGTGAGCCATGTAGCTCATGGACTCATAAATGGCAAATTATGGACTCAGTTTTAGGTTTGTCTTGTATTGTAGTTACCCTCCAATGTTGTACCACAATACAGCGAATGCATAATTCACTCTTTAATTAAGGGAATGTTTTTTATATGGTATTGAAACAGATGCTCTGTTGGCTGTATGTAATTCTTATTACAAGACTTGTCTATGATAAAAGCTTAAAAATAAAGTTTAAAAAAAAGAATATATATATTTTTTTTAATAAGTATGAGTTTTTTTTTAGCTTTAAATTTAAACTATGGATACATCTCAGTTCTGGTATACCATATAGGAGGTATTTCTAGGCGTCCTCCCTTAAACTGTTTTTAGACTCACAGATTCTACGACTACTAGTAAACTAACATATATTGATGGTTAGCTCTGTTTGCAAAAGGTACCTTCTAGCTTCTGTGGGGTGTTTAAGAGGCCCTACCTATACTGTATTTCAGACTCACAGTTCTTTTTCTAAGTAACTAGTATTACTGCTGCTTATTTTTCTATGCCATATACTGTTTTACTGCCTGCTTATCTTATTACTTCCAGGGACTTACTATATTTTGTTGTTGGTTTGACTGATTATTGTGCTTTAGTGGGTCCTTACTGTGTGTAGATTTGTTTCACTGCACTTTGTATTTGCATTTTAAAGAGCAGCCAGCTTCTTAGTTGCTGCTGACTAGTTGCTGCTCCCTCCAACATATGCAATACCTCACCTGCCCCAGAGTTGAGGGGCATAAATAATTCCTTTTGATTCTGACAATTTATGAAGTTATAATGCTGATTAAATTCCAAATGCTAAAAACAGAGCTGCTTCCTGACCTTAACCCACCAACATGCCCCCATGTATGCACATGCAGCCCCATTTTGTTATGTTAGAAGGCAAAGGCTGTATGTGCGTGCACCACATTGATTTCAAGGGGGGACTTTTCCATACATTTTATTAACTTTTATAGTTGAAATTTTAATTAAAAAAAGATACAAAGTTTAAAAAGTATGACAAACTATTACATAATAAAATTCAACAATGGTGAAAGTTTGAACAATTGGTTGGATTTTCTTCAGTTAGTTGAAGTCAGAAATTTTAAACTAGTTGAAAAAATCAGTCATAATGTGTGGTAAGTCAGTCGTAATTGGTTTTTCAACTGACTCCGGGGTTTATGGTGCAAACTCAAGAGAGAATAGCCCAAGTGGTAAAAAAAGGGGGCAAGGCATTTTTAGATGTATAAGTGAAAAGAGGAAGACTGGGGAGAGATTGTAGAACCAAAAAGGGAATGGGGGGACTGTGCAGGGGGGACCAGAAAAAGGCAGACATCCTGAACAAATACTTGTGTTCAGTGTTCACAATGGAAGGAGAAGGGGAAGGGCTACAAAAAAGTAACATGAGCTCTAGAGGGAGGGAGGGAGGAAAAAGGACACTAGTATCAGAAAAAAGGCTTATAATATCACTTTTTATAATGACGCACTTGGATTCACCTCGGGCCTTACCCAAAAATTGTTTCATAAATTACCAAAAATAATTCATATTCACACGTGATATTATCCTATGCTCTCCAAATTCAAAAATGACGGTGAAAAACACTGTTGCCACACTTTGGATTATATAAGAGATAACTATATTTTATTCACATATGTAGAAGTCCTAAGTATTCATAACTAGCATAAATATCAAACATAATAAAAGTAATGTAAACATGAACTGTAATGTAAACAAAACAGATTTTAGAAAATCAAGTAAATCATATAAAACAAATAAAACAAATTTCAGCAATAAGCAATGTAAATAAACAAGCAATATTCAGCATAATAAATGACTGTTTATACTATTTCTTCAGCATACTTACAAATAGCATGACCTTTTATTTTTACTATAAGAACTTGCAACTCATTACACTAGTGTCTCAGATTATCTTGGTATGATACTTGCTTAAACTTTATAGTATGTGCTGTAATAGGTATTTTCTTTAGATTGAAATTCAAGCTTAACCATAAACCCAAGGTTTGGAGCTAAAATGCACCAAGTTATCACCCCAGATAGCCAAATAAGTACTAATAGAAACATAAAGGAATACTTATGTTTTAGTTATCTGTAGATATGGTCTTCTACTTTTTAGCTTTCAAAGTCTTGGTGAGAACTGTGGGTTTTGGACAACAAATGTCCTTGGTGGTGAGTTTGGCTTTAGTCTGCTGTCTTTTTCCCTTGAACCTGGAACTGTAGAGTCTTTTGACATCAATGAAGCAATGCACATGAATCCTTCTTGCTTGATGTCACAGATCAAAAGTCACTTCAGGATTTAGTGGGAAAAATCAGACAAGATTTTAGCAGTTCAGTGCAGTCTGTAGAAAGATCTCTCCCTGTGGACAGCAATGTTGTTTTGGGTAACTGGACTCTGTGACTCTTTTCTGTTTCAGTTCATTTCTGCTTTTGAACCTGCAACTCTGGACTCACTGCTATTTAACAGCACTGCAGGCTTGCTGGCTGGTAAATTCCAAAGTCAGTCTCTGGTGCAGGCTTTTAACAGAAATTCCAAAACATTACTTTTAGTCCAAATTCTCAGTATGCAAAACATAGGCCTTGCTTGATCCAATACTGGAAGAAAGTCCTTTCTGTAACAGTCAGTTGCAGCAGCTGGTTTAGCACACCCTTGTGGTGGCAATGTCAAAACCCAAATAATGTTTCAAGCAGGTGTGGCTTCAGGTTTTTGGTACAAATCAAAGCTCATCAAAATTTTTAAGACAGCCAACGCAGGTCTTCACACACCAAAGAATTAAGCAGTTCTGGGCCGGCTTTGCCAGCATCCCATTTATGTCCCCCTTACTGGGCGACATCACCATCAAGTTATGATTGGTCTGAGCACTCTTTGAGGGTGTTACTGTTAGCCCTTCCTAAGCCATTTTTTTCTCAATATGACCTCATCCTGAAAAACTATTTTTGATATGAAACAATATTTCTTTCTTGCATCTACGTGCACTTTTGTACATATATAAGACTTACATTTTTAAATGCAACCAAAGGAGAGGATTCATTTAAGACCAAACATGATGGTGTCATTTCTAATATAAAATCTATAATTTATAAAAGTATTATAAAACTTTTTCCTTTATAGATATATAAAAGTATTTACAGATTTAAGAAGTACATTTTTTCCTGTTTAAAATGATGTAACTTTGGCATTCCTGCTATCATTAGAACTGTGTAAATTTAATAAAACTTCTTTAAGACAGGGATCTTCTTTGTTCAAAATAAATGAACTGTGACCTCATGTAGCTATCCAGAGGCTTATAATCCATCTGACTAGTTGTTTCTATTTAATAAACACTTTACCCTCATTCCAATGAAAACGTGGCCAGGTCAGCTTACTACAGACACCAAACTTGTCAATATATTTTAAACAGTTTTGAGGCTACAGATTTTTGTAAATAGCTCATAATACACTTTGTTGGTGGGTTTAAAACTTATTCACTGGGCAGGTACATGCATTTTCAATAACCTGTATGATTTTGAAATGTATAAGAGTTTTTGTATATTTTCTATAAATAAAAGTCTTAATTTCTTAAAGCCAGTCTAATTCTATGTTAACCTCTGAGATGTGCTCTGGCTGGTACTGAAAAATAAGTTTGTAAATTATGTCAAGTTTCAAGCTCTTTTGCTACTAATTGGAAGAGGCCATTCAATTTAAACAGACTATCCTAAGAACATTTTTTTTCTGAAGTTGACCATATATGATGTATTCCCTTTTCATGGCATCATTATTGTATTTTAGTATTCAAGCCTTAAGCTGCATTGCCCTTGTTTTAAAGATTCATTTAGACATTAATTTGATCAGAAACATTTATAGGACTTAATAATTAAGTCAATACAAGGATATAGAATAACAAGTAAGAATATAATATTATAATAAAATATTTAACTCAAATTAGTTCTGTTCCTATACTAGTCCTTTTTCAGAGGAGAGGGTCCCAAAGGGACTAATTAATTTGAAAGTGGACAAAGCAATGGGACCAGATGGGATACATCCTAGGTTATTGAGGGAGCTCAGCAGGGTACTGGCTATACCACTGACAGTCCTATTTAACAGCTCACTGGAAACAGGAGTGGTTCCAGAGGCCTAGAGGAGGGACAATGTAGTCCCACTGGTCCAACTTCACAAAAGAGATAGCAAAGAGGAGGCTGACAATGATAGGCCAGTCAGCCTGACATCAGTGGTGGGAAAGTTAATGGAATCACTTCTGAAGAACATGATTCTTTAATATCTTGAATCCAGTGGATCACAAGGCCCAAGACAGCATGGATTCATGGTGGGGGGAGGTCATGTCAAGCAAATCTGATAGATTTCTTTGATTGGGTGAACAATGAATTAGATCAGGGTGCAGTGGTGGATTTGGTCTACCTAGATTTCAGTAAGGCTTTTAGCATTGTTCCACACAAGAGACTAGCAAGTAAGGTGGGTAGCTTAACAGTGGATCCAAAGGTGAAAAACTGGGAAAGAAATTGGTTAGGGGGTAGGCAGCAAAGCATGGTGGTGATTGGAGTTCATCTGGAGGAGGGGAGGGTGGCCAGCAGGGTGACTCAGGGATGAGTGCTGAGACCAGTCCTCTTTAATGTTTTTATAAGAGACACTGCAGAGAAGCTGGAGGAGAAGGTCTGCCTCTTTGTGGATGACACCAAAATATGCAATAGGGTGGACACTCTGGGGTGGGGGGGTAGAACAGATGAGCAGAGACCTAAAAAACCCCTATGGTGTGGTCAAGGGTATGGCAGTTGGGTTTCAATGTGAAAAACTGCAAAATAATGCACTTGGGGTACAGAAACCCAGGGGAAGAGTACAAAATGGGAAGAGTGTTATTGATGACCACCAAGCAGAAGAGAGACCTGGGAGTAATCATCTCTGATGACCTAAAGGTGGCCAGGTAGTCCAACAAGGCAATTCGGAGGGCCATAGGAATGTTGGGCTGTATCAGCCACAGAAGGAGGGAGGTGGTGTACTCTCTGTATAGATTGCTGGTAAGATCTCACCTGGAATACTGTGTACAGTTCTGGGGGCCACATCTCCAGAAGGACATAGACAGAGTGGAAGCAGACTGGTGGAGGACAACTAAAATGATGCAGGATCTGCATCACAATCCCTACTAGTAGAAACTAAAGGAATGCAATATGTACACGTTGCAAGAGAGTATGGAGATGTGATAGACTTTTAAATACGTCACACGGCTAAAGACAATAGGAGGAAAGTACTCTTTAGAAAAAAGGTGCTCAAGAATAAGGGGACATGCTATGAAACTGGGGGGGCAAATTCAGAAGAGATATGAAGAAGTACTTCTTCACAGAAAGAGTGGTGGATTATTAGAACAGCCTACCAGTCAAGGTGGTGGGGGGAAAAACAGTGGTGGAGTTCAAAAAAGCATAGGATAGGCATAAGGAAATCTTTGTGAAATGGAATGGAGGGGAGGGAGAAAGATCCAGAGATCAAGTGGGGTCTGCAGTGATACTGCAGGTAGTGAAAAATAGGCAGACTGGGTGTGCCAAACAGTCCTTATCTGCAGAACATTTTATGTTTCTATGTAGTAGCAGTAGTAGTAGTATTAGAAGTAGTAGCATGTTATAGATTAGACAATAATTTTGTTATATACAGCCTTCCATAGAATAAGTACTGTTAATGGGAACATAATGCATATCATAAAGTCCAGACTCATATCTGGAGGATCTTATTAGCATAATTGCAAGTTTGCACTTCCACATTACAGTGAGCTGTGATAATTTGTGCTTCTCAGTTTCAATACACATTAGTGAAATGCTGCCATCATTAAATTCCAAGTGAGGATTGGTACACAAGCAATCAAGATGGCAGCAGTGGCTCTATAGGAATACATCTAAGCAGCTGTTTTCTTCAGATAGTGAATGGTGAATACTGCCTTCTAACACTATTCAGGCAACTAAACATCAGTAAGCTAAAATGGCAACCCCAAAAGATAGTAGAAAAATAATTCATCTACATAGCTGAAGAGACTATTTTCTTGTTTTGTTATTGCTTTACTATCAGAATCTTGTGTATGTATTCTTATGGAATTGTTGTTGCCATCTTGGTTCTTTGCTTGCCAAACTAATGTTTCTATCCCAAGATGTGGGTGCTGTGACTAAGCTGCATAATGCTTCCAGTTTTGTTAGTTGGTTGGTAGTACTTATGGCTCGCCTCTTCAGTTACTACTTAAGTAGGCTGTAATTTGGTAGACTGTCAATTACTAAACAATTGTTAACTGCATTCAGAGAAATAAAAGAGGGCAGAGCACTCACTATCCACAGCCATGAAAGAATTGCACACAGCACCTCTTGATTAAGTCTTTTTTGTCTTGTTTGTTATATTTATTCACTTTTGCACTTTGTGGTAATTTGCACTTTCTGAGACACCAACACTACAGTGGATCATGTGGTTGTGAGGTCAAGGATACATTTGTTGATGTACCCCTTGTATCTCACATCTGATGATGCTCTCTTAGAAATAGGTGTGAAAGATTATATCAAATCAGGCTGAGGTTCATGCATACTTTGGACTGGATATACAGTACACAGTTTTTGCACTATTGAAATAAAGGAGGCACCCTTACATCAAACAGATCTGTGTGGTGGCAGACAGTTGGTGAGCACTATTAAAACAACAAATGTGGCCTACCAGACTGATCAGCAACAACACCTGTTTTTATTGCATATATTAAAGGGTCACACTATCATTTTGCTTCAACTGTCAGATGGCAAAACCCCAGACATTGCGTACATCAAGTATCCATTGGCTGCAGAGATCGCAGCATGACTTTGTAGTTGGAGGCCATGTCAGACCAATCAAATCATATTTCTTGACTTGGTCACAATGGCAGATGAAAGAGGACAGGTAGTAGATTTACTCTACTTCCACTTTAGCAAAGCCATTGACTCTGTGCCACACAGGAAACCATTGAAGAAGCTGGAAGACCTGGGAGTAGGGAGAGAAATCATCAGATGAGTAGCTAATTGGCTGGAGGAAGAAAGCAAAAAGAGTGGTGGGGCCAGCCCAATGGTGCAGCAGTTGGATTTCTGCTTGCAACGCCAGTGACCCAGGTTTGAGAGCAAACTCAGGTCACTGGAGGGCCAGCCAGTGGAGAAGGCTTGAACATCCCATGACTACTCACCTTCTCTGGGGGAGGGAACCATGGTCTGCAGTTTGCCTGACCCCAGGTGGAGGCTTGGGGTACAGCAAGTCCTGCAGTTGCAGGAGGGGCCAGTGGGAGCTGTGTGGTGGATGTCAGCATGCAGCACCTTGACATCAGGGTGCACACCCCACAAGGGGAGAAAACAGGAGGAAAATACATCACTGTAGCACAGGTAGATGAAACACCAGTACCAACACTCATCACAGCTGCCTGCCTGACCACCAGAGGACCCAACAAAATACAGAGGATATTGAGGTGTCCAGGCCCCACCCCATACCTGCCTGGGGGGGTACAGCCACGGCTCAATGGGGAACTCCCGGGGATTCAGGTAAGGCAAGCCGTGGGGTGGTTCACAGGTGTCTCCCAAAGAAGCATAGCTCTGGGGGTGGGGGGGGGAGAGGACAAACAGAAGGAGAAAAAAAAAAAGAATGGTAGTAAATGGGCCCAGGTCAGAGAACAGAGAGGTCACAAGTGGGGTGCTGCAGAGGTCAATCCTGGGACCAGTCCCATTCAATATATTCATCAGTCATGTAGGGCAGGGTATACAGGGGAAGATGTGTCTCTGCACAGATGACACAAAATTAGGGTCAACAGTGAAGAGGGAGTAAAGGAGTTAAAGAAGGAGTAAGGGAGTTGAAGAGGGATTTGGAGAGGTGCACCAAAATATGGAAGTTGAGATTCAATTACAACAATTGCAAAGTGATTCACATAGGGTAGAGGAACCTACATACAGAGTACTAGATGAGGGGATGGGGTAGGTTGTTGCAACATCTGAGGAGAAGGACCTGAGATTCCTCATTAGTGACTTCCTCAAACAATTTAGCAAGTGTAATGAAGTATTGGGAGGGGATTTGACAGTAGGAGACAGGAGGTGATATTACCACTGTACAAGTCACTAGTGAGGCCTCCTCTGGAGTACTGTACCCTGTTCTGGAGTTCACACCTGAGAAAGGACAGGGATGTGCTAAAGTCTGTGCAGGGAAGAGTCATAAGATAATCCAGAGACAACAGGGAAAACCTTATGAGGAATGGCTTATTGTCCCTTAACATGTACTCATTGGAGTGCAGAAAGGAGAAGGGTGACACGACAGAGATGTACAAGTTCCTGAGGAAAATTAATAGAGTGAACTGTGAAAACCTGCTCAAAAAGAACTGTAGTACAGTCGTAAGATGGCAGGAATGGACAGAAATCCTAAATTCCTCTGAAACTGCAAATTGCGTCAATTACTGTTTCACAAATGTGAGCTCTTTTGTTAAATCTGGTAATGATATACCTTTGTTTAATAATTATGGAACTGTCTGTGACATTAGAACTATGGGTCAGTCTACAGTGAAGCCCTCCAGGATGAAGTGCAGCGCTGTAGAATTCTGCAGTAGAGTTACTGCAGTAAATAATAGAATTTCAATGGGAGTTAATCCCTTTTGTCATACAGTAAACCCATGACACTGCACTTCTTCCTGGAGGGCTTATCTGTAAGTTTGATTTTAGACAAATTTCAGGAAAAGACACAAAAAGGTATGTGATGAGGGTGTTAAATAAGACAAGAATGGGTGCAGATTCTATTGATGTGAGGTTATCTTTTTTATTTAATTAATTAATTAATTAATTAACAGTTGGTAACTGGGACAGGCTGAGGCTCATTTCCAAGTGAGACCCGAGGAGGAGGGAAGAGGAGATACAATTTCATTGAATACAAGGTGTTGACAGTTTACAATTAGACAAAGTGAAAATACAATAGTACAAGTCATGAAACAGGTTACAAGATACAATTCCATTGAATACATGGTGATGACAGTTTACAATGAGACAAAGTGAAAATACAATAGTACAAGTCATAAAACAGGTTACGACAGAAGTCTGGGTACAAGGCAGATACATATAAAGAGATGTAGGTATATATACATTGCAACAACTGTGCAAGTGAGTGAGATACAAAAATGAAGAAAGAAAAATGTTTAGCCTGGGAAGAGGCACGTGCATAGTACTGGTAATGCATTTACTGTGAGGTAACAGTGCAACGGGCAGGTAGCCACCAACTTAAGTAGCTTGCAAAAAGTGCAGTGCAGGCAGGCAGATGCTACCGACAATAGGGGCTTGCACAAGATGCAAAACATCAGGTTTTAGGGACTTGGGAGTTGTAGGGTTTAGACTTCATGTGGGCATGAGCAGGATGGAGGCAACAAGTAGTAAAGGGTCCTTTTGAAGAGGTTTAACAATGGTAGCATTCAGAGAGAGGAGGGGAAGGAGTTCTGCAGATTCAGGAAGTGGAAGGAGAAGGAAGCCTTTCCAGAGTTGGAGTGAGGTCATAGAAGGGCGAAGGAGCAGGGGTCCCAAGTGCAGAGGCAATAGGAAGTGGGGAAGGGGATAGGAGAGAGGTGAGGAAGTGAGTGAGTGTGCCAAACCAATACTTGGCTGAGATGATGGAGATGTGGTAGTTTTGGCATGAGGATAGGGAGGAGAGTGATAGGGAAGAGTAGAGGGTGCAGTGATGAGTTCTGGGAGGGGCATTTAAGGTGAAGTGACAAAATACATTGAAAAGGATGTCCAATCTGGAAAGGGTAGATGCAGAGGCAGACCTGTAAACAACATCTGCATAATCAAAAAGTGTAAGGATTGTTCTGGTGAGGAGGATATGGTGAGCGGGAAGGGAGAGGGCATCTTTATTTCTGTAAAGTGCACCAAGTTTGGGGTGGCACTTGGAGTGAATGTGGTTGATGTGTGTGGTGAACTCTAAGCAGCTGTGAAGCCAGACACCTAGGTACTTGTGTGCCGGGACTATGTCTAAGGTAGTGCCATCAAGACTGGAGAAAGAGGCGGGGTGTGGAGTTTGGCAAGTTTTTGGAGTGTGCTGAAGTTCATGGATGCAGTTTTTGCAGTGTTTACTTTTAGCTAGTTGTCCTGGAACCAGTTCAGGATGTGACTGAAGTCTGATTGAAGTAAGGAGGATACCTTAGAGATTGATGGGTCAGAAGTGTAGAGGATGGTATTTTTCTGCATATAGGTGAATATGGGCGTGATGGCACATGGTTCCACCAAGTTACATCGACAACAATGTTGTCAACATCCCATACAACAACGGGAACAATGCCGAAAGTCATCATTGTTCCTGTCAGGAACAAAGTGTTTTTTATGGGGGGCTTCTCCTCCCACATTGCCCACATGGGGGGCTATGCACCCCACACCCCCATCTCTAAATAACTAACTCTGAGTGGGAGTTGGTTTGGGGTGGAAGCGACACAGGAGGCACAGTGCTGGTGTACAGTGGGACCATCACAGCGACCTGGCAATATTTGTTGCTGTTATGGTCTTCACTGTAAAATTGTCATTGTGCTGACAGGATACCATGGCACATGAGGGGGAGATCACTGAGGAAAATAGAAAAGAGGATGGGACCCAAGATAGAGCCTTGTTGAATAACCACTAGGACTGGAAGGGTTTTTGATTAACTCATTTTTTGATTCACAAAGCTCTTTAAGTTTTCTTATCAGTTTAATCAATTCCCAGACAGCTGAAAAATGGCTTGTGTTACCCCAGATTATGAAAAAAAGGATTCTACAGATTTAGCAAACTATAGGCTAGGGGTGAGTGAATAACCATTCTGATAAATATATCCAACTGGATATCATGATTTTTGACACAAACCGATCTGGTCAGATATTTTCCCATGAACAGCATGGAACAAGTCACCATTTTCCCACTGTTTCACTCTGTCACTGAAGTTACTAATACTCAGCTAAACAGATGCTTAACCAGTACATTTGATATGTTTGACACATAATCCTAAGCACATTTGTCTAATTAAATTAACTAATCAACATTAGCACTTATGAAGCACTTAATAACATCTCATACAAGTAACAGTCAGATCATCCATATCAGCTTTAAATGTGAAGTGCGAAAACAACACTTCAATGCTGCTAGCCCGATTTGTGAGTTGCGAGATTGCTAGTAATTTAATATGTCCCAAAAAAGTTTAGTCTGGATGTATTTTAAGGTGGATGGTGACACCAGTTTGAAGGGAAAATGTTGTCTCTGCTGCACTCCAACTTTTATAAGCAGGGGTCCTCTGTCTGAAGTTTCGGAACTTCAGGATTACTAAATCACTTAAGAAACAAGCATCAGACTGAGTACGAGGACATGCAAAGTGAAAAGCTCGGACTGTTCCCCAGCTCCTTCAAAGTGGGCATTTCATGCTTAAATATTGGGTTGGAGTTGTAATAGCTAGGTGAGAGCTGTAATCAAAGTGAGTGAGATGTTCTTGTACAATTCTAAATTACTGGATTCTGAATCTGTATATCATTCTTGTTTTGCGAATGTGTATATGGCTTGTACTGAAATTGAAAATTTTAATAAAGATTAAAAGAAAAAAAAAGAAAAAGCTCAGACTGAGTTAGCAAGGCAAGCTGAATTTCTGCAGGAACCACCAGCCAAAAAAATTAAGATAGAGCCAGATCATAGAATCATGTCTTGCTCGTACTAACACATTCACTAGCAACCACCCCAGAGCAATTGAAATCACTAATGCTGTTGCAGAAATGATTGCTGCAGATGAGTAGCAGTTTTCTGAAGTTGAGAATAGTGGATTTAAATGGCTATTAGCAGTCTTGGAGCCAAGATATATGTTGCCATCAAGGGACCACTTTGCAAAGGCTACAATCCTTGCACTGTACAACAAGCTAAGGGCCAGGATGCAGGATGAGTTGGCAAAGGTTCAACATTTTTCCTGGTGTGTTGTTGGCTTAACATTTTATCATTTCTACTGTGTCACTCTATCATTCCTTCACTGTATCTGACCTGATAAATATCCAGATCTGGTTGGATACTTTGATGCAGATATCCCTATCCAATATCCAATTAAATTATGGTATCCGCCTACCCCTACTATAGGCCAATATTCTTCCTCTCTTTCCAATGTCCATGGCCCTTAAGAGAATAGTAAGTGATCAGTTGGTAACCTACTTGGACAAATATAGCATATAATGTATGTAACAACATGGATTACTTAGATCACATAGTATTGTATCTGCACTTGTCGAGCTCACAGAATCTCTCCATGTGGTCTTGGGATAGTGAAGATGTGGTAGGGACTACCTTTATTGATTTAACAAAGGCCTTTGACCTTGCTTGTCATTAATTACTACTGGAAACAATTCAATCTGCCTACACTTGCACTCACTGGGATCCTTGATAATCCAGGAATCAGCTAGGACTCTATGGGAGCAGCTGGCCTCTGCTTTTGTATAATTATGCAACCAGCTATATAAACAAGAACAAACTAAGGAAAATAATCTAAATTGGGCCTTCAGAAACAACTTAATTTACTATATAAAGAGGCGACAGAAGTCTTGAATTTAAAAATAAATAAACAAAAGTCTCAAATAATGGTTATAGGACAGAAAAGGTTTAAGGCTATTGGCTTTTGGGTAATGAGAAACTCCCGAATACAGATACATATATTTATTTAGGTCTGACATATGCCTCAAATTTATCTTGGAAGGCTCATTTTAATAATGTTTCAGCACAGATTGTTAGAACCACAAATGAGTTGAATAAATTTAACCATATGTATGGGGGTAACTCGCTTAGACCACTCCTAACAGCCGTTAGGTGTAAACTTTTCCCTCAGACCCTGTATGGAGCTGAAGTCTTGGAATATATAAATCAGAAGAGCTTGCTAACTCCAATTCATAATGTTCTAAGAACTTCATTAGGAGTAACAAGGTCATGCCCAGTAGCTTATATAAGAAGTGAACTGGGCTTAGAAAACATCAAAGTGTTGGTGGATTCAAAGAAAATTAATTATTGGATAAAACTCACTAGAATGAAAAATGATAGGCTCCCCAGGATGTGCCTTCTGGAAAAAATAAATTGGCATAAGAATAAAATCAATGTCATAAGTTGGTATGATAAATTACTAGATCTATTAAAAAGGTAAAATCTTTCCATATTAATAAAATATTGGGACAGGAATATCAGCCTTAGTTGGAAATATACCAGATATGTTAAAAGAAAATTAGTGCATGTTTAGATTAGAAATGACTTTGATCTTATAAATTGTTCAAGGTATTCACCCTGGTTCGTTCTTGCACAAGGAGGTTATGGTTTCAAATATTGTCTTGATTATTTAACAGAATCAGAATTAAAGAAATCCTGTACGAAATACAAATGTGAGTGTTTTTCTAATAATGTTAATGAAACAAGATATAAAAGTCTACCTCCAATTGCTCAGAAATGTTTTTGTACACAAAGGGAAAAGGAAGACTTATTCCATGTGATTTGGGAATGTGATTGGTACCACAAACTGAGAGCCTTTTGGCTTGGACCTATAGTTAGTGGATGGGATACTATCAATAAGAAATATTTGACAATTGTTTTAATGAATTCGGAAGATGACTATACTATTACACGTCTGGCAATTTTTTTTTCAGCAGATTAGTAAAATTAAGAAACAAAAAATGAAAGGTATTGCCCTTACTGTAATATGATAATATTGAACGTATAAGAATTAGCTGAGCATAGTCTATACTTGCGCTTTATATTTATTGTATTCTAATGATTTTAACTGATGTATTTATTCATGCATTTTGTTTGTATTTTGTTAAATTGTGTATGACTTTTTAGTCCAACAATAAACTACTGCTACTACTATTATTGGAAACACATTTAAATTTGGGTTTATCCCTGGAATCAGTTAATTGGTTTAAAGACTATCAAACTGATCACAGCAGATGAAGATAGATATATCACATTCAGATTTAAGGCCTGTACCTGTCAGGGTGCACAGGGCTCACTATTGGTCCTTTACTGTTTAGTTTACTTACCACTCATGTTCCCAATTCATGCCAATTTTTAAACATCCTCCTATATACAGAAGATGCTGTCAGTTTTTGTAAGACATAGAAACATAGACTTTGATGGCAGATAAGGATCACTTGGCCCACCCAGTCTGCCCATTTCCCTACCTATTGAATAAGCTACAGATTCTAGTTAACCAACAGCTTACTTCCTGTAACTCCCTACCACAATTGCCTTATGTCTGTCCCATGCATGTTTGAATTCCCCCACTGTTTTAGATCCAACAACCTCCCCAGGAAGATGGTTCCATGCATCCACCACTCTCTCCGTGAAAAAAATTTCCTCACATTACCCCTGAGCTGTCCCCCTTCTATCTTTAAAGTGTGCCCCCTTGTTCTTACACATCTCTTTTTCTGAAAGATGCTACCCTCCTGGACTTTGTTGAGTCCCTTGAGGTACTTGAAAGTTTCTATCATGTTCCCCCATCCCTCTTTTCATCAAGGGCATACATATTAAGCTCTCTCAGTCTCTCTTCATATGGTTTCTGATGCAGACCCTGCACCATTTTAGTTGCCCACCTCTGGACTGCTTCCATCCTGTTTATGTCCTTGCATGGATGGGGTCTCCAAAACTGCACACAGTATTCCAGATGGGGTCTCACCAACTGTCTGTACAGAGGGATAACCACTTCCCTTTTCCTACTTGTGATGCCCCTTCCTATGCATCCCAGTATCCCCCTGGCTCTCCTTACTGACTTCTCACATTGCTTACCCACCTTTAGGTCATCTGATATGACTACCGCCAAGTCCCTTTACATTTTTGTTGTTGTTAGTACCTCCCCTGCTATTGTGTACTCTTCTCCTGGGTTTTTGTTTCCAAGGTGCATTACTTTGCAGTTCTTTGCATTGAATCTAAGTTGCCATATGTCTGACCATTCTTCCAACCTTGCCAAGTCCCTTCTCATCCTTTCTACCCTTGTGTATCAACTCTGTTACAGATCTTTGTGTCATCTGAAAGAGGCATACCTTTCCTCAGACCCTCTGAAATGTCACCTATAAAGATGTTAAAGAGAACTGGACCCAGTACTGAGCCCTGGGGTACTCCACTAGTAACCCCTTTCTTGGAATGTGTTCCATTCACTATTACCTTCTGTGTCCTGTTGTGTAGCCAGTTTGCTACCCAGGCTACCACCCTGGAACCCACTCCCAGGCTGGCTAACTTGATTATTAATCTTTTGTGCAGGACTGTGTCAAATGCCTTGCTAACATCTAGGTAGGCCATATCCACAGCCCCTCCCTGGTCTATTACTTTGGTCACCCAGTCAAAGAAATCAATTAGGTTTGTCTGACATAACCTTCCTGCTGTAAAGACATTCTAATCTTGATGCTTTAGCACTTAATGGGGCAGATGGGGTGACCCGTAGGCCCTTGTCTGCCAACAATTTCTATGTTTAACTAAAGTACTTAGTTGCAGTTCAATTTTAGGCACACGGAAGAATGGCTTATTACAAATACACTTTTTCTGAATAGTAAAAAAAATGGAGGCAATGCTTTTTAGTCATAAAACTCAATCAAGGAGTATGCATGTCTTGGACATATATAGTAATCAAGGATAACATTGGAACATGTGGATGCTTTCAAGTATTCAGGTATGTTGTTAAATAATACTTTGTCTTTTGTTCCACATTTTAATAATTTGACAAAGGCCACTAATATTTGGTTAGGAGGTTTGTACTGAAACAAAAATAAATCTACAATGGAGGCAAGGCTTTTGATGGTGTCTACCTCACTTTTATTTCTTATTGGCTATGAGATGGTTATTAATTCTGCTGCCAGTTATAATGCTCTTAATAGGTTAAGGCAGTGCTTAATAAAGCATTTAGATTTGTCTCAGGTTTGAAAATTAACTCACATAGCTGTGATTTGTATTAACTTACAAATTGGTTGCCACTACAACTGAGGACAACGTACTATATCTGCCTGTTGAGTAAAAAGGCAGTGTTGAGCCTTACTTCCCCCAAAAATATTCAAAATAACAAATTTTAAATCAATATAACTCCTAGGCAGCTCCAAACCTCCCTGAAATGCCAACCAAGAGGCACTACAGACCATCCTCACAACAGAAGCTCTGCGCCCAGCTGAAGGCCGAGATCTACTCCGCTCCCTCTGACACTAAAGCAGCTGCACGCCTCCTTGAAGCATTGACACAGCAGCACCACAGATCATCCCCACAGCAGAACTCTGGCCCAGCTGAAGGCCGAGACCCACTCTGTTCCCTCTGGCACTAAGGCAGCTCCACGTCACTTCTAAGCACTGACTAAGCGGTGCCACAGACCATCCCCACAACAGAAGCTCTGCACCCGGCTGAAGGCCAACATCCACTCCGCTCCCTCTGGCACTAAGGTATGATTCATCACCTAGTTCTACGAGTTTTGTGCTCATTGGTTCATGGCCCTGTGCTACCCTAACAGGATTGGCCAGAAGCGCCGCTGCCTCTTCCCTATTGGACAGAGGCTTCATCGAACTTGTATGCTGCAGCTGAGCTGGCTTCCTGGATCTCCCTACTGGGTAAAAGCCGCCCTGGTTCCCAGCAGCTCCACGCCTGCTTGAAGCTCTGACCAAGCGGACCACAGACCATCCCCACAACAGAAGCTCTGCACCCGGCTGCAGGCCAAGACCCGCTACGCTTCCTCTGGCAATAAGGTATGGCTCACCACCTAGTTCTATAATTTTTGTGCTCATTGGCCCATGGCCCCAAGCTACCCTAACAGAATTGGCAAGAAGCATTGATGCCTCTTCCCTATTGGACAGAGGCTTCATCGGACTTGTACGCAGTGACTGAACTGGCTCCATGGATCTCCCTACTGAGTAAATGCAGCCCTGGTTCCCGATAGGTAGCACCCTGTCCTTTCAATGCCACGCACTTGATTTTTTGGCCTGCCCCCCCAGCCCACCCCAGACCCCCATTAAATGCTCATAAGCCACTCCCAACTATGGTGTGGTTGGCTGGACACTTCAAACAATCCTTAGTTCTACTATTTATGGCCCCTCTCTGGTCAGACTAACAGCTCCCAGGAAGTCCCACTACATACCATAACCATGCTACGCTTAAAAGATACATGAGTGGTACTAATTTGCTTGCCACTTCTGCTGCATTATAGGCCATCACCAGCCCTTACTACTTCAAGGTCTCTAATGACCTCTAATCAATGCCCTATCCTCAACCAACTTCATATCCCTTCCTGTCTAGAGTTTTCACAGCGTCCGTGTCTCCAATTACTAGCCCTGTGATATAAAACAGCCCTTACTCCAACTTGAATCAGACGGTGATGAAAATTACCTTTCTTGTTTACCCCCCCGATGTATTGCCACCTCTGTACAATGCTGCTATCTGGCGATATTGAACTAAACCCTGGTCGTAATTCAGGCCACTCCACTAACACCCCATGTGGAAGCGTACCAAACTCCCTGAGACAGCTGCCCACTTGGACCAACACCCCAGACCTCAAAATAGCTCACATGAATATCCAAAGCATCAGAGGTAAGATGCCCAAGCTTGAAGCATGGACCCAGCTTCATAAACCTGACATCCTATGCATATCTGAAACCTGGCTAAAACCGGATGTCAAATCTCATGAGGTTATCCTTCCTGGATTCTCCATCTTTAGGAAGGACTGGGCTCATGGAAAATGTGGGGGTGTCATGATTTATGCCAGGACTGAATTGACTGCTGATGAAATGGATGGCTTGGATATCCACCCTCTGGCTGAGCATATCTTCATCACCATCACTCTTGGTGGGTCCAAGAAACTGGTGTTAGTCTGCATTTATCTGCCTCCCAGACACTTGTCCTCTTATGAGGAGGTTATCAACAGCCTGGACAACATCCCCAGACATGACACAGTGGCATGTGGTGACTTTAACCTTACCTGGCGTGGCTCACAAAATGTGCAATACCACTCTGCTCTGGTGGACATTAATTTCATGCAGATCATAGAGCAACCCACTAGGTTGAACATGAAGTCTGGGAGACACACGCTCCTCGACTGGATCATAACCTGCACACCAGCTAAGATCAAAGCTGCTGGTACCTTCCCAGACTCCCTGAGTGATCACTTACCCACCTATTGTCTCTGGAACAGCTCTGCACCCCATCCACCCCAAAAAATAATCAAAACCAGGGATTTGACCAAGTTCAATGAGGAAGAATTCAACAGCTGCCTAGCCTCCATCGACTGGTCACCAATTAACACCCTCATGATATAAATCAGGGCCTTGACTATCTTATCTCAATGTTCACAGCTGCCCTTGACTCTCTTGCCCCATATAAAAACAGAAGATCCAAAGGCTTCCCTGCCCCTTGGCTAACTAATGATCTGAGGGGGTCTCATGCACACACGTGATAAAGCCTGGAAGACCTTTAAGAGATCTGGGGTACAAATTGATTGGATTATTTATCATCGGCTCTGCAATTTATGAAAAAATAAAATAAAGGTGGCCAAAAGAGACTATCTTATATCTTTACAAGAAACAAACCTTACCACCCCTAAAATTTTCTAGCGCCAGATGAATACCCTACTAAAAGGTGGAAAATGCATTGTTCCCCGAACCATGACCACTAATGGAGCCACTCTCACAAAACCTCTGGACATTGCCACTGGAATAAATAGCTTCTTTACAGACTTTACTCCCTACAAACACAGTCTTCCCCCTCTTGCTCATACTACAATAACAATCAACATCAACACGAGACCAACCGTCCCTCCTTTCATATAAAAACTACCACCAACTTCGAGGTCCTAAAGTTGCTCAAGAGACTCTAATGTGATAGCTCTTCAGGCTTTGACACCATGCCCCCTAAATTCCTCCACATTGGGGCATCAGTGCTTGCCCTGACCATCTTGATGCTAATCAATTGATCTTTCATCACCCATTTTATCCCTGACAAATGGAAAACAGCAGTAGTGGTACCTGTCCACAAATCTGGCCTGGTTGATGTATTCCAAAACTACAGACCAATTTCTATCCTCTGCCCTAATGCAAAAATTCAAGAACGAATCCTCTACGACCAGTTGTACACATTCCTTGAACAAACAAACATCTTTACAGACTTTCAGCATGGTTTCCGTAAACACCATGGAACCGACTCTGCCTTCCTTCGCATCACCTCTGACTTGTTCAATAACATGGATCTGGGCCAAGCCACCAGCACAGTCTTTGTAGACCTAACTAAGGCCTTTGACCTTGTTAATCACCCCATGCTAATAGTTAAACTTCACCACATCAGACTGGATAATGATTCCCTTGCGTGGTTTTCGAATTACCTAGCAAAAGGTTCTCAATGTGTCAAATGAGCAAACACACTTTCCCCTCTAGCACCAATCACTGACAGGGTATTGCAAGGGTCCATACTTGGTCCCCTACTATTTTCCATATTCATCAATGACCGGCTTCTTAACTGTGGTGGTGCATCAGTACAACTCTACACGGATGATGCAATGCTCTACAGATCTTTCAAGGATATCTGCACCCTGACCGCGAATCTTGAGCTAGACTTCCATGCCCTAGAATCTTGGTTCTTAAATAACTAACTGGTTCCCAATGAGAGAAAAAAAACTATGTTCTTTCTTCACACCTCTTTCAAAACCCCATATGACACACACCCTTCCTCTTAAAAACCTCCTTGGGTACTCCACTGGAAAATGTCTCATCATTCAAATACCTGGGACTCATGGTTGATGAGAACCTAGTGCTCAAAGCACACAAAAACAACACCATCAAAACCACTAATCAAAAACTTGGGCTGCTCTACCACTCAACAGTCACCCTACCTCTCAAAGTATACCAGAGTGACCACTGCCTCTGCCACCCTACTCCCTTGACTATTCTATGCAGCACCAGTCAGCCACTCGGTTAAGGCTCTGTTACTGAACAAACTAAAAAAGACATGCAAAAGGATAGCTCACTTTGCCACCTCGGCCCCTGCTCATACTCACCACTGCCTTGTACTCAACAAACTAAGTTGGCCAACCTTTGACAACACATTTGTCTTCCCCGTGCACTGTACCACCTTTAAGTCAATTCATCAGCCCCCTCCCTCCCAGTCTGATGGGCCTACTATCCCTAAAACCTAGCCCTCATGTACTAAGATCTTCTAGTCTACCATTACTGGAACTCCTGAAGGCCAGGCTAAAGATAGGCCAAAGATCCTATGCTGTCACTGCCCCCAGAATTTGGAATAATTTGCCCCACCCTCTGCTTTCCTGCAAAACCATTAACCAATTCAA
Source organism: Neoceratodus forsteri (assembly GCA_016271365.2). Taxonomy (NCBI): domain Eukaryota; kingdom Metazoa; phylum Chordata; order Ceratodontiformes; family Ceratodontidae; genus Neoceratodus; species Neoceratodus forsteri. The sequence goes on from CM057451.1 coordinate 153,037,714, forward strand.
ACAACTCTACAAGGATGAGTTCTTCAAACACCTCCAATGCAGAGGTAATTGTAATTAATAAGTAAGGCCACATGTGACTAATGTTACACGTCTCTCTCAATCTCCACAACAGTCACAAACAGCCTTCCTTCTCTCCTATCTCAAAGACAGGCTGTTCTCCCCACTTGTCACTCCTTCTCTACCTAGAATAACATCTGACTGTAACCTGAACCCCATGTCTCTAACCAAATGCAGTTGAATCTGACTATTCTTAGTTATCTTGCTGTTTAAATTGTTGACATCTGGTATGTGAATGGCATAATTGTCCCTTCACATGGTATAAAATGTTAATCTACCTCCTGCCTCCCCTGGTTACCTGCAAACTGCCTGTAATCCTGAATCCTTTGGTTATTGCCTACTCGGGTACTGTTGTTATTTACCTATGGCTTAACTGTATATTGTGACTCACTGTACTATTCTATGTTTATTATTGTATTATGTTTTGTTCTTGGAATGTTTTGTTTCTCCGGTCATCACTGAAAAAGGGACTTTGTCTGAGTTGACCTACCCGGTCATCAAAATTCAAATAAATAAATAAATAAATATGGCTCATAAAGGTCCTGTAAAAACCTTTCATAAAACTGCACAAGGGCCAAGATCCTTCTGTTCCAGGTCAGTTGAATTTATAAATGATTAACCATTAGATCTTCTTCACTAAACTTCACTTTCTGATTTTAAAAATAAGCATAAATCATTGCTGCATGATTTTACTCACTGTAATTGTAAATAGGCCATCTAGTTATGTACCAAGGTGTTTTACACTGCTCTGAATTTGTTATATATTTTATTGTTATATGATGGGAAACCTTTGAAAATGGGCAAATACAGTATGTTTAAAGGTGAATTCCTAAATAAAATAAATTGGAATTAAACTGAAATGGAATCTAGACCATCATAACTTTAGGCAGGACACTAGGAAGTTCTACTTCGCTGAGATGGCTGTGGAGCTGTGGAACAGGTACTGGCAGAAGTGGTTGGGGAAGAGCCTATAAATGAGTTAAAACATGATTGGAACAGGTTTGAAAGGTTGATTATTCCAGAAGGAGGAGCTAGGGTGCTGTTGGTGGTGGTGGTGGTGGGGGTGTTAGCGGGACAGAGGAAGGATTTGGGGTAGAAAAACCCTTCAAGACATTAGGTCTGCAGATAACATTTATGTTTCTAGCTTCTATGAAAAAGTGACATGAATCTTGTAGAAAAGAACAATGACTTTCAGCACAAAGTTATATAACTTATAAAAGCCAAAATTAGGCTAGATATTAGCTATTCCATTGAACCATACCACATGCCATATTACCCATAAAAATTGCAGCACTTTAACATTTTAGCATGACAAAATATGCTGATGTCTTCACCAGAGCAATAGGAACATGCAAAAATGAGGACTTAAATACTGCTCACTGGCAGTATAGCTTAGAGGTTAGAGGAACAAGGTGTGAACGAGCTTGATACATCCAGCAGACCAGACCTGAGTTTGATTCTCACAACCCCCACTTGCATACTGTGCGACTCTGGGAAAGTCGCTTAACTGCCCAGTGCTCCCAGGTCGCCCCTGAAAACAGGCACTTGTGCCTAGTGGGCCTTACCCGGTTACCAAAGACTAAAATAAAAAAAAATAGTGCACAATTCTTTAACGTGTCAGATTAAAATGGACGAAGAGAAATAAATATATAAGTGCCACACCTTCACCCAGTTTTGAAATCCCCAATAAAGTAATTAGAAAAATATATGAAAAAATATAAAACTGCTAAAATGAGACTAAATATGTTAGTCATTTTCAAATATGAATGCAAAAACTGTACTTCATTTAATCTAGTAAGGGTTAGCATATTCAAAATTAAGATCCAATAAGCTTCTTTTCTAAACATTTCCACATGAGATCTCCATTGCTCACTCCAGTATCCCTTTTTTCCATTCCCAGAAATTAGAGGCAAGCTGTGGACATAAACCAGCAATACAAAAATGTCTGGCTATAGTGCATTATTCATTATGTGAACAGATTGCGAGAGGGGAGTATACTAGAGACATTCAGATACCTGAGGGGCATAAACAAGGAAAGCTATGAGGAACTGTTCAGGACCAGAAAAAACATGAATACTAGAGAAAATGGCTGAAAATGGGGGGGGGGATTCAGGAGGGATGGCAGGAAGTATTATTTTACAGAAAGGGTGGTAGAATAGTAGAATAAACTTCCAGAGACACTGATTAATAGATAAACCATAAAGAACTTCAAGAAGGGGTGTGATAGGCATTGGGGGTGGGTGAGTGAGGCCAGGGAGGGAGTACTGGATGGGAATGAACCTCTAAGGACCTATACCTCCACACCAGGCAGGCTTGAAGGACCCCAAAGCCTTTTTCTGGCACACTTCTATGTTTTAATGTTTCTTCTATGTAATTACTCTTTCTGAGTGGGCAACAGGAATGCTTAGTGCCATTCCCATCAGAATCAATAAGGATAGGCCGGCCTGGTGGCGCAGGGGCAGGGTGCCTACTTGCGATGCTGGTGACCCGGGTTTGGGAATGGACCTGGGACATCAGAGGGCTGGCTGGGGGGAAGGTTTGAGTGTCCAACGACTGCTTTCCTTCCCCAGGGGGGAAGGGGCACAGTGTTCGGTGCAACGCAGACATCTAGTGGAGGCTGGGTGTACCATGTGCACCAGCACCAAAAGCAAGTTCAGGTGTGGGGTGGACACTGGATATCATTGCACATCCCCACCCCTGTATACCCCAAAAAAACAACACCACCAGTCACCCTAGATGAAGCCCGCCCTCTGCTTCAATCAGCCTCCAGGACAGCCCCTTCGACCTATCCCATCATTTGCGGCACCTCAAGGAGTCGGTGCTGCAACCCCACCCTGGGGGGTAAGCCAGAGGGCATTGAAGGGGCACGTCTAATGTGGAGGTAGAAGCAAGGGTCTGTGACTGAGCTGAGGTGCTGGGTGGCTGGTGGCAGCAAAAAGTACCATAAATAAAAAATTAAAAAAGAATCAATAAGGATGCTGGAATACTTTCTGTTGCTCTGTCATCTTTCTCAGGTCGGTAACATTCTGTTGTTGGAAAGGCTTATAGGACATTCTATCCCTCTGTTGGATGCCAGTAAGATGCCAATTGTCATCTGTTTTAAGAATGGGCACACTGTTATTTTTATGCTGACCTGAGGACTCCGGAAGATGGAGACTGGGGAATTGCATTTATTTTACAGAGTTCTAGCTGATCACAGCCTTTTGCAGCATCTGCTGCCTAGAAGGTTAAAGTACAAGTAGCATCTTCCTAGTGGTATAAAATTTGGAAGAACCTGGAAGAATTTGTTTGAATTGAATTGCTGGACATCATTAAGTCACACTGAAAACTTCAGCCCTCAGCCAAAAAGTATTGCTTCCATTAATGGCTGCATAGATCTGCTCCCATCATAAACCATTACACACAGAAAGGTAGTTAAAAAATTATAATACCCTTCAGAAAGCCCTAGGTACATAAAGATCAATAATGCATAGATGAAGAAAATTTACCCATTCCTCATACAGGACTTCAGAGACTACAAGCAAGATTCCAAATCACTATTAAGGCTGTAAAATGCTCACAAAGACCACTATTTGCCTATGCAAATTCAGTGACATTGTCCAGTGCTTAAAAGGGCCCAAATGCTGCATGTGCACCTGTTAAATAGTTTCCAAGCACCTAAGAAAAGGGGTAGGGGTCATTGCTTGTGACATGGACAGAGGTCAGGGACTCCCACTACAGACAGTGCTACAGTATGTAGCACTGTGATATGCATTGGGTTCCTGTTGTAACACAGAGCCATGTCTTCAGCCACTCACCAGGATGTTAGCCAGGATGTGACTGATTTATGATGCAACAAAGTTTTTATTCTCTGGAAAATTTCCAGTAAAGTCACAAAATCTGCCTCTGTGGATCATTTCATGAAGTTTGACTGTTTGAAAGGAAATTTACTACTACTAGGGGAAGTTACAAATGAAGAATTAGCCGATCGTCAGCCCTATCTTCCCCTTAAAGATGTCCCCCCCTCTGCCAATCACCGGCTGATGTTAGGATTAAATAAAATGCACTTTCCTGGCGTCTAGTGGTCTCCTCCTTGCCAATTGTCAACCCAACATTTGACACTTTAGCTGGTATCTAGTGGTCCCTCTCCTCCTCACCCGCACCCATGCCTGATCTTAATGATTCCTACCGTGTATGGTTCCCTGGTGTCCAGTGGTTCCTCCTCCCATTCGATCACCTGCCTGACATAACGGTGTCCAGTGGCCCCCAATCCCCTGTAGCAGATAATTCCCTGGTGTCTAGCAGATCCCTCTCCCTATCCCCAATCCTCCATAAGAAATAAAAAACAGGTAGTCCATTCCCTGGTGTCTTGCAGACTCCCCACCACAGCAGGTAGTGCCCCACAACCCTGTTCCCTCCTGCCCTGACCCGACGCAGGTGACTGGCACAGCCCTCCACTCCCCACCATGGCTAGTCACTTGACTGAGCTCTCAATGAATGAGTGAGTACTTATACGAGTAAGTGCTCATTCATTGACAGCTGAGTCTGTGACTGGCCATCGTGGGGAGTGGAGGGCTGTGCTGGTCACTGTCCCTGAGCCAGAAACCAGCACAGCTGTCTCCACTCTCTACCACATCCTGCTGCCATGTCAATGAATGAGCACATGCTTGTACAAGTACACACTCATTCATTGACAGCTCAGTCAGGTGGTCGGCTGTGGTGGACAATGGAAGACCATGCCAGTCACCCACTCAGGGTCAGGGGAGTGGGGTGGTGGGGCAAACAGATACCAGGGAATAGTACTGTCATTGCCAGTGGTGGTCTTTGTCCCATCCATCTCCCTTCATCAAATGGTGCTTACCCCACATTTTTTGAAATAAAATACTAGTGATCAGGTGTCGGATTTCAACATTGCCTCTGTCCTTGTGCCTCTGTACAACCCCTCAATCACCCTCAAAAATGTGGACCCTCTGTAAGTGATTCTCACAGCTCTCCCTTCACCGTGGCTTGCTGCTATCTACTGAACCTCCAAAAAGGAGGAACAATTAAGTCTAAATATGTGCAAACTACACATGCATGTGAATGTTTTTTCAACCTTAATTTTATTTAATTTATAACTTCTACATTTTTTGCCTTTTTTTCAAAATTTCACTAACATTCAACTTACCATCCTTCCTTGTGCCCACGTAAGTGGTAGCTGTTGAATCTTATGCAAAAAGTGTTTTCAGGGTTGCACCCAAAAATAACTTTTTGATAGGATTTAAAAGCTGGCACTTATGTGGCCATGAGGGATGGTGGTACTTTAAACAATTAGTGAGATTTTGAAAAATTAATTAAAATGGAAAAGTTTTAAGCAAATTAAAATGTAGGTAAAAAATGTCCCTGCACATTGATAGTTTGCATATTTTGAGATTTAGGTTTTCTTCCAACCTCTTTAACCCATTGCATTACCATTTTTAATATTTTTGCTCCACCTTTTCACTTATTTGCAAGCTACCACCCTCCTTGATGACCACATAAGTGATGACTTTTAAATCCCACCTCAGATGTGCTTTGTCGGTTGTGCCTGTAAACACATTTGTGTTGCACGTGAAAACACATTTCAGGTGGTATTTGAAAGTTGCCACTTAAGTGATTGAGAGGGGTTGCGGTAGGTGACTCTCCAATTATACAAGAGTCTTAAATAATAGAATAATGGACTGGATAAAAGAAAATAATTCAATAGAAGCAGCTCAAGCTGGATTCATAGAAAACACTCCACAATAGACCAATGTTTCGTATTGAGACATTTAGTATACAAATACACAGTAATTAAAAAACAGCAGTTATATCGCACATATACAGATTTAAAAATGGTGTTCTATAGTATTAACAGAAATTTACTTTGGATGAGCTTAGAAGAACTGGGAATGGATACAGCAATGCTAAACTTATTAAGGACCCTTTATAAGGATAACTTAATTAAATTTAGGTATAATATTCTGGGTGAATATACTGGAGTGGTAATAGGGGAGTAAGGCAAGGTTGCTGTTACCAATGTTACTCAATTTATTCATAAACAGAATCTTGGTCAAACTATATAATCCAGAATACCATGTGCCTAAAATTGGGGAACAAAATTATTTGGCTTTTGCAGATGATATTGTATTAATTTCAACAAGTAATTTGGAAGCAAAATTTTTTTTTTGAAAGATTCCAACAAGAATGTAAAAAGGCACAATTGGCAATCAATTCAGAGAAGACCAAAATGATGGTATTTGGAAATAAGAAAGGAAAAAAATATACAATTTGGTAATTGCATATTAGAACAAGTTAGAGATTTCAAATGTATCAATATGAAATAAAATGTTTTATGGAATAAGCACGTAAAGGAAATTGAAATAAAATTTAAAAATGTTTGCAGGCTATATCAAGCTTCTATTATAAATTTAGAGTTAGCTCAGTAAAAGGACTAATAAAAGTAATAAATGCCAAAATAAGGTTACAGATATTATATGGAGTTGAAATCTGGGGTCAAAAAATAAACAGTAAAATAGAGAAGACTATAAATATATTTTACAGGAAAGTGATGGGCCTGCCACCGGGGGCTCCAGCAGCATTAATACGAGTCAAATTGGGTCATGTCCCGATAGAATGCCTGGTACAGGAAAGAATAATTGTATACTTTTTAAAAGTATATAGGATACCAGAATATCGATTACCATGACAGTGTCTGGACAAGACCACAGCCTATCATGATAAAAAAAAAAATCATATTTCCTGTAACCCCCCTGTTACCCGGGGTTACTAGAATCCCAGTAAGACCTAGTGGTAAGCAGGGAAGGTAGCTTGTGAAACTCCAGTTAAATGGATTTCACACTGTCTCACTCTGTTCTCAGTCTCAGCTGAGACTGAGGGATGACATCACCATAGAACTATCGCAGCTGCATGAGCCACATTGGAATCTGCAGATGGGAGTTAGGTTAGAATGTTGAGAGTTTTTGAAAGCAGAGTTGTGTGAGCAGTGAAGAAGAGAGGAGCACAGCAGTCTGTGCACAGGCTCTTGGAGCCTAAGCTCTGATATAGAGCTACTACTAGGGAAAGGTGTGTGTTTCCACCTAAAGAGGAACACAGTAAGCTGTTCTTGAAGTGGTGGAGACTGCTGATACTGGTCTCTGTGCCCCATCCCTCAGGGGATGGGGGTGGAAGGTTTGCCTGCTATTCCAGGGGCAACCCCCTGGCTACTGCTAGAGAATAAGCTGCCTTATTTTTTCCAAGTGTGTTGGGCACAAGAAGCTGTCAAGATTCACCTGTGGGGCACCTGCAACCAAAGGGTGAGTTCTGCTCTTGTCAAAGGGCCTATGTTTCACCTGAACTGTGTTAAAGTGGGGACTGGACTGCTGAATTAGTGGGAGTCCTAGAGGAATAGGCTTAGCCAAAGTAAAAGTATGTTCAAGTCCAGCACAAGGGGAAAGTCAAGACATGTAGAGGAGATGTGCTATACGGCTACCCTTTAATCTACATTGCCAAGCTTTCAAAAAGAGTGGTTTAATGTCCAAAGAAAGGGCCGCATATGGATTGTGGGAGCTGGAGGTGGGAGAACCCCCCATCTTTAGTAACTAGGTCCACCTCTACGGATTTGCTCTGTGGATTTCTACTTTGCCTCATTCACTTGGCCAGTGATGAGGGAAGTACCCAGACATGGGATTGGAAGGAAATTTCCCTTAAGGAGTCGAAGGCTCTAAGGTGGTTTGGGGAGCCACCAACCGAAATTTGGTTCACTTCCATATGGACCGGGATCGAGTGGCCGGTGGGGGAGCTGGGCCAGGGAAAAACCCAAATAGAGCACAAGTCGGGCTATGTACCCAAAGCTGTGTGCAAGTCCGGGCTGTGTGCCTTGTGGGTTCAGAGCATGAGGGCCGAAATGTTGAAGAAGTGTTCTGTTACTCTTATCTGCATTACCAGGAATGTAGCCCCGTGGGGGTCTGTCTATGCTTCGTTTGTTCAGTTTGGATGTGAATAAAAGCCACACTTTAGAATCCCATTCCTAGTATTGGACATTACAGTTAGTGCTTCCTGTGTTTGGATTTACTTGGGTCCCCCTGTGCAGAGTAGCCAAACCTAGGCCCCTTGTGCCGAGTAACCTAGTCCTCCCCGGACCCAGTCCCCAACAGGTACTGCTGTCAGCTTCAATGGCATACCACCTGTCATTTGCAAAAAGGCAGGGGTGAGGGGCCTTACATTCCTATAATAGAAGTATTAGAAAAGTGGATTAAACCATGTGGGCTTATATCAAATATCATACATACCTGTAGAACCCCCCTGGAAAAGATGTATACAGTAGGGATACTAAAACCAGGATAAGGGACATATTTAATTTTTATGATTTATTTATTTATTTATTTATTTATTTATTTATTTTATTTATTTATTTTTTGTTTACCAGGTAAGTGCACTAGACAAATCGTGCCTATTTTCAGGCATGACCCGGGAGAGGGGGATACAGATAAATGCAAACTGACCTTGAAACAGATTAAGCTGTTGGTGGTATTTTTTTTTTTAGTGAATTAAACAGTGAGTTAAGCAGAAGGACATGGAAAGATGCTCAGAGTATAAAATTAGTAAATGGCTATAGTAGCTCTAAATAAGCAGGTTTTTTGCCTATAAAAGTATTTAGTTAAAATTAAAAATCCTTTTGAAGGAATCTATTTGTAAGGAACAGATTTCAATATCATAAAGTGAGAGATTAAAGCACATTATTAATAAAGAACCAGATGGAAAATGCAAGTGCAATTTAGATACGGATGGTATAGTGCATTTATTAATTGTATGTCCCCTCTATCAGAGGATGAGAACAAAAATATTGGGGCAAATTCTGGGACAAATGGAAGGTAACCCCTAGGTACTGACAGCTAATCTGCTGAATGCAGAGTTAACAAAAATTCTAGAAAAAGTAGTATATTTTTTAACGATTGTTGATTTACAAAGATTACATATTAAAGAGATATCTGATTAAGTATAATTAAACTTTAGAGAAATGGTGAATAAAAACTAAGATACTAAAAGATTATAAAGAAAATTAGAATGAAAATTGAAACATGGCATATTAATTAGCAAAGTGTGATTAAACAAGGAAAATGTTAACTAAGTGCAATATGTGAAATATACTGAATTATGCATGTTATGTTTTAATATACTAAAATATGAGGATATTTATTCGTATATTGAAAGTGTCAATATTTGTGAATGTAATACATATGTGTTTTTAATTATAACAACATAACTTGTTAAACAATAAATGTTTGACTAACTGGCTCTCCAATTAGTAAAATACTCTTGAAAAATTATTTAAAATAGCAAAGATACAGTATAATAGAAGAAAATGGATGTAGAAAAAAATAAAGTCTATGTGCATGTACAATTCATAGGTTTTTTTATTTAGTTTTTCTATATCTTTTTGAAAGGAGAAAGTTTAAGAAGTAGATTAGAGAATAACAAACTGTGTATGTGAACAAATTTTGTTTTTTCCCACCTCAATCTGAAGCAAGTTATAGGTCCAGTTCTGTGCCAAATGAGACTGCTGCTTTGCATAGGCCCTGCAGGGCACTGAGCAAAGAAAGATACAGATACAAGGCCCTGCCCATTGGGTCTGCTGCATTGCACTTGGCCACAAAGAAAGCTAGAGGTGTCAGTCGTTTGTCAGTATTTTCCAGAAAGTATGGACATTTGTTGCAAAAATGTACTTTAATGCATCAGGGTTTCAGCACAAAACATAAAAAGTAGGGAAATGAAAAGTTAGGGGGAAAGTCACTGGAGCCTTGTTGAATTTATGGTGTGGGGTCCTCAGGGCTTGAATGATCAAATGATGCAGGATTGGCATTACTCAAATATTTTAACACCAGTACCTTTAATCAACATTTATAAGTAGTTGTAGACACTGGGAGGTTATGCTGCTCTCAGATTGATAAGTGTTCTGACATTCAGGAAGGCTTGAATCCATATTCACAGAGGGCAGAGAGACTCTGGAGCTATCTAAAGGCATGTATTGTTCCCTTCTCCTGGCACCACTGACCAATAGTCCTGGACAACTAACTGTACCTGCTTCCTATGAGCTACTATACCTTCACAGTCCAGTTGCCATGATAGATATGAAAGGATATGAAGTACTTAACTTCTGCTAGCTTGGCCAGACTTGGATTGATGCAGCCAATAGGAATCTGGATGCTCAGTTTGTTTTCCATGGTTAGTCCCCATTTCCCTGTGAGTTTGAATATCCCCCCAAAACAAAAGCATATGCTTTCCTGTACTACGTCTGAGTAGTCAAGGAAATGCTCAGTTGCTACAGTACATATACACTGCCTTTAAATGAGAGAAGGTGATAACCTTGACCCCGATATATTCATGCTTGCCATTGTCCAGGCCATCCATATTTACTCTTTCTGGGATATCTGATGTATCCTTTTTAACTGGGTGACACTAATGACATGTAGAACCTTCAGCGAGTCCTTGTAATTAACTTTCCACCCAGAAGCACAGCAGTTATCACTCAGTGTGTCTTGGGAACGCTCAGACACGTGTGGGAGAGCATGGTAGTAAATATCCCTTTGTTGCTCTGTCATCTCTAAATGGGATGCCAGCTAGCTGACCCACTAAGGAAATGGGGTGGGGCAAAAACTAAGAAAAGTGATATCTGCCACCAAACCTAAGCTTATTCTGGTCCTTAGTATTATGGGTAGATATATTAAAAAGTACACTGCACTTGTGCAAGTGTAGTGAAGTGACGAACTTTGCCCTCCATGAATAGTGTTGTGTGAAACTGAGACATTTTACCACACAAAATATTTCGTGAAATTCACTCATTTCACATTATATTTTGCAGGTGTGAAATGCAAAATTTCACCTGCAAATTGCAAAGGTTCATCTGAAAATTGCATAATTTTGACCACAAATGCACAAATTTTGTGAAATATTTAATGCAGTGAAATTGCCAATTTTGCTGCAATTTCGCTAGTGAATGTATGGCACATTTCCCTTCAGTGGCATAGTTTTACTTTAATTTGCCAGCAGGGCCTATTTCCATATGCCATGGACCCTGGAGGTATACTGTATATACTGTGAAAATAAAACATTTTGAAGAAGAAAAACGCTTATTATAAGAAAGTTACAATTTTCTTACAGGGTAGTTAAGCTGTGGCATTCTCTTCCCTTGGATATTTATTTATTGATGTCTAGGATTGCAAATACCTTTGAACCAATGGTTCTTTTACAAAGGTTCTGCATCATGCAAAAAATAACAGGTAAAACAATGTAAATAGTAAATCAAGCACAAATGGCATAACACAGCATACAAAGGCAATATGAGCAACATAAGAAGTTAACAGAAATAACAAGGGTAAGGGATCTAGAGAGGAGAAGCATACGTCTCAGGAGTGGGGACAATGTGAGGTGTTATGGAGGGGGAACAAAGATAACATGGGAGGAGGAAAAATGGAGAACAAAGAGTAGGGAGAAGGGAAGTAGAAGGACAGGAACAGGGCAGTCAGGGATGATCTTGTCAAGCAGAAGAGAGGAAAGATAAGGAGAGAAAAGGAATTAGATGTGTACAGGGCAAATAAAAGGGGTGGACATAGCAGGATAATGCTACCTGTGTCAGGTGAGAGACAGAAAAGAGGCAGCAAATAAGGGGCTAGAAACGGGGGTGGCCTGGTTCGGATAGTCTTAGAGAGGCTCTAGGGTAGAGGAAGAGAAGGCAAGGGGGCAGGAAGGGGGGATATTATATTTGGTACAAGCAAATATTTTTTTAAGCACAGGCTAAATAATTGGCTCTCTGGGAAAAGACAGGATAATCCAATGAAGGGTACTGGGATAGGAACCTCATGGGCATCTGCCTCTTGCTCCTATTTTTACCCCAGTATGAACCTCAGTATGAACTTCCTCAATCATCATAGTGCTACAGTTATCTCTTTCTTCCCCCACCAGCAATATCTGTAACAAAAAATAAAATTCTTCCTTATCCCCTATGGTCCCAGTAAATAAGATGAATATGCTCCCCTTATGCTTAACCTATGTATCACTCCAAATCTCACTTTCCTTAACCCATGGTCCCGGTAATAAAAATAGTACTTTCATAAGCAATTCATGTAGTTCCCCACTTCCCCATCATCTCCTCTTGAGTTTTCTGGCTTAAACCACCACCCCCCCGATGGCAATTGCTACAACCCTTCTCATGTCACCTCATCCAGCCTCCCTCTGAAGGAATGACACTGAAATCATGCTCAAATACTATGAACACATTCTAGCCCTCATTCATTTAAATGGTGGCCACTCAAGGTAGTGTGAGGAGGGCTGTACCATGTTGGGGAGGGGAGTTTTTTTTTCTTAGTTAGCACATTCACGGGAGGGAGTGGACTTTGGTGCTATGTAAGTTGGTAGAAAGAGGTAAATGTTTTATTACAGGTAGCATGGAGAGGAGAAGGAGCAGGAGGAAGGGAGTTGAGGTGCTATGACAGTTGAGAAGGATGGTATTATTCTCATCTTATTAACTGAGACCATGGGGTGAGGAGGGAGGGAGGGAGTTGGGGTGTTACATGCATTTGGGAAAAGAGGGCAGGTTTTGAGTATAGGGACCATGGTAAGGAAAGGTAGTTGTGGGTAGTTGGAGGGCTAGATGTGTTGGGGTGAAGGGGTATTTTTTGCATATAGGTACCATGAGGGGGGAGGAAGAGGGAGAACAGGTGCTACAAGAGTGGGAGGAAGGGCTTTAACTGTTTCCTTTTTTACAACCATTGCATTTTGCATAGTCCACTCCCGCCCTAGTGAAGTGGAGTTGGCAGTTCGCCAAAGGCAAACTATGGTTAGTTTTCCTCCTACCGGGTCAATATGTTGCTGACTGAAATGCGCATGGAATAATGCATGGAACATATAGTGTGCTGTACTAGCGTGACACAGTACAAAACCCTGCAAGGCACAGATGTTGCACGTGGTTTTGTACCCTGTCGCACTTGGATGGGGAGGAGGAGTGACATGGAGGTCAAGATCTCTGTTGGGGAGTTGGACCACTGAGCTGCTGCTGTAGCCCAGTGAGATGAGCTGTGGCAGTGTAGGGGCACTATGTGACTGCGGACTGGGGCATGAATCCTGGTCCCAGACTTTTTCAAGACCACATTGTGCGGTTTCTTTTTTTTCTGCCCCAGCGGTGTTTCTTCCCATCCCCATGTTGATCCACCCTCTGGACTTGATTATATTAATAGGGTGGATTCGAGGGTGCAGCAGAAAACAAAGAATCCACTAGCTTCTTTAGCCGAAATGTGTTTTGACAGTGTCTCTCAGCTGCAGCAATATATCTGCTGTATTTACAGCACGGGACATTCCTGTGCTGTTATGCTTTATGACATAATGATCCTGCGTCATTTTTCTGTGTAGCTTTCACTATTCACAAAAAAAACCTGTGAAGTTTTATTTTTTTATATTCTTTATTTTGGATTTAAATAAGTCACATTACATCATAATTCTTTGTGATACATACAGTGTCTGTCAAATCATACAGCATATTCATTAATACATGTAGGATGCATAGACTTCTTTCTGCATTGTTTCTTTCTTTACCTACAATAAAAAATAAACCTGATGAAACAGGCAACAAATGAACTTTGAGAGGCACAGCAATTACTGTTCATAATATAGCCATAACATATAGATGGCTCATGATTCCTAGGTGACTGGGAGAGGGGTTCCCATATTTCTCTAGCCGAAATCTACTCTCCACCCACTATCTGTTCTAAGACCCTTCACTATTCTCCACCTTTAAAGAGCAACTGTCATGGCATGTATGTGCTCCAGGCAGGCAACTCATATGTGTAGTTGTCTGCCCTAGAAGACTTTTTAGTAGTACTTTACCATTTTTTGACCAGTCATTTTAAAAATATGCCCCTCTTAAAACCCGGTTCACAACTTCTGTGTTTGAGCGAGGCGATCGACAAGCACTGCAGCCCCACCGCAAAAACAGAATATGACACAAGGTCAGGAATGGGCTGCGCTGTCTATGGAGCATGCATTGGAATCGGGGGAGGGCTTCGATGCATTAAGATTATCTTTGCTGGCATGGTTACATGTATGGGGCTAGTAATTAGCCCTATACATGTAACCATGCTAAACATAATCTTAATATTAGCCCCCGCCCCAATTCCAATACATGCTCCACAGACAGCACTTCAGCCCTTCCTGACCTTGCATCATAATTCTGCTGTTTTTGGGGGTGGGGCTGCAGTGCTCAGTGATCGCCCAGCTCATACATGGAAGTGGCAAGCTAGGTTTTACAAGGGGCATATTTTTAAAATGACTGGGCAAAAAAAGGTAAAGCACTGATAAAAAAAACTCCTAGGGCAGGCAACTACATGGTATAAGTTGCCTGCCCTGATCATGTCAGAAGCTCTTTAATAAATTTCATGCTTTGTTCTGTCCCCTCATCTGGTCATATAGGCACAGTGGTCACCTCACTCTTGGCCCTCTTCATCTTATATTGCATCCACCTCCTGTGGTCCCTATCATCTGGTCCACTTTGCTATGTATGCATTATTCCTAACCTGTTCTTGATATATTGACCTTTCAATTTTAGCTATTTCTTCTATATACTCCAACCTCTCATGGAGCTCAGCCTGAAGCCCTCTCCTTGTAATGGCTTCCCCCTTCAGTGATGGGTGAGGTAGACCAGTATTATATTTTGAAATAGCAGTGGGGTCTGGATCATGAACATGTCTCCCAGTGTCTTCCTTATGCCCTCCAAGTATGGCGCGAGGACCACACATGTGGCAAACATGTACATATAACTGTCTGACATGTTGCAGTCACCTCTCTGGCCCATTTGGCCTTGATACAAGGCATAATAAAATACCTGGCTTTGACCTCTCAGAGAAACTTGTGCCACCTACTGTAGGTGAGGAAGAGGTATGAAAGGATCCCCTTCCAATTTTTTTTCACAATCTTTAGGTGTAAGGTGTATATTCACCTCTTCCTGCCACTTGGTGGTGAGATGTAGATCAGATGTGGACCTATTTTGGTGCATAAACTGGTATAGCCTTATTATGGTTCCTTTCTGTTCCAATGAGGTTACCAGCTGTAATAGTGACAGTTCACCTTGACCATCCATCTCTGTGGGTTTAATAAATGCAGCTAATATGATTTATGAGTTGGAAATAATTAAATATGTCACTGTTTTGCCAACCAAACTCTGTTTTACATCCTGTGACTGTTTTATTATGATGTCTACCATCATCCTATCAGAGTGTTTAAATCCTCTTCTTGCCTACTGTACATATCAAGGGTCCATTACATTGAGCGGGATGCTTTGTCCCATGCCATCCACCTAAAACATGCTGTTGAACCTAGGGATGCTTTGAAAATCTGTTCCATGCTTTGAATGTTACCTCCAGGGCCCCATATGGGAGAGGTCCCCTCACCTTTTTGAGATCAGGGTCATATAAGAAAGCTGTCAGGGGCACCCCTTCAGAGGAATTCTCCTCTTCCGTTTGTTTTCAAGAGACTGGTAAGTTGAGTCGCCCCACAAAAAGGCTATTTTTGTTCAAGTTGCAATCCAGTATTTCCCTCAGGATGTTAGTGGCCACCACCCACTCTTTTTTTTTAGCCATTAGTAGAGCATTTCTGACGCATGACCTGGCAGTCACCCAATATATTTACTGATTTGCCTCTGTGCCCCTCAAACCATTTTTTCATTAGACTCACTGGAGATCACTAGAATAAGTAGAGGTACCTAGGCAGAACGTGTATTTTAATCAAGGCCCTGATTTTTCTGTGGCAGTTTTGGTCTAAATTCTGCAGCAAGTCCCCCTATTGCCACAGAACTTCTGCAGTATTAGTTTCCTATTTCTGTGGAAATTCTGCAGCAGCAGCAGTTGGAGGCTTCGGTAGCAGTCAGCAACACCCTCCCCCCAAGCACCCAAGTAGAGAAAACAAATGTTAGTTTTTGGGCTGGGACCTACAAACCAGAGAAGGTTGTCAATTAACTCCTGAATTCTTAGTATTAGAACATAAAAAATCCACCCCATCGATGTCAGTCCCATCATTTTCCCCACTGCAGCCTGAGAGTTCCCAGGGTCACTAAATCAGAATGAGTAATGTTTTTAGCGGCTATCACACTGCACAGTGATCCTCATCCTTCTCGTTTTACCACTAGGCCAGAATGCCAGTTTCTTGTTCCAGTAGTGGTTTGTGCAGCTGTGCTCAAAGCACTTCTGGCACAAAAAAATTGGAATTCAGGCCAGGCAGTGAAAGTAGAAGGATAAGGATTGCTACACAGTATGGGACCTGATAAAACTACAGTATTTCTACTTCAAATAAAGGGACTCAAGGAGGTTCTCATGATGGGTTAGGGAAGGTGGTGGGGCTGAGTTGGATGAGGGAGGATTTACCTGTTTTGATTTTTAAGGTAAAGCACTAGCAGACAAAATGCTTTTCAGATTTTCATTTCTAAATTCCACAGAATTCTAAAAAGCATTCTGCAGAATTTAATATGAGCTGTGGAATAGTTTCCAGGGTTTATATGATCCATGGAATAATTTTCTTTTGTCAGTCAATGTAAACTGCAGATTTTGGGGGTGTAACCATGCTCCGCCTATCACAGCTTCTGAATACTGAATCTCCCCTCTAATTCTGCCCACTCTCTGCCTTTCTCCTCCTTTTGCCTTTGAAACCCTTGCTAGTTTGCAAGGCTGGAAGTGGGCTATTTTGTTCAGCTCCTAGTTCCACCTTGGAACCTTCTCCTGCTTTTCATTCTATGTATGTGCTGCTGTTTATTACTTTCATATGTGCTACTGTTTATGTTTAGTTCTTTGTTTCTCAGGAAATGGCAGATATGTTGCACAATGATATCATTTGCATACCCACAATGCAGTGCTTACAACTCATGGAATTAATGTATTCACATACTCTGGTAACCAGCAAGTAAAACAGATGTTCTGATATGTCCCTAGACTAATTGATCAGTTTAGCTAAGGAGCTGTGTTACTTTGCTTATGATTGTTTTGAAATTTGAAGGTAAAGCATTTTAGTCCATTCAATAAAAATAAACAAGGTACAAATCATATATAACAGTTTTTGCAATAGGTGTAGACTTTGCAAGCTCCTGCTAAAGATGTTTATCAGGACGACTATATGAATAAATCACTGATGACATCAGTGCTATACAGATAAAATATTGGACCACAAATTTATCTGTATAGTACTATCATCGGCAGTTTATTTATACAGTGCTGTCGTCATCACATGGGACACCCTGCCCCCACCATGACACAGCCACTCATGCCTACTGTTCTGGAATTCCCAAACTTATACATAAAAAACAAGTACAACAGACAGCTGCCACCTATTCAATAAACTGAATATGTGATGGGGGCAGCTGTTAGGCAAAGGATTTATTTTTATTCATTCATGGTGAACTTGAGACCATCACTTGTGACTACACTTTGCTCCGCCACTCATGAGGTTACCTGAGTTCACTGTGAATTCATAAAAATAAATCCTTTATCTAACAATCCCCTATTGAATATATCCTATTTATCCTATTTTTTATACAAATGGGCATGTCTTCCTCTCCTAGGAGTCAATCTGATTATGTTCACTTGCAAAGCATATCAGTCTTAACTGTGAGAAGATTTTGGGGGGGTGAGCTCCTCCTCCACTTCTCACAGCTTCAGAATATGGAATCTCTTTCCTAATTACCGTAAGCCATGCTTCTCTTTTTTTCCCTCCTTTTTTCTTTGAAGTACTTTCCTAATCAGATGGTCATAAAATGCAAGATGAAGTGTTTTTTGTGCACCTCCTAATTCCTGCTTGAAACCTAACCCTTGCTTTTCATTCCACATATATACTAGTACTTACTACTTTCATATGTGCTACTGTTTAGTATTTTATTTCTCAGGGAATGGCAGAGATGTTGCACAATGATCATAGCCTTTTCCTGTCTGTGGATGCTGTGCCAACATCCACTAACCTTTCAATAAAACTAGCACCAGGTGCTCAATCAACCTTCTGGCACAGTATCTCCCGCTTGACCCAACCACTGCACAAATTCAGTAGCAGGTGCTCAGCCTAACCATTAGTATCATCCTCTCCCACCCAATCACCTTTTCAATAATGCATACAAACAGAGGAGAGGAAGAAATAAGTGACTCAGTTGGGACTTGAACTCAGGCCACCTGGAATACCATTTCAGATGTGCTACCAGCTGCACCACCCAGGGCTTCAGTTAACTCTATTTTGAGAGCATTTGACTCCCAAGAATAAGGCAAAACTTCAAAAAAATAGGGAGAGGAAGTTATTGACTTCCAAATGTAAAAATCAAAATTAGATGACTTCCAAGACTGAGGACACAGAAGCTAAGGAATTGTGGATTTCTCTACAATAAAGTGTATTTTATCACTAATATTTGTATTAACATCCATAAATTGATCCTTCTTAGAATACTGCCTTTTAAATTGTGGGATCTGGTAAGAATTTTGACTTCCAAAAAATTGTATTGACTTCCAGATTTTGATTCATGGAAGTACTGTATTTGACTTCCACAAAAAAATAAATTAACTGAATTCCTGGCACCACCAAGGCAACTGGAAACTGGACCATCCCAGAGCACATTACTCTTTGTCCATTGCACAACTTGGTGCTGCACAGATAAATACATTTTCAATCACCTTTTCAATAAAACTGTCAGCTGGGGCTAAATAACACCACTGGTATCCCCACCAAACCCTGCTTGGCCAGTCTCTTAAATCCAAAACTGGGTGCACAACCCTTTGTGCTGGCTAACTGCCAGTCACTGTATGCAACACCAGGGTGCATCCCCACTGTGTCAAACAAAGATGACCACTCACTGATGAAGTTCCCAAGACTTTCTTAGTCTCAGCAAGTTTTTATTCTTTTATAACATCCCAACATTTTGCCAACATTTTAATGGGCTTCTTCCAGAGAAATTGTCTATAATTCAGTATACAGTATAATCATCTATAGCTTCAGGATAATCATCACAGAAATGCATCACGTTTAATTGTGTTAATGAGTTTTACTGTAATACAGTACCTTTAATCTCTTCATTCTTGGTCAATGTTACCTCATAATATACATCAACTGCTATGTGAAAGTCATTCAGGGAAATCTTAGTATCATTTAATTTAATGATTGGTTAAGCAAATCTATTGAACCACATGTGCAAGTTAAGCAACTCTTGCCTAATAGCCTATATCCCTTTAGAAAATGAGTAACAGAATCCTAGCACACTGACTGGCTAGGACACCAACCTAAGCGGGCAGGTATTTTTCAATAGAGCCCACTAAAAATAAGTGCCAGTATGGGGTGCCCCATTACCAAGGGTATCATTGGGCACCCCGAATTTTCACTGTTAACAGATGCCATTTTTTTTTATCGCTATCAATGTCCACCTGATCCCCTAGCAACTGGGACCTGAGCCAGCACTCCATCTTCCTCTGGATGCCCCTGGCAAAAATCAGGCAAAAACTCAGAAGTTTCTAAAACAACACAGCACTCCACTAGTGTGCATGGCAGGAGCAGCATTTCCGTTCATTTTCCATACCACAGCTGGACATTCATCTGCAGTACAGAAAATGAAAAAATACTGCTATCCTGTCATACACAATGGCACTACCGGAGTAAGCACACTCTCTTATTTTAAAGCAGAAAACAAGCTGGGGTCAAATCATGAGCATACCTACATTAAATACTTCTCCCCATTTTACCAGCAGTGTGAACTTAAGTCTTTCTCACATTGTGCCTCTAGTGCTCACTCTCCCACACCATGCTTTCTTCAGCTATGCCGACGCTAATACCTCCTGGCTCCACAACAACAACAGCTGCTC
The DNA here is from genome assembly GCA_016271365.2 of Neoceratodus forsteri. Classification (NCBI taxonomy): domain Eukaryota; kingdom Metazoa; phylum Chordata; order Ceratodontiformes; family Ceratodontidae; genus Neoceratodus; species Neoceratodus forsteri. Next base: position 153,057,609 of record CM057451.1, read on the forward strand.
TCCAAAATAAAAATTAAAGTGAGATAAAAAATAAATTGGGAAGGAAGTATTTCATGAGAAGGGTGGAGGGGGTCTGACTGAACAAACAGTAGCAGTCTCCTCAAGGGGCATAGACACCATTCCAGCAGATTTTTTTAAACTATGGAGTCTCCATTAGGACAAAAGTCCTTCAGCCCAACAGAGGTGGAGGAACTATTTACTTACAAAACTTAATCAATATTTTTTTTTTATGAACAATTTTTTAGCAAACCTTTTTTTTTTTTTTTTTTTTTAACAGTGCCCATTTTCTAACTGCAATAATACCCTCCAGGGTGGACGGTATTGGAAAATACCAGACCTTCCAGGGGCTATAAGGCCCTCTGCCTGTGGCGTCGGGCCTCATTACACCCTTGGGCAGTCCGGTGTTCCCAATACCACCACCCTAATAGAATTATTACTTCGTAACACACCTGACCAGGTTCTCTGTCCATAGGAGAGGCGAACAGTGCACTGTGACTTCTGAGCTCAGAACAGCAAAATAATCTCTAGATTCTTCTCATAAAATAAAAGTGGTGTTCTTAATTAAAATATCTGCATCTCGTTTACTTTAGTAATATATCCATTTCTCAAAAGTCACATACAGTATGTATATTATCTGTGTCTATATTACTCCTGACAGGTCATATTTATATAAATAACTTACTAGGCCTAGACTATTAACCTAGTCATTGCACTTATTTAGGTTACAAATTCACTTACAAAAGATGCTTTAATTGGCTGTCCCAGTGGTGCTGAGGGTTGAGGCGCTGGACATCACACCTTGCACCATGCCGGTGACCAAGGTTTGGGAATGAGCCCGGGCCACCAGGGATCGGCAGGGGAGGGAGAGGATTGACCATCTGGAGGACTGCTTTCCTCTCTCTGGGGAGGGTTCTGGGGCTGCTTGGCATCCTAGTGACCCCCGATGGAGATCGGGGGCAGCACAGGTACGCCAGCCAGAATAGGGGCGGGAGTGCGGCAGACGTCAGCAGGTGAGCCGTGTGCAGACATCATTACACGTCACACTCCCAAGGGGGCAACTATGGAAAAAATAAAACACCTGGAACTGCGGAGATGATGGGGTCACCAGAGGCAGGATGCACATCTCACCACCAGCCTGATCTCCGATGGACTCCTGGCTGACCCTGCAACTACAGTAAGCTCTCTTTAATTTCAGTTTGGCCACTGAGGGTGAGTGGGCCTGGCTCAGGGGGTGATCCAGTGCACTAGGGCTGCCTGCTTGTTGGTGGAGTTGCATTTGGACTGCAGGGTTCAGGCAGGGAGTAGCAGTCCTTGCTGTGTGTGCACCCCGGAAGGATGCCTGGAACAGAGGAAGCATAAACATAGTCTACAAAAAAGAAAAAAAAAGATGCTTCAATGTTACAATGTTGTTTTGAAATCCAAGCAGACCTCTAAAGCAGTAGGTAAGGCTAGAGAGACGTTGGAGTATATTAGTAGGGGTATCACAAGTCGGAAGAGGGAGGTAATAATCCCTCTTTACAAGACACTGGTTAGGCCCCATCTGGAGTACTACGTGCAGTACTGGAGGCCACACCTTCACAAGGACATTAGCCAAATTGAGGCAGTCCAGAGAAGGGCAACCAAATGGTGCAGGGACTACATCAGAAAACATATGAGGACAGATTAACTGAACTCAATATGTATACCCTAGAGCAAAGGAGGGAGAGAGGTGATATGATTGAAACATTCAAACACCTTAAGGGCATTAACAAGGTGAAAGAGTCTAACATGTTTCAATATAAGAAAAATAGCAGGACAAGAGGACACAGCATGAAAGATTAGAGGAGGCCGATTAAGGGGTAATGTGAGGAAGTTCTTTTTCACAGAAAGGGTGGTGGATGCATGGAATGGCCTACCTCAGGAAGTGGTGGATATGAAAACAGTGCACGGCTTCAAACAGGCATGGGATAGGCATAATGGAGCAATACAGATGAGTATGAATAGATAGGCCATTGACAGAGCAAAGGCTTATGGCACATTCATAAGGTAGAAAAAGAAATGGGCAGACTGGATAGGCCTTGAGGTCCTTATTAGCTGTCAACTTCTATGTTTCTATGAAATTCACAAGCTGCTAGTGCAGCTTAACAACTTGTTCAAATGCTTTGTAGGTGAGATACATACAGCATCTTTAAAAAAAAAATGTTTCATATTTTTACTAATGTGGTTAAAATCTAGAGGTGGGATATTCGAAGGGGTTGTGCATCACACAACAGTGTTGCACCATGCCCAACCCACTGATGCGCCCCGGCGTGATATTCAAAGAAGCATGATGTGCTGCACAAATCCCAATGCACCAGGGTGCACCAGTAATGTATGCAGTGCAAGTGATGGGGGGGCGTGCCCATGCGTATGTGGCACATCCGATATTCAGCTAGATGTCTTGAGGCATATGCACAGGCACAAACCTGCCTTTTGCCGCACAGAGAGTGCAAAGATCCACCCGTGAAAAGCAGGAGCAAGCTGGGAACACCCACAGGTGGACTGCTGTATTGCGTGCGCGAACATCGCAGCTGCCTGCTGTGGGTGGCCTCCCGACCTCCCCAGACACAGGCCAGGCATTGTGCCCCCCCTCACCCGATCGTGGGCGGATACATATATTATCCCTGTTAGTCCAGTGGACCCTACCCCATCACCCGATCGTGGGCTCTAGTGATGTTGAAATTCCCTGGTGGTCCAGTGGACCTGCTCCCCTGCCCGATCGCAGGCTGTAGTAAATGTTACATTCCCAGGTGGTCCAGTGGACCTGATCCCCAGCCTGATCGTGGGATTTAGGTGTACATAAATTTCCTGGTGGGCCAGCGGTACCCCCTCCCCACCCGCCCACTCAGACCAGCCACCCTGCTCCCCCCCCCGGTCAGCGGCAGGCGGCAACTCCCCACCTGCAAGCCACCCAGCCACCCTCCAACTGACAGCGTACAGTACAGCTGTACACCCATTGGTCCCCTGCATGGGCCAATGGGTGTGCAGACCATACTGTACTACACAGTCCCAGAATGTGAATGGTTGTGACAATGATTGTGACAAGGTACCTTTGTAAACGAGCCTATGGCTCAAAGGTTTTCCAAACTGCTGTTTGGCCATTGACAAGTACCTCAAGAGTACTTCAACAAGTACTTCAAAAAGTACCTCAAGAGCTTGTCAATGGCCTATCTATTCATACTCATCGGTATTGCTCCATTATGCCTATCCCATGCCTGTTTGAAGCCCTGCACTGTATTCATATCCACCACTTCCTGAGACAATGTTGTGACAATGATTGTGACACGGTACCTTTGTAAATGAGCCTATGGTTCAAAGGTTTTCCAAACTGCTGTTTAAATAAATAAAATAAATAAATAAACATTTTGGGACTGTATAGTACAATACAGTCTGTACGCACATTGACCCATGCAGGGGACCAATGGGCATACAGCCATACTGTACACTGTCAGTCAGTGGATAACCAGGCAGCTTGCGGGTTGAGAGCTGCCACCCGCCGCTGACCGGGGGGGGGGAGCTGGGTGGTGGGTCCAAGTGGGCAGGTAGGGAGGGGGGGGTATCGCTGGCCCACCAGTGTACTTATGTACACCTAAAGCCTGTGATAGGGCTGGGGATTGGGTCCACTGGACCACCAAGGAAATGTTTTATTCATTTGCCCATGATCGGGCTGGGGATCGGGTCCACTGGACCACCACGGAAATGTTTCATTCATTTGTCCATGATCGGACAGGGGAGCAGGTCCACTGCACCACCAGGGTTTCATTTAATATACACCCATGATCGAGCAATGGGGTAGGGTCCACTGGACCACCAGGGATGTTAACATTCACTAAAGCCCATGATTGGGCATTGGGGTGCGTTGCCCGCTGAGGGGCAGGGGGCATCGGACCCCGACGGCTGCAGCCTGGCAGGGCGCCAGGCATAAGTCACCGGGGATCGGAGCACCTGCATGCAAATGGGGTCATAATGACATGCAAATGACCCCATTTGCACCTTGCATGCATAATGGCCTCATTTGCATGCCCAGCACTGAATATCATGGTTGCTGCACCTAGTGCACCTGCACTTGCACTGGCGCATCCCCCTGCTCCTCACTTGCCACTTGCACTGATGCAGTGCCACTGCACCATGCGCAGTTCAGGCAGCCCCAGTGCCATACTCAACGGTGCTGAGCCATGGCGCAGCACCATTGAATATCACTGGGACCATGCCCTGGTGCATCCCAGTTGTACTGCACCCAGGCTTGCACCCCTGCCTGGTGCATTCTGAATATCCTACGCTAAAACTAAACATACAGTATATGTGGCATTTGTAAGTATTAAAGCTAACTTAATTCTGTTATTGTAATACTGCATTTACAACATTTATTTTGTTTTTAAGATCATCAAGTATATAGCTGATGTGCTGCTTATGCAGTTTCAGAAGTTAATTATTGTTCTTGTTGGTGCCTAGAAAACAGAGGATAATGTATGGCCCTCTGTCATTACCAGGTTTAACCATCGAGAGGTTGCCAGGGTAACCATGTAAACCTCGAGAGCGAACGACAACCTTGAGACAATACACAAACCTGTTAATGATAGAGGGACCATACATTATATTTTATAGTGTATGATCCCCTTAAACTGGCAAAACAAATGAATGTGGATTACTTTTGGCACCACCACGGATGTTCTGGGTCATTTTCTCACCACTGTGCTACTTTCTGGAAGGCCGTCGGTGCGCTAGATAAAAGGTACATTCATGCGCAAATGGGCTCTGTTTGTAATCCTATCACTATGATGTACTCAAGAGAGGTTTATAACCACTTACGTCATAGCGATGGGATTATCAAGAAATAATTTTGCTGGTTTTTAGCAGTAATACGGGCTCACCATACATTATTGTATTTTTAAGGACTGGTAAGGTTCATCTGTTCTGCTATTATTTCAAATTGACAAGTTGTGTGTTTACATGTACAGTAGAACTTTAAAACAACTTACTTACAAAGATCTAATTCTACACTGGTTTATTTTTCTACTAAAGTCAGCCAGTTTGCACAGCTTTCAAGCTACTGTTGCAACTTCTTTGTCATATGACAACTCAGCACAATGCTTATAAATGGTTCAAAAGCATGTTTTAGTTTACAATCACTTTTCTTAATCTGCATGATTATTTAGCAGAGAATGTCTGCTAACAATTATAAGTCTAATTCATTATTTATGAGCCTAGCAAGGCTCCAGATTGACTATTAGATTAGTCATTACCAGTGTTGGGTAAGTTACTTTTTCTATTACTTTCTATTACATTTGAAAACTTGCTCCAGAAAGCTCTGTACAGTCACTATCAAGGAAGGAGAAGTACTGGAAAATGTAATACACCCTACAGTTACAATTACCTATGTATTTTAATACAAAAGAAATACAGTACATAACTGTAACTGATTACAGTTATTTGAAAGTAACTAGTAACTAACTTATTACTTTCAAAAAATGTAATCTGTTATAGTTATTTATTATTTTTGTATTGTTTTTGTATAAAAAGAAATAAGAAACTATAATTGTAAGGTGTATTACTTTTTCTAGTACTTCTCCATCCCTGCTAGTGACTGCACAGAGCTTCCTGGAACAAGTTTCCAAACGTAATAGAACGTAATAGAAAAAGTAACTTACCCAACACTGGTCATTACCATTTTGAATATGACCAATCCAGTTGCAGACTGACACTGTGCGGCACACACAGCCCATGCCTCACAGTTAAAATCTAAATAAAACCAGCAAAATAAAAATTGTTGTTGTGATTAGACTTATAGTGCCCGATTCCAAGACAGTGATGAGAGCAAGGTGTAAAGTACACCAGTGCGTAAAGTTATGCCAAAATCCCTACGGCATGTGAGCTGCACCATACTCCAAGACAATCACCAGATATGATGGAAAATGCAGAATTACGCATGTCACAAATTACGCCCTCAAGACATGGCGTAACTTGCAATAGCGGCATAACAGTACACATGTCACAACTCGCAATACTGTCAGCAGTATATACCTCTCGACTGTCCCACAGTATATGGCACTGTTCCCTACTGTACGTCCCATCACTTCTCTGTTCCGAAAGTGTGATGCCCTGTCCCACAGTCTGTGTTTGGCTATTGTGCTACATGCTATGGTACATGCTGCACCAGGTATGTATTTCACTTACTATTGGCCTGTCTGGCCATACTGCTACCTATTTCACTGTGTTCTGGGCTTCCTAGGGCATGTTTGCTTGAGTGTTCCACTGCATGTCCATTAATTCTACATTCATGGCCTACTGGTTGGGAGTATGCTGCAGTCTGGGTCTGTGGGGGGGTTGGTGTTTCTACGGCCTGTGCTCTGGTTAGGACAGCTTTTCCTTGTACTAACCTACTGTATGTTTCCATCCTCTGGTATGGTTCATTATGCCACCTGTTCTGGAACAGCAGTTCTGTGGTGTTGGTGCATTACGCATATCGTAAGCCACATAACACAGTGGTGTAAGCATTCTTTGGTGTAACTGCAGCATAACTTGTGCTTGTCATAGCAGTTGTGGGTTGCGGCATAAGTGTTCTTTTGGAATCATGCATATCGCAAATCACTGGCGTAACTTGTGACTTGCACTATCGGGGGCGCAAAGATCCACCTGGCCTAACTGTCTTGGAATCGGGCCCATAATCACAAGAACAACCTGAAAGCCTGTCATTTCCTTGGATTAATGACCAGATGGAGTGAGGTAGCCCTCAGCTGTGCTTCGGGCCACCCATGCCCCCAGTAGGTCATTAATTTCTCGGAAATGGTTGGCTTCTCAGTCACTATTGCTTAAATCTCTAACTACCAGCAGGGTCTGGACAAACAGAAATAGGTGCCATGAGCTATGTGCTGGGATGGAGATGTGATGATGCCATGCAATGATGTAATCACAATGCACACACATCTGTTGCTAAGCAACCCACCCACAGTGCCACCTAACAACCCCCTGACACTGGGGTGCCCAATCCCTGGAGTTGAAATCTTAAAAAAAAATCCCTGATTGTTCCTTTTTCTCACCTGAAAAGAAGAAAACTGTCCATCAGGGTCTTTTAACCCTCCCAGAAACCTTGCCCCCCCAATGCTGACCTCCCTCTCAGCACCCACCAACTCACACTCCAACCCCTCACTTACCTATGAAGGGTCCCATAAAGTGACCCTCTCATGTATTGCAAAGCTCCTCTCCCTCAAACTGACTGAAAACAACATAATTCAGTTTAATGTTTTTTAATTTGTTTTAAACCTTTACAGTACTCATCATTTTTTAGCATTTTTGCCATACATTTTCAACATAGCCTTTTTTTTGTATCACCTCATGAAGTTGGCAGGTGTAATTTTTTTTTAATTCCCTCCAAAACATATTTTTGCAGTCATTCAGAGAAATCACCTTTTTGAAAATGTTCAGCGTTTATGCATATGGAAGCTTTGTTATTTTTGCAGACTTTGATCCCAAATTTTCGACATAGCCCTTCTGGTATAGTACTTTACCTCATGAACATAACAGGTGTCATTTTGCAAATCCATTATTCTGCTCATTCCATTAAAATTATGTTTTGGCAAGGAATTTATAATAGACACCTGTCATGTTAATAAGGTCAGGTCATAAAAAGACTATGTTGAAATTTATTTTGTCAAAATCTCACAAATCAAAAGAAAAAGATAAACTGAAATTCTTCAATGTTTTCTCATAACTTTGTTATTTTTCCAGATTTTGACCTCAGAGTTTCAACATAACCATTTTTACATCACCTTATGAATATGACAGGTGTTTTTTAAATCCTTCCCACAATGTCTTTTCACTAGGGGATGAGCGCTCAATGAATACTATTTCCCAAATACCATCAATAATGCACTATTCATTATTAAAATCCCAAATACTGAATAGTAGTACTATTTGTCCCTATATACTGTCTAAAAAAATGAACAGAAACACCCCAACACCCTCCTCCCTAGCCCAGATCCTTGTAATACAGAAACTCCCTGTCCTCCCACCCTCAGTTAACACAAAAATCCCCCCCTTCTCCCCCCCCAGCAGCACCCACATTCTGATAAAATATATGTGAACAGGCAGCTGGCACAACCTCCCCTCCCCCACAGCTGGCCGCCAACCTGCATTACTGCTTCAGTTATAATAGCCCCCTCCACTATTGTAGCGCTATCATTTTTAAAAGAAGAAAAGCCAAACACAGGACCCTCATAGCAGCCCATACCTGCCACACCAGCAGTCGCATGGAAAAATGGAAGAAGGCAACCGACACAGCCTGCCCTCCTCAGTCCATGGCCAGTCACCTTCTTCTGAATGAAGATACTACCATGCTTGGTTGCATAGTAAAACCAGATAATCATGTGCTTGGCTGGTTTTACTATGCAACCCAGCATGAAAGCATCTTCATTCAGAAGAAGGCAGCTGTCCATGGACTGAGGAGGGTGGGTTTTGTTGGTCGCCTTCTTCCATATTTCCATGTGGCTGCTAGTGCTGTGGGGGGGGGGCTCTGCTGAGGATCCTATGCTTGGCTTGCCTTATTCTACAAATGGTGATGCTACCAGGGTGACGGGAGGGGAGGCTATCAAACTGAAGCAGTAATGAAAGTTGGCAGCTGGCCATGGGAGCAGGTGGGTTGTGCCGGCTGCCTGTTGACCTACATTTTGTCAAAAAGTGGGTGCTGCTGGGGGGGGAGGAGGGGAGATTTGAGTGATGACTGAGGGTGGGGTGGGGGCTTCTAAACTAAAACAATCTTGAGCAGGGAGGAGAGTGGGGCTGTTTCTTTTCTTTTTTTTATGCTGAGTATTGAATATTCCATCCAATAATGAATACCTGATGTCCGAATACCGAATAATCAGCCGAATATTCAGAAAAACGGTATTCACACAGCCCTGGTTTTCACACTTGTACAACAAAATTGCAAATTTATCAGGAGTTTTTAAATGACACCAGTTTTGTTCATAAGGTGGTGTCATAAAAATACTATGTTAAAAATCTGGGGTAAAACTTTTAAAAAAATAACAAAGTCCTAAATGTTGGCATTTTTCAACATTTACTAATTTTTTGCCGATTGTGGAGTGTGTCGGACCAGTCATGGTGTTGCGCTTAATGTGTAACTGACAATGCGTAATCATTAATCAACAGATAATTAGAGTGCAGGCTGGCACTGCCAAAAAGTAAAATAAATTGATTATGTCTGACTGATTAGCGATAGTCCGAATTAGAGGTGCAGGGGCAGCCCTGATGAATGGTAAAATAAATGGATTATGTCTACTAGTTTGTTTTCTTTTTCACTTTTTCATATGTTTTTTATTGCCTTATTGATGGTAGTTGTGTGATGTGACAGAGAACGGAGAAGGGGGGGTTGTGGGGGATGGGATGCAGACCCCCAATAGCTGGGTCAGTTGCCATGCATGTCTCGTCACCGTTACTTCACTTGCCCGAGTAGCATTACATTACGCTTACGTTTATAGCGGCATGCGATTCGTGTAGCTTTTGCGCTACGCAACATCAGGTGGTCCAACTCTCTCCACAATCGCCCATTTTTTAACATTATTTATTATATAGACTTTTCTTACAAAGTTTATTTACTGCAAATATAAGTAGTCAACATCTGTTACAACAGCAGTCTTGTCAGAGAGATCAAGCATTGCATTGCCCAGTTTAACAATTCATATTGGGTTCATATTCAAAATACTGGCTGAAAACCAGAGCACTACAGATAATAATTAAGCAACATTGCAGCTTATGCCACACATATGATGGTCTGTCAACACCATGGGTTAGTTACTCAAAGATTCAAAGGCTATTAATGAGGCCTTAAGGTCATGAAGAAACCAACAGTCTTTAAACAGATGGGGTATAACCCATGATCCCACCCCTCACAACTTTTTCAACTAAGCTCAGTAATTGGCTAGTGCATTTTTCTTCTTGAATAAAGGACATTCTATAAAGACACTGGGGGATCTACATGGTTGAGAGAGTGCCTAATAGTGTCATTTCAACTCCTGTTGACAAAGTACATTCTATAGAGTAAATCACCATTTCAAAAAAAAAGTTAACATCTGAAAATCATGCAAACAAAATGAAGACATTATAGAAAGTTCAACATTTAGTCATAACACTGATATTTTTATTTTTTGAACCATCATTTTCAACATATTCATTTTTTTATCCCACCTCAGTAGCTTACAGTAGCAGATGTAATTTTCAAATCCCCCTTCAAAACCTGTTTTCACAGTCTTTTTGTAAAATCACATTTCATTTGATAAATGACATCTGTCATGTTGATATACTGGGGAAATACTCATGGTCACAGTCAAAGAAAATAACAATGGTATGTGTAAGCCTCATAATTTCCCAATCATGACAATTTCCTATTATAATTCATGTTATTACTTTGTTGATTTTTACTTCTGTGCTATCTATGCCCTACAACTACACAACAAATACAAGCAAGTGCACATTTGGCATTGTCTAAAGTGTTATCTCTTACTTAGTATGTGTTACTTTTCTTGGGGGTTGTGAACAATTATGCATGATATGCACTTGAAGTTAAGATGTGGGGGTTATTATGTGCAATCAATTTTTATGTTGGTCCTCAGTTACCAGGAAATCTTAATTTTTGCTATAATGCCAAATAGAAAAAAAACAACCCCCTCTCCCCAGCACTCTAATGAAAAACAGATATGCAATGTTTGCACTGAAGAATATGTATTGTGTATTAAGAAGATAGCATTCCATATGCATTTGGAAGTAAAGGTTGTACAAATTTCCAGTACGAGAGTATATGAGGCAGCACACATCCTTTTTATCATGCTGTAACTTGACACTGCACTTCATCCTGGCACACCACTGTACTTGAATGGGACATAAAGCACTAAGCACTTCTTTGAAACTGGTGTTTGGGTGGGATGCTATCTTATAAAATCATATTCTTTTTCTTGCTGCTTGGGTTGTCAAATGTGTGATATTTATGTTATAAATTGTTACCCCATAACCCTTTCATAGACTTACCTATTCCAATCCCTAACCCTTATTTTAATTTCCCTTCCCCAAAACCCACCCTGCCCCATACTTCCTTATCAAGAAACTCCTTCCCCAGATGCCTGCCTCCCTTTGTCTACCCCACCCCACTCCTCTTCCTTGCTCCATAGCTAACTAGCACTGCCACTTTAAATGAATGCACCTGATATCACTTTCTGTCTGCAAACAAGTGGCACCAGCATGAAATAAAAAAACATAAAGGATTACCAAATTATAAATAACTAGCTTTTGAGTGAGCGGTGAATGCCACTGATACTGCTTGCTCTTTGGGTTTTGTCACCTGTTGGTTATTTTTCTGGTGGAGTATGGTCTGGGATTTATGCTTAGTAATTTAGAGTTAATGTTGTTTTATTTATTTTTTTTAATTCAGTATACTTTAAAAAAGTTTTAAGAGTTGATATTGTTTTAGAAATTATGCATTTTTTAAGACTTCATGTTAGGCACATTCACTTTTCAGGCCAGCTCAGACAGTTGTATCCTTTCAAGGGATTCTTTTCCTCCCACCAATAGCCATTTGCCTTCATTGTATGGTGCTGAGAATTCTGCTAAGTCACTGTTATAGTCATCAGCTAGGTCTGGGGGTAAATGCTGAAGAGAGTCCAATAAGGATGATAGGGTAAGGAGATGCCCTGAGGAAAATGGAATAGGTGCAGGGGGCCTCCCTGTCTGATTTCTGTCCCAAAGGAGCTATCTATTCCTGGCAGTTAAATGCTCAGTTACTCAGCTGACCCAGCTCCTCCCCTTCAGGCAGTTCTTTGTAATGTCAAATCTCTTCTGAGGAACACAATACCATGGCGGTAAAGGATTCCATTGTGGATTCCTCAGCTGATCTGGTATGTGTCACAGACACCTGGAGAAGTGAAGACTCTGGCCCTGTGCTAGAGGCATCAGTCCCAAGTGGGTACTCAGTGATACACTGCCAGAAGCAAGAGCATGGGGGGTGAGGGTCATCTACAGTGGACCCTACCAGATTGCAATGCAGTGTCTCAGATTACTAAATGACAAAAGGAATTAACTGCTATTGAAATGTCTTTGTTTTTTTGCAGTAACAATGTTGCAGAATGCTGCAATATTGCATTGTATCATGGTGGCTTGACTGTACTCTAGAGCCATATAGAGGCTTAGGACATGCCCCATAAGAGATACCAGGTCATTTAAATATGTGGCAGTAAAGGGTGGACTGTGTGCAGGTAGTATGGTCACTGTTATGTGATTATATCAGCTTCTGGGACATGAGAATGAGTTCCTGCAGGAACTCATGGACATCATTGCTGACCTAGTGTTGTGCTCCTGTAAACTGTTGATGTTGGGGATTTCAGTGCTTGGAATCATAATAAAGCCTCACAATTTGGTCAATAAGTCCTCCAGCTAATGAAATCACTGGGCTTGTCACAGGCAGTTACCTCTAGGTCCCACCAGCAAGGCCACAGTCTGGATCTAATCTTCTCATTAGGTCTTGACATTTATAATGTTATGGGTGGTCTAGTCATTTGGTCGGATCATCATGACCTATGGTTTCTCTATAGGGCCCCCATTCTACCCCTTGTGGAGACAGTTCAATATTGTCCTAAATTTAATCTTGAGTCTGGTAAATTATTGGTGCTACTGGACATCTTGAGCATGTTGACAGTTTGTGCTGATTCACTCAAGAAAACAATGGAGTGTTGCACTTACAATGTGGCCCTCATGGCTGCCTTGGACTCCTTAGTACCTTATGATACCTTCTCATTGATTTTTGATTTCCCACCATAGCTCACCATGGTACTATAATGATCTGAAGCAGTTGAATACAACTGGGTGGAGGTTAGAGCATTCCTGAAGGATGACCAGGTCCTTAGAAGATAGAGTAGTACTGAGGACCCATTAACATGAGTATTGGTTGGAAATCACCCTGAAAAAAAGACAGGGTTACTGTAAAAGATGGCTGTTGCAGTGAAAAACTGGCCAGCTTAACTCTTCTTCACCGTGAGCAGGTTATGTAATCTATCCTATCCCATCTGGAAGAGTATTTACAATGGAAAAGTGTGAGGAGTTTAAATGGTTGTCTCTTGACAAGGTGCCCTCCATTAAGACTGGGATCTCCACAAGTAGTCTGTGATGGGCCGGTAGCATCCAGCTAAGGGTGAGCATGGTCAACCTGCATTCCTGGGAAGACTAAAAGCCATTCCTGGTGAATGAGGTGCTCCAGTGGATCTCTGAGTTTTAACCCACTTTCTATATGCTTACCCTGAGTCCTACTTGGCTGCTGATAATCTGTCAAGAGAGACCTTGGGTCCAGTTGTTGTGGGAATTGTCAGTTGTTCCTTAGATAAGCATGTTTTTCCTACTGCATATAACAGGGCAGTGGTTAGACCCATCCTAAAAATACCATAATTGGACCCTGATATTCTTGTGACCTACAGGCCTGTCTCAAACCCTCCCTTTTTTGGTAAGGTAGTTGAGAAAGTTGTGGCAGTGCAGCTATAGGTTCACCCAGAAAAATACATCTAGAAGCCTCTCCAGTCAAGTTTTAGGCTTCAGCACAGCACAGAGACTGGACTCTTAAAGGTGTTTAATGACCTCTTTATGGCAAGACACAGCCCAGCAATCTATCCTGGTTCTCCTCAATCTCTCATTTTTGTTTGACATAGTCATTTATGTGATGCTATTTGATATCCTTAGCCATTATGTGGAAGCTCTAAAATGGGCAGGGCTAAAACAGTTGGTGAAGTCACCCAACAGAGAAAATGCAATCCTGGACCTCGTACTATCAAACAGTACCAGGATCACAGATATTAAGGTAGGAATCAGTCTATGGTCAAGCGACCATAAGTCAGTCTGGATCATAGTCAAAAGGGTAGAGGACACAAGTCACACAAAACTGAAGAGCCTGGACTTCAGAAAGTCTGACTGTCAGAATGAAAACGTACATTAAAAACCATCTCAAACATGTTTCAGGGGGTCATGTGGAGGAAAGCTGGAAGGCCATAAAGGATGCAATAACTCTAGCCACAACAGAATGCACCAAACAGATCAGTAAAACTAAGAAGAGGAGAAACACTTTTTGCTTTGTTTTTTTATAGGGACAATTTTTTCTCCAACTGCTGGTGAGGCTCGGTGGTGGCATACTGACCATCCGCTCCGTCCTCCCTTGCAGGGATCATGGTACATGGCAGGGGGTGTGGGTTTTTCATAGGTGCTGAAGTATCTGTGGTAAGCCCTAACTAAACCCCCCCCCAAGAGCACCAGCACAAAGGACCAGGTACCAGGTGGGAAGCTGTGCAGAGACACGGTTTCTGTCAAGCACCTAAGAGCGCCCTCCCCTCCTGACACCATCCACTATTTGGATCAGCACCCACTCTGGTGGTGGCTCAATCCAGCTCCTCCCTCCCCTCCCCCCCTCCCCTGCTGACCCCCAATGACCCAGGCTCATTCTGAAACTCAGGTGGCTAGTGCAGTGTGAGGCGTTGTGTTCAGTGCCTCAACCCTCAGTGCCACTGGGCTGGCCCCTCTTTGGTTTTCTAAGGAGGTTGCTTTCAGTATAAAGGAGAGAAAAAAAGCTTTCAAAAAGTACAAACAGTCAAAGAGGGACAGTGACATGGAGGAATACAAGGCAAGGCTCAAGAAAGCAGGGACGAATAGCCAAAGTGTGAACAGAAGAAATAATTGCTGAAGGGGTTAAAAAGGGGGACAAGACCTTTTACGGATATATACAGGAGAAAAGGAAAAGCTAAGAGGGTATCATTCAGTTGAGAATCAGAGAGGGGAAGAAAGTGGAGATTAACAAAGAAAAGGCAGAGGTTCTGAATGAATACTTCTGCTCAGTCTTCACACAAGAGGAACAGGGTAGTGGGCCCAGTACTAGGAAATGAAGGACACCACACCAGTGAAGCTGGCATAAATCCCCTCACAAAAGAAAGGGTCTTAAAAGAAGTGAAAAAATTAAAAACCAACAATGCAATGATACCTGACAGAATCCACCCAAGAATACTGAAGAACCTTGCAGAGGAACTTGCCTCCCCATTAGCAGTCCTCTTCAGTAAGTCTCTGGAGAGTGGCAGAGCCCCAGATGTCTTGAAAAAAGCCACAGTAGTACCACTGCACAAAAGTGGAAGCAGGGAAGATGCTGGTAACTACTGTCCAGTCAGCCTCACCTCAGTGGTGGGGAAAATCATGGAAACATTACTGAAGAAAAGAATAGTGCAATATATGAAAGTAAATGGAAAACTGGACCCAAAGCAGCATGGCTTTAGAGCAGTAAGGTCATGCCAGACAAACGTGATTGGGTTATTGGATTGGGTGACCTGAAGGGTGGACCAGTGTGGAGCAGTAGACATAGTATATCTGGACTTCAGTAAGGCGTTTGACTCCTTCCACATAGGAGACTAATAAACAAGTTGGAACACACAGGAGTGGGGCATAAAATAGTCAGCTGGGTTAGGAACTGGCTCCAGGGGAGGACACTGAGGGTCATGATAAACGGCACTCTGTAAGAGCAAGGTGGGGTAACCAGTAGGGTCCCCCAGGGATCAGTACTGGTGCCAATTCTATTTAACATATTCATTAGCAACATCGCTAATGGATTGGAGAGAAAGGTATACCTGTTCACAGATGACACCAAGCTCTGCAACAGAGTAGACATGCAAGAGGGGGCCACAGGACTGGACTCTGATATAAAAAAGCTGGAGGAATAGTCAAAACAATGACAGTTGAAATTCAGTGCCAAAAAGTATAAAGTTATGCACCTGGGAGAATGAACCCAGGCAGGAAATATAGCCTAGGAAGGGAATGAGTGACAGAAACTAAGGCTGAGAGGGATCTATGAGTACTCATATCTGATGATTTAAAGAGAATCAGGCAATGCCAAAAGGCGGCACAGAAAGCTAAAAGCACCTTTGGATGCATAGGTATGGGTATCACAAGTAGAAAAAGCGAGATGATAATTCCGCTGTACAGGTCCTTGGTGAGGCTGTACCTAAAGTATTGCATCCTGTTCTGGAGACCACACCTCAAGAAAGACAGAGATCATCTGGAGACCGTTCAAAGGAGAGCTACAAAAATGATTTGTGGACTTCATCAAGAACTCTATGAGCCAAGACTCAACCATCTCAAGATGTACTCACTAGAAAGGAGGAGGGACGGGGAATATGATTGAGACATTCAAATACCTCAAAGGAATTACTGTAACTCAGTACAAACTCAGGACCTATTCAGAGAAAGCTTGTCTACATGAACTGGGGGGCACAGCATGCGCCTACAGGGAGGTAGATTCAAAACCAACATCAGAAAGTTTTTCTTCACCGAAAGGGTGGAGGAGCCTTGGAACAGCCTGCCCCCAGAAGTCATGACAGCAAACACAGTGACATAGTTCAAGCTAGCACGGGATAGGCACTGCAAAAACTTAGGAAGGAAAAAGGACTTGGGGGGGTAGCCCACACGGGCAGACTAGATGGATCATATGGTCCCCTTCTGCCGACATTTTCTTATGTTCTTATATTTTCACTGGATCAGTGCTGCATTGGCTTAAGTTCTATCTTACTGACAAGACACAGCAGGTTGTACTGGGTAAGTTCCTCTCCAGGACAGCTGTGCTCAGCTGTAGAATGCCTTGGGGCTTCATCTTAACCACCATGTTCTTTGCTGTGTACATGATTCTTTAAGTTGGCCCTCACAGACCGTATGACGTGGTGTTTCACTACTATGTGGATGATACCTAGCTGTACCTGTCATTTTTATCAGGCAGGGGTAATGCAGTTTTTATTTATTTATTTATTTATTTAGTGATTCGGAAAATACCTTTGAGCGCAAGCTCTTTTACAAAGGTTCCACGTCATAGATTGCAAAATAAAGTACAATAGGATCACCCTCCACCCCCTCCACCCAAAGCTAGTTCTATTTTTATAGGCACAGGATTTGACTGACAACAGGAAATTCCTGTTTGGGAGCAGGAAGTGAGTAATCACAGAACCACCAAAGACCCACCATCCTAGAAGGTCAGGAGTAGCTCTCCGGCCCCCTCTAGCTGCTGGAGGTCTGCCTCTGAACAAGTAAGTGGTCCACTGAGAAATATAGGATATTCTTGTCTCAGAACAGGACAATCAGGAGCTTAAAGGGCACACAGGCAGAAAGTAATGAGAGAGAGAGGAAAAAAAACAGAGGAAAGAGTAAGGATTGAAAACAGCTAAGGGGCCAGAAATAAGACATGATTGGAGTGGTGCAGTGCAGTGGCTGTGGAGCAGCAGTCTTCCGGGAGACGTTCTGGAGGATGCGGTGTTGTCCCATCTGCAGGCACCTCTCTGGGCTGAGGGAGGAGGTTGCTCATCTCCAGGCTGAGTTAACCAGGATTTGTGGGACCTCCTCTTCCATCCAGGGACCACCAGTGCCACTGCCGCTGCCTCAGAGGTTGCCAAGAAAGAGGAGCGGTTGGACCACAGTGGGCTCAGGGAGGGTGAGGGTGGTGGAACAGAGGCGCATCCCTCCAGTTGTACCTCTCCACAATTCCTATGCCATTCTGGCAAAGTGTGGTTCCTCTATGGAGGCACCACAGTGGAGACCAAGGAGGATGCTGGGAACCTCCACAAAGGAGACCCACAGGAGGGTGGCAGGGCACCCTGCAGGGGAAGGAAACAACTCCTGGTGGGGGACTCCATTGTTAGGAAGGTAGAACTGGGGGAGGAAGGGGAGAGGGAGGTAAGGTGCCTGCCTGGCGCCATGGCTTGGAGGGACAGGGAGCGAATCCTCAAGATTGCCAGAGCAGCTGCACAGGGGAGGGAGCTGGATGTCATTGTCCACCTAGGGACAAATGACCTGGCTAAGAAAGGGATTAGAGAAGTGCAGGAAGAGTTTGTGGAATTGGGAGGGCCTTAGTCAACAGCACGCACGGTAACCTTTCTCGGAGGTGCTGCCCATCTATAGCATAGAGAGGCTAGGTGTTCCGCACCATGGGATTCAATCAGTGGTTGAAAACTGGTGTGGAGCTCAGGGATTTGGCTTCATTGGGACTGGTGGTCCACCTGGAGTGATGCAAGCCTATACTGGCATGATGGGCTGCATCTGTCCAGGAGGGGAACCAGGATCCTAGGTGATAGGTTTAAATGCTTCATTGGCAAGCTTTTAAACCAGCCAAGGGGAGGCACTGAAAGGAGCAGGGAAATCCTAGCCCCCAAATAATCACGGTAGTATAAAGGCAAACACCAACATAGAGGTGTCGATAGGGAAAGGGCAGGGTAAATGGAGAAAGTGACAAAGGCAAGAAGGACAGGGATGGGGAAAAAGGGAGTAAGGCCATCAGGAAATGGAGGGTAATGAGTACCAATGCCCGTAGTCTGGGCAACAAGCTCCCTGAGCTGGTGGCCTTGATGGAAGAGGGATGCCTGGCTATCGTAGCAGTCACATAAACATGGTACACAGAGAACCATGACTGGGATGTTAACATACCAGGGTACATAACCTACAGGAGGGACAGGCAGGTGAGAAGAGGGGGAGGAGTAGCTCTCTATGTAAAGGAAGGAATAAAAGCAACTGAACAAAAGAGTAAACAGGGAGGAGAGGAGGCACTGTGGGTCACCTTGGAGACTGGAAAGGGCACCACAATCCGCACAGGGTTGGTACAGACCCCATGTCAGGGGAGGAATGGACAAGGATATGATAGAAGGCATTCTTAGAATGGCAGAGAAAGGGGATACTATTGATGGGAGACCTGAATATGCCAGATGTTAACTGGAGCACATTTGCTGCAGCCACATCCAAGAGCAGGGCCATTCTTGATGCCCTACAGGTGGCAGGCATTAGACAGCTAGTTTCAGAACCCACTCGTGAGGGAGCAATCTAGACCTCGGATTCTCAAACGGGGCAGTGAGAGGATCTCAGATCTAGAAGTGGGTTGCCATCTGGGGACAAGTGACCATCAAACAGTGTGGTTCACATTAAACTCAGCTACAGAGTCAAGCCATACAAAAAGTGAGGGTAGTGGACTTTAGGAGGGCTGACTTTGGCAAGATGGAAGAGTGCCTCAGAAAAGCACCAACAAACAGGCTAGAAGGAGGTGTGAGCAACAATGGGGAATCATCAAAACTGCCACACAGAGGCAACAAGTCTTTGTGTGAAGCAAATAAACAAATCAAAGAAAGAAAAGCCACTATGGTTCTCAAAAGAGGTGGCTGTGAAAGTCAGGAAGAAAAGATAGCATCTCGAAGTATAAGGAAACACAGAAGGAGCAGGACAGAGCTGTACCAGTTAAGGCAGAAGGAAGCAGGAGGAAGTCAGAATAGCAAAGGCCCAAACTGAGGAAAAGATAGCCAACTCAGTTAAGAAGGGGATAAAACCTTTATAGGTACATCAGCGAGCGAGAAAGACAAAGGGAGGGATAGTGAGGCTGAATAGAATGAACGGTGGTGGGCAGAGGGGACAATGAAAAGCAGGGATACTGAACGAATATTTCTGCTCAGTATTCACAAAAGAGGAGGGGAAGTGCCTAATCCAATTAACAGAAGCACTCTTGATAGGGGGGTCGATCCCAGTCCTTTCAGAGAAGAAAGGGTTCTGCAAGAACTCCTAAAACTGAAGGTGGACAAAGCAATGGGTCCTGATGGAATTCACCCCAGAATTCTAAAAGAATTAAGGGAGGAACTAGTGAAACCACTGGCTATTCTTTTTAATAAATCATGGGAGGATGGTGTGGTACCTGAGGACTGGAGGAAGGTAGATGTGATTCCTTCACAAAGTGGGACCAAGACAGAGGCAGGAAACTACAGACCTGTCAGTCTGACCTCTGTGGTAGGAAAGTGATGGAGTCACTCTAAAGGAAAGAATAGTTGAGTACCTAGAGGCCAGTGGAGCACAGGACCCAAGGCAGCATGGATTCACAGTGGAAGGTCATGTCAGACAAATCTAATAGATTTCTTTGACTGGGTGACCAAAGTAGTAGACCAGGGAGGGGCTGTGGACATGGCCTACCTAGACTTTAGCAAAGCATTTGACACAGTCCCACACAAAAGACTAATAGTCGAATTAGCCAGCCTGGGAGTGGGTCCCAGGGTGGTAGCCTGGGTAAAACATTGGCTGCACAACAGGACACAGAAGGTAATTGTAAATGGAGTCCACTCTGAAGAAAGAGAGGTTACTAGTGGGTACCGAGGGTTCAGTGATGGGTCCCAGTCCTTTTAATGTCTTCATCAGTGACATTGCAGAGGGACTGGAAGGAAAAGTATGCCTTTTGCAGATGACACAAAGATCTGCAACAGGGTTGATACACAAGGAGGCGTGGAAAGGATGAAAAGGGACTTGGCAAGGTTGGAGGAATGGTCAGAAGTATGGCAGCTAGGATTCAATGCAAAGAAGTGCAAAATAATGCACCTGGGAAACAAGAACCCAGGGGAAGAATACACAATGGGTGGGGAGGTAGTAACAACAAAAAAGCAAAGGGACCTGGGGGTAATCATATCAGATGACCTTAAGGTTAGCAAGCAATGTGAGAAGGCAGTAGGGAGGGCTGGGGGTATACTGGGATGTATAGGGAGAGGCATCAGCAGCAGAAAACAGGAAGTTGTTATCCCTCTGTACAGACAGTTGGTGAGACCCCATCTGGAGTACTGTGTCCAGTTCTGGAGACCCCATCTCCGCAAGGACATAGACAGGATAGAGGTAGTCCAGAGGAGGGCAACTAAAATGATGCAGGGTCTGCAAGAGAAGCCGTATGAGGAGAGACTAAAGGAGCTTAATATGTATACCCTTGAGGAAAGAAGGGAGAGGGGACATGATAGAAACTTTTAAGTACCTCAGTGGAATCAACAAAGTCCAAGAGGGTAGCATCTTTCAGAAAAGAGACTTGCAAGAACAAGGGGACACAATTTAAAGATAGAAGGAGGGTGGTTCAGGGGCAATGTGAGGAAGTATTATTTCACAGAGAGGGTAGTGGATGCATGGAACAGCCTTCCTGAGGAGGTTGTGGGGTCTAAAACTGTGGGAGAATTCAAGAATGCATGGGACAGACATAAGGCAATTCTTGTGGGGGGTAGGAAGAAATAGGCTGTTGGTTAACTAGGATCTACGGCCTATCCTGTAGTTGGGAAATGGGCAGACTAGATGGGTCAAGCGGTCCTTATCTGCCGTCAATGTCTATGTTTCTATGTTTCTATGTTTAGGAAAAAGCAAAGATACATTACAAGGAATGATACAACTTGGATTCAGAACTTACAGAATAACTCAAAACATAGGTACAAGTTAAATAACAAGAAAAACACTTTATGAGGATTACGGGGGGGGGGGTGCTAAGCAGCCACAAAGTGCCTTGTCAGTAGTTCAGAGGGACAGGGATAGTTGCCAGTGGAGTGAAGAAAGGAGGTACGAGAGAAAGAGGTATGTACTGTGGTGGAGGTGGAGGGTGGGGGAAGAAGAGTGATAAGGTATAGGGAGAAATGCTGGGGTGAGGGGAGGCTGAGTGGAGAGGACATGCCAAAGTAAAATGGTGGGGTGTGAGGGGGCATGGTCAGGCAGCCTGCATTAGTAGTGACTGTTAGGGAAACTCATGGGACTGTGAGTTGGAGGGGCGGCAGGTGCCGAAGGAGCTTGACGCAAACTGATTGATGAGGCAATTCATGAGAAGGGACAGAGGGAGTTGTTGTACTGAGTCAATGTTTAGGGAAAAATATTGATTGAATGGACTCCAGCTGGTTGAGTTTCAATCTGGTTAAGACAGAGATGCTACTGGTCAAATCATGTTCTTGTGGGTCAGCAATGATGAGTGAGGTGCCATTTTGACATTTTTTAAATGCACACTTCTCAAGCTGTGAACAGGTTAAAGAATCTGGGGGTCATTTTGGACAGCAAGCTAACTCTCAAACCTCAGGTTTCAGAATAGTCTGTAGTGGCTTTTTCCAACTGGTGTAATATTGCTCTAATTTTACAATATGAACACCTGGGGACCTGAGTATGCTAGTGCATATCTTTGTTACATACCATCTAAATTATTGCAATGCTCTGCACTTGGGGTTAGCTAGAGAATTGCTGCACTACCCTGCAGCTGGTCCAGAGCTCTGCAGCTGGACTGATGGCTGGGACCTCAGGTCTTTGCATATCACACTGGTTCTGGCACTCTGCACTACTGCCTGTGCAGTGGTGCACCACCTTCATGATGGGCGTCTTGGCATACTGTACAAAGCCCTGAATGTTTTTTTTTTTTGGTTTTCTTTTTCAAATTGTTTAACCAGGAGTGGCACACTAAGCTGAAAGCTTGTTTACAGATGCGACCTGGGAGCACAGGGAAGTTAAGTGACTTGCTCAGGGTCAAATAGTATGCAAGTGGGGGCTGTGGGATTCAAACCCAGGCCTCCAGATTTGCAGCTCAGAGCCTTAAACCACTGCGCTATACTGCCTTTCACGGTTTGGGCCCTGACTCCCTGAAAGATCTCCTGCCCTTATATGTGCCTCTCAACACTCTGCCGGGGGGAGGGGGGTTGCTGGTTGTCTCCTGATCTAGGCTGAAATTTTGGGAGGTGGGCCTTTCGGGGTAGTGGTCAGGCTGCTGTAGAATACTCTTCCAGTTCATGTATGTGGTGTACCCTCAGTGGAGGTCTTCAAAAAGGCACTGAATTCCCATTTATTTGAATCAGACTTTCAAAATGTTTTTATAGTTTATAATGATGTTAAGTATTAAATGTACCATCTGACTCCACCTATTGTGGTTCTCTGCCAGTGCACCATCTGTCTCCGCCTTTTGCTGCTCTCTGCCTGATATTCATTGGGTTAGGCAAACCTTCCACTCCTCTCACCACTCTAACCTATAGGCCTCTGAATTCAGAACTGCACAAAACTCATGCCATAACTAAATTCAAAAGGGTGTTTCCTATTTCTCTTATTTCTCAGCTCAATTCGAAACAGGACCCTGCATTTCTTCTTCTCTCTCCCATAATTATTTTTAGAGATATACCTTCCTACTTGTTCAGTCAGTGCCTTATTTTTTATTTATTTATTTATTTATTTTTTTTTTTTTACTTTCAGTCACAGGATACTTTAGGTACCTTGCAACTGCCCCAACCTTAATGATAGGCACTATCAAAAAGGCACCATTTCTGCCTTGGACTGTAGCTCTTTGATCTAGGGGTTTGCCCCTCCACCTCTTGTTCTTCCTAGTTTGGGATCCCCTAATATTTTTACTAGCATCCACTTCCCACTCCTGCTGGGTTGATTATTTGAATTGCTCTTTCTCTCTCCCATTACAAGATGTTTTCTCTTATGAGGCCTAGAGCACTTTTGATTATTGCAGGACTGGTACTCTCCCTAATTTCCCTCTCCCACCTAATATAACTGCTGGTGACTCTGGGTTCCACTCACATGAAGAAAACTCTTTTGTCTACTCGAATCTGCTTCCCTATAGGAAATCACATTCATTCCTTAACCTGGCCCTATATCTAACAAGTCCTGCCAAACTTGGTCATTTTCTTCTCTGTCACTCCCCTGTCATGTCCAAATGCCTCAAACTCATCTATTGCCTCACCAGAGAAACTTGGGAGACTCTCCTAAGTTTATCCCTATCTGGGGATATTGAAACAAATCCTGGCCTCCTTCCCCCCACAATGCTAGATCAACAAATGACTCCTCCTGGTTCTCCGCAAAGGGCATCAAAATTGCTCATATGAATATTAGAAGTGTACCTGCTAATTTCCCTGAACTGGAAGCCTGGGTAGCCCACTATCACCTGAATATTCTAGGATTGACTGAAACATGGCTTAGGCCAGACATACCTGACACAGTATACAAAATAAATGGCTACTACCTTATGAGATTTGATCCCCCTCTAAACAGAGGGGTGGAGGGGTTGCTGTCTATTACAAAGAACAACTCAATATCTCAGTCCAACACTCAGGGTTATCAAGTATCTGTGAAACTCTGCATACTGATCTGCTCTTAATAATATAGTAATAATAATAATAATACAATTTATTTAGTTGAGCACCTTTCAAAATCTCAACACGCTGCACAACAAGAACAGACATAAAAGCATATTCAAATACATTCAGTATAAAATCAAATACAAACATATATTCAGATACAACAACATAAAATCAGAACAAAGTAGGAGAAAAAAGGCTAAACCTGATATGTGCTTATAATCCTCCAAAAGGAGCACTCCCTGGCCTAAATGGGCTCTTGGACTAGCTCTACTCTGAAAGGTAAGTCTGAAGTAATATTAATGGGTGACTTCAACCTTGACCTATCAGGTACCCACTCTGGTTTGTACATGGAGGCTTTCAACCAACTTCATCTATAGCAACTGATTACTAGCCCTTCTAAGCTCTTGGCAAATAGCAAGCATCAATCTCTCCTGGACTGGATAGCCACAAGCAGAGCAAATAAAATTATTGCTGCAGGCACCTTTTCTGATTCTATCAGTGATCACCTACCTACCTTCTGCATTTGGAATGGTCACTGCTCCCATCCCCCACCCAGAATTATTCAGTTTCGGGATTTTGACAAACTGAATCCAAGTGCACTCCTTGATGATATTAATAACATTGACTGGTTGCCTATCTATATCACTGAGGATGTAAATATAGCACTTGACTACCTAAACTCTCAGCTACTAGTCCTACAGGATCTGCACATCCCATTGAAAAAAGGCATCTTAGGGGCTCTGCAAACAGATAGCTACATAAACACCTCCTTCGGACTATGAGAAGAAGGGATAAGGCCTGGGCCCTGGCCAAGAAATCCCAACGGGTAGATGACTGGGCTAATTATAGAAAAATGAGGAATGCCTGCAAAAAAGATATTTGGAGGGCAAAAAGGAACTAGTGCCTTAAGCTTCTCCAATCTTCAGTGGGTGACTCCCGGGGTTTTTGGAACCACAATGTATACTGTGAATTAATTATTGTTTTTTGTATGTTCTTCTTGTCCTAGTTTGTTTTATGATTTGGAATTGTGTTATATTTATTGATGTATAATTATAGTGTATATGTGTGTTCCTTCGTTATATATTGTTAACTTATAAGAGTAACTGGAAATGACACCTGGATCTCACTGTAAAGGAGCTTCGGCTCAGTGGAGATATCCTTATTCATTTTTTGTATGAATAAAAATTTTTTACTAATTACTACTACTACTACTACTTACATCAAAAATTTCATAGGCCAAAGGCCCAAGATGGCCATAACTGAAATAGTGCTAAATGACATCAACTGTAACAGTCTATCTACAATTGCAAATGCCCTGAATGCGCAATTCTTTGATCTCTCTGAATACCTTGCAAAATTTAACCAGTCCCCTGCACTCCCTCCTGATATCCACCATCCTTCCGGACCCTCTTTTCTGCTCAGATCACTCTCCACTACCAAGGTGCTGCTTTTTCTTAAATCTATCTTCCCTCGTGGATCTGCCGGTCCAGATGGATTACTGCTCTATTTCATCAAAATGGCAGCTCCAGCTCTTGCTGGCCCATTGCAAGAATTTTTAACCTATCTATACTAACCCAGACAGTGCCTACACTATGGAAAATGGCTCAAGTTGTCCCTGTACACAAAAAAGGGGACACCAAAAACATGGCTAACTACAGACCGATCGCCATTCTTTCTACCTGAAATAAACTACTTGAGAAGGCTGTTGCCACCCAGGTTTCAGAATATCTGCACCTTCACAACCTTCTATCCCCTGCTCAACATGGATTCTGAACAGGGCACAGCACCACAACTGCACTACTTCAGGTATCAAATGAAGTCCTCACAGCAATGGATAAGGGCCTGCTCATGGGGGCCATTTTTATTGACCTTACTAAGGCTTTTGATCTTGTGAATCACCCCCTTCTACTCTCCAAACTGTCTGTTCTGGGTTTTTCCCAGTCTGCCATCTCCTGGTTTGATAGCTACCTCACTGGGAGGAGGCAATTTGTTCAAATTGCAACTGCTGTCTCTGACCCCTCCTTAACCTCAGCATTCCCCAGGGATCTATACTTGGCCCTCTCCTTTTCTCTCTTTATTAACAACCTGCCCTCACTTCCCTGTCTCTCCTTGGTGATCCTTTATGTCGATGACATGGTGCTTCTCGCTAGTGGTAAAGACCCCACATCAGTAAAGGTGAATCTTCAAGCTGACTTTGACTGCTTACAAGTCTGGCTTCTATGAAACAAACTCATACTTAATGCTAAGAAAACTGTGGCTATGTTTTTGGCCCCCCCCCTTTAGAATCAAATCCTGTGCTCTGGATCTTTCATTACTATGTCTTGATTGCTCCCCATTGGTATCTGTTAACTCCTTTAGGTACCTTGGAGTCACACTTGACCCGTCTCTGGATTTTAACCTCCATCTGACAGCTACTTGCAAGGCGGTTAACTCCAAACTGGGTATTGCCTATAGAATTAGGTCCTTCCTGAATGATGCTGCCTGACTTGCAATTGCACAAGGTTTCCTCCTTCCCTCCCTTACATATTGCTCACGGGTATACCTTAATGCTAACAAAGGATCCCTCCATAAATGGAGCACATGTTATAACAGCGTATGCCAATTTGCCCTCTCTGCACACAGACTGACTAATCGCTGTGAACTCTACTTCAAACTAAATTAGCTCTCCCTGACTTCACACAGACTCTACTCTACTGGATGCTTGATTGACAATATCATCAGAACGGGGACACCTGAGTATCTCTTTAGGCTGCTATCTCATCCCTCCCAAGCATATCTCTTTAGGTCATCCGTACAAACCCAACTTGAAATTCCCAGATACCTAACAAAAAAAGGGGAACTATCCTTTGCTATATAGGCTCCCAGCATCTGGAACCCCCCCCCCTCACATTAACCTCTCTAAATCCTACCTAGCCTTTAAACTGGGGTCTCCACACCCACCTGACTGACTCTGATGGCTGCTCCTGTGCTGTAACGTGAGACTGACTCCTATTAGCATTCCTTACCTACATGGCACTTACTGTTTCCCTCCATTGTATAAAAGATGCATATTCCCACTCCCTTCACAAAATCATTAGTTAAAACTGCTATTTATTCTTTAGCGGTTGTCATATGTCCTTAATTATTATTGTTGTATCATCCAGTGCAAGTAGCTAATGTAAGGGTATTTGTTTATTTTTATTTTATTTTATTTATTTCATAAATCAAATTTACAACCTTTGAGTCATAGACTCATTTACAAAGGCACCTTGTCGCAGGGAGGGTAGACAACAAGAGATAGTGAAATACAACAATGGAGGACAATACAGGTGAGGTACAACAAAGAGAAAATACGCAGCAATTCAAATAATACATACAAAAGAAAAGGCTTTCAATTAATTACAGATTCGACCAACATTCATACAAAGAATAAGGCACGCTCTAGTGGGTCTATGGAGCAGTACCTGGGGAAGAATGAGGACTGTTTACTCTCAGTTTCCACAGAAATATGTCTTGCTTTTGTCAGCAATCTGCAAATTTGTTTTGTTCCCACTTCATGCTGCACCATGAACAATCATCACTGATGTTTGTACCTTCTTTGTACCTTGTTGTCTCCTGATTGTACTCTCCTGGGTCATGCCTGAATATAGGCAATACTCTTGTCTAGTGTACCTACCTGGTAAACAAAAACCAAATAAATAAACTCCCAGCAGATAAACATACATTCATTTCAAAAAACGTCATTAATGCATCAGTTAGGGTTGTTACTAAAATGACAAAAGTAAGAAATTGTTGATGTTAGGGTTTCAAGCCCTAGTACCTCACCCCCACCCTGCAAACACTGACAGGTGTAGTGGATGTGCCTTGGGGTCATCAGCCTTAACATTCACTCAATTCCATAAGTAAATAAGCTGAGTTGTTTACAGTACACTGTAGAAGAACGGGGTGAGTGTTAGGCCTAACGACCCCAAGGCACACCTCCAATGCCTGTCAGTGTTTGCAGGGTATGTAATTATGTAATCTGTGCAAAATGCAACAGTATTTTGTGCAAATTATATAATTTGTGCAAATTTCAAACTTTCTTGCCAGACTTATAAATTTTCCCATTGGAAATAATGGAAAATTACAAGTTTAATAACTTTTGAACCGATTAATATTTTTTCACCAAACCTTCAAAGGGCATATCTGTGAGCCAAAGGCTTTCTCCCCTGAAAACTTTAGACCACTACCTTAAGCCGTTTCTGAGACCCAGGTTGACAAATGGCAAAAAAACCACATATTTTTCTGTTTCCTTAACACTCTGTATCTCAAAAACCACACAACGTATTCACACAAAATTTAGCACATGAACAGATCTACCCCTGGCCATTATGCATGTCAAATTTTATACACATCCATTGAACAGTTCCAAAGTTATTAAGGTTCATAAATTCTGGTTTAACATAGAAGTTAGGTTTCACCCTAACGATACTGGTGCTACCATGACAGTTTAATATATATCTATATATTTATATAGATATAGATAAATAGATAGATAGACAGACAGACAGATAGATATAATATATACTGTATACATATATATATATATATATATATATATATACATATGGCAAAAAATCAATTTAATGCATCAGTTAGGGTTGTTCCTGGCGACAAAGTAGAAAAATTCAGTGTTAGAGTTGAAAGCCCCCTTGCACCCCAGCCCAACCCCACAACCAGCATCGGGGTGTGCATTGGGGTCATCAGCCTAACTCTCGCCCCATCACATGTGTAAACAAGTTGAGGTATAGGAGAATGGGGTAAGAGTTAGGATTGATGACTCAATGCACACCCGATGCTGGTTGTGGGGTTGGCTTGGGGTGCAAGGGGGCTTTCAACCCTAACACTGAATTTCCTTGCTTTTCTTGCTGTGGAACAACCCTAGCTGATGCATTAAATGGAGTTTTTTGCCATGAATTTCCCTTCTTTTTGAGAATGAGGACTATAAATAGTGAATGGAATGTGGTGGTGGAAGCATTGGCCCTTCGGGCCCCCGCTCCCACTACATGATGTCTTGTGACATAGTAACGGTAACTGCAATGCAAACGCAAGCACTAACGGTTATGTACATGGTGACGCAAATGTAAATGGTTAAGCAAACATTAAAAGTAACACAAGCGCAAAGTGACACCAAAGTGAACAGTGATGCAAACGGAGACGGAAGTGCATAGGGAAACGCAACTGGTAACACGCACGGTCACGGTACCACTATTGTAAATGCAAATGTTAACTGTTACAGCAACAATAACACCAAAGGGAACAGAAACAGAAACACAAATGCAAGCACATACAGATACGCAAAGTGTAATGTGCACAGTCATGGTACCGCAATTGCAAACGCAAATGGTAACGGTAACAGCAAAAAGAACGCCAACAGAAACAGAAATGGAAAGGCAAACACAAGCATGTATGGAAATGTAAACCGTAATTTGCATGGTGATGGTACCACAATTGTAAACACAAAGGGTAATGGTAACAGCAATAGTAATGCCAAAGAAAACAGTAATGCAAACGCAAATGGAAATGCAAAGGGTAAAACACACGGTGGCATACATGGGAACGCTATTGCAAACTGGCAAGAAAACAGAAGTGCAAAGCCTATGTATAACAGTAAGTGGAGCGCGCACCCTATTTTTCCCTAAAAGTTCCATCAAGAAAGACAGTGAAAACAAGGAAAGCATGCATAATAATGTGCCTCGGAGCAGAAAACGAGCAGTTGTAATACTAAAATGCTAATATCTCAGTAACCGTACAATGTAGAAAACAAATGAAAATTTCACATGATTCATGAGCTTCCTGGCTAGGTTTTCAGTGCACCCATAGCCCATAGGGCTACATATGGTTGCGACAAAAATTCCATATCTCGCTCTGTTTCCGAGATACGAGCCCCGAAAGGTACGGCAGATGCCACCATGTTAGTCTATGGGAACAAATGTCAACTTCAGAGTATTGTAACTTAGCATCCATGCAATATTTTGTCACCAAACCACCGAAAGGCACATCTGTGAGATATTGGCTGCCTTCCCTTCAAATTTCAGGCCAAAAGACTAAACCGTTCTTTTGCAGCAGGGTGGCAAAGAATTTGTGTAATTTTGCCATAGCCTGGAAAAGTAGAGTCGCAATTTGCGAAAGCTTTCACAAAAATTTGCAAAAGTGTAGCAGGTGCAACATTACTTTGTGACACTACTGTTCCCAGAAATTTGAAAAACATATTTCTGGGGTGTTTAACCCCAAAATAAAGACATGGCTAGCATCCACAGGGTCTGACTAGGTGAACACAAAAAAACTGTGTCCCTAGATGGTCCCAATTTTAAATGACAAGCATTTTTCTGATCAGCAACTGAAAACAAAATGGAGGATTTGCAACACTAACAAGTGCATTTGCGACACTTTCAAACTTTTTGTCAACTTTTCCCATTGACTTGTAATGGGAACTTGTTTTTTGAATAACTTTTGAACTGTTTAATATTTTTTCAAGAAATCTTCAAAAGGCACACCAGGAATCCCGGCTGCACGTTCCCTGAAGTTTTTGGACTGGTTGTGCAAACCATGCAACCTGTAGGTGTGAGCGAAGAATTCACAAAAAACTGTATTGCGCACACAGATGTTGCTTAATAACTCCGCAGCCATATATCCGACCAGTACTGAAAGTTGGCAGATCTCAAGATCTATAGTGCCCCGTGCCTGCCAAATTTCAGGCAAATCTGCTGAACGGTGGCAAAGTTATTAGGTGCAAAGTTTCACCCTTTAACCTTAAAAAGTGCTACTCAATCTAACTATGGTAGCACTACTGTGCTACTAATATATATATATATATATATATGTGTGTGTGTGTGTGTGTGTGTGTGTGTGTGTGTGTGTATATATATATATATTCATTTCAAAAAACTATATTACTGCATCAGTTAGGGTTTTTATTAAACAATCAAAAGCTGGGAAATTCAACGTTAGGGTTACCAACCCTACCACCCCACCCCCACCGTCCACACACCAACAGGCATCGGGGTGTGCCATGAGGTCATCAGGCCCAACTTTCACACCATTCCATGTGTGAACAAGCTGACATGGTACAGAATAAGAGAATGGGGTCAGAGTTAGGCCTGATGACCAAGTGCACACTCCATTGCCTGTTGGTGTATGGATGATGGAGGGGGGTGTAGGATTGGTAACCCTACCATCGAATTTCTCAGCTTTTGACAGTTTAATAAAACCTCTAATTGATGCATTAATAGAGTTTTTTGTAATTACTTTCCTTCTTTTTTAGATAATATAATGGTGTCCTTATTTTACCGTTGGAGCGCAGGGTCTGAATCCTGCAAAGTTATGCGTGTGCATGGAATAAATTCAAATAATGCACATAACTTGGGCATTTTCACCAAATTGTCAACATTGGGTTTTGGGACCTCCCCTCATGAACAGTGGCACTGTGATTTTGTTAATCCATCCCGAAAGCTGATTTTGCACAGCAACTGTGCCATTCTGCGCCACGGGTACAAAAACATGTTCTGGGCAGGATGTGCAAAATGACAGCTGTATAGTTCATGAGGATGTGTGAAAAAATGGCAACGTTAAAAGTCTGGAGCAAAAATATTAAAATGGAAAGTTACAAGCATGCAACGAAACTACGCAATGCACGCTTTTAACCAAATTCACAACATGGGCTTTTAGGGTCCCCATCTCATGAACAGTGGCTCTGTCATTTCATTAATCAGTCCCAAAAGGTGATTCCATGCAGTGACTGCGAAAACACCCTTTGGGACCAAGAAACAAGATGACAGTTGCATTGTTCATGAAGTGGGGTCCCCAAAACCCCCTGTTGAAAATTTGGAGCCCAAATTCCCAAAAATGACTGAGATATCAACATAAGTTGAACTCCCTCCCCATTGACTCCCATTATACGGCTTACCTTGATTCCTCAGTTCGTAGTTTGGCTTTGAAGAGTGCAGACATGTCCCGGTCCAGAGAAGATCACTGATCCTGACCTCTGGAGGGTAAGTATGGGAGAGGGGAGGTGTGAGGAGGTGGGTGCTCAGGAGGATGGGGATGGAGATGGGGGAACTGGGGAGACAACAAGGGATGGTTTCCTTTTTTGCAGGGTTAACTTAAAAAAAAAGGACTTTGGGGGACTATTTTCTTATTTTACAGGAAATAAAAACTTACAAAAAATGTAGCACACTGGAGTGGGCTCCTAGTGTGCCACACTAGTGGGGGAATACATGACCCGACTCAGGGATT
The DNA here is from genome assembly GCA_016271365.2 of Neoceratodus forsteri. Lineage (NCBI taxonomy): Eukaryota > Metazoa > Chordata > Ceratodontiformes > Ceratodontidae > Neoceratodus > Neoceratodus forsteri. The sequence goes on from CM057451.1 coordinate 153,089,795, forward strand.
GGACACCCCAATGTTGGGGAAAAAATAATGGGCTTTGGGGAACGGCATCTGACACCGGGGGCATCCAGGTGTCAGAAAAAATTTATTACAATTAGGGCTCCCAGTGTGCCAGGTTAGTACGGAGGGGCACATGCCGGTATGTGGACTGGGCACCCTAATGCCGGAAAAAAAGATTGCAGGGAACAAGCTGCATCAATGCAGGATCCTACATAGAAAATTTTGATGCAGGATTTTGTATCAAGGAAAAGACGGTGGGGGACAGTTTTTTCTTTTTACAGGTTATATTTTATGCCATGCCAGAAGGGGGTGGTAACACAACAAGACTCGGGGATTGGGCACCCCGATGTTAGGAAAAAAATAATGGACTTTGGGGGGAGAGCATCCGATACTGGGCAGGGGTGCATCCTGGTGTCAAAAATAATTTATTACAATTAGGGCACACTGGGGTGGGCTCCCAGTGTGCCAGGTTAGTATGGGGGGAACACATGTTGGCATGGGGACTGGGCACCCCGATGTCAGAAAAAAACATTGCAGGGAACAAGCTGCATCGATGCAGTATCCTGCATTGTGGGGGACGGTTTTCTTTTTTTGCAGGTTATATTTTGTGCCATGCCAGAAGGGGGTGACACAACCTGACTCGAGGATTAGGCACCCCAATTTTGAGAGTAAAAAGCAGCAGGCTTGGGGGGTTAAAAAAATGTAACGAGCATGTTCCTCCAGCCCCCATTATGTAAACACAACTGTTAGTGTTTACCAAGGGGCTGTATTTAAAAAATGTTAAAACTGTGAAAAGCCTCGCTAAAAAAATAATCAAAATGGTGGAAAATTTATAAGGAAACCTGAACTGTGACCAGTAAACTGCAAATGGTAAATGCCTTTTACCGTTCGCATGTTTACCGTTCGCATAGTAAATGGCATTTACTGTTCACACATTTACCATTCGAACAGTAATTTGCGAATGGTAAATTATATTTACCATTCATAAATTACTGTTCAAACAGTAAATGCAATTTACCCTGCACATTGCCTGTCTTGCATCTATCACAAAAACATTATCATTCAAAAATGGTTATATATGTTTTCACCAAACCATCCAAAGGCACACCCTTGGCATACACCCCATCATCCTTGAAAATATCAGAGGCAAGCTTAATTCCATGTGTGCTGTACATGACAGCAAAAAATCCCATGTTATCCTATGGAAAAAAAAGTTCTTGATCACTTTATATCTCTGAAACAGTAAAAGCTAACATCATGAAACTTTCAACATCTTGCGACACTGACAACATGACAGCATATACCCATTTTTGTGTTATTTGGTTGAAAAGTGACAAAGTTAATAAGGTGAAAAAACTGAGATTTAACATTGAAAGGTTGTACCAACCCTAACTATAAGGGCACTATCATGCCCTTATAATATAAATATACATATATATGCAGTAGTGCCCCTATAGCTAGGGTTGAGCAGGGGTTTTTATGTTAAACCGCATATTTTGCACTTTAATAACTTTGCAACCGTTCAACAGATTTGAACGAAATTTTGCATACACAGTCTCTTAGGATAGATTTCTTGATGTGCTAAGTTTTGTTCCAGTCAAGTTTGCAGATTCTGAGATCTGGATGGTAAAAAAAACTTAAAATTCACCACTTTTCACAGTTTTTTCTTGTCACACTGCACAGAGATGGTGTTGAATTTTGGTCTGACATTTTTATGGTGAAAAGAGCTTGGGTGGCAGAACACGGCAGCATTTATTTGGTGAAAAAGTATTAATCTGTTCAGTAATTATAGCATTTTTAAGGGCCCATTATTTTCAATGGAATTTTTATTTTTCAGGATAGCTGCACGGTGCAAACCAGGATCCTGGTTCATCAGGGGCCAATCCTGGTTCACCAATTGTTGTCAATCCTGGCTGACCAGAAAAAATTCCTTGTTCATCAGCCACCATCTTGTTTTCTGACCCCCCCCCCCCCAAAAAAAAGAGCCAAAACTCTGCCCAGGGACAACTCTCTCACACATGAAAGTGTGATGTCTGCTCATCGGGAGTAGATGAATTGTGCTATGTGGTTTTCCAGGTCCGTGTGCCCAAAGAAACATTTTTTAATCCTTGTTCACCAATCACTATATTCCTTGTCTGCCTTCCTGGTTCATCAGTGGCGAACAAGGAATTCGGCTGCTGGACAAGGATACTGGTCTGGCCATCTGGTCGTCCAGATTGGCTGATCGGATGGCCAGAATGGGATCCTTGTCCAGACCATCAGTGATGATCCAGGATGGTGGACAAGGAATTTGGTTGGTGGACAGAGGTTCCTGTCTGGCCATCTGGTTGTCAAAACTGGATGACCAGATGGCCAGACCGGGAATCCTAGTCCGCCAGTCGATTGATGAATCATGGTGGTGGACAAGGAAAGGAGATGGCATGCAAGGATGGCTTCAGCCATCCCCTTGTTTCAAAAAAACATTGGGGAAATGTTGCAGAACTATGTGGTCCCATATAAATGAATTTTTGTCACCCCCCTTAGCCCTGGTGTCTAGTGGCACTCCACTCCCTCCACCCTCTGAATTCTTATATATTTAAATTTTTTTTAGTGGTGTTCTTGCACTTATATTTTTTTATTAAAAATACAAGAGTCCTGGTGTCTAGTGTCACCCCCCCCATCTTCCCATAACACAGTATTTATTGGTGGCAGTGGCAATCCCCTGTGTTTTTTTTCCCTGAAAAGAAGAAAACCATCCCTTGTTGTCTTTTGCACATTTGGAGCTCTGAATAAAAAAAGTCCACCACTGATAACACCCTTATCCCCCACCCACCCCCTACTGTGCAGCTACCTCACCACACACACCCTGATGTCCCACCAGAATGCCACTCACCTGAGGAGATCTCAGGTTTGAGACCCGCTCTGGTGATCCAATGGCAGATAAGGAAAGGAGATGATAAGCAAATATTGGTTTGGTCATCTCCTTGTTTAAAAAAACTGTTTGGGAAGTGTTGCAGGACTATGTGGTCCCATATAAATGTATTTTTGTCATCCCCCTTAGCCCTGGTGTTTAGTGGTACCCCCCCCCCCGAATTCTTTTATTATTTTTTTTTTTATTTTTTAGTGGCATTCTACAACTTGGTTATACACTTATGGTGGAGAGGTGTTGGCCGGGCCACTGGCAGACCTGTTCAACACCTCCCTGGACACAGGATGCATACCACAGGACAGGACGATGGCTCATGTGGTGCCTATACACAAGAGTGGCCCCCCAGGATGAGCCAGGCAACTACAGACCTGTCAGTCTCAGTTTCACAGTGGGTAAACTTATGGAAGGGATACTGAAGGAGAGGCTGTTGTCATTTATTGAGGCAAATGGCCTCCAGGATGGGCAGCAGTATGGGTTTGTCTCAGGGAAATCTTGTCAGACCAATCTAATAGAGTATTATGACTGGGTAACAAGAGAGCTGGATGGGGGCCATGCAGTGAATGTCCTTTGTTTGGACTTCAGCAAGGCCTTCAATTCAGTGCCTCATAGGTGGCTGGGGGGAAACTGAAATCCATGGGGGTGGGGGTAAAGATGGTTAACTGGATCATGAACTGGCTGAAGGGGAGGCAGCAATGGGTGGTGGTGGTGGGGAACTCTCAACACCTAGGCCAGTGACGAGCAGAGTGCCGCAAGACTCTGTGCTGGGTCTGGTGTTATTTGGACTATTCATATCCGATATCTCTCATGGAGTTGGGAGCAGGATTAGTCTGTTCGCAGATGATACTAAGATGGGGGTGGTAGTGGATGATGTTGAGGGGTGGAAAGAACTACAGGGGGACCTAGCCAAACTGGAGGAATAGTTGGTGAAGTGGCAGCTGGGCTTCAATGTGAAGAAGTGCAAGGCTATGCACTTTGGGGCCAAGAACCTGAGGAGGGAATATTGGTTAGGGAGTGAGGCTTGGGATCACCAAGGAAGAGAAGGACTTAGGGGTGATGGTCACGGAGAGCATGAACAACTCTGCTCAATGCAGGAAAGCTGCAGCTAAGGCTAATAGGATGCTTGGGTGTATGCAAGGGGATTCTCATCCAGACATAGGGAGGTGATCCTGCCTCTCTATAGGTGCTTGGTCAGGCCACACTTGAAGTATTACTTGCAGTACTGGCATCCATATCTGAAGCAGGATATTAGGCTGCTAGAGGGGGTGCAGCATAGGGCAACAAAGATGATACGACGGGGATAGAAGGCAAAACCTACAAGGACAGACTGAGGGATCTGGGTTTGTACACCCTGGAGGAGAGGAGGGATGGGGGGGATATGATTGAAATGTTTAAGTACATGAAGGAGATCAACAAATCTGGCACTGATAGGTTATTTAGGCTGAGGCAGGGAAGGGACATGAGAGTCCATGGGCTAAGATTAGAAGGGGGCAGATTTAGGAGAGAGGTGAGGAGACATTATTTCAATGAAAGGGTGGTGTCTAAATGGAATGACCTAGCAGAGGAAGTGATAACATGTAAGATGGTGTGTAGTTTCAAAAGGGCGTGAGACAGGGCATGGTGGGAGTCAGGGTAAGTAGTACTGAGAAGATACCTGAGGTGAAATGGAGAGGGGTGGAACAGCTACAATCTAGGGGTGCTAGCTTCGCACTTGAGCAGACTTGATAGACTATGAGGCCTGTTAATGCTGGCAGTCATATGTTCATATGTTCCTATTAAAAATATAAGAGCTCGGGTGACTAGTGGCACCACCTCCCCTCCTATGCCACAGTATTTGTTGGTGGCAGTGGCAATTCCCCAGTTTTTTCCCCTGAAAAGAAGAAAACCATCTCTCATTGTCTTTTGCTCGTTTAGAGCTGTAAATAAAAAATAGTCCACCGCTGATCTCACCTGTATCCCCCTCCTGACCCCCTACTGTGCAGCTACCTCCCCACACTCCCTGATGTCCCCCCAGACCACCACTCACCTGAGGAGGCCCCAGATTCAAGACCCACTCTGGCAATTGAAGACACATCTTGCTGCTGGAACCGGCAACTGCAATATGAACTAAAGTAAATGCGGCACTATGTATTGCAGTGGGGGGGGGTTGAACTTTTGACCATAACTCGGCCATTTTTTAACATTTTGGTCACAAATTTACAATGTGGAGGCCAGAGGACCCCTCCTCATGAACAATATGACTGTCAGGCAATTCTTGCCGGAAATGTGATTTCGCGGTCAGTTGGTGAAATCACCTTTCCAGTGGGATTCACATAATGACAGTCACATTGTTCATAAGGTGGGATCATAAGAAGGCTATGTTGAAAATCTGGGATCAAACTTAAATAAAATGGCTGCATTATGAGCATTCATTGCTATCTCACTATGCACTCTCATAAGTTCGGTAATTTTCTATATTGACAGCACATATTTTCAGCATAGCCTTGCTATTACCCCACCCAATGTATGTGACAGCTGTCATTGCTCAAATCCTGGCCAAATGTGTTCTCACACTTGTGGTGCAGAATGGCATTGTGGCTATGCAGAATTATGTTTTAACAGGGATTTTACAATGTTCTGTACTGGGTACACGTGCCGAGGTCATAAGAAGGCTATGTTGGAAATTTGGGGCCAAATAAGGATACTGTTATACTATGTCAATCGAGGGATGGGATGGGAGCATAGAGTCCGAAGGACCCTGCAGTCCCACTGAATAATGAGGACACTGTTATGCAATCTCAGTGGAGGGATGGGAGCAGAGGGTCCTCAGATCCTGCACTCCCTCCATAAAAATAAGGCTACTGTTATAATGTCTCGATGAAGAGATGGGAGCACAAGGTCCAAAGGACCCTGTGCTGCCACTGTAACATAAGGATACTCTTATACTGTCTTGATGGAGGGATGGGAGTGCAGTGTTGGAAAGACCCTGCACTCCCACCGTATAATGAGGACACTGTTATAGTATCTCAATGGAGGGATGGGAATGCAGGGTCTGAAGGACCCTGTGCTCCCACAGTGAAATGAGGATATTATTATGCTATCTCGAAAAGTAAGAACATTAGTTGCAAAAACTTTGTTAATGCATCAGTTAGGGTTGCCATGACAAAATTAGGGAAATGAGGCATTAGGGTTTCCCCCTAACGCACCCCGGAACTGCGGAGACCAGGCCAGGAGGTGTCGGGGGATGGGGTGGCATTAGGGTCGACAACCCTAATCCTCACCCCATTCTCCTATACTGTAGCCACCCAGCTTATTTTACAGTTAAATGGGGTGAGTTTTGAGGGTTAGCAACCTAATGCCACCCCCTCCCCTGACACCTAGTAGTCTCCGAGAGGGCAGGGTGGTGTGTTGGGGAAAGCCTAATACCTGATTTCTACTTTTGTCATGGCACCCCTAACTGATGCATTAGATATATATATATATATATATATATCTATATAGATATATATATATTATATATATATATATATATCTATATATATATATATATACACACACACACATATATGCATACAACAGAGCCAGCCATGATGCAGTGCAGTATAAATGACATGTCACAAAATACTGCAGAAATAAAGGGATTATTTGCCATTGAATTACATTGTTCTCTGCAGTATACTGCAGCAGTTTGTGATATACTGCAGCATTATGGCATTGCATCATGACTGGCACCACCCAATATATAATATTTACTTATTTATTCATTCATTTATTTATTCAACTGTCTATTCCATCATCACATGTTTTAAAATGTTTAGTAAGGCTTATAAACTTGCCTTACCTTGCTTTGCCATGGAGTTAGAGACACAAATTGGCATACATAATCCTTAAGGTGCTGTCTGAACACCTACAGTACCAAATATGATTTAATGTTGTAGGGAAGAAATTCCTAAATTAACATCCTGATATCTTTGTAAAAGTCCACAGAAGCCAATCAACCTTTCCACCCAAATTCTGCCAGTGGAATTTTAATGTTTACAGCCCTCGTTGTAATAGTACTTTAATACAAATACAACATATTACATAAGATATTAGCAATAATGAAACATGGTAAAATGCACTGTGCAATTATTTGGAGACAAATACTTTGAGATGATTAGTTCACAACAGATGTCCAAGGTTTGTGGTTACAGCCTTTGTAGATTGTCTGTGATGCTTTTATGGCACAAAGTCCATCCAACTTACTGTTAATTCTTTCATGCTAATTTGCACATAATAAGAAGTGTTGGAAAGGAGACTCAACTCACTGAGTTAGTTTCATCACTGTCTTACAGATTAATTTATGAGGAACTGAACATATTGCAGCCTTCTAGGTAACAATGATTAACAGTGCTAAGTAATCACTTCCTCAGAGTGGACACGTGGCTGATGTCTCCTCTGTATTATGGGATTACCTATGGAATCCCATAATTCGGTTTCCCAAACTCCACTAGACCAAGTTCAGGAGACTGAATTTCGGCATCTCAAGAGGGACTTGCAATCAATGCAGGGGGCTTTGCCCTCCGTGTGGCCGCACCCCCCATAACTAAAATAATCAACTCCAAGGGGGGAGCGGACCTCAGAGTTAGTAAAAAAAATGCTATGGGGGCGGAACAGTGGGGAGGCAAAAATAGATGCTGCACTGGGAATACAACCTAGGTCCACATGGCTATGCTGGCCAAGTTGCTCATAACACAGCCCTCCACACCATTGGAGCAGCTCAGCCAGCACCTCTTTCCTCTCGCTACTCAGGTAGCAAAACTGTTTTTTGCCCATGCGGAATCTTTTGCACATAATTTCGCACAGCAAAATACAATTTCTCCATGTGAAATTATTTCGGGCATCTGTATTTCAAGATACTGAAGCTGGTCCCATGAGTGTCAGGATTCTGAGCTTCAGTATTCTAAAATGATATTGTATTATGTTGTAGTTATTACTCCGTGTATATAATATACTGAGCTTTCTGACCATTTTATCTGGTTTAAATAGTTTGTGCTGGCTGTGTTGTTTAGCCTTTGAAAGGAATCTGGAAAACTCCAATCATGACTCCAATGTCTTCCTGCCTCATGAAGACTCAGAAATCTGTCCACCCTGAGTAAGTGATCACACAGCACTGCAAAATGTTGGTGGCTGAAAAGGGCTGTTCTATTTCAAATAAAACAAACTTGTGACCATGAGTAAGCTAATTTGATCAGTTGAGTCTGCTTTCTAATATTTCTTACTATCCTTAGCACAGCTATATTATAACAAACTCCTCCCTCATATGTTTCTTTTTCCAGGGTCTTTGTCACAATGGAACTTTTCCTAAATTTGCATATAGTACCAATGATGCACTGCACATAGGGGAATCTGTGCAATTCTTTGCTAATTATCATTACAAGAAACATAAGTAGTAACCAGTTAAGAATACTGTATCATAATCTTTCAATTAACCAATATAATGTTTGTTACAGGCTCCAGCAATCCTACTCAAAACTTTTACAGTGGCTATTATTATAGGCATCTTAAAGAGCTAGTGGATCAAAATTGTTGTTTCAGGTTCAAGTATGATGTTAACACATATGAACTAACCTGAGATTTTCTTTTATTTTTTTACCTTTGTTTTACCAGGAGAGACACGCTAAGCTGAAAGCTTGTTTACAGGTACAGTCTGGGAGCACAAGGAAGTTAAGTGACTTGCTTAGGGTCACACAGCATGCAAGTGGGGGCTGTGAGATTCAGACCCAGGTCTCCAGATTTCCAGCTCAGAGCATTAAACCACTGTGCTATACTGCCTCCAAATGGTTGTGGTCTATGTTGTTCATATTAGTATTTGAACTGTGTTTTTTGAGCAGTTTATTGTTTTGCAAATTGTTGGGGTGTCGAGCTGTGGAGAATGCCATGGCATGGAAAAAAAAACGGAAGTGAGGTTCTCAGAGGAAAGAAAAATCCCAAGTTTGTGTTTACAACTATCTGGTTGGTCTGTTCTGTGTATCCAATCTGACTGTCTCTGTTATGCATTGATTTGCACTGATTCTGTTTGGATTTCTTCTTCATGCCCTTTGTGTGGCAGTATGTCTTTGTTTTTCTTCTTCTATTTTTCATCTGGTTAGGGCACTCTGGGCAAGAATGGATCACCGGTAACAGATCTGCGCATTGTGTGACAGATGTTAAGAACTGCCAGGGTTTGGACTTTCTTGTCAAACTAGTATGCAGCAGTTTTTCAGTATGGATGGTCGCAGTTATTCATCCCCCCCCACCCTGCCACAATACTCATGCATGCATGGTCAGATATTTGCACTGCTGGTTATGATCACAGTCAAATACAGTCCAGTTTCAGTGGAACAGTGCACCGAGGGGAATGGCATACTGTATCAATTATGCTGGCTATATTAACGTACATAAATGGAAGTGGAGGTATTTTTTTGGATGCCTTCAAGCTTTTGTGCTGTTGCTTAGTCATGGTAGGGATAAGACTGTGTAGAAAGGTTGCTTCAAATGTGGATCTGTCACCTTTTACATGTTTGGGGTGGGGGAATGCGGAGGCACTGGATCGGCTGTAGTGCTGTGCTGCTGCATGGAGTATCCTTTCAGAGTGGTGAGTGATATCTTTTTTCATGCTGGTGAGAAAGGTTTCATGCCTGTGCCTTGGATGGTGGGTGGGACTCTCAGCATGGGATCAGATGTATGTTTGTGTGTGTGGGGGGGGGATCTGCGAGGGCGGTGACAAACCAGACTGTTAGTCAGCGGGGTTGGGTGATCGGAGGGGATGCACCACCAAATTACTGGACTGTTGAGCAGTGGGGCTGGATAATCAGGGAGTCAGAATAAGTATTTCCAAACATGAAAGTGTTTCTCAGAGACAGTGTTCCTGCTCAGTTTGTTGTGTTCTGTCAGATTTTGAAAACAAAATAAAATGTAAGGAACCCGGCAATTACATAAAATAATATGCTACTTGAGCAAATGAAACTGAACTGCAACATATTATTACAATTTGTAGCTCAGAAACTTGTTTTCACATTCGGTGGAGTGCAGAGGCAATGGATATCACAGTGGGTATGCAAGCATTCAAATCTACCTGACATCCCCCCCCCCCCCAAACAACGTCACTTCCTTTCCAGCTGGCTGGTATTCAAGACTAACAGCCTGTGTCAGAGCCATGACAAATGCCTGGAAATTGGCATTGACTCCTGTGTTAAAACTATAATATAAACAAACAAGGAAATTAAATGACAGTAAAATCCAAAATAATTAAGTCCTCCAGTCAGGATAAAGGTGGTTCAGTAATGTGTTCCAAAGCTTTGCAAGCTGTTGACATCATTCTGTTTTAAACCTCATTATTTCATATTTTTTTCTTTCTCCAGAAGCTGCTTCATCTTCAGAATTTTAATACCCTGATGGCAGTGGTAGGAGGATTAAGCCATAGTTCCATCTCCCGCCTTAAAGAAACCCACTCACATGTTTCACCTGAGGTAGCCAAGGTACGTAATTGATCTGCTTTAGACCTTGAGATGAACAATATAAGTTACATTGCAGAGGAAAGATGAAAAACTTCCACTACAGTTGTGTTCCGGATATACTGATAGATTGTCCACCCAGCACAGTCTATACCAAGTGTGACAGCAGTTTGGCTGTGCACAGCAACCTAGAGAGGGTACACTGCATTTGGTACACTTGCACACCATGCTGGTTGAAACTTTTAAATATCTGTATAGAAATGAACACAGTCCTTGAAATCTTTCCCACTGTTGGATTCTCCAAAGTGTACAGTGTGGTTTCATTGCTTTACATCATTGTTTTTGCTATACACTGTCCACTTTTTACATCTTCAAGCAAGATGAAAACATGAATGTATTGCATGCTTTTTTATCAGGACAGTAAGATTGCATATAAATCATTTTCTATTATGATACAGCCCACTATAGTCAGATTGTCTCAGTCAATATTATCCTCTGTAAGTATAGTCTACTGTATTTTTAATGATGGGACAGGTCTTCTTATGACACTTCTGAGTCATAGTTCATTATATTATTATGACTGTACTAGAAAGACATTATCCCATCTCCAGCAAAGAATTCAAAATCTACATAATTAAAAAAGTAACATGTAAAGGTTTTTTTAAATTGATTTTACTTAGATTATGGTACACTACATACACATTTCGTGAGAATACAAAATAGCATACAACCAAAATTAAACAGTAATCTGAAAAGAAAAGCCTATTTCCAACATAACGGTGTCATTCTTATTTAAGTTCTAGTCCTCTTTGTAAGATTCAGGGATGGTTAAGGACAGAAGAAGACTACAGGGTCTCCCTGATGTTCCTGTCTTACTTCGTCCTTTCCAAGCTACCCAGTGCCTGCCTTCATTTAGTTTATAATTATCCCCTTGAAAATGTCCCACAGGTTTTATGGCTGTGGGTGGAGCCTACAACCATCTTGCTGTCTGTAGCTAGAAAAATGGAGTACAGTAGAACACATTTTTGGAGTTTTCAATGTATCTTTCCAAATCTACAAATCACTATGCCAATTGAAATAAAATACCCCCTTCTTTCTGTTTAGAATGTTGGAGACATACTATAACTCCAAGCTGCTTATCACATGATCATTAGGAAATTAAAACAGCTTGTTAAATATTGGTTGCCTATTAAACTGGAGATTTGTTTGCCCCCTTTGAAATGTAACTTGCACATTCAAATACTTAGCATTTAAACATTTTCTTGCTACTAGCTTCAGTTGGGCAGCTATTGTCTTTCAAGAAAGAGTCATACCTCATAAATGTCACCCTTTCCCAGCAACAAATCTAAAAAGATTTGCACTGTCGTTTTTTTAACCTCTTAAGACACTATCTAATAAGAGCTGTCTCAGACATATGCCAAGTCTTCTGTGAATGATCCAGGCTAAATATATAGCAATCAGTAGGCATTTTTAGTATGCTTTTTAGGGGAAAAAATATATTGAGCTACAGCAAACACACACGCACACACACACACACACACACACACACACACACACAAACATTGTACACACCATCCTCATGGCCACAACATTCAAAATAAATACTGCAATCTAATATGTTATAAAACAATAAAGAAACTGTTTATGTCAGTTGATACAGTGAAGTTCAGTTTACAGTAGATTTCCTTTAAATATTTCTTATCTTATACTTTGTATCCTGTATTGCGCAGGAGAGATGCTACATTTCATTGTCATATGGATCTTCATTTATACATTTGTGCACTGTATTTACTCAGAATGTCCCAGATTAGATACAATACATATCTTGTTTTCAGTGGGGTCATGATTTTACCATTTTTTATAATGTATTTATTCAGGGTAGCCTAATCCAGATGTGAAATACTGTATTGTTTTCAGTGTGTTCTGATTTTATGCAGTGCAGCATAGTATTGTGTAGATGCAGAGCCCCACTGAAAATAAGATGCCATGTCTTCTGTGAACTGTTCAGGCTAAACATATAGCAATCAGCAGGCATATTCTAGGAAAACGCATTGTAAAAATGTATTAAAGGAAGACCACATTGAAACTGCCTCTCAGCAGATCTGCATTATGCAAATTCATTCAGTGGCAGAGGAAGAGAAAGATGGGCCTCAGTGCAGGTTGTAATTTTGGGCCCCCCACCCCCACCACAGTATATCAACCGCCCGCCCCCTAAGTTTTTTTTTTTACCTGTTTATTTTACACAGCTTTCACCCACTTCCTCCCTCACTCACATATCAAGGAATATACGGTAATACATAACAGTGTAATATGTTCTACTCATCTATTTGAATTGCCTTTTGCGCGCCTTTCGTTCTGCAAACTCATCAATGATCTGCTGTAGGTTAATTTTTTTTGCTCGTTCATTTTCAATAGATAAGAGTCCCAACCCATAAAGTCTCTCTTGTCCCATACTACTTCTTAAGTAGTTCTTTATAAGTTTAAGTTTTGAAAATGAGCGTTCAGCACTGGCCACTGTTACTGGGATGGTGAGAAACAGCAGAAGCACAGTACAGACTTCTGGAAAACTGGATGCTAATACACTATTGTCAGCAATGAACAGTTTTGCCAAATCTTTCACTGATGATTGTTTGTAAATTTCAGATTTCAAACAAGATCTGAATTCAAGCAACTGTCGAGGAAAAGCAAGTGAAATATCTTTGTTGAAATGATGGGTCAGTTTTTCAGCTCCTTTATGCAGATCATCATCACTTGCAGAAATCAGAGTGCTTGGCTGGATTATGCTGAATCTATCAGCGATTGCCTGCAAGCTTTGAAATCGATTTGAAAGCTGTGCAGTTATTATATCAAGGCACCTGTAAAACTCATTCACTTCGGAAAATTGTTCTGAATCGGCAAGTCTTTCATCTTCACATAGCTCATCAAAATGGCATTTGACCTTTCTCATGTGCTTTTCTTCAAACTTTGCTTGTACACCCCATTTTTCTGATAATCCAGTTGCTGAATTTTTGGCTTCATCAAACTCATTTCAAAATGTGAGTAGGTCTTCATTGGCTTTGTGAAGTAAGTTTGCTGCTTTGCAAAGATCTGTGTCTTTAGACTGTAGCAGTTTTGACACAGCACTAACTGTTTCCAGAGTCTTTGTTTGGAGCACAACAAAAAAAATGAAACTAAAATTTTCCAATAATTTCTTTAATGCCAAAGCCTCATTGCACTCATCTCCATTTTTGCTCTGAAGAACTATTTTTGTGAGTGCCTTCATAATATCTAAATACCGAAACCTCAGAGCAAGGAGTGAAGACCATCGGGTAGGGCAAAGCCTTTTCAAAGTAATGTTGCTGGAAAGCTCTGATGTGGAAGCAAATGAAGATAACATGGCCCAGCGTTTTATACTGTGGCCAAAAAAAGTGTAGTCTTTCAATCACATCAAAAAATGTTTTAGTTCTGGTATTCCTCTAACGGAATCATTCAGTGTGAGATTTAAGTTGTGAGCAGCACAGTGAACGTATGCAGCATTCAGTTCCTTCTGGGATATTCTTGCTTGCACACCAGAGTACACACCACTCATATTAGAGGCCCCATCATACCCCTGACATTTAGATAACTCTAAACCTTTCTGTTTGATGCAACTGATTATTATGTTCTCAAGTCCACTAGCAGACTGATCACTAATTTCCTGAAAGCCAAGGAAAGATTCATTGATTTTCACCTCTGTTGCCATGTCCCTTTCATCCCTTTCTATTGTGACATACCGAAAAATTTGACTCAGTTGGTCAGTCTTCGCAATGTCTTGGGTGGTATCCATTATTACAGAGAAAAAAGGTGCAGCTTTTATTTCATCAATAATATCTTGCTCAATACGCTTTGACAAAACTTCAATGAGTTCATCCTGTAGAGTATGACTAAGATAGCGAATTGATCCACTGGGCATGGAAATGAGTTGCTTTAACATGGGATCATACTTGGCCAACAGTTCCATGACTGAAAGAAAATCCCCACTATTTACTTGCCCTAAAACCTCTCTGTGTCCCCTGAAAGGTAAATTGCACATAGCTAATGTAAGAGTCACATTGATCAGACGCTCCAAAACTTGTCTCCAGAAGTTTTTCTCCTTTTGTATTTGAGTTTCAAAATCTTCATCAATTGTGCCATGTAAATGCCACTGCTCATACACTAAGCAAGATTCTAGATGAATTGTTGATGTTTCATGATATTCAATTTTGCTGCTTAGGTGACACCAGTCTCGAACTCTTTTAACCCATGCAACATTTTAAGCAGGTGCACTACGATCAGCAAACAGCCAACATGGCTCACAATATGCACAGTCTAATTTAGGGGAGTAACAAAGCCAAGTATGTGGAAATGTAACTCCTGCCTTTGTTGTAATATTGTAATAGCTTCTGGAGAAACAGCGCCCATCTTGATTTTTGTCTCGTGGAAATGGTCCATCGGGTTTACATGAACCTTGTGATATGATGTACCTTTTTATTTGGCTATCCTTTATATCTAAAGGAAAATTACCTCTGTCTGTGGGGTTTTTTGTCATCAACAGGAGAAAAACTTGGAAAAGCAGGTTCTTCTCCACTGTTAAAAGCAGCACTGGCTGTTTTGTCAAGTTCTTTCTCCAATACACTTTTAATGTCCGGTTCTTGTTCAGATTGTTTAGCAAAGTTAGTTTCAGGATCAACATGATCAGCACAGGCCATCTCAGCCAAAGCACTAGGTCCACTGTCTTTCTCTGTGTCTGTGTCATTTTCACAAATTTCAGTTTCAGTCTTATCAGGTGTGTCAGAATCAGTCACAGTTTGGAAAAAAGCACTGATTTTAGAAAGCTTTGCAGCCAACAGCAATTCTTCCTTCCTCTGTTTACGTTTTTGTGCACCACTTTTGTATTTAGGAGGCATCTTTTACTAACAATAAACTGTATTTATAATTATAATCTTATCTACAGTATTGTATTTACAACATACAGTGCTGTAAATGTAAATCACAATATAAAATTATTTTCCACTCACTGAACAACTGCCGCCTTGTTGCGCTGTGATGTGTAAATGAAATTCTACCTCAGACTCTTTTAAACTGCAGCACAACTGAACTAACTGGTACAGTACACACACGATTCTCAGTGAAGTGCCCCACCAGTTGCTTTCTACAAGCTGTTGCTTTGAACTCACACACCACTAGCTTAGCAAAAAACCCTTAGATTTACTGAAATAGTTATTTTTGTTTGCTTCAATCTGAGAAAGAGCAGAGCAATACAGGCTCAGTCAGGACACACAAGACAGCAGAAGAGCACACAAAGCAAGATACAGGCTGGCCACTCACCACTGCCTGGCAGGCTCGAGACGCACAGGAAAAAAAGTCACAGGCAACAGGCCTCCTCCTCTCAGTAGTCTCACACACTGCTGCTGCAGCTGCAAGGCAAACACAGTGAAACTACTACAGACTCACTTTCACTGTGAGCACATAACAGTACTACTCACTACTGTAACAACTGTTGTAGACTAAAAAAAGACAATTGATAGTCACAGAGAGAGAGAGAGAGACTTTACTGGGTTTAGGCCAGCCAGCAGACTGGCAAGCAACAACAAGTATTAGTAGTACAATATTATTTGTATCACAGTATTATTATTTGTTTGCTGGGGGCTAAAGTGGCTGCTGCTATGCTAAATGCTGCTATATGTAGCAGAGTCCAGTCCCTATGCACGCCCAACTAGCTCAGATAAACAGGAACACAGCTAGCCTTCAGCAGTGCTGTGCTGCCCAATAACTTTTATTTTTTATAATGATAATGTCCTTGTTGTTTGCAAAACACAAAAACCCAACTCAGGCAGCTGGGGGCTAAAGTGGCTGCTGCTATGCTAAATGCTGCTATATGTAGCAGAGTCCAGTCCCTACGCACGCCCAACTAGCTCAGATAAACAGGAACACAGCTAGCCTTCAGCAGTGCTGTGCTGCCCAATAACTTTTATTTTTTATAATGATAATGTCCTTATTGTTTGCAATACACAAAAACCCAACTCAGGCAGCTGGGGGCTAACGTAGCTGCTGCCTATACCCTACCCTATACACTCCCGACAACACTCGGCTGTCTTACTGCCCAATTAGGTTTCTCTTTTTTTAGTTTCCTTATTTGCAGCAAAAACCCTCCCTACTACCCAGCTAGGGGCTAAGGTGTATTATCCTGCTATGCTGCTACTGCTATGCTAAAAATGCATTCCCCAGCTCAAACAGGATTGGAAGGACAAGGATTGAACAGCAGTCTGCCTGCCCAGTAAGTTTTTTTTTCCTTGTTTTTAGTAAAGAATACTAGTAACTGGCTGTTCAGCTGTGTTCTGTACGGTCAGTCAGTGCTGCTAGCTACTAGTAGCCTACTGTTATCAGGCCCAGCCAGTGCCCAGGCAGCAGGCAGCACTGTGCCCACTGCCAGCCACCCAGCCCAGGCAGCAGAAAGCAAGCTAGGTCCAAGGCCCAAGCCTTCTTTCTAATTCTTTCAGTTAGAAAATCCTCAGTTGCAAGTCATCCAGTAAAATAATCAGTCAGTGGTAGTCCTGCCTAAACACAGTCAGTCACATAACATTCAAAATTTAGAAATACTTGCTCACACACAGTCTCACACTGAGACTTCATTGATCCCCCAGGGGCAAGAGACTCCTGACCTCCGCAGCTCCCTGGCTCCCACCCGCAGGCACACAGTCACAAAAAAAAAAAAAGAAAACTTTAACCTCCAGCTAAGGTGGCTATACTCTGCTGATATGCTGCAGTGCCTTGGCCTTATAAGTTGTGGAACTTATGGCTGTGCCCCTGCCCCCAAATTCCAAAAATAGCCAGGCCCAGGAGGCACCCCCAACACCAGAACAACAAATTCAGTTAAATAAGGCAAAAGCAGCACAGAAAAAAAATCAGTGAAACCCACCCAGGAGCAGCTGAGCTGAGCAGCAGGTTAAGCATCTGCCACCTCCCTGGCCTACAGCCCCCTGGCCACCAACAGGCTGTCTGCTGCTATGCTAGATGTCCTCCTCATCCTCTGACCAGTACTACAGTGCTAATAAGTCCGTCTCATCAGTCAGTGATCGCACACAAAAAAAAACAGTCAAGTAGTCAGTCACAATTGGGAGGGAAGGAAGAATAACAATTAAATCATCAACGATGATTCAAAAGAGATGTGTCTGTCCACACAGACAGAGAGAGCACAGAGCAGTCTGAGTAACTCCAAGTCACTACCACACCAATACTGTCTATTGCTGCGCACGATCTAACAAACATGTGACCAGCTCCTCCTGCAACGGTTCATTTAGCCCGCTCAGCCCACACAGCCCTGCCTACCACAGAATGACTGACAGTGTCCATAACCAATCAACAGGACAGGACATGTCAGTCAGTCATGTGGTGCAGGCATATCGACGAGCTTGGTATTGGTTAGGACCACCCCCCATCTCATCCTGGATCACCCGCCAGCCCACGCTGCCCATCAATCATGCTCATGCGTGCCTGACTGTGCCGGGTGGGCAAAGCCACAAAGCAAAGCAAAGGCATTGAGCAGTGCAGTGTGAGTGCTGCAGGCTGCTAGCCTGAGTCAAGAGCGAGAGAAACAGAGAATCCATTGAATCGGAAAGAAAGGATTCTGAGAATCTGATTTTAAATTATTTTTATTCCCCGGACCCCCCGCCGGCCTGCCCCCAGGGCAGCACAGTCAGCAGCCGCATCAGCGGTCAGCCCGGCCCCCGTGAACCGTAGTACACCTGTACCAAACTCAACCCAACCCGTTACACGTAACCCGACCCGAACAGACTACTGACTCAGTCTACACAGAGAGAGAGAGTCTGACATTCTGACAAGTACTAGTACTGTTGTTGTTGTATCATGCAAGCAAAAGAAAAAGTCTGAACCAACGGTACTGACCATGGCAGCGATGCATGCTGTATGTTGTTGTTGCTTGCTGCTGGCAATTGGCACACTGCTGAGTCTTCTGAAGCACGGCTGGCTCTTCTGAGTGTGATGTGATGTATGTCTGACTGGAGAGGACTAGGAACAGATGGAGTCAGGAGTGGGACTCGGGAGGTGAGCTCAGCTGGAAGGAAGCCGAGCCAGAGAGGCTAGAGCGAGCGGACGATTGGGGGGGGATTGAGGATCGGATCGGTGGTCAGACAAACTCAAAGGATCGGATGGGAATGATTCAAGCGGTCAGAAAGTAATGGATCAATTTCAGATCGATGCATGGCATGCATGCATTGCTTTGCTTGGTTTTTTTTGACTTGCTCAAAATTGCCCTGCCTGGCCCCTTTTCTTCCCTTAGCAGAGTCAGACTGGTCAGTTGCTCAGTCACAGTGCTGCCATCTCTCTGCAGTTGGGGGGTGGTGGCAGCAGCAAGCACGTTAGCACGGCAGGTCCTGGAATGGGATCGGGGAATGGGAGGGATGGATTTGTATGTTTTAATTGTATGTTGTGACTGTGGGTGTCAGCTGAGACTACAGCTGAGTGAGAGACTTCATGTGTCATTAAGAGAGTCGACTCAGATTGAAGGATTGGATTTGGAATTTATTAGTTTAACAAAAATGAATGCGATGCGATCGCGATCGAAATCCGACTGCTGCTGAAATCAATCATTTGGGCCCCTACATGTGTCGGGGCCTTGTGCCACTGCACCGGCTGCACAGACCATTCCTCCACCCCTGAATTCATTAGAAATAATGAGTAAAAGCATCCCAAAAGCTCTCCACATCCATGTCAGCCATATGAGCTCTGACCGGAACTTGTTACACCCTGTGATAGTCCCAGCAGTGATCATATTACTGAGTAGACTGTTATAACTATCTGCCACCTGCTACTTGAAGAAGTAATTCTAACTTTCTTCCTGAATGTCCCCCACTTCCAGTCTAAGGATGTGCCATTGGTGGTTGTGCTGTTCCGTAATGTGAATAACTACTGTATGTGACTCTGCATGCATTTTTATATTTCTATCATATCCCCACCCATTCTCTCCTATCCTCAAGGGAGCTCATATTTAGACCGTTCAATCTTTCCTCATAGGTCTTACCCTGCTTCTCCTGAATAATTTCCATAGCCCTCCACTGGATAGTCTCTAAACTCTTCAGTATTCATCAGGTGCTGGTTCAGAAATTGCATGCAATGCTGCAGGTTGGGTCTAACCAGTGACACACAAAAAGCGTGCTACACATATTACATGCCTAATAGCTTTTAAGTTGGACCCCAAGAACATCCTTTTTGTTGAATCTCTTGAATCCTCAGGAGGGTGGGAGCAGTGGGTAGTTGCTTTGAAAGGAATAACATGGAACCTGAATGAATGATAATTTTTGGGATTTACATTTAGTCAGTTTGGAGATCAGCAGTGTTCAGCTTTGAGAACTAATGAATTGTGATTCTACTGTAACAATTTTTACTTTGAATGGACTGTTAAGATGGGGAGTTTTGAAATATGTTGCAAAATATGAACTCTACCCCTTATTTTTAATAGGGGTGAGTTGATGGAGGGGCACTTTAATCTTACAGGTGGGTGTGGAACTTTAATTTTAAAGGGAAAGTCCCCTCAACCTATTTTCTGCACATCTGTGTAGTTTGTAGGCATGGGCAATGATTCCCTCTCTTGCATCCTCCTAATGTCACCATAATTTAGATATAAATGAGGTTGCTTCACTCTGTTCTGCCATGGTGTGAAAACCTGTTTGTCTCCATTGCAATGGTCATGACTCCACTCATGCAAGGCCTCATGGGATTTAAAGTTGTGTACATGTACAAGCCAGCAGAAGTCATACTCTCATTTAGTTCAGTTACATGTCTTGTGAAGTCCCTGCATTCTCTAAAAGCATTTTTGTCTAATGTAGATACACTTTAAACTACAGAAAACAACAGGGCACTTACTGTGCCTTGAAAAGTTTCATGGCCAGCATAAGACAAGAACATAGGGACTGTAGAGCAGAGCAACAGCACTGACTAGTACAGTGTACCTAGTGTGGGCTTTAGCACCAAAATATTAAAAAATTCCAGGATGCCTTACAAGATTCAGGTCATGACCTTTGCAATGGAGTCAAGCAGCTTTTCATACCAGACTTAAGTACTTTCCTTTACATTTAAATCCTAATGAAATTAGGAGGGTGTAATAGTAGTAGTAGTAGAGTTTATTTATTTCAGACATCCTTCCCCATAGGCTCAGGGCACCCTTACAGCAGCATAAGCACAGACAGCAATTAGGAAACAGTCACATAAAATTATATATATAAAATATGCATATATATATATATATATATATATATATATATATATATTAGAGATAATCATTGTGCATGCCTACAAAGTACACAGGTAAACAGAATAACAGAATAAAAAGCTGAGGTGACTTTCCCTTAATGGCTCCAGGACTGGATTATGTGTTTTTAGAGTGACATTTTCTTTTGGGACATTATGATTGAGTATCCTCCACATGCTGTGTCTAAAGGGTGTATATTTTCAAACTATGGGACCTATGCACAAATGTGTGGAATGCCTGCGTGCCTCGTATCTGTGGCACATAGCCAACCTGAACCCATTACACCTCCTGCGTGGGATGCACAAAAAGGGGTGTGCATCCCATACATACCTGATCCCCTGGCCACATGGACAACAATGCACTGAGAGCATGCCAGCAGTAGGTGGCATACACTACAGCAAGAAGCACTGTCTGCAGGGAGGCAGAGAACCATGCAGGTTGCTGAACAAACAGTTCATGCCAGCATGCAAACAGTCCCCTGCCTGGTCCAGGCAGCCTGTGGCAAACCTACCAGCACAACCCCCCTGATCCCCGTACCTTCCAGCCAGTGCTGTGGCTCAGGACTACCAGAGGCATAGCCCTCCTCACACCTCCTCAGTGGCGGGCCATCAAAGTGATGCTGGGAGCGCAATGCCTATTTATAGTGGTACATTCCCAGCATCACTTCAATGGCTGGCAGCTGAGGAGGTGTGAGGAGGGCCGTGTCGCTGGCCATCCTGATCCATGGCACTGCCTGGAAGGTACAGGGATTGGAGGGATGGGTGCTGTTGGTGCCCCAGGGTGGTGGGGTCTACTGAATGCCAATAATCAGCTAGAGGGGCCAGGATCAGGGGATGGGAGGTGGTCCAGCTGTGCCACACTGGGTGGTGGGGGGGCTGTGTACACAGATGGGGTGTGGGACATAGGTGTGTAGGGGAAGTCTGCCTGCATGTAGCTGGTGCCCTTTGTGTGCCGGGGGGGCCTGCAACCACAAGGCCGGTGCCCCTATGTTTGTCAGGGGGGCACTTGGACAACACCAGGGATGACCATTACATGTGAAGGGGTGGGTGGGTCTGCCATTCCTACACCGGACCTGGTCACATGGATCCGGGTACCTCCATTCCCTATTCATGCACTCGAACCCATCCTGGCAGGTGCAAGTGATCCACAATGAGACCCAGGACCAACATCCAATTGGATGCCCACCTGGGTCTGCTACTCAATCCCAGGCCACCCTGCATAGTTCTACACACTGGGGCATGGGGTCATGGACAGGTAGCGGCCATTTGTGAATACTAGCCTGTGCACACCTGTCCGTGGGTGTGGAGCTACACGGGCACCTCTGGTGCATAATTCCCACCCATTAGTGCATAGCCCCCAATGTTAGTGGATTTGGGGACTTGGAGTTAGCTTACTTATGTTCTTGGAAGGGGCTGGAGGTTTGTAGGGGCTTTGGTTGTATCTTAGTGCCCTGCAACAAAAGGTTTGGCCCAGCATACAATAATGGTTTTGCACTCTCATGTGGGAGTGCATTGTATGTAAGCAATAAGGCACAATGGGGTGGTGGTTATCATTGGTTATTGTATGCCCAGGTGCATAGTGAGGCATGAGGCACTTGTGCTGAGTGCCTTCTGCACTAGAAAGTGCATTAATCCATGACAACCACCTCTCTGGAGAGTCTTTCGTGCTTATAAAATGAGTTCTAATGTCAACAAAAAATTAAATTAAGAAAAATGTAAGAAATTAGAAGAGAAGTTAAAAGTATGTATAATTTCTATAGAAAAGAAAAATAGTTTTTGTTTTAGCTTACTGTGTCATTCTGTTTTTCCCATGTGCCACTATGTGGTGCTGTTTTAATTACAAGCTGTTTTTTTTATTTCTGTTTTTTTTTCTAAATTCCCACTGATATTACTAAGGAGCAACAAATTGTGCCATACTGCTGGCAGCATTCAGATTTCAATTAGCGGAGACCGATAGGGTACAGTGCAGCCGGTTGCCAGTAAAAAGAGAAAAAGTGGGAGCACCATGTGGCCAAATACCAGTAAGAAGGGAGGGAATGAGAGCTATGTGTCACCAGGTACTGGTAAAGAGTTAGAGAGTGAGAATTCCGTGCAGCTGACCGGCAGTAAGTGAAGAGGAAGAGAATGCTCTGTGCTGCCACCAGTAAGGAGAGCGGGCATGAGAGTTCTGTGTGGCCAGCTGCTGGTAAGGAGACTGAGCCTGAGAGAGTGCTGCATGCCTGTTCACTGCATTTCTTCTGTGCTGCCATGGCACCACTCAGGGTGCAGAATAATGAACAGTATGGGTAAAATAGAAAGAATATCTGAATGGAGGATATCACCAAGGAGCCGGCCAAAAGAGTGGTGGGATGGGGGAGAGAAAAAAGATCCAGGATCCTTAGGCTTCTTGCATGCTGCCATGGTTTCTTGCAGCATAATGGGGCATCACAATACATAGAAGTGAAAAATCATTGATGTAGCAGGTAGTTTGATTCTGATTTCTTTTTTCTTTTAAAAAGTGAAAAACAAACTGCTCACCATACTAAGACTCATACTAAGGAGTAGGGAGCAAAAAAGGCTACTACAAGCCCATAGACTGTTCCTGTCCATTCACTCATAGTACACCAACTTGTGTCAATCTAAAATGTAGGAATCAAGTATTTGTTTGAACTGGGCCTTATTTTTGGAACAAATAATGTGTTCAGGTAGTTTATTCCACGGGGTCACCACTGTCTGTGTAAAAAATGCCATCCTTCTGTTGGTATTGAACTTAATGTGTCTCAGCTGAAGTGGGTGGCCCCTAGTGCATATTACATTGTTTTTGAATTGAAGGTTTAATTCATTCAATAGATAATCATCTTGCATTATGTTGATGCATAAGAGTAGATCCCCCCTAACCCTTCTTGTCTCCAGGGTCATTAGTCAAAATGTATTTAACCTTTGTTCATAAGTATCATTTTTTAGGTTTAGAATTAATTTGGTTGCTTGTTTCTGTACCTTCACAATCCCCCGCTTACTAATGGGTCCCCCACACTGGTGCTCCATAATCTACCAATGATCTGACATATGCCCTAAGAGTGGAATAATTACCTTTTGACTCCGACTTTAAAGTTTCTCTTTATATTCCACAATACCCTTTTTGCTTTTACAAGTTGTTTGTTACAATGAGATTTATATGTAAGTTTATGATCTACGAGTATTCTTAAGTCTTTCTCCTCCTCAGATTTCCATAAGAGGGTGCCATTCATATAATAATTAGTTTCGCAGTTTTGGCTGCCCAGGTGAATCACACAGCACTTGTCTATGTTAAAGTTCAGTCATACCCCTTGCGGTAGCCCACTTATAGATGCAATCTAAGTCTGCCTGCACCCTAGCAGGCCCACCAATGTCAGTAACTATGCCAGTTAGCTTAGTGTTGTCCGCATATTTACTTATCCAGGTCTGTATCCCTCTGCCCATCCCTGCCATGAACACTCTAAAGAGCACCGGACCCAGGACTGACACTTGCGGCACCCCTCTAGTCACCAGTATTGAAGTAGAGTAATAGCCATTTATGCACACTCACTGAGTCCTATCCCCCAGCCAGCTGCCTGCAGATCACTCTATGACCTAGGTTAATTTCTATAAGACTACACATTATTTCTAGATGAGGAGCTTTCTCAAAAGCCTTAGCAAAATCCAGGTATATACAATCCACCGCGTCCACCCATCCAATGCAGCTAAGATCTTTTCATAAAAACAGAGCATATTGGTTACATATGATCTACCTGCCATAAATCCATGCTGTTCACTATCCCCCAGGGTTGCTTCCTTCAAATGATTATTTATTACATCTTTCAATATAGATCCTATCAATTTACCCAAGACCAAGGTCAGACAAATGGGTCTATAGTTAGTGTAATCAGCTCTGTTACCCTTCTCATGGATAGCTACAATGTCTGCCACCAGCCAGTCCCCTGGGACCTCATTATCAGCTAGTGATTTAATGAGTATCAGGTTGTAATGGATGGCTATGCTAGGATATAATATTATTATCTGGTCCAGCAGAGTGGTGTTTTTTTAGATTTTTTATTTTATTTATGACATCTTCTACTGTTATTACAATATTCCTTTCTTTGTTTACATTAGTGTTGACCTTTTCTGCTAGTTTTATTTTGAGAAAACTGTGCCAAAATAAGAGTTAAAGATGTTAGCTACTTGGCCTGGGGCCAAAACTATCTCATCTCCCACTTTAATGGAACATAGGTTATTGTTAAATTTCTTCAAAGAATTTAGATTAACTGTAAAATTGCCGCATGTCATCTTTTTTTACTGAGCTTGCTAGTTTCAGCTCTGGTCTCTGTTTATTCCTCCAGATCGTTCTTTTACATTTATTCACGTTTGTTTACATTCCTTGATCAACTCCCTCTGCATCCTTCCTGGACTTGGGAATACCCCTATCACAGCCTAGCCATTCATTATGCAGTAGGACAAGAGGATGCAATGCATGGTGAGTGGCTGCAGTGTTTGGGGGGGGGGTTCCTAATGTTCAGGAAGTATCC
The DNA here is from genome assembly GCA_016271365.2 of Neoceratodus forsteri. Lineage (NCBI taxonomy): Eukaryota > Metazoa > Chordata > Ceratodontiformes > Ceratodontidae > Neoceratodus > Neoceratodus forsteri. Next base: position 153,114,934 of record CM057451.1, read on the forward strand.
AATAAGAGTAGAGCAAGGATTTCAAACAAAATAAGGTTGGATACAACTATACCATGTACATGCATTTCAGTTCTAGTAAGAAAGAAGGCAGATAAAACAACTAGCAATGTCACTGCATTTTAGAGAAGGTAAGCAACCATAAAATCTGGGTTTTTAGCTAGACGTAATATGACACAAAAAAAGGTTTCCAGTGTCACTTTAATAAATCAGTTTCTTTTTGACAGAGATGGCTGGGAGAGTATATACAGTACTAACATACTAATGACCAGCAGATTAGGCCTTATTGTCTATCGAGTCTGCTCGAACCTCAGATCCCTAGTTGGGTGCCGAGGCCCTCCCTCCCACCCTTGTTCCAGAAACCCCTATCATCCATCCCCACCCCCTGGGCCAGGCCATCATCTGATACATCCACTTTCTGTGTCTGTCCCACCCTCTCTTGAAGCCCTCCACTGTGGCTCTCTGAACCAGCTCGCCAGGCAGTGCATTCCAAGGGTCCACCACCCTCTCAGAGAAAAACCTCCTCCTCTTTTCCCCCCTCACCCTTCCACCTTCCAACTTCAAACCATGCCCTCTGGTGATACCTCCTTGCTTTAGTCTAAAGATCCCCTCCATGTTTACCCTATTTTTTCCCTTAAGGTACTTGAAACATAGAAACATAGACTTTGACGGCAGATAAGGACCGCTTGACCCATCTAGTCTGCTCATTATCCTACCTACAGGATAGGCCGCAGATCCTAGTTAACCAACAGCCTATTTCTTCCTACCTCCCACAAGAATTGCCTTATGTCTGTCCCATGCATTCTTGAATTCTCCCACAGTTTTAGACCCCACAACCTCCTCAGGAAGGCTGTTCCATGCATCCACTACCCTCTCTGTGAAATAATACTTCCTCACATTGCCCCTGACCCACCCTCCTTCTATCTTTAAATTGTGTCCCCTTGTTCTTGCAAGTCTCTTTTTCTGAAAGATGCTACCCTCTTGGACTTTGTTGATTCCACTGAGGTACTTAAAAGTTTCTATCATGTCCCCCCTCTCCCTTCTTTCCTCTAGGGTATACATATTAAGCTCCTTTAGTCTCTCCTCATATGGCTTCTCTTGCAGACTCTGCACCATTTTAGTTGCCCTCCTCTGGACTACCTCTATCCTGTCTATGTCCTTGGGAGATGGGGTCTCAGAACTGGACACAGTACTCAGATGGGGTCTCACCAACTGTCTGTACAGAGGGATAACAACTTCCTGTTTTCTGCTGCTGATGCCTCTCTATACATCCCAGTATACCCCCAGCCCTCCCTACTGCCTTCTCACATTGCTTGCTAACCTTAGGTCATCTGATATGATTACCCCAGGTCCCTTTCCTTTTTGTTGTTGTTACTACCTCTCCACCCATTGTGTATTCTTCCCTGGGTTCTTGTTTCCCAGGTGCATTATTTGCACTTCTTTGCATTGAATCCTAGCTGCCATACTTCTACCATTCCTCCAACCTTGCCAAATCCTTTTCATCCTTTCCACACCTCCTTGTGTATCAACCCTGTTGCAGATCTTTGTGTCATCTGTAAAAGGCATACTTTTCCTTCAGTCCTCTGCAATGTCACTGATGAAGACATTAAAAGGACTGGACCCAATCTGAACCATGCGGTACCCCACTAGTACCCCTCTTTCTTCAGAGTGGACTCCATTTACAATTATCTTCTGTGTCCTGTTGTGCAGCCAGTGTTTTACCCAGGCTACGCCCTGGGACCCACTCCCAGGCTGGTTAATTTGACTATTAATCTTTTGTGTGGACTGTGTCAAATGCCTTGCTAAAGTCTAGGTAAGCCATGTCACAGCCCCTCCCTGGTCTACTACTTTGGTCACCCAGTCAAGAAATCTAGTAGTATCGTCTGACATGACCTTCCGCTGTGAACCCATGCTGCCTTGGGTCCTGTGCTCCACTGGCCTCTAGGTACTCAACTATTCTTTCCTTCAGAAGTGACTCCATCACTTTCCCTACCACAGAGGTCAGACTGACAGGTCTGTAGTTTCCTGCCTCTGTCTTGGTCCTGCTTTTGTGAAGGGGAATCACATCCGCCTTCCTCCAGTCCTCCGGTACCACACCATCCTCCCATGATTTATTAAAAAGAGTAGCCAGTGGTTTCACTAGTTCCTCCCTTAATTCTTTTAGAATTCTGGGGTGAATTCCATCAGGACCCATTGCTTTGTCCACCTTCAGTCTTAGGAGTTCTTGCAGAACCCTTTCTTCTGTGAAAGGACTGGGATCGACCCCCCTATCAAGAGTGCTTCTGTTAACTGGATTAGGCACTTCCCCCTCCTCTTTTGTGAATACTGAGCAGAAATATTAGTTCAGTATCCTGCTTTACTGTCCCCTCTGCCCACCCACCGTTCATTCTATTCAGCCTCACTATCCCTCCCTTTGTCTTTCTATACTCGCTGATGTACCTATAAAAGGTTTTATCCCCCTTCTTAAGTGAGTTGGCTATCTTTTCCTCAGTTTGGGCCTTTGCTATTCTGACTTCCCTCCCTGCTTCCTTCTGCCTTAACTGGTACAGCTCTCAGTCCTGCTCCTTCTGTGTTTCCTTATACTTCTGGAATGCTATCTTTTTCTTCCTGACTTTCACAGCCACCTCTTTTTGAGAACCATAGTGGCTTTTCTTTTGTTTTGATTTGTTTTATTTGCTTCACACAAAGGCTTGTTGCCTCTGTGATGGCAGTTTGATGATTCCCCATTGTTGCTCCACACCTCTTTCTAGCCTGTTTGCTAGTGCTTTTCTGAGGCACTCTCCCATCTTGCCAAAGTCAGCCCTCCTAAGTCCAGTACCCTCACTTTTGTATGGCTTGACTCTGTAGCTGAGTTTAACGTGAACCACACTGTTTGATGGTCACTTGTCCCCAGATGGCAACCCACTTCTAGATCTGAGATCCTTCACTGCCCCATTTGAGAGTACAAGGTCTAAGATTGCTCCTCACGAGTGGGTTCTGAAACTAACCGTCTAATGCCTGCCACCTGTAGGGCATCAAGAATGGCCCTGCTCTTGGATTTGGCTGCAGCAAATGTGCTCCAGTTAACATCTGGCATATTCAGGTCTCCCATCAACAGTATCTCCTTTCTCTGCCATTCTAAGAATGCCTTCTATCATATCCTTGTCCATTCCGCCCCTGACATGGGGTCTGTACCTAACCCTGCTGCGGATTGTGGTGCCCTTTCCAGTCTCCAAGGTGACCCACAGTGCCTCCTCTCCTCCCTGTTTACTCTATTGTTCAGTTGCTTTTATCCCTTCCTTTACATAGAGAGCTACTCCTCCCCTCTTCTCCCTGCCTGTCTCTCCTGGGTTATGTACCCTGGTATGTTAACATCCCAGTCATGGTTCTCTGTGTACCATGTTTCTGTGACTGCTACGATATCCAGGCATCCCTCTTCCATCAAGGCCACCAGCTCAGGGCTTGTTGCCCAGACTACAGGCATTGGTATTCATTACCCTCCATTTCCTGATGGCCTTACTCCTTTTGCCCCATCCCTGTCCTTCATGCCTTTGTCACTTTCTCCATTTACCTGCCTTCTCTAGAAGACACCTCTTTGTTGGTGTTTGCTGCACTTACTACCGTGATTATTTGGGGGGCTAGGATTTCCCTGCTCTTTCCAGTGCCTCCCCTTGGCTGGTTTAAAAGCTTGCCAATGAAGCATTTAAACCTATCACCTAGGATCCTGGTTCCCTCCGGACAGATGCAGCCCATCATGCCAGTATAGGCTTGCATCACTCCAGGTGGACCCCCAGTCCCCAATGAAGCCAAATCCCTGAGCTCCACACCAGTTTTTCAACCACTGATTGAATCCCATGGTGCTGAACACCCTAGCCTCTCCTATGCCATAGATGGGCAGCACCTCTGAGAAGGTTACCGTGCGTGCTACTTGACTAAGGCCCCTCCCCAATTCCACAAACTCTTCCTGCACTTCTTGAATCCCTTTCTTAGCCAGGTCATTTGTCCCAAGGTGGACAATGACATCCAGCTCCCTCCCCTGTGCAGCTGCTCCAGCAATCCTGAGGATTCGCTCCCTGTCCCTCCAAGCCATGGTGCCAGGCAGGCACCTTACCTCCCTCTCCCCTTCCTCCCCAGTTCTACCTTCCTAACAATGGAGTCCCCCACCAGGAGTTATTTCCTTCTCCTGCAGGGTCCCCTGCCACCCTCCTGTGGGTCTCCTTTGTGGAGGTTCCCAGCATCCTCCTTGGTCTCCACTGCGGGTGCCTCCATAGAGGAACTACACTTTGCCAGAATGGCATAGGAATTGTGGAGAGGTACAACTGGAGGGATGCGCCTCTGTTCCACCACCCTCACCCTCCCTGAGCCCACTGTGGTCCAACCACTCCTCTTTCATGGCAACCTCTGAGGCAACGGCAGTGGCACAGGTGGTCCCTGGATGGAAGAGGAGGTCCCACAAATCCTGGCCAACTCAGCCTGGAGATGAGCAACCTCCTCCCTCAGCCCAGAGAGGTGCCTGCAGATGGGACAACACCGCATCCTCCAGAACGTCTCCAGGAAGACTGCTGCTCCACAGCCACTGCACTGCACCACTCCAATCATGTCTTATTTCTGGCCCCTTAACTGTTTGCAATCCTTACTCTTTCCTCTGTTTTTGTTTTCTCTCTCCTCTTCTTTCTGCCTGTGTGCCCTTTAAGCTCCAGATTGTCCTGTTCTGAGACAAGAATATCCTATATTTATCAGTAGACCACTTACTTGCTTAGAGGCAGACCTCCAGCAGCTAGAGGGGGCCAGAGAGCTACTCTTGCCCTTCTAGGATGGTGGGTCTTTGGTGGTTCTGTGATCACTCACTTCATGCTCCCAAACAGGAAGTTCCTGTTGTCAGTCAAATCCTGTGCCTATAAAAATAGAACTAGCTTTGGGTGGGGGTGAAGGGAGGAAGGAGGGCAATATAGTCCAGCAGAGAAGTCCAGTCACACAGCAGTCCTTTCTCCTGGTGTCTTCTGCCAAGCTATTAGCAGAATCTTTCTAAGGCAGTCTTTAAATGTAGTTTCCTTCTAGCTAAGCCACTCCCCCTACTTACTAGATCTTTCTACAAGTAATTTAAACCTCACAGCAGTTAAGTTCTTTCAATCACCTGAGATTTACACCTAGATAACTGTTCATATACCCATTCAGTTCAGTTAACCCAGTCCCAGACAAACACACACTTTTTTTTTTACCCTAAATTAAAGGTCTAAGGTCCAAGTAAAAAAGTTCTTCTACTTTAGTCCCAGCAGAGAAGTCCAGTCACACTGCAGTCCTTTCTCCTGGTGTCTTCTGAAGACCATAATCATGTCCCCTTTGTCTCTCCTTTCCTCCAATGAAAAAACAGGCAGAGCTCCTCAAGTCTGTCCTCATACGTCAAATCCCCTAGTCCTCGTATCATCTTAGTTGCCCTCCTCTGTACCCTCTCCAGGAGCTGTATGTCCCTCTTCAAGTGTGGTCTCCAGTACTGTACACAGTACTCAGGGTGTGGTCTAACCAGTCCATTGTACAGCAGCAGAATCACTTCCCTGCTCCTAGAGGTGATCCCCCTTACGATGCATCCCAACATCCTGTTTGCCTTGCTAGCCGCTCTCCTGCACTGCTCAGAGTTATTCATACATGCATCCACCATGACCCCTAGGTCTTTTTCCCCTATTGAGGCCTCCAGTGCCTCCCCTCCCAGGGTGTACCTGTGTTTAGGGTTTCCCCGCCCAAGATGCAACACCTTGCACTTGGTGATATTGAAATTTAATTTCCATGTGTGAGCCCAGCTTTCCAGGGTGTCCAGGTCCCCTTGCAGGGCCAACCTCCCCTCTTCTCCCTCAACTACTGCTCCCATCTTGGAGTCATCAGCGAAGAGACTCATTTCACACCCTATACCCACCCTGATCTCCAATATGTATGCATTAAACAGGATCGGACCCAGGACCGAGCCCTGCAGTACCCCACTACCTCTCTAGAGTTCGAGAGCTCCCCACCGACCACTACTTTCTGGGTGCATCCAGCTAGCCAGTTTTTAATCCATCTGATCATCTAAGGGCCTACTCCCAACCCCATCAGTTTCTCCACCAGACCATTGTGGGGGACAGAGTCAAATGCCTTGCTGAAGTCCAAGAACAATACATCCACAGGCTTTCCCCTGTCCAGTTCTGATGTTACCCATTCGTAGAACTCCACAAGATTGGTTTGACATGATCTACCTGGCACAAACCCATGTTGCCGACTATCCAGACCTCCCACCTCCTCCAAGTACACCCCCAATCATTCCTTTAGTTTACCCTCCATTAATTTTCCCACCACAAAGGTCAAACTGATGGGTTTATAGTTACCTGGTACTTTTCTCGACCACCCCCTCCTTTATGGATTGGCACCACATGTGACTCTCACCAATCCCTAGGTACCCTCCCTGTCTCAGGCGAACTATTGAAGAGCTCCGCCAGGGGTGCAGCCAGTATGTCCACCAATTCCCATAGTACTCTCAGATGAATGCCATCCGGCCCACGAGATTTGTCTTTCTTTAGGGCCTTGAGGGCTAACCACACCCTTTTGGTGGAGATAGCATCATCTGTCCCCTCCACCTTACTGGCCTTTTTATCCTTATCCTGATGTGACACCCCTGGTGTACCTCTCCCTCCCTCTTGCTACATTTCTGTTGCTCCCCTGATCCCACTCACTGCCGCTTCTCTCCCCATCGTGCCTTGCTTTGTAGATATCCCATCCTCCTCCCTAGTGAACACAGAGGCAAAGTACTCATTTAATACCTCTGCCTGGTCCCTTGCCTCTTACATCCACCCTCCTTCTGATCTCAATCTGCTGAGATGGCCCTTAGTTTTTCTCCGCTCTCCAATGTACCGGAAGAACCCCTTTTCCCCTCCATGTATCCCCTGTGCCAGCCGCTGCTCTTTACTGAACTTTGCCCCCCTCACCATCCGGGTGACTTTTCTAGATGGAAGATGGTACATTTCCTTATCCCTATCCCCTCTTGTTGTTTTATATTTTTGTAGGCCGCCTTCTTTTCTCTGACCGCTACCTGAACCTCACTTGACCACCAGCATGGTTTATGTGACCTTGCTCCCTTACGTTTCACCTTAGCGCAGGTCCTGACTGCCTCATGAAGTCCCTGTTTTATGACCTCCCATCTCTTTTCCACATTTGTCATTGATGTAATCCCCTTCAAGTGATCCTTGAGAATGTTTCCCGTGCCCACAAAGTCTGCCCCCTGAAGTCCACTGCCAGTGTTCTAGATCTCACCCCCCCCGCTTATTTGAAACCAGACAGCATTGTGGTCGCTCCCAGTCAGGGATCCTCTACAACCAGGTCCCTTACCAGATCCCCATCTGCCAGAATCATGTCCAGGACATGCCCCTCCCTTGTGGGCTCCATCACATGCTGTGTTAAGAACACATCTTGGAAGTCGTCAAGCAGCCTCTGCTCCTTTTCCACCTTAGAGGACATGGTTCCCCAGTTTGTGCCTGGCATATTAAGGTCCCCCATCAACACCACTCCTTCCTCTTTTGGTCCACACTGGGCAATGATGTTGTCCAGCAAACCATCCTCCAGAACATCACCCATCCCAGGGGGCCTATTTACTACACCCAGCTTGACCTTATCTCCTGCTGGGGTTCGTAAGGTGACCCATAAGACCTCCACGTTTCCCTCTGCCTCTTCTACCCTAGCAATTTCTATGTCATCTCTAATGAACATAGCCACTCCACCCCTCTCCCTCCTTTCTATCCTTCCTAAGCATAGTGTACCCCTGCATGTTAGGTCCCAGCCATGGTTTTTGTTGTACGTCTCCGTGACCGCCCTACATCCACCCCCAACAGCATGGCCTGGAACTCCTGGCAACTTGTTTCCCAAGCTCCTGCATTTACTAACACCACCCCCATCCCTTATCCTCAGTCCCTTGTCAAACCTCACCCAGGTTCCTTATACTTTCATCCTCCCTCTGCTCCTCCTGAAACCCTCCACCCCCAGTCTGTCTCCTCCCCCTTGGGTTTGAAGACTACTCCCCTCATCTGGAGGAGAGGGCTTTTGGTCAGCCCCTCCCTTATTCCTCCCCCCCTCACAAGTTTAAACCCAACTTTCTTGAATGTAGTCAGCCATCCCCTGTTTAAGGACTTCCTTCCCTAACGGGGCAAGATGAAGCCTGTCCTAGGCATACAGTCCCTTATCCTCCCAAACTCCTTTCCAGTTCCCTAACACCCCTGATCCACTCTCTTCACTTCACTTCACTTCACTTCACTTCCTGAGCCAGTCATTAGCCTCTGTGATCTTCTTTTTTTTCCTGTTGTGTTTCATGTTGTGTGGCATTGGCAGGCAGGTGGGTGGTCATTTCAAGGATCCTTTTGACAGACATGCCTGGGAGAGTACATGTTTTATGGAATTGGCAGCCAGCAGGTGGCCAGTTCAAGGAAAAGTGCTAGAGAATGGGAGGGAGTGCCTGCTTTGCAGCATATTCAAAGAAGTTGATATCAAGGATTGAAGGGCTATATTATTCAAAAACTGACTGAATGGGGAAAAAAGGTGAGATGATGGGTTTAAATAAACATGTTAGGTTTATTTTAGTTTATGACTGTGGTGCAGAGTTTTAAAAATGTACTAACATTTATTTTTTTTTAACTTATGGCACATCAGGGATGTTATGCTTTACCTCTACAAACATGACTGTCAGAAATATTTTTTAAAATACATTTCTGGGAGGCATGGATATATAGGTGCACTGCATCCTGGTTGTCAAAAGGGTTCCCGGAGAGGTGGCTGTTGCTACATAAGCATCTAGGTTAGGAACCCTCTCAGCTAATCAGGATGTAGTATTTTCCCTACCCATTTTATAATATTTAGTTGATCTGGGCAGTTATTGATATGTTAATTATTATTGGGGTACCCTCATTTATGGGTGGAGAGGAGGTTCGGGATTTGGTTGCAGCCAAAATAGAGTCAATGAAAGTACTACATAGCAGAGGGGGATAATTGCTTTCAAAGTAACCTGAGATATGAGAGGCATCACTGATCAGACTACAATAGTAGTCATGTAGAGGTGAGGAAAGTTACGTTTGCTGTTCAACTTTATCTCACATTGAAATGTGTTCTATCTTGTACTCTGTTATTGTTTTTTATACTTGCTACTCCTGTGTTTTTTTGTTCTTTCAGTACACTGTGGCCTTCTATTTTTTGCTTTGTACCAATCTTGCCCTAGAAACATATAATTTGATTGCAGATAAGGACTGCTTGGCCCACCTAGTCTGCACATTTTCCCTATCTGTTTCATATACCACAGATCCTAAATGATCTGTGGCTTATCCTCTCTTTCCTACCGCTAGAGTTCCTTTGCATCTGTCCCATGTGTTTTTGAATTCCCCTACCATTTTTGTCCCTACAACTCTACTGGGAGGCTGTTCCATGTATCCACCCGGTGGTGGAGCCAGATCTGGGAGCCGGTGGGGGGGGAGGGAGTCAGTCAGCTGGGGGCTCTAAGATGGCAGCAAGCAAAAGTGACAATCTGAAAATGTGATTTGGCCAGATGCATAATTTTGAGAGGAATTTAGAAAATGGACAGTTGGCATGTTACCTGTTAAATCAGCAAATTTAATATTGCCCCCCCCCCTTGGCTCCCAGATTCTGCTGCTGCTACTGTATTTGCTCACTCTTTTGGTACCAGAGTAACAGGTCAGGAATTGGGGGAAGGGGTTTAAATATAGCAAATGGGTACTGAACACATCTAGGCCACTGCGCTTCAGCAGTAATGCAATGTTACAAGTGCAAAATGCCTGTTCTGTACCATTACAGACTGCAAAGGAGGGAGCAATGTTTTTTCCAAACCATTTTATTTAGTACCACTACCACCAGACAGACAGACAGACACACACACACACACACACACATGCACACATGGGAGACCACATAAGTGTGTGGGCATACATAGATGGTGGGTGAAACTTGAAGCAACTGGTAAACATTAACAGACAACTTGATACTGTAGATCTCAACTAACTGCCTTTTCTTTCTGGGATGCATGCACTTCTACATCAGACACCTTGCAGAGGAAGGTGACACAGTTATTTCTTAGAGCTGAGTTCATTTAATGAGACAGCACAATCAGGTATGGTTATGAATGATCATGGGGCATTCAGGTCTGCAGCCGGGGGCTCTACAAATCAAACTTCTATTAGATGGGATGAAAGAAATAAACTCCTTGTTGACTGGGGGGGCACTCTAAATGAAATGCTAATCCACAATAAGGGCAAAAGAACCAAATTCAAACACAGTACATCACAGCTGCATCTGACCCTTGCTGCTTAGCTCTCTTCTCTCTAAATCCTTACCTTGGAGAGAGATGAGGTCTGAATTGCAATTTTATCATCCTACGAGGACATAAACCTCAATCCTGCTACCAGCAGCAGATTATCCACCACCCTCTCTGTGAAAAAATACTTTCTCATGTTACCCCAAATTCTACCCCCCAATTTTCAAATCATGGCTCCTTGTTCTTAAACATCTTTTTTTTGAACAATGCTACCCTCTTGTACCTTATTTACACCCCTTAGGTATTTGAAAGTCTCTATCATATCTCTCTCCTCTCCTCTCCTCTCTTCTCCTCCAGGGAATACATATTGAGATCCTCCAGTCTCCTCTCATATGACTTTTGCTGCAGCCCCTCCACCATTCTTGTCGTCCTTCTCTGAACTGCTTCTACTCTATGTCCTTCTGGAGATGTGGCCTCCAAAACTGGGCACAGTACTCTAGATGAGGGCTCAGCAATGTTCTATAGTGTGGTATCAACACATCCTTCTTTCTGCTGGAGATACCACTCCCTATGAACTCCACCATTCCACTGGCTCACCTCACAGCCTTCTCACATTGTTTAGTAACCTTTAGGTCATCAGATATGATTACTCCCAGGTCCCTTTCCTGTCTGGTGGCTGTCAGTACCTCCCCTCCATCATGTGCATGATCGTGCACTTCTTTGCATTGGGTCTTAGCTGCCACATCTTTGACTACTCCTCAAGCTTGCTTAGGTCCCTTATCATTCTCTCTACCCCTCCTGGAGTGTCAACCCTGTTGCAGATCTTTGTTTCATCTGCAAAGAGACACACCTTCCCTTCCTGCTCCTCGCTGCTAGATGGTCATGAGGTCACCTGGGGCACCTGGATCCTGCCCTCCCCGAACCACTGATCCCCTACTACTATCAGCTCCTCACTGCTAGAGGGTCATGAGGACACCTGGGGCACCTGGATCCTGCCCTCCCCGAGCCACTGATCCCCCACCGCTATCAGCTTCTCGCTGCTAGAGGGTCATGAGGGCACCTGGATTTTGCCCTCCTTGGGCCACTGTTCCCCTGCCTATATCAGGTACGATGGCTTTTGGCTGTGGAAGGTCTCCATGGCATCTCTCTGCATTTGGAATTTGAATTGATTGTTGGCACCAAAAGCCAGGACCAGACTGAAATTAAATTTAAGTTGGACTAAGCTTTAAGGGCTCCTCAGTCTGCTTTTCCATCGGCAGAGGAGTGAAGATAGTTTAATTTACTTAGCATTTCTGCTATTTCTGATCTTTTGTGGCACTGTTTAACCCACTAAGCTATTTGTCTGACTTGTACTGTGAGCTATGTGAGCTGCTACTCATAATTTAACCTCAGGGCAATGACTCAGCTGCTAAATTTCCAGCTTATGTTTGAGGTCAATGTACCGATTTTAAGTTGGGTAGCAGAGAAGTGGAGTTTGAGTCAATTCAATTAATTTCAGCATATATCTGTAGTGAAGTTAGGGTAAGTTCTAATTTTGCCTATTTTAATTCAGTTTTGAAGTGAAGTTAGAGCAAATACAGGTGTAGCTCTTTCTGCTATTTCAAACTAAACTCACTGAGCCTGAATTTGAATCTCTCTCTCTCTCTTCTCCCCCTTTCTTTGCTAAATCCTCCCTTCCCCTGCCTGTACCCCCACCCTGCTTACCCATTCATAAAGTGCTGCAGTACTGACCCTGTTCCATTCTCTCCACAGCTCCTCACTGTTAGAGGTCATGAGGGCCCGAGGCACCTGGATCCTGCCTCCCTGAGCTGCTGATCCCCTGCCACTATCAATACAATGACTTTCAGCTGTGGAAGGTCTCCGTGGCATCTCTCTGCATTTTAACTGCGCCATCATTGCGTGGTGGCTACCCCACCACCCCATCCCCACCCTTGGCAGTCTCTTTGTTTTATACTACTGTAGTCACACCCTGTCCCACCTTGTGCCCACCCCTGTACCTAACAGCCTGCTTTTCCCTCTGCAGCTTATATCTGCTTGCCACTAGATGCCGTGCTATTTGCTATTCCCAGCTCCAGTGGTGTTTCCCGCCTAGCAGAACCTGCATTTCCCACCAACCGCTCAATTCTCAACCCTTACCCTAAGCCCTGTGGCCTTCATGATTTCTGCAGTTTCAACCTCACCAGTTGGACCTCACCTAGACGTACCCTGCCCTAAGCCCTGTGGCTTTTGAAAATTCTGCAGCTTCAAGTGCAACAGTGGTGCTCACTTATCTGTTCCCACACCTCAAACAACCACTGTTAACTCACTCCTCTTGCCATAAGCCCTGCGGCCACTATCTTTAAGGTCACAGATGTCACTTAGCCCACTAGCTCACTTCCTTGTGGTACACCCTCTGGGCTGCTTACTCTCCAGCAGCTCACAGCCCCATCTTAGCTGCTAAATGCTCTGGCTCACAAGTGGACCATTCTATCTCTAAGTTCCCATCATGCTTCTAGTCATTATTTTGCTTCTTGCCCTCCTTGCACCCATGATGTCCCTTCCTGACTCTTCTTACCAAAAGCTGCTGTTTGGTCCTTCCCATCAACCTCCCCTACCTCTCACCATCCCCCTTTTGCTACATCCTCCCCACCAAGGATCACCCATTTGCCCCCAAACACTTGGCATCCTGGACCTTCCATACTCCCCCCTAGTTTCCATGTTGGTTTGGTTGCCCTCAAGTTCCCCACTGGGTATAGCCCACTCTTTCCCACCCACCTCCTTCCTCCAACTGTAAAACCTTGGTGGCCTTGTCGAGACCCTTGATAATGCTCCTGCTATTGATGGCAGGGGACACTGAGGCCAACCCTGGTCCTCCCCCCTCCCCAACCTTTCAACTCCCTCGGGGCCTGAAGCTGGCTCACTTAAAGATCAGGAGCCTTCTTTATAAAATCTCATTGCTTCAACCAATAGACATATCCCTGAACCCTGATGTCCTGATCATAACTGAGACATGGTTAAAACTGGACATCCACAATGCCTGTATCTCCATCCCTGGCTACTCAGTCATCCGCAGTGACTGTCATGGTAAGAAAAAAGGTGGTGGTATTGCCATGTACATCTCTTCCTTCCTCAAATTCTCCCCTGTACCTATATTACCTCTCTCACAGTCTATTAAATCACTGATTGTTTAAATCTTCCTCCCCCACTCTATTCCCATGTTTATTATTGGCTCATATTGTTGCCTCAACTCCACCTTGTCCACTATTACTGACCTCCTAGTAGCCCTTCAATTACATGCATCAGATGGTGAGCTCCATGTCCTAGGTGACTTCAATGTGTACTGGCTCTCCTCCTCCCACTCAAAAATTCGAAACGAGATAGCTACTCTCAACATGTCACAGCTGATCAGTGAACCCTCCCAACTAAACACAAACATGCTAAATCACTCTCTAATCGATTGGGCACTCACCTCTCACCTGCACAGGATAATTGCTGCAGATCTTTTTCCTGACTCCATAAGTGATCTTCATCTAATTTATACAGTCCAGAAAATCTATAGGTCCAAAGCCCCTCCCCCTAAAACTCTGTTGGCTTGGTCGTACAAGTCTCTGAATCTCGCCCCCCTCCTAAATGATTTGGCCTACACTGACTGGTTGTTCATCCCATGCACCACCTCTATCAACGCTGCTCTAGACCGCTTCAAGTTCAAGCTCCTTTCAGTCTGGGACACCTATGCCCCACTTAGATGGATCCATTTGCAGGGCTTCCACCTGCCTTAGATCACCACTGACCTCATGGCCTGCCTGGGGCTAGGAATCAGGCATGGAAGACTCACAAAGCCTCCGGCTCTGAGTCGGATTACCAGTATTATTGTACTCTTCAAAACGTCTATATAAGAGCAATCTGTCTGGCCAATGTGAACTACTTTAATTCCACCTTCAATACTAACTTAAATCACCCCTCCAAATTCTGGAAGGTGGTACAATCCCTCTTCCGCCCCATCCAAGCCTCCTACTCCCACCATTAAAGCTGGCTGCATCACGATATCCGACCCACTTGCAGTGGCAACTAAATTTAATTTCTTCTTTACCTCTTGTACTACCTCACTCCTGTCCTCTTCCCCCCAGGCTCACACGGCCATTCCCCATGAACCCCACCTCTACCTGCCCAAGCCCCACTCCCCTCTTTCTCCTTCTGCCACATTACACTTGCTGAAGTATATAAGGCCCTACTGACGCTTAACCCTTCTAAGGGAAAATGTCCCTCTGAGCTGGACTCAAAAATGCTTTTCCTGTTGGCCCCCACCATCACCACCCCCGTTCCCTCTCTCTTCAACCTCTCTTTATCTCTCTTTTCCATCCCTTCAAAATGGAAACTCACCACTGTCATCCCCCTCCTGAAAGGTGGTGACTCCTCCTCCCCTTGGAATTATTACCCTAGCTCCCTCCTCCCCATTTTGGCAAAACTACAGGAACGTCTCATCCTCTCCCAGCTCTCCTCCTTCCTTAACTCCACCTCTTTCTTCACATCTTACCAGTATGGATTCAGGAAGTCCAGCTCTATCACTACCTCCCCAAAAGGCTCACTGAATTCATCCATTCCAGCATGGACCAGGGCCTTGTCACCTCTGCCATATTTATCGATCTTGCAAAGGTTTTCAACACTGTCTCTCACCCCCCTCCTCTCATCCAAGCTTACATTAGCAGGGCTCTCAAGCGAGGCTACCAGCTGGTTCCACTCCTATGTGGTGGGTAAGACTCAATCCATCAGGATTGGAAACTCCACCTCCTCCTCCCTCCCCATCACCTCCAGTTTTCCTCAAGGCTCAGTCCTTGGCCCTCTGCTGTTCTCCATCTTTCTTAATGAACTGCCCTCTGTCTGCCCACACACATCCATCCACATGTATGCAGATGACACTGTTCTGTTTGCATCTGGCCCCTCAGCTTCTGATGTGGCAACCAGACTACAGAGCAATTTTGAGGAAGTCCAGCACTTGTTTCGCACAAATCAGATCTTCTTGAATGCCAGGAAAACAGTCTCCATGACCTTTGGTACAAGGCAAAGACTCTTTTGGCTCCCTTCCCTCCCCACTTTCCACACCCTGAATGGGACAAAGCTAGAGGACTGCTCCTCCTTTAGATACCTCAGGGTCTGGCTTGACCAGCACCTTGACTTTTCTGTACATATTGAGGAAATACACAAGAAACTTCCCCCCAAACTGGGTGCCATGTATCACAACCGTGGGTGCATCCCGCTGCCAGCACATCATGCAATAGTACAGAAAATGATCCTCCCTATTTTTGGCTATGAGGATGTAATCTACATTACCGCTTCAAAAACCTCCCTAACCAGACTGGACACCCTCTACCACTCTTTCTGCCGTCTTTCCCAAGACTGTCCACCCAGTACCCACCATTGTCTCCACTATCAGTCCCTGTCCCTCCCAGCCCTACAGGACAGGAGGTAAGCACACTGTGTTAGTCTTACAGCTAAATATTGGTCACAGTTCCTGCCAGCTTATCTCTCTTCCACTCTCTCCCCCCCTGCCTCCCACCCATTCCCTCAGGCACTTTGACTCCCGGTCTTTGTCGTCCCTCACATGTCCACCTCTGCAGGCCAGGCTGCTTTCTCCTATTGGTTACCTAAATTGTGGAATTCCCTTCCCTCTACTATTCACCACAGCTCTTCCCCTTCTTACCTCAACACCTCCTTAAAGACCACTTCCGCACCTCCTGATCCTGCTCCTAACCTTCTTGCTGCTAAACTGTCCTAGCACTTGCATACCTGCTTAGACTGGGCTACTAGACACTGTGTCACCCTGGCAGCTTAATGTAGAATTCTGCTTCACTATTTTAGTTGCTGTATCTCATCTCTATTGTATTGTATTGTATTGTATTGTATTGTATTGTATTATATTTGAATTGCACTGTATTATATTGTATGGTAACACATTGCTGTATTATTTGTTGCTCACGTTTTGCTCGCACAGTTTCTTATACTTATGTAATTTCTTCCAATGTTCCCCTTCCCCCAGGATGCATCTGGAAATGAGCAGCTGTCTGCTCAGTATGCTTCCTGGTAAATAAATAAATGTCACGTATGAAGACATTAGAGAGAAATGGTCCAAGCACTGATCCCTGTGGGACCCCTCTGTTCACCCCTCTCTCTTTGGATTGAACTCCATTCACCACCACCCTCTGTGTCCTATCACTCAGTCAATTTTTGACCCAGTTTACCACCCTGGGACCCACTCCCAAGTTGCCCAGCTTGTTTACTAGCCTCTTATATGGGATGGTGTCAAAGGCCTTGCTGAAATCCAGGAAGGCTACATCCACCGCCCCTCCCTGATCCACCTCCCTAGTCATCCAGTCAAAGAAATCTATCAGATTTGTCTGACAAGATCTTACCGCTGTGAATCCATGCTGCCTTAGATCCTGTGCTCCACTGGATTTGAGATAAATCACAAACCTTTCTTTTAATTGTAATTCCATTACTTTCCCTGCCATTGATGTCAGGCTGAGTGGCCTGTAATTGCCAGCCACCTCTCTTCTACCACTTTTGTGGAGAGAGACTACATTCACCCTCTTCCAGTCCTTTGGCACCACACCTGTTTCCAGCAAACTGTTGAACAGGGCTGTCACTGGTGTTGCCAGCACTACCCTGAGTTCTTTTAATAGTCTGGGATATATCCCATCTGACCCCATTGCCTTGTCCACTTTCAGATTATCGCGTTCCTATAAGACTCTATCCTGCTTAAAGGTACTAGTGTCCATCTCCTCCCAGTGGTGTTTCTGTCACCTAACGTTGGTCCCCTCCACTTCTGTGAATACTGAAAAAAGTACTTTTTCAGTATTTCTGCTTTTTCTTGGTCTCCCTCTATGTGCATAGTACATCCATATGTGTATGCATAGTACATCCTGGCTGCAGTTCTGCTGAACAATTCAAGACATGGTATACTGATCTTAATGGGCATAGACCTCTCCCATCTCCAGTGGGTTTCTACTTATAGTGTATGATGTCAGTTGTACAACTCTTTACATGCCTATTTTGACATCAATTTCTATAATTTCCTATAATGTTAAGTGGCTGACTTAGGATAGTAAACATACAAAAATTTTACAAATGTTGGGAAGGTTGAAGTGGAACTTTAATATTCTCCAAGAAACACATTTGCCAGAGGCAGAACATCTAAAGCTACATCACCAGTGTGCGGACACAGTAATTGATGCAGTGCACCCATTATATAAAAAGGTTGGGGTTGCCAGAGGCCACTCACAAAGAAATTTTGTAGCTATTACTAAAGTGAAAGGAAGATAGTTCCCCAGGTTTCAATTCCTTAGAACCTCATTTTCAAAAATTAGGCATTTCAGCCCTTGCTGTTCCCATTCATGACCTGATAAATAAGTCCGTTACCACTGGAAGAGTGCCATCTAAATGGAAGGCTGCAATAGTCATTCCACTTCACAAAGGTGGAACATACTCAGTTGAAAACTTCAGACTCATGTCAAGCTTCTGCCCTCTAGCAAAGATACAAGAACAATTTATTTTCAACCAACTTCAGTCCTATTTGGAATGTTATCACCTCCAATCCAATTATCAGCACAGTTTCAGAAAAGATTATAGCACCCTCACAGCCCTTACCAAGGTAACCTCAGATATCCTTAGCTCACTTGACAAAGGGCTTTACATTGGGACCATATTTATAGATTTAACTAAGGCCTTTGATTTGGTAAACCATAACCTTCTGTTACACAAGATACGCACACATTGGGTTTTGACCAACTATTACTCTCCTGGTTCCAAAATTACCTATCCTGCTGCTCCCAAGGAGTAAAATGGTCAGGGTTTCTCTCTTCATTTAGTTCCATAACCCACAGAGTACCTCAGGGATCAATCATGGGGCCCCTTTTGTTCTTCTTATTTATAAACAACTTACTCCTGAACTGTGGCAGGTCCCAGGTGCAATTTTATTTGACAATGCTGTTTTTTTACCAGTCTTTCCGTGATACCCAATTGCTTAAACATAACTTGGAATCTGACTTCCATATACTTGAGAGATGGTTCCTTAAGAATCACTTAGGCCTTAACACCAAAAAATCAAAACAAATCAATGCTATTTTTAACTCCTCCACAAAAGTGACCCCCATGAAACACTTCTTATTCAGTCTATTACATGGGAAACCTTAGAATCAGTGCAATCATTCAAATACTTGGGGATCCTGCTTAACCCCTCCCTCACTTTTGAGCAGCATGTAACACAGACTACAAAAAATGTTAATCAGAAACTATTGCCTTCATCCTCTCCTCTACTCTCTCATGCCTTCTGTCAAAAGATTGCCACCTCCTCCCTCCTCCCCATTGTTTTCTATGGTGCCCCATACTGCTCTCCAGCAAGACCACCATACTCTTCCACCTGAAAATGCTATACTATAGGGTGGGATGATTTGCTCTTGGAGCCAACTCACGCCCACACCTCTGCGAGGTATTAGCATCACTTGGCTGGCCTGACTTTGACCAACAATTGCAGTTCTCCTCCCACTGCTTTATCTACAAACTTACCTTCCTCCCCCCAATCTGAGTGACCTACTGACATGTAAATCTTCCCCGCGTTTACCCAGGTCATCTTTGGCCCCTCTGCTGAATACTCCTTTTCCACACCTGGCAATTGGCTAGCGATCATTTGCCTACTCTGCACCCACCACTTGGAATGCACCCCCATTATCTACACTCTTCCACTCCTCTCTTGCTATGTTCAAGCACTCCCTCTCTGTGCAACTATTGTAGCCTAAGCCTTATACCTGTTTTGGCTAATCTTCATAGCACTCAGCTGAACGCTGAACCAAGGGAATCCTGCCTCTGTAGTCTTTTCTTTCTCTGCTGCTTGCTACTTCTGAATATTTCTTTAAGAACCATGCTCCATCTGTGGTCAACTGATGATGGGTATGTTTGTGCACAAGTGCTGGCTCTCCAGCTATTGAATTACAGAGATTATGTTGTGCTGTACTCTAAGATACTTCGTACAATTATATTTTTTGCACTGATGTATATTTTACTTGCATACTTTGTACTTATGTGTTTATTTGCTGCTTATATGCTGTATTCATTCACTATTGTTGACTTTTGCCACAAGTTTCTATTGCACTGTATCTTTGTCCCAGGTCGCCCCTGAAAAGGGGACTGTATTGTCTCAGCGGGCCAACCCAGTTACCAAAATTGAAATAAATAAATTTTATAAGATCGTATTTTTTTTTTAATTTTGTACCTTTATTTTTTTTTTTCAATGGGAAAGGAGAGCTAGGAAACACTTCCTTTTTTTAGCTTCATCCAGGGAGAAGGGAATACAGATGCCAGTTGACTGATACTGAACCAAGTCAAGCTATTGATTACAAGTACTGTACAGATGCAGATATAGAAGGTCAGTGGGTTATGGAGTGGAGGATAATTTAGATGATAAGTGTATATATATTTGATTAATCTTTACACACTCAACACTGATGCATCCACATTTCTCAAATTGTTTTTTATAAATTTTCCACTCTGTCAGCGGTGAAAATTCTCCTTACTGGAGATTTTAATTGTGTACTATTCCAAAATTTTGATCACTCCTTGAAAAACAAGGAAATCCGTAAGTTTAGAGCTGTGGTTGGAAGACATCTGCAGAAAGCAACATTAAAGGGGGAAGGATTTTATTTTATTTTCAAGCTCCAATAAGTACATTTATGAATTAATTTAGTACATACCCCCAAAATATGGTTACACAGGGTGGAAAGTTGTAAAAAAATACTCCATGCCTAATTCTGACCATGTGCCAGTGTTGGTCCATTTTTAATTATTCCAGGAACATAGTGGGTGGAATATTCAGACATGTGCCAGAGGCAGGTGCAAGAGAGGCACAGCGCAAGTCCACTGCACCATGGTGCACAGAACGCAATATTCAAAGGTTGTGCATGACGGCAAGTGCCAGCACGACATGGTTGAATATCGCAGGGATGTGCCCTAGCGCAACCAAGGCTGCGCCAGAGAGCAAGCCAACATGCACCATAGCGCAACCAGGGATGCGCAAGGGGCAGAGGTGCATGTGCCAGGACACAAGATAACAGGCACATCAAGGAGCACACCACTGGGGTGGGATGGACCACCACCAGGGTGCAGAGGGTGCCAGGAGGGAGGCATGGCAGGCACACAGCAGCAGGCCCCCAACCATGTGCACCACAATGGTGCATGGAGGCAGGGTGGTACCAATGGCTGCTGGCAAACAACCACCGGCAACCCCCCCAGGAAGGCATGTGACACGCCACCTGGACCACTGCTGGCAACACACAGGCCAACAGCACACAACGCACATGCCACACAACACAGACAGAGAGCCCATGGCCGCCCCAGGGTACAGCCACCATCCAAATGGGCAGACATCACCAGGCACAACCCCCAGTCCGCCCCAGGCATACCACACATTTTAATGAAGTTTTTGTTAATTTGGGAATGTCAAAGGGGGAATCAGATGTTGCTATTGATGATAATTATAAGCTTAGTAATATAAGAAGGGTGATAGATAGCACATTTGATTTTGAACATATTGAAGTGAATGAGGTTTTTATGGAATTGTTGCATATTAATGAAAGAAAGGCAACAGGTTTAGATGAGATCAGTAGTAAACTATTAACATATGCGGCCCCAGTGATTGCTTATCCTTTGTTTCAAATTTTTAAACTGTCTTTGTTGTTAGGGGAAGTACCAGAAGAATGGAAATGTGCAAAAGTAATTCCAATTTTTAAGTCTGGATCAAAACATGAGATTAGTAATTATCATCCTATATCCCTGATACCAGTAGTAGCAAAGATTTGTGAAAAGATTGTAGCAAGACAGGTTAATAAATATATAAATAAACAGAATATTTTACATAGAAATCAGTCTGGTGTCAGAGAGGGTTATAGTACCCAAACAGCATTAATAAAAGTAACAGGAGATATTCAGAGAGCTATGGATAATGGATTATTGACAGGGGCAATTATGATTGATCTGTCAAAAGCTTTTGATTCTATAAATCATGAGATATTAATTAAAAACTGATTAGTATAGGTTTTCAGACAATGTGGTAGCTTGGTTTTCTAGTTATTTGAATGGTAGAAAACAAAAGTGTCTTTGAGTTCATGTATATCAGATTTTAGGCAGATAAGGCAGGGGTACCACAGGGAACAATATTGGGACCACTATTATTTAATTTGTATACTAGTGATTTGGATTTTAAGCAAAAAAATTGGATACCACCAATATGCAGATGATGTGATTATATATGTTTCAGATAAGAATGTTCTTAATGTGCAGTGTACATTGCAAACAGCTTTTGATGATATACAGGCATATTACATTAAAACAAATTAATATTGAATACTGAGTAAAACTAAAACAATGTTGTTTAGACAAAAAGTGAAAATTACAGTTGAATTTATTGGATATAAAAGTGAGGATGGTTCTACCTTACAGACAGTTGATGAGTATAAATATCTAGGGTTATGGTTGGATGTGCATTGTAAATGGTCTGTTCATATAAACAATTTAGTTAAAAGATAGGGGCAAAAGTTAGAATGTTGTATAGAATAAGAAGTAATTTCGTTAGGGATATAAGGCTTCATGTGATTAACACAATGTTAGTGCCAGTGATTGATTATGGATGTAATTTATGGGGGAGCGAATAAAGTTGATTTGAAAAAGTTAGATATGGTATATAATAAAATGGCTAGGTATATATTACAGTTTGCATAGACACATCATTGTGACTGCATAGAAATATAAGTTGGGATCACTTATACATTAGGAGAAAACAGCATATAACTAGGGTGGTATGTAGGTTCTTTGAAAATAAATTACCTGAATATATAGTGAAAGATTTAAAAATTAAATGTTCAATGAGGGGTTTAAGATCAGCCCAATATAGAGAATTCATAGTTCCAAAGTTTAGAACAAAAAATGGATGTGCAACATTATTTTATATGGGCCCCAAAGTTTGGAATAGTCTGCCTCCAGAATTGAGAAGTTATTGTAGTAAAGTAAGTTGGACAAAAATTAAATCTTGGTATCATGGGCAAAGTATGAAATTGCATGATTGATGTGAGAATTTAGAGAATGGGTGAATTTTTATGTAATTATGATTGTTTTTTATATGGTATTTATTTATTGTATTATGGTTGTTTTTGTTGTATATGTTTATTTGTTTTGTATCTTTTTATATTGTAACCAGGTACTGTATTTTATAAGGTGTCCCTTGAAAATGAGTGTGTTTATGTACTCAATGGGATTGTTTTACCTTGTTCATTATATATATGAATATGTATGAATAAATCATTACTACTACTACTACTACACAGCTACCATGCACACCACTGCAGCATGGCCCCACATGACAGCTGCAAAGCAGACACAGACACAGATGGCTAACCATATAAAAGTGTATTGTAACAGGCATAAAACAACTATATACATATTAACAGGTAACTGGGTACAAGGAGCAAGGAATGGGGAGGCCACATACAAATTGGGAGGCCGGGGAAGGGAGGCAGGGGGACAGGGGACATGGCTAGACAAGGGGACAAGGGAGGGCAAGGGAGGGGGGACAGGGAAGGGTAACAGTAGCAGACCAATGGGGCCTATGGCCATCCATGCCCCACCAGTGCCTGACACCGACATCTGCACTGCAGCCTGCACAGTGTCCATTGCAGCAGCTGTGCCATCTGGAGCATAACAGTGGTGACCCGAAGGATCCGCCGCAGGAGCTTGGTGTTGACATCAGGGCAACAGACACCTAGGACAAAGGAGGGAACATGGTATGAGTGCATGTCCATATGACTGTAGCCCACCCACCATGTGCAGTGGACAGCGGTGACATGCACCCCTGAGATGGCACACAGCCACCCACAGCATGTGTGCCCACATGAGCTACCAACCCAACAATCCACAGCCACACAGAACACTGCACACCAACACCACCCAGGTGCCGCACACCACAACCATGGCAGCCAGGTGACAGAGATAAGAGGCAGGATGGCAGTGGCACAGCTGGAATCCAGGTGCACCCACAGCCCACCTGCAGCAGCCACACACATATGTGATAGCCATGGCATGGTGCAATGGACACCATGGGCGGTGCACAGCTGGAATGGCCATGTGCACAGGAGGATGTGGCCCACCCCCACCCCCACTGCCCACCCTGCACAACATCGTACTTTGGAACAGTGTCTACCTGCATGCTGCAGTGCACCCTGCACCTTTCTGGCAGCACTGCCCATGCAGCCTGCATCCTGTGCCTGAGCCCCCGCGATGGCCCGCCTGTCCCACCCGCAGCACCAGCCAGCTCTGCCCTCCTTTTATCCTCAGGGCCTAGGAGGGAAACATGGAGAAAGACACATCTGTACCTGGCAACACTACATGCCCCCCCAGCACAGCGTGTTCCCTGGCCCAGCGCAGCTGCAGCACAGTGGCACAGCGCACCCATGGTGTGCCACCATAGCCAACTGAATGTGCAGCTCCAGCTCCCCCCCGCAGCATGGTGTGCCACCCTGCTGGACCCACAGAACACTAGATGGGCACGAATATGGGCGTAGTGCACTTACTTGGACGTGGCATGGTGCAACTCCAGAAACATGCCAGTAGTGCCCGTAGCCTCTCAGGGTCCCTCCGCTGCAGGTCCCCATAGCAGTGGTGGCATTGCTCACTGCTGTGCTGTGTTCTTGTGGCCTCCTCCAGCCCCTCAGCAACCTCCCTCCACATCTCCATCTGTGGCCAATTCAGGGGCACCTGGCCAAACAGACTGCCTGCATGTGGCTCCACAAGGGCCACAAGGTTGATCAGTTCCACCTGCAACCAGTTAGGTGCCCTGGCACTGCTGCAGCACAGCATGGCTGTATCACAGTAGCACAAGCAAAATGGCACCCAGTAGCGCACAGGCCACACGTGCTGGGAACTTGCACCTCACACGGGGATGCTCTGCCATCACCAATCGTGCAGCCATGGGGATGAGCGACACAGCTGGTGCAGCACTGACACATGCTGCAGGGCATCCGGAGGGTCAACGGGCAACCGTGGGGTCAAGGGTCGGCATACGCACCGTGCACGACAGCACAATTGGGCTTGCCATGCATGGGGCACAATAGGGGCATGTTGGTGCCATGGTTCATGGGCCAGTAGTGCCCGGGCACCATAGGACATACAACGCATGAGCGCCACATGCCCAATAGTGGCAGAGCACTGTAACACATATAGCGCAGTGTGCATAGGCTGCACCAATGTCATACACAATGGCACTGTGTGCATGCATACTGCCGGGCCTAGTGTGCATGTCACAGTGTTGTGCCGTGACTTGTGCATGCAGCACCATCTGTGCCATGCAGTTTCATGATATTCAGCTGGCATATGCAGATTAGCCAATCAGCATATCCACGGTGCATCGGAGGCATTTGCATCTTATTATGATTGCGCATCCCTTCATTTGCATGCAATGCGCTGTAATGGTGCCACGGGACTGCACAGGCTCTAGACAGGTATTGCATCCTTCAGAGGTAAGACGCCAGACTGTGGGGCTGTCAGAACAGTGGAATGGGAGGGTGGTGTGGGTTGTAATCATCAATGGCCACATGTTAATTCCCACAGGACTAAGCATGATGGATTATAAGGAGGTTGAGGAGCGTGGGCCTGCACGGAAGTGCAGGCCCAACTTCACGAGGGCAGAGACTGATGCCCTATTTGAGGCCTACCTGGACCAGGAGCCTCTCTTGAGTGGCTCGACACACACCCCACAGGCCCGGTCAACAGCATGGGAGGGTGTGGCCAGAGCCATGAACCAGCAGGGCATCCTTCAAAGGACTGCACAGGAGTGCAAGAAGAAGGTCTGCATAGACCGGAGGCAGATAAAGGAGAAGGTGACTGCCATCTGGGCCACACGTGCTGCCACGGGCGGTGAACAGCCTGATGTGCCACAGCTGTCACCGCAGGAGGAGTTGGTCGTGGTGTCCATGTGGCACAGCACCATCAAGGGGGTACCCGGCAGCAGCTTCCAGATGGGAGGCAGCCCATCACTGCATGGTAGGCACAGTGGTGCCTGCAGCAGGGGGGCATGGGGGCAAGGATGTGTGCCAGCGGCACTAATGCGACTGTGTTCCCTTTCAGCTCCAAAGCACCTGCATGCAGCGGCAGGCATGGGGGGGTCCACCATGGGAGTGTCCACCATGGGGGTGGTCCTGGACCCGGAGGACCATCCTTCCACCTCCACTGGTGTCCGGGGGCCAGACCACAGGCAGCCCAACACCACTGTCCATCCGGATGCCTGTGGCATGGTTGCGGATGAGGACCTGGCTGTGTTTCAGCATGATGCCAGCCATGGTGTCCAGTATGCCAAGACACAGATTGGGGTGGGGTCCATGACCGATGATGATGTGGCCATCATCCTGGAAAGTGGTGTTACTGTTCAGGGGGATGCACCCATACCACACACCTACCATGGCAGCGCAGACGGTGCCATGATGGCAGTTGTCTTCCCACTGGCCCCCACCCCCATCGTTGCCGTGGGCACCATCGGTGCGGTGCCAGCTGTTGGGGGTTGAAGTGCTATTGCAGCCACACCGGCGCTGCTCGGCGCATAGCGGCTAGAGGGGCAGCAGCAGCAGGCGGATGGTATTGAAGGGGGGCCGGGTGCAGTGCCCACCGACAGTGCACTGCAGAATGAACAGCCCCAAGGGGGCCCCGCTGTGCAGCCCCCACCAGTGAGGGGGGCTAGGCTGTGGGGTCGAGCACCACCCGTGGGTCGGCACTGACCCCTTGATCGAGCACACCCGTCTGCTACGGGCCTCCATGGAGCAACAGGTGCTTGTTGTGGCAGGGGTGCATGCGTTCCACGCAGAGCTGTGCCAGGCAGCAGGGAGGCATGACAGGGACTTTGAACAGTTCCTGGCTGAGACCACACGTATGTGGGAGGACACGACCGCAGCTCTGAATCCGCTTACTGCTGCGGTCACGGCCGGCCTAGCACCACTTGCTACCCTGGTGTATGGCCATCCACCTCAAACCCCACGGAATGCAGTCTCCACCCCTCGGTCACGGCATTGTGCGACCCCCTCTGTGTCGATGCTGGGATCTCCTGTGGGCATTCTAGACGTGCTTGGAGTGGGCATGTTCGGGAGCCTGCAGACACCTGCGAGGAACTGGTTGTGTTCCCGTAGTGACACACCTGGGGGATCATCACAGACACCCCCTGTGGCCGGCACACAGCCCGTGTCTGCTGTGCTGTCTTGGCAGGGCCGTCCATGTGTGTGCGGTGGTCATGCAACTGCATAGTGGTCCTGAGCTTCCCACCTCCCTGTCCACTGTCTGCCGCTGCCCTGTGTGCACATTGGTGAGGCGTGTGCATGTGTGTTCCAGTGACATGGCATCCATGGTCAATGTCACACACAGGCCTTGTGCACACACACACCCGGCTGCTGGCCACTATGGCATGTGCATGATGATGCCAACACAGCCCCGACTACTACTGTGCACCAGTGTTCGGTGTCTGACACACACCTGGTGGCGGTCTCTGGGCATGCGCATGTTGATACCCGTGTGCATGTGCATGTGTGTGCGGGGGGTGTGTGGAGATGTGTGGGTGGGGTGTGCAGTGCTGTGTGGGGTGCTACCACGGACTCCAGTCCGACACCTGTCCACGCTCCCCTCCAGCCATTACTGTCATGGGGCCCACCCTTGCATGCCTGTATGCTGTGCCATGGTCCCTGGGACGTGCATGTGGTCATGTTCACCTACCTGCGTGCACCGTAGTGCTCCTCTGCAATTGTGTCCCGGTGCTGCTGGGCCATCCTGTTCAGCCAGGGTTCCCTTCACCCGGGGGGGGCTGCTCACCACCACCTGGCCCGGCAGCAGCATCGTCCCCACTGCTGTTCCCCTCTTCAACCTCGACAGCTATCCCACAGTCAGTTGCCATGTTGTGTAGTATACAGCAGGCCAGGAATAGGCCTCAGGCCTTTGAGGGGCTGTACTGTAGGGCACCGCCTGACCTGTCCAGGCAATGAAACTGTGCTTCGGTAGCCCAAACACTCGCTTGATGATGTTCCGTGTGCTGGCGTGTGCCTCATTGTATCGCTCCTGCACTGGGGTCGACGGGTGCTGGTATGGGGTGAGCAACCAGGGCCAGAGTGGATAGCCACTGTCACCTGTGTGTTGAGATGTGTGGTTAGCATGGTGGTCTGTGTTGCTGCACCCCCCTGCCTTCCCAGCCACACCCTCTGGCGCCCCTGGCCTAGCATTCCCCACACCCTGCTCTGTTGTGTCAGGCTGCCCATTTCGACAGCATACTCACCTACTAGGTGGCTGGTGGGGATATCCCCACTCTTGAACCTGTGGCACAGTGCTGACTAGTGCCAGATGAAGGCATCGTGTGCTCCACCAGGGTGTGTGGCACAGGCATTGATTATGCACCCCCTGGCATCACACACCACCTGGCAGTTGATGCTAGGGTATCCCTTTCTGTTGATATAGGCTACCCCCTCCAGGCCAGGTGGTGTGCAGATGCCTATGTGGGTGCAGTCAATGGCCCCTAGCATGCCAGGCATATGTGCCACCCTGTGAAACTCCTGCATGTTCGCTGTATGCTCTGCCTGTGTGCTGGGGAAATGGATGTATTCCGCAGCATGTGGCAACTGTGCATTGAGGAATTGTGTGAGGATCCATGCCGCGGCCGACTGGGTTATGCCTGTGGAATACCCTGTTGGTCTCTGGAAGGTACCCGTGGCAAGCAGGCACATGACAGCTGTGACCTTGGTCTCCACCAACAGAGCATGGCTCCATCTTGTGGGTGCATGCATCTCATCACTGCACAGCTCACAGAGCTGCCTCAGAATTGCCCAGTTCAGGCAGTACCAGCCCACAACCTCTGTATCATTGTACTGTTCAAAAGTGGTGCGGGCACGGTACCACCTGTTCTGGGCATACCACCAACGGGCCCTTCCACGGCCGCGCTGCTCTCCCTCCTGCTTCCTCACACCCCTCATTACTGCCTCCATCTGGAAGATGGCACTGGCCATGACCTGAGCTGTCCTGCCCCCCCGGGCAGCTGTCTCCCCAGTCATCCCCGGCTGTGAGCTGCTGCATGTGCCCCTGCGCTGGGTGCACACCTGTGTTCAGGGTTCCCAGCTGATGGCCTGTTGGCTGTATCCTCTGCCTCCTACTCATCTGGGCATTTTTGCTGCTCCTCCTGTGCCAGGTATCGCAGGCACATGTAGCGGATGTTGCCTCCGCACCTGTCTCACATGCACACACACACACACACACACACACACTCACTCACACACACAGCCACAATCAGTGTCATATGCCCAGTCCCACACTCTATTGCACTCCTGCCCGCCTCTGTCTCTGTCTTGCACCCCCTCCTGCTGTCCAGCCTGCCCACTCACTCTCCCTCTCTATTGCTCCCCTGTGGCGCAAACCTCTGTCCCTTGCTTGCGCCCTCTTTTTATGGGCTCAAGTTTGCTCCACACATGTCCCTGTTGCTCCGCACTTGTGCCATTTGCTTGCTGTTGAATAACGCACTGTGCCACTTATTCATGGCTACACCCCCTGCACTTGCACATAAATTCATTAGGGTTGCGCATTGGCGCACTGCGCAGCGCAATGGCTCCTGCTGAATATCTCTCCTTGGTGCATTACCACACTTGTGCCGGTGCAACTCAGTTGCGCCTTGCACAACTGCTTTGAATATCCCACCCAGAGTCTCTTTGTGGCATCTGAACATTTCCCTCCATAATAACCCCAATTTAAACTCCATGGTGGAAGAGGCTATATAAATTTAAATATATAAACATAGACAATGATGGCAGAAAAAGACCAACAGTCCATCCAGTCTGCCTGAGTTCGCTCTTTAGCCCTGGGACCTACTGTCCATCTAGGGTCCCAGCCTACCCCATCCTTTCCCCCATTTTCCTCCCAGTTTCCACTACCCTGAGCAACCTCTATACCCTTCATTCTGTCCTAACTGTTCTTGAAACTACCAATGGTTTTGGCACCCACCACGTCAGCTGGTTGACTCTCCCATGACTCCACCACCCTTTCTGCAAAATAATACTTTCTGATGTCCCCCCTGAACCTCTTGCCTGTCAGTTTCCACTCATGTCCATGTGACCGTGAACTAGCATTCAAGCTTAATAGTTTGCAACATCTCCTTTCTAGTTTAAATACATGTTTAGTGCCCTGAGGTGCTCCATATAGGATTTACCCTCTTTTGGCCCTAAATTATTTTTGTTATCCTGGACTGCACTGTCTCCAGCCTATCACTATCCTTCCTAAGGTGAGGACTCCAGAGCTGGGCACAGTACTTCAGCTGTGGCCTCACTAAGGATCTATATAGGGGACATATGACCTCTTCCCTTCTGCTGTCAATACCCTTCCTGATACATCCCAGTATCCTACTCACTTTGCTATATGCCTTGTTGCACTGACTCGATTGTTTGAGGGAGTCACTGATGATAACTTCAAGGTCCTGTTCCTCAGCTGAAGTGTTACATCTCATCCCACCCATCCAGTACTCTGTCCTGGGGTTCTTGTTCCCTAGGTGCAATACCTTGCTCTTTCTGCCATTGAGTTTCAACTGGTAAACTTTAGACCACCCTTCTAGCTTTTGCAAGTCACACTGCATTTCCCTGATACCCTTGTCACGATCCACCCTCCCCCACATCTTAGTGTCATCTGTGAAGAGACACAACCTGCCCTGGACTCCCTCACCAATGTCACTGATGAACCTGTTGAAGAGGACCACACCCAGGACAGATTCCTGTGGTACTCTGCTCATGACCTCCCACTCTTCTGATTTGACCCCGTTGACCACAGCCCTCTGCCGCCTCCCCTTTAGCCAGTTACCTACCCAGTATACTATGATCTTATCTGCACCCAGATGACCATCTTCTTCCATAAGTGTCTGTGACACACTGAGTCAAAAGCCTTGCTGGAGTTGAAGCACAGCAAATCCACAGTGCGGTCCCTATCCAATTCCGACATCACCCAGTGAAAGAAAACCATCAGGTTAGTCTGATAAGACCTACCTGCCATGAATCTGTGCTGTTTAGTATCCTGGAGACTGTTGCTCTCCAAGTACCTTGAAGTGACCAGTGATTCCATGAGTTTCCCTACAATAGAGATAAGACTGGCAGGTCTGTAGTTATTTGTCTGTTCCTTGCCCCCCCCCCCTCCATTATGGAGCAGAACTGAGTCTGCCAACATCTAATCCTTTGGAACTACTCCTGTCTTTAATGTGCTGTTGAACAGACCTCCCAAGGGTTCAGCCAGTACTGCTGCCAGCTCCCGGAGTAACCTCAGATGAAACCATCTGGTCCAGGGGCCTTATGTATCCTTAGGCCTGCAAGCCCTTCTCAACCCTTTTGCTTGTAATACTGGCTGCTTTATCTCCAGGACCCTCTTAGTGGCTGCATTGATTTCACTCTCTTGGAAAGAGCCCACTGTCCTCCCTAGTGAAAACTGAGCAAAAGTAATCATTAAGGATGGTGGCCTTTTGCCAGTCCTTCTCTATCACCCTACCCCACTCAGCTATCCTTACGATTTCCCCTCCTTTCTTCCTGTTTACCTAATATATTAGAATAACTGTTTTTCTCTGCTTTTGACTCCCTCTGCAATATGCAGCTGTGTGTCTGCTTTTGCCTCCCTATCCACCCTCTTTGTCTCCCCTAGTTTTCATTAAGTATTCTACCCATTCTTCCTTCCCCTGCTTTTCTTTATACTTGTAGAATACTTTATTTTGGTCCTCAGCAATTTCTTGACTCATGCTGAGAAAAATAATGGTCTCTTGAACCTGCTCTTTTTGGTTACCATTCTCATGCATAGCTTAGTTGCCTTGAGAATTACTTCTTTTATTGCTCCATCTCTCTTTCACCCCCATGTCGTGCAGCCCAACTAACTTTTCCCTGACCAGCTCCCTCAGCCTGCTGAAGCCAGCTCTTCTAAAATCAAGGACTTAATCTCTTGAATGGGGCTTTCTGGACCCAAGTGTCAGTTCAAACCATATAGAATTATGGTCACTGTTCCCCAGTGACTCCCCTATTCTGACAGCTTCTACCACCTCTGAGTTAGTGAGCACCACATTGGGTATTACAGTCTACCTAGTGTGTTCCTTAAAGAGCTACTGACACCTCACAGAAAACTTCAAAAAACATAATAATTAGGTACAATTCTGCTTGCATTCCATTTATATTTTATATAGTTCTCCTCCCCATAAGTTATTACTAAGGAAATGTGTATTAATATATGATCGTTGTCCCTTAGAGTTTATTTTGAGTTTATCTGCCTCTAAAGCTTACTCTCTATTCCAAGTCATAATCCTCTGTTGTGACATCACAATCTGTTGCCATGGGAGTAACTGTGAGATCACAAGCCATGCTATATGACCTCAGGTAGGGAGAAAGCAGCAGGAATAGATGAACTCTTCAGGAGTAAAGATCCTGTTTTCATGCAAATGACCTCAATAAGAAATAATGGGGAGGAAAAATACAGAACTAATGGGAAATATAAGCTGAACTGTGTCTAAATATTATGTTTTGCTAAAGCTCTCCTGAATTTGTTACCAGCTCATTAACTAGCTGTACCAGTAGACAGTCATGGAAGGCATCCAGCAATGAGCGAATGCTGGAACTCCTGGCCACTGGTACATCCCAGTCAATGTCAGGGAGGTTCAGATCACCCACCACCACTACTTTCCTCTTTGCCACCCCATTTTAAAGTTGTTCCGTGAGGTCTTTGTCCCTCTCTTCCCCTTGCCCCAGAGGTCTGTTGTTCACCCTCG
Source organism: Neoceratodus forsteri (assembly GCA_016271365.2). Classification (NCBI taxonomy): domain Eukaryota; kingdom Metazoa; phylum Chordata; order Ceratodontiformes; family Ceratodontidae; genus Neoceratodus; species Neoceratodus forsteri. The sequence continues at coordinate 153,146,985 of CM057451.1, forward strand.
AGTGCAGTTTTCTGCCTGAGGCTGCTGTGAGTTGTACCCGCAGCAGCTCCTGCCCCCCATTACTACCCCTGATGCACCCATCTTCCCTCACCTCGATGCTATCCATGACAAAAACAGCTACTCATCCTCCCTCTCAACCTGTTCCTCTATCCCCCCCTGAACATTGAGTACCCAGTGACCATCAGGTTCCAGTTGCCATTTCTCAAAGCCCACATTTCTATGATGGCCACAAGGCCCACCTCTGTGTCTGCAGTCAGCATGTAGAGCTTGCTGGTTTTGTTACCCAGGCTCCTGGCATTAAAGCATATCCCCTTTCATCTGATCCCTGATCCTACTTTGCTGCAGCCCCTGTGCTTTCCTTGCTCTCTTATACTCTTGTTTTTCTTGGTGTTTGCAAACTTTACATTCCCTCATTCCAATGTGTTCTCACGTAGTGCAGTTAAGCCCACAACTCTCTTTGTACCAACTTGGATGCTACAAGCCCCTAGATGTGGGGAAGTACTAGCCAGGATCCCCTTTCTCTCACCTGCGACCATGGTTCCTGTAGTCCCAGTCTACCCTACAGTTGGTTTAAACATCTGATACAGATGTCAAACTTCTGCTCCACTGTGCAGGCCCCCTCTCTTATCAGGTGAAGTCCATCACTCTTGAAAAGCCACCTGTCCCAGAAGTAACCCTAATCCTCCACAAAGTTTTGCCCCTTCTCCTGACAACATCCCTTAAGACACCAATTAAACTCCTTTGTTATATCATTCCTTATTCTATCCAGATTCTCCTCGCTTCTCCACATAGGAAGGAAGTTGGAAAAGGCCAGGGTGAATGAGTGTGCTGCCAATCTCTCCCCCAGTCTACAGAAGTTCCAGTTTACCATCTACGCCAACAGATCATTAGTACCGAAGTTTACCAGTACCCTGAGCTCTCCCTGCTCTCTCTCTCTCTCTCTCTCTCTCTCTCTCTCCACCATCTTCCCTATCCTGTCTAAATCCCAGACTGCTGATGCAAAAAGAAGGCACCTGACCACCCCCTCCCATCCAACCTCCCTCCACAACCCTCTCTATCCCCCTAAAAGAGATGTGGTGAAGTAAAACGTCGCTGTCAAAGTTCAAAAGAAGTGCTGAAAAGTCACACTTTGCGGAGCTTCACAAAGCTTCCTCAGACCTGGGAAACCTCAACTTCACCTGAAATGCGAAGTTTTTGCCATGAAGTGTGGAATTTCACAGGCTAAATGTCACACTTCATGATCTACAAATTTCACAAATTTTGCTAATTTGCACTTTGTGAATTGCACAAAATTCACAAATTCATTCATGGAGTGAATTTTGATGACTTTACCCATCTTTGTCATTGAGTCCCTGACTACTAAGACTCTCCTGGTAGACTTGATCCTCTTGGGTGCCATCACATTGCCCTCTGTCACAGAAACCCAGCGGAGTAGTACAAAATGAATGGAGTGGTATCAATGACATTCAGGCAGGAAAGAGACTTGGAGATAATCATATCAGATGACCTAACGGTGGCCAGGCAGTGCAGCAAGGCTGTAGGGAGGGCTGATGGGATGCTAGGGTACATAGGGAGTGGTATCACCAGCAGAAAGAGGGTGGCTATGTTGCCTCTGTATAGATTGTTGGTAAGACTCCACCTAGAGTAATGTGTCCAGTTTTTTTATTTTTTTAATTTTTATTTAAAATTTGATGACCAGGAAAGGCACACTGAGCTGAGGCTCGTTTCCAGGTGCAACCCGGGTACGGATTGTACAAGGAGTAACAAAATTGGTGAGGAAAAACAGGCGGTACACACACATTTTAACAGAGAGTGCAGTACATCATCTAAATTATACAGTAAAAAGCTTTGCGAGACAGGGCAGAACACAAATTCATTTTACGGAGAGTGCAAATACGTCGTCTAAACTATACCATAAAAGCTTAGCGAGGAGTGAGAGAAGAAGTGATATCTGCTGTGGAAGCTGTGGCTATGGCAAGTGAGAGGGGACAGAGTAGTGACTCATCGACATGTTGGGAGCGTTAGAGCATTTAGTGCATGGTGGGCTTGGTAGGTGCCTGAGTAGCTGAGTAAAAGCAGGACTGGAAGGGGCCATGCGGAGGCTTGAGGGCAGAGAGTTCCAGATGTGGGGAGGTGGTAGGAGAAGGCTTCTTGACCTGAAAGAGTGCAGGGGTTGGGGAGGTGGAAGGAATGCGGGTCCCTGTGGCAAAGAGGGTAATTGAGTGAGGTCATTGTGGTGAGGCGGGAAGTGAGATAGGATAAGAGGGAACCCAGCTAAAAGTTAGCTAAGAAAGAGGCACAGTGGATGATTCTCCTGTGTGAGAGTATGGACAGGGAGAGAGGAGTGTAGAGCAGGCAGTGGTGTGTGTGTGGGGGGGTAGCATTGGCAAAATGGCAGAAAGAGTTTAGGAGGATGTCCAGCCTGGAGAGGGAGGAGGATGGGGCCATGCCATAGACAATGTCTGGAGACCACAGGCTCGATTCTCAAAGGATTTTGAATGCCACAAGTCCCTGGTGCACCAAACACATGGAGCATGGGGCTTGTGGCATTCCCTGGCCAGCACCTGGGATTCTCAATCCCCTGGCCCCCCCCAACCCCCCATGCACCACATGCCGTAAGTTAGACCAGCTTTTGCTGGTCTAACTTCGTGGACTTTTTTATGGGGTTTGTGCCAAATATTTGGTGCAAGCTGCCATAAAAAGGATAAAGTGTCACAAATGCATGTGACCTTTTAGAATCAGATGCAAGGTGCACCAGTTCTGTTGGTGCAGCACAAGGTTTGATGCAGGGCTTGTGCAAGCCTTGCAGCAACCTGTGAGACTCAAGCCCCACATTTCCAGAAGGGCATACAGTGTAGACGGTCTAGAGGATGGTAACTAAAATGGTGCAGGGTCTGCATCAAAAGCTCTACAACAAGAGACTAAAGGCCCTCAATATGTACACCCTGGAACAGAGGAAAGAGAGGGTGATATGATAGAGACCTTTAAATATCTCAAGGGGGTAAATGAGGTTCAGAAGGAAGTATTTTTCAGAAGAAAAGCTACTTAAGAACAAGGGGACATGCTATGAAGCTGGAGGGGGCTACATTTAGGAGGGATATGAAGAAGTACTTCTTCACAGAAAGAGTGGGAGATTCTTGGAACAGCCTTCCAGCAGAGGTGGTAGTGGAAAAACAGTGGAAGGGTTCAAGAATGCACGGATTAAGCACAAGGGAATCATCTTTCAGCTAACAGTTCCTGTGACTGTTTCAACTGACATGGCACTACCTCAACCGTATTGACACATCCTTGTGTACTTACTTCTTCCCCTTTCTCTGCGAATTACCACTTTCACCCTAACCGCTCTGCCCTATTTTCTGCCTCCTTCCCCAATCCTTCTTTCACCTCACCCCTCTCACTCTCCACCTTCTTTCCACTGTTTATCTTCACTTACCTGAACTTTTGTTCACCCAAATCTACCTATACCTATTTGTAAAAGTACCTTGGGCTGCATCCTTTTATTAGCTTATTTTTGATTTCCTACTGATTCAAAGTTTTAATTTTAGTTACAATGTTAATGTCATATTGTCATTTTAAATACTTTCTTGTCAATATTTTATGTAATACCATCCGTTGTATGTATATCACCCTTCCCACTGATGTGGAACCTCTGTAAAAGAGCTGTTATGTGCTCAAAGGTATACTAATCCAAGAATGAATAAATAAACAAATAAATAAATAAAATAAATAAAATTATGAAAATTAAAGGGGAGGGAAAAAGAGCTGTAGATTGGGCACAGTCTGTGGTAATAGTGTAGGTAGGGAGAAATGGGTGGAGTGAATGGATCAAGCGGTCCTTATCTGCTGTCAAATGTTATGTTTCTATATTTCTATGTGCTGCCCTGTCCCATCAGCTGACTCTTAACCCTCCCAGTGGAGTCAGGTGCCTTAGCCTCCTCTAATGGTGTGAAGCAGTTTGCTGTCTGGATGGTGCTGAGCTGGGCTGGACTACTGCCTTATGGCATCTCCAGCCTCCTCCCCCCAGCCACCACTCTCCACCCCTTGGTGGCAATGTGGGGGTGGGCTCAAGCTGAGCTGTTGAAGCAGCTTAGATATTTTTTCCCTTGCTGCCACCAGCTGACCCTGCAGCTGTGCCATGGTCCTGCAGATGGGGCAGTGCCCCTATTCCAGAGCATAGCCCTAGAGAAGAGCACCCCCACAGCTGCCACAGCTGACTGCCTCCTCTTTGAACCCTATTCCATACAGACCTATGAACCAGACTAAACCTAGCTGATGTGGATTTCCAATGACAGATTCACAGTTTACAATATATGGTATTCACTTGGCCTATGCTATTAAACAGAAGCCAGTAAGCTCTGCAGCTAAAGAACTAAACAGATGGAAAAGTGAACTTGCAGTCCTCACCCAGATTGGGAGTAGCTGTAAGGCTCAGAAATAGTGCATCAAACAGGAATAAAGACTACCTCATAGTGCTCACCCAGGTAAAGAGTGTCTGAAAGACTTAACTAGAACACAAAAACATCTAGCAAATCACACCTCTATAGCAATAAGTACAACTGTAGTAGAAGCAGCCTACTCCATTAATTAGCAGTGTTCACTGTAGTGGGGTTGGGATAGTCAGGATACAATAACAGGCAGACTACCAGACTGAGTGCATAAAAAGTGTCACCAAGACACTTATCATTTTATTTTTCTCAGAAAAAGTTTAAATCAGGTTTCACAGAAATCATGAAATAAGGTTAGTTAATTCACTTTCAAGATATCAAAATCAAACAAAAAAATAAACAGATGCAATATGCTCAGGATGGGCCATTACTCTGCCCAGAAGTGCCACCCGGCTATCTCCTAGCCTGCTTCACATGGACATGTGAGCTCCAGAGGTCCACCATCTCTTGCATTCAGCTCCAGCTGACTCCCTATCTCCATATGCTCTCTCAGGAGGGCTTTATATTCCCTCCCCCGGTCATGTGGTCACAGCATCATACATTTCTTTTTTTGTTTTACTATTTCTTTATTCTCCTACTGCTGCCACTGATCCCTCTCTCAGAACTCCCCTCGTAGATCCCAGTTTGAAGCCCCAAGGAGTCTGCTTCTAGAGTGCTAACGCTACCCTTGTACCTTCAGGGCCTCAGATTACCCTATGGGCAGGGCGGTGGAGATCCCCTCTATCTCCCCCTGAGCATTGTTGGGAGCACGCACAGCGGAGTCTGCTTCTTGGTTGCTGCCTTGGAACCAACACTGAGGCTCATCGCCTAAATCAGGGCAGGGTTTTTTCCTGGTGTTCTGATGGATCCCTAGCGTGACGTGCAATGAGACAAGGCTGCTGAAAGTATAAAGACAATACGCCGGCCGGGTCCTCTGCCAATGTCTACCCCTGCGAGCATCTCCTAGCTGCACCGACCACCCTGAGGTTCCCCCAACAGGTGGCGGTAACAAAGTGGAGAGTACGGTCCGCCCCTCCCCAGAGAAGGAGAGCAGCCATTGGGCACTCAATCCTTCTCCCTCCTGGCCGACCCCCATCGATCCGAGTCCGCTCCTGAACCCGGGTCGCCAGTGTGGTACGAGGTGTGGCATCCAGCGCTTCAACCCTCAGCACCACTGGGCCAGCCTAGCATCATACATTTCTAAAAGGTTTTTATTTAACCCTCTTTTTATTTTATACAACCACTGAGTGCTACTTAACAGTCTTAAAATACCTGTTGGGGATTTCTTTATTAAAAACATCCCTAGAAACCCAAAATAACAAAGAAGAGAAGTGGGGAAATTTTCATTCCCTTCTTGATTGACAGGTACTAATTAAACAGCAGTATGAAGTAGCGCCACTAGGGAGTGCTGACTTCCAAACTGGCACTCCTCCTGGACTAGATTCAGGTAAGCACCTTGTAAATTTCCTTTGGTAAACAAGGCCCACAATGTATTTTATTTTATGTGCTTCTACTTAAAGCAATGTGTACATTACTAAGGGTTCAGCTAGACACCGCAGATAATCTTACTGGACCCCCAGAGTCCTACTGTGACTCCGTAACTGCATTTTAATTAAGGTATTTGTCAGCTCTTTTTAAACTTTCATTAGAGCAGATGTAAATCCTATACCACACAGAATGGTGTATTTTTTTTAAGTAATAGAGCAGCTACAAGCTGCTTAATTGGCTGCTTGTATTTAGAGCTGTAGAAACAGTTCTTGACTTTTGCCTACACTTTGCTCAGCTACCATAAAGGTCTGGCAAGTTAGCCAGCCTACAAGCTTGGCATTGAAAAGCTCACGGCCTTTATCATTGAAATGGGGAAGGGGGTTCTCATAGCTATTTTAAGCAAAGATTTAAGCCCTTCAGCAGTTCTACAATTTTTAAAAACCACTAAGATCATTTATAAAACAACTCCTAACCTGTTGTATTCTTAGTCACTGCATATTTTATTCCTGTGTGCACAGGTGCTTATTATTAAAGCACTTACATGCACCTTAATTTCTGCTTGCTCTTTCCCCTTCTCAGACAAAGCCTCTACCTTTCTTTTCAGGAGCATTTTGCACAGTGCGAATAATTAAACAAACAAAGGCACCGTTTCTCCATGTATTCTTTTATATAGTGCATACATACTCTATTTAACAACCAGCATACATTTAGCCCATAAACACCTTTGTACTGTAATTTAAAGTACTTTATGGGGGGGCAAGGGACCTTCACCTTTCTACCAGGGCACCCATCCTTGGCAGGGGTCACCCTGTCACATTCACCCAGATAGGTAGCAGCCAGGATCTAATTGTAGCACACTTAACAAACAGTGCAGTTTACTTTTTCAAACAGTTTTACCTGTGATATACCAGGCAGAGTTCCTGGCTGCCTCTCCTTAGCACACTCTCCTTATGTCCTTTGAACTGAGGTCCTTAGTGAAGAGGGCAAGTAGCAGAGAGACAGGCTTAAAATGGATCTGGAGAAAACCTGATTCTGCTTTTACAGGTCACAGGTCCCTCCTATTCAGCTGTATCAGCTAGTTGCTAAGTGAAGGGGGGGGGTAGGAGGGATCTTTAGATGGCTGTACCTCTCTACTCCCCATAATGTGTTCAAAAGCAGAACCAAAATGGTTCTGGGGAAAACCTGACTTCATAGTCATATTAAAGATAATGGTACTGTTCAGACACAATTTCTTTGTGAAGGGCAAAAAGCCACAGTTAGAAGGGAAATAATACAATTTGCATTCTTCGAAGAAAAAGTTCTTAAAAATGGATTTGCAGCCAAAGGTACCACTGGCTGAGCAACAACTTATATGTAAATGTATTGGGCCAACACTGACATTACAAACTTTGAGCCAGCACATACTGTAACTGTAGGCTATTTTTAATAAATCCACTGATGGTAAATTATGTATGGAATAAGATATGACAGAGGTGGCCTTATAACATTTTCATGTATGGACTGGTAGGTTTAAGCCCAAGGTAATGCTAAGGGTTTAAATCACCAGGAGATGCACTGACATAGCACAATGTTCCCTCTGCAATATCCGATACTGCTTATAAAATGCTTAAAACATTTTTGTAATGAGAAATGAAACACATTTTCGAAGTATAGTAGGAAAGACATTGTCCCTTTACGAAGTGGATACCTTTACAACTGAGCTATGAAGTCCACTTATCCTACTATCTCTTATTAGAGACTATGGGCCAGATTCTGAAAGCCACCTGTTTTGGATGCAACTTGCGTCAGTAAAGGGGTCTGCATCTGACACAGTTGCGACAATCGCAAAACCTGCAATTACAGAAGGTTGGTGACTTGTGTCAAACCTTCTGTAATACAGTAGCTGCTAAATTCATCCTGCAGCCCAAAGATGGGCGCAGTTAAAGGTCCTAGTGCAAGTCCGCTGACACATCCATGGACAATTGTGCAGGGGGCTCCACGGATGCCCCAAGGAGCACCAACCTTGAACCCAAGCTTAAAAGGGGTAACCCCACATGGCCGTGGCATGGGGTGAGTTGCCACCAGAGGGCAGTGTCCCAGGACAGTCCGGGCATCATGTGCCACCACTGTGTAGCACCTCCCATGGCAGGCTAGTGGCAACTCCTGCCAATCCCTGCTATATGCATACTGTGGTGGTGGTATGGTGATCCCCAACCCCCACCAAGCCCCAATCCTGAGTGTCTGTCTGGAAAGAAATGCTCCGGTCCCAGTCCTTGATCCCTCCTCCCATACCCATGCCATGCCCACACACATGCCAGTGACATAACCTGGTGGTCTAGTGGACCCCTACCCTCCACACAGTGGTCAACCACCCCGCTCTCCCTCCCCCCATCCCCGACAGACATCTGTGACTGGCACAGACCTCCTCACACCACCATGGCCAGCCACAGAATGCATACAGTGCATGCTGTACACTGTATAGTATACAGTACACGATCCTTGCAAATGCATTCTGCATCTGGTCATGGTGGTGTGTGGAGGGAAGTGCCAGTCACAGAAGTGTGTCATGGACCTTTGGGAGGGGGGAGGGGGGTGGGTGAGACTGCTTCTTGTGGTGGGGAGGGTGGGGACCACTATACCACCAGGGAGTATGGACATTTTTTGTGGGTTTTTTTGTTTTGTTGCTGGGTGATCGCAGTTGGGGGGCGGGCTCTGTACACAGGGGCAACTTTTCATGAGTCTTGGGTGAGAGTAGAGATTGCAGGGGATGGGCACTATAATACCACACCTTTCTGCATGACCACTGGGTATTGGGAGGGTGGGGGGCTACACTACCAGGGACATGCTGGCTGGCATGATCAGACTGGAAAGGGACAGCTGTGTCCTGGCACTCCCCATGGCTTCTCCCTTGTTCCTAGTGCACCCCACTGTCCTGTGACCTTACACATCCCCATGGCACAACCACTTAGACCTCCTCCTGGCAAGTCCAAGTGGTACTCCTTACTGCGTCCATGGCAGGGCTTTGAAAATACAGAGAAAGGGGATGTAGCAGCCCCACCATGGTGCAAGCCTACTTGCGCCCTGCCACACTGGGTTGTTGAACACAACCCTGGCACCAGTGGATTTTGACGCAGCTGTGTCTGGAACAGATGCAGGCTGCATTGGAAAATACCATTTGATGTGAGTTGAGATGCAAAGCACAACTTGTGTCAAACACCTTTGATGCAAGTCCCTTGCATTTGCCAGATCCCATTGAAAATCAAGCCCTATGTTCCTATGTTCTGTTAGTCACATTTCCCTTATAAGTAAAGGTGTCTTAAATCCCACTCAGCTGGAAAGCAGTGTGAGCTGTTAATTAGACCTGCTGGAGGCTGGCTGTTTTTTCCAATAAGTTTTCTTTAACCAGATAGTTTAATACCTTTTTTGGACCAACATCATAGGGTCACAAGTGGGACGCCACAGGGATCAGTTCTGGGACCTGTGTTATTCAGTATGTTCATTAGTGACATAAGGAAGAGTGTACAGGGCAAGATGTGTCTTTGCTGTGAGGAATGGGCGGGGGAACTTCTGAAAGACCAAGAGAAGTTGGAAAGGTGGTCCAAGATCTGGTATTTAAACTTTAACACCAAGAAGTGCACAGTGATGAACTTGTGGAAAAGAACCCATGCACTGAGTATTGGATGGGAGAGTACCACTTCAGGAAGGAATAATGACTCACTCACCACCACACGTTAGCTTATTTTGCTTTATTGTGACAGTTCAGAATATTAATCACTGCTTCACTGCAAGCGCTAATGTTTTGAGATAACCTTTCGTCAGGGTGAGCACTACTATTATCAAAACAAATATAGACACAAACATAATAAAAGATGCCTCTCTATCTGTTATGGAGCAGTAACTCCATCAAGGGATTTCAATCACATCCCACACAACACACACATGTAAATAGAGAGCAATCATTTGGATATCTTTTTAGGTTTAGGCCATACATAAATCATATTTGCCTGTAAGTTTAGTGACTTCTTGAAGATTTTGTTTAAACACAGTTTACTAATAAGGAACTAGCCATGGTGTACAAATATATTTTATGATACATAACAAAGACATTCATGACAATGTGTGATGCTCACTGATATTATCACACACGATGCCCATTCAGAGATGGGGAAGAGTACAAATTCAGGCACAGCAGGCTGATCCCATGTACTGGGACAGTGGATGAAAAGTAGGCATAGCAGTAAACTACACCACACGAAATGGCTATTAGATGTCTTACCTTTTATTGAATGATGAAAAGTGCAGTAACCATCCAGATACCAGCAGTGATCAGTTCAAAACTCACAGAGCCATAAAAGTGATGTCACAGCACACTGCCACAACTGACTGATGTTTCACTTGGAGAACCCAAGCTTCTTCTTGTCCCGTTGTTCAAATGTACTGCAGAGTCTGTTCTACACATGGTGAGCTGGAGGATTCACTTCACTTCGGTTAATCTTTTTTTCTTTTAACATTATGACAACTGACCATAAACTTATATAAAAAGAACCTTTTGGGGCAGTTTCACTGAATGCATATTTGAATATTGGTCCAGTTATTATTTTTAGGATCAAAAAGGTCAGAAAGTCTGACAAGGCTTAGTAAAATGCAACCCAAGGTAAACACAAAAATAAATGTCACTTTTTACAAGCAGCTTAGCACATTAAGGGGCCCCATTTTCAAAAGGTTAGTGTGGCACAAACTGGGCTTGTGCTGCGCTAACCTGGAATAGAGCCAGCAGTTGGGGGTGTGCCCATATTCAAACGGCATAGATGTGTGATGCACCCCTAACAGCACCGTCGCGCACAGTATTGTGCTGTGCCTATGCAAATGAGGGATCCCTCATGCATATGTGGCACAGCACAAAACTGAAAGGTTTTAGAAGTGCTAAATGGTCGCCAGTACATATTAACGCTTCTGAGACCCAGTCCTTAACAGTGCGTCGAAGGTGTGTGCAACCTGTACCCTATTTACACACTGTCAAGAGCTGCCAGCCCCAATCACCATTCACAAAGATGAAGACCAAAAGCATTGGTAGTTTAGTGTCCCTCCCCTGCTACGATCCCCATTCTCATAGATAAATAAAACAAACATTGGTAGTTTAGTGTCCCTCCCTAGCCCTGATCTCGATTAACATAGATAAAAAACAAAAACAATGGTAGAGTAGTTCAGTGTCCTTCTCCTGCCCAATCCCATTAACATAGATAAATAAAACAAACATTGGTAGTTCAGTGTCCCTCCCCTGCCGTGATCCCCATTCACATAGATCAACAAAACAAACACTGGTTCAGTGTCACCCCCTGCCCCAGTCCCTGTCCTCATATAGAAGAATAGTAACATCGGTGGTCCAGTGGTCCCTCCCCCTCTTTTCCCCGATCATCGCCCCCATTCCATATAATTAAATCCCTGGTGGTGGATGAATCAATGAAATTCATATGAACATTTTATCTTGTTAATTATTCTTATTTCAAATGCTTTCAGTCAGGATGCCATCCCACTATTGGAAGCATTATGATCTGTATAGTAAGGATTTTTTTAAATAAAATGAGAATAAGCCCAAAGTATCATGGGAGGTGTCTCTGCTTGATTCAAGTGGTGGGGAGCCTGAGTATTCCATATCTGCAAAAATATTAGCCAATTATCTAAATATGTTTTGAATGTCAGACTGGCTTCTTATTGAAGAAGATACTGCTTCTTTTTCCAGTGTCCACATATTGCAACTTAGCCATATGTTTCCTGGTAAGCCTATAACTTGCATACATTCCATACAGCAGACATGGAATGTGGAAGCAGATGTGCGACTCTCAGGAGAGCAATAGAAACTCAGTTGGGATGATGCCAGATGTATTGTACAATGGCATTTAACTCTCAGTGAGAGGTTAAGTGGGAGCAGATCAGTCATTTTTTTCTGAACACTTGCAGTTCTACAACAATTTGAAATTACTTTGATGGACTGTTGTTGAAGGCAATTTTGATGAAGAAGGACTCACACCCATATTTTCTGGACTTCTCGTAAGTGATAGAAAGAAAGAAAGATAAACAGATACAGTAGATAGATAGATAGACAGACAGACAGACAGACAGACAGACAGACAGACAGACAGATAGATAGATAGATAGATAGATAGATAGATAGATAGATAGATAGATATAAAGTAGCCACCTATGTGAAATATTCTTAGGATTCTGATGAACCTGTCACTTGAGCATCTGTTGTTGGGGGCCAGTCCTGACAGGGTTAACTTCAAACATCAAATTTATCTCTGGATACTTTTGATTGCAGCAGTTTGAAAGGCATTAGCACCCAGCTGGCTGACTGAGCATTCTACAACAATCACAGAGTGAGTTAATATTTGTAAATCCATTCAGAAGATGGAGCAAATTATAGCCATCTTACAATTGATCCATGACCTATACAAATCACAAAGGCTACTCTTTATGTATTTCTTAGAAGAGTTGCAGGGAACAATAATCCTTCCTCAACTGGCAAGATTGCATGGATAGGTAGTTATCCTTGTCGATGTTATTTTTCACTGGTTTTATTTATTTGCCAGCCCTTAGAGGCATTGTAAAGTTTCTGGTTGGGTCCAGCTGAACCTATCTTACATTGGCAGCTGAATTTTAGGATATAATATGCAGGGGGGTTACATATACAGTATAATGTACAAAATAAATGATCACAGCCATGCTATGCATTACTGGCTAAGAATAAAGTGAGCTGTGCTGTATTAATAGACCACATATAAACAGCTCTAACTCTTCTAATAAACTTTACCTTAAAATAAACAAAAATATAAAGCACATATTCAAAAAGTCTATATTGTTGTTATGTACAGTATGCTGTTTTGTATACAAACTAATAAATATGAAGTTTAAAACAAACTGGTCATTAGCACCAGAGTGCAAGTCAGAAACAACCACTAAATTTACTAAAAGGTCAATAAAGATGGAAAATTAACAGAGCACTAACCCGTATTTTAAAAAACAGCTTCTACAGAAAATATAGGCTTGCAGGTTAAATTCAGTTGTACTTTAAGTGACAGAAATCTTCTCCATCTCTGCTGTGCTCAGTAGGCCACATCAAGAAAATTAAGAAGACAATTGTTGGAAATCAGATGTAATGAGGCTGTACTTCCATCAAGGGATTCTGGTGTCATAATAAATCACAAAGTCAAAGGCCTAATGGTTCACAAAGAAACCAAAACCCCAAGATCAAGACTGCTTATTAGCCCAGTGGCAGTGCATCAAACTGCTGTTGCAGCAATTCAGGTTCAGGAGCAGATATAAATCACAAGAAGAAGGAGGCCAGGCAGGAATTAGCACCAGAAATGGTTTGGGAGGGGATGGTGCTGTGTCTGTGACTGCAGTGCATGACAGGACAGGTAGGTTGCTTTCCCCAAGGGCTCTTCTGAGGCATCCAAGATTACCATGAGGCACTGCAGCACCAATGGGCAGCCAAAAGGTACACTGGAAAAAAAAACCGGAAAGACACTCCGGGGACATCAAAATGATGGCCAAGATATGCCCAGGTGCAACTGATAAATCTAGTTTTGGGTTGATGGCAGATGGGGATTGTTGGTCACCTCAGCATGCAAAGGGCAAGAATATGTATCAGAGAGGAGGATAAAAGCTCCGATGGACAAAAAAATGAGATGGAAATATAAGCTGAGTCTGATATGGGTTTCCATTAGCTGCAATTTATAATCAGCGGACTTACTTCTCTGCAGCACTTCAGTCCTTATTATTTATTAGTATGCTGGTTGATACACCTTTGTTGGACAACATGGTACATTGAGCTGCAGATAGTGAGAAATCTGGGAATCACTGTAGATTCCAAGCTGACCTTAGAATAACAGGTGTCAGCTATTGTCCACACTGGTTTCTATCATTTGTGTAACATCACCTGGATCAAGTCCTATCCTGAACCAAATGATCTGGCAACATTGGTGCACACCTCAGTCACATCGAGGTTGGATTAATGCAATACACTTTACCTTGGGTTATCTGCGAGGCTGTTGCGCCACTTGCTGCTAGTCCAGAATGCAGCAGCCTGGCTGGTCGCTGGGACCTCTCAATTCAAGCACATTATGATGGTTCTCCACACTCTCCACTGGCTGCCAGTTCACTGGCACATCAGCTTCAAGGTGTGCTTGTTGACATACTGTACAAGGCCCTGTATAGTCTGGGACCTGGCTACTTGAAAGACCTCCTGATACCGTATGATCCTAGCCATACTCCCAGGACAGCTGAGGTAGATCTCTTGTCAGTGCCTAGATCTAGTCTGAAATCCTCCAGTGATAAGGTGTTCAGTGTGGCAGCTCCAATTTTATGGAATGCCCTTCCCTGGGAGGTAAGAGGTTCTCCTTCACTGGCCACTTTAAAAAAAAATCCTTAAAAACTCACTATTTTAAATTAAGTTTTGGGCCTGGCTCTGTGACGTAATATTTTCTCTTGCATTTATTGGTTGTAAAATGCTACATAATTTGCTATACTTATTGTGAGGCACCCTGGGTCCTTGGGATTGTGCACCATATAAATAAAATTATGAACATACGAAGTTGCCGGAAGAAACAGGCCATAATGGTCTATCTAGTCTGCTTGAGTGCACTGTTCAGTTAGTTCACTGGAGCTGCCTTGTCTTGGCTATTATATATTTGATTTATACAGCATTAGTTTACTTGTTACAGCTTTTAAATCTTCTGTTTCTGTAAAGTTTAAACTTTTTTTTTTTGTTTGTTTCAATTGCTGGCTTCAGTGTAGCACATAGTTGTTGTGATGTCCTTAGCATTATGAAAGCTGTTTTCTCATTTGTTCAGTATTCCTGAACCCAGCTTTGCTAGATATCAGTTCTGACATACCCCAAAAGTTAAGATATCATAATATACGTTTTTTTTTCTAATTAAAATATCAAGTTTACTTAAGTTATTTATATGTCAAATCAGATGTCTGGTTAAACTGTCATCTGGCAAACCATACAGTACACCTCTCAACTTTTACAGTTAAATATTTATTTTTTTTGCTTTTAAAGTTTTTGATTTTGCCAAACAAAAAAATTATGCATTTTTCTAGCTGTTTTCTTCAGTGAACCATGAACATGCCTGTGATTTAAAAAGCTTAAAACTTCAACTTAAAAACAAAAAAGATTTCATTTTCAAAACATGACAATTCCCTATCCTGGTGCAAGATCTAATAAACCAATGAGTTTCACAATTTAAATCAGTCTAGCTTTTTTGCTGTTCAATAGGAATTTTGGATGGTGGTGCCTCACCAGCTTGTGCGGGTGCTGTAATTGCTCATAAAATGCAAGATGGTAGTGAAACACCTTAAACTAAACTGAAACATCTCATACCCTGACCAAGATAGAACAAGACTATGCACAAATTGAAAATAAGGCATTAAGAATAAGCTTTGGGGATATTAAAAATCATGAATACTTTAGTAATAGAAAATGTGACCTGAATAATGACCACATGCCCCTTCCTAAAATTCTAGGACCCAAGACAAGGGTAACTTCATTGGCAGTAGCTATGTTGCAGATACATCACTGACTCATGCTGCATATCAGTATGATATTCAATAAAAAAAACTTCAAATCAATATGGCAACGCAGTTGCATTCTTTAGACTGCCACAGGACCTAGAAGGAGAATAGTATAACCTATTTCAAAGAATTTAATTTTTATGGCTGCAGTGGGCAGATCCCTGCAGACATTTTGCTATTACAGTAGAAAAAGGGAGCTCCCAGGACAGCCGAGTTAGATCTCTTGTCAGTGCCTAGATCTAGTCTGAAATCCTCCAGTGATAAGGTGTTCAGTGTGGCAGCTCCAATTTTATGGAATGCCCTTCCCTGGGAGGTAAGAGGTCCTCCTTCACTGGCCACTTTTAAAAAAAATCCTTAAAAACTCACTATTTTAATTTACGTTTTGGGCCTGGCTCTGTGATGTAACATTTTCTCTTGCATTTATTGGTTGTAAAATGCTACATAATTTGCTATACTTATTGTGAGGCACCCTGAGCCCTTGGGATTGTGCACCATATAAATAAAATTACGAACATACGAAGTTGCCGGAAGAAACAGGCCATAATGGTCTATCTAGTCTGCTTGAGTGCACTGCTCAGTTAGTTCACTGGAGCTGCCTTGTCTTGGCTATTATTTATTTGATTTATACAGCATTAGTTTACTTGTTACAGCTTTTAAATCTTCTGTTTCTGTAAAGTTTAAACTTTTTTTTTTGTTTGTTTCAATTGCTGGCTTCAGTGCAGCACATAGTTGTTGTGATGTCCTTAGCATTATGAAAGCTGCTTTCTCATTTGTTCAGTATTCCTGAACCCAGCTTTGCTAGATATCAGTTCTGACATACCCCAAAAGTTAAGATATCATAATATCTTAGTTTGGGTCCACAAATATTAGTTTTATTCTGTGTCATTTCCCTCTGAAAAGGTCTGTACAAAAAAAGAGTCATCTGGGGGAGCAATGGAATAACGGACAGCACTGTAATTCTTCTCCAAAATAAACTTTATTCATAGTTCTTTAAGGTCCATTGCTCGACATTTCACCTATACCATGTAGGCTTCATCAGGAAGTGCCTCTTAATATCTTTATCAATGGCTTGGCTTCCCTTTGTACCATAAAAATTCCCTCTGAATGGGGATAGGTTAATCCTGGTTGTTACATTGATAAGGACTTCCCTTTATATTTGCTGTTTCATTTTCCTGTTTTAACCTTTTTACATTTCAAGGGCTTCTTTCATAACAAACCCATACTATTTGCTTCAGAATACAATTTGCTTCAGAATACTACTGTAGTTCTTTTACATGTTCTATCATAGCTTTTCAGGACATACTTGACCTATCCCTACTCAGAGGGAAACGTCGAGCAATGGGCCTTAAAGAAATATGAATAAAGTTTATTTTGGAGAAGAATTACAGTGCTGTCCGTTATTCCATTGTGTCCCCAGATGACTCTTTTTTTGTGGAGACTTTTTTTCAGGCTGATTACTCACATATGGGTGGCAGCATAGCTAAAGCTTGAGAAAAGCATTTCCCATGGGACATCTTATTTTTTTCAAGCTACTTGGACATTTTTTCATTTCCCTCTAAACCTGTTGTATGAACAACACAGATAAATAGATGGTGGAGGACAGATAAAGACTAACAGTGCAGCTGGCCTGGTGACACTGATGGTTGAGGCACTGGACACCTTACCTCATGCCATGCCAGTGAAATGGGCTTGGGTATGATCTTGGGTCATTGAGAAGCCAGCATGGGGTGGAGGGAAGGAGGGAGTAGGATTGAGCCACCTAATGGCAGCTCTCCTCTCCAGGGGAGCTGGTTGCCTCTCCGTAGTTCTGCTGTCACTGGGTGGCGGTCCGGTGGTGGCACAGGTGAGAGGGGGCAGCATGAAGGGAGGGTGTCTCATAGCACAATGTGTACGTGCCTCCACACGGGTGCATTTGTGCCAAGACAGGGGACAGGAACAGGTAGAAAACAAAAAAAACACCATAAACTATGTATGGAAAAAAAGACTAATGGTGCACTCAGCCTTAACTGTTGTTCATATCTAGAATTACTCAATCCTTTTGGAGCAACCAGAGCCCCTGGCCTCCCTTCTGGTTTTAATTTAATTTTTGTGGACAAAGTCATCTCCCTGACTGCAGATGTAAACATTATTTCCTGTTATCTTTTGTAACTATCCTAGGCACTTATTTATAGCTCTTAGTGTGTGTTATGTTCAAGTGTATAATTCAATCCACTGTACCATGTATTTTTTTTTTCTTTCGATTGTCTTACTCATTTATGATGTGGAGCCTTTGTAAATGAGTCTCTGGCTCAAAGGTGTTGTAATTCCAAGAATTAAATAAATAAAATAAAAATTATGCCCTAGTAAGAATCCTATTGAATTCTAAGTCCTAATATAGTACTATTAATCAAATTACCGGGTAGTCTGTTCCAACTATTAACCACCATCTCAGGAAATAACTACTCCTTATGTCCTTCTTTATGCTTCCCCCCCCCCCAAAGTCTTCTGTTGTGTCCCTGGTGGTTGTGTTACTCTTCAGTTAAATAAATATGTTGTGTCAACACTATTAGATCCCTGCATGTATTTATAACTTCTATCATATCCCCTGTACTGCCTCCTGTCCTCTGGTGATCACATGCTTAGACTTTCTAGTCTCGTCTGATAGGACTGACAGGGCCTTCCCTATTGCCAGTACATCAGTTTTGTTGTCACCTGTTGAATAGCTTCTAACCTCTCCTAATTATTTTATAGTTGCAAGTTCTAAAACTGCATGCAATAATCCAGGTGTTGCCTAACCAAAGACCACTACAGTGACAAAATCCCCCCTTTGTTATGAGTAGTACATCCTCTTCTGATATACTCCAGTATCCTTTTTTCTTTTATCATATGCTATCCTATAATGGAACAAGGATTTTAAACTGTTGCTGATCATTACTTTTAAGCCCCTTTCCTCTTTTGAATGATCTACTGTATCTTCTTTGATGCTACATTATCTCTGTGAATTTCTGTTGCCAAAATGCTATGCTTTGCATTTTTTGGCATTGCATTTTAATTATCATGTTCCGGACCATTGCTCCAGACTTTCTACATCTCCCAATCTCATAACCATCTACCAATCATGCAGAGTTGTGTGTCATCTGCAAACAGACTTTTTGTACCATGTAATGGTTACATAAGAAACTACTAACATGCCTACAGTATGTCTAAACTCCAACTGCATAGTACAGTACACTACACAATACTGCACTGACTGCCCCGCTGTAACTTTATTTACATGTGCCTCTGTTGCTTCAACATTTCTCATTTACTTTTGCAATGTGCCTTGGTCCCAGATGGTTACTTATTATATTTTGCCTAATTGTAGCCTTTGTCTATATTAGTTTTACCCTCAGGTTGACTGCTTGCTATGTAGTTAACTATTGCTGGGTTGTATTTCTAATTTCCTATACACAGTTTGTAGTTTGACCCTCCTTAATCGACCCTCTCCAATTCTGTTACTCTTTTTGCACTAATGCTTACTTCTGGACCATTTTCATGTTTCTTGACTGTAAACATTTTGTTTGCTTAGGACTTAGTACATTTTTTGAGATGGCGTTCCTCTTTAGAAATTTTGTTCATGTTGGACTTAGATACTTTTTGCATGATTTTTGCACTTTAATCACGTTGTTTGTATTGGACTGAGAAATACTTTTGCAATGATTTCTTTTCCATTTGGTCATGTGTCACCAAGCAAATGTTGTATAACATATGTGCATGCAGTGAGTTTACTAGAGTCTCTCTTGATGATTTTTCAACTGAATTGTGAAAAGTTTTTTTTTTTCTAATTAAAATATCAAGTTTACTTAAGTTATTTATATGTCAAATCAGATGTGTGGTTAAACTGTCATCTGGCAAACCATACAGTACATCTCTCAACTTTTACAGTTAAATCCTTTTTTTTTTTGCTTTTAAAGTTTTTGATTTTGCCAAACAAAAAAATTATGCATATTTCTAGCTGTTTTCTTCAATGAACCATGAACATGCCTGTGATTTAAAAAGCTTAAAACTTCAACTTGAAAACAAAAAAGATTTCATTTTCAAAACATGAAAATTCCCTATCCTGGTGCAAGATCTAATAAACCAATGAGTTTCACAATTTAAATCAGTCTAGCTTTTTTGCTGTTCAATGGGAATTTTGGATGGCGGTGCCTCATCAGCTTGTGTGGATACTGTAATTGCCATAAAATGCAAGATGGTAGTGAAACACCTTAAACTAAACTGAAACATCTCATACCCTGACCAAGATATAACAAGACTATGCACAAATTGAAAATAAGGCAGTAAGAATAAGCTTTGGGGTTATGAAATATCATGAATACTTTAGTAATAGAAAATGCAACTTGAATAATGACCACATGCCCCTTGCTAAAATTCTAGTACCCAAGACAAGGGTAACTTCATTGGCAGTAGCTATGTTGCAGATACATCACTGACTCATGCTGCATATCAGTATGATATTCAATAAAAAAACTTCAAACCAATATGGCAATGCAGTTGCATTCTCTAGACTGCCACAGGACCTATAAGGAGAATAGTATAACCCATTTCAAAGAATTTAATTTTTATGGCTGCAGTGGGAAGAGCCCTGCAGACATTTTGCTATTACAGTAGAAAAAGGGAGCTCTCAAGATTCCTGACGGACTAGATCAAATTGAAGATTTATGTTATCACTCCACTCTGCTGTGCTCATTGAGCTGAACAGTGTTGTAATGCACTATTTTGTGTGTTAAGCTTCAATGTGGGTAGAAATGTCTTTCAAGAAAGATTCATTACTCATAAACATGTTAGCTTTGTCACCCTTTCCCAGCAACAAATCTTGTAAAAAAATTTACACTTTTTTTAACCTCTTAAGGCACTAGCTGATTAGCACTGCCTCAGACATAATTTACTATAACAGAAGGCATTTGTATTTATATTGGGCTTTAGCTGGCAAACATATTATGAAACTTTTAGCCCTGAAAACAAAAATCTTTCTGGTTTCAAATTTAAGTGCATAGCACAAACAATTACTGTATCTTAAACTTGTTACTGCCTTCAGCAGTATCTAGAATGCATTTTAGTAGAGCAGACGACAGCTGCTTCTTTAACCCCAAAAACAATTAAAGAATGGTATCTTTTGGTACACCTTTTACTATGCTTTTTGAGGAAAAATATTTATATTAAGCTACAGTATGGCAGGTAAACACATCCTGTAACTTTTAGCCCTGTAAATAGCAACATGTTTGGTTTCAAATCTAAGTCATATTACAGCCTCCAGCACTATATCCAGCATAGTCTACTATATCAGAAGACAGCTGTTTCTTTAACCCTTTTCACTCAAACACACACATACACACCACCCTCATGGCCACAACATTCTAAATAAATACTGCAGCCTAATGTGTTTTAAAACAATAAAGATACTGTTGGTTTATGACAGTCTTGGTTATATGGAACACAGTGAAGTTCAGTTTACAATAAGAAATTTGCTACCATGGAACATTTAATTATTATATATTTACATTCAGCTGGGCTGTTTAATGATTAAAATAACATATTCATCAACTTAGCCTCTTCCCCACCTCCACCACATCTCAACTACATGATTTACATAATGATAGTATAGAAAGAATTCATGATTTCCCTTAAATGTGTCCTATCCTATATTTTGTATCCTGGATAGCACAAGGGAGATGCTACATCTCATTCTCACAGGGATCTTTATTTTACACATTTTTGCACTGTATTTACTCATGATATCCCAGATTAGATGCAATATCCTGTTTTCAGTGGGGTCATGATGTTACCCATTTCTACAATGTATTTATCCAGGGTAGCCTAGTCCAGATGTAAACTATTGTTTTCAGCATGTTCTGATTTTATGCAGTGCAGCATAACAATGTGTAATTGTAGAACCCCACTGAAAATAAGATGGATGTGCATCTTCTGTGAACTATCCAGGCTTATAAAATGGGCTAAAAAATTCCAAGCCACCGATTGGCTACAACATCATCTCAGCCGTGTCCTTACCAGATGATATTGTAACCAACCGGCACTACCAGCCACCAACATGATGCATGACAACATCAAATCAGTGAGCTTTGCCAACTGAAAACAAGAACGCTGACTGGCAGAGCTCACTGATGGCATAGCGAGAAACACATTTGCCTCAGACCGTGCACTGAATGACAGTATCGCACTTCCATGAAACAGAAGACAACATAAGAAACTAAAAGCGACATCCAGAAAGAAAGAAAATACTTGAAAAACGTCCCAAAAATACAAAAAAAGAAAACCTGTAATTCACGGCAAACCACGCTGTTGAAAATATACATCGCAAGTGTCATCCTCTTTGAAACAGAACCAAAGAAATCCTCCACAGCACCTGTCACATGATAGCTAACACAAATCCAGCTATTTTCCACATGGATTTTGAAGCAATACTTACCAATTTTGATGAAGATGAACAACGGAACATTCCTGAAGTAATAGCACCACAGACCACTCCAGTCCAGCCATCCACCTCGAGGACTGCTACAGCTGCAGATTCCGTCACCCCTGCAGCACAGACTCCCAGTACACAATCACCAGTGACCGAGGCAACTTCAGAAAATGAAAGGCAGGAATCCAACGGCATAGAACAAATGATCCCCACCCAACAGCCTGCAAAAAGAAAAAGAAAAGAGAAACACCTCAGTCATTATACAGAAATGACAGATGAACAACTAGAACAACTTAAGAGACAAAAAGATGAACAAAGTACTCAAAAAACAACACAATGGGCAGTCTCAGTGTTTCAAACCTGGGCTCAATCAAAACCGTTCACAATACATTTTCAAACAATAACACCTAGTGACCTCTGTAAAATACTTTGAAAATTCTATGCAGAGATCCGTCAGATAGATGGCACAGAATACAGCTTATCAAGCCTCATACAGCTACGAGCCGGCCTTAACAGACACCTCAACAATCCACCTCTGAGCAGAAACATAAACTTGCACAACCATCCTGACATGAACCCGGCAAACAACATTTTCTCAGCAGTTCTCAAAAAGTATAGAAGAGAGGGCAAAGATCGAGCACAGCACCACCCTGCCATATCAGAACAAGATCTACAACTGCTAAAAACCTCTCCTGCTCTATCCCCAAATACACCTAAAGGACTACTCTATAAAGTATGGCTCGACATGCAGCTTTGCATGGCTCACAGAGGCAGAGAGGGCTTAAGACAACTGAAACCAGAACACTTCGAAATCAAAATGGATGAACAAGGTGCAGAGTACATAACTCTAACCTTCAATGAATATACAAAGAACCACAAAAAAAAGATCCCTCAAAGCAGCAATATCGTGAGTATATATACAGCTTGCCTAATAATCCTCTCTGCCCTGTAAAATCCTTCCAAAAATACCTTGAAAAACTTCCTCCTAACCCTCCAGCTTTTTATTGCCCCCCGAGAAAAATTTCAGACAGCCTTGCACAAACTATGAACACTTGGTACACTCAAGAGCCTTTAGGCATCAATTACTTCTCTAACTTAATGCCAGAAATCAGCAAACAAGGCTCCCTGTCATGCAGATACACTAATCACTCAGTCAGAGCCACAGCTGTCCAACTACTTACACTTGCAGGCCTAGAAGCCCGACAGATCATGTCTGTTACTTGCCATAAATCCGAATCCAGCCTCCGCTCTTATTGGGCTGCTACCCCCGAAGATCATCAACTTTGGAGCCATATCCTATCTCAAAAAAGCAAAGTACAAAACAATAAAGCCAACCCATCTCCACATCTAGAAATCTCTCCTTTCATGCTGCAAAAACAAAACTTGCTTCAAGAAAATGCTATACCTTGCTCCAGCTCCAACACTGCTCCCATCACCGGAAATATACCAGCTTCCGCTCCCGATGAGAATCAAACCCCAGAAGAAACCTTCCCAGCAACAAGCCTCATACACCAGTTCAATGCCACTACCAAAACATCAGCATTCAACGTCCAAAACTGCGTGATGCACAATGTAAAGTTCATAACCCTATCAAAGTAACACGCAGTACCACGTAACAGGAAACAGCAGCACCTCAACAAAAATGAGCACAGTTTATGAATTTAACTTTAAAATGTTACAAAGTTCGTTTAAAATATTCAAAAGTTCATTTTTTAACATTTTCTCAATAGCAAGAAAAAAATGGACTTAAAACTTCTCTGCACCTGACATCTGCAAGAAAAAAACGAACTGCAACATTTACAGTAAGACAGTCTTTGCTGTTTAATCCTCAAAATGTTTCCTTGATTCAAACAAAAATAAAACTGTTAAAATGTTAAAAATTGCATAACATAGAATATATTTAAAAAGCTTCAACAACTCATTTTAAACAACTAAGAAGTTACTATCCTAAACCAGTTACAATAATTTACAATGGCAAAAGGACTATTTTTCCCTACAATCTGTTCTTCTATTATTTATGAAATTTCAATTAAAAAATTTCACAATCACAATGTCTATTCACTTTACTATTGCCCATTTTATACGCGAATAACACACTCCGAGGTGTGGAGTTTCACGTGCTGATAAAAACGCATAAGGACTATCGCCAAGCACCCTCGTGCCTTAGTATACCCCTATGTATGCGTTTATCAGCACGTAACCCACACCTCGTGGTAAGTTATTGCTTACTAAATATATAGCACTCAGCAGGCATATTCTAGGAAAACATATTGTAAAAATGTGTGAAAGGAAGATCACATTGAAACTGCCTCTCAGCAGATCTGTGTTGTGCAAATACATTAGAAAAAATGGGTAAATGCATGACCACACTGTAAATGACATATTGTATCTCATATGGCATATCCTGTAATAATTCTGCATTTAAAATGGGCTAAATGCTTTACCCAAATGAAATAAATATTTTAAATATCGGCTTGGCTTGGCCTGTAGAGGGCTGAGGTGCTGGTGCCTCACCTCTTACCATGCTGATGACCCAGGGTAGGGAGCACCTCAGGTGCCAGAGTGTCAGCTAAGGGGAGGAGGACTGAGCATCCTGTGGATGGCTCTCCTCCTCCAAGGAGGGCGGGAGAGGATGACCGCTGAGGTACTGGCTCCTGGTGTTGGCCGGGAGCTGGAGCATGCTCAGGGGTCACATAGTATGGGTCAGCACAGGCTGACGTCAGATGTGCAGTGTGCAGAAGCATGCATGGCAGCGTCCCTTACATCATAGCATGCCTGCACCATGGGAGCAACCACGGGGACAAACTAGTCCTCCCAGATGCATGAAGGTCAGCCCCACTGGAGCAGCAGCAGATGCACTCAAGTTAGCTCCCCCAAGCCTGGCCTCCAGGTCTTCTGCAGTGTGTGGGGTGAGTACCCGCTGTGAAGCAGCCTTAGAGGGGAGGGTGAGGAGGTAGAGCTCTGACTGTGGACTGTGCAGGGCTGAGAGGGCTACACTGGATAGGAGGAACCATAGGACCACCCCCCAGCCAAAGACATACTAAAAAATAAATTCAGTTAAAAAAAAAATATTTGCTTGTCTAGTCTTTTGTCATAGGTCTTATCCTAGAGGACTGCACCATTTTAGGTGCCTCCACTGCACCACCTACACCCTGTCTATGTTCTTTCTCAAATGGGGCCTCCAGAACTGGACACAGTATTCCAAGGGCACTCTCATAAGTGTCTTATACAGGGGCAAGATGACTTCCCTGGTTATACTCCTGATATGCCTCCCTATGCATCCAAGCATCTGGCTAGCCTTTCCAGCCACCTTATTGCACTGCCTAGTTTCTCTGAGGTCCTCCAAGATAATAACTTACAGGTCCCTTTCCTGTTTCATGACTATCAGTACCTCACCACCTAGTTCATACTTTGCCCCTGGATTCTTGTGCCCTATGTGCATGATCTTGCACTTCTTTGCATTGAATCCCAGCTGCCATTCTTCAGACCATTCCTCCAGTTTTTTAAAGTCTTCCCTCATTCTTTCAACAACCCTTGGCATGTCGACTTTATTGCATACCTTTGTATCATCTGCAAAGAGGCATACCTTCCCCTCCAATCCCTCTGCAATGCCCAAAATAAGGACATTGAACAGGACCATCTCCAACACTGCAGCACCCTGCTCATCACCACTCCCTTTCCTGAGTACTCCCTGTTTACCACAACCCCCAACTCCTGCCATTCAGCCAGTTCTCCACTCAGAGAACTATTTTAGGATCCACCCCTAGGCTGCACAGTTTGTTAATCATCCTTCTATGGGGGATGGTGTCAAAGGCCTTTCTGAAGTTCAGATAGGTAACATCCACTGCACCTCCCTGGTCCTCAACCTTAGTTACCTAGTCTTGCCATAGATTAGTACAGTGAGTTAGTGCTTATCCTAAATACAATAAAAGTTAGAGCTAGATGTATAAGTAGATGTATAAGTAAATAAATGCCATATAAGGCAGTGTATGTGTGTTAGTGTGTGTTTGTGTGGCAATGCTCTGTGTGTGTAGACAGTGCAGTGCACTGCTATGTTATACTGGAATATATATGCATATATGTGTATATGTATTAGTCAGAGTGTGTGTGTATCACAACAATTAGAAAGTGCAATTAGATGGCTCAGTGGTTAGTGCAAAAATTGCTAGTCTGCATTCCACTGCTATCTAGATCAGTTTCAACCTTATGCATGTCATTGATGATTTACTAGGTTTACTAGATTTTAATGGAAAAAAGAAGGCCAAAGTCCATCGTGATTTTCCCTCACACAGTGTGGGCACATTAAGATGAAGGTAACCCTTCAAGCCAACTGTCGAGATCTTTTTTTAAAATATTGACACTATCAGAGTCAACTAAGGCCTGGGTAATTGGTTCCAAAGCCTAGGTGCCCTAACAGAGAAAAAGTGTTTCCTAAGATTGGTACTAGCAAATGGAACAGATATTTGCTTATTATAGCTTCTAGGCACTGTATGGTGATTTGTAAAATGGAGGCCACACTTGTTCATGAGAACAGTATTATGCATAAGTTAATAGATTAATATTAAATCACTCCTAATTCTTCTGTTATGCAAGGCATGCAATATTGTCAATTTTAATCTATCTGGGTAAGAATACTTGGCCAATCTTGGAACCATCTTTGTGGCTCATTGCTGAATCTTCTCTAACCGTTTAATGTCTCCCTTTAGGTGGGGACTCCAAAAAGGAGTACCATAGTCAATTTGGGAGCGAATACATGCCCTGTAAAGAGGTATTAAACACTGTTCATTTCTAGTGACAAACGAATGCCATATTTGTCTAAGTATGCCATTTGTGGTATTGGCTATTTTTAAACAATGGCCTGAAAAGGTTAATGAGGAATTTACTAAGATGCCTAGATCTCTTTCAGTATTGGTTAATTTAATCAAATTGTCATTTATATAGTAACTATAATTTGAATTTCGGGCACCATAATGTAAGACCATGCATTTGTCTACATTAAAGTCCATTTTATTAATAATTGCCCAATTTTCAATTTTTAGTAGGTCAAGTTTGAGTGCATTATAATCATAATCATTATTTACCAGGCCCCCAAGTTTGGAGTCATCAGCAAACTTGCATAACCAATTTTTATTACTTATTTCCATGTCACTGATATATAAGTTGAACAGTATAGGGCCAAGCACCGAACCCTGTGGTACCCCGCTGGAAACTGCAGCTGAGTCTGAAACACAGTCATTTATAGAGACCTTTTGAGTTCTGTTTAGTAGCCAAGCATTGATCCAGTTTACTAACCCTATAGAAAAGCCCAATGATTTTAATTTTCTAATTAAATTATCATGGGGCAATTTGTCGAATGCCTTGCTGAAGTCCAACATTATGACATCCATATTTTGTTTATTTTTAAGGCCCATACTAATGTTATTGTAAAAAGACAACAGATTAGTGGTACAGGAGTGACCGGCTTTAAAGCCATGCTGGGATGAATCTACAATATTTAGATCCACCATTTCCTTCTCAAAGTAGGATTGTATTATTTTTTCCAAGGTTTTACAGATAATTGAAGTAAGGCTAATGGGCTGAAAATTTTGGACAGAAGATCTGTTTCCCTTCTTATGCATAGGGGTTATGATTGCCGTTAACCAATCTACTGGAATCTCAGCTGATTGTAATGATTTGTTGAATAGAATAGATAGGGTAATTGAAATGGCCTCAGCTGTATGTATGAGAAACCTAGAACTAACTTGATCAGGTCCTGGGCTAGTGGATTTCTTTAAGGCTTTAAGAAAAGGGAGAATATCGGCAGCCATAATATTATAATTTTTTGTAAACTTTTGACCTGCTTTCGCATCACTACTGGGAATGTAATAATCCTTATTAGAGTAGACAGAGCAGAAATAGGAATTAAAGTGATTTGCTATTTCAATGTCTGAATGAATTACCTTATTATCTACTGTTAAGGGCCCTATTTTCCTGGAATTACCCTTTTTATTGTTTAAGTATGAAAATAATGCTCTATTACTGTCCTTAGTATGGGCTAATTTAAATTCTATTTTCATTTTCACCATTTTAATCATATGTTTTAGAACTTGGGTTGCCTTTTTATATTTGCTGTAAGTTTCATTGAGTCTTATACCTGTTTTTAATTTTGTAAATAGCTTTTTCTTTCTTTTGATCTGAGTCATAATGGATTTATTTAGCCAAATTGGAATGCTGCCTTTTTTATTATATTTACTTTTTATTGGCACGTTTCCTTTCAAGTGCAAAAATCACATCCTTTAGTTTTAACCAGGCCTCATTTACCGTGAGGCCAGAGAAAAGCTGTGACCATTTAACACTATTTAATTTATCAGAAATCACTTCAAAATTAGCACTATCATAATTCTTACAGACAGTTTGTTTGTTCAATCTGTTATGTATGCCCGTTAGTTCAAACATAATAGAGTGATGGTCACTAGTACCTAAAGGGTTAGAAGCTATAATGTTGGAGAGTTTTTGACCTATATTAGAGATGAGGAGATCAAGAATGTTCCCTCCTCTAATAGGAAAGTTAACTAATTGTGATAGGCCATTCTCTGTAAACATGTTCAAAAAGTCAACATCTTGTTTATTATTGCTAAAGTGACTGGACCAATTTATAAGAGGCATATTAAAATCACCCATAATTACCACATCTTTATAGTTAGTGAATGTTTCTATATCCTTGAGTAATGCCTCCCTGTAGCTGTGATCAGAGGAAGGGGGGGTTGTAGCAATTTACCACAACAATTCGGGGGTGCCCTTGAATCTGAACAGACACCCATATAGATTCTACATTAGTTGACGACTGTAGTTCATAAGATGTAATGTCTTCTCTGACATAAAGTCCCACTCCCCAACCTTTTTTATGATTTATATTTGTATGATAAAGCTTGTAACCAGGAATTTGTTTATTCCATACAGAATTTGAGTCCCACCAGGTTTCAGTTATCCCTATTATGTCTAGGTTTAGTAATTTACTTTTAGTCTCTAGCTCAGCTAGTTTAGTGATGTTCGATGATCTAGCATTTAGAGACATAAATTTGCAACCTCTGTGGAACTGGTTTACCTGATGATTTAGAGACGGGGGAAATACCCCTTTTCCCCCTTCTGTATTAGTTTAAATGATTTGTAATTATCCTCAAAAGGGATTTACCCAACATGGAACTACCCTGTCTGCTGAGGTGTAGACCATCCCAGCTATACAAAGGAGATTTATCCACAAAGTTCTCCCAGTGGGTTATACACCCTATGTTCTGAGATATACACCATTTGCGAAGCCATTCATTTGTTTGTTTAATCCTAATAGTGACAAGATCTGTTATCCTAGGGATGGTTAAAATTTCAAAAAAACACACCATGCAATTTCTTTCCACCAGCATGTTGTTTAAAGCAATTATGTCCCGTGGTAAGGACTTGTGGTTGGAACTTAAAATATCATTGATTCCTGCATAGATAATGACTAGGGGATTATGACCGGACTCTTTTAGGATGTCAGGTATCATGTTGGTAATGTTGGATACTTTAGCCTCTCTAAAACTGAAACAAGTGCGGTTTTCCTTGTCCCGACCACAGATAATCCTATCAGTATGTTTGATTATAGAGTCCCCCAATACAAAGATCTGTTTCAAGTCCCCAGTAGGATGTTGAGGTGTAATATCCAGGCTATTGTATTGGTGGGAAGATGAAGGTTCAGTACTGGAGGGGGCATTGCAATTGGTGGAGAGAAAAAGCCATTATTTTGGGTAGTGTTTTTTACTTTATTCACTCTAGGTTTAATAGTACTAACTAACCTTGGGTTTTCACAAATAGTGGAAATATTAGATTCATCCACAAGGTCATATTCCTCATAGTCTATTAGGGTTTGATATCTATTTTGTAGAGGAACCTGGTCAGCAAGATAAGTTTGACCACCTCTGCATTTTGTTTTACCTTTCTGTACAACAGCCCAATCCTCAATAGTGGGAGACAAATGGTCCACAGTGTCAGTTAAAGGGAAACAGTGAGACTCATCATGTAGTAATGATGACTGGGGACTAGTTAAGGTGTACTGAGAGATTGCCTCGTCTATGAAGTTTTCCAGTTGTGCAATCTCTGTATTTGTGGACTGACTGTGTAATAGCCTGGCTATTTCTTTTAGTAAATCAATATCAGCAAACAGTTGTCACACATAAAGGTGTTATCAGATTCACCATAGCAAAACATAGAGCAGTTTATACACTGCTTTATTGGGTCCTCCATTTTAATGGGAAGAAGAACTAGAATTAAAGAAAACACCCTCCATATGCTCACAACAGAGTTTGTATGCCTCAGGCCCCCAGGGTCCCCCTAAATGATTTGTCTGGTGGCAACCTCACCATCCTCCAATTTCCCTCAGAGCCTGAAATGAAGAAAACAGTCCCTCAATGTCTTTTTTTAATCTGTAAAAATGTGTATACATAGTGCACTACTATGTTATACTGGAATATATATGCATATATGTGTATATGTACTAGTCAATGTGTACGTTTCAACAACAATTAGAAAGTGCAGTTAGGTGGCTCAGTGGTTAGTGCAAAAATTGCTAGTCTACATTCTGCCACTATCTAGATCAGTTTTAGCCTTATGCATGTCATTCCTGATTTAAACAAGGTGTCCAGTGGTGACCCCATCACCCTCCAATGTCCCTCAGAGCCTGAAAACAAGAAAATGGTCCCTCTGTAGTTTTTTTTAATCTCTAAAAATGTGTGTAGACAGTGCACTGCTATGTTACACTGGAACATATATGCATATATGTGTATATGTATTAGTCAGTGTGTGTGTATCACAATAATTAGAAAGTGCAGTTAGGTGGCTCAGTGGTTAGTGCAAAAATTGCTAGTTTACATATTTCTCACCGCCCACAATATCAATAGTTTGCAGCCATCTTAGCTCTTGTTAGAGACTGTTAGATGAGTTACCTATCACTTTCTTCAAGACATAGCTCTTTAAAATGGTTAAGATCCTGTGTTTAATAGGGTGCATGCATACAGGCTGGCCTGCATATTTATCAGATGGGAATTCAAAATCCTCTGTTACCTGAAAATGTGAACTTACAGTCTAAAAAGGTTGTACTGGTAGGGACAATCACCAGTAGGAAGCAGGAGGTGATCCTTCCCCTTTTCAGATCTGTGGCAAGCCCACACCTAGAGTACTGTGTGTAGTTTTGGAGCTATCATCTTAAGAAAAGAGATCATTTGGAAGTAGGGCAGAGGAGGGCCACCAAAATGATATCTGGTATGTAGGGAAGGCCTTACAATGAAAGGTTGACCAATCTGAAGTTGTGCTCAAACCAATAGGAGACAGTAGCTCAGTGATCAGATTTTCAGTCTGCAAGCTCAGGGTGCACTTACCAGGCTGATATAGAATCAAGGTCACATCGCTGAAGATCAGCAGGGTGGTCAGCACTCTGAATAGCCCAAAACCAAATTCCAAGTTCTGTGTTTCTATCACATAAACAATGGGCTGGCAGTGGAGTAGGTTGCAAAATAACGCAGTTTTATTTAATCCAAAATGATAGGCAGCAGCAATTATACAGGTATCAAAGCTCAGGATGTATCAGAAGTGTGGAAAAAAGCATTCAAGTAATTCCAACTAAAGTGTGACACAGTTCAATGGCTACTTTTTACTTCTCTAGCTCCTCTAGCCTCACTCTGGCAAACCTCAGCAGTTCACCTGGCATGCAGCTAACATTTCAACATCACCATGATGTCTTCTTCAGAGTTCTGCTGCTGCTGCCTATCATTTTGAATTAAATAAAACTGAGTTATTTTGCAAACTATTCAGCTGCCAGACCATTGTCTGTGCGATAGAAACTTGGAACTTGGAATTTGGTTTTGGGCTATTCGGAGTGCTATCCTCCATGCTGACTTTCAGCCATGTGTCCCTGAACTTGTGCTCACTTAAGCCCAGAAGGGAAAGGGGAGATATGATAGAAATATGTAAATATCTCAAGGGGATCAGCAGGGTGGATTGTAAACAGTTGTTTAAAGGCAGCAAAATGTCCTTTACTAGGAGACATGGAAATAAATTGGCAGGGAGTAAGTTCAGAGAGATGTGAGTAAATACTTCTTCACAGAGAGAATAACTGATGAGTGGAACAGCTTGCCAAGGAAAGACACTAAGGCAGAGTGCATGGATTCAAGATAGGTGAGACAGGTATGAGGGTGACAGCAGTGGGAGCAAGGGAGGTGCGAGGGAGTAAAGTTACTAAATTGACTGATTTGCTAATAGAAGGCTCAGGCTAAGCCTCCCGATGATTGTTTGGTGCAGATTTCATTTCATGCAATTGTCCAAGGATGTGTATTGGTGTTGATGTGTGAAATGGCTACCACTACATATGAAGTCACCTCACTGCCAGTCTAGCAGTGTTTGTACAGCACTTTGGGATACAGTGTGCATGAAAAGCACTATGTAAATGCTGCTTCTTCTTCTGCTTCTTCTTCTTTCTTCTTCTTCAGGGGTATTCAGGCCCAGTGCTGACTGAATTTGACCTTGGTTTCTCTTTTTTTCAATCTGGTCTTTATTTATTTATAATTGTTGGTGATCTGATTTATTAACTGGGCTGACACTACTTTCTAATGCTGTAATAACCAGGTTCCATTCCATAATAACCAGCTGGTTATTATGGAATGTGTACTTGCCAGTCAATAGGAAAAACTAAAACACAGAAATTATTTAAATAGTAGTTAAATGTAATCTTTATACCAATCACCAGCATCAGGAGTGCTAAATGTTTAAATCCATTACAAACCAAGAAAATGTTTTAATCCTTGTTTTGTAAAAATATTATTTCTACCAGTAAGCCCAACTTAGTTTTACAACAACAAAGCTAGTGTTAAAGTAAAAGCCACTGCCGTGTCACCGCCGCCATTACCTTGCCACTCATTCAATAATGCAGGTACATTTAAGCAATGTTACTATTAGAAATAAACATGAAATCAAAAGTTCTTCTGGATATAGTAAGTTATTAGAAAACTAATGTGTTCAAAATACTCAGGCAGGCTGATGGCAACCAGACATGGAAAGTGAAAGCCATCATCTCCTCTCTTGTACTCCCGCATGCAACAGTTTTCCCCTCTCCTAACAGCATTTTTTTCTTCTGCTCTTAGACTGGCAGTTATATAAAATAAAGAATGGGGTGTTACATTATTCATTTTTTACACATCCACTGGTATGTAGCTTAGGATATAAAAACACTGGTAAGTTGATGTGAAATTTGTCAGAATAATGCTACTATGCTGGCTAAAGCACCTCTTTGACCACAGAATTTGGTTTCAGACAGTGGCAGCGTATACAAATAGATTTTGCAGAAAACGAAAGACAGATATGCTTAGCAATTTATTTATTTTGTTACATGGTTTTTGTTAACCAGGTAGGGTACACTAGACAAATGAATGCCCATTTGCAAGTATGACCCGGGACAGTACAATAGAGGACAAAGCACAATTAGCAACCCCAGTTATAGAGACCATCATTCAAGAAAGCAAGATCAATGATAGCAACAATTGACAGTAGAACTGTTAGACTAGAGGGCAAATATATGCAAACTATCAAGAGTAAGTCAATGACATGACATTAAAGCAATGTATAATAAACAGAAAAGTACAATGCAGTAACAACAATAAACTAGGCAGTGGAGTCACAATAGCTAGACAAAATGAGAAGAACCATTTAGGTCAGGGTCTGGGCTAAGTGCAGTCACAGACAGGGTATAAAAGTAAATGGTTCTGTAGTGACATTTGAAGGAGAATTTAGAGGGGTGATCATGTATGATGGTAGCAAGGGAGTTACATAGCCAGGGAGCAAAAGATAAGAAGGCACGTTCAACCATTTTGATGCCACATTTAGGAATAATGAGGGAGGATGGGTCCACAGATCTGAAAGAGTAGGATGGGCAGGCACTTTGTAACAGAGAGACAGGGGTGTCAAGAATTATATGCAAGACATCCAAGTGAGTAGGACTGAGCAGCAGAGGGGGAGAGCCAAACCAGGGTTGTGTGTGACAAGCAGTGATGCGTAAAGTGCTGGGAGGAAGACTCAAACTGACAAATATTGTTGAAAGCCACTTCCCACTTTTGAAGGACTTTTTTGTGGACAGCTGTGTAAATAAGGGAGCTGTACTGCAGGAAGGGAAGAAGGATGCCTTGGGATATGGCTAATCTGGTTTTGGGATTGAGGAAGTTGTGGACCCTATAAGCCATGCCTATCTTGGAGATAATCACTTTAAAAGTGGTGGTGATGTGGGTAGACAAGTTGAGGGTCAAATCAGTGGTGATGCCAAGATATTTGAATTCCTGTACAATACAGGGAGACATCTAAGCTGTTGATGGTAAGGGGTTGGCTAACAGGAGCCTGTGAGCTTTTGACCCAACGATCATGGCTTGGGTTTTAGTGCCATTGAAGACAAACTTGTTGTTGACCAGCCAGTTCTGTACTTGTGTGAGGTCTTGGCTGAACCGGGTATTTATCTGGGAATGGGTGGGGGAGCTAAATTATACAGCAATATCGTCTGCATACATGATTGTTGAACAGACTGGGGAGGCAAAGGGGAGTTTATTAATAAATATGGAAAAAGAAGTGGACCAAGAATGAAGACCTGGTGGATTAACCGGTTAATAGGGACAATACTGGATGAGGTATCACTAAATTTGATAAATTGACACTGTCAAGCAGGGAGCTAGAGAACCAGTTTACTTTATTTTATCTTGAAAGATTCACTGTACCTCAGTTGAATTTCTATCAGAAGTACATGCAGCAGTCTGCACATCCTAAGTCAGAACCTTAGCCCCTAGACTGCTGTATGTACTTCCGATAGAAATTCAGTTGAGGCATAGTGAACCTTTCAAGACAAAATAAAGTCTATTGCCTCATAACACTGCAGTCTGTGAAGTCTGTGGTGAGTGTGCTATCTTTTGACTATGTGTGAGTTTGAGCCTGACCCTCTGATAGCAGCACCACTCCTGACTGGTATTCATAGCACATCTGAAAGGAAAAGCTAAACAGCCAGGCAGACCATAGGAAGACAGACCAAATTTGGTTAGTCTGAAGTAGGGGAATGTGTGATCCACTAAGTCATAGATTTGGAAAAGTTGATAAAAACTGCACTAGTGAGAAGGCTTTTGTCCATTGTAACATTGATATCATTAGGGAAATAAACTAAGGTGCTGGTGATGCTGTGCTCTCTCAGAAAGCCATGCTTATGAGGCATGAGAAGGTTAGATTTTTGTAGGTAATCAGTAGGCAGGGTGGCTACCACCTTTTATAATTAGTTAACTCAGGACAGGCAGGAGGACAATAGGTTGGTATTGAGAGGTGAGCTTCGAATCACCCTTTTTACGGTGCTTGTGCAAGAAACATTTTGCTACAGAGAATGGCATTTCAGAGGTGTGTCACTGACTAGCCCAATGCAGGTCAAGCTGCATTGGGTTATCCTTGACAGGCCAATGATCATGCAAGCTAAGTATGACAGTGGTTCACAGTTTATGGCTGGAAACTTTGTGTAGCTGAAACAAATGAAGCACTC
Organism: Neoceratodus forsteri; assembly: GCA_016271365.2. Classification (NCBI taxonomy): domain Eukaryota; kingdom Metazoa; phylum Chordata; order Ceratodontiformes; family Ceratodontidae; genus Neoceratodus; species Neoceratodus forsteri. The sequence continues at coordinate 153,182,449 of CM057451.1, forward strand.
CAATGGTAGAATACTTTGTCTGTTTCATTTGCATAACGCCGTCCCAGTCCAAGTGAAGAAGCACAGACTTACTCATGAATAGCCTGCTATAATTATCTGACCCCACCCCACTGAAATTCTAATTCTGCCTCAGTACTACCCACATCCACACAATATCACCAGGGGTCTTGTACAAACCCATGCACACTTCTGAAGTCTTGTTCTAGTATAGAGTATAACAATTTCCAAGGGACAGCCTCCCAATTGGAATCCTAGCCCTGCTCCTACACTTAACCTCACACATTTGATTTGGTCATCTCTCATACCAGCTGACAATTTTCAGGTAGGTATATCAGCCTCCATCCTGTGATCCCTGTAGCCCCAGTTGTGAGCCCATTGCCATAGATAGGGCTGGTACAGTCACCCCTGTCCATCTCTCTCCAATCTGCTGATTGTGAAACAAAACTAACGGGGGCCTCGTCTGACTCACGCCAGTGATGTTTGAAATGCATGTCTGAAGAAGTTCATAACACACACCATTTGTCAAAAATAACTCCACCCACCCCATGGATCTCTGAGGCCCAGTCGCACACTCCATTGGGAGACAGTGTGCTGACTATGTAGACTTTGTCTGGTCTGTGTCTCTCCAGGCAACAGAAAGCACAGATGATCACCAACTCCAGTGCCCAGTGCAGCAGATTGTTGCCTCCCCACTCACCTGCCCCATGGATCTCCAAGGACTGATAGCACACTTCGGGTTCGGAGAGAGTGCAGTGCTGCTACAGTTCTCCCACTGTCCCCCAACTGTGCGCACAGTCATCGAGAGGGACGTGTTTCTGTCCCCCTCTGATGGCCTGTCATGCACAGCACTTCAGCGTGTTTGACTTTGAAGTCCTGTCCCTTGTGTGGATTGCAGTTGCTCGTGGATTGTGCAGCAGATACAGAAAGAGCGAGCACCCCCCCGCCCCTGCCCCCAATGATGATGCTGGTTGTCACCATGTAGGCTAAGTGGCTGGTGTGGTGTGCCTCGTGCCCCTGCAGTGTTGCCCCCTTCCCCTCCCACAATGGTGGAGTTCATCATGTTTCATCCCTTGCTTGGCATTTGTCCCCATTGTCACCAGATGTGGCCCTTCAGTAGCAGGCAGGGACAGCAGCACCTGTCATGAGCAGTCCTCCAGTGTCCTGTGTATGGATCCCTGTCTCCCCCAGGCCCCCCCTTGCACAGTATGGTAGTGTAATCCCTGCAGTCATTTCAACACACACACACACACACACACACACACCCCACTCACTGGTCTCCTGAGTGTCTGTTGATTCCTGCATTATTCTGCAGGCCAGATAATGACAGCAACAGCAATCCTCTGGGAAAGAGGTTAGTACCCAGGACAGAGTGTGAGATGTGGTCAGAAGTGTCACTGTGGTGCAAGAGACAGAGCAAGTGCACGAGTGAAGTGCATGGAGCAACGCAAGGAGAGAGACAGAGAGAATGTCATAGCGAGCAGTAGGGAGAGAGTGCATTCTTGCAACAGTTCAGGGTACAGAGACACACTGACAGAAATGTCCCTCTCTGTCTCTCTGCCTGGGGTGTACAGTCCTACAGGCTCCCCAGCCTCCCTGTTGTGCCCCTCTCCACTCAATGATCTCCTGTCTGTTTGAAATACATGCATACAGTGCTGCAGAAGTCATCAGGGACACCTCAGAGACAGGAGGGGACCCACACTAGGCAAGAGCAATCAGTTGAGTGATCAGGGGAGAGAAAGAAATGAAATATACATGGCAGTCCTTCAGAATTGATTGCAATTGCCTGGGTATGTTACTGTCCTACAGTGTAGTGTTTGGAGGGAGGGTAAAGAAAAGCATGTTTTGCAATGTCTGACAGTATGTTATGGACAAGAAATGCCACAAATCATCCTAGTACAATATGTGTAACATTTCTGTGTTCATAACATCAGTGAGATATGCATGTAGTAGTTGGGACTACTTGTTAAGGTGGAAGGATACACTGAGATTTCTATTCTTTGAAGGGCAGACAAAGGCTTTCTGTTTATTTCTTTGAATTTTTTTAACATTCCCATGTTATAAGCTCAGTAACTCACTCCAGGGTTTGTGGTTATGGGGGATTAATCAACACACAGGGTACTGTGGGGGCACTCATCCTGTAGCTTCATGCTTCACAACACACCTGGAGTGTTGATTAATCCCCAGTAACCACACACCCTGTTTTGGGTTATTGCTTACTTAATCAAGCATCTACCCAGATGTGGGGAGCCATTGTAGAACCTACTTTCCCAGGTTTTTGGAGGGTTGCTTTAGTGAAGGAGCATTTCTTTGCTGGAGCCCGGAACTGTTCCAAGTGCAAGTGAAAATGGTCACAACAGGATGGATGACATAATTTGTAATTGTAACTGTTTGTTCTGCATTCTGAAAATGTTGTGTACATACAAAAAAAGGCACCTTTTGTCCTTCTGTCTGTCCAGTTCAATATTCCACACCTCAAGCACCTTTTCTCTGAAGAAAAAATAGTGTTCTGGTATCTCTCTTAAATCCCCCCCCCCACACACACACACACACACACACACACACGTCATGGAATTATCCCCGGTGCATGTGTTAAAACTCAGTTTGAACAATTTCATGCTATTTAACTTGTTTCGTCTGTGGATGTATTTGTATGGTTCAGTCATGTGCACTGTATCCCTTTTTACCTTCTCCATGTACTGCACGTGTTTAGATCATAGTACGTTCTTTCCTGCTGTCTTCAGATAATCTTGGTTACCCTCTGTACCACCTCCACTTTGTCTCTGCTCTTATTCTAATGTGGTTTCCAAAACTGCACACTATACATTATGAATGCCAGGAGTCACTTACAATCACTAGCTGCTGTATGAGCCCACTGGCTTAGTTGTGTTCTGGGTAACTGGTACTTGGAGAGCAACAGTCTCCAGGGTAGCACACAGCACAGATTTGTGTCAGGGAGGTCTTGTCAAACAGCTTTGACAGTTTTGTTTGACTGGGTGATGAAGGAATTGTATTGGGGCCATGCAACAAATTTGCTCTACTTCGACTGCAGCAAGGCTTTTGACTTGGTACCTCACGGATGCTTGCTAAAGAAGATGGAGGAGATGAGTACAACTAAGGACAGAGTAAACTGGGTAGGTAACTGATGAATGAAATACTGCTCCAAAATTGTGAATTCGAAGAAGCAGTTCTTATTTATTTCAGTTTTGATTGTTGTTCTGAAACAATAGAAAACGGAATGATTAACTAATATTTATAATATCTTTTTTTTTGTATAATAATTATGGTATCATGTATTTATGGAGTTTAGGATGAGGAAATAGTTTTGTTGGGAAATAAAGATATAATGACTATAGCTTATAAAACTTATGTAAGCCTATCCAACAGTAAAAAAAGTTATTGCAGTAAATTGTTCTTCCCCATTCCTTTTCTATCGAGAAATGTTGTCATTGAATGTAAATTTACTCCTTTTTTTGCAATTAGAAGTTTTTTTATATATTTAAGCATTAGTATTTTCTTTTTTGTTCTTTAAATAATTGAATTCAGTATTCAAGCTAGACATCAGTCTATAGAGTTTGTTAAACTGCAGCATACAACTTTAAATTAAAAAGAAAAAAGATGAGTATTTGTTACCAAGGTAATTAATATATATTGTTAATTGCTAGCAGTATAAATTGATTGTGGTAATCCCAGCAGACAGACTCCTGATGAAGCTGATTTGAGCGAAGTGCTGAGGCTGCTGGGCATTGACTCCCAGTTTATATACCTGACCTGGATGCCTGTAAGCAAATAAAGTGACTGTTATTTGAATTTAACGCAGTGGTCTGAAGTTTAAATTAAGGATTTATTACACCTCTGGAGTGCTGGACTATATATGTTTGTGGTTTAAAGTGAAGGAGTGCCATGCCTTGTCCTTCGCAGCCCATTGTTTCTGTGAGTGCTGTGGGACCGCATCTTGATTTTAGTATGGATGTTTCCTGACAGCAGCAGGAGGAGGAGCACAAGCTTCAGGGTGCACCAGCATAAGTCCCTGAGCGTGAGTCTACATGCCCATTTTTTGCAGGAACTTACATTAGGTTGGTGGCAATGATCCCAGAGTGATGGCACATGAGAGAGTAATGAGTGTCCTGGGCCTGGATACAGTGGTAGGTGGGGATTGCCATCCATTTGCAGAGGGGAGCACCCGGGGGGGGGCAAGCTCATGATGGAGAGTACCTGAGTGATGATAGGCAGTGCCAAGTAGGATACAGGGGGGGAAGAGGGGAAGCAAGCTCCAGGGAAGAAGAAAAGCGGAAAGAGGGATGAGAGTAAGAGAAGCAGAAATTGCAGTGCATGGAGGGACAACATGATGTGACATGATACACGGAGTTGGGTATAATCATTCATAAAAGTTAGACAGGTAAAAGGTTAACAATTCAGGTTACAGCAAGAGTTACAATCTGGTTAAACTTTTACATTCAAGTTTCGGTAAGAAGTGCAGTTGGTTTTGGGACTTAAGGAGGTACACAGGGGGAAGGGCAGAGAGGGATGCTGTCAGGAATCTGACATTGCCATAGGAGTGCATAGGGGAGAGAGCAGGGAAGGATGTTGTCAGGATTTGACATTGTCAAGTGGAGAATTGGAACTTGGGAGTGTAGTGGGTGATGGGAGGGAGACAGGGGTGGGAGTAGGACAGTGGGGATGGGGAAGAAAGGGGAGGCAGGGGTCTGTGAGCAGTGTTTGGAGTGGAAGGGCAAGGAGAGGAGGGAGCACAGGAAGGGAGAAGGGAAGGAGAGTAAGAGAGGGGAAGGAAGAGGAGGGACAAATTGCAGGAACAGGGAAACAGAGATTGGAGAAGGAGTGGGACAATGGACAGGGGGCAGGATGGTGAGGGTAAAAGGCGAAGGCAACGTGTGAGACTGAAAAGGACCCAAGTGTGGCAATCATAGCTGCTAATAGCAATGATTAATATCAATGTTAATTGATCATAACTCGGTCTACATTATAGCTAGAGATCTGAAATCTGGCATGCATGCTGCTTATTGCTGGGAAGAGGAACTAAAAGTATGCCAAGTTTCATGACATTTGGATAAGGGGTGGGGAAGTTATAGGGGGTCAAAGTCAGGAAATTTACTCTTCTTGGGAACGTTTCTGAAAATATTTCTATGCTTACAACTTACCTTCCTTTGGATCTCATTACTTCAAAATGTATTGGCATACTTTCTTGGAAGAGTCATAGAAACTGCTAAAAGAGAGGTAGCTGGTTGTGCAAATTGCAAGTTGCAGGAGTTCAAAATTTCATTATTTAACTGTATAAGCATTTTCAAAATATTTGGATGCTTAGAGCTCCACTACTATTGCAGGTATACATTTAAGATTTGGAATGCATACCAAAGTAAATATGTCTGAGAATCTACTATAATTAATCTGGATAAATGTGGTTTGGTATGGTAACATTTACTGTAGATACTTTAGAAATTATAATATTTTATTTATTTGTATTTATTTATTGAAGTCTCTGATTACAACTTTTGAACTAAAAGCTCTTTTACAGAGGTCCCACGCCTTAGACAGTACAAGTATGACAATATACATTAAATACTTACATGAACATGAAATACATACATAGCTTAGGAAAATATATACAATAAGTAAGAATATAGGGCAGGTGCAATACGATAGGGGTCATAACAGGAGAAAATAAATTCAATTAGGAGCAAGATTAGTGGTATATTGTAGGATACCAGCAAAGCCAGGTACCTTTGTTCAATGGGGGAGGGGGGTGGAGGGAAGTAGAAGTAGGTAGTTGGATAGGGTAGGGGAATTGAGAGGAGAAGGTTGGGAGGGGAGAAGAGAAGGTAGGGAGGGGGTGGGGGAGGTAGGGATAAATTAGAGGAATGGGAGGGAGGGATGTGAAAGGGGCAAAATGTGTTCAAAAACTCATGGATGCACAATAGGTAATGCCACTATACGTATCATCACTGAATCACCTTATCTGCAATAGCATCATGGCCCTGCAATACCCCCTCCAACTCTACTGTGATGATGATGCCCACAATCATGCTCCATTGTGACTAAAGATATTCAGCCACTTCTATCACAATGATCTAAGTCACAACTAGTTGTAAGGCTTGGCATCACTTGATGCTACTGTCTTCAACTAGTAAAAATATACACTGTTATCCACAAGGTTGTTGAAGAGTCAGCAGGTGGCACTGTACAGTAACAATGCTGCACATGCATGTACTTCCACAAGTCATTAAGTCATTGAACTTTAGTGGTTATCTGGCATATTGCAAGAATCCAGGCTAGTGCACAGTGATGCCCATGACTATTCTTCATGGTTCATCATTCCAAATAGTGACCAGACACTTGGCACCACTATACTTTTAATATGGAGCCTCCTACAGTATGAATGCTAGCTTATTGCCATTTTACCCAGCCTTTACCTTTCTCTACAATGGCAACTCAAGTGTATGGCCAGACAAAATGTATGGACATGGCTGTGACAAAAGTATCACAACATTCCACAATTTCACAAACGCTCATGACATTCAACTTTAATTACTGATGGTATTTGGGAATCTTTGGCTGCTTATAACTTAGCCTGCTTTTGAGCAAGAGATTAGAAAGTTGACACACAGCCTCTGTTTTTTACGACTGCGTGGGCTGAACCAAGCAGTCATTTTAGGAGAACTGAAAAGCAGCTTGTGAATGAACAACATGATGAGGTGTTAAAAGTCACCGTGCCTCTGCACATTAGAACAGCCTGCCAGAGCAACAAAATTCCACTTCGCCTCACCAAAATAAAACACATCACCCCTGGCTACCACCTTTATCATTAAAGATCCCGGTTAAAGATACACATTGGAACAGTCCACCCCTGCAACAGCCTATGTGGTAATCCCCCCCCCCATGTAATCCTTTCTGCCGTTGCTGCCCCGCTGCTGCCAGCTCTTTATATTTCTTTCACTGCTGCTCCTTGGGAGCAACTGATGATAGCCAAACTTGGAAGAGCTGCTGCAACAGTCAGGTGCAGGCTCTCTATCATGCTCGGAAGGGCTGCTACAACAGTGCTATGTCCTAGTAAAGAAATGTTCTGCAACTGCATGTTCAACTAGTTTGAGGTTGTCCCCTAGATCACCACAGGCAAGAAACAGAATTTAGTATATCTATTTAATAGTTCACTAGAGACAGGTGTAGTACCGCAGGACTGGAGAACAGCACATGTAGTGCCGCTCCACAAAAGCAGTCCCAAGGATGACCCAGGGAATTACAGACCAGTCAGTCTGACCTCCATTGTGGGCAAGCTCATGGAGACCATACTAAAGGAAAGGTTGGTGGCCTTGATGGAAGAGGGATGCCTGGATATCGTAGCAGTCACAGAAACATGGTACACAGAGAACCATGACTGGGATGTTAACATACCAGGGTACATAACCTACAGAAGCGACAGACAGGGGAGAAGAGGGGAGAGGAGTAGCTCTCTATGTAACGGAAGGGATAAAAGCAACTGAACAAAACAGCAAACAGGGAGGAGAGGAGGCACTGTGGGTCACCTTGGAGACTGGAAAGGGCACCACAATCCGCAGGGGTTGTGTACAGACCCCATGTCAGGGGAGGAATGGACAAGGATATGATAGAAGGCATTCTTAGAATGGCAGAGAAGGGAAGATACTGTTGATGGGAGACCTGAATAGGCCAGATGTTAACTGGAGCACATTTGCTGCAGCCACATCCAAGTGCAGGGCCATTCTTGATGCCCTACAGGTGGCAGGCATTAGACAGCTAGTTTCAGAACCGACTCATGAGGGAGCAATCTTAGACCTCGTACTCTCAAATGGGAGCAGTGAGAGGATCTCAGATCTAGAAGTGGGTTGCCATCTGGGGACAAGTGACCATCAAACAGTATGGTTCATGTTAAACTCAGCTACAGAGTCAAGCCATACAAAAGTGAGGGTACTGGACTTTAGGATGGCTGACTTTGTCAAGATGGGAGAGTGCCTCTGAAAAGCACTAGCAAACAGGCTAGAAGGAGGTGTGGAGCAACAATGGGGAATTATCAAAACTGCCATCACAGAGGCAACAAGCCTTTGTGTGAAGCAAATAAACAAATCAAAATGAAAGAAAAAGCCACTATGGTTCTCAAAAGAGGTGGCTGTGAAAGTCAGGAAGAAAAAGATAGCATTCCGGAAGTATAAGAAAACACAGAAGGAGCAGGACAGAGAGCTGTACCAGTTAAGGCAGAAGGAAGCAGGGAGGGAAGTCAGAATAGCAAAGGCCTAAACTGAGGAAAAGATAGCCAACTCAGTTAGAAGGGGATAAAACCTTTTATAGGTACATCAGCGGCGTAGAAAGACAAAGGGAGGGATAGTGAGGCTGAATAGAATGAGCGGTGGTGGGCAGAGGGGACAGTGAAAAAGCAGGGATACTGAATGAATATTTCTGCTCAGTATTCACAAAAGAGGAGGAGAAGTGCCTAATCCAATTAACTAGAAGCACTCTTGATAGGGGGTCGATCCAGTCCTTTCACAGAAGAAAGGGTTCTGCAAGAACTCCTAAAACTGAAGGTGGACAAAGCAATGGGTCCTGATGGAATTCACCCAAATTCTAAAAAATTAAGGGAGGAGCTAGTGAAACCACTGGCTACTCTTTTTAATAAATCATGGGAGGATGGTGTGGTACCCGAGGACTGGAGGAAGGCGGATGTGATTCCCTTCACAAAGTGGGACCAAGACAGAGGCAGGAAACTACAGACCTATCAGTCTGACCTCTGTGGTAGGAAAGTGATGGAGTCACTTCTGAGAAAAGAATAGTTGAGTACCTAGAGGCCAGTTGGACCACAGGACCCAAGGCAGCATGGGTTCACAGCGGGAAGGTCATGTCAGACGAATCTAATAGATTTCTTTGACTGGGTGACCAAAGTAGTAGACCAGGGAGTGGCTGTGGACATGGCCTACCTAGACTTTAGCAAGGCATTTGACACAGTCCCACACAAAAGATTAATAGTCAAATTAACCAGCCTGGGAGTGGGTCCCAGGGTGGTAGCCTGGGTAAAACATTGGCTGGACAACAGGACACAGAAGGTAATTGTAAATGGAGTCCACTCTGAAGAAAGAGGGTTACTAGTGGGGTACCGCAGGGTTCAGTATTGGGTCCAGTCCTTTTTAATGTCTTCATCAGTGACATTGCAGAGGGACTGGAAGGAAAAGTATGCCTCTTTGCAGATGACACAAAGATCTGCAACAGGGTTGATACACAAGGAGGCGTGGAAAGGATGAGAAGGGACTTGGCAAGGTTGGAGGAATGGTCAGAAGTATGGCAGCTAGGATTCAATGCAAAGAAGTGCAAAATAATGCACCTGGGAAACAAGAACCCAGGGGAAGAATACACAATGGGTGGGGAGGTAGTAACAACAACAAAAAAGGAAAGGGACCTGGGGTAATCATATCAGATGACCTTAAGGTTAGCAAGCAATGTGAGAAGGCAGTAGGGAGGGCTGGGGGTATACTGGGATGTATAGGGAGAGGCATCAGCAGCAGAAAACAGGAAGTTGTTATCCCTCTGTACAGACAGTTGGTGAGACCCCATCTGGAGTACTGTGTCCAGTTCTGGAGACCCCATCTCCGCAAGGACATAGACAGGATAGAGGTCAGTCCAGAGGAGGCAACTAAAATGGTGCAGGGTCTGCAAGAGAAGCCGTATGAGGAGAGACTAAAGGAGCTTAATATGTATACCCTTGAGGAAAAAGGAGAGGGGACATGATAGAAACTTTTAAGTACCTCAGTGGAATCAACAAAGTCCAAGAGGGTAGCATCTTTCAGAAAAGAGACTTGCAAGAACAAGGGGACACAATTTAAAGATAGAAGGAGGGCGGTTCAGGGCAATGTGAGAAGTATTATTTCACAGAGAGGGTGTGGATGCATGGAACAGCCTTCCTGAGGAGGTTGCGGGGTCTAAAACAGTGGGAAAATTCAAGAATGCATGGGACAGACATAAGGCAATTCTTGTGGGGGGTAGGAAGAAATAGGCTGTTGGTTAACTAGGATCTGCAGCCTATCCTGTAGGTAGGGAAATGGGCAGACTAGATGGGCCAAGCAGTCCTTATCTGCCATCAAAGTCTATGTTTCTATGTTTCTAATACCTAAAGGAGCATGGTCTCCAGGATGCGAGACAGCATGGGTTCATGGGGGGGAGATCATGTCAAACAAATCTGATTGACTCCTTTGACTGTGTCACTAAGACAGTAGACAGGGGCCAAGCAGTAGATATCATCTATCTTGATTTCAGCAAGGCCTTTGACTCTGTGTCCCACAAAAGGTTGACCAGGAAGTTGTTGGATTTTGGGGTTCGGGAAAAGGTGGCCAGATGGGTGGAAAACTGGCTAAAGGACAGAACCCAGAGGGTGGTTGTGGGGGGAGAGTTATCTAGCACCAGAGAGGTAACCAGTGGTGTCCACAGAGCTCGGTGATGGGGCCAGTGTTGTTCAATGTCTTCATCAATGACATTGGAGATGGCAATAAGCTCAAAATGTGCCTATTCATGGATGACACCAAGCTCTGTGGGAGAGTGGAGACAGCTGAAGGGATAAAGGACCTACAGGAAGATCTGGAAATGCCAAGGAGGTGGTCCATGATTTGGCAGCTTGTCTTCAATGCCAAGAAATGCAAAGTTATGCATATTGGAGCCAAGAATCCTAGGACAGAGTGCTACCTGGGTGGAGTCCGAGTATATGCATCACAGGAGGAGAAGGACCTGGGAGTGATAATCACTAGTGACCTGAAGCACTCCACACAGTGCAAGAAAGCAGCAGCAAAGACAAACAAGATGCTGGGCTGCATGTCTAGGGGGACAAGTAGTAGGAAAGAGGAGGTTATACTGCCCATGTACGGGTCACTTGTAAGGCCGCATCTAGAGTATGGAGTTCAGTACTGGTGCCCACACCTCAAAAAGGATATTAACCTGTTGGAAAAGGTCCAGAGGAGGGCTACAAAGATGATAGCTGGTCAACAGGGAAAGGCATACTAGGAGAGGTTGAGGGCACTGAACATGTACTCCCTGGAAGACAGGAGAGAGAGAGAGAGAGAGAGGGGACATGATTGGGACCTTCAAGTACTTGAAAGGGATAAATAAGGTTAAGGAGAGTCTCTTTAAGCTGAGTAACAACCATAATACGAGGGGGGCACAGTCTTAAGCTGGTGGGTGGGAGATTTAGGAGGGAGGTCAGGAAGTACTTCTTCACAGAGAGGGTGGTGGACACTTGGAATGCACTGCCAGAAGAGGTAATCTCATTGAAGACAGCGGGCAGCTTTAAGAGAGGCTGGGACAGGTATGGGGGGGGGAGTGTAAGGGTCATGGGTTGGGAGGATGGGAGGAGTGGGGAGAGGGGGCAGGGACAGTAACTCAAGCAGTGGATCCTGCAACATGAGCAGACTTGATAGACCAAATGATCTTCTTCTGCTGGCTTTTTGGTATGTTTGTATGTAAAATTTAGGAGAGGTTCCTTTCACTCTTGTAGCAGCCTGCTTCTGCTTTTGGTGGCAGAGTTCACCAGTTTCTAAACAGCGCAGCATGGCAGGGAGAGGTAAAGGGATCTGAGTGAGTTCTTTAGTGCTTTTTTATGCCTCGTGAGCTCCTTGAAACAAAAGGAAACCTAAAGCGAGCCCAAAACCATGAAAGCTCCTTAAGGGCTGCACGCTGTGGATGTGACTAAATTTTACAAAGTTTGAAGATGATGCTGTTCATCTTGGTTTTTATCATGCATCACTCAATGGGATGACCCCCCCCCCACCCCAGTGCTATGATAGCATCAAAAGGGGCATGTCACAATAGTAAGTTACTCTCACACAGTTACTGGGTACACTTAACAATCTGAACCTAAACAGTATTTCAATGGCTGGTGGCATGGTAGCACCTTTTCAATTCAAATTCCAATTGGTGATCTCAAAAAGTCTGATAGCAGCAATGCACTGTCAGTGGTAGCGATCCTTACTTGATGTCCAGACACATCTTCACTCTTCAAAGCTGGACCGCGAACTGAAGACTCAGGTATGCAGTTCAATGGAAAAGTGTTTCCCTAGTCAATACAGTACTTGTTGCCTAGTGCTTTTAGGTAGCTGGGCACACTCCGTACATTTGGATTAAGTGCATACATTGTACTGTGTTCTGCAGTTATCTGTAATTTCTAATTCCCAATGCAGTAATTCCAAAATATAAATAACAACCATATTTAAATATTTAAATATTCTATTTAGTATTATGTGTGAGAGGAGATAAAATAAATAACATTGTTAATCTACTAGTGGTGATAATAAATCTGTAGTTAGTCTTTTAGATGACACCATGTTTAATGAGCACAAAGTTGCTTTTGTGCAGTTTTGAGATGAAAAAAATGAAATTATGGCTAAGAATGATAAAAAACAGCAGACTAGGCACAGCTACTGCAGAGACATGGCTCTTTGGCACACACACACACACACACACACACACACACATCCATACTTAGCACAGTGAGAACTGATAACACCCAGTAAAGAAGATACAGTATTTAAATGTGAGTTCCTATCACCATTCCTTGCATTCCTTCCAACCAGAAAAACCTGCTGGATGTGTGCAGCACAGTTGCCTCCATGACCAGGAAGCAGCCTTTGCATTGTTTGCATTTATTAACGAGATCTGCCCATGCATTCTGGAGATGAAGGCTGGATTAGAAATAGTTTGCAGTCCTGAATGAAAAACCAAAAACCAAACAAGATGGTCAGCATCAACAAGCACCTATTATTTATTCATTATTTTTATGAGAGGGGAGCTCCTACTTCAGATACCCGGGACATATATTACGGACAGGGTTTGCTGATTTCAGAGCTGTCAGGCTATCAAAGCAGGTGCAGTGGCATATAATTAATTAAATTTAAAGCTATGAAGGCTAAATGAGAAATGTTTTGTAATCCCGAATTTAAAACCAAACAAGATGGTCAGCATCAACAAGTGCCTATTATTTATTCATTATTTATATTAGAAGGGAACTCCTGTTTCAGATACCGAGTCCCCAGACTTCTCCTCTGATCTCTGTCCCTTTCTCTGCAGGCTTCTTGCCCACACGGTCAAGCACCGCATCCCCACAGCTGCCCTCAAGTCTCTGTGCTGCCCGCTGACTACTACGGTGAGACCGGGAACCCGCCTGTTGCCACCCGCCCACCGTTCTTTCAGCACAGGTAATTTTTGCCGAAGACATACCTTCAGCCCTCTGCTGCTGTTGCAGTGAAGATATTGTAGCATCTCAAAGTTCTGGCGCCATCCTACTGCAGTCCTCTCATTAGCTGCTCACCATCTCGGCGAGCTCCCTGAGTGGCTAGCTATGGAATCCAGCCTGGCTGCCTCCCCGGACTGTGCCGCCAAGTTTCAAATTATTTTGCCCAGCTCAGGTATACAGATACGCAGTTAAATCCTGCAGTCTGTACAAAACTGTGATTCCTACTGTGGATTTTTTCTGCCCCCCCACCTACCCACCCTCTCCCCCACGACTTATTAAATATACCATAACCACTCCCCTTTCTGTGCACCTCCTCCCATTGGCCATCCCACCCCATACAAACTTAAAGCTGCAGATCACCTGCAAGTGTGGTCCTCCAGGACTACATCTTTTTGGCTGCAACTCCTCTTGTCCTAGCAGTCCCTTGCCCCTTACCTTTCACTACTCCCTCCTCTCTCCCTTCATAAGGCTGACCTCTCAAATATCCCTTCTGTCTTGCTTCCTATCTCCTATCTCTGATTTCTCCCCTGTCTCCTTGCTATAGCCAACCTAACTAAATATCTACTGCTATTTCCATCTGTCACCCACTCTCTCATGGAAACATGAAGCTGTCACTTCATATATTATGGGCCGTCTCCTTCACTGCTGCGCTGGTACTGACCGACTTCTGTGCTATGGTGCTTGCCCGCTACCAACAGTGCCTCGCCCTCCTCTCTTCCCCCCCCCCCATCTGAACCCTCCTCACACTCTACTAGAATAAAATCCACCCTGGGGCACATCTGTCTCGCGTTCCTCACAAAAGGGGAAGGTCACCTCCTTGGCCAATACCTGGCTAACCTCTCCCACTATTCCCTCCTGCCCATACTTTCTCCTACTATCGCTACTGTCCCTTGCTGGGGACATTGAGGGTAACCCTGACCCAACAAACTCCCACATCACCCCCTCCTCCAGCATCTGGACTAATGCCCCTGGTCTTAAAGTCACACATATTAATATCTGCAGCCTCCTGTACAAATTCACTAACCTTGAGGCATGGATTGCGCTCTACAAGCCACATGTTCCTGGGACTCACTTGAAATGTGGCTAAAGCCACACCTCACTGGAAATTCCTTCCAACTACCTGGCTACTCCTACCTACATCTGGACAGGCCAGGCAGGAAAAAAGGTGGTGGTGTGGCACTGCTCCTAAGGGAACCTATCTCAGCTAACATCATCCTACACTCTAACCCTTCCTCCTCTAGTGAATGGCTACTCTCTGAACTGACCCTGGGATTCTCCAAGAAACTCTATATTGGCTGCTGCTACAACCCCCCTGCGGCCGGAATCGTGGGACTCACTAGCCTCCTCCAAGGTCGGAGATCTCTTATTCCCCATAGGGAATCTATCCTGCTTGATGACTTTAATCTAAACTAGCTGAGCTGCCACCAGCCAGACTATGTATCCCTGTTAAAGCAGCACAACCTGGTGCAGGCAATTACTCTGCCCACTAGACTTAATCCACGCTCGGCCACCCAGCTGCTACTGGACTGGATCCTTATAAATAGAGAGGACTGAGCATTGCACACTGGCACCATGGCCAACTCTATAAGTGATCACTCACCGACCTATCTCCTCTGGTCTTTCAAACTAAAGTGCCCCCCACCCAAATACCTATCCCTCAGGAATTTCAACTGCCCTGACACCACAAATGTACTCGAGAAGGCAAGGTCCATGGACTGGTCCATGCTTTTTTCCCTTTCCGATGCTAACACGGTGGTTTCCACTTTTACGCAGACTCTTATAACTCTCCAGGACCGCTTTTTCCCTGCTACTACCAGACGGGTCAGAGGTGGGTGCTCGCACTGGGTCTCCAAAGACCTCCTAACCCTTATGAAGGCCAGAGACCACGCCTGGTCCACTTTCAAAGCTACCCCCTCTCCAGTCTTCTGGGATGCTTACAGGAGCCTGAGGAACAAATGTAAACAACAAGCCAAATCTTTGAAACAGACCCACTTCCACAATTTGCAAAAGGCCAACCCTGGGAATCCAAGAAAATTCTGGGATACAATCAACTCCCTACTAAATCCCTGCTCCAGAAACACTGTGCCACACCACAGCTCCCATGGTGGGCTGCTTATCAACCCTCACAAAGTGGCCAGTGTCTTCAATTGCAAGTTCACCAACCTATCCATGTACCTCAATAAACTGTCAACTGGTCAACTGCTAAGTCCGGTCTCAATACTGGATCCATTGCCATCCTCCTCCAGCTCTGCCAATCACCCACAAATACCCCCTTTCTATTTTAAAACCCTCTCCATATATGACACAGTTTAGCTACTCAAAGGTCTACCTAACTGCGGCTCCTCTGGATCCGACGGCCTCTCACCTGTCTTCCTGAAACTGATCTCTCCGGTGATTGCCAAGCCACTCACCTTCATCTTTAACCTTGCCCTTTCCACCTCCTCCATGCCTGACCCATGGAAGACAGCTAAGGTTATACCCATTCTTAAATCTGGGAACCCCAAATCCTCCGATAACTACCGTCCAATTTCCATCCTCCCTCATCTCAGTAAACTGCTCGAGAGAGAGCATTCCACAGTCAACTCACAGAGTACATAGGCAAACACACCCTCCTATGCAACCAACAGCATGGCTTTCACAAAAATCATTCCACCGCCACTGCCCTCACCCTTCCGACTGACTACATCCTCTCTAACATGGACAATGGTAAAGCCACCGGTACAGTTTTCATCGACCTCTCTAAGGCTTTCGACATGGTCAACCATGTTCTCCATACTTCCAAGCTTGGCCTCCTTGGTTGTTCTCAGAAAGTCACTAACTGGTTCACTAACTACCTAACTGGCCGCTCGCAATATGTGTGCATTGGCCAAACCTGCTCTCCCCCACACTGCCTGTCTCTGTAGGGGTCCCTCAAGGCTCAATCCTGGGTCCTCTCCTTTTCTCCTTATTCGTCAACTCACTCTCCTCTGACTGCCTCAAGTGTCACTCTCTCCTGTATGCCGATGATTCTGTCCTCTTCCACAGTGACAAATCCATGGACACCATCTCCTCTGTTCTCTCACACAACAATGCCGCAGCCTACAGCTGGTTCTCCAAAAACCTCCTCTTAGTAAATGCCAAAAAAACTAAATCCATGCTGTTCATATCTAAATCCTTCCTTGCCAAAACTAAAAACCACACCCCCTTACATATTCTCACCCCTGACGGTACAACCCTAGAGGACGTCGACAATTACAAATACCTAGGTGTACTACTTGACCAGTCCCTCACCTACGATGACCATGCATATTCCCTTGTCAGAAGGTTCCATCCGAAGTTAGGTGCTGCCTATAGATTCAGGCAATACCTCACCCCTGAAGCCAGGCTAACCATTGTCCAGGGTAATCTTCTCCCTATCCTTGACTACTGTTCTCCTATCTATGCCAGGACCTCTGCTACCACCATGGCCAAACTCTCTGCTGCCTACAGCAGTGCCTGTCACTTTACATTATTGGCCCCGTTTTCCACCCACCACTGCACCCTCTATAATACCCTTGGATGGCTACCACTGCAAAGCTGCTTTGACCTAGCCCTCTGCTGCATGCTGGACAGTGTCATCTGCATAGCTCAAAAATTCCCCCTAACTGCCCTCCTGACAACCTGTATTCTTCACCACAACCTCCGCTCTAATGCTACACCCCCTCTAGCTGTTCCTAGAGTATCCACCAACATGGGTAGCAGAGCTTGGTCCGCTGCTGCACCCTTGCAGTGGAATAAACTGCCAGCTGAACTCTGTTCTATCGACACTCACTCCAGTTTCAAGTCCCGCCTCAAAATCTGGCTCCTGGCAAACTCCTCCTGCCGCTGCTCCCAGGGGTTACCCACCTGCCCACGCTAGACTACCCATGTTAGACTACTCCCCAGCCCACAACTGTTACCTCATTGCCTTGTTAATTACAGTTACATGGTATACGTGACTTTCTTGTCTGTACATATTGTATATATATTTTTTTCACTGTAACTTCCGTGTACTACATTGTACTATGGGTACATACTGTATATTTTCTTAATGTATATTCAGTGTATTACATGCCCACTGCTCTATGTATCATACCTTGTACACTGTGCCTACAATTGTTGTTTTCTATCAGTCCACTTCATGTCCCATATTGGAACCTTGTACTCACTGTTTTTAATGGATTTATACAGCATGCTTGTACACTGTGCTCAATATTGTTGCTTGTATCTATTTCTGTTTCATGTGTACTACAGTTACCTTGTAATCACTGTAACCCTGTACCATGTGTTATGGCCTGGGTCGTGCCTGAAAACGGTCCCTGGGATCAGTGCACTCACCCAGTTATCAAAGTCATATACAAATAAAATAAATAAATATCTGGTGGCATATATTATGGATGGGGATCACTGACTTAAGGTCTGTCAGGCTATCATGGTGCAGTGGCATATATTGTAATACATTATATTTAACAGATAGTTTTGTAACTACCGCCAGTTAACCTGTTGAATGTACATTCTATACATACATAACTGATGTATAAGGATGGTGGTACTGCATGCTTCTTATGATACAGTACATAGCACAGCAGTTTACCAAAATACTTAATCAATTTTCATGAAGGGCACGGGAAGCGAAAGTTAAAAAAAACCCCGAAATTTACTATCTTCATTTATGAGTGAAAAAAAAACAGGTGTATTGATGTTTTGCCAGAACATTACTGCCAACCCCCACCACAGTGACTAGCAAATACTGCCACTTTAAGAGAGAGTCATACAGTTCACTGCTTATTTGAACTGTCATTTCCAGACAATTGGGGACTTATTACCATATACTGTATAGAAATAAACATTTATTTTGGCCTTTATTAAAAACACAATTCTTGTAAACTGATATGAATGGAACTGTTCAAACCAAATAAAGGGATTGATTAGAGCCTTGCATAACACCTGTTACAGACCCTTAATTGTTTATACTGTAACCTTGTCTTCTTAAATCATGCATATAGATTAGGGGAACAAAGAGTAACATTGGACATTCCAGTTTCTCCCATCCAAGTATTCAGTGTAAATACCCTGACTTCTCTATACCCCAATATACCTGATCTAATGAGATGCTATGCATTGTTTGTTAGTCCTGTAAATAGGGCATTGCAAAGTGGACGTAATTCCTAATGCTGTAAATCAAAGCTGTAGCACATTAATGCTGATAAGGTCTTTAAAGGTGACACAGTTCATAAGGTCATTAACTGCATTTCTGTGCTATTTCTAAAATGTGCTTGATATCTAAGAATGAGTAAGATTATTAATATTTAAAAGTGTACTCCTCCTGTATCTGCTATAATGCAATTAAGGATAGCATACTGTTTAAAAAAAATAAATAAATAACATGTACATAGTACTTTAAGAGGAAATATGATACTTAAGTAAAGTTATATACAGTCACATTCCAGGTGACTTGATACCACCAGTATATAATGACTGATATACCTCTATAAAGTTAATTAGGCATGTAAGCCTGTGTGTTCATCTTGACTTTAAATAAACTGTAATATAATTAGAATAACTTACGGATGCATCTATCATTGACACAACCAACCCACTGACACACAGCAGGCACTTGTTTTTTCTGGTGTATTTGGTATGTAGTGATTGAACGCGGTTTTTATTTTTCTTATTCTGTATTTGGTTTATGGTATTCCTGTATAATAGTAAAGATCAAAGGGGTGCATGTAAAATCAAGCCCAGCCATGGAACTTCACACAAGGAAAATGTCCTTTTTTTAGGGCTGCAGTGGGTGTAGTCCTGCAGATCTCTTGCTTTGAAAAAGCACTCCTGCATTCCTTGTGAACGCACAACATGCTGGACTGTCAAAAAAAGTCAACTCCTGGTCAGGGACACTCCACGGTCTCACTTTTTTTTTCTCCATACTGATACGCATGCCCAAAAACAGAGCATCTCACAAATCAAGTAAATAATTTAGCAGGCAGCTGCTCCATTTCAGAGCTTTCCAGTAGAAATTGGAACTGGCTGGTTGCTCTCCCTTTGGGCTTAAAAGCCATAAAAATGAGTTGTCACATAAAGGAAAATGTTATAAACTACTCAGAGGAGTGCTATAGGGAACGACAGAACAAAAGAGAGCCCCATGAAAAGTTCTTAAAAAGCAGTCTCTCTATCTCTATCTCTCACTCTTTTTCCTCTTTCCCTCCCTTCCTTTCTTCCTCCCTCCTCCCTCCCTCTCTCTCTCTCTCTCCTCTCTCTCTCTCTCCCCCCCTCCCTCTCAGCATTCTGTGACAATATGCAAAATGAGCAGAGTGCTAGGATGAAGGAAGGTGGGCTCCCCTGTATCTACCTTGTCTAATATGGGATGAATATATCTTGTTTAAGTAGGGGCAAGTGGCTTAGCTTGGGGATACAAATGAGTAATAAGTGAAAGTAGAAGTTTGGCTGGTATCTGAAATCCAAATGGCTGCTCTGTATTGGAGCATACAATAAAGTTTGGGATTCTGTCCGCTCACTCTGAATTTTTGAGTTTAAAAGTCCTAAAGCAGCAAAATGACTTCAGAGGTTTGAGGATTGGAAGACTGTTTTCTTCGGCAATAAAATTTGGTACCAAGAACTTCCTCTTGAAACCAGCATGAAAAGAAAATAAAAGCAAAATGGATTTGCATTATTTTCAGTCCCTTTTGAGCAGTACTTGTGTGTCGGGAGGAGAGAGGGCGCTGGAATATTATTAGCCTTATTATGTAATAAGAAGCAGCAGCAGACTGTTTTGAAGTATTTGCAGGATGCTGTGGTAACAGGAGAGGAGAGAGAGAGAGACAGAGAAGAGAGAGAGAGAGTGAGAGAGAGAGAGAGAGAGATATGCATGAAAGGCAGAGTGAACTCTTTCCCTCTCAGCATTCCCTGGTATTGTACCAAAATTGGTTCTGTGTCGCAGGTCCAAATCAGTTCTGTGGCACAGTGCCTAAATTAATTCTGGCACACAGGGGGAAAAAGTATATAATAGTTAAAGGAAAATGTTGTAAACTACACATCGGAGTACTACGAGGAACGATGGAAGAGAACAAGAGAGCCACATGAAAAGTGCTTAAAAAGCAGTCTTTCTCGTTCTCTCAGCACTTTGTGACAGTGTGCAAAATGAGTAGAGTGCTGGGAAGCCATGCCAATAAATTCAAAACTTCAAGCAGGAATACTTTTGTACTTGACTCTAAGGAGGGGGAGCAGAGCTACTGAGCAAAGCACTAGCTTAACCCTGAAAAGTCAGAAACAATTCAGAAATGAATTGTGCTTGCTGAAACTTGTTTATAACTTTCACCGCACTTTTGGTTAACCAGCTTGATTTCTTCCCTCTTTTATTACACAGCTTTTTAATTGGCACATACTTTTTTCTAACCTTAATAATATTGACTTGATTTTCCTCCACATTTGTTCAGTGTTTGCATTTCACTGGTTTGTGACATGGTGACAGGTTACCGCCATGTAACATAATTTGTATAGGATGTGCACCGAGCAGACTAGATAGTCTGTATTGCCTTATGCTAGCAATTTATTTATTTATTTTTATTTGAGATCTTGGATTAACACCTTTGAGGACAAGGAGCCCAATTCTAAGAGATGTTACGCCAGCACAAGGCAAGGTTACACCACACCCAATGGTGCAACTTGCACCTTACACCAGACGTGATGCCAGTTGGCATTCCAAAAGGCACCTTGCGCCATGCCGAATGCGGGTTGCGCCATATGTGGGTTACACCACCCACTAAGCCACAACCCACAATGGTGTGGTGAAAGGGTGGGTTACAGCAGCAACTGTGCCCTATTCTAAAATGGCAGCTGTGTAACCCACTTATGCAATTCTAGGAGCCGCAATGGTGCAGTGGAGTTACAACATCCCGGAGATGCTCTAAGGGGCATCCATCAGTGCCAATAGATGGATGTCCACTCTACAACACCATGGCACAGGTCTTGCAGTGCTCCCCGTGGCCCCCTAAACATGTCCATGCCTCCCACCCCCCCATTTGTCAGAGATCCTCGGGGTCCATGTTGTAAGGTGCCCCCCGGATGCCTGTGCCATGTGTCCAGCCCCTCCATATCCCCTGGTGCTTGCTGGGGTGTTCTGGGGTTGGGGGGACTGTTTGCAGCAAGCCACAACTTGTGGCATACAGAGCACTTATGCCATGCCTGTGGCACATGCCTACGCCTGCTGCAAGTCGCAGGTCACAGGTGCCAGGACCCTGCCACTCTTAGAATATGGTGCAGGGTCCCTGGCACAGTGGCAAATGTCACAACTCGCAAATGCCTGTGAGTTGTGACATTCACCTTGGAATCGAGCCCCAGCTCATTAAATAGGTTGCACGTCAGGGCAAACAAGAATAAGAACATTAAACAAATAAGCAAATAGCAACACAATTGTACAGGAATGGCAATAAGCAGTAAAGCCACAGTCTTTGTACATGGATTTAGGCTATGTACAAATAGCCAGAGTCAGTTAAAGTAGCTTAGGAAATTATACAAAGGCTACACTGAATAGCCAGAGTCAGGTACAATGAGTTAGGTGTTGCTACCTTAAGGCTGGCAAGCAATGTGAGAAGGCAGTATGGAGGGCTGGGGGATACTGGGATGTATAGGGAGAGGCATCACCAGCAAAAAACAGGAAGTTGTTATCCCCCTGTACAGGCAGTTGATGAGACCCCATCTGGAGTACTGCATCCAGTTCTGGAGACCCCATCTCCACAAGGACATAGACAGGATGGAGGCAGTTCATAGGAGGGCAACTAAAATGATGCAGGGTCTGCAAGAGAAGCCATACGAGGAGAGGCTAAAGAATCTTAATATGTATATTCTTGAGGAAAGGAGGGAGAGTGGGGACATGATAGAACGTTTAAGTACCTCAGTGGAATCAACAAAGTCCAAGAGGGTAGCATCTTTCAGAAAAAGAGATGTGCAAGAACAAGGGGACACAATTTGAAGATAGAGGGGGGACGGCTCAGGGGCAATGTGAGGAAGTATTTTTTCACAGAGAGGGTGGTGGATGCATGGAACAGCCTTCCTGAGGAGGTTGTGGGGTCTAAAACTGTGGGAGAATTCAAGAATGCATGGGACAGACATAAGGCAATTTTTGTCAGGGGTAGGAAGAAATAGGCTGTTGGTTAAATAAGATCTGCAGCTTATCCTCTAGGTAGGAAAATGGGCAGACTTGGTGGGCCAAGCGGTCCTTATCTGCCATCAAAGTCTATGTTTATATGTTTCTATGTTACAAAGGATATAGGACAGAAAAGAAAAGAGGGACAGTAACTTGAGGTGGAAAGATGACAGGAAATACAGTAGTCCAGAAGCTAAGAGTGATGGAAAGAGCAGAACAGAATCAGTGGGTGCTGGCAGAGGGCAGAGTACCAGTCACAGGGCCTGCAAGTGGGAGAGGGGAAGGATGAACAGAAGAGTTAGATGTGAATGGTGCACCCCTGCACATCGACACCCTGACGGCGATACACACAAAAACCACGACGACTCACTGTAATGGTCCTTTTGTGTTTCACCTCCGCCAGTGTTCTGCCCTCCTGGACCAACTCTGACCTGGAGTTGATAATCCTAAAGTCCGAGGGGTGCAGGGGCAGAGCATGTGGGGTGTGGGGGGGTGCAACCCACTACAGAAAACACTTGCTGCATGGGTGGCACAATACCAATGTTGGTATTGTGCTGTCGCTGTGAGGGAGGTCAGCATTTTCACTGTCGACCTCCCTTGGTGTTTCCAGATGTGGAAGGGTGGGAATGGTTTGAGGTAGGGTAGGAGGATGGCAGGTGAGGACAGAGTGCTTAGGGGAAATATGTGTAGAAGTGAGTAAATACCAGGCAGTGTGGTGCCTGACTAGAGACAGGAAAGGTTCAATAGAAGGCAACATAGGAGATCACTGGCATAAGGTCAGGGTGGAGGCTGGAGGAATGCTCATAAGCAGTTATTGGAAGCAGTCACAGCTGGCATTCACTATTACTGTAGTTGTTGTGACAGTTTTCTTTTAAAGGGACCAATTAAAGTTTGTGAAGAAATGTCAGCGTGTAGAGAGTTTAGCCATCCAGGGGCATGGAAGGTGAAGGACCTTTATCCCAGGGAGGTGCAACAGAGGGGAATTTTAAATATACGGCTATCTGAACTTCAAGTGGAGCGATGGTTATCATTAGGGGAAAGAAGACCCTTGGGTACCAGGCCAAGACTAACTTTTTTCACCAGTAAAGAAGACTGGTAGAGAAGTCTGCCAGAGAACTGAAGCCAGTTAGTCTGCGCATACAGGTCACACATGTGGCTCCTGTAACAAGTCGACAAACTTTATGTAATGCTACTTTTATGTGGCGAAGGGCAGTATCTGCAGCTAAACCATATATTACCAGCCCGTAGTCAATGAGGATCACCAGGAAACTTTGCACAACTTGCTTGAGAGCCTCAGGGGTTAGACTGTGCTTGTGTCTGTGCAGCAGTCCAATGAGTGTATTAACGGCCTTAGTGACTTTGTCGATGTGGCAGCCAAAAGACATTGTGCTATCCAAAGTGATCCCCAGGTATTTGAAATTTTGTGCAAGCTCCAGAGGAGAGTCCATCGCATTAGTGATAAGAAGAGGACGAGTTCTATTCTAGTTTTGTGCAGTGGAGAACATCATTATTTTTGTCTTTGTATAATTCATCACAAGTTTCTGATCTTTAAACCATCTTTCTACAGCAGAAAAGTTGGTCTGGAGTTTGCATTCGAAGGCGAGGGGGTTTGAGTCACTGACGAACAGAACAGCATCATCTGCATATAACAGAAGATGACATTGGCAGGTGGATGGGAGTTGGTTTAGAAAAATGCTGAATAAAAGCAGGCCCAGAATGGACCCTTGTGGTACACCTGAGCTGATTTGTTGACTATTGGATAGGGTATTGTCAATCTTAACCCACTAAGATCTATTCCGCAGGTAACTGGAGAACCACGCCATAGTGTCAGGGGAGAGACCAATGATGTCAAGCTGTTTGATCAGTAGTGCATGGTTGACAGTGTCAAACGCTTTCGATAAGTCAATGTAGGTTACACCTACTAGGAGGCCACGGTCAAGGGAGTTGTTCACGTAGTCTGTAAATTCAAGCAGTGCTGTTGTAGTGCTGTGGCCCTTTCTAAATCCATGTTGCTCCGGGCATTGCAGCTACTTTTCTAGGTATTTGCCAAGCTGGTCCTCAGCTATTCTTTAAAGTGCTTTCGAGAGTGGCAGTAGAATAGAAATTGGATGATAGTTCCCAGTAAGTGCTCGGTCACCACTCTTGAAGATTGGTGTCACTATCGCAGACTTCCACTTTTCGGGGAAGTGCGAGTCCCTGAGAGAAGTGTTGAGAATATATATAAGTGGAGACAGTATTTCATTCAAGGTCAGTTTCAAGTGAATTTCAGGTCCAGAGTATCGCTGCTGTACCTAGATTTGCCCAGAACCTTTAGAAGGTATTTTTGAGCTTCCTTGGTTGTGATGGTTTTGAAATAGAAAGGTGGGTAGGAGGGGGTTGGAGTACTTTTCACTGTAGCAACAGCAGAGCTGGGTGGGAAGAAGAAGTCAAGAGGAGTGCGCCGCTCAAGTCCGTGAAGTCACTGTTGAACGAAATTGCAATTCTTCTGGGATCCAGGGTGGGTTCACCGACGATATTGAGCACTGTGGGGACAGATCTGCAGTTTTTACCAGTTACTTCCTTTAGGTTGTTCCAACATTTTCTGACATCACTTCATGTTTTGGAGAGGGCTTCCTTATAGTATTGATTTTTTGCAGCATGTACTACCTGAGTGCAGTCATTATGTGCTTTCTTATAGCTTTGCATGTCTGTCTGCTTGTCAGAGGCACTTGCCCTCAGCCATGGGCATAGGGAGAACCAAGATTTGCAGTGGCCATTGACTTTCTGGGTTTTCAAAGGGGCATGCCGATCACAAATTTCGTTAAAGTGGCAAATGAAGTGGCCTAGAGCAAAGTCAGCATTGTGTGAATTACAGACTAGGGACCAATTGTAAAGACGAAGATCTGCCTTTAGTGATTCTAGGCAGCCCCGTATAAGTACCCTGTTAGTAACTATTCTCACAGGGGGCTTGGTGTAATTATTGGACCACTTGAACAGAATAGGTGAGTGGTTGCTGAGTGCATCAGGGAGGACAGTGATCCCCGATAAATGGCTGGGGTGGTTAGACAGTACCCAGTCCAGTAGGGTGCTGGTGCCAGTAGTGTAGTTAACCCTAGTAGGCGTGTTGACCAGTTGAGTGAGGTGAATTGCTGTGAGTGCATCTTTGAAGACCTTGGCCTCTGGGGAGAGCCAGTTGGTATTAAAGTCCCCAAGGAGTATAGTTTCAGTGCTGAGTCTCATTGAATCTAAGCACTCCATGAATCCATCAAAGCCAATAGACTTATGCTTTGGGGGAATATAGACTGACATGACTGTGAGGGTTTTATTATGAGTGCTAAGGAGCAGTTTTATTGCTAGTGCTTGTATATGGTCACCCAAAGTGGGCAATGGGATGACTAAACCTTGTAGATTGTCTCTGGGGTAGATTGCACACCCACCTCCATGCTTCAATAAATTGTCTTTTCTGAAGACTGTCTAGCCTGGGAGTGAAATAGAGAGAACTGCTATGTTGGGGGAGAGCCATGTCTTGGCCACAGAGAGTATGTCTGGATTAAGATGCTGGATCTATGCGTTCAGGTTGTCAAGTTTATGGAGGAAGCTGCATATATTAATTGAGGTGATCATGAGAGACCCAGTTGTTCTGCTTGGAGAAGTGGTGTCTATTTGGGGGCCAGGGTTGGGATAGATATTCCCAGAAAGCAGCAAAAGCAACAGTGCAAGCCTACAGATATACTCCCTTAATTGCTTATTGCTGCATTTTGATTGCCTTCTCTGTGGCTAGTGCAAAAATATTTTTTTTTTATATTGAAGACGTGTGGAAAGAGCGCCAGTGGAGGCAGCCAGCCAAGATCATTCCTACATGTATCTCAGTCAGGATAAGGTGGCAGAGGCCAGTGAGAGTATGGTAAATTATTTATATATGAGAATGTAGTGGTACCATAAATGTACAGGAAGCAGCATTCCAAGGAGGGCAGGTCTGGAGAGGTCCCAAGATCAGAAGGGAGGTCGGAGAGAGAAAGGAGCATTAGCAACAGCAGCCATCTAGCAAATGATACTTCGAGTGGCCATTCTGGAGTCTGAGCTATAACCAGCTGGGAAGGGAGTAAAGAGGTAGAGAGAAGACAGCAAATTCGAACCAGAAGGATAGGTTAGAAAAAATGTATTTTATATATTATTGGTAGTGCAGTGGAGGATGAAAAACAGGTGTGCAGGGGGCAGAGAGAGTCTAGACTTGAAGGTGGAGTAGTTACTATGAGATAGGAGTAAGGATAAAAAAGGAGACAGTCACTTTAAGAGAGAAAGCAAAAAGTTGAAGTTGCAAGGGGGGCAGTATTTGGGCGTGCTTTGTAGGGGAGGAGGGGTATTTAATAGAGGTTGGGGCCGGGGCTCATATGTATATATGCAATCCAGTCCCATTTACTAATTTCATTTTTCATTGCTTCAAAGTCTGCATTATAATAATTATAAGTAGTTTTTATCACATCAAGCCTCATGTTTTTCTCTACTTATATTTATTTGAACCATACTGTAGTCACTATTTTCAAGATGTTCTCTCACTATTTCTTTGACTGCTAGCGTATCATTTGTCAGTATAATACTATTCCCTCTAGTTGACTCATAAACTAACCGAGTCAGCTTATTCTCTTTTCAATTAAAGTACTTCCCATGGGACCAGGTGTATATTCTTTGACCCAGTGAATGCACGGGAAGTTGAAATCTCCCATGAAAATCACATTCCCCCTTTTCAGATGTTGAAAACATTTCTTCAGTCAAATTTCTTTTTGTAGCTCTGTAACAAATTCCAACAATAATTTTTTCTCCCATTAATACTGCTAATGCCTACCCATGACCTTTCAGTCTTTTCATCCATGGTTTTAATGTATGAGCACTCAATGCACTCAAGGTTATATTTTACATAGAGTGATACTCCTCCCCCTTTTCTCAGTTCTCTATTTGGTCCAAAAAGATCCATCGATATGGTTAGCACAGATGCTGTTTGTCCCCACTGTGTCTCAGTTATTCCAACAACATATATCTGTTCTGACTTTTTTTGGTATTTACAAACTATGTGCATTAACTAGTAAATGCTTGATTTACTTTCTTTTAGATGAGCCTAGTTGACCACAAGTCTGTATGTTCCTTTGTCTGAATGGTCTGATTTGTCATTTGAGTGCTTGTTCAGATAGGAATATGGAATTGAAATTAATCTGCTGCTGAGCCACCTAATTTTTTTAGTTTAAAATGTTTTTGATATTAGAGACTATTCTAGTTCCCAAAACCCTGTATTATTTGCTGTTACGGTGCAGACAATCCCTAATGAAAAAGTGTTGATATCCATATAAGGTCCCAGTTCCAGGTAAAAGTGTTATCCTTTTCTTGTACCCAATTTCTCAACCATATATTCATCCACCTAATTGCATTTTGACACCCATGTCTAACTCACAACACTAGTAGGTGGTCTGCTATAGCTATGCTGTACACGGTTCTCAAAAAAATCAGCAGCACCAAGTTATTTCATCTTCATGTTTAAGGGCTGTAGGTAAAAGATTGTTTTCAGCAGCTACTTTGGTGCTGTGGAACAGATTGCCAGCTAACAGCAGAGATACCTCATCTCTGAAGTTATTTAAAATCTCACCTTAAAACATTTCATTACAAGAGGCCTTCAATTAATTTTATCTGATGGATTTTAGGCAGTCACATTTGTCACTAGCTGCTTTTGGTGAAGTGGATATAATTTTTCTGTTTATTATTTTGCTGCTGGTTCTGTTTGTAGACTCATGCTTGTAATAAGTCCCCCATCAGTGCAGCAGTAGTGCAACCACTCATGATGCCAGAGACCTGGGTTTGGAAGTCAGCCCAAGTAGTTGGGGGCCAGCCCGTGGGGGAGGCTCATAGGTCCCAGGGGATGCTGTCCTCCTTGGGGGGGGGTCTGTAACACTCCAGGTGTAGTCTTACTAAAGATCTATAAAAATGAAATATTATCGCCTTCCTCCTGCTAGCAATACCCTTCCCTATATAACCCTAGCATCCTGCTTGCCTTACTATAGTTCCAAAGGCACCACCAAGAACAGCAAAAGGTGATGGGGTGCAGGTCAGGGGTGGCCAGCCTAATAAATCCAACAGATCCAAATGGCATGCACTCCAAACAGCAAACAGTAAAGGACCATGGAAGCAAATGTTAGATAAACAAATTAGTTTATTTTTGGTCCACAGCACACAGGTAAATGCCAGCTAGCTCAGCACTTCAGCATTTTAAATATGCCTGTAACTCAGCCAGCCAAGGAACCTATTTTCATTTAGAAGTGTCACTGATTGTATTTGGCTGAATTTAGTTTGATTTAATTTTATCAATCTATTTTGATATTCTGCACCTGTTAATTTTAGAAGGGGTATATACATGATGCTGTATAACTTTGTAGCCACACCCCCTGATGAAGGCTTTTTGCTGAAGTGCTGGGGTAGCTGGCATCTATATGTGTGCCTTGGACTGAAAATAAAGTAATTTGTTTATCTAGCATTTGCTTCTATGGTCCTTTACTGTTTGGAGTGAAGGCCATTTGGATCTGTTGCCTTACTATAGGCCTTGTTGCATTGGCTCGATTGCTTTAGGGTGTCACTGATGATAACTCGAAGGTCACATTCCTCAACCACAATGCTAAGTCTTGCCCAACCCATCCAATACTCTGTTCTGGGGTTCTTGTTCCCTAGGTGCATTACTTTGTGTTGAATTTCAACTGCCAAACCTGCTTTTGCAAGCCACTCCGCATCTCCCTGATCCCTTGTTGACATCCACCCTTCCACCAAGCTTTGTCATTTGCGAAGAGACACAATATCCCGATGATACCTTCTCCAGTGTCACTAATGAACAGATTGAAGAAGACCGGGCCCAGGACGGATCCTTGTGGCACCCCACTCAAAACCTATCTCTACTCTGATTTGACCCAATAGACCACAGCCCTCTGATACTTCCCCTTTAGCCAGTTTCCTACCCAGCTAACTATGTCCTTAGTTAAACCCACATCCTCCATCTTGTACGTTTGGTAATATTCAATATTTATACCCCAAAATTTCAACATAGCCATTTCTTTACAGCACCTCATGAATGTGACAGCTGTAATTTTTCAACTCTTGCCCAAAATGTAATTTAGCATCCCAATAATTGATGTAACAGTCCCTGCGCAAAATCACCTTTAAGCCAGGAGTTGAACATTTTGTCTGCTCATCTTCATGAGATAGGTTGATAACAAGGCTACATAGAAAATTTGGTGTAAAAATATTAAGAAACTAATTTACAATATTTTTACCACATATTTCACAGCTGCAGCCCTATTGGCTCTAGCCAGAACATGTTTCCTATTGCTTTTGCTCCTCTCTCAAGAATGTACCCTGTTCACAGGAATATACTCTGATCAGGCTGAATCCAGCCATCATTCAGCTGGTCACCAGGTTTTTTTCCAACTTTTTTCCCTTCCATCTCCCCTGGTGTGGGAACAGTGCCTCTGTCAGTCTTGCACAGCCACAGCTTCCCCTGTGGCATGAGCAAGCTCCCTAGCCCAGATGCAGGGGTTGCTGTGGTGGTGGAACCTGCCAATCCTCCCCAACTGAGATGCACTGGCAAGTGACATCTGTCTCAGCCATGGCTTGCCTCTCATCATGACTTCCTGGGCTTGCTTCTGAACCCAGGTCATCAGCATGGTAGCATGACACTCTGCTGCTGAGCAAAAGGTCCTCTTCCCTCTCCCTATGACTCTGGCACTTCTTATCTGTTGTCTATTTTCTCTGACAAATGCTGCTGGCTGCCTTGTTATAATGCTACCCTTGAACTGTATTAATCTGTACTCTGTTTGCAATGTCCACATTGTTGTAATGCCTGTCTTGATGTTCCCCATAATTTGTATTTCTCTGACGTGGAACCTTTGTAAAAGAGCCATGGCTCAAAGGTATTTGTAATCCTAGACTTGATAAATAAATAAAAAGGGATGGCCTCAAAGTGTAATATTTATGGTCAATAAAACAAACAAAATTGGTAATATTCAGTCCTCTAGTTTTAAAGTTATAGGGGCCGAACATTCTGCAGTTTACCTAATTGCAAAATTTAATTTTAAAATTTCAGAATGCTTGGAGGCTTATAACTCAGTCAGCTTTAAAGACAGAGATCTGAAACTGTATACTTCTGTAGATAACTTTGGAACATCACCATGCCAAACTTGGTGTAATGCTGACAAATCATTTTTAAATTAGTTGTAAATAACTAAAATCACAATTCTGGCAAAATATCATGGAAGCAAAATCAGAATTTCACTAGTGGAGAACAAAGTTTGCCCAGCCCTAGTAAAATGAAATTTAATAAGCGATAGATACAGAAAGCAGACACACCAAGGTAGGGTTTTTCCAGAAGTCAGCAAAACAGTGGCTAATTGGACTAATACAGGCAGGAAACAACATGATGAGGAACTAAGTAATTGACTAGCAATGAGCAACAATGTTGCTAAGCAGCACTGAAGATATACATACAAAACTAACTAACCAGGGAGCATGTCAGAATATTTCACAACAGGTAATTTTAAGTGGAATGAAAGATTTATAGTGCAGTACTATGGTTGGCAGGAGGCCCATAGTCATTTAAAATGGGCACTCATTGAGCAAGGCAGAGAAGCAGAAGGACTGAGAAGAGGCCTGTCTGAGGTGCAGTGTGGCTGGCCTAATGGCTGACTCACAGCTAACCCAAGGCAGACTCCTCAAGGATGATGTCCTTTGCACTTGGTCCTTAATGTGGGGGCTGCAGTGCGGAGGGCCACTTGGGATGATGTTCTTCTTAAACTGATAGAGGAGAGCTGATTGACTGGGAGGGAGCACTGCTGGTCTGACGAATGGCAGGGCACCAGAGGCTTGGAGCAGTGATCAGCTGGCAGGAAAGGGCTGGATGGAAACTGCTGAAACCCAAAAGAGCTCCTGCTAGTCCTAGGAGGAAATGAAAATACCCAGAAACACTGAAGAATGTCCCAAGAAGATGTTAAAAAAATTACTAACTCCTAAGGCTTTGCCCACTTGTGGAGCTGATTTGTTTGGAGGGAGCACTGCAGGTTTGATGGCTGCAATAGCAATAACGCACTTCAGAGAATGTTTTGCTAGGATAAGGCCACTTCTGGGGTGGTCAAAGGCATGTGGCCTTGAACCTCTCAACCCACTAGAGGTGTGACATTATCTCAGAATGACACATTCCCTGGCATGCATTATTACTTATGTAATCTATACCCCGATAGGTAAATGAGGGAAGTAGTTGGACAACTGCAGGAGTAAAACACAAATACAAATATACTTTTGTGATGTGTTCTGACCATTTATCCTAGAAGTGTTATAAAACATTGCCTATCTTCATGCAGACATTTGTTAATATGAGGCGTAAGATCAGATTCAGTTTTAGAGATTCCATGATCAACCATATAAACCAAATCATAAAGATTAATATGTAGAAGATATCTTGAGCAGCACAGTTTTAATTCTATGTTTACCAAAATCTATAAATTCCCATATAGGCAACAGAATGGTAGACGCTACTTACCTGCTGTACGAATCACACAAATGTTTGTTATATATACAGGGTAGGGGAGAATTTCATGCACTTACACTTGCTCTTTTGCCTTTATTTTAACAGAACTGGAATGAAATGACAGAGCTGGTCTCTTTTCATGGAAACTACTGTAACTACCGTAAGGCCTTTGCTGAATGTGAGAGATTTAAAATCCCAATCCTTGGGGTTCACTTGAAGGACTTGACAGCTGTCCATGTGGTTTTTCCAGACTGGATCAATGAAAATAAAGTGAACATAGTGAAAATGCAGCAGTTGTATGTTACATTTAATGAGCTGGTTTCACTGCAGAGTGCAACTTCACAGCTGGATCCTAATATGGATTTAATTCACTTACTGACAGTAAGTTCAAGTTCCCATTCAAGATTTCAGTCTGTCATATACACAAGCTTTAAAAAAAAGGACATCACTGGAGCGTTGTTTCCTACCCTGCTTCAGGTCTGATCCCCACTTAATCCATCCTTGCTTCACTCAGCAGTAAGCCTAAACTACAGTAAGTTTCTTTCTAATACCTGTCCCGATCTTCAGTGAGCCGTGATGAAAAGTAGAATGGAGCCATTGGCACTGTTTCTTCCTTCTCCTTCACATTTTTATGAAAAACAGGGATTTTGTCCTACTGCTTTACCCATTCAGCTCTCACCTAGTAGTACTAAGAAGAGTCTATATACTGTCTCAAAGCTGGCTCATACAGTCTTTGTGAGTTTGTATCAGATTTTTGTAAGACAGACAATGTATTATAGGTGGTGTGATACATTTTAATGGATCAGCATGTGCAGTAAGTTTTAGTTCACAGTCTTTCAGGTCTACAGATTATTATATTTTGTAATGGAGAATGAGTATGGAAACTCAGAAACAGTATTAATAGAGTATATTCTACAGGGCATCCATATTCCATAGGACATTCAGGAATAAGCATTTTTTTTACTCTGGAATGTTGCCAATAAATCTGCTTAGCAACAAGTGATACAGTAAGCTGGAGTCATGAGTGCTAGGCAGCAGTGTTGTCAACATGCCAAAGTGAGTAAAAAGCTTAATCTTGAATGCCCTATGAAGTGTTTTACAGTATTTATATCATAGTGCACAACATAAATTGAATGATGACTGAATGCAATTGTTGTGATGCTACAGTGAAAATAATACAACCTACAGTGGAAATAAAATGCTATTTTCCCCTCAACTGAATAAAAGGCAAATATAAGACTTTTTATTCTGTAGTGTTATTCATCACACTAATGAAATAAGCATGGCTATACTAAGTTTTATTTTCAATATGAACCATGGAATAGGACCACACTTCAGACTTTCATAGCTAACAGAAATAAACTGGCTATTCTGTAACAGTTACAAAAACATACCATCATATAACAAGCAAAGGGACATTTGCTTGTTTAGAGAGACACGGTTTAAGTAGTCTTGCAGGTATTAATAGTACAACCCTATCTCACTGTCTCCCCCTGATCTCTTCATGCTAAAAAGGTTAAACCCCATTCTGCATTACTTTAATTCCCATGTTACCCCCGTTTCAAAGGATAATAGGCTAATCCAACATGAAACCAAACCTATACAACTCTTAAGCGACCAATGTGGTCCCCTTCTTCAAGAGGGGGGCCAGGTTGGATCTAGGCAATTGTAGGCCTGTCAGACCAATGTCAGTGCCAGGCAAGGTCCTAGAAGTGACTGTCAAAAACAGAATAATGGATCACTTGCTTGAAGCCAAGGCACTTCCCTCCCTTCTCAGCATGGTTTTATAAGATGAAGATTGTGGCACACCCAACTGATGAGGGAATTACCAGGGAGCTGGACATGGGCAGGTCCAAAGACATAGTCTAGCTTGACTTCAGCGAGGCCTTTGATACTGAGGTGCATGATAAGCTTCCAGGCAAAGTAAATTAGTACTGTAACATGAGACATACAAAAGGCAGATTGACAACTGGGAGCTGAAGGCAGAGGTTTTTGGTGGATGAGTGCTACTCCATGTGATTGTTCAGTGATCAGTGCTGGGACCAGTGCTGTTCAACACTGTCATCAATGATCTGGAAGCTGGAGTCTTTAGCAGGCTGCTTAAACCTGGTGATGGTTTTAAGCTGGTCAGGTGGTGGAATTTCATGAGAATGGGGACAAACGTTAGGAAGACATGAACAAGCTGGGGAACTGGTCTGACTCCTGGAGTCAAAGAAACATAAAAGTTGTCAGTAGATAAGGATCACTTTGCCCACCTAGTCTGCCCTAAATTCCCTACCTACATTGCCACCCGAGACCCTGCTTGGACTCAGGCTTACACCCCCTTCTTACTTCTAAGGTTCCCTTGTGTCTAAACCATGCATTCTTAAATCCTGCTACCATTCCAGCCCCCTCCACTTCCTCTGGGTGGCTGTTACAAGCTTCCACCACCCGCTTCATGAAGATGTACTACCTCATGTTTCCTCTGAGCCCCCCCAGCTTCATATTGTGACCCCTTGTCCTTGAGCATCTTTTCTTTGGAAAATGCTCCCTTCCTGTACCTTGTTTATTCCTATGAGGTACTTGTATGTCTCAATCATATCCCCTGTTCCCTCCTGTCTTCTAGGGAGTAGATAGTTAAATCATTAATCATTTCTTCATCAGGCTTCTGATCCAGGCCCTGCACCATTCTGGATACTTTCCATTGCACTGCCTCCACCCCACCTATATCCTTTTGAAGATGGGGCCTCCAGAACTAAACACAGTACCTGAGGTGGGGTCTCACCTGTGATCTATACTGGGGTATTATCACCTCCATCATTCTGCTGGTGATCTCTCTCCCCCTAAGCATATGAGCATTCTGCTAGCCTTTCACCCTGCCTCGTCACACTATTTAGCTACGTTCGGGTCATCGTAAATGATAACCCTCAGGTCTCTTTCCTATTTTGTGACTGCTAATAATTCCCACCCAAATTGGTACGTTGCCCCTGGGTTTTTGTGCCCTAAGTGCATGATTATGCACTTTTTTGCATTCAATTTGAGCTGCCAAATTCATGACTATTCTTCTAACTTCTTTAGGTCCTCCCTTATTCTTTTAACCCCCAACGGTGTGTCTACTCTGGTGCAGATGTTTGTGCATTCCATGAATAGGTGCACCTTCCCTTCCAGTCCTTCTACAATGTCACTAATAAAGACATTGAAGAGGTCTGGGACTAATACTGACCCCGGTGGTACCCTGCTAGTCACCTTGCCCTCCCCAGAATGTACCCCATTTACCACCACTCTTTGGCTCCTATCACTAAGCCAACTCTCCACCCATTTTACTATGCTAGGACCTACTTCTAGGCTGCTCAGTTTGTTTACCAGCCTTCTATGTGGAATGGTGTCAAAGGCCTTGCTGAAATCCAGATAGGCCACATCAACCACCCCTCCTTGGTCCATTTCCTTTGTTATCCAGTTGAAGAACTCAATCGGGTTTGTCGGGCCGCCCCCCCCCCACTAGTGAATCCATGTTGCCTTGGATCTTGTAGACCTCTGGCAACAAGGTATTCTCCAATCCTTTCCTTAAGTAGTGATTTCAGTACTTTGCTCACTACCGAAGTCAGGCTGACCGGCCTGTAATTTCCTGCCTCTTCCCTATTTCCACTTTTGTGGAGTGAGACTACATCTGTGGAGTCTCAGATTCATTGTAGTTAAATGCAGGGTGCTACATTGGGAGATAATAAACAAGGCAAGACCTACACACTGTGGGGCTTTACTTGCTCAAGTGGAGGAAGCAAAGGACACGAGGGTCATAAAATACAAGGGTCAGAAGCAAGATAGGCAATGCACAGCTGCTATCAAAAGGGAAGAAGAGTGCCGGGGTGCAACTAAGGGGAGGGGGCAACTGGCAAAGCAAAGGAAGTAATCCTAACACATTATAATGCCTTGATCAGACAGGCCTTACCAAGAGTACTGTGTGCAGAGCTGGGCTCCCCAATACAGAAGAAACGTTGGGCCATCCTGAGGGTGTAACACAGTGCTACCAAAATGATCAGAGATTTGGAGGACAAAAGCTCTGAGGGGAGGCTAGAGGGCCTTAGTAAGAAACATAGAAACATAAAAAAGTGATGAACAAAATAAATTCTGAACAGTCCATCCAGGTTGTCCCATAATCCCCTACTCAGAAATGCTGTAGTCGCTGTCCTCCCTCCCAGTCCCTTCCCTTTTTCTCCCTACACTGTCTAGTAACTCCTTTCTGTATGCCCACTTCCTCTTGAGCAGCACTATTTTTGTTGCCTCCACAACCTTGTTAGGAAGTTTATTTCACCTATCCATCACCCGGTTTGCAAAGTGATACCTCCTAATATGCTGTTTGAACCATCCCCCTCCCAGATTGAGTACATGCCCCCTAGTGGATATGTTGTTTCTTTCTGGTTCTGTTTGAACAGACATGCTCTGTCCATTCTGTTGAACCCTTTCATGAACTTGAAAGTCACTATTGTGTCTCCCCTTCCCCTTTTGTCCTGCAGTGAATACCTGTACATGTTGAGACTTTTCTCTCTCTCTCTTATCATATGCCATTCCCTTCTGGCCATGGATCATCACTGTGGCCCTTCATTCTACTCTCCCTAATCTATAGTTGTGCCTTCCTAGGTGCACGTCCCATAATTGGACACAGTATTCCAAGAGCAGGCTCACCAGTGATCTATATAATGGCACTATCACGTCCCTCCTTCTGTTAGTAATCCCTCTAAGTATGTACCCCAGAATTCTATTAGCTGTCCTGTATACCCTGTTGTGCTGAGCAACTGGCTTTAGGCTACTACTGATCACCATACCCATGTCCCCCTCCTCCTCTATGCTCTATTCTGGCATCCTATGTACTGTATATAGTACACTGTTCCAGTTTTCCTTCCAACTATATGTGCATTGCCTTGCATTTTTTGGTGTTGAATTTTAACTACCAAATACTGTACCACTTCTCTTTATCCCTCACATCCTGCCTAATAATAGTAATCCCTTCTTCTATGTCAACTGTGTCAAGTTTGTTATCATCTGCTGATAGGCTCAATCTGCCCTGGATACCATTTCCTATGTTATAGATATACATATTACAAAGGAGTAGGCCTAGGACTAGGGCTGTGCAGAATGTGAAATTCAGCCATCTGAATTGCTGCTGAATAGCAATTCCACTTCTGAAATGCTTTGTGGAATGTTTTTTTAAGTTTCATGAAATTTCGAGAAGCATTTCTGTGCAAACTGCACAATAATTTTCAGTGGATCATGTAAACTGTGGAATAAAGAAAAAGAATCTGAGGTTTATTTGAACTCCAGATTATCCCACAAAAAATATTTTGCATGCGGAATGTCAAAATTCAGCAATTGTAGAAAATAGGCAGAATTTTATAAAATTCTGAAGAATTCCATTCCATCAGAAATTCAACATTCTGCACAGCCCTACCCTAGACTGAACCCTGTGGTACCAGACCAGGTGCTGGTCTGTCCTCAGAGAACTTTCCATTTAGAACTGTCATCTGATGTTGGCCCAGTGGCACTGAGTGTTCAGGCGCTGCATGCCACACCTCGCACCACGCTAGTGACCCGAGTTTGGGAACAAGCCTGGGCCACCAGGGGTCAGCAGGGAGATGAGAGAGGGTTGAGCACCCATAGGGTAGCTATCCTCTCTCGGGGAAGGATCCAGGGAAAGCCCAGCACCATAGTGGACCCCGGTGGAAGCCAGAGGCACTGCTACACTTAAGGCTTGGAAAAGGGGATGCAGGGGATCACGTGATGAGCTGAATCTGTATAGACATCTTCTGTGCTGCTCCAAGGCCCTACAACAAATAAAAGGCATTAAAACTCCGGGACTGGCTCAGTTTGAATTAAAATACATTTAACAGGCCTGAGAGGTGCTGTGGGCTTGATTTTTGAGGATTGCGTGGAAGGTTTGAGAGAGTAGGAAGTGAGGCGACCTCGCAGATAGCGAGTGTTTGGTTGCAACACCAGGCAGCTTCACAGCACCAAGATGGAAGCTGAAGTCATGGAACCTCTGGAGGGGAGAACCTCAGCTTCTAAAAGACCAAAGCCCCACTCCCCCACTCCAAACAATCAGGAGGATGAGCCAGGAATGGATGGGGGTTCGTATTCGATTACTGATGATATACAAGAAATTAAAGCAATGTTGCAGGGGCTTGTGATGGATTTTGCAGCAGTAAAACCGGTGTTACATTCACTCGCACAGAGAATGGGGGGATGCAGAGGCTCGGATTTCCTCACAGGAAAGGAAGGTATCTGTGATGGAGCAGGAGTTGGTGATGGTCAGAAAACAGGTCAAGAAGCTTGAAGAAAGAATGGAGGATCAAGAATCAAGAAGCAGGAGGAATAATTTGATAATAGCAGGGCTACTGGAGAGGGCTGAAGGGCCAGATTGTGTTTCATTTATGCAGGACCTGTTGCTTAAGCTGCTGGGCCCTACTCCATATGGGGAAGCGTACAACTTAGAGAGAGCGCATAGGGCATTAAGGGAGATGCCACCCCCTGGAGCGAGACCTCGGGTGATAATCATGCGCTTTCTTAACTACAAGAAGAAATCCCATGTGCTGCTCACTGCTAGACAAAAGAAGTCATTGCAGTGGAATGGTGCTTCTCTCTGGCTGTTCCAGGATCAAACACCCGCGGTTAGAGAGAAACAGAAAGAATACTTGGAAATTAAGAAGAAGCTATATCTGGCAGGAATCAAGTTCTGCCTGCAATACCCTGCAACCCTGGTGGTACGACTGCAAACAGGGGAGAAGAGGTTTCTAACTGCAAAAGACGCTCTAGAGGGGTTGCTGTTGGAGCTCCCCGAATTATTGAAGTCGCCAACCTGAATGGGTCCTGAGGAGAAGGGGACTGTGTTAACCTGAAAGACTGGGACTTGGGAAACTGAAAGGAGCTAAAAGTTTATATTGTTTCTCTTGTTATTCTGATTTATTGGTTTACTGTTATAAATGTTGGATTTAAGGGGTATATTAAGGTTGGGGGTTACAGAGGATCTGTTTCGGGATGGGGAAGTGTGGTTTTGACTCTGTGCTCTTAGGGCTGAATAGAGTGGGCGCTAAATAGCTACTTAGAGGGATGGAGTAGGGTGACAGGGGATTGGAGGTGGAACAGCTCGGAGGGAATGAGCATAGTTCGGTATTTAAAGGGGACCCTCCCCATAGAGATTAGGACAGGAATGCTAATGGAAAGGGAGTGATGGCTGACATTACAGGTACTGGGAGGCAACGCATCAAGGAGGTAACAGATGAGCGAATTTCCACAAAGTGGCGGGCAGTAAGGTGGTGTGAACTCATCTGTACTGGGAAGATGGGGGTTGGAGAGCTCGTGAAGGGAGTGTGGACAATGGTGTTAGCCATTTTTGAAGCAGGGGAACCCGGCGGATAAGAACGTAAGAGCTTTTATGCCTGTGCTGTTCTTACAGTAAGTAAATATAGTCTCTCAGAGACTGGGGTGCCCCATGGGAGCTGCACTAAGGAGTCGGTAGACTATATTTCAATATATATGGTGCAAATAGTTATTATTATCACCTCCAGAGGGCATCATTTCCAATTTGTGTGGATTAAAACTGCTTCTTTATGCAAGGTAAGGTATATGGTACTCCGCTGCAAAGTTACTGTGGCAGAGCCATGTGGAATGTATACCTAGAGGGACTAAGGCTTAGGAGTCCTCTGGTAGCTCCTAGAGTACAGGAGGGACTCCCCTTGGGAGTAGGAGATAGGGAGGGGAGTGTCACCTAGGTTCATTAGGTTATTAATAAGTGGGAGTTTGGAGGATGTTAATTAAATTTAGTTACATAGAAACTAGAGGCAGCCCCTGACCTCTGTGGGCAATGTGTAGGGGAGGGGAAACTTAAGAAAAGAGGAAAGAAGGATATAGGGGGAAGAAAGGCTGTTATGCATTAGTTGTTCTCTGGGCTCTGGGCTATGTCTTGGAGTTGCTACGCTAGGGGTTAGGGTGGGGGGTAGCACAGGAACGGGTTCATCCATGATTCGATATTTGGCAGGTGGACGATCTAGGGATCGGGGGCTGGTGGGGGGGTTACTGGGAACTGGAAAGAGAGAGAGTCCAATATAGAGAGTAAGGTGGATGCAGACCTGGAAAGGATGAAGAGTGCGGGCTTAATTAAAATAATTTTGATGTATATTAATGTCATGTTTTAAAATAATTTCTTGGAATGTTAAGGGACTAAGGGGTAGACATAAAAGAATGGTGATTTTGAGACATATTGAGCAAATAGGGGCTCATATTGCTGCTTTGCAGGAGACACATTTGCTGACGGAGGAACTGAGTGGTCTTAAGAGACAATGGGAGGGACAAGTTTATGGGGTAGGTAGGGAAAGAGCTTCAGGAGGGGTGGTGATCTTAATAAAGAAATCATGCCCATATGAGGTTGTGCAAGTGATTACAAGGGAGGATAACAGAGGGATATACATCTCGGGCACACTGTTGGGTAAGGCAGTTTCGGTTGCCTCTATATATGGACCAATGCCCTCTGATCCTGATTTTTTTGCCTCAGTAGAAAGGGATATAGCTGTTCTCTCATAACATTCTCTGATTCTGGCAGGTGACTGGAATACCTACCTTAGCAACCAGGAGGATAGGATACCACCATCCAAGCAGCCTTTGACCAAGGCTCAGATTGCTCTGAACAGATTAATGGAGGTTGCGGCATTGGTAGATCCGATCAGGACGCATTCGAAAGGGGGCAGTAGTATGGCATTCTATTCGGCAGTCCATAAGAGCCAATCTCGAATTGATTTTTTCCTGGTAAATAGGGAGGCGATCAGGGAGATAAGGGATGTGACAATGGGGGGTAGAACCTTTTCAGACCACTCCCCCATCCAGTTGTCGTGGGAACCAAGACCCATCCCTCCTAGACCGTACAGGTGGAAGCTGAGTGATTCCTTATTGACAGAGCCCTCAGTGCAGAATAGGTTAGAGGATGCACTACTTGAGATTATACAGCAACAAATACCCACGCTACAAAATAGAAAGTTGGCATGGCCCACTTGCAAGGTGTTATATGCGGGGGTAGCCCAGGGCATTGCAGCGCAAAGAAGCAGAGGAAGAAGGGTGGAAGAGGAGTTTATTTTGGGGGCAATTGACTCACTGACGCCATTGGAAGGGTCTTCTGGGGAGATTGATGCTGAACTTAAAAATTTGAGAGAGGAATTGGCAGATATTGTTAATGGTAAAATAGAATTTTGGTTAGAAAAGATTAACACTAGATACCTAATGCAAAGAGATGTCCCGGGGTGGCTACTTGCGGCTAGAGTTAGGGAATGGGAAGCAAGTAGAACGGTTACTTCTATTCAGTATGAGGGAAAGCTCTTAATGGATTCCCAGGAGATTGCGGATGCTTTTGCGTCTTATTTTAAAGAAATATACCAGGCTAGAGATCTGGCCAGGGAAAAAGAAATCAAGAGTTTTTTAGAGGGAATTCCCTTACCAGTCCTGGATCCAATACAGGCTAGGGAGTTAGCGGCTCCAATAAGGGCATCTGAGATTATTGGAGTGGTGCAATCTCTGCCCGCTGGTAAAACCCCAGGGCCGGATGGTCTTACAGATAAATTTTATCAGGTACATATTCAAACAATACTCCCTATGCTCCAGGAATTATTTAGTACTATAATGCAGGAAGGGGTGCCTCATCTTCCACTGTATCAGGCGTATATCACACTAATTCCAAAACCAGATAAACCCAGGGATGTGCCAGGAAACTACAGGCCTGTAGTCCTAATGAACCAAGACATTAAGGTCCTTACAAGAATTTTGGCAAATAGAATTTTGCGTA
Organism: Neoceratodus forsteri; assembly: GCA_016271365.2. Lineage (NCBI taxonomy): Eukaryota > Metazoa > Chordata > Ceratodontiformes > Ceratodontidae > Neoceratodus > Neoceratodus forsteri. The sequence goes on from CM057451.1 coordinate 153,224,141, forward strand.
TCACTCCTCGCTTAATTAGTCAGGAACAAGTGGGATTTATGCCGGGGAAGGGTCCACATGATGCTCTAAGGAAGCTACATCATATATTAAGCTATGCGCCCGATTCTCAGTTACCCTTAGTCTTGACATCTTTAGATGCGGAAAAGGCTTTTGACAGGGTCTCCCATCCTTTTCTTTTTGCTACAATAGAGAAGATGGGATTCCCGGAGGGTCTTCTTAGGGGTATTAAGAACCTATATGCTGCTCCAACGGCCAGGGTATTATGCAACAGTTATGTCTCGTGCGAAATTCAGCTGGAGAATGGGACCCATCAAGGATGCCCTCTTTCACCGATATTATTTAATATCTATCTAGAGCCCCTCCTGAGAGCTATCAATAGGGATGTACATATTAAGGAGATTAAGATAGTGGGGAGGGAGCTGAAATTTTCCATTTTTGCAGACGACATACTGCTGCACTTGCAGGATCCAGCATCTAGCTTTGAGAGAATAAAAGAAATAATGGGGCGATTTTCCAAGGTTTCTAATTATAAACTAAACTTGAATAAGACTCAAATTCTCCCTCTGACACCATACGTTTACAGGGCAGACTTTGCACCACTGTGATTACAATGGAGGACAGATAAAATTAAGTATTTAGGTATCTGGATTACGGCGACTATGGAGTGGGGACGGAAACAAATGTGGGGGGGATTATATCAGCAATTAAAGGGGGTATGGTAAGATGGAATAAGCTACCTTTAAACTTTATGGCTCGATTGGGTCTTATAAAGATGAATCTATTACCTCGATTGTTATACCCGGTGTATTTAGCCCTATATAATATCCAAAAAAAATGGTTTAGTATAATTAGGAAACTTATTTCGGAATTTTTATGGAATGCTAAACCCCCTAGGATAAAGCATAATATTTTGCGCTTATCACATAAAGTGGGAGGGATTAAGCTACCTGACCTTCATATATATTATGTGGCGTGCCAGCTGGGCCTTATGACTTGGTGGGTTAGAGAGTTCGACGGGGAGAGTTACACTCCAATGTGGCTACAAATGCTAAAAGATTCTGGCCTTACCCCGGAAGCAATGTTGTATGCCAATGCAGGAAAAACTTTTAAAAAAGGGTATTGGAACCCAATTGCGAAAACAGCAGAAGCTTGGTGGTCATTTCCTACTCCTGTACAGAGAAAGGGCCAAATGAGGGCTGGAGACCAGCCTGTGCTGGGTAACCCTAATTTGGTAATTGGGGATCGGGTAATTAGTTCACGGTGGGCTAATCAGATGTTGGGTTTGAAGCTAGGGGAAGTCATTCTGGGTAACGGAGTGGCCCTTCTGACACTATGTGACGGAATGTCCTTTTTTCCAAAGTTACAAATTAAGCGAGTGATAGAAGGTGTGATGAAGAAGCTGGGGGGTGTCACGGACAATTCCTTTTCATGGGATAAGCTCAAGAAAGTCGATCCGAGAGCTAACTCCCTATCACAAATATACAAAGTGCTCCTGGATTTCCTTAGCCCGAGCTCTCCTACAAGAGTCTCATATTGGGACAAAGTGATGGCCCCTCGGAATCTAGATAGGGATAATATCTGGAAAAGCAGCAAGTGTATTGTTATACCCAAATATAAGAGTATGCAATTTTTTATTGTCTCTAATATGTATTTTACCCCTGTGAAACTATGTGATAGAAACCTTAGACAGACAGACCTGTGTTTTAGACCCAAGAGGGAAATAGGTGACCTCTTGCATGTGATGTGGGGATGTAGTAAAATATTGCCTATTTGGGGTGAAATTAAACGGCATATGGACCCAATGCTGGATTATTTGGAATTTATAACACCAGAGATATGTGTCTTGGGTGATTTTTCCCAAATCTCAGGTGTTATGCCTAAATATCAACTCTCCTTGATGGCAGTGGTAGTCAAAGCCTTTTTATTAAAACACTGGAAGGATGATCATGTTTATGCTCATGATCAGTGGGTAAGAGATTTAATGGGGGCTCTGGATAAGATGAAGAGATATCTATACTTGGGGGGGAGAAAAGAGTTATATGTTAAAAGATGGGCAGTGTTAGATGCGATTTATTCGCTGCAGGTCACAAATGTTCAAACACAGGCCTGTCTGTCGGATTGTGACTAACGGAAGGTAGTTATGCTAGAGTGTGAAATCGTTATTTCTGGTACTATTCTGATTTACGTGGGGATGATTATGATTTATATGCAAGGGTAGTATTATGATGGTAAGGGTCTGCTGGGTTAAAAGGGGGTGGGGGACTCTATCTCTTTCTTTCCAGGGGACACAGCAGGACACCACCTTATGAAAGGAAGGCTCCTTGAAGGAACCGGTGTTCTGATGCTATCCTGGGGGTTATAGATGCAATGGGATCTGGGATACCTACGGGTAGAGTAAATTTATCTACGGACCCATTACGTTAAGGTATGGATGATATAGGAGATTGTTACTGTCCTTGGTTGGTTTTACCTGCTGTGCATGTACATAGGTGGGCTGTTCATAGTTTGCACAGTCAGTTTGGGACTGTGTACCCTGGTTTTTGCCAGGTATGTGTATGTCTGTCTATTTTTCGAAAATTGAATAAAGATGGGTTTAAAAAAAAAAGGAAAAGGGGATACAGAGCTGCGGCGGATGTCAGTAAACATCATTGCACATCTGGGCTCTGGGGGAGGGAGGGAAGGGGTGTAACTAAGCACAAAAAATACCACCCCTGGGGATAGGCAATGGCACCTCCCCCTGGCCACACTCCAATCACCGAATTCTCTCCTCTCTCTCTCCAGGTGCTTTGTGAGGACCGCACGCAATATTGCAGAGAGAGCACCCTGGGTTGGTAGGGCGGCCCTTCCTCGGGGGGCTCAGAACCGGGGGCTGTGCAGTCCGAGCAGAAGAGAGGAAGTGATGACCTCAGGTGGGAGGTAGAGCTGGGGTGGCGGAAGGTCACCAGAGAGAGTCCCTCAGGCAGGTGGAGGGGGAGAAAAAGAATTAAAAAAAAAAAAACAAGAAAAAAAAACTACCATCTGGGTTCTATCCATCAGCCAGTTTTCGACCTAGCTAGGTATTGCTCCCCTATCTTCTGATCGCTCATGTTCTTAACCAGTCTTCTATGTGGTACTGAGTCTAAAGCTTGGCAAAGTTGAAGTATACTGTTCTATGTCCACTACCTGGCCCCTGTCTGCCATTTGTTTCACTACATTAAAAAAGTCAATTCAATTAGCTTGACGCAACCAACCCCAGGTGAACACATGCTGGTTCCTTTCCTCTAAGTAGGTGATTATCCCTGCCTTGTTTAATGTCTCCTTAAGAGTTTCCCACTATTGATGTAAGGCTTATCAGCTTGCAGTTTGCTTGATTTTTCCCTATCATCCTTTTTTTTAAGGGAACCAAATGTGCCACCCTTCACTCCTTATGCACTATACCTGCTGCTACTGATTGCTGAAGAGGACTACCAGTGGCTCTGATAGCACCTGCTTTGTTTCCTTTAATACCTTAGGACAAATCCTGTCTGGCCCTGGCAATCAATTATTCAGTTATCCAGTACATTTAGTACCAGTTCCCATGTAATCTTCCCTATCTGAAATATGTTCCCCCATAAGACCCTTAAATGTTCTCCTGCAGTGAGGTGGGTCTGACACCTCAACCAGTAACATGGAACAAAAATAATCATTTTGTATATCTACATTCTCACCACCGCCCCCTGTACTCCTCATACTATCCTTCCTCATCTTTTCTACAGTATGCCTTCCCTTGTATTTTTCCTTTCACTAATGTATCAAAGGAATGATTTTTCATTCTGATTGATCCTTTCAAATAGCCTCAAGTTTGCCCTTGCTTTGCCTCCCTGATGATCTTTAACATATACCCAGTTTCTTCTTATAGCGCTCATTGGCCTCACTCTGTTCTTCCTTGTAAGTCCTAAATGACACCATTTATCCCTAATTACCTGCCTTACCTGCCCATCTAACCATAAGGGTTTCCTATATTTTGTGCATTTTCTATGATCCTGACACAGCCTCGGGTGGCCTTTACACTATCCTGTTTTAATGTTGCCCACTTCCCTCCCCTTTTAATCTTATAAAAGTCCTTGAGTATTTCCTGCATTTTCTCCCCAGTTTTTAAATCTGCTTTTCTGAAATCAAGTATCCATGTGTCAGAGGTCATCTGATGCATCTCCAACTTAATATTGAATTTTACCACATAATGGTCACTCTGGTCAGTTGGCACCCATGCTTTAGTATCCCTAATAATGTCCTGATTAGATCCCTTATTAGTCGCTACCAACCTACTTATTTAGAGGAGAAGCTGGGCTACTGCAGAGATCACATGCTTGACCCTGTGTCCTATTATAGCCCTCCCATCTAATCTAGTTTAAATGACTTGTAATGAAAACACCTACCTTTTGCCCAAGTGCAATGGTCCCCCTTGGCTCAAATGCAGACAGTCCTTCCTGAACAGCTTGTCATCATCCCACAAGGAACCCCTGTCCCCCACAAACCTGAACTCCTCCTCTCCACAGCAACCCTTTAGCCATGCATTAAACTCCAGAATCCAAGCCATTCTACTCTTCATACATGCAGCACCAGCAGTAACTCTGAAAAGGCTACCATAGTTGCTTTGCTCTTGCTTCCTAGTTCTCCAAGCCTTTCCTTAACCAGATCTACACTGCAGTACTGCTAGTCATTGAAAAAATCACAGCATCTGACATACTCCATCTACCCTAATCATACTCTACAGATGAGGAAGCACTATCACAAATGCTGCCACTGGGATGCATATGATGAATCTTTTACCAAGTATTAAAGAGGGAGTCTGGCCAGAATTACTATATTGCAGAATTAGAATCCACATATCCCCAATAAGCCTCATACCAAAAACTAGATCTCTAAGTTAATTTGTTTAAAAGTTACAATCCATTTTGTAACCCTGATTTTACTCCCTGTTCAAAAAAAGTCAGTTTCAGTGAAGAGCTATTGATGAAGACATAACCAGAACTCACAGCCCAGTCTACCCTGTCTGCAACATTATGTGACTTATTTATCCAAACTTTAAGAAACTGTAAATGTAGAAATCATTTGAAAAAAATTTGACACAGGGTTAGGTGCAGTGCATACATTTTCACAATGTTCAGATGCATAGTACAATCCTTTAGAATGCAGCAGGAGATCATTTTGGAATGCTAGTGCTGGACAAAGCTATTGAATGTCAAGGTGATGCACAATTTCAGAATGTTGGGAGGTCATGCAATTTCAGAATGTTACTGGGATGTTCAATCTTAAAATGTGGTGGTGACACTCAATCTTGGAATATGACAGGGGCACACATCTACTGTAGGAATATGGTTGGGGATGACAGTTTTTGAACATAGTGGGGATGCATACTGTGGGCATATGACTGTGGGCTTATGACCATTGTATTCTAAAACTGCTTTCCACTGCCACACTCCAGAATTATATGTACCCAACTAATTTAAAATTGTGCATTGCATTCCCACCACATTCTGACATTGTGCACCCCTGTGCTACCACATTCCAAAAGTGTATGTCCCTGCCATATTTCATAATAGGACATCCCTGTCACATTCTGAAGTTGTCTGTCAGTGCCACATTCTGAAATTGTGCCACCACTATATTTCGAAACTGTTACCACCACATTCCAAAACTGTGCATTACTTCCACATTCAAAAATTGTGAATCACTGCCACATTCCAAAACTGCATGTCTCCCCCCCCCCGAGACACACACACACATACATTCTGAAATGGTGCATCTCAGCCACATTCCTAAAGTGTGCATCTCTGTCACATTCTGAAATTGTGTGTGCTGTCCACAGTCTGAATTATGTGTCCTTGCTGCATTCTGAAATTGTGTCACCACAACATTCAAAAATGGTGCATCCCCATCACATTTCACAAATACTTGTCCTCACCACATTCCAAAATGATGGATCCCTGCAGCATTCTGAAATAACTTTTCCCAACCATATTCCAAAACTGGGCATCCCAACCACATTCTAAAGCTCTGTGTTCCAGCCAAATTCTTGATTGTACCTTCCTGCCACATACTGCAATTATGTGTTGCCACATTCCAAAATTGCCTGTCTTTATCACATTCCAAAAATGTGCATCCCTATTATATACCAAAATTGCACATCCCCAGCACACTCTGAAAATGAGTATCCCTGCCACTTTCTGGAACTGCATGTCCAATCCACATGCTAAACTTGTGCATCACTGACACATTTTGAAATTGTGCATCCCCGCTACATTCTAAAACTGCACATCACAGCAACATCCCAAAATTACATGTCACCTCCACATTCTGAAATTGTGTGCACTGGCCGCATTCTGAAATTAGGCATCCCTGCCACGTTCTGAAATTGTGCCAACACAACATTTAACAATTGTGAATTCCTGTCACATTCCAAAAATACTCATCTTCACCATATTCCAAAATTTCAGGTTTCTGCCACTATCTGAAATTGCATAGCCAAGCCATGTTCCAAAATTGGACATCACCTCACCACCACATTCCAAAATTGTGTGTCCCAGCCATATTCTGAAATGGTACCTTCCCTCCACATTCTGAAATTGTGTATTACTGCCACATTCCAGAATCACCTGTTTTTGTCACATTCTGAAAATGCACTTCCCCATTATGTTGCAAAATTGCACATCCCTACCACATTCTGAAAATGAATGTCCCTGTCAAATTCCAAAACTGTATTTCCAAGACACATTCTAAAATAGTGTATCCCTGCCATATTCAGAAATTGTGCACATTCATCACATTTCAAAAATGCATTTTCCTGCCATGTTCCAAAATAATGCATCCCATCACATTTTAAAAATATAAATCCCTGCAACATTCTAAAATTGCATGTGACCACCACATTCTGAAACTGTACATCTCTGCCCTCTGAAATTCTGTGTCCATACCACATCATGAAATTACACGTTGCCACCAGTCTGAAATCAAGCATCACACTCACATTCTGAAATTGTGCATCTCTATCACATGCCAAAATTATCCATCCATAACACATTACTAAATTAAATATACCTGCCACATTCTACAACTACGTGTCTCTCATATTTTTACATTGCATATCTCTTCAACATTCTAAAATTAATGACATCACTACATTCTGGATTTCAGTATCCCTATCTCATCCCAAAATCTTGTGTTCCTGCTGCGTTCTGAGATTGTGTCATTATTGCATTCCACAGTAACAGTCTGGTGGTATTCTGAAATCTTATCCCTGCAGTATGCTAAAAATTACACACAATTCTGGCATTATAAAGCCATGCTTTCAAATGCATTCCACCATCTATTATATTCTTAAGTACCTTGCAAGGGATCAGTGCTGGTACTGGTCCTTTTTAATGTCTTTATAAGTGACATTCCAGAGGAGCTGGAAGGGAAGGTCTACCTCTTTGTGGATGAAACCAAAATCTGCAATAGGGTAGACACTCTGGGGTGTGTGTGGAAAGAATGAGCAGAGACCTGAGAAAGCTATAGGAATGGTCAATGGTGTGACAACTGGGGTTCAGTGAGAAAAAGTGCAAAATAATGCACTTAAGGCACAGAAACCCAGGGGCAGAGTACAAAATGGGTAGAGAGGTATTGCCACTCACCGAGCAGGGAGGAGACCTGGGGTAATCATATCAAATGTCCTAAATGTGGCCAGGCAGTGCAATAAGGCTGTCAGGAAGGCTAGTGAGATGCTGGGGTACATAGGGAGTGGTATCACCAGCAGAAAGAGGGAGGTGGTGTTGCCTCTGTATAGATCACTGGTAAGACTCCATCTAGAGTACTATGTACAGTTCTGGAGACCACAACTCTGGAAGGACATGGATAGAGTGGAGGCAGTTCAGAGAAGGGCACCTAAAATGGTGCAGGGTCTGCATCAAAAGCGCTACAAGGAGAGATTAAAGGACCTCAATATGTATACTCTGGAACAGAGGAGGGAGGGCAGGATATGATAGAGACCTTTAAATACCTCATGGGGTAAATAAGGTACAAGAGGGAAGTATTTTTCAGAAGAAAATGTGCTCAGTAACAAGGGGACATGCGATGAAGCTGGAGATGGATAGATTTAGAAGAGTTGTGAGGAAGTATTTCTTCACAGAAGGAGAGGTGGATTCCTGGCAGTAGAGGTGATGGGGCAAAAACAGTGGTGTGGTTTAAGAATGCATGGGATAAGCACAAGGGAATCAAAGTGGAAAGGAAGGGGGAGGGAGAAAGACCTGTAGCTTGGATACAGTCTGTGGTAGCAGTGTAGGTAGGGAGGAATGGGCAGACTATCTGGGCCAAGTGGTCCTTATCTGCCATCAAATTCTACATTTCTATGCATGTTTCTATGCATCTCCACATTATGGAAATGCATGCCACCCAGTGTGAGTTTTCCTTTTTCAGATGTTAACTACAACTGCAGTTTTAAGTAATGTAAAAAAAAAAATAAACTCTGTAAGTTACCTTGTAGGGAAGACTAAGCTGTGAGTTCTGGTTTTGACATCCTCAGTAGCTCTTCACTGAAACTGGCATTTTTGAACAGGTAGTGATATTAGGGTTACAAAATGACATGTAACATTTAAAGAAAGTAACTTAGAGATCTTATTCTTGGCATGAGGCTACTTGGGTATACACTGATCTAAATTCTGAATTTATTGAGGCTAGAAATGTTGACAGGATTCCACCTTTAAGCCACTGAATGGTCTCCCTGTCCCTCTGACTATAGTGTCAAAAATCACTATCATTTTACCATGTTTTCTGCCATTGATGCCCAATCTCCAACCTGGTTCATCTCTTATGGATGGAGCCCTCTCCCTGGGAGTACTGACTGCACCCAAGAGGTTGGGGCTGTTGTTTTGTGCCTCCACCTCTGAACTGGCAAAGCATTTCTGAGTGTGCAATCCTAGGAACATTATCATTCCCAAACCTGCCCACATCCCCATCTCTGTGCTACAGTCCCTCCTCCACAGCGGACACATTGGGACCACTGGTATATTAGAAAAGCTGATCCCCATGTCATGTATGCTTGGTCTACTCTCAAGCACTGAACATCAGCTCTGAGGTGAACTACCTCTGCCATAAGAACCTCAAAACACCAACATACCTACCCCTATCTCCCAGAGTACTCTATAGAAATTAGACGTGCCACATCCCCTGTAAATGACTACCTCCCCCACACACCTACTTTTCTGAACATGAGTATAGTACCCACTGAATCTATTAAGCGGATATGGAAAATATTGAGCAGTGTTCCCTGTCCCTCTCCTTCTATTCTCAAGTCCCTACTCTTTTAAGTCCCTCTTCTCTTAAGTCCTCTTCTCATAAATCCCACTCAGCCCTTACTCTCATAGTACTTATTCAAGCGGCATGAGCAGTATCACAAGAATCATAACTGTTTGTGGGAAGTTCCCTTATACACTTCCCTTCTGCCCACCCAACAGGGAGTTTCTGTATATACTTCCTGCGTATTGTAGTCTATTAAAGTGTATGTACTCCCTGCATTCTGTTTGGTTCCAGCAACTATAACTCCCAGGTAAGGTGGAGCCCTTATTTTGCTCAGAATTATCAGTAATCATTGCCACGCCACAATATATTTTAGCTTAGCTTCTTTGGTCTACTGTCCTTTAAAATTCCCCTCTTATTGGCCCAATTTAAGCTACCCCTCCAGGAGATGTTTGATACACTTTATTGGACCAATAAGTGTCTTGTAAGTTATATACAAGTTTTTGGAGCCTCACCAGTCCCTTCTTCATGTGAATAACAAAACAGAGCAACATAAGCAGTATTATATATACTGTGGAGCCATGTATAAAAATAATTGAAGAGAATTACAGGAAGGGAGAATGGCAGGAAGTGTGAAGCTTTGAAATTATGAAAGGAACACAGAACAATGAGACCCTGAGATAAAAGTCTGTATAAGTTGCAAAGTAATAAAAATAGGATGTGTGAGAAGAACCAAGGGGTGGGGCAATTAATAGGAACAGGTCAGCTGAAGATGAAGGAATGCTAGGAACAGGTAATAAGAAAATGACCAAACAGGAACACAGATAAGAAAGACTTGAGATAGAAGGTGTTTAAAGTTTGCAGGAAGGGTAGATATTCACCTGAAGAAAGGACCTGTGAGGCCCCAAAAGCATGTGTATAATTCTATATTTGTACAAGACACTTGTTAGTCCAGTAAAAGGTATCAGACCTTCCAGCACCTCCTGTTTTCCAAGGATCAATATGGCTAGAATTTCTTTTTACAAAATAATAGAAGAAACTGCCCCTCCAAAAATTACAAATCTGTTACAAATTAAAGATCTATCCCTCCTCAGATTACACACGACTCACTTTTACTGGAGATGTATAAGCTACTTACAAGTTCTTCCTTTCAGAAAATCATACAGCATTCAGGATATCCTGGCTGCTACCAAAGTCTTCCCAACTGGCCCTGCACAAGTCCTTGCTAAGAAAGCTATTATTGTTCAATTCAAGAAGCTACCTAAACCTCCTAGTCCTATTTACCAGTTTGCTTCTGACAGCTGGTTCCCTCAGCACAATAGTGTTGGCTTCTAGTAAATGGTTTCAGATGGAACTTAATCCTTATCTATATTACACACACTTGACCTGCTTTCCCCTAAAGTTCTTGGGATCTTAATTTTAAAAAGAATCACCAGGTCTCTTAGATTAAATTAAACCCCTTTCTATGCCTTTATTTATTTATTTTATTTATTTATAGTTTGAGATTACAACCTTTGAGCCTACAGGCCCATTTTCAAAGGTTCAAAGTCAAAATCTGGATGTGACAAAATACACAGAATACAATGGATTACAGATAACATTGATCGGTTGATTACAGAGACAACATTTGGTAAAGAATCAAGCAAATAACTGTAACTATAAAATAAAGGGCTAAATGAATATACTTTATACTGCCTAAATGAATATACTTTATCTTTGATCTGTAAGACTAGTGCCAGGCAAAAATAGAAAATCCCACTTTTGTGGAATTTTTTCAGAAATTCTGTAAATTTCTCAAAATGTCATGGAATTTCATGAAATGTTATGAGTTTGTGTATTTGTAATAACACAGCCATCCTTTTAGCTAAAGACCTTAACATTGATATGTTAGCCTGCTGGTACATGTCCTATGATGACATTTGGATAAGTAGTTTCAAACTTGTAGGGGCTCGAAGTCTGGCATTTTTTTATTTTGCAAAATTTTGTGAAAAAAATTCTCTGTATATAACGTGGATAGCAATGTAGCTAGGTAACAGCAAATTAGCATGCATAACCTTCTTGGAAGGGCCCTAGATTCTATTAATGTGGAGATATTTAGTTAAGTAATTTTTAAGTTAAAGGGGTCCAGAATTTGGATGTTTGTAACTCTGTTGCTATTGCAGGAATAGAAGTGACATTTGGCATGCATGCCCAGTGTCAATGGGTTCTTAAATATATCAAACTAGGAAAAGTTTGATTTAGAAGTTTATTGAAGAAAAAAACAACAAATGTTTTGCAGTTGATACATTTGATTGGACTAATTGTTTTGAGACTAGCTTACAAGAATTATACTCTCTTCCTCGGGTCAGTGAAAGCAAAGCCTATATACTGGGGTACAGAGTTCCATATCTTTGGACCCATGTAAAAAAAGTGGGATCTTCCTATTTCCAATTTATGCACTGGTTAGACAGGCCTCCTTAGATAGTACCAGATCACACAAACTAAAACTACAGGTAGAAACAAATAAGACAGTAAGAAGAAACAACTTCATCACACAAAGAACACCTCTGTTATTGAATTCCTTACCTGTTTCTGTTGTGAATAGTAAAAATATAAAACAATTTAAATATCAACTTGATCTACACATGGGGAATAAAACATGTTGATTCCACCATTAGGATATAATGGTGACGAGTTCATAATGGGCTTGCCCTTGAACTTATACTATCTATGAATCTATGAACCCCCCCCCACACACACACACAAATCAAAGATGGGTTTTAATGTTTCTAACTTGAATTTTATCCGATATATATATTCACATACCCTAGCCTTATAACACTTAAACATATAAGCTAATATATGGAGGTCTCTTCTATCATTAAGATGTTGCCAGTTAAGAGTTTTGTATAATATACATCTGTGCATTCTTCTGGGTGTGTCAATTACAAACCTTGCTAGTCTGTTACATATGGTATCCAACTTCGAAAGTTCCATTGCCGAGGCCCCTGTAAATAATAAGTCTCTGTAATCTAACAGCAGTAAAATGAGTTACCAACATTATTCCTAACTTCCATAGCCATACAGTGCCTTATTCGATATAATGCACCCAATCACTTCCCTACTTCTTTAATGAAATAGTTAATATGTATGTCCCACTTAATTCTATCATCAATCCAGAGGCCAAGATATTTGTAACTATGGACCTGTTCCAATGATTCATGTTCACTAATTTTAGTATATAGTGAATGATTTAGTTGAGCTGTGTTTTTGTCCCTTGTAAATAAAATTACTTTCAATTTTTTAGCATTAATGACAAGCTGTGACTGAAAAAAATAAGTCTGTAACTCAACAAATGCATCCTGAAGCATATGTTCTATCTGCATTATTGCGGTACTCCCTACATAAATTATTGTATCATTGGCATATAAGTGATAGTTACAAGATGTATTAGTCAAAGTAATGTTATTCAAATAGATATTAAATAAAACTGGACCTAAGCCAGCCCCTTGACACTGAGGGCTAAGGTGCTGGATGCCTTACCTCATGCAATGCTGGTGACCCATGTTCAGGAATGAGCACCGGCAACTGGGGGTCGGCAGGGGTGGAGAAGGATTGAGCATCCGATGGACTGCTCTCCTTCTCCAGGGGTGGGGTTCCCAGTTGTTGGCACCTGTTAACTCCCTATCAGAGGCTGGAGGACATGGCTGTCACACTGTAGACAGGGGAGGAGTCAGGGAAGATGCTTGGAGGGAGCGCTTGTGGATGCATGTGCACTCCACTCTGTAGGTGTCATTGCACACCTCAACTCCAGGGGAGAAAAAAATACCAGAAAAAACAGTCGCAGCAGAATGGTGGAGGGCACCTCACAGGCTTCGCTTCTGCCTAGCCATGACACTGGCCTCTTGAATCCGGTATCCATTGGGGGTTGGGGAACCCCACCGGCCCCACCTGGGTGGATAATCCCTGGGGCCAGGTCAGTGTTTGATGGTGGTCATTGAGGGATGGGTCTGGGGGCTCAAAGCTGGCACAAAACAAAATAAATAAATAAAAATAAAACTGGACCTAACATAGATCCCTGCAGAACTCCAGAAATTATAGCGGTCAGTTCTGATCTAAATCCATTAATTGCCTCCAATTCTTACCTACCCATCAGGTATGATCAGAACCAATCTACTACTCCCTTTGACATCCCATTTAAGTGAAGTCTGGACAGGAGGATGTCATGGTCACAGGTGGCAAATGCCTTTGACAAGTGCACTAGTATCGCCCCCACCAACATCCCCCTGTCCCAGTATTCCTGAATGTCATGACCTTCAACATGTGGTGTTTCGAGGATGACAGGAGAAACATTTGAAGCAAATTTTTTCTTTTGATATGCATGAATGGATATGACTCTATCTCTGGTCATATGCCAAAAAGCCAACATCAGTTTTAAATCCTTTTTCTTTAGTGTCAAGAAAGTTGGATCATTTTCAGTTCAAATATGCATTGTTCCTGAAAATTCTTGAAATTACCTTTTAATACTCTGACAGTAAAATCAGTGATGCAGTGGCTTGGTTTTCAGAAATGGTCCCCTATCAGTGTATTCTTATTTTTGGGGATGATTGTGAAACTGTGGTGGTTCAGTCTTGTTGTGAGCAGCTGCCCAGTTTCTCCAATATACGGTAGCCGTCATACTCACATTTTGTACATTGTCTAATATATATTCTACATTGCTGGAAGGACAGGAATATGAGTTTTGGATTTCAAATGTTTTTCCATTGTGATTCACAGATGTGTCAGCTGATATGTGTGTACATAATTTGCAGTGAGGTGTTTTGCATGGTTTTGTACCTCTGTTGCCTAGCTGGAGCTCTGTGGGAAGTTTGCTGCACACCACTTTCTGCTTCTGGTTTAGTGGTTAGTTGGCAGAATACAAGCACTGGCAGTGTAGGAAATATATTTTTTAGAATCTCATTTTCAAACAATAGTGGCTGTAATTTTTTTTTTAGTATTTTTCATAGTTTTTCCAGTTTTGTATTGTATGTTACTACCAGAGGTGTGCATTCAGATGTTCTTAATGTTTTGTACTTTAATAGCTCTTCTGTGAGAGTGTGGAATGATGACTGCATATTCTTGTCAATGGTGTTGGATTTATATTCCTTCTGACTGAAGGATTGTTTTAGTGTACGAAAATGTCTGTCCTTGTTTTCCTGGTTTGAACAAATGTGGCGGTATAAAGATGGCCTGATGATATAGGTGTTTTGGGGTGTGAAGGATGAAAGCTCGAGCTGCGAAGGTAACTGCATCCGTCTGTAGGTTTTCTGTACAAAGATGTTTGCGGTGTTCCACTTTTTTAATATGACTGTGGTATCCAGGAAGTGCACATACTTTGAGTTATTTATTTGGAATTTTATCAAAGGATGAAATTTATTGATGCTGTCAGAAAACTGTTTTAAGGTTTCCTCTCCTGCTGCCCATATCATAAAGATATCATCAATATATCAATAATATTTTAATGGTTTTTGGTGTTGTGTATTGAGGATTTTTCCTTGCAGATCTGCCATGGAGTGATTTGCATACTGTGCCATCTTGGTGCCCATAGCAGTCCCCATATTTTAATGGTAGATCTTAGTGTTAAAGTGTTAAAGCTAAAGTAATTGTGTGTAAGGATGTATTCGGTAAGTTTAGCACTCACGTCTGGTGAATATTTGCTGTCTGTGGTTGCTTTTTGTAGGTATTCATAGTAGGTCATTGTGCCATCTCTGAGAGAGATGTTGCTGTATAAAGATTCAACATCCATGATGACTAAAATAATGTCAGGAGGTAACATATCGATACTGTGCAGTTTGTTGTATCCTGCATGACGCTGTCTGTGTTTTGCACTAATGGTTTGAGTATAGTCTCTATAAGCCCAGAAATCTCTCATTTTTTTTATTTTTTATTTTTTTATACTTGTAAGCTGTATCAGTAAAACTGCCCTTTTTCACCAATGACAAGTTAGGACAATAAAATAAGACAAATACAAAAAAATACAACATACAATAAATACACAATTAAATACAGAATACAAATATACAATCAGTTAAAATCACTACAAAGTTAAGTAAAACATGTGCAAACATCCTTATCCATCAACCATTGCTTTAATCTGGATTTGAAGGACCAAATTGTTTTACTTTCAATGATTTCATGGGGCAGAGTATTAAACAATAGGGTAGCCCTGCAAGATATTGATCTCTGGCCATGAGCTGTAGCAAACAAGGGGAGTCTAAAAGTAAACTTCAACTGAGACCTAGTGCCACATACATTAAGGGATCTAGGGAACAAGGCTGTTACTGAGGGAGAAATAAGGCCTTTTGTAACCGTATACATCAAACAACATTCAACTTCATATACTAATGTTATTTTACAAGTTTCAGCGCTTTTAACTTGGCTATCCTGTAAGCAAGAGATTAGAAAGTGGACACACACAACCTCCTTCTTAGGGTCTATAAATCCGCCACACTTGGTGACATTGCGCTCTCTTGTTTTAAAGTTACAAGTGCTTTAAATGCTGATGTTTTGGGACCTTAAATTTAAAAAGAATCACCTGGCCCCTTAGATTAAATTAGATCCCTTTCTACCCAAAAGTGAAAATACTTTATCCTAGCTCCTAAGAACTACTACACCTCACCCCCCCCTTTTACTGACCCAAGTTGAACTTCTCTTCCACAAATTAATAATATATCTCTTCAAAAATTGCACATCTTTCACTTCTCTTGCAGTTGGGTGAGTTACTTACAAGCTCTTCCTTTCAAGAAAATCCTATAACATGCATACCGACTGCCATCAAGGTCTTCCCACATTGTCCGCTAGCACATTATGTACATTATGTTTACCAAAAGGTAATGGGGGAGGGACATGATCCCCATCTTCTGCATACAAGGGTACAGACAAGATCCAACAAACAGATTTCTGAACAGGTGTGTGGCAGCAGGACATAGGGACATGCCCTGAAGATCAGAGGTGAGAAGTACCAGGACGTCTTCAACCTGATGGTGGTGTACCTTTGGAATAGCCTATAAGTAGAGATGCAGTGAAGTAAAATTCTGCCCATGAAGTGGACATGAAGTGACCACTTCACATTAGTATTCCGCTATGCGAAGTGCCCATTTTAAACCCTCACTTTGCCACTTCACATTGTAATTGTAACTTCACATTGTGCACTCCACCTTATTCTGCTGTAAGGCAGAGTGAGAAAGGGTGAGGGTGGCCATTGAATGTTTCTAATTTCTTAAAGGGTTAGAGTAGCCAAGGGCATTTAGTTAGTAAAAGTCCTGTTTTCCTGGTATGTTATAGACAGTTGTGTATTGTGTTAAATGTTTTTTAATGGTTGCAGCATTCACTGTATGATTTTTTTGTATATTTATTCTCTGCTGTGGTTTTCTTACTGTTGGTTGTTTGGGAGCAGTTCACGGCATGGCTGTGACATGCATGGGGAAACTGTCAATCAAATGCTTGTTCTACTAGCTGGACTGATGTTAGACGTGCATTGGCACTGTAACTGATTCTGCTGTCAGGGAATCAAAACCAAATTCATTTTAGATACAGTACTAACTTCAAGAAACACAGAGGGTTTAATAATAACTTTTGTCATGTTTTGGTCAGACATACAAGGTCTGTCTGTTCATCATCCAAAAGTGTTATTAGTGTAAAGTTAGTTACTTTATGTTAATTTCAGTAGAGGTTGTGACATATTTCTTGCTGTTTAGGCTGCCAAATTACATATCGGTAGACAATCTTTAATTAAAGGAATAATACATGACAGGGTGTGAGTCGAGCTGGGATAATGCCATGCCTGGGGGGGTTGGGCACGAGGCCGCAATGTTCCAGGCATGGCATTATCACAGCATGACACACACCCTGGAGTGCATTATTCCTATTATACAATGGCTCCTGAGTGTAAAAAAAATGCAAAGATAAAAAAGGTACATTTCAAAGTAGATATTTTTGTTGTTTATTTTATGCGTAGGTTTATTTTTAAAACAAATATTGCTGATTTACTGTTTTGACTAGCAGGAGGACCTGCTGTTATTGAGCACTCCATCACACTAACTACTGTTGGTGCTACTGTTTCTCTGGTTCTGCAGTCCCCACACTAACCTTTGTGTATGTTTGCTATTTTTCCCAGTTTAATGTCTAGTACTTTCCTGTCTGTTTCTTGTTCTTTTTGTTTTAGTTTTGTCCGCCGTGTCTTGAAGTGATAGTCGTGTCCCCCGTAGGTATCTGTTCACGGTCTTTGTCAAGGAACTGGGAGCAAAAGCAGCCTATGTCAGTGCTGCATGTGTGCTATCCCAGTAAACTTTTATCCTTACTGGGAGAAAGGACTGAACGCTGACAATGGCAAAACTGTAATGAAGTGAAGTGCACACGCTCAGATCGGAGAGTCCGTTACAGTGCGACTGCTTGCCGTTTTGGAGCAGGTTTCTGTTTACAGTGGGAGGAAGTTAGACTATTAAATTCTTGAGTAGAAATGCTTTTATTTTGAAAAAAAAAAATGTTGAGATAACAAATGTTCAGCCATCGAGGAGTGCTAGTGGGGCACTGCCATGAAGGAATACGCTGCTTTCACTTCACTCGTTTTATTTTTCCTTTTTGTGAAGAACACTGAAGTAGCAAGGGGTGCTTGACAGAATGGGTGAGGACATAATGGTGTAGGAGGGAATGAGTAGATTTTATGACTTGTGCATATGTGTGTGGGGGCGCTGATTCTGAATAGAGCTGGGACCACTGTAAATACTTTTAGGGATGGCTGTGGAGTGCTCTTTTTTTTAAGCATTTTATTTGGCCATGAGTGTGGTGGGACTAGATCTGTGGTTTTATGCCAGGTTAGCACCACGGGTCTAGTTCCACACTGACCAATCAGAGCCCAAGATTCTTTGTTGCCATTGTATAATGTGTAATGTGTTATAGTTTCAAAGGAAGACATATTATTTGCATGATATACTTGTAGTCATCATGTATCCCTGTTTTGCTTCATTATGGTAATAGCACTGCAAACCTTCACCCCAAGGTGTGGTAGACATTCCCAGAAGATGAGGTGATAGAATCAGTTGACATGGGGATAGAATTATGATTATGTGTAATTGCTATGGGGGTAGTCAGGAGTCTATGTGTCACAGTAATCTGGGTAGGAGCTGAAAAAATCCTTGTGATCAGTAGGGCAGCTGGTGGGAAAGGGTATCTAGATGTTGTGTCTAGGATCTGTGATTTTGGTTTTGAAAAGTTCATGTACAAAATCAGGAAGCACTCTTAGGTATCATGTTCAGTATGTTTTTCATTGCCTATGTTGGTATACGCCATTTGGGTAAGGAGAGGGGTATTCACACAAGGAAATTCAAATCAATGATTGATGACATTGGCCCACATATTCAAAGGAGATGCATTGCCCAAAATGGAGATGTGCAGTGCATCTCAGAAAATGCACAGAATCACAATATTCAAAAAGGGAGAGATGCATCACACACTTACGAATGCGTGATAGCACAGAAATAATGTATGTGGCGCAGAAAAGGGGGCATGTACATGAATATGCCAGACATCCATGTATTCAGCCAAAATGTGAGGTGCATCTGCTGTGCATTCTAGAAGTGTGCCACGCAAAGTTAGGCAGTCAAAAGGATGGCCTAAATTGACCAGCCACCCATAGGCAGGCTGCGGAACTGCAGGCAGACCATCCTGAGACAACCCTTGGAGGTGCACCAGGATGTGCCCCAGGCACCCACACACAGCAGTCATGCCAGAACAGAAGTACTCAAAGCCACAGGTACCGGGACACTACCAGCACCACCAGAGAGCTACCCCCCCCACACTGCACTCAGGACGTAGACACCCAGCAGCCACATGCCAGTGCTGTCAGGTGACTCCTAGCACACTGGTGGAGCAAACAGCCACAATGCAGCACATGTACCAGGGGCCATGGCCTGCACCCATGTGGCCTGCAGGGCAGCACCCATTGGTGGCATGCACCCATGGGGAAGTCTGGGACAATGGTGCCTAGGTAGCTTAGTGGTACTAGTGGTGGCATGGCATGGGCTAGGTACTGACCTGTGGCACACACCCATGGTGGTACACTGTAGGTGCACATAGTGTGCTCATGTCAGACCCACACAGCAGGGAGCCACAGACATGGCACTGATGCCTGCCATGCAGTGTGACACCACCACAGGGGCACTGTGGTGGATTAGTGTGGTGTTTCTGTGGTGGACATAGCACAACAGTGGCCAGCATGGTGCAGGGGTGACACAACCTGAGGCCTGGAGATGACACAGGTATGCCTTATGGACACCTGACCCCTCTGGAGTTGGGCATGCAGCCACCCTGGGCATGTACATGGCAAGTGTCAGCCTGGCTCACCAGGTTACCTGGAGTGGCCCAGGTGGGACCCACACACTCGGGTACCTAGTCACCTTCTGAACACTGATATTCCTTGCATTTATCACCATGTTCCTATCATAAGGGGTATGTGGGGCACTGCAGGTGACTGTAAGCTGCAAACATAGCTAGTGTATCACATTCCTGTGGTATACCAATCAGAGTGTGTCACCCTGTGCCCTCCCATGTTGCTTGTCCAGGTGGGCCCCTGTGGCCGCTGTCCAGGTGGGGCCCCTGTACCCCAGTCTGACCCTGTACATGGTCATGGGTAATAGCACCGTACACTGTACTCAGGCCAATGCAGTCCACCCTCCCATACACAAACATTCCATCACACCTTCCTGCTAGGCTGCAGTACCTCCTGTTCACCTTTGTGGATTGGTGGCACAGCCCTGCAAAGCTGGAACTGGTCATGCCTTGGGTATGCAAATGGCCTGAATACATTCCAGTAAGGAGCTGAGCATGTGGTAAATGGGCTCAGAATGTGCAATGAGGCAATTTCAATGTCCTGGCTGAATATTGCACTTTTGTGCACCATGCATGTGGCCCCTATAGCGCATTTCTCTATGCCCTGCTCAGGTCTTTGGGCACCTGCTATACTGCACATCTCCTACTGGGCAATTGCACATGTTCAGGATATTCAGCCGGACATGCGCGATCACATCTTATGGCGCATCTTCTGAATATACCATTATTTTGTGCCAGTGCATCTCAGTTGCATGGCACAGGCACTTGTGTGATGCAGCCTTGGACTTTTGAATATGGTGTCCATTGTGTAGATGGCTTCAGAGAGATGGGGTGCAATCAAGGGAACCAACTTTGAGGCATCAAATGCAAACATAATAACAGTATCTAAGAAAAGCTGCTTTTAGTGACCTCTATGGTTCTAAGCTAATGTGAGGGAAGCAGTTAGGGACATAAAAAGAAGGCCTGCTATAAATATGGTGAAAAGCAGGGAGACACGGTAAGAGAGGATTATATACAGAAAATTATGGAGGCCAAGAGAACCGTCATGGAGGTGAAAGCAGACAATGAGCTGCTTGTCA
Source organism: Neoceratodus forsteri (assembly GCA_016271365.2). NCBI lineage: Eukaryota > Metazoa > Chordata > Ceratodontiformes > Ceratodontidae > Neoceratodus > Neoceratodus forsteri. The sequence continues at coordinate 153,244,795 of CM057451.1, forward strand.
CAGAGGGGTCAAGAACAAAGAAAAACAAATTCTTCGATATGTCAGAAAAGATGGAACAAAATAGGGGAGCATTACATGGTTAATTGATGGGGGAAGGGTGATAGAGGCGAATGAGCAAAAGGCCGTTGTCCTGAATGACTTCTTCTGCTCAGTATACACTAATTATGACTGCTGGTCCATGCCAGAAAGCAGCATCAAAGCAGCTGACAAGGGAGTCCAAGATATGATGCAGCTAATATTTACTAGAGACAGGGTCCTGAAAGGGCTTGCAACCCTCAAAATAGGTAATGCACCAAGACCAGATCGGTTACATCAGATAATACTTAGGGAATTAGCAGCAGAACTGACTGAACCACTGGCAGGACTGTTCAACATCTTACTTAGGTCCGGGGGTGTTCCAAGTGATTGGAAAATGGCAGACGTTGTACCACTTCATGGGGGTGGCAGGGAAGGAAGCAATCATGGAACTCCATGCCTGAGAGTCTGATCTCCTTAATTGGGATGCAGATGGAATCAATAATCAAAGATGACCTTGTAAACTACCTTGAGAGCAACAGGCTCAAGGATAGTATACAATACGGTTTAATGGCGGTATGGTCTTGTCATACAGTACTAACCTGAATTTTTCTTTGAACATGTGACCAAAGAAGTAGACTAGGGCCATGCTGTGGATCTTCTGTACTTTGACTTCAGTAAGGCTAATGATTTGTCACAGTCTAGGGAGGTCAAATCATGGAAAGCCATGTATGCAAATGCCAGGAGCCTTAGCAACAAGATGGAAGATCTGGAGGCTGTCATGGTGCAGTCAGACCTGGACATTGTGGCCATCACTGAAACCTGGTGTAATGATAACCATGACTGGGAGATGGCCATACTGGCTACAACATATTTAGAAGAGACAGGGCAGGCAGGAAGGGAGGAGGAGTGGCACTGTATGTGAAAAATGACGTAAGGGCCACAGAGATCCAGGAGGAACAAAATGGGGGAGAGATACTGTGGGTTAAGCTGGAAAGGAAAATGGGGCCAGCCATCCTCACAGGTGTGATCTATAGACCACCAGCCCAGGAGGAAGAAACAGATAGGGAGCTGATGCTAGCCATCCAAAGGATGGCAGACAAGGGGGAGGTAGTACTGGTTGGAGACTTCAATATTCCAGACGTGGACTGGAGCATCCCAGCAGCAGCATCAACTAGGAGCAGATTTATCCTGGACTCCCTTCAGGGTGCCTTCCTCAAGCAGCTGGTCATGGAACCAACTCGACAGAAAGCAATACTGGACCTTGTGCTCACAAAAAGGGACAGTGTGATGGGGGTAACAGTGGGGGAGCACCTGGGTAACAGTGACCACCAGTCATTGTGGTTTGAAATCACAGAAAGAGCAGAACCAAACCACACAAAAACACGTATCCTGGATTTTAGGGGGGCAGACTTTGGGAAAATGGGGAGATACTTGAAAGAGGCATTAAGGGGAATTGGGCAGGAATCGGGTTGAGGAACAGTGGGCAGTATTTAAAATGGGATTATAAGAGCAACAGAATTATGCATTAAGCAGGTTAGCAAGAGGAAAAGGAAGAGGAGACCATTATGGTTTTCCAAAGAGGTAGCAAAGAAAGTGAAAGCCAAAAGATTGCATTCAGGCAATACAAAAGACACAGGCAGAAGGGGATAAGGAGAAGTACCAGGAGAAGCAAAGGGAGGCAGGAGGTCAGTAAGGGAAGCCAAAGCTCAGACAGAAGAACACATTGCAAAATCAGTGGGTAGAGGGGACAAACCTTTACAGGTACATAAGTGAAAAAGAAAGGCAAAGGGAGGGATAGTGAGACTGAAGGGGAGGATGGGGTGGTGGAGGATAACAACAGCAAAGCTGACATATTGAACAGGTATTTCTGCTCAGTCTTTACCGAGGAAGAGGAGGGTAATGGGTCTGAAGGAGCACAAGGGGTGAGAATGGTGCAGAAATGGACATAAGTCCCTTTACGAGAAAGGGTCCTAAAGAACTGGAAGTAATAAGAGTTGATAGCAATGGGGCCAGATGGGGTGCACCCTAGGGCCCTTAAAGAACTAAGAGAGGTGGTGGCTGAACCTCTGGCTATCCTGTTTAGCTGATCACTGGAAACAGGGGAGGTACCCAAAGACTGGAGGACAGCAGATGTAGTCCCCTTATACAAAAGTGGAAACAAAGAGGAAGTGGGGAACTACAGACCAGTCAGCCTCACCTCGGTAGTGGGGAAGATCATGGAAGAACTACTGAAGGAGAGATTGGTGGAACATCTGGTTGTCAATGGACTACAGGACCCAAAGCAGCATGGTTTCACTTGGGGGAGATCATGTCAGACCAACCTCGTTGAATTTTTTTGACTGGGTGACTAGGGAGATGGATCAGGGGAGGGCAGTGGACATGGCCTATCTGGACTTCAGCAAGGCCTTTGACACTGAGCCACATAGAAGACTATTACACAAACTGAGGAATATGGGTGTGGGCAGGACAGTAGTGTGGTGGGTAGGTAACTGGCTGGGCGGCAGGACACAGAGGGTGGTGGTAAATGGCTATCACTCCACAGAGGGAAGAGTGACCAGTGGGGTACCACAGGGATCAGTGCTGAGACCGGTCCTATTCAACATCTTCATCAGTGACATTGTGCAGGACCTGGAAGGCAGAATGTCACTGTTCGCTGATGACACAAAGCTCTGTAACAGAGTGAACACACCAGAGGGTGTAGACAGAATGAGAAGGGACCTGCTGAAACTTGAAGAATGGTCAGGGATTTGGCAGTTGAAATTCAATGCAAAGAAGTGCAAGATAATGCATATCGGGCACAAAAACCCTGGCACAATGTATCAGTTGGGGGGGGTGAGGATATAGCATGCACCAAGCAGGAAAGGGATCTTTGGGTTATTATCTCTGATGACCTCAAGGTAGGGAAACAGTGTGACAAGGTGGCAGATAAAGCAAATAGGATGCTGGGATGCATAGGCAGGGGCATCACCAGTAGGAAAAGGGAGGTCATAATTCCATTATACAAGACACTAGTGAGGCCCCACCTGGAGTACAGTGTACAGTTCTGGAGACCTTACCTATGTAAGGACATAGACAGGGTAGAGAAGGTTCAGAGGAGGGCAACAAAGATGGTGCATGGATTGCATCACAAGTCCTATGAGGACAGGTTGAAGGAACTGAACATGTACTCCCTGGAGGAGAGGAGGGAGAGAGGGGATATGATAGAGACATACAAGTATCTTACAGGGAGGAACAGGGTGCAGGAATACACTGTTTTTAAGCGAAAAAGCTGTTCCAGGACTAGAGGGCATGGGATGAAGTTGGAGAGAGAATGATTCAGAGGAAACGTGAGGAAGAATTTCTTCACAGAATGGGTGGTGGACAAGTGGAACACTGGGTGGGCCATAGGCCCTTATCTGCTGACATTGTCTATGTATCTATGTATCTATGTAGCACAAACTGTTGCTCCACAAGATCGAGAACCTTGGTACAGCTAAAACCGTATTGAGATAGGTTGTTAGTTGGCTAGAAGGGAGGCTGCAGAGGTGGTGGACAAATTAGATGAGAAGGAGGTTACATGTAGGGATCCATGAGGATCTGTCCAAGGTCTGGTCCTCTTCAACTTGTTCATTAGTGACATTGGTGAGTGAATCCATGGCAGGTTGTCTTTTTGCATATGACACAAAACTATGTGGGAGGTGGATATTGATGGGGGGAAAGGGATATGCAGAGGGACCTACCAAAACTAGAGGGTGGCCAAATGTCAGGCAGTTAACCTAGATGGGACTGACAGTCCTGGGTGGCAGGTTTGATGCTGGTATGTCAATGCAAGAGTGTGATGAAGACAAAAGTCTGAGATAGTCAGGACTCCCCCCCCCCCCAGATAACATGAAAACATAGATAAATAGAAACATAGAATTTGATGTCAGATAAGGATCACTTGGGCCACCTAGTCTTCCCATCTTCATACCTACTATACCACTACTGATCCTACTTGATCTCTGGCTTTACCCCCCCCCTTCAGTACCACTAAGGTTCCCTTATGCCCACCCCATGCCCTCTTGAATCCCATTACAATTTTTGCCCCCACCACCTCCACAAGGAAATTGTTTCAAGCATCCTCCATTCTTTCTGTGAAGAAGTGCTTCCTCACATCTCCACTGAGTCTATCCCCATTTAGCTGCATAGCTTAGCCCGTTGTTCTTGTACATCTTTTTTTTCCTGAAAAATGCTTCCTTGTTGAATCTTACTTATACCCATGAGATATTTGAAAGACTGTATCATATCTCTCCTCTCACCTCTTTCCTTCAGGGTGTACATATTGAGGTACTTTAGTCTCTCCTCATGGTGCAATTGATACAGATCCTGCATCATTTTAGTTGCCTTCCTCTAGACCACCTCCACTTTGTCTATGTCTTTCCAGAGATGTGATCTTCAGAACTCGACACAGTATTCTAGGTGTGGTCTCACCAATTATCTATACAAGGGTATCATCACCTCCCTCTTTCTGCTGGTGATACCCCTCCATATGCATCCTAGTATACCACTAGCTCTCTTCACTTTCTCATCACTGTTTAGCTGCCTTTAGGTCATAAGATAGGACTACTCACAAGTCTCTTTCCTGTTTGGTGGTCATCACTACCAGTCCCCCCATTTTATACTCTACCTCTGGGTTTCTGTGCCCTAAGTACTTGATTCTGCATTTCTTCACATTCCAACTGAGATGCCACACTCTTGACCACTCCAAAAGCTTTCTTAGATCTCTACTCATTCTTTCCATCCCCCTCCAGAGTGTCTACCCAATGGTAGATCTTTGTGTCATCTGCAAAAAGACATACCTTCCCTTCTAAATCCTCCTCAACATCACTAATAAAGGGATTAAAAAGAATGTGTCACAGTACTGATCCCAGTGTCATCCAGCTGGACACCCTGCCTTCCACAGAGAGCACTCCGATAGCCACCATCATCTGTTGCCTATCACCCAACCAATTCCTTACCCACTTTACCACTTTGGACCCACTCCCTGGCTACACAACTTGTTTATGAGACTCCTATGTGAAATGGTGTTGAAGGCCTTACTGTAATCTAGGTAGGCAACATTCACCACTCCACCCTCATCAAATTCCCTGGTCACCAACTCAAAGAAATCTATCAGATTTGTTTGACATGACCTCCCTCCAGTGAATCCATGCTGTCTTGGATAGTGTGAATCACTAGATTCAAAATATCCACAGTCCACTCCTTCAGTAGTGATTCCATTAATTTCCCTACTACTAAAGTCAGGCTGACTGGCCCGTAATTGCCAGCTTCTTCCCTGCAACCACTTTTGTGAAGTGGGGCCACATCTAACTTCACCCAGTCCTTCAAGTTTTCAAGTTCAAGTTCAAGTTTATTGCAGGAAAACTCCATTGAGCAAGCTCATTCACAAGGAGGTCCTGTGGCATAAACACTTAAAGTACAAACACAGATAGGTAATAACAGTATATACATGAAATACACGTTACATGATACAGGCTGGATATACATACAAGGGTACCACATAGGGTGACCGCAGGTGGTAAACATTGATATGAGACAGGAAGCGACTTATAGGTCATACTGATAAATGAAACATGATGACTGGTGTGATTTGATTTAATCAAATCAAATCAAATCAAATATACAGTATTTTGGCAGCTAGAACAAACAACAGTCTACAACTGATATGGGAGGAGAGATTTGATAGAGTAGCAGTGGAGCGTAAGCAAAGATAAAGCCAGGAGTAGAAGGGGAAGGGAAAGCAGTTAATATGACAAATCAATTATACCTTACAAGTGGATAAATATGGCACACATGGGGAAGGAAGAGACTTAATGACAGTTACAGGTGTCTTTTATTATGGCTGAACTTAGCGATTTGTAGAAGTTTATTGAAACTGTGCTAGTTAGTTTCAGTACAGTTTGTAATTGGTTCCAAATGGAGGGAAGGGCATATGCAATAGCACGTTTACCAAAGGAAGTCCGCGTCTTTGGTATGTCAAGCATAATAAAGTCAGATTTTCTTAACGAGTATGCACTATGTGAGATACTAATAAGGGAAGAGAGATAGCTTGGCAATTTCTGCAGGAGCAGTTTAAGAGTCCATAGCCCAGCATGGAGCAGGCGTCTAGTAGTAAGGGATGTCCAACCAACAGCTGCATATAAGTCACAGTGGTGCGAACGGTAAGAGGAGTTGGTAATGAACCGTAATGCACGGTGATAAAGGATGTCCAGTTTACTTAGATTTGCAAGAGTGGTGGAGGAATAGATTACATCGCCATAGTCGAGTAGGGGGAGAAAAGTGGCCTGTACAAGCTTGTTTCGAGTTTCAATGGGGAAAAGGGGCCTATTTCTGTAGAAGAAACCTAACCTTGCTTTAACCTTCTAGAGACATCTTCGATGTGGTCACTGAAAGATAATTTATTGTCGATCCAGATACCTAGATATTTAAATTTGGTTACAACTTCCAGAGGCTCGTTTAGCGTGGTGACAATGAAGTCTTGGGCAAGAGTATTGGGGGCCTGAGACAGCACTGTGGAGAATATCATCTCTTTAGTCTTCTTGGCATTGAGCAGAAGCTTTGCCTTTATTAAATTATGCTCGTTGTGCGAAGTCCTTGAAGCACTCCCTTGACTTCAGATAACGGGAGCCAGAAGTATACAATACAGTATCATCTGCAAAAGTGCAGATTGGACGATATGTTAGCATCTAAGTCATTGATGTACAGAGAAAACAAGATAGGGCCTAAGATGGATCCTTGGGGACTCTCTTGCAACTGGCAAGGCAGCAGAAAAGCCTTCCGCCTTTACTTTTTGGAATCTTCCAGTTAGGTAGCTAGAGAACCACTGGCTGGTATGGTATGTGCACCCAACTTTGCAAGGCAATTGACTAATAGTTTGTGATCAACAGTATCAAAAGCTTTGCTGAGGTCCAAAAAGACTGCACCAGTTACCTTCTTAGCATCTATAGCAGAGATCCAATCATTGGTTACTTTTGCTAGTGCAGTGATTGTGCTATGATTAGCCTGGAAGCCAGATTGAGCTGGGTTAATGAGAGAGAAAGTTTCCAAGTGAGATTTTAACTGAATATGGATCAGTTTTTCGAGAACTTTAGAAAGGATAGGCAATATGGAGATAGGCCTATAGTTGTTTACATCGCATGGGTCACCAGATTTAAATAGAGGGAGGATATGTGCTGATTTCCAGCAGGACAGCACAGTAGCAGATGTAATGGAAAGATTGAAGATGTGGAGAATTGGGGCAGTGAGATGGGCATAGCCTGACCTTAGGAAAAAGGGTTCCAAGCCATCGTCCCCTGCGCTTTTGTGTCTAAGTTAAGAAGAGAATCTTCTACTTCTTTATAAGTTATCTCGCGCAGTTGGAAGGGACTGGGTGCAGGACTAGATGTGGCGGAGGGGTATGCTGGCTCACCGCAGCACCAGCATAAGGTGACGAGTCAAAGCTAATCCAGCTGTGGCAAAGTGGGAGTTAAGTTCCTCCAGGATTAGGGACTTGTTTTCCACAATCTTGCCACTTCATGACTATCTTTGTTGGGACAGAGGGGCCATGGGCCATCCTTCTATAGCTTTGATAGTCTTCCATATTTTATGAGGGTTACCTTTAGCTTGTTCGAGAGTAGAAATATAATAGTTAGCTTTAGCAGAGCGAAGTTTCTTCACACAGTTATTCCTGGCTGTTCTAAAGGCCTGCCAATCCGAAGATTCTTTGGAATGTCTAGCTTTAGCCCAGAGCTTATCTCGAGCTTTAAGGGCTGCCTTGAGATCCGAGGTGAACCAGGGATTGGAATTGTTACCGCTTGTTCAGAACCGCTCCAGTCTCCATTGAGTAGTAGAACAGGACTGTTAGAGATGAAGCTAGCTTTTATGTTATCCTACGGGTAAAGAGCCACTCCTCCACCTTTCTTACCCACCCTATCCTTCCTGAACAGAGTATAGCCTGGAATGGTTATATCTCAGTCATGATTCTGATTGTACCAGGTCTTGATAATGGTGACAATGTCCAGGTAGAGTAGTATAGCAGTCAAAGATAAACCTTTGCAAATAAATAGCAGTTCCAGGTGGGGAAACTGAAATGTTTAATTATAACTAGCATAGTGTGAAATTAGGTAAGGCATAAATGTAATGCAATGATACATATCATGTATGGTGTAACAAATAAGACAAGGGGAGGAGAACAGACCAGTGGGACTTGTTGAAGGGAAAAAGGACAAAGATAAACAAAGCCATGTAGACAATCACGACAAAACAGTCTGCATCATGATACAGAGAGATGGATCAGTGTGGTAAAGCAAAATGTTTATTACTAGGACTGAATATGATGATGGAAGCAATTCCTGCAGTTCTGTTTTTTGGCCCCCAGTGGACTTGAGGGATATTTTCCAATGACGGATAGAGTTCATATGAAGAAACTGTGTACAAAAGTGTCAGTACAGCAAATGCTAATAACTGTAGGCCATTCAGTGTCACATCAGTGATTCTGAAGTTATTGTATAAGATTTGTTTGAATGAGTTATCTGTCAGATTCCGTATATAAATACAGTATATAAGTGTGCTGTGTGCATGCAGAATGCATACCACATGCTTAACTGTGCAATGTTTGCATGTCGTTCGCATACACAAAGTGAACCTAAGTGAACCAGGTCCAAAAAGCAAATCAGGTATGCATGCTGCAAACTCGACATGTGTGCAGCAAGTATGCTAGTGTGAACATCTTCTACAAATCACATCAGATTCACATGTTGCATGCTTGACATGAGTGCAGCAGTTTAGCTGGTGTGAACATCATTTAGAAATCACATCAGGTTCACATGTTGCACACTTGCCATGTGTGCAGCAAATAAGCTGGTGCAAATCTCATCTAAAAAATGTCAGTTTCTATTTCTCATACTACTGCTAGCAATTAGAGCCATTAACATACATTTTCATTGATTTTCCATTAAAATTAGGTAAACTCATTAATTCTAATCCTTTTGCAAGTCGTTTCATGGCTTTTGTTTTTTGTCATTAAACTTCCATTAATTTGTAAAGTATGGTTTGCTTACTGCATTAAATACATAGGATATAGTCAGCCAACATCCCCCATTCCAGATGTGTGAACAGGAGCCTCTGTGTTGTGAAGCCTGAACTTTTTGTTTTGGGTCATGAAAATCCTCTTATGCATACTTAGCATACAAATGTGTTTCTCCATGACTTTTGACTCACTTATTTTCCCCTTGTCATTCTGTATGGAGCATTTACACTATGGCCATGCTGAGCACTCTTTGTGCTGAGTAGGGTCTTGGAAACATGAAACATACCTCACATTTTGTTAGTGAAATGAGGGACATGGACACTCAAAATGAGGGGCATTTACCCTCACGATGATCAGGACACATCCTGAAACATGGAGATACAGTACCTCAGAATACAATGGAAACTATTGTATTTACTTGTACCTATATTAGCACCTGAGAGTGAATATCTATTATAAAGAATGGGAGCCATTTAGGTAGAGCAGAGGGGGGCAGTCCCCCCCCCACATTTGTGCCTAGGCTGTTCTTATGATGTGGCAATAATGAAATTAAATTTGGATTTAATCATTTGCACAATAAGTGCCCCCCAGCCTATGTGCGCTCACGCTGCAGGTGAACTCCAGACTCGACTGTGTCTGTTTTGTATTGTCCACTCTCTTTACCTATTAGCGGTGGTGACATCACACACGACATAGAAGAGTTCCAGCCAAGCAAAAGCACATCAGTCATGCAAGTGTGACACTGTCATTCTGGCCACAGAGTAGACAGGCTGCACACTACAGCTTGGAGGAGTCAATGAGCACTGAACTCTCAGTAGAAGTGTTGTGGCAGCATAGTTTTGTTCATCTGCTCTTAGTGAGTCACTGTCTCCCCTGGTGACTGAAGGGGCACAGGGTGAGCTAGAAGCTAACTCAAGACTCAGCTACCTACCTACTCTACTATGCTCGCCAGGCAAAAAAACAGCACAGGCCCTCTGCGGCAGCAAGCTAGGCCTAGCAGCTGCTGTGACAGTGATGTGGGAGATCTTCATAGGCTTTCATCAGTGCAGTTCAGTAGCAGCCAAGCAAAAAAGCAAGCAACACAGGTTGGGTAGGTTCAGTTGGTGAGGTGGCTCGGTTGCAGACTATGTTGGAGACCTGGGATGGTTGGTTCTAGCATCCAGCTTCTGGCAGAAGGATGGAGGAGTGGACTAAAAACTGGGCTAGTGGCACATTGGGCCAGGCTGTGGGTTCTGGCCAGATGGCCAGGTAAGTAAAAGTAAATAATTATTTTTTTACAGGGGGATTGGGGAAGGAAGAAGGACTGAAATATTGATGTGTTTTTCTCATTTCTGCACATTTGGGCAGCTTCAGGACCCGTATGGGATGGATACTGAATGGAGTTAGGGAGAGAAATTGGGCCAAAGTTTTTTTTTTGGGGGTGGTCAGAATTTCAGCAAGGAAAAAAAATTGATTAGTAACTGGTGGGTTTAAGTCCAAATCTGATGCACTGCTCCGGAGTATAGATGGATGAATCTTATGCATTTGAATTTGTCCTGATTTGTATATCACTCTTCTGTCACTACAAATAAGTTTGACCTTTTAGAGACATTCCAGACATCCTAGAGCTTGCCACCTAGGGGATAACTAGCACCTGGCCTCCACTGGTTGTTGGCTCCCCACTGCTGAAATCTGAAATGGCTCCCCAGCAATAAATTTTAAATTTACAGGACATCCTCTGTATGAGCAGCATGTTTTCCATGAGGGATGGATGAGGAGCAGGCAGTTTCCAAGGGTAAAATGAGGGCTGTCCCTTACATTCAGGGACAGTTGAGTGGTATAGTATGCACAGATTATTGGTGCCCTACTATAGTCAGGCTTATGCCCCCCTTTCCGTTAAGCTCATGTCCACAACCCCATGCTCAGGCACATTATGACATAGGGCAAGGCAGACTGTGGTGGTGGTGGGCACCATTGAAATGAATCGGGGTATTTTTTTATTACTATTTTATGCATTATTGATGGAGGTTGGAGATAAATGAAGGCCACCTCTCAACTAATAATGGCCTTGTTAGTAGAACAGTGGCCTTCATTATTCTCCAACTCACCATCGTATGAACATATGAAATTTGCCAACAGATAAAGGCCTAGAGGTCTATCAAGTCTGCTCAAATGTGCAGCTAGCACTCCTTATTCTGCAGCTGCCCCTCCCTTCCACCCTTCCCCCTTGTCCTGTCCCATCCCCTTTTGAAGCAGTCCACTGTTCTACTGGATACCACTTCTGCAGGTAACGCATTCCACCCAGCCACCACCCTCTCTGTAAAAAAGTGTCTCCTCATCTCCCTCCTGAACCTTCCTCCCTCCAGTCTCATATCATGACCCCTGGTATCCCTCTCCTCCCTTACATTGAACAGCCCCTCTGTACCTGTCTTGTTTATTCCTTTCATGTACTTAAAGGTTTCAATCATGTCCCCCATCCCTCCTCTCCTCCAGTGAGTACACGTTCAACTCCCTCAGCCTCCTCTTGTATGATAAGTCCCCCAGCCCCTTGATCATCTTTGTCACCCTGTGCTACACCCCCTCCAGTAACTTAATGTCCCTCTTCGGATATGGGTGCCAGTGCTGCACGCAGAACTCCAGGTGCGGTCTAACTAATGACCTATACAGTGGCAGAATCACCTCCTCCCCCCTCGAGGATATACCCCTTGCAATACAACCCAGCATTTTGTTGGCCTTTGTAGCTGCCTTTCTACATTGTACTGAGTTGTTCATTGACCCTGTAATGAGCACCCTCAGAACCTTCTCCTCCTCTGTCTGGGCTAGCTGCACTCCCCCCAGCGGTAACTCCTCATTGGGTTCTTCATGCCAAAATGCAGCACCTTGCACTTGTTGACATTAAACCCCAGTTGCCAGGTGTCTGACCAGGTTTCAAGCTTTGTCAGATCATTCTGCAACCCCTGCCATCCCCCTAGGTCATCCATCACCACTCCTACCTTGGTATCATCAGCAAACAGACTGATCTTGCTCTTGATGTCCAATGATATTTCTACAATGAATATCCCAAACAACACTGGTCCCAACACCGAGCCCTGTGGAACAACGCTCATCACTACCCTTGGGTGTGAGCGCTCCCCACCCACCATCACCCTCTGTTGCCTTCCCTGAAGCTAGTTCCCTACCCATCTCACCAGCTTTGCACCGCCCCTGTGCCTACTAACTTACTTCCCAGCCTTCCATGCAGCACCAAGTCGAATGCCTGACTGAAGTCCAGATACAGGACATCCACTGCATGGCTCCTGTCCAGTTGCCTAGTTACCCAGTCATAGAAATCCACCAGGTTGGTTTGGCAGGATCTTCCCCGTATGAAGCCATGCTGTCTGCTGTCCTGTAGTCCTTTGGCCTCTAGGAGGGCCACCAACCTTTCCTTCAGGATAGTCTCCATTAGCTTACCCACGATGGATGTGAGGCTCACTGGTATGTAGTTTCCCAGTTCATCCTTGGGGCCACTCTTGTGGAGGGCACCACATGAGCCATCCTCCAGTCCTGAGGTACACACCCCGAATGTAGTGAGGCATTAAATAGGTCTGCCAAAGGTCCTGCAAGGACCTCTGCCAGCACCTTCAGTACCCTGGGGTGGATGCCATCTGGGCCTGTGCCCCTATCCACCCTCAGTGCCTTCAAACCCTCCCAAACTCTGACCTCCATGATTTCCCCATCTGTCACCCCTCCCCCTGTTTCTGCCATTTCTCCCCCTTGGGTGTCACCCCCCTCATCTCTTTAGTAAATACTGAGCAGAAGTACTCATTTAGTGCTTCTGCCTTATCACACCCTGCTTCCACCCAACCCCCTCCTTCCTAATCCTTACTATTACTATCATAATGTATATGAACATATGAAATTGCCATCAGAAACAGACCTCATGGTCTGTCAAGTCTGCTCGAGTGTGCAGTTGGCACCTCATCTTGCAGCTGTCCCTCCCAAACTATGAAATGGTAATGAAAAATAACTCCATTCACTTTAAGGGGGTACGCCCCAGCACTCTGACCATGGACATCATCTCTTAAAGACTCTTGCCTCAGGCTCCCTAGTGCTCAGGTAAGATACTCTCAGCTTATATCTATACTTGCTGGGTAGGCTGTAACAGCATGGCTGCACCTGCTACAGTGTGTGTGCATGTGTGCATAGGGGAGACTGGCCATGTGGGTGGGTGTTGAGCTATTGCTGCTTTTGTGTTTGTCCCTTAAAGTTTGTTTGCATGGAAGCATTCAAAATTATGGAGAGAAAATAGTAGAAGAACAGGCCAGACAAAAGTAATTAAGTAGTTTTTTGGGTAAGTGTGTGTACTGAGGTGGGAAGTGCTACATGTGTTTTCAATGGTATGTGTGCTTCAGTTCAGCTGTGCAGCTGAGATAAGGGTGGACAAGAAAACTAAAAGGTATAACAGTGGCTATAAGCATGCCACATGCATGCAGATGTATGCTGATTTGTACTGAAGTACAAGTGAGCCATATGTGTGCAAGCAGTATAGCTCAGTGGTTAAAAGCACTGAACTGCAAACTAGGAGACTTGGAGATCTAAAGACCTGGGTTTGAATCTCATCAACCCCCACTTGTATATGGTGTGATCCTGAGTATGTCACTTAACTTTTATGTGTGCCGTTATCAGTGACCACTTGCTTTTTGCACACATGCCACATGCATACAGTCTGTTCCAATTTAACATAAAAAGCATGCTTTCCACACTTGCTTGCTTCACGCATGCCACATACATGCAGTCAGTTCTAATGTAACATTTAAATCATGCTTGCAGCATACATATCACATGGTAGTTTTTACTTGTGCAGCATGAAAACATTTCATATAATTATTTATGTAATGGATAGCCCAGTTGACTTCAGTGGAATATCTGGACTTCAGTATGGCTTTCAACATTGACCAAATAATTGATGCTAGTAATAAGCAGTCTGGGAGTGGGGAGAACCTAACAACCTGAACCTGAAACCTGATGATAACCACAAAATAGCTAGGCAGTGTGATACAGTGGTGTGTAATGTCAGTAGACTGACAGTGAACATTGTGGTAAGTAACTGTACCATGGTGAATCAGACTACTGGCCATCAATGGAATAGGAAGAGAGCACAGGGTGGCACAAATTGGATAGCCAGGAGGTCAATGATCACTAACAAGAAAAAAAAATTAGTTTGGTTACTAGATCTGTGACAGTTACTGGCCCACTGGCTACCTATCATAAAATTGACATTTGAGATGCTATTGATTGATTACCTGATACATAACAGTGTATGAGAACTCCAATACAGTATCAGTGTACAAATATTTTAGGACTGTAGTCTAAATAGCAAGTTCATCACAACCCTGTATACTAGTCCTTTAAAATATATTCAATGTGTGGTACAAAGCTCAGTGCTTGTGCTATGTAGGAGCTGGGTAAGATATGGTTGGTGTTTAGAAATGTTAGAGTTGGATTGGTACATGAGTCAGTGCTTGTGGTACATAGGAAATGGATGAGATATGATTGGTGTGTAGAACATTTGAGATGGTTGATGTTAGAACTTGATCTTTTGGCCTTTCTCTATATCCCACCTTTGGCGGGATGCTAGGTAAGTGTAGGATTTAAGGCCTAGAGTGAGGTGAGATAAGAGTGCCAGATGAGAAGGAGGAGGAGGCAGGGGAGGATGGAAGGTGAGTTCAACTCACTCTAAACAGAGGGAGTGGAAGCTGACAGTTTAAAAGGAGGATGGGGAGGCACCACCCCCCCTCCCCCACTTAAATACAGTCAGATCCTTCTAAGTCAATCTGTGGTACATAGCTCAGTGCTTGTGATATGTAGGAGCTGGGTAAGATATGGTTGGTGCTTAGAAACATTAGAGCTGGTTTGGTACATGAGTCAGTGCTTGTGGTACATAGGAACTGGATGAGATATGATTGGTGCTTGGAACATTTGAGCTGGATGAGAGATGGTTGATGTTAGAACTTGATCTTTTGGCCTTTCTCTATATCCCACCTTTGGCAGGGTGCTAGGTAAGTGTAGGGTTGAAGGCCCAAAAAGAATGTAATTACCAATGTGATTACCTCCTCGAACTCTGGAGAGTGTGGCCAGTAGCACTCAGGAGAGGAAAAACCCCCTTGGGGGAACCTCCAAGGACCCATGACTACTGACCTACCCATCCTCTGGGCATACTAAAAAGAGAGTAATCCTAGGGCAGGCAAGTATTGATAAGCTGTCTTATAACTAAATCCAAAGTGTTGGTTGAAGAGGCATATCCTGAGTTTGATTGCAAGCAGGTAATCCTGAAAGATGAGGTACTGCTGAATGAAGAGTCCACCGTGGAGATACATTAGCTGAAAAGGTTAGCGAATCCAAGTCCCTGATATCTATAGGTGTAGAATGTGAGGAGTTGTACATAGTCAGGCAGCTTGGCTAGCGTCTGTTTGTGGAATCACATCTTGGAGGGGAGAGAATGTAGAACTGGTCGATGGTCAGTCCTGGACTGCAATGAAGAAGGAAGTCCATTCTAGAAGATGTAATTGATTACGGTTTTAGCAAGCTGCTAGGCCCTCCTTTGCAGGGTAGAGAGTAGGAGAGGATGGTGGATCCCACATGATCCGACATGCATAGTTCCAATAGAGAAGGTGCTAGGCCCTCTTGCAGGGTGAAGCAGGACACGGTATGCAGCTAGTCAGGCCCCCTTGTGGGGTGAAGCGGAGATAAACTTCCAGGCCCCCCCTTGCGGGGTGAAGTAGGAATGTGTAGAGCAAGCAGATAGACCCGTTTGCAGATGAAGTAGGAGTGCATTGAGCAGGTAGCCAGGCCCTTTGCAGGGTGAAGCAGAGGACATGGCAGACCCCATGCAGTCCACCATTGCATAGGTCCCATTAGAGATGGCAAGATCCCTATGTGGGTTGGTCAAGAGGAGACGGAATGCAGATGAGCAAGCAGCCAGGTCCTATTGTGGGGCCAAGCCAGAAATATAGTGGGACCATGTGGCCTGCCAGTGCATAGGTCATAGTAAGAAGGTGAGACCAACATGGAAGTCGGCCGAGGTGAAAAGGAATGCTTCGAGCAAGTGCCAGACCCCCTTTGCAGGGTGAAACCCCAGTTAGAAAAGTTCTCCCAGGACAATGCTGAGACCATAAGTTGTAGCAGTGGCTATCGTTTTGGAGATCCTTATGGAGATGGATGACTCTGATGCTGCAGCAGAAGGGAAGTGGAGGTAGGATCAGTAAATGGATTTCTTTACAGGGAGCAGAGCTAGGTTCAATCTGGTGGGAAGTAAGGCAGCTGTCAATGCACAGTAACTGTAAAACTGCAGGAGAAGCTAAATGTCACAGGTAGATTTCCCAGTCCAGTTGCGAAGTCGTTGATCAGCAAGAAGTCAATGCTTAAGATGACAGTTCCAGGAGAGAAAGATCCAGCTAGGAATGATGTCTGGATGAAGGAAGATGATTAATCCGTGACCAGGGTAGCAGTAGCGAAGCAGTTGTAAAGTGAACATGTGCAGTCAGTATAGTTAAGGAATGAGTGTCAACATAGCGATAGCTTGAGGATGTAGAAATCATAGAGTAAGAATGATCAGAATTGTTGCCCAGCCAGGAACAATGATGAGGTAGGAGTCTATGCTATTGGGAGGCTTGCACGGAACCTTAAATCCAGTGACACAGGCTGTGATCGAGTACATTGTCAGTAAGGAGAATTGTCTCAGGATGTCCAAGAATTGAGGTATATTCTACAGAGAAGTCCAGCATAGAAACTTGGTTGGAACTGAACAGAAGAAGGTGGATAGCAGTAGAAGCATCACTAAATTATGAAGTAGAGTAGGCCTGGACGTGGGTTAGCTGGAGTATGTGCCCGATGCACGTCCAGGGTATGCAGCAGTTGAATGCTCAAGTGATGGAGTGGTCTTAGGTGTTCAGTCTAAGGAAGACGAGACCCAATGGGGTCTGCTGTAGTGAAAATGGACATACGTTTTAGGAGGGAGACATGCTTTTCAGGGGCACAAATGATATGGGATTGCGAGATCCCCACATGTATTCGACATCACTATTGTAAGAAATGCTCCAAAGTAAGGGTGTGAAACCCCTGCGTGAGTCTGCCTGCAGTGACTTGAAATGCATTTTGGCTATAAGTAGGGCTTCCTCGTGGAGCATGTAGTGTTGTGATGGTGAGATCAAGTGTTCTGCCATCACCATAGACCCCCATGGCCTGCCATTGTAGTAGTAGACACGTCTACATGTGGAAGACAAGACCTCAAGTGGATCCACCTGTAATATGGAATTAATTAGTGAGCAATGAGCAGACATCCTCTTGTGGGCATGATTGGTTGGGATGATGGGATTCAGCAGCCGCCAGCACAGTAGTAAGTGTAGATGAATGAGCTGTTCTTGGTTTCCAGGAAAGCCAAGCTGAACTGGAGAATCCTGTGCAGTAAGACTGAATGAGTAGAATGGCATGCCAGAAGGGCATGGATAGTGACAAGTGCGGTTGACTGCCAGACCACAGGATTACAGGATTCGGGGTTGCACGTTGTGCTGCAGGATGAAGTTCCCAAGCCAATACACCAGCGGACCCCAAAGGAGGTCCACCAGAGTACACGGTGGAAGGCAATCGAGTACTATGCTAGGCCCCCACATGGGCTAGCAGGAGTGGCAGGACCTCCACGTAGGTCTGCCTGAATAGTCGTAGAATTGACTGAGTCAAACTATGCCTCCACATAGGCAAGCAGGACTGGCAGGACCTCCACACAGGTCTGCCTGAGTAGTAATAGAAGTGAATGAGTCGAGCTAGGCCTCCACATAGGCTATTTGGACCAGCAAGACCCCCATGTAGGTCTGCCTAAAGAGGAGTAGAAGGAGTGTTGAGCTAAGCTTCCACATAAGCTAGCTGGACTGGCAGGATCCCACCATCATCAGTCCCTTGAAACATAGGGCAGGATCAAGTACCTTCAAATGAAGGAAGAAAAGTTCCAAGACATCCAAGGAAGGAGAGATGTGCTCCATGGAGCTCTCCTGAGTACACAGACTTGAGGTGGAACAGGAATGAAAAGAAGTCTGAATTGCAGGAAAGGAATCGAGAGGGATGATGATTAACAGGCTAAACTTGCATGCAGCTGGCAGTAGTGTAGGTCTTTTGTAAGAAGAATTTAGATGATCGAATTGTAGTGTAGGTTCCAGGCAGACAGGCTAAAGAAGGTGAGACCCCACAGGCCTGCCTTGGTGAAGACGGACATACGTTTCAGTGGACAGAACTGCCCCATTGAAGGGCATATTAGTCAGGGAGAGCAGGACTGTCACATGGGGTTGCCATAAAAAGACATTCAGATCACTGAGCAATGTCCCCTCATAGTATAGTAGAAGGAGATGACATGACCCCTCTTCTTCGAGTCCATCATTGCTGAAGAATGTTACCGTGGAATAAGGGTGGCGAGACCTCCCCTTCAGCCTGAGGAAGAAGCAGAAGTGAATGAGTTGTACTAGGCCACAACTCAGGGTTACTGGACCAGTAGGAACAGTGCTGCCCCGAGTAACAAGGTAGCAGTGAGCATAGAGATGGAGCAAACAAGCATGTAATTCGGCAACTGGTCCCAGTGTAAAGTTAGCAAATGTTGAAGTACTGGAGGATGTAGGCAGTTTTAGTTGCAATATGAAGATAAATCGAGTTCACTCAACTGAAGTACGTAAACATGTGAGATGGATCGCAGACAGTTCAGATATGCTGTGGCAGCTGTCAAGTGTGAGCTACAGCATAAGAGGAAAACAGGAAAAATCCTTGGAGCCCACTGAAGAGCATGCACTGGCAAAGCAGAGAGCAGGCCACGGAGGGTGAAATCACCTCAAGTGCCAGCTAGACGAAGGAGTATGGATGAGGAACGATGGAGCTTGAAGTGCTAAATGGAGGCAGTCCTGGCAGAAGAGATGGGAGACAGTGTAAACTGACTGAAGCAGTGCCAGAGCAATCCTGGGAGGTGCCTAGTGGAGGGAGGAATCCAGCGGACTGCAAACGGCGGCATGGTGCAAGCAGCTGTTCAAAACTATAAACCCCAAAAGAAGCAAACAGGAGATGAAGGAGAGGTACAGGGAGAAGAAGAGCAAGAATGAATGGGGAGGAGAGGGAGCCAAGGGGTGAGGGAGACAAACTAGCAAGCAGAAGGACAACAACATGGGTGGGAGGGACGGGAGATAGAGAAGGAGAGCAACAGAAGGTGAGGGAAGAAAAGAGGAGCACAGAAGACAGCAGAAACGGGGAGGGAACTAGAAAGAGCAGCTGCAGGACCATGCAGCAACATGACAAGCGAGTCCGACTCACTTTAACCAGAGGGAGCAGAAGCTGACAGTTTAAAAGGAGGATGGGGAGGAGCTACCCCCCCCCCACTGAAATATAGGCAGAACCTTCCAATTACAGCTTTTAAGATACATATTTTTTGAGAAAAGGTGGAGTTGGGATATAGCTATCCTCTTGAACAAAAGGATTTAAAGGGAGTGCAATATTTTTAAATGTTTTTAATATCAGTATTGTGAATGTTTTGGGTTTTATGTCAAAACCCTCAAGCCCCACAAAATGCGCCTTTTAACTCATCATTGCAACAATTATATTTTGCACTTGCCAAGACATTTTTAAAAGAATCTGAAGCTCTAAAAGTGACAATTTTGATGTTTCATATTATAGTATGTCATAGAAGAAGATCCAAGATGGCTGTCTGTAAGGAATGTAAGGGTGTTGCTCCCATAGGGTTCTTTTCTCAGAGAGAGACTCCAGTTATCCTAAATAAAAAATAACAGTTGGCATCAGCAGAACTCCATTTCACAACATTCAAAACAATCTATATTTCCATCCATTAAGTTCTGTATCATTAGGGCCATCTGTATGAAACTGAGTTGTTGTTGTGTATAGTTCATTTGCAGTTAAGACTGAGCATGAAGATGAAGTCACAGTCCCTCTCTTGTGATGTCTCAGCCTGGTGTTGTTGAAATGGCAGTAATGTTACAAGCAGGACATTATGACTTCAGCCCCTGAATACGCCTCCAAAGCAGACGAAATACAAGGGACAAAGGTCTTATTTTCAGGTAAATACCCATCAGTAATGAAAAACTAGAACAGCTTGAAATTTAAATTTCAAGGGAATATGATACAGCTGAGTTCTGCTGATGTCCAATACAATTTGTTTACAGGTGGTCGGGCACCCTCTTTAAAACATCTCCTAACCATACATAAACCTTCCTCAACTTGCAAAACAAAACAGGACAAGGACAGAAAACAAGGGATCATCTCTGCTGGATAGTTTCATAAAAGTGAAACCACTGGATACATTTTTATACTACGTGAACCCAAGTCTGAAGCTGAATATTCTGGAAGTGATGGGCATGGCAGCTTCTCAAAGAACTGGTCCAATGGTAAGACCAGTCCCTCTACCACAGAATAAACCTTGCAAATCCAGCAACAAATTATTCTCTTACAGCAATTATTTATTTAGATTTTGGTAACCGGATAAGCCCACTGAGACCAGAGATCCCTTTTTCAGGGGCGACCCAAAGTTAGTTACAGTAAATACATACATAGGTATCAATATACAGTCATTTCAGCTGATACATAGGCATCAATATACAGTAATTTCAGCTGATACACATTGGGGAGTTGGTATCAAATGTTTAGCATAGAGACAGCAGGTATCACAAGGCTCACAAGTATTAAGACAGGTGCACAGTACATTTAACAATTTTTCATAAGAGGTTCATGGGATAAGTAGGCATGGTTAAGCTGGTGATAGCATAACAGTAGGCCTGGGCAGGGGGCTAACGATTACAACCACAGAGACTAAGTTCCAGAAGATACACTTTGAGGCCTGACTTAAACCCTAGGAGAGTAGGCTTGTCAGCCAGACTTGCTGGGAGGGTATTCCATAAGAAGGGAGCAGCATACTGGAAGGAGCACTTGTCTTGGTTGGTCCGAACACGGGGGATGTCAAGGGGACAACTTGTCGAGCATCGCAAGATACGGCGCTGGACTTTTGGAGTGAGCAGTCCATGCAGGTGTGGAGGAGGGCCAGAGGAGGTGAATTTAAAGGTCAGGCAGGCAGAGGAGTAGGCCAGCTTGTGCCGTAAGGTGGGCCAATTTAGGTCCGCAAGGGCCTCACAGTGGTACCTCCTGGGGGAGGAGTTTGCTGTAAAGTGAGCCACTCTGTGATAGAGCACAGAGAGTTTGCTGAGCTCCATCTCTCGGAGGAACTGTAGCAAGGGGGCATCATATAGAATGGAAGGGAGAAGGCTGCAGTTGGCAATCAAGTGGTTAACAGCCTGACAGTCACTATCCAAACTTTTGGGCTGTAACTTACAGTAATACACCATATTTACAAGTAGAGACTTTAAAAAAGAGAGGGTAGTTATACAAGAGGCCATCTCCACAAATAGCTGTCTACTGGCAAAACCCAAAAGATGACTAATTTCGAAGTATTTTCTACTGTAAATATTTTGGATAATCCTGCATTTCATCAGGAGCTAGAATGCTTTGGAAACCAGTTAAAGTAAAAAACCTGTAGTAGGGCTTCCAGTTGAACATTCCAATTAGGAATTTGTACAGTATCTACTGGGTGAGATGCTTAAAAAATTTTTACTGAAGCTTTTTCATGTCCAAAGAAAAATGTGACCTTAATGTTGAAAGCCCTTCAGGTTGAGAATTGAATCTTCCATGTGCAGATGCCCCCAAGTAAGCAATTTAGAGTTGAAGGTGACTGTGAACATTTAGTTCAGAACAGTAAGGCTTGTTCTTTATGAACAATTTTGATGGTACTGCATTAGGTTTTGAAATTGACCAATTCTTATCAATCATGTTTGCAATAGTGAAGGGTGCTTCATTTGTAAATGGTGTCAAACTCTACAAGTTCCCAAACACCCCATTTGGTATTCTGGAATACCCCCTGACAGTGACACTGGCACAGCGAACAATGTTACAGTGACTACAGTGCTGTGTTGCTGTAGCATCCATGCTAAGAACCCGGCACTGTCTGTCAGGGGTCTTGCACCCCCCCAAATCAGCTCTGACTTGGAGTTGATAATCCTTAATTGGGGGGTAAGGAGGGCACAGCCCCCCATGGCAGGGGTTTGGGGGTGAAGCCCCCTCAAAGAAAACACTTTTTTTCTTTGGAACCAGCAGCCGAACATGAAAAGCAGTCAACCTGCTGGTCTTGCTGTCTGGTCGTTCAACAAAATTTTTGTTGACGACCAGTCATGGATCCTTCCATTCAACAGAGGAGACAAAGATTGTTGGCTTACCAGGGATGACTTGGGAGAACTGAGGCTTGGTTCATAGTTTTGTATCCTGCTACATGCAGTATCATTCTAAATTTCATCAAATATATTTTTGGAAATCACTCACATTCTTCAGTTCCTCCACAAGGTGAAAATGTATAGTATATGGCAAGGCTTTGTTAAGCATGGAATTTCATGCCTCGTAAAAAGTCAGTCTATTGCAATAGTGACATTCATACTGCAGCTGAATGACTTTTCATTCTGCCATAGTGTGGACATCATAAGGCAATGGGCTGACAATCAGCTGATTGACAGATGCACTACTTGCTGTAGTGAAGCATGTGGATATAGTGCTTTCAAAAAAAAAGATAAAATGGAAAGAATTAAAAGAAGGACGAGTAGCATGTTTCTTTACACTGTACACTGTATAGAATAGTATATTGGAGCTCCAATACACAAGGCTATTCTTTCACCTCAAGGGTACAAGGAAAAGAAACAGACTTCTTGAGCTTCGTTCTCAAAGTCCTTGTCATCCTGATCACCACTAGAGGAAAGAATTGCTTTGTTGTGTGTGGGCTCCCATACAATAGTCTACATGTTGTTAATGAAAAAGAAGAGGAGTGGGTAGCAAATTTGGTTTGGACAAACTCGTAGAGACAGGGGTGATTCCAGGGGAATGAAGGAGGGTGAATTTAGTCCTTCTCCACAAAAGTGGGAACAGGGAGGAGGCTGGCAACTACAGGCCAGTCAGCCTTGCCTCTAAGGTGGGGAAATTAATTGAGTTACTGCTAAAGGAAAGGATTGAGATATTTCTTGAATCCAGTGGAGCACAGGATCCAAGGCAGCATGGATTCACAGCAGGAATGCCTTGTCAAACAAATCTGATAGATTTCTTTGACTGGGTGACCGGGGAAGTAGATCTGGGAGGGGCAGTGGATGTGGCCTACCTAGATTTTAGCAAGGTCTTCATCACTGTCCCACATAAGAGGTTGGTAAATAAGTTAAGTGTCCTGGGAGTGGGCCCCAAGGTGGTGAATTGGGTCAGAAACTGGTTGAGTGACAAGACACAGAGTGTGATGGTAAATAGCATTCTATCCGAGGAGAGGGGTGTGACCAGTGGGGTGCCACAGGGATCAGTGCTGGAGCCAGTCCTCTTTAATGTCTTCATAAGTGACATTGCAGAGGTGCTGGAGGTGAAGGTATCCCTCTTTGCAGATGACAGTAAGATCTCCAACAGGGTCAACACTGCAGGAGGGATAGAAAAAATGTGAAAGGACCTAAACATGCTTGAGGAGTGGTCGACAGTGTAGCAGCCAAGATTCAATGCAAAGAAGTGCAAAATCATGCATCTGGGGCACAGCAATCAAAGGAAGGAGGAGCACAAGATATGGGGAGAGGTATTAATGGCCATCAATAAAGAAAGGGATCTGGGGTAATTATATCTGATGACCTAAAGGCAACCAAACAATGTGAGAAGGCTGTGGGGAGAGTCAGTGGGATGCTAGGGTGCATAGGGAGAGGTATCACCAGCAGAAAAAAGGAGGTAGTTATGCCACTGTATAGATCACTTGTAAGACCTCATCTGGAATACTGTGTCCAGTTCTAGAGGCTGCATCTCCAGAAGGAAATAGACAAAATAGAGGCAGTCCAGAGAAGGGCAATAAAAATGGTGCAAGAACTGTACCAAAAGTTATATGAGGAAAGACTAGAGGACCTCAATATGTATTCCCTGGAGAAAAGGAGAGAAAGAAGGGGGATATGATAGAGACATTCAAGTACCTCAGGGTGTATAAACAAGGTACAGATGGGTAACATCTTTCAGAAAAGAAGGTGTACAAGAACAAGAGGGTATGATATGAGACTAGAGTGGGGTAGGCTCAGGGGCAACTTGAGGAAGTACTTTTTCACAGAAAGTGTAGTGGATGCTTTAAACAGTCTCCCTGCAGAGGTGGTGGGGGCCAAAATGGTAGGGGAATTCAAGAATGCATGGACTAGACATACAAGCTCTCTCACAATAGGGAAGACAGGGTAAGCTGCAGATCAACTAGGGTCTGTGGTATTGCATTAGATAGGGAAAAAGGGGCAGACTATGTGGGCCACAGGATCCTTATCTGCCGTCACCTTCACCTTCTATTTCTTAAACTTTATATTTATTGATGTTATGATCTGAAGCATGTTCAAACGTATCTTTCTTTCCTATAGCTTGAAACTGCAATATGTAGCTCTATGTGCTGTTTGGAAATATAATTTTAAAGACTACATGTAGAAGGTGATGGATACAGTGTGTGGCATGGCTGTGTCTTCAGAGAACAGTTATCACTGCCTGGAGTATAAAATTCAGTCTATACACACTAGATATTATAAGAAAACACTGCATCTTTATTGAGTATTTACAGCAGAGGAATCCAGTACATGTACACAAGTTACAAAAAAAAGTACTGTGCACTGATAAGATGGTTAAAAGCACAGGGTCCTTTTTATGGCTGTGGGTGGACCCTACAGCCATATCACCTTAGCTTGAAAAGGGGTCTCCATGGAACACATTTTTTAGTAGTTTTCAGTGTATCCTTCCATAACACATCAAATCCCTATGGCAGTTAAAAATACTCCCTTATTTTTTTTTTTAGAATGATGGACACATCTTGTAACCCCAACCTGCTTTTCTCTGAAAGCAAATGTGCACACCTTCCAAACAAATCTAAATATCTGTAAAGCTATTCAATGTGCACAAAAATAACCAGTGTGAAAGTTATTCAGGACAAAAAGGCATTTCACATGAGGGTAGTCACTCATCTGAATTCTTTATATTTTGTAAAATATGGTGTTCCAAACAACCTCATTTTTTTCTCTCTGAGTAAACACTGTAGGAGTCATGCCAAACAAAAATCTCGGAAAGTATAAAAGTTACCAATATACAACAGATATATGAAAGTTGTTCAGGACAAAATGACTGTTGAAATGAGGATAGTCACTAATTTGAATTCATTAGAATTTTTTTTAAATATAGCCATCTGAAAGGGGAACATTGTAAAGAAAAATGAAAATTCAGGTAATCAGATGGCCGTAGTTTAAACAATATAATTAGTGCAGCTTAATGAATAGGCTCATTTGAAACGTCGTTTTGTCCTGAACAACTTTCATGTTGATGGTTTATGCATGATTTATATACTTTTAGAGATATTTACATTTGCTTGGCATAACTCCTATTGCACTTATAACAGCCTCATTTCTCTAAAGCACTATGCCACTTAAAGTGAAATAAGACCAGACCATCTTGTCATGCTTAATTTAACAGTAGATTCTGACTTACTAGTACTTCAATGGAATTATTTAGTGCTTACCAGCTTGAAACAAAATGATGTGCTTACTGGGGTTACATTAGATCTTTTCAGAATGGGATCATGTTACATCTTTTCAGAACAAAAGCAGCAGATTAATTTTAGTAATTATTAGCCAGAAATATCATGAGATCTATATGTGAAGCTGACGTTGACCAGATAGGGGGAAGAAGGAAGGCGGAGAAGAAAAACAATGGCTATCTGTAAAACTTTCAGGCATCTATGCTGCAACACTGATTTTTTCATTTATTATGTCCTCTTTGGCAACTTCTATTATTAAAATGCATTAAACGTATAGTTTATTAAATCTTGACCTTGGGATAACTCTTGAATGACTCCTAAATACGTTTTAAGCCATTCCCTTTATGGGAGGTCAAGACCTGTGCAAAAGATCAAGTGTTATTTTTTCGTATTTTTTTTACAAATTTCCAAAGTAAAAGTGTGGAGAAATACAAAAGTATGCACAACTAATCTCCTATGCATTTTCAGCTCAGAGAGAAGTTAATATTTGTGCAAACTCAAATCCAAAGTTTATAAAGTTTTTATTCTAAAGTAATTTTATTCTAAATCTTATTGGGCTATTGATGAACTGAGCAAAGAAATGTTTAGATAAAACAAATTAAAGACTCAGGATTGGGAAGTCATTAAAATGGCAAAAGGTCAAATTATGAAACCTTAAATGAACTCATTAAGACCATTCTTCTTAGTGTGTAATTATAATGAATTAAAGCCATTTGAATATAGACCTACAATTATACAACCATTGTGATACTTAAGGCCCGATTCTCAAAGGGGGCTGTGTTTGGCGTGAGCTGCAGCAAACAGCAGCTTGTGCCAAAGCCCCATGTGCCACGGACCCTGTACCAGATTCTGGTACAGGAGGGGTCCTAGCGCTTAAGTCCCAATGTCTGCAGCAACCTCAGCCATGCGGCAAATGCATGGCACATGAGAGGGTTCACTGCAAGCCCCTTGGACCATCGGCTGCACAGTCCATCTGAATAGGGACCAGCCACAGAGGTGTGCAGAGGGCTGTGCCAGTCCCCTGCTCTGTCTGGGAATGGGGGAACACTACCTGCATGGGTGGGGGGCATGGGGCACCAGTGGGAGGGCTGGTGGCATTTGTCCTGGTACCAACTGGGACACCGGGATCTGGAGGGGGCACTACCAACATGCTGAGGGGCACATCAAAGATCAGTGGGCACTCCTGCCCTGGATGCCCTATGGGGGCACAACATGGATGGAGGGTCCACTATGTGGCACTTGTGGGGCACGGTGGGGTTGGGGAAGTGGGACATGCTGTACTACCCATAGGACAGCTCACCCAGGGGAGCGATGTCTAAGTCCCCTTAGACCAGCCCTGGCTGGTCTAAGGGTACTTAGAATTTCTCCCACTGGGTGCTGTCTGTGAATAGCAAGCTGCAGCTTGCATCAGCACAGTCCACCTAGCACCATGTCACAGGTAGTGCAGGACGCAGGGCTGGCACAAGCCCTGTTTGGGGCAAGCAGCCTGCGGTCGACACAGGCAACCTTTGTGAATTGCATGGAGGCAGCCCTGGATGCAAGGTGCACCTTGTACCATATCTGTTTGGTGCAAGCACCTTGCATCAGACGCAGGGCTTTGAGAATCGGGCCCATAGTTTTAGGATCAGATGAATGGTGCAAGGCTGCCAAAATCGTGGTGATCTCACAGCTTCAAGGCATCAGTGTGCATGGATCAAACCAAAAAGAGCCATAATAAAAACTTCTATCTTCTCAAAAAAAAAAAAATTGTATTTTATTATATTATATTTGATTTAACCTGAAAATATAAAATAGCAATAAGGAAGTAAAACAATCAAGATGAGATTTTGGCATTCTCCAACCAAACTTTGAAGCCGAGCCATAATAAAGGCTTCTGTCTTCTTCAAAGCAATTATATTTTATTTTGATATATTTAATATTCTGTATCTAAGCAGACACTAGAAAGAAAATTTATTGGGTGTCTGAAAACAGGAAAATGCAACCAGACACAAAGAAGTCAAAAGAGAGTATCAGTTGTGGGGGCTAGTAACAAATTGAGGAGCTCACTTGACCACTCCAATGGGGGCCACCCACCAACACTACTGACCGTTGGTGGGCACTGGTAGCAGAGGAGGAGCTGGGCAATTGCTGCAAGCAGTCAACGTAGGAGGAGGAGGAGGAGGAGGCGGATGGTAGGCTGTCTGTCATAGTCCAGCCCTTTTTTAAATCCCCGGTAGTGCCTGAGTGGCTGTAGCAATCATCTGTGCAGCAGCCCTCCATCTGTAGGGATTACGGGGACTCAGTTTAGCTGTCCTGTTGTATTCAGGCAGGCTCAAGCTCCATTACAGCAGGGGTCTAACTGGAGCCCCGGACCTCTAACTCTGCTACCTGGACAGGACTAACCATTTGAGAGTGAGGGATCCTCGCTGCTTGTAGAGGAAGTGGGAGGGGTCATGGTTGGTGCTCATTTGAGTGCCAGGGTAGGCAGGGGGGGCTGGCTGGGCTTGGAAGTGTGCCTTTAAGGCCCTGTCCAGACTAGCAATGAGCTATAAAAACATTTTTAAAAACGTTACCATTCAACCCGTTTCTGTGCGCCCACATTCAACAGCTGAATCATTTTTTAAACCGTTACTCTGCATCCACATCAGTGTTCCTTCTCCATATTCCTGTAACGTTTTGAAAAGCGTTACAGTCCACTGGAGGACACATTTTACAGAAAACACTTTGTTCACCCGTCCACATTACTCCTCAAAATGAAGAAAAACAGGTAACGTTTCAGCAACCGTGCTAAAGACCTGCTCTTTGGTGGTTTTAAAAACGGTTTAAAGAACGCTTTTTAAACCGTTACAGGTCTGGACGCAACTGTTTTTAGAGCAAGCGGTAACATTATAGGGCACCAGTAACATTACCAAAGCTCTAGTCTGGACAGGGCATTTGTGTAAGCAATGCATGTGTTTGAACTGTTGTGGATTGCATGGGCATAGGTGGGGGGGTGTTCAGGGTGTTCAAACCACCCCACCCCCAAAATGACCTCAGAAAAGTTCACATTCATGTATTTTATTTTTGGGTTGGCTCAGGCTCAGCTGCTAAAAAACTGAGTGTCTCAGCAGTCTCCACAATGACTGGAGCTAGCTGCAGCACCATGTGCATGCACAAGACCATTGATGACTAGAAGAGATGGAGACATCATCAACAGAGACAGCAGGAGAAGTCTGGTGAGACAGACTAGTGAGGGTGCTGCTGTGCTGCATCATCTGTACAGCTGTGCTGCATCATCTGTATAGCACTGAGCCTATGTGCTGCTCTTCTCTAGCCCCAGTTGAACTGTGGGAGAACTTGAAGTATGGTCTACTAGAGAAAGAACTGACCCATCCAGTGCCAAGCTGCGAGTAACGCACATCATGTCTTCTTGATTGTGCTGGACACTGGTTGGACTGGTGGTGTGGTCCGAAGAGAAGATAGGAAAGGCCTAGGAAAAATCTGCCCTGGCCTAGTGGCCTCTAGTCCTGTCTTGGGAGGTAAGCAAACAGGAGGATAATCATCAGAAAAGTGGTGGGTGGAGAAAAGAATAGATTGATTCGGGGGGAGGGGGCTTCTCTCATTCAGAGAGGTGGTGAGGGGTATTGGCACCATCTCCCAGGGCAACCCACTCATTACATCTCAACCCCACTGATGTTCTGCCCAACTTGGAGCTTATCATGTGGATTGGGAATAGGTGTGGAAAGGCAGATACCTAACTGACATCTTTGTCTCTGGCTGTTGCAGAGTGCTCCCATGTGCAAATGTAGAATGGGGTTAGGAGTACTCTCTACATGCAGAGGTGGGATAGTGGTAGAGGAGGAGTGATTCAAATGTGTGGAGGTGTCCCCATGTGTAGTGGGATGGATGGGGAGCAATGCTCCCCATGTAGGGGCAGTGGGATGAAGGGGTGGCATGCTCCCCATGTACAGAGCTGATATGAAGTGGGAGGAAAGCTCCCCATGTGTGGAGGTTGAATGGAGGGGGAGGAGTGCTCCCTATGTGTAGGAGGTGGGATGCAGTGGGAGAAGTGTTCTCCATGTGGGGGAGGTGAAATGTAGTGGGAGAAGCACTGGAGGGGTCAGGGGATGGGTACTTACGATGCATGGAGGTGGGATGGAGATGGAGCAATTATACCTATATGTGGAGATGGAATGGAGGTAAGAGTGCTTCCCATGTTCAAGTTCAAGTCTATTGTGAAGGGATAAAATCATTGTGCAAGCTCATTTGCAAGGAGGTCCCTTGTACAAGCAATGATAAAGACAATACATGGTGTGAGATACAAAACATAAGGACACATAATATAAATTAAAATTAAGTAATGTTCTTTACATTAGTAAATTCAATATGTACAATGTTGCATTCAACAAGGATTGAGATCAAATATGATTACGTAAGACATTATGTCCACCATGTGGAAGAGGTCTGGAGAAGGAGAATTCCTCCCCATATGCAAAGGAGGCATGGAGGGGGAGGAGTTCTCTCTATCTGCAAATGTGTAATGGAGGGGAGGAGTGCTCTCATGTGTGGTGGTGGGATGGAGGGGGGGGCAGTCACTTAATGGCCACCATCCTAGACCCCACTCCAGCCTGTGTGAGAAACATTTTGGAATGGGCACAGTTTATGATGGGGAAGATGTGCAATACACATCTCTTCTCTGGCTGCTGTAAAGTATTGGGTTGATAAGTGGGGATGCAAGAGGGGGCACCAGTCACTCAGGAGCACCCACTTTATCCTACCCCCCACCCACCTAGCAGAGTGGGAACAGTTGTGGAGGGGCAGATACAAGATCCACAGTTTTATATCTCAGTAACTCAGAGTGTTTTCTATGGGTAGAGCATGTTAAGTGGGAGAGCCTCTGGCTGAAGCAGAGTGTTCTGAAAGTGTAGAGGTGTGGCATAGGGTGAGGAAGTGCCAGTCACCCAAAGCCCACTCCAACCTTCATGCTAGCTCTGGTGCAGCAGGGATGGGTATGAAGGGGCAGATGTGCAACTTGCATCTCTATCCCTGGCTGCTGCAGGGTGCTACCCTTGTGTGGAGGTGGGATGGGAGGATGGGGCATAATTTTCATAGAGCCACCTGCCTGGAGCCTACGCAATGTCAGTGCCAGCTTTCATGGAACTCAGATGGGTGAAAATGGACAGATATGTGAACCACATCTGTCATTGGCTCCTGCAGAGTGCTCCTAATCTGCAGGAGGTGGAATGGAAGGAGAAAATGCTTCACATGTGAAGAAATGCAGAAAGATGCATTGGGTGCCAATGGCCTCAGGCCACCCAGTGGATCTGGACCGCAACTCCATTTCCACCCACCTGGTGCCCACCAGGATAGATAGAAACAGGTGTGGGTGGCAAATGTGCAGCTCACATTTCTATCTCTGGCTGGGGCAGCCAATGTGCAATTGTGGGATGGTTGTGGAGGGGGCACCACTCACCAACTTCTGCCAGGCCACAGTGCACTGTTTATCTTGGGCTGCCCATCTGGAGGCCACCTTGTCACTGTGCCAACCTGTGCAGAGTGGGATGGGTGTGGAGGGGAAGATGAGTAACCTACATCTGTCTGTGGCTACTGCAGATTGTGCCATATGTGTTCATGTGATCTGGAGGTGTAGGGGCAGTAACTACCCAGGGGTGCCCACCCTACACTCTGCTAGTCAGTGTGAAAGGGCATATATGTGACCCACATATTTATCTCTTGCTCTGTCTGGGTGCTCCTTTTGAGCAGTTATTGAATAGATATACCAAGTTTGTTTTACACTGTGTCTCTCCTCTCTCTCTCTCGCGCTCTCTCGCTCGTTCTCTCATATCCGCTCCCCCACAGTAAAAGGAAAACTCTGCAGCACTGCTCTCTGTCCTGGTCATGGCACTCTTGCTATCACTTCCTCTGCCTCTCTGTAAGTGCTGTCTGCTTCCACTGAGCTTCAGAAAGACAAACAGAGACTCCAACTGACAGCAAGGTTCTGAAAGAGTGAGCAGAAATAAAATGGATGACAACCGAGCTCAGGTGCACACTGTACTCCACTTCTCTGTTTGGGGGGGCGCTGACACCATCTCTAACTGGAACAGATTGGACCTGCAGATATATGCCACACTGGAAGTGGCTATCGCTGTTGCTGTGTCTCTCGTTGGGGTGGGGGTGGGTGGTGGTAGTGGGGAGGGTGTAGACACTGCTAGGGGACAGGTCACCCATTTTAATGAATGTTTGTTCAGGTGAAGGTCTGGGAGCCACCGGTCATCGTGGTTATGGTCACTATATTGCACTGCCCCCAATTTCACACTGCCAAGGTGATGTTTCAATAGTGACAGCCTGTCACCTGGTGATCACTCTCATTCCACTTACTCACCACATCTCAGCATGTTGCTGTCACTGTTTGGGGGGTCTCTCTCTCTCTCTCTCTCTCTCTGTCTCTGCTCTATCCCTGACACTGGTGCCACTCTCCACCTCTTTCAATCCTGTGATCTCTTTTGGGGGAGGCACTGCTGTCTCTCCTTCTTGGTGTCTGTCCCTGCAGCCCATGTCTCTCTCCTCCTGCTGTCCAGGGTTAAGCCACAGCTCTGTAGGCAATGCTTCCTCACTTCTCAGCACTCTTGCTCATTGTATTGTGCAGTGGGGTGAGGGGCACACTGAAGCAGCATGGACACTAGGAGATCCATTGGGCAGGTCAGTGGGTACCATCACAGAGAGCAATGCTCAGGCTGGGCATTGTGGCACACACGAACCACTGGAGAAAGAGAGAGGAGCTCAGGGACAAGAACCAGTGGCAGTGCTAGAGGGGGGCTGGGGGGGCAGTCGCCCCTCCTGGCTGCCCCAGTGTGAGTAGTGGTGCCCCACCACTATCTTTATTCATTGTTTAGTGCCCATTGTGGAGCCTGTGATTGACTGAATGGCACCCCCCCCGGCTTCCAAATGCTCCCAAACCTGGCTCCGCCACTGACAAGAACATGCACTGTTATTCACACAGAGACACAAACAAGTTCAACATGGACATCTGTCTGGGGAAGGTTAAATAATATTTATTTGTTCTTTACTGCTAGGACTGCTTACTGCTTATGGCTCAGAGAGTGAGGGATGCAGTATATGGCTGGGTACCCGGACATCTGCAGGATGGGTGGGGAGACAAGCAGTAAGGTCAGTAAGGGCATGAATCAAAGGAATGAAGCACTCTCATTCAAGCACTTTACTTCTTTCAACTAGAGAATGGATTCCAGCTGTGAAACTGTAACTAGTGTTACAGTCTGGCTGCATGCTCATTGGTCTGCCAGGGACAATCCCACTATAGATTGCTGTGCATTGGCTCATCCCTGACATACCTCTGAAATGGTATTCTACCACAAGAAGTTTCTTGCACATGAGCAAGGAAACATAAACAACTATAACAAATTTAAATTGGTGACTACCCTCATTTGAAAGGCATTTTTGTCCTGAACACCAAAATATAAAATAATGCACTTGGGGTACAGAAATCCAGGGGCAGAGTACATGGGGTACAGAAATCCAGGGGCAGAGTACACATGGGTGGAGTGGTATTGACAACATTAAGAAAGCACACATAAAAAAAAAGAGCTTTTACTTATACTTGATTATTGTTTAACGATCTTTTGCATCCATGGCTGCCACTGTTCATCTGATGCAAACCCATAATGACATTCCTCACTTAAAGCAAAAAGGGGGGGGGGGTGGAGGCCATAACTGACTCCTTGGTTTTGTGTTAAAGGGGTCAGTTTCTTAACAGCAAAAATAAGGAAAGGCATCATTTCTAAAATGTGCAGACGAGCGTGGGGACCACTTTTTTTCAGAGCATGCCACCAGCAGCAGCTACCACTTCAAGACTGCCAATACCCCTGCCTAATACAATCAGGGGAAAACCTGAAGTAGTCGACCAGCACTGAGATCAATATGGTTAAGGCACATTTGCCAGAAATTACTGCTTAGGAAAGAATGAGAAAGTGACTGTGATAACGAGCAAGTCTCAGACCAGATCTTTAGTTTGTTAATAGACTCCTCTTGAGTCAGATTTGTATGGCTGCATGGGCCAAGCTCTATGAATGCTATTCCATCATCATATTTGTATAACAGCACTGTGGAAGCACGTAACCAGACTGCTGCCTGATGTGGTGCCACAGTGTTCCGACATAGTTTCCAGTGATTCTGATATAGAGCCCTTCCCCTCCATGGACTGCATAAACATACCCACTTCCCAGCACACTACTTTTCTGTTCTGCAGCTGCAGTACTGATGGTCACCATGTGCAACATGGCGACATTGACCTAAACTGCGCATGCATGACCATTGTGCATACATACTGTATTTATGTCATAGTCACCATGTTGTGCAGGCCTGACTACAGGACAAACTTTACATGTGCAAGTATCACGCATGCGAAGTACTGTAACTGCTGCAGTATTACTTACAGCTGACTCTGGTGCAGCGAAAGCACTGCATATTCTTTTCCACGCTCTTGCCACTCCTAAAAGCTCGCCACAGTCATATTGGCTCTGACCAGAGTTTGTTCTTGCTTGTTGAGTATGTGACTGATCCCAGCACAGGATGTTTATCAAAATATGTACAACCAGTTAGTCTGGATTTAAGTCCCTAAAACAACTTAGCAATTATATTCAGCATCAAGTAGAAGGAGATGCCAAGAGGACAGTTTGGATTTTAATTATTATATGACTGTGTCTTAATCTTGAATCAAGCCTCATGAAGTGGACTGGATCTTTTTGTAAGGGGTGATAACTAAAGGAATTTCTTTTTGTTTATGAATCTTGACAGAGAAAATGTTTCTTTGAAACTATATATTTACTTAACAAAACAATAAAAATAATTAACAAAAACTTGGCAAGAAATGGGACTTACATAGCATATATTCATTGCAAAAACTATGTTAATGCACAAGTCTTAGGGACTTTTGAACCCAAACTCCAACTATCGCATGCACCACCAAAGTGAGTCTGACCAAATTGAGTTCAAAAGCACAATGCTGATTTCAGACATATGTTTTAACATAATAAATAAATAACATAGTATTAAAAATACCAGTTACACGCCTTCATGAAGACTACACTTGTGAGGCACAAGGCCACAGGATACCATGTGTGTGTGTGTGTGTGAGTGTATCTGCATGTGCGCGCGCCAGTTGCAAAGCACCTGCATCATCATCACACACTTTGCATGAATCCTGTAACAGACATAAACTGCATCCCACCTGTAGCAGAACTCACTGGTCCAAAACAGCTGCATTGTCACACAAACTGGGCCACACCTGAAGTGTACTTTGAAAACAGCTGTAGCATCATGTACATTGCACCAGATCTGTAGTAGACTTTGCAAGTTACCTTGAAGGTCATTCATGAAGCTACTGCATCATCATGCACATCACAGCAGATCTGTGGCAGCCTTCACAAGTTTAAAAATGTAGATTGTACTTCGACTGTCAAGTCACTGGGGTTCATGGAGATGATGCCAGGAAGTGAGCAGAGTGAAAGTTCAAAAAAGCCTGACACCACATTTCCTTGCTTTTGAGACTTTAAAAAGAAACCCAAACTGGTGCATTAGCATAAATATTTGGAGTGACTTTTCTTTTTTTAAATTCGATAGCTATTGTAGCTTAGTTTGTGAATGGCTTGCTGCTGTACCTGTGTTATCACAGAGGTTGTTCCAGACCTTCAGCAGATTTTATGAGTGGCCAGTAGCCGTGCCATCACACAGATTGCACCAGATCTGTAGCAGACTTCACAAGTGGCCAGCAGCTACATTATTACACCGACTGCTCCAGAACTAGAGCTTATTTTGAGAGCGGCACGGCAGGTCACTCATGAATCAGCTGCATCATCATCATCAGACACATTTCCCTATATCTGCAGAAAGACTTTACAAGTGACCCACAGGTGCATGCTCACAGACATGGCCCTCCAAATCTGTCCACATTTTGCTTGTTTTGATGTTGTCACAAAAATGAGGTTGCATTCCATAAAAGTAGTTTGGCAAGTCTTAAAAGCAGGTTCATGTGTGATGAAAGCAAGGCCTCTTTCCATGACACTGTTCAACTAATTTCATTAATATTTCAGAAAGCATTGTTTTAACAAAATAACTTGAAAAATTAAACTTTTATCCTGCACTGTTAGCCACATAAGTTACAGACTAAAGTTGCAACAGGTTTTCTTGTATTTGATGTGCAGAAGTTTTTGCTTGCTCTACCCACTTTTGTGACCTACTGTATATAGCCATCTGCATTTTTCTCATTTTGAAGCTAAGTGTCATGAAAGTGGAGGTTGCGTTTCATAAGAGGTTTGTGAGTCATGAAAGCAGGGCCTGTTGTTGTAACACACAACAGTAATTTCACTAATATTTTTTAAAATATTGTTTTTATACTAAAACAAACACTTGAAGAATGAGCAAGTTTCAGACTTAACTTCCAACAGATTTTCTTGTTTTTGAAAGGCAACATTTTTTCTTGTTTTACTAACTTTCATGACTGCTAAGGCTCATAAAACCATAAGTCTTATCTCACAAAAGTGAGTTGTGAGTCATAAAAGTGATGTACTGTAGGACAGTTTTGCAGAAATCCATTTGTACAAACTGTGTGAAAAATTAAAGGTGCATGCACAAAAACGGCATTTCCTTTTTTAAATAATTTGACATCTGTGAATGTTTCAGTAAAGCCCCTATCAAATATAAGAATTATCCTTAGACTGAACTCTAACAAACTGAAAGTTTTGTGATTCAGCTTGCAGTCTTTTTTGTGCTATCAGTAAACAAACAAAAGACTTTAAAATATGTTTTCAGCCTTTTCTGCAACTTTAAAAATACCCACCCAACTGTTAAAGCATTTACAAAATCAAGAGATTTTTACGCTGACCAAGTGAATGACAAATTTCTGATTATTTGGTTCTGGGATGGCTATGTTATTAAAGCATTCCTCTCAACTGTCCCACAGTACAAGGGGCGTCCCTCAGTTTACCTTTCAAAATTGCTCTGTTCTACACTGTTCATACATGGAAAGGTACTGCCCACACAGAGAAAGTTTGTAGACTCAGACTTTAGAGCAGAAACTCAAAATATTTTAAGTTGCTAAATAAAAATTAAACCATAAAAAATATAAACCCATTAGTTTCCACAGTGTTCTGAGCCTGTATCTCCATGCTTGATGGAGTGTCCCACATTATCCCACATTTTAAGTGACAGTGTCCCACATTTCAGAGCCAGAAGGTTGAGAGATATGTATTAAGATGCAGAAATTGGAATTTAACATAAAAATGTCTACTCAAACCTAACTACATTATGGTGGTGCTGCCACGTCACTATAATTTGGTAGTATGTGTTCTCAGGTTCTGTTTTACAGAAATCTGTCAGGTACTTAAAAGGAGATATGGAGGAAGAAGTTTTATAATTTATTTACACTGCTTTTAGCATTTTACTCTAGTTTCCTCCTTTTGAAATATGTTCTGTGGCTTTTTATTTTCTCTTTTACTGCTGTTGTATTCTTTAGTGTGTGGTTTTTCAAATTATACTTAATGGTTTATTGTTGTCTTTTGGGGGTAGGCCGGTTACATGAAGGTGGGGGAAGGTTTACAATGTGACTGGGTGTTGTGGCTGTGACATTTTCATTATGGTTTTTGGACTCTCAAATATCATGCCTTTTGGATATACAGGGTAACATAGCCCATATGACCAGGTGTAGACCAATGAAAAGGCAGAACCAAACCCGCCCTATTTATAAATATCTCTATCAAACTGCTGATGTAATATTAGATTCGGTATGATATTATCTGTTATTCAAATGCAAGATCAAATGCCAAATGCAAAATCCCTCTCAGTTTCAAATACTTTGCAAAATGACTGAGATATTTGATAGAGGATTCCTGAAATGTATTTCCCAATTTGAACTGTTTCTGCTATAAGTGGCAAATGTATATGTGAGGCATGATCCACAAAAGGCACCCCAGAGAAATGTGAATTGTGCATATCTTGGCTGTTTACCTCTGCACCCTTAGATGCTGGTATAGATGCAATCACATCCCCTGGCTTCCCAGAAGCTGTGCTCTGAGTACAGTGCAGATGAGCCACAGTGGGCTCTGGCGAAAGAGCTGTGCCAGACACCAAGCATCCATTCAGATGCCCAGGTCTGCTCCATTGTGTATCCCTTGCTCTGCATGGAGCAAGGGCCATTGGGGTATAACATTTTCTTAAGGACTGCCGTATCCTGTTTGATATTTTCAAAACCTTAAATTCTTATGAGATATTACCCCCAGCCCTCAGTGCTCCTAGGAGGGGAAGGTGCTGCCAAAAACAAGCCCAACTATGGCCCAGTATAGATTGACAGGTGTCATGGAGGGATAGTATGGCTGGCCGGTTGTTATTACAACAGCCCCTTTGGATGCATACAGATGTCGGTCTCTGTGTACCATCTGACACATGTGCATGTGTGGGTAAATAATGTGCATGTGTGGCTCCGCCCCTGTGCAGACCCCTGACCTAGTTGCCTGCATACACATGTAGACAGCTGGCAATTGGGTGTGGAGTGGGCATGTAACCATCACTGTAAATGCATTGGGGTCTCCACATGTGCATAGTAGGACCTTTGCACACCTCCAGCATGCATAAGCACTTCTCTGCAGTGGGGCGCATCACTATGTGGTTCAGGCCCTTCATTTTTGTCAAGTATCAAGTTCATTCTGGATAAGTCCATTGAGCACACACTCATTTACAATGGTATCCTGTACATATTCACTCACACTACAGTTACAGTTTACATAATAATACTGAACAGCTAAATTTACAGTTTCATATGCATATGCAATTCCATAATATAATATGTAGGGTACACTATAAACAGGAAAGAATGACTGCTACTACCACATTTTAGTGAAAACAAGGCAGTTTTTGAATAAACTGGTCTTAAACGTATGTTTCAATAGTAATTATGCTACCATTTCAACCATGCACCTACAGTATCTCATAACTTGGGATGCAATTCCAAGTCATGGGACAAGTTTTAGAAAAAACTTGGTTCGCCATCTTCTCATGACGTACTTGAATAAGTTTGAAACTTGAATTCATTTGTTTGTTTTTTGAGAGAGGGTTAACCATATTCTTGAAGAGGAGGAAGTGTCTTCATTCTTCATTTCTTTCAACTTTGATTACAACATAATGTTTCAGCAGTGATGTTGCATGCTTCAGCATTTGCCTGACAAGTGAATAATATTAATTGGCATGTTCATTGTGTTCTAACAGTGTTTTATAATATCTTATAGCTTTCTCTGGATCTATATTACACAGAAGATGAAATTTACGAACTTTCTTTGCTACGAGAACCTCGGAACCCTAAATCATTGGTAGGTGAATTAGGAATTTGATAGGCTTGTAAATTGTAAGCAAATACAATACCACCCAATATGTAAGACACAACATTCCATAGAAAATATATTTATATATTTAATTGCTGCTGACTGGGGTAGTGCCCTAAACAAGAAAACATTGCCTATTTTCAGGCCCATACTGGGCCACAGAAGACATCACTTGCATCAGACGTATTCGTTTTAAAACTAAACAGGTTGGGAAGTAAAGTGTGAGAGCTTGGATCTGGGTTTAAATGTATAATGATTCAGAGCTGATTTAAGTGATGACTGGGTGTTTCTAGAAGATGTGAATGAAAATTAGAATGCAGTTGAAAGTAGAACTGACCAGGAGCAGCTGGGTAAAACCCAGAGGGCATTATGAACTGGAATATTAGAACTAATCAAGAATGCTGATTTAAAATTGGAATGGGGCAAGAATGACCTGGAATCAAGCCAGAACTAATCAAGGTGATCTGGGTCCATTCTAGTTGCAAGTGGATATCCTGGTGCAGGATTTATTCCTTGATGGCCCGAGCTTGATGGAGGGATGGTTTCAACTCCATTCCTGTTCTGATCAAGCATTCTGGATAGGTTACAGTGTTTCAGTTCTACATGTTCTTTGGGTTTTCAATATTCATTCTGTGCACATACTCCTACCCTCTCCTGATTGATACAGATATCTCCGAAGGCTCAACCTTTGGACCCCTATTATTCTCCAACTCTTTTTAAAACCAGCAGCTCCCAACTTGTATCTTCTCCCATATCCACTTGAATGAAGACAGTGCAGTGCTCTTTGTCAGTGGCGTGGACATTCACTCACTATAATCCCTGATTCAGCCTGACTTTGACATCATTGATGGTGTAACTCAAAAAAGTTGACACTGAAATCAAAGAACACATTATCCATGACCTTGGGCTTTCAGCTTTAATTGACTAAACTTACTTCCAGACCCACAGTTATGGCTGCTCTATGAAACACAATGAGGTTTGGCTGGACCAGTCTCTTAGCTTCTCCACCTGCATTGACTCCATCACCTCTAGACTCCTTCCCATGCTTGGTGCCCTCCATCTCAGTAAATTCTGCCTTACCTCTGCTTCCAGGTGGAGAATGGTCACAAAACAGATCTACCTCCATTTGATTATAATGACACTATCTATGGCCCAGCACCCAAATCCTCCCCATCCAGACTGGAGTGGATTTCCTTTTCAGTACTTTCTGACATGTCCCCTTAACTGCAATCCCATAAGCACCCACAAATGACAGGCTGCAGTGCAACATAGGGAGTAAAATGGGTGGTGGGAGTTTGAGGTTGCTAACCTCAAAGGACATGCAACAAACGAAAAAATGCACTCAGACAGCAGGTAAGAAAAGATAAAAAGGCCCCCTGATGAAGAGCAAATATGGTCAAAGCCACTGGGGTTTAGTGATCTCCATTTGGTTTAATAAATTGTTCACTGTAGCAAATCTGGCTATGTAAGCTCTTTATTATATTTTCTTGCCTGCTGTCTGAGTGCATTTTTTGTTTGCTTGTTATAACCCTACACCAACCACTATGATATGTGCTTCAGCCTGGACTGGTATTCCTTGGAAGGGTGGTAATCTAGTATATAATCATACTAACCTTTAAACTCGGGACCAACACTCCCCAATTATATATCCTCTCCCTCTTCATGCCTACTACCCTTCTCTGCCTACCCCCTCTGAAACTCTAATCCCACTCATTTCTAAACCCCACATACCACTGCTCTGCTGGGTAGTTTGTGTCCTCTTAGGCCCTGTCCACACTTGTGTTTTCCAGGCTGTAACGTTATTAGTAACGTTAACAGCAGCTACCATGCTAGCGTGTCCACACTTTGCAGAACTGTGTTTAAGCATGGCAATCTCCCATCCACACATGCTGTTTGGGGGTATGCCAGTAACGCTGTAGCACACCACTGTTCTTCCAGTGTTGTGGGCACTGTGAGGACCAGGACTAGCAAGCATGGTATGTACTCCCCATCCACACAGCTGACTTAACCATGCTACACTCTGCAGCATTTTCAAAACTGAGCTCAAACCCTCATTTCTACAGGGTTTTAACTCTGTTTTGAAATACGGTTCAGAACCATGTTAGGTGTGGACGCGATCCGTGTTTGCCATTTTTGTAACGTTACAGATTGCCGGTAACGTTACAAAAAGGCAAGTGTGGACAGGGCCTTTGAGACTTCCTTCCCTCTGGAACTCACTTCTCTTCCCCTGGAACTCCCTTTCTACTCAACTCCAGTCCTCCCTCTTATAGCTGACCCTCACAAGACAGGCCAGGAAGCTGACTAGGACCACTTGGGGCAGCTTTCTACTCAAGGCATATCTTATCAATTTTTGTAAACAATTGTTCCCTTGGCTAATTTATTGCCAGTTTTTCTTAGGTACTGTTTTTTGTTCTATATTAGCCCTTATAATCTTGCCACAAGGGCCCACCAGGGAGCAAGCTGTTCACAGCTCCTCATGTTCTCTCCTTGTCAAACATTTTAAATAAATAAATCCATACCGTAAATAAATTATTCCAGAGAAGAACCCACAGATTTTCCATAAGTAGAACAGGGATTTTAACTCAAGGCCTTCTATTCTCATAGTGAGAGAACTACTAGTAACCTATAGGACTGACTCCTCAAACTTATTTAGTATGAGGTTCTATATGCTAAATAGGGGATATGCACTGGCATGACCTAAATATGATTTGTGGTTCTGCCACTTAATCAGGAATATGCTGGTTACATATACAAATATTACATACAACTTCAACTTATCTCAGAGAGTTAATCTCAGCTTCAGACATGTAACTATAATTGGTTTACACAGCAAAATTCAACTTATTTTTTTTTTTGTCTTTAGTGCTCTTGCTAACCAGTTTTACTGACAATTCTGAGTGTCTGGAGCTTGAGCCTCCTCAGGGTCTGCCACTCATGAGTTATGTTCCTGTGGTCACCCATGTCACATCAACAGGAAACACCGTGACCATCATTATGGTGCAAGCACAATGCTGATGGTGCACACTGCACCCGGCAATTGAGCCTCCAGACCCCCAGTGCATCCAACACCCCAGGGCATGTTCTGCCTGTTTGCCCCTGCACTCCCCATACCTAAATATAATCACCTCCAGGTCAGAGATGTATGAGGAAGGAGGCACAACACCTGAAAGGTGCCGTCCCTACCGGGCACCACAAAATCCAGTTCACCTGCATGACAAGCACCCATATAATGGTATACAATGTTCCTGTACCCTTGCAGAGGAAGATATATTGCATTTTTTGGAGTCAGCCTTTTGTATATCCCCTATATGAATAGGTGGATTAAATAAAGAACCAAACAGTGAAGATAATTACAATTTCACAATTTTTCAAGCTAATCCAGATGTACAGTACTGCATATTGAATCAGAACACTGCATATTCAGTTTACATAAAATCAATTTATTATTTATAACTTCTAAATCAGCTGTTGTGTGAAGATTTAACTGTTTCTCAATAAGTTGAACTGCTGGCTTCAATGCTACACAGAGCTATTGTGCTGTCACCAGCACAGTGGATGCTGTCATCTGATTTGTTCAGTATTATATTGTGATGTATCCCATCATCAAGCTAGAGATTGTTTCACATCAGCCTTGCAAGGTAATATGTTATCTAGTAGGTTATGTGCCAAGATAATATGTTTATCTTTCTCAAGTTATCTTTACACCTGTTGTATAAGATAAATTGTAAGAATCATAATGAACTGTGCTCCTTTTTTAAAGTGAAATGGGTAAAAAAGGGAAGGAGACTCTCAGACAATATCAGAAAAGGAACCGAGTGTCTTAACTCTTAAAAATGTGATTTTCCCAAAGGATGAAGTAATTATTTTATTTCAGCTTCATTCATTAATTCTGCATGTAGTACTACAGCATACATATCCACGCATGTCACATTTCATTATTCTTCCAAATGAAGATGCATATTGAATCATAACATATTTCACTGCCACTTCAAATTGATTTAGTGTACTAACATTTTGTAACAGTGTTTGTACTAACATTTTGTAATAGTGTTTCTTCATCAGAGTGGTGGCTATAATAAAACAAGCATTTGTCAATGCTGACTGTTGTCTCGCTGGCATTGGCATTATTAGTGCCAGAGTTAGAGATGCATAATAGGAATGGTAGTGAAGTATTGAGTGGCAGCCAGCCCACCCACCCCACCCTATAGAGACCCGACGAAGCATTCGGGTGTGCCTTTGGGTTGTCAGCTATAACGCTCATGCCATTGTACCTCACCCTACCTTGTAGACACTGACAAATGTCGTGGTGTGCTTTGGGCATTATACTTACCCCATTCCATAAGGAAATATACTGAGGTGGGTGCAGCATAGGAGAATGGGGTGAACTCTGTGGCCAATCACTGCAAGGCACACCACGATGCCTGTCACTGGTTGCAGGGTGGGGTGGGGTTGGAATGGCATGAGCATTACAGCCGATGATCCCAAGTCATACCCCTGACGCCTGTAAGTCTCTACAGGGTGGGGTGCTACAGTTGGAAACCCTAACACCATATGTGTGTGTGGGTAATTTCACTCCGAATTTTCAACATGGGCTGTTTGTGAGCCCACCTCATGAAAAGCAGCACTATCAGCTTGTTAGCTGAAAGGTGGTTTTGCACGGCAGCTATGCCATTTGGCGACACAGGGATGAAAACACATTTTGGACAGGATGTGGAAAATGACAACTGTATTGTTCATGAGGAGGCAGAAAAAAATGGCAACGTTGAAAATCTAGAGTGAAAATATGAAAAATTGGTGAAGTCATGAGCATGCATAGAAACTGCACAACACACGTCCGTAACCCAATCATTTTTGGGAGTCTGTTAGCCACATTTGTAACATAGGCATTTTGGGACCTCCCCTCATGAACAGTAGCACTGTGATTTTGTTAATCTGTCCCAAAAGTTGATTTCCCACGGCTACCGCGCCATTGTGTGCCACAGGTGTGGAAACAAATTTTGAGCAGGATGTGAAAAATGACAGTTGTACTGTTCATAAAGAGGTGTGAAAAAGTGACAGTGTTGAAAATCTGGCATGAAAATATTTCAAATTTGCGAAGTTACAAGAGTGCAGCTAAACTGCGCAACGCACACTTGTAACACAGTCATTTTATGGAATTTCATCACCAAATTTTCAGGATAGGCATTTTAGGACTTCTGCACATGAACAGTGTCACCGTCATTTCTTCACACTGTCCCAAAAACTGATTTCACATAGCGACCGTGCTATTCTGCACCGGACATGCAAAAACACATTTTGTCCAGGATATGTAAAATGACAGCTGTACTGTTCATAAGGAGGTGTGGAAAAATGCCAATGTTGAAAATCTGCAGTGAAGATATTACAAATTCACGAAGTTACAAACATGCGAGGAAACTGCACAATGCACGCTCGTAAAACAGCCATTTTTTTAATTTTCCCACCAAATTTGCAACATAGGCTTTTTGAGAGCCCTCCTCATGAACATTGTCACTGTCATTTCATTAATTGGTCCCGAAAGATGATTCCACGTAGTGACTGCGAAATCACCTTTCCGGCCGATTAACGCCATGACAGTGCCAGAATTCATGAAGAGGGGTTCCGAAAAACCCAGGTTGAAAATTGGTGCCAAAATTCAAAAAAATGCCTTTGATATGCATCAAAGTTGAAAAAGCCCTATTTATTCCATTATACAGCTTACCGGCATTTCCTCAGTTCGGGGTCAACTCTGAAGAGTGCAGATGTGTTCCCAGTCCACGAAGATCATCACGCTGAATCAGAGGTAAGTATGGGGTGAGGGTGGGGGGCAGGGTGCACAGTGGGTGAGCCGCGGGCT
This sequence comes from Neoceratodus forsteri, assembly GCA_016271365.2. NCBI lineage: Eukaryota > Metazoa > Chordata > Ceratodontiformes > Ceratodontidae > Neoceratodus > Neoceratodus forsteri. The sequence continues at coordinate 153,289,629 of CM057451.1, forward strand.
GTGGGAGGGGGCAGGGAGACCATGAGGGACCTTTTTACAGGTTTAAAAAATTGGGGACTTTTTGGCAGGGATTTGACATGCTGGAGTGGGCTCCCAGCATGCCACCTAAATCTTTTGGGGAGGCTGTAGGGGGATTTGGCACACCCTTTTGGCACATACTGAAGGTAGGAAGACATTATGCTGATGGGGAGTGGGCTCCCCCATTGGCAAAATAAACAGGGATGGGGATAAACGCTGATGGAGATTGGGCCCCCCGTTGGAAAAGAAAAACTGTTGGGGGCCATGATGCTGAGGGGGATTGGGCACCACCCCTCAGCATACATTTTAAATGGGAAGGGGGTCATTATGTTGATAGAGAGTGGGTTTCCCTGTCGGCATTGTGACAGGAGGTGGCGGCAGTCACTGCAGCCATGTTGCATGGATGTCAGGAGGCGTGTTGTGGTCCTGCTACATGAGAGCTTCGCCCTCATTGCAGTGGACCTTTTCTTTGAAAGGATCGCCACATTAAGTATGCATAGTGTAGCACTGGCATGCAGGCTGATTGGGAAATGAGGGATGCACCTACTGATTCATGCCCTGCATTCGCTGAACAGTGACCGCACCCCCAAATCTGCTACTACAGCAATATGTTGGCTGCACACGCGTGAGCCAACATAAAAAGGGAAAGCATTTTTTCTTTAACTCGTGTAGTTCAGATTTAAATTATAATATAAAAATCAATTGAAAAAATAAGACACCTCAAGGAGGAGCAGACCTGTAGTTCCTTATAAGTGTGAAATGAAGCTGCTGCTAAATTCTGTATATTAGGAGTTTGTGAATCTTAAAAAAGGTAAACACTGGGTAAATCTCTAAAAAGATAGTGAGAGAAGAATTGCATTGAAAACATTTTTATCTCTTCCTGATATACTTTAAATTAATAACACTCCATTTTCTTCTAAACAGCTCCAAGATATTTATCTTTAGAACATACAGAGGTGAAAATATTATATCTGGAAAGCATCTTGATGCAAGAAGCAAAACTGATTATGTTAGTGAATTTTACTAAAGTCTATAAAAAACAATGAATTTCAAAAGAAGATTAGGTCACCACTTGCTTGAGTTCAGAATTTTTGGGGGAATAAAGCTCCCTTTTATTCATTCTACCTCTAAAAAAAGGAATGCATCACTTACAATAGGCCATTTGGTTTCTCTGGTAAAATGATAAGAATGTTCCTCAAAGTGCCCCATAGGAATAAAATAGCAACTTACCCATTACCAAAAATACTGGTGTTTAGGAGGGATTAACCATGTTCAGTAATGCCATTACCATGAATACTGCCTGTGCATGGATCTCTTACAGAAAGAAGTGAAAGGGTTTGAGAAGCATTATTATACAAAAGTGTCATGATCACACATGCTGGGGAACAGGCATGGGGCTCAGATATTCAAACTGCAGCAGACTGTGGCACAAGCTTGGGTGCAGCTCAACTTAGCTGCGCAAGGGTGTGGACTAAGCGATATTCAAAGGGGCTGCACCATGGTTCAGCAGCTTTGAATATCGCACCCTGGCCATCCCCATTGTGCATGGCGCAGTGGCACTGCACCAGCGCAAGTGGCCAGAGTGGAGCATGGAGATGCGCTAGCGCAAGTGCCATTGCGCCATTCACAGCACCCGCGATATTCAAAAGGTGACATGCAAATAGGGCCATAATTTATGCAAGGCACATATGGGGCCATTTGCATGTCATTATGGACCCATTTGCATCCCATTTGCATGCAGGTGCGCTGATCCCCGACGACTTATGCCTGGCGCCCTGCCAGGCAGCAGCCATCAGGGACCGACGCCCCCTGCTGCCCGAGCTTGGGCATATGTTTAAAATAAATTCCCCATCCTATATCCCTGGTGGTCCAGTGGACTGCTTTCTACCTGATCGCAGGCATCTGTTGTAATAAAAGAAACTCCCCGTCCAATATCCCGCTTTCTGCCCGATCGTGGGCATCTGTTGTAATAAAAATAAATCCCCCCTCCACTATCCCACTTTCTCTCTGATTGCGGGCATCTGTTGTAATAAAAAATCCCCCTCCCCCGTCCAATATCCCTGGTGGTCCAGTGGACCGCACTCTGCCTGATCATGGGCATCTGTTGTAATAAAAGAACCCCCCCCATCCAATATCCCTGGTGCTCTAGTGGTACCTCCCACCTGCCCACTGAGCCCCACCACCCCGATCCCTCCGGTCAGCTGGCGGGCAGCAGCACCCACCCGCCTGCCACCACACCACCTGCTGACTGACAACTCGGTAGGGCTGCGCCCGCCGTACTACACATTCAGATGTGAATGAATCACATATCTGGAATGTGCAATACAATATGAAGCTGCATCCCGTATTTCATGCTGTATGAACCAATGGCCGTGCAGCCTACTGAGCTGCATCGGTCGGTGTAAGCAGCAGGAGTGGCAAGCTGAAGTGGAATTGCTGCCCTGCCGACTGACAGCGATGGTGAAAACTCCAGTGGGCAATGAAACCTGAACCACCAAGAAGCGTGAAGAAATTCTTTAACGAATACCTGCGTCGACGAAGTCGCCTTTCGAACCGCAATGAGCGAAATTCTTTAATACAACGAATGCCACGGTAAACGAAAGAGTAGGATATTGAATAGAGGTTTTATTACAGCAATGCCGCCCGATCAGGCAGAAATGATCTACTGGACCACCAGGGATATTGGACAACATCTTCTTTACAAATGTTCATGATCGGGCATGGGGGGGTGCCGCCAGGTGCAGCCAGAACTCAGGTGGCCACCCACAGGTGGCAGCTGCCATGTTGCATCCTGCAATGCGGCAGCTCACCTGTGGGTGGGCATCAGTTGTTCCTTTTTTTTGGCTTAACTTTGTGCTGGCGCAGGTAAGGGTTGTGCATGCATGGCTCTGCACATCCCGGGCTAAATATCGGGATGTGCAGGTTATACATGGGCATGACCCCCACCTGTGCCTGCATACATTACTGATGCGCTCCGACGCATCGGGATTTGTGCCGTGCACTTTTCCCTTTTGAATATCGCGCCGGAGCGCATCAGTGGGTTGTGCATGGCGCAACACTGTTTCGCCATGCGCACCCTTTTGAATATCTGGGCCATGGTGTAATGCACTGCTTGGTCTTATAACTGCTGTAATCTTTGGTAGCAGGTTCAGTGCAAAGGGGGAAGGTAGCCCCCTCTCCTTACAGTGGTGTGATGATAAAAACAGAAACAATTTGATCCAGGCAAGGAGTTAATTTGCTAATGTCCTGATAAAGACTCACTGTGTCAGCTCAATAATATTCATCTAGACTGACCAATACTGTTAGATCTGGCCTTCACTCAGCATAGACAGACTTAACATTTCTAAAACAAACTTGTACCGTGAATAATAGGAAAACAATTTTGAATATGCCATTAAGTGCAAGACGTAAGTATATAAAAAGTGTGTTGGGGGGGGTTGAAAGAGCTATAAAAAGAGTCAATTAATGTGGGCCAAGGAATAACCCACAATAAAACAGACCAGCTGGAAAAAAGGGGAGGATTCAGTCAAAAATATTCCATAAATAAATGTGTCTCACAACACAACAGAAATTATACTTAATACAGTGTGTTTTTTTGCATAACAAGGAAGTCTATGTATACAGTGTAGTTCTTTGCATAACAAGGAAGTCTGTATAGAACAGTAACCTAGAATGATATGTTAGAAAAAATAGTCCATAATAATTTTTCATTTAGTCTGTACAAGCTTTGATGGTTTGCAATCTGGTAATCCTGATTCTTCTCAATGTAACAATACAATTTCAGTTTCCTCTTTGTTTTGGTATACCATATGTACCTTTTCTATGCTAAAAACCTAAGTGATGAAATTTGGTACATACTGTCAATAAACTGTCAGGCCATTGCAAATTTAAATTCTTTCACTAAATATAGCTCTTATGTTCAGATATTCAGTTTCTAAATTGGTGTGTTGTTTCTCCAATATAATGGAATCTGTGCAGACATTTTAAACAGAAGATTATTTATTTATTGAAATGTATTGGAATTAAAAACCTTTGAGTCAGAGACTCCTTTACAAAGGCTCCACGTCAGAGTAATACATTGGTACAGACATAGACAACAGGGCAAATAGTTAGGACAAAGCTAACAGAGAGCAGATAACAATGCACAAAGAGGTAACAAAGCAATTGTCAGGACATACAGTAAATTACAAGACAGAGATACTAGGCAATTAGTATATTACACTGATTAACAGAAGTCATGAACAGAGTAGTGTAATCATAGGCCACTGGTGGAAGCAGCAAGGCCTAGGCCTTCTGAGTCTAACACTATGCCTGCAGGTTAACAGAGCAGGACCAGCATGGGGGGGAGTCCTTTGTCTTTAGAGAGCCTTATAGAATAGATGTGGGATCAATAGTAGTCACAGGCAGCATCCTGCAGGATATGTTCCTGAAGGAGGGATTTGAACTGGCCGAGTTTGGATTCAGAGAGTAAGGTCTTGGGGAGTGTGTTCGACCAGAGAAGAGCCCAGTAACTAAAAGTTTTTTGGCCCATCGTGGTCTTGCAGAGAGGGACATGGTAGGGGGATTTCTCAGAGTTGCGTGTGTGCGTGGTGATTTGAGCTGGTCGAAGTAGAGGTGTGAGACCTGTGGGGGTAAGGCCAGCCATGATTTTTTTGGCAAAGAGACAGGTCTGGTATTTCAATCTCCTGTCAAAGTTGAGCCAGTTGGTGAGGGTGTAAAGAGGGCAGGTGTGGGTCAGTCGGTCACAGTCAGTAGCCAGTCGACAGGCCTTATTCAGGGAAATCCTGATCTTATTGAAGACTGTACTGTTGTCTGCACCATAGATCAGAATTCCATAGTTGATTAGCGACAGGACAGATGAGGATATTGCTAGCTGCAAGGTGTTGGGGGGGGGGGAGGCAGTGCTTGTAGCAGTGCAATAGACCAATGTGCAGTGTTGGGTAAGTTACTTTTTCTATTACTTTCTATTATGTTTGGAAACTTGTTCCAGGAAGATGTGTACAGTCACTAGCAAGGATGAAGAAGTACTAGAAAAAGTAATACCCCCCCCCCATGGTACTGGCCCATTGGCTGTATAGTTATAATAATGGCATCTCTGCCTGGTGCCATTTCACTACCCAGTGCACCCACATTCTCCCCAACACCCCTATGGCATCCCATGCCTGTTCTTCCTCTGGATCCATCCTGACAAGTATGATTTCCTCACCACCACCATCCTGGCCCCTCTAGTGTTGCACTGGTTAGTGGCCAACTGTTTGGCACTAGCCCGTGGGTTTGGCAACTCCTGGGATTTTGGTGCAGGGACCCTGCATTTCTGGAATTGGGTGCAGGGTCCCTGATGCACCCAGAGTTTGCCACTGCCCTAGATCACCTCAAATTGTTGTGTTCTAGAGGCTCTTTGAAAATCAAGCCCAGGAAATCTTAGTCAGTACTTTAGTGAGTGAACTTCTCACATGTATAAAATTGTTTCTGGTTTATATCCATTTTTCCTGGCACAGTTGTAAGTACAGTAGACAGGGCTACCTGGTGTGTTTGTACTGAACCTGCTACTGTAGGCTATGGTAGTTCTGATTTGGAGACCAGGCAGTGCAATACGCCATGCACTTATCCCCCGGAATGTAATCTCTTGACACTTTGGCATCAAAACCCTGCCCATTCCTTCTCACTGTTCTTAGTAAGAGATCCATCCACAGTCAGTGGCTGTGGTAAAGGTGTCTTTAAAGACAATTAATCCATCCTAAACACCAGGAATTTTTTTTAATGGGCGTAAGCTGCTACTTTAGTCATATAGCTTATTTTTAAGAGGCTGTCATCATGTTGCCATGAATACCTAATAGCGTATTGTACTGTAAGTGAAGTATTTCTTTTTTTACGGGTCCAAGGAATAAAAGTGAGCATTATCCCAGCAAATAATATGGACATGAATGAGAGATAACCTGATCTGCTTTCACAATCCAATGCTTTTTATGGGCTGTATGAAAGTTTACTTTTTTGGGATATATCATTTTCACCTCTATATGTATAAAACATAAATATTTTGGAGCTCTTTAGCGCAAAACAGATTATTGTTAAAGTGTATAAGGAAGATCTAAACATATTCTTATATGATTCTTCCCCTACTATCTTTTTAGAAATTTACCCTTTTTTATCTTTTTTAAGTTTACAATTTCCCAGTATAAAGATTTTTGCAGCAGCTTAAGTACACACCTAGAACTAATTTTTTTGTCATTTTGAGTAGGAATGGCACATGTAGCTAAGATAGCTTATTTCCAGGTGCATTCTAGAGGGCTTGCATTGCCCTTTTTATTGACAGCAGGCGATATTGTCAATGACACTTGGGAAATTCCCCTACTCTCCAGTAGGGGGAATCCTTATCTGGCTACTGGTTGGCAAGATGGCCGACTGAGGAGCAGGGTGCGCAGGAGCAGAGGATGAAGTGGTGGAATCTGATTACCAGGACACTATTGGGAAGTAAAGGAAGAAACTGTAACCCATGGTGTGGGGGAAAATTATATGGATATTTTTGAAGACATGGACATATCCCAGACTGAATCAGTACCAAAAGCAAATACTGCATTTGTCAAACCTGAAATCCTGGAATTCCAGAGGCAAACAGTGGCAGCGCTATCCAAAAAACATCCCCTGGAAGAAGCCTTAAGAGCCACCAGCAGGCAGCAGGAATCAACTCCTGCAAACAAAATTCTCAAAATAAAACAACGGAGGGACAAACTTTTAAAAATGTTGGAAGCCGAAGAAGCAGCCTTACACAGCTGGGAAAACACTGAGGGTCATATTCCAAATGAACTAGTGGAAGTCCAAAATAATGAACTTAGGGCAGCCCAGCAATGGTCTCTGGAATGCACCTTTCAAGCTGCTGGATGGGAAAAATCAGCAGATGGCACAACATGGGTCTCAACCCCTGTCCCAACCACAAAAGAAATTCTAGGAATGGCTACTACATAGATGCTTGAGAACAACTTTTCCCCTTTACTCGAACCAGTCTGCTACTCAGAAAATGTTCCTCGGACAACCTACAGTCAGGTTGGTATGACATCTCCTAATGGTGGCAAAGTAGAGACTGCATCTAATGCCCAGTCTTTATAAAGTGTGGTGCAGCAAGCTACACCTCACCCAAACAAGAAAAAGCCTGCAGCATCAGTGGTTCAACAGGATCTACACGGCAAAAATGTAAGTGGCAATGCATAATCTGTTCATACCAACACTACGAAACAAACAGATGGTTTTATATCTGATAAAATTATTATTTATTTATTTATTGAGTTCTAGGATTACAAATACCTTTAAGCCAGGGCTCTTTTACAAAGGTTCTGTGTTAAAAGGTACAAAGTAGACAAAACATTATTGGCAGTACAATTAGATGTAGTAACAAACATATATTAAATACGAGGGACATATATTGAGGTAAACATTCACGGAAGGGAGGAGAAAATGAGGTTAAAAAGAAGAGAGATGGGTAGACAGAGAAAAAGGAGAGGGGGAGGTGGGAAGCAGGTGAGATAGGAGAGGCAGAGAGGAGGACAAGGGGGCAGGGGGGAAGGAGAAGGCAGCCTGGCGGGCTTTGCCAGAGAAGACAAAGTAGAGTGCAGATATTGGGCATGTTGGGGTCAACAAAGTGCTAGGAGGCTGAGGCTTTAAGGGTTGCATGCAGAGCAGTGGAGCCACGATGTGGTGGACTGATTCACGGGTCTGGTGAGGCCACCCAGTGATACATTCAAAGCTAGACATTACAGTCACAGGTGCAAATGCAAAATGTATATGCGGTTAATGTGGCTAAAGCTTGAAATAAATGAACAAAAATCTGCACTTCCCTCAACATCATGGGCAGAAATGATGGAAGACCACCCATTACCTGAGGTATCAAAAACCAGGACACTCCCCTTCCCCCATGCTGAGCAAGATGGCAAGCAGCATTCACATGGAACCACCCCCAGAACTTTCAAACTGTCCAATTTATGTTCTAATCTTGGGGATCCCACTAAAAGGAAAAATGCTGTTCACTTAAAATAGAGAGGGGTCTAGAGGAACCACCTAATACAGCTCATGTGGCCAGAAATCTCCTAAAAGTGACCATGCTGTTTACAGCAACAGGGGTATTTGCTCTCATTCATTCCTCAGGTGACACACAATTCGATATTAATTTTAGATCTTCTTTTTTACTGGACAGATTTTGGCTGAAATACCAATCCATAAAACACTCGCCTGTATGGTCTCTTTTAATAGTTACTCCTTTAACAAAACCCACCTGGAAAACTATCAATATCTTATTTAAAAATGATGGGGTCAGCATTTCTGACATTCTGCATTGGGTCAAATGGCAGATGGAAGTGACAGAGAGACCACAACCAATTATGGACACTGAGAATATATGGATGGGGGGGTGGCGCATAAAAGTTAAACTAAAGAACTCTGATGCAAGCATTCAGCACTTGCCAAGTAGTTTTTACATCGGCAGAGACAGGGGGTTTTGCTTTTACTGAGGGCAGCCCAAAACCTGCCACAGGTGTGGCTCCTTCTCCCACGTCAGCAACGCATGTGACATTCAAGTTTGTGACTTTTGTCTTGAAATCGGTCACCGTAATAATTTTTGTCCAAATACAGTATGCTGTAATTTGTGTGATGAAAAAGGACATTCTTACAAAATGTACCAATGGGCAGCCCATAATAAAGACTCATTCTATGACCAGGAAGAGATGGTTCTAAAAGCTCAAAAACAAAGAGAAAAGGCACAATTCCTTCTTCCTACTCTTGAGCAGGCATCTTTCCCCGAACAGAGGCAGAAAGAATCCACTACAGTACAGTTATATATCCAGCTATCTGCTGAAACTGAGGGCCCACCTGACAAACAAACTAACATGGAAAATTCTCAACCAGAAAATCCACACAACATGCACCCCCCCCCTTCAATCCTGCCAGACGAATTTACTGTGGTAGGCAGGAAGAGAAAACAGGACAAGCAACAACCAAAACCCAAAATATCTAGAGGAGATTATATCAAAACAAGAAATATTTACACAGTGCTACAAAACAATACAGAAGATGATGGAAAATATTCTGACTTGTCATCCATACCCTTTTCTCTAAAAGAAGCTTCAGAAGGGGAAGGAGAACCTGCAAAAAAAAGAAAAGATTTACAAAAGGACTCGGAAAAAAAGACTGTAATTTGATTACTTGTTTTGACACTTTCTAAGTTAAATTTATTTTCTTTGAATGTCAACAGTATCAGGAATATAAAAAGAAGGCATGTGTTATTTTCATCCTTACATTTGGCAGATATTCAAATGTTCTTTTTGCAGGACACCAGACTCAGAACTGAGTATGATATCTTACATGCTCAAAAGTCATGGCCTTGGGGTCCATCTTTTTGGTCCCTGGGGAGGAATCCTGCTCTGAGGTGGGTATTTTATTTAAATCACTTAATGCTAAAGTCACTAGAATCATGGATATAGAACTAGGGAGATAATTAATTCTTGATATAATCTTGGGTAATAGACCCATGAGGCTTGGCACCATCTATGCACCCCAGACCAAAAGTGAAAGAATTGCATTATTTAAATTACTGCAACCTTACTTACACACTGCAAAGTTTACCATTTTAGGAGGTGCTTTTTATTGCCCCTTAGACCTGAGGAATAAAACTAGAAGCACAAGCAAATTATATTTTGATACAAATGCTTTAAAATCTATTTTCCAGACTGCGGACATGGTAGATTCATTTAAACAAATTCATCCCGCTGGCAGACACACATATTTTAGGAACTCCATTTCAACAAGAAAATATTTTTTTTTCTTTCCAGTCAGGATAAGGTTCAGGATGCCAAGACACAAGTAAATGCAATTTCTGAGCATGCAGAATTACTGTACATGTGTCTTTGAATTCATCATGTACAAGGAAACTACGTAAGGGTTGTTATTGGAAACTGAGCACCTCTCTATTAGCTAGTGATACCTTATGTCAAGAATGTTTGGCTTTACTACAAGCCAGACTTTCAATTGTTGTTTACTATGACACCATGCTGGAATGGTGGCTCGACACTAAACAAGAACTAATAACCTTTTTTATTATAAAGGGCAGAAAACAATAGGACTGATTACTTAAAATATCTACAGCTTAGAACTCAGCTTTTTAAAATGATTTCATTACAGACAACTACAAAATAGTCCTATAAAAGCCAAATTGACTGTATCAAGTCTGAGATGAAACAATATCTATAGATAGGGCCAAAACTTTGGTAAATGAACAGAGATTTGGGACACGGTTATAGAAGGAATCTATTGATATTTTTAAATACAATCAGGAGAAAAATAAAACAAAAATTATTGCAGATATAAAAAACAATCAGGGTATTTTATTGCAGCATAGTGAACACATGTTGAACTATGTTGAAACACAATATGAACTCTTTCTTACACCAGACACCATTATCAGTAAACAAGAACAATTTTTTAAGGATTTATCACCTACAACCTTAACAGATTCAGAAATGACTCTACTTACACTGCCTATAACTTTGCTAGACGTTGATGAAGCTATTCAAGCCCTCCCCTTACATAAAGTCCCAGGGCCTGATGGTATCAGTTCAGAATTCTATAAACAAATTCCAGAAATTGGTTAGACTAATACTCACTAAACTGTTCAAAGAAATTTTAGAAACCAAACATATCGCTACTGAATGGCTTCAAGCTAGTATAATTTTATTATACAAAAAAGGTGAGGCCCTGGATTGAAATAATTGGAGACCAATCTCTCTGTTAAACTCAGACCAGAAAATTTTGACCAAAATCCTAACTAAATGTCTCAATAAAATCACACCTAGAATCATCTCTAGTGCTCAAACCTGCTCTATTCCTCATCAGAATATTACAGACAATCTTATTCAAATTAGAGAAATCATACATAAATATATGAATAATAGAATTCCAGGTTTTCTGCTTTCTATAGACCAAGAGAAAGCTTTTGACTGTATATCGCATGAATTTTTATACTAAGCTTTAAGATTCCATAGTATACCCAAGAAGTGTATCTCTTGGATTCAAATGATGTACCAAAATGCTTCATTTAGAGTAATGATAAATGGTTTCCTAGGTAAGACAATAAGACAAACACAAGGGGTCTGGCAAGGGTGCACCTTAAGTCCCATATTGTACATATTCGGAATAGATATACTACTACAAAAAATAATATAAGCAAGCAATAACACACAATGAGGTGTGGATTATCTCCTGATAAGAGCACACCCAGGTGCGTTGTTAGGCACGTGGCACTTGCGCCGAGTGCCTTATGCACCTGTGCTCTTATCAGGAGATAACCCACACCTCAGAGTGTGTTATTGCACTTATAAAATGGGTCCTGTAACTAAATGTTAAAAAAAGGAAGAAAGAATATGTCCAAAATGTTTTTAAAAAGAGTTTTTTTAATACTAGTTATATGAAAAATAGTCCCCTATTACTGTATTGTGCTGTATTTCAGACTGGCTAGCTGGCCAGTAGAGGGCTCTCCTCCACCCAAAATACACAGTGCCGAGATTGGTATGTGCCCCCCCGCACCACACATCAGATAGTATTAATCTCCAACCATGCTCCCGCTTTACAGATTTTGTTACTCTCGCTCTGCCAGCAGCTGCTTTGGTTACAAGTGAGCAGTGGGATTAGTTTTGATGTGTTTCTTCTCCCAAGTAAAGAGAATGGTCTGGATGAATTTACTTTATTTGTTTTAGTTTTCCTGCTTGGGCAACAGGGTATGTTTTCCTTGATGGTAACTCCTACAGCTGTCCGGCATTTCTCTCTGGTTCTGGTCATTGTTGAGTTTTTTTTTATGCATTGGTTGTGAAGTGAAGTGAGCGTGTCCATTCCCGGCTGCTATATGCATCGGTTTTGTCCTTCATGGTTCAATAATGCGGTATAGTACAGGGTGCGAAAAGTTATTGTTTTTAGTCAAGAAGTAAGATTAATGAAGGACCACAGAAGAAGAGATCGAGGGGGACTATCGGACATAAACAAAATGGACAGTTTGTAGTATCTGCAGCAGAACTAGCAGAATGCAGATGTGAGGAATTCATGTGGTGTCCTCAAGCACTGCACAGTGTGAGAAATTGTGCTTTCTAGATTGTACTTCAGATGGCTGGCTGATCTGTGTTATAGGATTTAAAAGTCTTTTATAGTTCAGAAAAAAATGACAGAGGAGCAGGTCTGAATTTCTGTAGTTGGATGTGTGAGTTTGTAACTGTATTTGAAAGTCGCGGCCAGCTTTAAGTACAGTCCGGAAGCACAGTACGAGTCACTTTCAATTTGGTTGGTTGGGAGGCAAGAAAGAAAAGGTCAGTCTGAGTTTTTAATAAAAAAATAATGTTCATGATTGTATTGGTTGAGGGGAGAGTGTCAAATCAGGGAGTGTTTTGAAGATTACAGGAGTACTGTGCACAGTGGTTGCAGATCTGTTTAGCATGTCACAGAGCTGCAAGTTGATTGTTTTACAGAGGATGGTGTTGGGGACAATGATATTTTTGTCTGGTAAGGCTGAGGTTGGCAGAATTAGTGCCGGTTGGCACAATACATGCTGATAAGGACATGGCTAAAAGTAGGTTTTAGCCAATCAGCATTCTGGATTTTTTTAGCCCAATTTATAACCCCAGAAATTAAAGAGATTTCCATTATAGAGAATAATCCTACTACTAAAGTATTGGCATATGCCGATGATATTTGTTTATTCTTGGCTAACTTGCAGTCAGGACTTTAAACTCAGCAAATCTTCCAAGATTTCTCAGCTGTATCTAATGTCAAAATTAACATTCAAAAAAGTATGGCTTTGCAGCTGGGCACCTACATACAGCAATATGACACAGTGATCAACATCCCCATAGCAACTGGGGACCTTAAACTTTTAGGCATCATTTTTGGGGTACCTGAGGTAGAAAAAACAACCGGGATAATAACATTAATGAGGGCTTTGCTCTCACAGCAAAATGGAAAGCCATGCAGATTTCTAAGAAAAACAGGTAATCTTGATTAAGACCTTATTGTTACCTATATTCTTATACATCAGTGCAGTTTTTCCATTACCATGGGAACAAGAAACCAGACCATATAGCCTTTTTTTCTAGCCCTCTAGGGGAGTAGGGATAACCCAATAAAAATAAATTTTACTTATTTACTTTGTGAGAAAGGTGGACTAGGTATGGTCAACCCTATGGCTTTTTTATTACAAATATTATTTTTTATAATATCAGACCCATACTGGGGCCTCACACCAAGAATTGGCATATATGGCTTTATCCAGATTTACATAAGCTAATTACTTTATGAGACAAATGAAAAAAAGCATGTTCAAATAATTTGGAAGAAATAATCTATCCCTTTAATTATGTTACTTATTTCAAAAAGATCAAACAGTGGAATATTAACATAGAAGTTACCTTGTTCTCTAAGAAATAATTTTGTCAGAATCTTTTGTAAGGAAACTTCTGGGAACCTCTAATATTTCCATTAGGTACTCAGGAGACCTCAGAATTAACTCTTAAACTTCTAATAGAACCCAGATTACCAGAATACATGTGGGAAACAACTTGGCTATCTTGCTATGGCAGAATAGCTGTCAGAAACACACACAAACATAAACAATAAGTAAAAGGTTCTGTCCTAGAGATATTTGTAATGGACTTCTGGAAACACAATTACATCTATTCTTAGAATGTCCACATGTTACAAATTTATGGAGGATGCTAGCATGCACACAAGATAGACCTGAATATGCAACAATTAATTATGACAAACTAATCTTAGGAGTGTATAATGGATCATGGTTAAGATACTATCCTAGTACATTAAAAATTATTATGGGGGGTTTTAAATATTATGTCTGGTTGTCAAGATGTAAATGGGTGTTACAATAGACATTATGTACTCAAATGGAAGTCAAACATTTTATAAAAAAAAAACAATTGCAGGACTTACATAATCACGATCAGACTCATTTTACTAGGGAGAAAATGGTTCTTCTATGGAAAAACTGAAAATTGGTGGCATCACCCACCTTGAACATTGACCCTTTGTGGTCTTAACTCAGATTATTCCAAGATATCTGTTTTTGCACTTCTTTGATTCCTTCTTTAATGTTACATCAATGTATTAACATGTTGTTTTCATTTTGATTCTTTGTACAAGTTATGATGTCCTTAATAAAAACACCCCTATTCTTCAGTAGGGGAACCCTTGATCATTTGGCAGTTTGCTAAGATGGCCTGCCAAGATACAGGAGAAGAAGGGGCAGTAAGTGTGGGGGAGCTGACTGCCTCCCCTATTACCTATACACCTAAGGTTGATGCTGATTTTTCAAGTATTGTTGCAGAAATGGAGGTGGAAGAACCTTCTGGACTTACAGCTGTGAATATAAGTGATGAAGAAAGGCACAAGTCTTTACCTCAGGTTATTTCCTATTACCTTCATCACTATTGTACTACACCTGGACCTGCTTTCAACTTAATACTAGAACAAAGTTGCTCCTATTTTTGCAAGCTCTGTATGCTTATCTACTGCCTGTAACCAGCACTCTTTGTAACAAGTCCAGCCTGTAGTGGACTTAAATGTATTGTAGCACTAATTATCTTCTGTAACTTCTATGTACTTCTCAGTACCTGGGTTGCACCTGGAAACGAGCCTTGGCTCAGTGCGCCTTTCCCAGTCAACAAATTTTAAATAAAAATAAAAAATAAATACTAGCTTTGTGCTCTGGGATGAGGAAGAAAGACTTAAGAATGCAATGAGGAAGGGAAACAACATCTCTTATGCTTGGTAGTGGAGGAAGAAGCAAGATTACTTGCAGAAAGAGAGAGATTCACTGGCTCCAGGCTGAGCCTGCAGGCAGAAGCATCGACAGCTGAAAGACTCTCTGTCAAAATTAATCAGCTAGTGTCTGGCATCCCAGCTGAAGTCAGCACTTCAAAGACACAACCTGTCATGTCAGCTGTCAGTATAGCAGTTCCTTGGAGTCATGGACAATAGAGCTGGCAAACAACATCTCATGGAGCACTGTAAAAGGTGGGAGTATGTTGGAGCTGCCCTCTAACCAAGACTTTGTGAGCACAGAACATGCAGCCTAAGAGGTTCCTGAAGTAACTGCATAGGACCAAAGTGTTGTCACAGACCTGCAGAGCAGCACACAGAGTAAGGAAAGCAGTAATGATTTTCAGCATAGACAGCACCGTGGTCACCAAACTCCAAACACAGAGAACAGGAATAGGGTTGCCACCTATCTGGTTTTGGACTGAATAACCCAGTTTTTAGGGTCCTTATCCGGTCACCTGGTTTTGATTAAATACAGTCCAGTTTTTGGGCCATTTTGAATGCTCATGTACTCTTGAAACTGATGTATCAAATCATTAACTGCTTTGGCTCCATTGCATGTCCAGGTTATAAAGTTATGATGTCATTCAGACCTGCCTTTGTTTGTTAAACCAATCTGCCTGGGAGGGTAAAATATGGCCATTAAGAACATTAGCAGTAAATTTACCTAATCTTTTTGACTCTGAATTTTAAGTAAGGTCTTTTACTACCATGATAGGAAGCAACTTTTACACCTTTATATGCTCTCATGTGTTTATTTTTGTTTGTCCTATATTCTGGTATGTTTTAGACCCATTTTTGTTAAATTAATAATCACATTTTTATTGCCATTATCACTACATTGATTACTTCTTCCCTGAGATTTCAACAGCTACTTCTCTCATTTTTTGTATTACCTGAACATTCCATGACATTAGCTACACTTTCACAAGTCATTCAGATAAATAGCATGGAATGGTGTGTCTACAGTTGTGGAATGTCTTAGAAATATGAAAAGAAACAGCAGCCGCTACTGACGTAAAGTGGACACAATGCATTATTGAAGGTAACACAAGTATCGATAATTAAGTTATCAAAAATTGGTCAAAGCATATAAGAATACATACTACGGTTCATACATACTATGGTCAATTCAAGAGCTAGGAGGCCAGAGGCCCATAATGCTGTTATGCTAAGCCACCAAATAATAGGTCAGTGGGTGTCCTGTACTTATTAATTGATCTAATTGGTACTTAAAAATACTTTTGGTCTCGCTTATAACCACGTGTAAGGGCAGCCCATTCCAAGAGCCAATGACTCGAACGGTGAAAAAATATTTCCGCTTGGCATGAATAAATGATTTCCTTTCTAATTGCAGAGGATGTCCCCTGAAATTATACAGTATATACATGTTTTAAAGTACAATCCCAGTTCACACGTAAGGTGTGGATCTTGAACAATATCATACAGAAACAACAAATCACCCCTACGTCAGCACATGGAAATGGGCATAATAAGTTTTAAAGTGCTTAACCTGCCATCATAAGACACATTTTCAAGCCAAGATATTTTCTTTGTGAATTTTCTCTGAACCTTTTCTAACTGGTGCTCTTCAGTTTTTTTATAAGGACATCAAAGCTGCGAGACATATTCCAGATATGGTCGAGCATATACTCTATTTAATGGCAGGAGCACCTCACAATTCCTAGACCCAATGTTACTCAAAATGGACCATATTACTGTGTTGGTTTTGTTAATAGTGCTATTTACCTGCTGACTATGCAACAAATTATCAGAAATTTTGACACCCAAATCCCTTTCATTAATTGTTGTTTCCAGTAAAGCTCTGGCCAAAGAATATTTAAACTGTAAGTTTTTAACTCCCAGATGCATTACTTTGCATTTGGATACAATAAGGGTCATGCTCCATTCATTCACCCATGAGGAAATGTGGTCTAAGTCATGCTGGATGGCTTCGGCTTGAGCTACTGACTCACAAGGTCCACCAATCTTGACATCATCAGTGTATTTAGTGGTAAAGGATGAACAGTCTGTTGATAAATCATCTATAAATGCTTGAAAAAGGCAAGGGCCCAAAACAGAGCCCTGGGGCACCCTACTAGTCACATTACCTCTAACTGAGTTAAATCCATTGATGATGACCTGTTGTGATTGATCTTGCAACCAACTTTTTCAATCAATCAATCAATCAATCAATCAAGTCTTTATTTAACCAGGCGTTCATCGTTGAGCAGAAGCTCATTTGCAAGATGGACCTGGGTGGAGCATGAACAATTGTATATACAGGTCAACACAGGTATTTACAAGGCAATACAGATAATACTCTTTACAGAGAGGAAGAAAAAGAAGTTCATATGTACATAGAATTATACAGATATTGTACAGATTACACGGTATTTACATACATAGAAGTGTCTATAGGAAGATAAAGCAGGTTATCTAAGGTTGCAGGAGGAAGTAACGGAAGAAAAAAAATAAAAATAAAAATATAAACCAGGTAGAGGTGAAGGCAGGGGGGAAGGGAGGGAGTAGGGGGAGAAAGGCTAGGAGGGCACGGTGCACAGAGAGGAGTTGGTAAAACAGGATGTAGAGAAGCTGGATGGAGAAAAGGAGTATGTGTGAGCCCCGGGATTGAATGCTATAAAGTACGGGGCATGGTAGGATGTCACAACCCAGGGTAGTGAGCTCCTATCCGAGGTTGGAAAAGGAAGAATAAGGGGATGGATGGGCCTAGTGTTGATAAGACAGGGGGATGAGAGAGAGAGAGAACAATTAGGCTGGTGAGGAGCAAACTGGGGGGCCAGTACTTAAAATTGGGTCTAGGCATGGCTATATACCAGTGCAGACACCGGTACTGGGTCTGAGTGGGTGAAGCAGTTACATACTTCTCTGATTGTATGGAAATAGAGCATCTTGAAGGCATTTATACCGATTAGAGTGCTTAATTTGAGGTTTTTTTGTAGATTGTTCCATAAGGTAGGTAGCACGAAGCTTATGGCTGCCCTGCCGCATTAGGGATTTTGCTTTGGGTACTTTAATGTAATAGCTGAGTAACTTCTTAATGCGTATTTCCCAATTATACTCAGGGGAAGACAGCAGGAGATATAGTAAGGCAGCTTATTAGAGATGGCTCTATAGGTCCAGAGAGCGGCGTTTCTGTGGCGCCTGAACTTTACTGATGTCCACCCCACTGCCGCATATAGGGTGCAGTTATGTGTGTCGAAGGGGAGTACCGTTATAAACCTCAGTGCTTGATGGTAGAGTGCGTCCAGTTTAGCCATGTAAGAGTTGGGGCATTGGCTGTAGAGGAAGTCAGCGTAATCAACCAATGATAGGAAAATGGATTGGACCAGTTGTTTCTTGGCATCTCTGGTGAGAAACTGGTTGATTCTAAAAAACAGTTCAAGCCTTTGCCGAAGTCGTTTTAGCAAGTCCTCGATATGTTCAATGTAGGAGAGTCTTTGGTCTATCCAAACTCCCAGATACTTGAATTTTGTAACAAATTCTAGTTTTTCACCTAGAACTGCGGTAATTTGGGGAACTGTCCCACTGGACACAGGGTTAACTGTACAGATAAAAGGGGAGAGGACCATCTCTTTAGTTTTTTTGGCATTAAGGAGTAGCTTTTTTTGGAGGAGTTGGCTTTGCAAAAGGTTGAATTCTGACTGTAGGTCATTGCAGGCAGCTTCAGGTGTAGGGCAACTCACGTAGAGAACTGTATCATCTGCAAACAGATGAATGTTGGCTTCTTTTATACAGTAGTCGATGTTATTAATGTAAATTGTAAAAAGTAAGGGCCCTAATATAGAACCTTGAGGTACCCCTCTTTGCAGAGTTTTTAAGGTGGACAGGCCTCCTTCGGCTTTAACTTGTTGAAGGCACCCTGTGAGATAGTCAGTAAACCAACACAGAGAGGAGGGGTCCACACCTATGGTTTGAAGGGAGGAGAGGAGCAGACTATGGTCGATGGTGTCAGAAGCCTTGCTTAGATCAAGGAAGACAGCACAAATAAAGTTTTTGCTCTCAAGATTACACTGCCAGTCATTAGTAACTTTGGCGAGGGCTGAGATAGTGCTATGTTTAGCTCTGAATCTGGACTGCATAGGATTTAGCAGTTCCCTAGACTCAAGGTGAGTCCTCAGCTGTGTATTTACAATTTTCTCTAGGAGCTTGGACAGGACCGGAAGGAGACAAATTGGCCTGTAGTTATTGAGATCGCCAGAGTCAGCTGATTTGAACAGTGGTATGACATGTGCTGTCTTCCATATAGGTGGTAAGGTGCCCTGAGACAGGGATAAGTTAAAAAGGTGGGTGACGGGTATTGCTAGTACGTGGTAGGCAATTTTTAGGAAGTAAGGGGCAAGGGTGTCGGCCCCAGCACTTTTTCTAGTATCCAACTGAAGCAAGAGGTCCTCTACCTCTTTCAATGGGGCAGGTTGAAGCGAGAAAGGCGGCGAAGCTATCGGAGTTTCAGGCAGTTGGCTGGCAGTCTGGGAGCGAAGAATGTTTGCAGGGGAGTTATCAAATGCCATGCCTGCAGTAGCAAAGTGGTTATTGAATGCATCGAGTATATCCATCTTTTCGGTTATAGTCAAGTTGCCAGAGGTAATTTTGGTCAGGAGTGAATTTCCTGGGGAGTGGCCTAGCAGATCACTGATTGTGTTCCAGAGCTTGATTGGGCTCTTTGTGGCAGAGCCTAGTTCGGATTTGAAGAAGGTGGCCTTCGATTCTCTGATTGTTTTGGTACATAAATTTCGTAGTCTTCTGAACTGATTCCAGTCCTCTGCAGTGTTCAGTCTGCGCACTTTTTTCCAGAGCTTATCTCTTTCTAGAAGCAAGGACTTGATCTGAGGGGTGAACCATTTACAGGTGTTGGTCCTAGTTCAAACTTTAATCGGGGAGCATACTTATTATGGGCCCTTGATAGAATGTTGTGGAAGATATTGTAAGCTGACGTAATTGTTTTGGCCAGGTAGAAATCTTGCCACTCAAGGGAGTGCTTAACCTCGTTTAGGTAGGCATGTTCATTGAAGTTGTGCCTGGATCTCTTCATAGAGAACTTGCTGATGGGTGCTGGGTTGTTGGTGGATCTTACTCCCACAATAAAACAATGGTCGCTGGCGTCTGAGAAGAAGACATCAGCGTGGGAGAAGAGATGAGGTTTGCTCACCATTAGCACATCCAAAAGTGTACTTTTACTGGGGTTCTTCACGTTTGGGCATGTTGGTTCAGTAATAAGTTGCATCATCCCATGTTCATCACCGAAGGATGCAAGGGGGGCAGCTGTGTTAGAGAGCCAGTCAAAGTTGAGGTCTCCTAAAATAATAGTTTCTGGCAGCCCCTGTCCCAACTTGTCACTTAGATATGACACAAGCTGTAGGCCAGCAGACGGTGGTCTGTAGCATCCTATTACGCAGAGTGCAGTAGTCTGTGTAATTTCCACTTTGAGAATTAGGCATTTGAATTCGCTGGTGACAGATGCCGAGGATAAGCAGAAGGCAGAGAATTTGTCTTTAACGTAGATAGCTACCCCTCCTCCTCTGGCATGCCTATCAGCTCTGAACAAGGCATAGTTGGGTATGTTTATTTCTCTATCAGTGGTGCTGGGTCTAAGCCAAGTTTCGGAAATCACAAGTATGTCAGAGAGGTATGATTTACCGGTTTGTATTAAGGTTATCTTTTAAGGAGACTACATACGTTAATATGCAAGAAGCTTATTCCTTTTAAATTTGCTAGTTCTGCTGGCAAAGCAATAGCTTCTGGGGGCAGGGTAGAGTTCTATGTTGCCTGAACATAACAGGAGGATAAGTAGGATTTTTCTAAGAGTGCTAATTATAAGCTTGTAATTCCTGCCTCTCCGTCTAGTAGATCTGATGTTTTTAGGGACTGGAAAGTAGCCACCATAGAAGAGCTGATCTGTTGTAGCAAGAGCTAGTACCCCTACCACAATAGGCGGGGAGGAGATAGAAGTCTGCGTGGTGGGAGGTGGGTCTTGTGGTGAGGGAGTGTTATAAGTACTACTGGTATGTGTGGTCCAAGAGCAGGGTTCGAGGTATTGGTATTTGGAATCATGGAGGCAATTAAAGGATAAGTTGCCATGTGGTATACAGCACAAGGTGCCGTTGTAGACCAAACATGATGGTAGTTCAGGTGTCCAATGCTGGGCAGCTGGTATCAGCAGAAGAAGGGGCAGTATAAGGAGCCATATAGGGCCCAACATGATGGTACCTCAAAAAAGGAGCCACCCACTTAGCCCAGGGGCAAGTGGGGTTGCTGGATTAATGCAGCTTATCAGTAGCTTTCTGATCCAGGTCGACCCAAATTTGATAGCATTAAAGATATTTAGTGGTGAAGGCACAGCCAAGGAGAGCCTATGCGTTTTAGTAAGGTGAGGCCCTGATAGTTGGATCCCATAGGCTGGACAGAGAAGAGGGGGATCACGAGCTAAGTCTCTATTGGTGGGGCACTGCGCTAGGGGATGTGGACTAATATTTTGGCAGGAGCTACTGTATTTAATAATCAGCGGAGGTGGGGGGGCGGTCGGAAAAGTTGCGGCAGTTGCTGTACCTTGTAGGCCTTGGGTCCGTGTCTGCGGTCTTAAGCGTCAGCTAGACAGGCGCCGACCATCCGGTAGCCGGGAATCCCGTGGCTTAGGAGCTGGGAGCCTGGGCGACAGTTCCTCAGCTGAGGGAGAGTAGGAGAGTGAGGGTTAATAAAGGGGATTCACATAAAGGGTTAGACAGAACAGCGGGGAGTCCAAAATTTGCATAACAAAAGGACATGCATTACTTTGGCACCCAAAAGTGTCTAGGGCCAGTGCACGTATGCAGGGAAAGGGCTGTAAACACTAGATTTCTTTCCCAAACCACAATTCAAGTCCTTTCAATTACAGACTGGGTTAACACTTCGGCTTTTTAACATTTGTCCCAACATAAACATTTTTAGGGTTTAAAATCAAAGAGCAGAAGCCGGCTTCCACCAGGGACCAATCAGAGCATGATCTGAGAGGGCACTCACCATCCATTGGTTGCAGCAGTTGCCGTACCTTGTAGGACCTTGGGTCCATGTCTGCAGTCTCGAGCGTCGGCTAGAGGGGTGCCGACCGCCCAGTAGCCGGAAATCCTGTGACTTAGGAGCTGGGAGCCTGGGTGGCAGTTCCTCGGCTGAATCTATCAGGGGGGTCAGTCGGGTGGTCTGTTAGCTGTGGCCTGCTCAGAGAGAGCCAAGGCCACAGGAGCAGCTTGGGAATATCCATGTAATAAGGAAATAGTTAATATTAAATTTACTAAGTTTACTGATTAAGGCCCAGTGATGCATAATATCAAAGGCCTTACTGAAATCAATAAAAATTACATCTCATGGTATACGCCTATCTAGGAGTTGACTGATATGTTCGTAAAAACAAGTCAGATTTGTTACACAACTTCTACTGCTTCTAAAGCCATGTTGTTCTGGGTCATGAAGATTAAACATTGGTGAGATCATATCTTTAGTAAGACTTTCCAAAAGTTTACAAAGTGAGGAGGTCAGACTGATAAGTCGATCATTTTCCCAATTATTCTTTGGTCCCTTCTTATGAATTGGAATCACATTAGCTGCCTTCCAACCCTGAGGTACATAGTTTTCAGCAATAAAACGTTCAAACATTATTTTTAAGGGAACTATAATAGAATCAGTCAATAAAAATAATAGATGTCCTGCTTTGGTGTCTTGTCCTGGGCTATATTTGCCTATAAAAGACAACAACTTTTCTTTAATGCTGTCTTCGGAGAAACACACCCTTTGATGATTACCACTAACTTTAATAGAAGTGGGTGGGTGTAAAACCTTTTGTGTGAAAATTTTACAAAAGCCTTTATTAAACAAGTCGGCTATCCTTTGAGTGTCACAAATGAGTTCATTGTTATCCAACAAGGGGTCAACTTGACACGTTGGTTTCTTCAAAGAATTAATGTATGATAAAAAAATGTTTACAATTAGCTTTCTTAGCAGTAGTAGCCAGATTGTACTCCCACCTTGATTTAGACCTCTTAAACATCTTCTTACATTTCTTTTGGATTTGTAAATAAGAATCCCAATTAAGCTTACTTTTATTACAAAGATAAGTATTATACCTTTTTCTCTTTAAGCCTAGTCACCCTTTTAATGGAACTATTTAACCATTTGGGTGCCTTTTAGGAATTAACTATTTTCTGTTTACTCTTAAATTTTCTCTTAAATTGCAAAGAATATTTCTGAATTTATCCCAGCAATACTCAGGGGTTGAACCACCGAAAGCTATTTCCCAGTCAATTTTATTAATAATATGCTTCATGGTAATCACATCTGCCTTGTCATATAAATACACGATTAAGGTCATAGCCACAAATCGTTCTTTAATTTCTTAAATGGAATCTTGGGAAATGTTGTTCGCTCCCATGTGTATAACTGTCATAGGATCCGAACCACAATCCTTCAAGATGTTAGTCATCATTTTGGTAAGTTCTGATATCCTAGCACCACTATAACTAGAACTAGTCCTATTAATTTTATCAGGGCTGCAAATCTGCCTGTCTAAATGTTTAGTGATAGAGTCCCCTAATACATAAATCTGTTGTTAATAAGGTGCAGCAGGTGGACAGGAATTAGAAAATGACATCTTGTTGGTAACATCAGCACTAAAATCGATGAGTAGTACATCATTGGTTGCTAAACTGCTATGAAGAGGAATGACAGGGGTGGAACTAGAAGATACATGTTCCAAATCACCAAGATCAGTTTCCATAGATGGAACATCTACAGCAGCATTGGTGGAATTAGATAGGACAGTATTAAGGGGGTCAAATCTGTTATACAGCTGAGTACAAAACTGCCGAGCTTTTCTTCCCTTTTTACTGGCTCTTGTACTTTGAACTTTATACCATTTATTATCATTGTTACACTCGTCATCAGAATCAGTGTCAGCTTCCCTAACTCTTTTTTGGGGGTTTTCTAAAACAGCACATACCGGTTGTTGCAATAGGCTAGAAGTTACCTGAGAGATAAGATCAGCATTCTGAGATATAGTAGGCGCTATGATCTTCTCTGGGACTATTACTTGATTATTGTGTGGTGTTGTATTAACAGCATTAAAACGTTTTTGCATTTCTACTTGACTATTTTCTAATTCAGCTAAACAAGAATTAAAGCAGCTAATAAGATACTGTAAGTCATTAACTTCCAAACATTTACTACACGAGTAGGATTGGGCAGGCAGCTCCTGCAGAGTAAGTGTGAACATTTTACAAATGGTGCACTGTACACCAATAACCCCTGTAGATGTAACAATAGTGATATGAGAACTGGTTGCCATTTTGAAATCAATCAGTTGCACATGGAACAGGTTAACAGCCTAGCAAACACTGCGTATATCACAAGTGTATTTTACTTACTGAGTATCGAATACAGGCTTGTATTAGTGTTAATCAAGCATAGACACATGCCCTGGGCCCCTTGGACCCTCTGGACACTCTAGACAAGAGTAGACATGCATGTCTCGGCACGTGTCTCCACACACAGCAACGTGCACTCGCCCCACTCATGCTCGCCCTGCTCACAGAGGGCGAGACAGATATACCATGTGACCTGGAAGTGCTGTATCCGATCACAATTCCCCAAGTCCCAAAATCACTTCAAAAGCTTAAATAAGTGTATTAAAACACACTAAAGTGCACAAAATCACACCAGAGTGCTCCAAATGGCTATCAACTCTTAAAATAGACTTAGTGGGCAAGCCTGTAGTGCCTCTCTCCATAGTACTGAACTACTGGTATAGTAAATCACTTCCTGGTTAAGCTGCTACACAGTAGTTCATATAAATAATACTGAGCGCCTTTTATACAGGGCCACAGCTGCTCCTTTACTGTCTCACACCTACAGGAGGTGTCTCACAGCATGGGGAGTCAGTAGAAAGTGTTCCTGTTCAGACAAAGTACTTGCAGAGGGCAAGACAGATATACCAAGTGACACAGAAATGCTGTACCAGGTCACGATTCCCCAAGTCCCAAAATCACTTCAGAAGCTTAAAATAAGTGTATTAAAACTCACTAAAGTGCACAAAATCACACCAGAGTGCTCCAAATGGCTATCAACTGTTAAAATAGACTTGGTGGGCAAGTCTGTAGTGCCCCTCTCCATAGTACTGAACTACAGGTATAGTAAATCACTTCCTGGTTAAGCTGTGACACAGTAGTTCATATAAATGATACTGAGCACCTTTTATACAGGACCACAGCTGCTCCTTTACTGTCTCACACCTACAGGAGGTGTCTCACAGCATGGAGAGTCAGTAGAAAGTGTTCCTGTTCAGTTTCAGTTTTAAGACTCTGAAATCTTTAGAGAGGTTTAGGTTAAAATATGATGCTTTGAAGAATACTGCTTTGTGGGCATCCTCTGTGGCCATTCCCCTGTCTAAATCTGCTATTAAAACCATAGCAATTTTATTTGAAAAGAAGGAGTTCATGTATCTGACATCTTACATTGGCTGAAGCAGTAGTGCGAACAGCCAGACCTACCTAAGCCTATAATTGATATGGAGCAGGTATGGATGGGGGGGTAAAAGTTCAAAGTAAAGCTGCATCAGACTAATATGGGGACATGCCACCTCCCAGGCAGCTTTTGTTTATGTAATGACATATGCATGTCCTTCTCTCCACAGCAGCATCACATCTGACAAATGTGCACAGCTAGAACTCACTTGATTGCAGCCTGTGATGCAGACCACTGTAATCTTTCTTTAGAATATGGCCATATTAGTATGAGATGCCCTAACCTATTTAAGTGTAGCCTCTATGTGGAACAGGGGCAATCCTATGGGCCTCGACCAACAAGAGAAGGGGTCTGGATAAAGAAGCTTTAACAAATTACAAGAGCAGGGGGCTGCTAGAGCATCTGCACAATGGTTTGCAGGTCAGCTACAGCCATACTCTATGATTAATGTGAGGGCAGATGATGTCCCTTTGACCACCCTGGTGGCATAAGATGCATAGGTTGTGACTCCTAACCCTTCCAATGAACAACAGCTTTTGTTGCAGGTGGAAAAATCTTCTGGGACTCCACAGGAAACTGAGGGTGAAGCTGTTGGAGAAATTAAGCAGGCAAAGACTGAAGGGGGTCCCACTGATGGTCAGTCACAGAGGTCAAAGACACAACCAGGCATGCCACCTACCCCAGCAGACTGATATGGAAGTGGTAACCTCCAGAGAAAAGGGGAGTAAAAGGGAAAATAAGGTTAAAATGGTAAAACCTCCCTCTATACCTTTAGAGAACAAATATAATTCTCCACCAGACAGTGCAGAGACGCAGAAGAGGAGAGTGATTCACAGGCATCTTCCTCTTTCTTCTCAATTAGAAACCAGTCCTCGGACTGTGATGACTCTATTTCCATAACATCTGTGGTGAAGAAAAATCAAGTAATGTTGAGGTCCCAAACAAGAACAATAACAGCAGACCCCCACCACCATATAAGTATAAATGTGTGTTGGACCAACAATTTCCCTGGTGACTCTAAATGTGAATAGCGTAAAATCATTTAGGAACTGGATTACTATGGTTTCAGTTTTGGAGTCACTGCTGGGAAATATGATCTTTTTAGAGGATCCCTGGTTGAAAACCTTATTTAAAATATCAGCCATTAAGACATTGTGGACTCAAAGCCCATCCTTTTAGTCTCAGGGGATGGATAAATGTAATGGGGTGTGTATTCTGTTCAGAGATTGCACCATAAAGGTTAAAAAACTGCCCGAAATAAAAACCAGGGAGGGCCCTGTTATTAGATGTGGAGTGGAGAGGCAGGCCTATTCACCTCTATAATGTATATGCTCCACAGGTAGATCAATTTAATGAGTTCAGGCCTTATTTATATACTAGGAAAATGGTTGTTCATGGGGGGATTTTAGTTGTGATTTGTCCTTAAAAGATGGGCTGGACTCAAAACTTTATTGTAACTCATTAGCCCTAAAAGTGATGGCTACTATGGCACGTTTAATGGATGGTTACAATGACCATTTAGGTCAAAGGGTGCTTACATTTACAAAAGAGCTTCTATCTTCTGGATTTCAGCATGGCTTTCAACACCATTCCACATAGCAGACTGGTAAGCAAGTTGAGGAACTTGGGGTGGGAAATATGGTGGTAATCTGGCTAAAAAACTGGTTGGGGATAGGACGCAGAGGGTAGTAGTAAATGGCATTCACTCCAAGGAAGAAAGGGTGACCAACAGGATAAATCATGGATCAGTGCTGGTACCAGTCCTCTCCAATGTCTTTATCAGTGACATAGCAAAGGAACTAGAAGGAATTGTCTGCCTCTTTGCGGATGATACCAAGTTCTGCAACAGAGTGGACATTGCAGGGGTGATGAAAAGGATGGGAAGGGATCTGAAAAGACTAGAGGAATGGTCAAGGGTATGGCAGCTGGATTTTAATGCAAAAGAAGTGCAAAATAATGCACTTGGTCCATAGAAATCTGGGAGTAGAGTACAAAATGGGTGGAGTGATACTGACAAAGACCAAGCAGGAAAGAGACCTAGGGATAATCATATCAGATGACCTAAAGGTGGCCAGGCAGAGTGACAAGGCAGTCAGAAAGGCTAGTGGGATGCTGGGGTGCATACTGTAGGAAGGGGTATCACCAGCAGTAAGAGGGAGGTGGTGCTGCCACTTTATAGATCACTGGTAGATCCTGAACTAGAGTACCATATCCAGTCCTGGAGATCACATCTCAGGAAGGACATAGAGTGGAAGTGGTCCAGAGGAGGGTTACCAAGATGGTGCAGGCTGTGCATAAAAAGCCATATCAGGAGAGGCTTAAGGAGCTAAATATGTAAACACTGGAAGAAAGGAGGGAGAGAGGGGGGATATGATAAAGGCCTTTAAATATCTCACAGGGGTTATATAGGTACTGGAGGGGGTATTGTTCAGATAAAAGGGTACTCTAGTACAAGAAAGCATGCTATGAAGCTGGAGGGGAGTCAATTCTGGAGGGATGCGAGAAAGTACTTCTTCAGAGAAATGGTGGTGGATGCCTGGAACAGCCGTCCAGCAGAGGTAGTAGGGGCAAAATCAGTTGGAGGGCTGAGAAATGGCAGCAAGATGTGCCTTCAGTTATACCCTAGGCAGAAAAAAAACTTACAATCAAGGAGTAGTCCATTCCTATAAATGACAAATCAAACTACAAAGTGTATAGGAACACAAAGGCCACTCACTAAACTATGTTCAGGCTTAAAAAAGATTTATTTGTGCCATAAAAACTTGCCAAAACCCACCACCATTTTGGGGTGTCCAAAATATCCTCGGGGTGAAAGGTGTCTCTGGAATTAAGTCAGAAAATTTTCATTTTCAAAATGTTTACCTTGAAGAATATATATAAATACGTACACCCAAATAGATAAACTGCATAACTTATGGCAAACCAGATAGTTTCATTGCTTCCAGCTATAAAGTGTTCCCATTAATTATCTTAAATACAGAAAAAGATTAATATGCAGATCTAAAAAATTAGAAAAACTGGAAAAACGTTAAAAATATCTACTTGTTATATCTCTGTAGATCTTTTTTCTATTTCTTGGTACAGTTCATTCCATTAGAAATTCTACAACAATAGAAAAATAGCTCATTACACTTCCCACTCTGGATTACCGCTGTTGCAAAACTGCCCACCTTTTTCTAATGTCTCACTTGAAAGTTTTGCTAAGGCAACATATATATTGTAATACACAAACTATTCTGTTCATCTGCTTGTTGCAATAGAATCCATCTGTATTTTAGAAACAGTATTTCCCCCCTTTCAGTGTTTTTATCTTCTATTAGCTTCCTTTTAAAAAACAACTGTGAATCATTTGCCATATGCAGCGTTTACAAAAACATTTTCATATTTCAAAACATTTTAATCATTTTTTACCTTCATAGATGTTAATCTTTTCATCGCACCTCATTAACTGTTCAGGAGAGAGCTTTGAGCCATGAGACCCAATTGTTTTTATTAGCTCCTACACATCAGGAACGTGATGACGTCTCAAAACGCATCACCCACATCCCAGCGTGAAGATGAGGAAGAAACTTTGCCATGCCCCAAACCCAACTCACATTGTGCTGGCACTCATATGGTTTTGTGCAAACCAGGAGTGGGGGGAGGTGACAAATTAAAAAGCTCTTACATTCCAGGGTTTTAAATAATTGATTAGCAGTTTTTTTCTTGGGACGATACTAACTGTACAGAAAGTATGTATATAGATTTTCTAGAAGTGCTGTGTTTATTAAACACAGTGAGGCAAGAGCTATGCATTTTCACAAAGTTTTAGCACTTTTATGAGCAAAACGCTAATCCATTTTTAGAGTTAAATAAAACCCTGCATTCTCAAAGCTATAATAGGGACATCCCTTCTGGGTTTTAAAGCTGATCTGTCTTTTCCTAAGGACAACAGTGAGTCCACTACCCTGGGAACAAGCCTACTCCTATGTGTATTTAAGAGAATTAATAGAGAAACGTTATAGCTGGAAGCAGTGAAAATATTTTGTTTGCCACAAAGTATACAGCTCATCCACTTGGGTGTATGTATTTATATATATATATATATATATATATATATATATATTCTTCGAGATAAAAATATTGAAAAATTTAAATTTTCTGACTTAATTTCAGAAACACCTTCTTCCATCATGTGGCAGGAGTGTTTTGGACACCCTGAAACATTGGTGGGGTTCAAAAATGCCCAGAACAGGCACAAGGGAATCATTAGAGTAAGGAAGGCAGGAGATGAGATGGCACCATAGATCATTAACAGAACTGCAGCAAAAAATGTAAGTTGAAAAAAACTGGGCAGACTGGGTGGGACTAGCAGCCCTTATCTGCTGTCACATTCTATGTTTTTATGTTTCTATGAAGTGATTTTCTGTTTCTCTGCTGCTCTCTAAGTGGACTATAGTAGTGGATACTTTGGACCACCTAGCAGGTGTGTGTCCTTCTCGAACAGGCCCAGTCCAACAGATGAATCCTCAGCTGTGGAGGTTAAACACTTCTATTTCAGGAGGGAGGATGTGCAGTACAATGATAGTGACTAATCCCTAACTAATCACTTACTTCCTCCTGTTTTCTGACAGCTAAGTGCCCTCCCCACCTCCTGCATTTCCAGTTTGTACCTATCACAAAGAAAGATGAGTGTTTCTTTTGCCTGTTTTTTTTTTTTTTTTTTTGCAGCTTCAAGAGTCTGACAGAGTCACAGAGAGAACTGTGGCCTGAGACAGTTTCTACGGAATTATTCATATGGAGAAGGAACAGCCAGATCTAGTGCTGTTTTCTAAATTATGCAGGCAGAATGTTCACCTGTGTCCAACTGTGATTCACTCTGACTCACTTGCCCAGCTCTTCCATATTTATTTTAACATTTTTTAACATTACCCTGTTGCAACCTAAGCTAGCATTTTTTTTTCTTAATTTGTTTGTGTGGGCAGAGTGTTCCAGCCTGTATACAATCTCATCCACTTTTCCCAGCTCTGCCATAGTTTTTAACATTTCCTCACTCCCAATTGGTGATACATGAGCTAAAAGAGGGGAAAAGACATCTGTGTCAATGAAGAGGGTGATGCTTTTCCCTATAGTTAATGCAGAACTGGGGCCACCTATAGCAGTATGAAGGGGAGTACAACAGGGCTGCACGCTAAGCCCCTTGTCATATACAGTATATATTTTTTTTCATTAGAGTCTCTGATCAGAATGATACAGCAGAATCCACACATTAAGGGTATAATGTTAACTTCTGATGCCCCCAAAATCAAAGCATTAGCTTATGTTGATAGTGTAATTTGTGCATCAATGTGCAGAATAAGGAATCTGGGAGCAGCTACAGCGAATTATGGATGGGTTCTCTGCAACAGCAAGAGCTAGAATTATGTTACATTTGCAGGTGTGTCACTTAGGATGTGGCAGGGATTCCAGCGTAAAAGGAACCAGTTAAAATATTGGGGATTAACTCTGGTATTAGTAATCTCATCACTGAGAATTAGTGTGTTAGTAAGGAGGAGCAGAAATTGTCTTTCTGGAAGAATAGGACCTTATCAAAACATAAGAGAATATTTTTGATATATACACTCTCACCAACAGTTTTATTATACTATATGTTGGTATTATGTTCCCGCTTCCAGTAGAGTTGGAGGTTAGGATATTTAACATTTTCTTTCAGGGTTTGTGGGGGTCCAGTTTAAACCCCATTACAATAGATATTACTTCTAAAAGTATTGAACAGGGGGGGGGAGTAAATATGGGGAACCCAGTGGAATCTTCCATGTCCTTATTTTTATATCATATTGTTACCCAAGTGTTAAAACAGGAAGGGAAAGACTGGGTTCCCTTGTTATAAGATTGGGTAGTCAGAAAAGATTTGACGAACTCTATTCCAAGTAGCTTCTTGAAAATTCTTAAGTACATTCTTTAAGATTCAAGTACAGTTTTTGATTGACTAAGACCTGGCCTTAGACTTTGTGGAGCCTGGGGCAGAGGTAATCGTCAGTCTGGTGTTCACCTACCGTCATATTAGTTTAACAACTTCACACATGAAATCATTTACAACAGGAGTAAAAGGCTAATATTGCCTACTCAAACAAAATAAATTAAGCTACTTTGATTTTACTGCAAAAATATGCCCACTATATATGCAAGTTTTATTGAAAAAAATCACTCACGGTCACAGACAAGACTTTTAAATGATACTTTGGGGGGCTCTTTTGCAGCAAAATCAACAGTTAGTAAGTAAACATTCAGCAATTATAAGATCTTATACTAAACCGAGAGACGATTTAGGCCATTTTGCTGTTCTTGGCTCATACTTGACCTAACGTAATTTATTATCACTTTCAACTTAGAAAAGCTTTGTTCAGCAAAGGCTACCAATGAGGTTAGGTACCTAGGGGTCAAGATTCCTCTACAGTTCTACCGGTTATACAGTTCTAACTATGGTCAACTGAAATATGTCCTAGCAGACCTGAAAGAGTGGTGCAACCAGTCACTTTCTCTCTTCAGGAGGATATGCAATATGTGTTTGAGCATTATTCCACATTTTCTATTTTTATTCTAGGCAGGCCCTCACTGTTAAGCCCCCCTCCAAAGGTATGGATATGTCTTAACTCCATGATAATGAACTTTATATGGGGGAAAAAAAGAAAAGCTGGAGTTAGGTGGGGAACCACTTTTTCAGATAAGAAAAAATTAGACTGGTTGCCCTAAACCTAAAGTGGTACTGTACTACAGGGTGGCACAGTAGCAAGCTATAGTTATGTATGCATCATGAACTGATACAGCATAACTGCAGTGTGCCTAAGTTACAAACTGAACAGCTCTAGCAATATTAACTTGGAAGCAGCACTATCCCATTTGGTTTTCAGCCAGGTGAAATAAAAAACAACTAAGAGAGGGATGAAACTTGCCCTAGAAGAATGACAATCTACTATGAGGGAACAACTTGGGTCCCCAATGGGCATAATATTTCCTTCCACAGGTATTTCTGAAAGCCCCAGGTTCATCCTCTACCATGTTCAAGCCACTACAGGAGGTGGTGGGACCACTGGGGGTTAGGCATTCACATATGAGCAGGAGGATGCAGGCGAGCAGGAGGGAGAGGCTGTTGCAAAAAAAGTCGATCTGAGGGCTTTCAGTTAGATAGATCATTCATATTATATGATATTTTTTTTTTAATTTTAAACAAGAACACTGTCCTTGCAAGGTTTTTTAAGCCCTTTGCATATGGGTACTGACTACCACAGGGGAATGACTGTGCAGTTAGTGAGATGATCACAATGACAACTTTACTTTACTTTTTTTCTTTTTTCTAAATAACTGAAGCAGAACAACAGGTAGTAAGCTAAGTTAAATTTCAGCTAAAAAAATCTTCAACGTGTGATGACTTAAATTCTCCCTGGTATTGGGCATTTTGTTAACCTGCTGCCTGCCATCAGTTACAACTTTTGAGCTGACAAAGCCACTGTCCAAAAACCTGTGGTGACGGTCAAATGCTATTGATTGAACAAGCGGTACATTAACCCAGTCAGGGAGGGGAGGGATAGTGTGTGCTGTGTGTAATATTAAGATAGAGGAAGACCTAAGCCTAATGATTTAAGCTGCATACCGCTCTCATGAATGTGGAAATGAAAAATGTGACTTTATATTTGTTTTTTATCTTCATACTTCATTTCGACAGAGACGGTCAGTTAAGTTTCTTATTTTTGTTCCAAAGTGTGGGGCCCAGGGCAGCTGCCCCTACTGCCCCTCCCTAAGGCCTGATGTCACCCTTTTTGTTTGGGATCCCCCATCTGACTGTATGGCCATTGATGTTTTTCATTCTTTCATCCCTATTTCTGGTGCTCGGCTCAACTTATGTAACTGCCGTTCCCTGAAATTAGGGTTGGAAAATGCTCTGGTGACTGACATTTTGGGTATTCTGGTGTCTATGAAGCTGCTTTGGATTCTTGAGGTCCTTTTTTAGGCTGGAGACATGGCTGTCCTGAACTGGGAGGCCATGCTGATCTCTTGTGCCCCTTGGGTGCAAATGTGGAAGTCCTGGAAACAGACTAAAAATAAAAAGGTGGCAGTCCTGAGATGTTTCTTTTTTTCACTATTCTCTTATCTGAGTATGGTGTTCCCCCACCTAAATCATTGGAGGCAAGATTTCTTTGTTTGTTTTTTCAGGTAATTTGGGGGAGTCAACTGAACCCCTGAAGAGAGTGGTGGTATATATTCATTATGCCCAAGTTGGGCTGCAGATGGTCAGTTTTCTGGTGGTTTAAATATTTCCTCACTGGCAGAACTCATGGGTGGTGTCAGGGATTTATTTCTCTGACCCAGTCTCTCTGTCATGTGGGGTACCTCGGGGTTCGGTGTTGTCCCCCATGTTGTTTGCAGTGTACATGCTTCCCCTTGGAGACATTGTAAGAAGGTATGGGCTGAGGTTTCACTGCTATGCTGATGATACCCAGCTCTACCTGTCTTTTACACCTGACTAGAACAGAGCTCTCTTTGTATTTAACAACTGCCTCACCGAAATCCAGGGTTGGATGAATTCGAGCTGACTGAGGTTGAACTCGGAGAAGATTGAAATGATGCTTGTGGACCTGGGTCATTGGATAGAGTAGTCAGGAGCGGGTTTGCCTTCAGGACTTTTTCTTGGATGCTCCCAACTCCTTGTCTCTGAATGGGTGCGAGACCTGGAGGTGATTTTTGATGATGGTCTGACACTGCGATCACAGGTGTCAGCAGTCATCAAATCTTCCTTTAAACCTGTTTTGGTGGCTATAAGTGGGTTCATTCATTTGGTGTTTCACTGTGTAGCAAGCTGCTTTTGTGGAGGCCTATTTCTTCTGATTTAAGTCCTATTTGGTGTGATTTAATTGGGACTGTTCCTTTGAATTGGAGACCTATATCTTCCAATTTCAAGCCTATTTTATGTGTTTTTGGTGAAGCTGTTTGAATTGGAGACCTGTTTCTTTTGGTAGCAAACCTATTTTGGGTACTTTGAGTATACTGTGATTCATTTTTGCTGGCTTCACTAGATGCAAAGTTTAGTGCACAGTGGGGGGAAGGGTGCTAATGGTCTGACCAGTGGCCTCAGCTACCTGATTGTTTCTGGAAACTTGGGCTGGTCCCAACCCCTCACCCCACCCACCCCTGATCCATGATTTCCTTTATACCAAGGGTTCTGACATCACTTCCTCAAACGAGCAAAGGATATGCACCTGTCATAGCAGAAGCAGACATCCAGGAAAGGAACAGCAGTGAGTGAAGAGGTGACTGCTATCTCAGTGGAAGGGAAGTAACTGTAAATCAAGGAGCTTTCATTGTTACTTCTTTGCACTGCTATTGCATTGTGGAAAGGAGGAGTAGGAGTTTGAAGAAGGTTGTACAATAGCTACTTAAAGTCTCTATTTGGGTATGGATAGGAAGGACAGGAATATAAAAAGCAGTTGCTCAATCCATCTAAATGTGTACATCAAAGGGGTAAGGGAAATTAAGAAAAGAATGTTTTGTACTGATAGAGGGGGAAAGGGGAGACCTGGGGGAGTGTTTGGTATCCTTCATCTGGAATGGTGGGGGTTCACTGGTGGGCAACGACAGCAATGGTTAGAGTGGTAAGCTGCAACAACTGCAGTGCATCAACCTTTCTAAAAATTGCCTGGAGTGTGGGGGGATGTTTAGTGTGCAACTATATAGAGAAACTTAGAAAGGAGATCAAGGCTGTGCAGGAGGAACTAAGACAGGCAAGGCAGACTGGGTGTGGGTTAGCCCAATACTGGAGGGAGGAAGGAGGGGAGATGAGGGAGGGTGATTTTAGCCAACAGTGGTGAGGAGAGGGTCATAAGAATGGAAGCAGAGACAAAGGGACCCAGGCCAGGAAGAAAGATTGCCTGGGAAACCATGTCAGGAGACAAAAGACAAATGGAAGGAGGAGATAGGGACTTGTGAGAGGAGGTGAAGAAGTTGTAAAAGTCATGGAGTGGAAAGGAGAGAACAGGTTACTATGAAGAGAGAGGGAGCAGGCATTTGTTAAGGGTCTTCAGAAAATAGTTTTGCACTGCTAGAGAGGAAGAAGGAGGAGGAGGGAAATGATGAAATTAGAGGAGTAATTGATAAATGCCTGGACCAAATCAGAGTTGGGGGAAGTTCTGCTGGGAGAATTGCAACAAGGGCAAAAGGGGGAAATAATGTGCAGGAGGAAGAAGAGGAGCTGGAAATGAGAGAGGGAGATGAATGGAAGCAAGCAGGGAATAAGAGGGATGGAATCTTAGTGCTGGGGGAATCAATACTAAGAGGAGTCAGGTGGGGTAGCAAGGGGGAGAGGCATAGTCACATTTGCGTGGAGGCCATGCCAGGAATGACAGTGGAAAGGGTGGGACAATCTGTTCTGAAATATGCTAAAAGGGGTAGAGACAAGCCTCATTTAATTATACATCTTGGGATGAACAACCTGGCTGACAAGACAGTAGATATAGTCCAGAGGAGGTTTGAGGAACTAGGACAATTATGTGAGGGGGTAGAAAGATCAGTAACTTTTCAGAGATATTTCCAGTGCCCAAGGCAAGCACAACAAGAAAGCTGAGAATAGAGGAATTTAACGGATGGCTAAGAACCTGGTGTTGTGCTAAAGGGTATGGGCTGTTGGCGGGGTGGGGAGGGACCTGGGAGGATGGTAGTCTGGCAGACTACACTTGAGTGAGGAGGGAAAGAAAGTGTTGAAACAGAAAATGGAGGAGTACATAGAGGAAGTTGAGAATTTAAACTAGGAGCGGGGGGTGGCAATTGGGCAAGAGACATGCAGAGACCACAGGTTGGGAAACCATATGAGCTTACCCCCCATATCAGTGACAAAGGACAAATGACAAGTACTATTGGTGATGCTAGTAGAGGAGGGCAGGATGGGAGGGGGGGAAGGGTGGAAGGTGGCTACCCTTAATGCTAGGAGCCTTGGGAGGAAAACTGCAGAGTTACAGGTGCTCATGGCAGAGGGAGAGGTGAACATTGCAGCCATCACAGAAACATGGGCCACCCAATACAATGACTGGAACCTGTCTGTACCAGGGTACATGTAATTTCATAGGGACAGGGTGATTGGGAAAGGAGGGGGTGTGGCACTATATGTGAAGGAAGGACTGAAGTGTGTAAGGGAGGAAGGGGAGGAGGGTAGTACGGAGTCACTTTGGTTGCAAATCCAGGATTCCAAGAATAGGATTCTCAGAATGGGAGTGGTGTATAGGCTGCCATCTCATATGGTGGAGTTAGACAGGGAACTAGTGGGACAGATCAGGAGGACCTGTGAGAAGGGTAGTGTGGTGATTGTGGGGGACTTCACCATACCGGGAGTGGTCTGGAGTACCCCAACAACCAGGAATAGAAGGGAGCAGGTATTGCAGGATGCTTTCCAGTACAGCTTCCTACTGCAAATGGTCAGTGAATCAACCAGGTTAGGGAATACCCTTGACCTTGTGCTGGCAAATGGGGACTTTGTAAGAGAACTTACAGTGGAGGAACCACTGTCAGGGAGTGACCACCACTCAGTATGGCTCACATTGGATATGGGTAAGGAAGGAGTGGAATTTGGCACAAGAGTGCTGGACTTCAAGAGGGAGGACTTTGGGAGGATGGGGGAAGTGGTAAAATGGTACCTGGTCAGAATTCAATCTAGTATGGACACTAACCAGAGGTGGGAGCTCATAAACCTGGGGATAGCGGAGGCAACCAAAACCTGCTGCAAGTCCCACAGCAAGAAGGCTAGGGCTAAGAAACTGAGCTGGTTGAGCAAGGAGGTCATGGAAAAGGTAAGGAGGAAAAGAGCTGCCTTTAGGAGATGCAAGAAAACAGGGAGGGGGCAGGACAGAGAGGATTACTTGATGGCATCGAAGGAGGTGACAAGGGCAGTAAGGGGAGCCAAGGCATCTACGGAACTCAGGCTAGCACAAGGCATTAAGAAGGGGGAGAAGGACTTCTTTAGGTACATCAGGGAGAAAAGGAGCTGTAAGGACCACAAAGTAAGGTTTAGGGAAGGAGGGGGTTGGTGGAAGCAGGGCGACAAGCAAGAAGCACTAAATGATTACTTCTGCTCGGTATTTACTAAGGAGAAGAGGGGGGTGACACCCAAGGGGGGGAGGAATGGCAGATGGGGAAATCATGGAGGGCAGAGTTCGGGAGGGTTTGAAGGCACTGAGGGTGGACAAGGTGCCAGGCCCAGATGGCATCCACCCCAGGGTACTGAAGGAGCTGGCAGAGGTCCTTGCAGGACCTTTGGCAGACCTATTTAATGCCTCACTACATTCGAGGTGTGTACCTCAGGACTGGAGGATGGCTCATGCGGTGCCCCTCCACAAGAATGGCCCCAAGGATGAACCGAGAAACTACAGACCAGTGAGCCTCACATCCATCGTGGGTAAGCTAATGGAGGCTATCCTGAAGGAGAGGCTGGTGGCCCTCCTAGAGGCCAAAGGACTACAGGATAGCAGACAGCAAGGCTTCATACGTGGCAGACCCTGCCAAACCAACCTGGTGGAGTTCTATGACTGGGTAACTAGGCAATTGGACAGGGGCCATGCAGTGGATGTCCTGTACCTGGACTTCAGTAAGGCATTCGACTCAGTGCCGCATGGAAGGCTAGGAAGTAAGTTAGAAGGCACAGGAGCGGGTGCAAAGCTGGTGAGATGGGTAGGGAACAGGCTTCAGGGAAGGCAACAGAGAGTGGTGGTGGGTGGGGAGCTCTCACACCCAAGGGTAGTGACGAGTGGTGTTCCACAGGGCTCAGTGTTGGGACCAGCGTTTTTTGGGATATTCATTGCAGACATATCATTGGACATCAAGAGCAAGATCAGTCTGTTTGCTGATGATACCAAGGTAGGAGCAGTGGTGCATGACCTAGGGGGATGGCAGGGGTTGCAGGATGATCTGGCAAAGCTTGAAACCTGGTCAGACACCTGGCAACTGGGGTTTAATGCCAAAAAAGTGCAAGGTGCTGCATTTTGGGATGAAGAACCCAAGGAGGATTTACCAGCTGGGGAAAGTACAGCTAGCTCAGACAGAGGAGTAGAAGGATCTGACGGTGCTCATTACAGGGTCAATGAACAACTTGGCACAATGCAGGAAGGCAGCTACAAAGGCCAACAAAATGCTGGGTTGTATTGCAAGGGGTATATCCTTGAGGAGGGAGGAGGTGATTCTGCCACTGTATAGGTCATTAGTTAGACCGCACCTGGAGTACTGCGTGCAGTACTGGCACCTGTATCAGAAGAGGGACATTAAGTTACTGGAGGGGGTGCAGCACAGGGTGACAGAAATGATCAAGGGGCTGGGGGACTTACCATACGAGAGGAGGCTGAGGGAGTTGAACACGTACTCGCTGGAGGAGAGGAGGGACTGGGGGGACATAATTGAAACCTTTAAGTACATGAAAGGAATAAACAAGACAGGTACAGAGGGGCTGTTCAAAGTAAGGAGGGAGGGACACCAGGGGCCATGATATGAGACTGGAGGGAGGGAGGAAGGTTCAGGAGGGAGATGAGGAGACACTTTTTTACAGAGAGGGTGGTGGCTGAGTGGAATGCATTACCTGCAGAAGTGGTATCCAGTAGAACAGTGGACTGCTTCAAAAGGGGATGAGACAGGACAAGGGGGATGGTCAATGAAGGGGAAGGGTGGAAGGGAGGGGCAGCTGCAGAATAAGGGGTGCTAGCTGCACATTCAAGCAGACTTGATAGACCTGTAGGCCTTTATCTGCTGGCAAATTCTGTATGTTCGTTTCACCTAAAGAACATCTCCAGGGTTAAACACCTAGTTCTGTCTGGTGATCTGCCTATGTTGGTCTACGTCTTTGTGACCTCGCGCCTTGATTATTGCAACTCCCTTTATCTAGGGCTACCTGGGGTTGATATCCACCGCTTGCAGCTGGTGCAGAATGCTGCAGCCCAGTTATTGACGAGAATTCCCTTGACTTGTCACTTCTCTCCAGTGCTGCGCGAACTGTACTGGCTGCTGGTGCAGTGGCAGATCACCTTTAAAGTCAGACTTCTGACTTATAAAGCCTTACATGGACTGGGCATAAACTACCTGAAAAAGCTTCTGGTTCCATACTGCCCTGGGCAATCGCTCCACTCAGCTGATGAGGGGTTGCTAGAGATTCCAAGAGTTTCTTTAAAATCTTCGGGGGCCCGTTCATATAAGTATGCGCCCCCAGCCCTATGGAATTTTCTACCATATCAGCTTCAGGCTTGCATGACCATGGAGAGATTTAAACAGGCCCTGAAGACCCATTTGTGTCATCGAGCCTACTCTGTATGATGGTATCCATATCTTGAATTTTATGAAACCCTGTATTTAATTGTTTTACTGCATCCTGTTTAATTTCAATTTATCTTATTATTAAGACACCTTGATTTTTAGAAAGGTGCATTATAATTAAAGTATTATTATTTTCTTTTGTTATTTTTTGTTTTGATCCATTAAGCCCTACTTGGCAGGGGCCCCGACACTTTGGCACCCATGGGTGGCCCCTTGGTTAGAGGTGGTTCTCCCCACATAGGAAGCTACCTTACTAACCCCTTATATGACACATTTAGCTCCTACTTATGTACGTACCCTGGTGGATAAACTCCACTGTTGGACGATCATGACAGATTTACTGGTACTATTTGTCCCACAGAGTTAGTATGGCATAATCATGGCTGTACATTTTTCTGTGGTTCCAGTTTATCCAGATACTCCCCTGATGGCTTACCCTATGGTCTGCTCAGTCTTAACGAACTCTTCTATTCCTGCCAAGATGTGGGATTTTCTTTGGCTTTGTTGCCATGGACGTTTAAGTGTTAAGGTGAATGCCAAACACAAATGCCTGGAGAAGCAATTTTGCCCCAGGCCTGGCTGTGCTCTGCATTGGAGACTATGGCCCATTTTCTTTTGAGATGTAAGAATGCTCGTGACTTTTGGGACATGTTGGTATTCCAATGGGGGATGCCTGCTGGTCGGCCGTTTCCTATCCTGATGTTGTTTTAGGATCGTTACCCTCCAAATCAAACTTTTCTGATTCAGTCCTTCATTTGGTTTCTTACGACAATAAAGTACTATTTATGGCACTCTCATTGTGCTCTTTTGTTCCAACAACAGACCGTCCCTCCAGGGATCCTACTCCCTATGAATACGGCTGAACTAGCTAGTCTGTATTGGAAGGATTGTAGGATGCTCTCCCCACGTACCCTGGCTACTAAATTGTGAGGCTTTCTGCCTTACCTGACTATTGGTTGATGCCCCCTCCTTGGATTTTTTTTTTTTTTGCTGTTTTCCTTTTTGTGTTTTGGTGGTTGGGTTCTTACTATAGTGTTTTTTTCCTTTAATTTTGTGAGGAATTAGGGCTGTGGGTTTTTTGTCCTTTGCTTATGATATTTTTCCAGCCCATACTGTTTTACCATGATTATATAATGGTTATTATTGATTACTTTGTGATATTTTTGTTTATTTTTTGAATAAAAACTTCCCCTACTCTTCAGAAGGGGAACCCTTGATCATTTGGCAGTTGGCCAAGATACAGGAGAAGAAAGGTCAGTAGGTATGGGGGAGCTAATCTCCTCCCCTATTACCTATTCACCTAAGGTTGATGCTGATTTTTCAAGTATTGCTGAAAAAATGGAGATGGAAGGACCTTCTGGACTTACAGCTGTGAATATGAGTGATGAAGAAAGGCATACTAACTTTGTGCTCTGGGAAGAGGAAGAAAAACTTAAGAAAGCAATGAGGAGGGGAAACAACATCTCTTCTCCTTGATAGTGGAGGAAGAAGCAAGATTACTTGCCAAAAGAGAGAGTCTCACTGGCTCCAGGCTGAGCCTGCTGGCAGAAGCACTTACAGCTGAAAGACTCCCTGTCAAAGTGAATCAGCTGGTGTATGGCATTCCAGCTGAAGTTAGCACTTCAAAGTCAAAACCTGTCATGTCAGCTGTCAGTATAGCAGTTCTTTGGAGTCGTGGACAATAGAGCTG
This sequence comes from Neoceratodus forsteri, assembly GCA_016271365.2. Classification (NCBI taxonomy): domain Eukaryota; kingdom Metazoa; phylum Chordata; order Ceratodontiformes; family Ceratodontidae; genus Neoceratodus; species Neoceratodus forsteri. The sequence continues at coordinate 153,331,012 of CM057451.1, forward strand.
GAAAACAACATCTTACGGAACACTGTAAAAGGTGGTAGTGTGTTGGAGCTACCCTCTGACCAAGACTTTGTGAGCACAGAACAGGCAGTCTCAGAGGCTCCAGAAGTACTGTAAATGCATGGGACTGAAGTGGTGGCACAGACCTGCAGAGCAGCACACAGAGTAAGGAAGCCAGTAATGGTTTTCAGCACAGAGAGCAATGCAGTCACCAAACTCCAAACACAGAGAACAGAAAACCATCAGCATTGAGGGGCAGGGCATCTAGTGCATCTGGGAAAGGCAAAGCAAGCAGATGATTTCATCTGCAACATGGATGCCCTGCTCAGAAAACAAAATCTTATACACAGCAAAAGAAGATGGAATGGACAGTGGAAGAAATGCTAGGAAGTGCAGGATGGGTCTGAGTTCCTGACAAGATATTGTGGCTACCTGGAGATGCAAGTCTTTTTTTTTTTAATGAAGCCTACAACAACTGTGAATTTACCTGAACAGACTGCTACTGTGATTACCTCAGGAAATTTCAGTGTGGGGGTTCAATACTTTTTCCTGGTAGTAATTCTCAGGCTGATGGAACTATAAATTTGGGTTCAAGAATGAGCTGTGTGCCCATGCTAGTACTGTTTATAACCCTGTTCAGAAATCTAAGGGGACTGACCATGTATTGGTGGACAGAATACAGGGTGAACAGTCCCTGGGCAAGGCTCCAAGAGACTTAGAAAATGCTGTAGATGGAAGAATTGTTAGCCCACCCGCAGTCAATTCTACCCTCAAAACTCACTGTGGATGAGGTAAATGACTCTGTGGAGGAGATGGATGGAGATGATATGAATCATTCAGATGTGGATAAGAGAGAAGCAACCTCAACCACAGTCTCAAAGGTAGTTCTGAATGTCCACTTTGCTGCGCAAGGAGAGTCTGCACAGCTTCAGAATAATGTGAGACTGAAATACGGAAGGGGCCTGGAACGTCCCCTGGACAGGGTCTTTATAATCAGAAATTTACTGAAGGACACAGTGGGATTTTTTGTGGTGAGATTATATGCTGTTATACATGTGTCAGGAGAAACAAGTTATGGCATCAGTTTTAAGACTATGAAATCTTTAGAGAAGTTTTGGTTAAAATATGATGCTTTGAAGAATATTGATGTGTGAGCACTCTCTATGGCCATTCCCCTGTCTAAACCTGCTATTAAAACCATAACAATTGTATTTGAAATTAACTTTGAAGGAGTTCATGTCTCTGATATCTTACATTGGTTGAAGCCGTAGTGCGAAGAGCCAGACAAGCCTATGTCTGTAATTGATATGGAGCAGGTATGGATAGTGGGGTGAAAGTTCAAAGAAAAGCTGTGTCAGACCAATACGGGGACATGCCACCTCCCAGGCAGCTTTTGTTTAGATAATGACAGAGGCATGTCCTTCTATCAACAGCAGCATCACATCTGACATAAGTGCAGAGCTAGAACTCACTTGAGTGCAGCCTGTGATCTAGACCGCTGTAATCTTTGTTTTGAATATGGCCATATTAATATGAGATGCTCTAACCTATTTAAGTGTAACCTCTGTGTGGAACAGGGGCAGTCCTATGGGCCTCACCCAACAGGAGAAGATCAAGAATCTTTAATAACCAATTACAAGCACAGGGGGCTGCTAGAGACTCTGCACAATGCAGGTCAGATAAAGCCATACTCTATGAGTAATGTGAGGGCAGATGATGCCCCTTTGACTACCTTGGTGGCATATGATGCACAGATTGTGACTCCTAACCCTTCCCATGAACAACAGCTTTTGTGACAGGTGAAAGAATCTTCTGGAACTCCACAGGAAACTAAGGGCAAAGCTTTTGTTGGAGAAATTGGACAGGCAAAGACTGAAGGGGTCCAGCTGATGGTCAGTCACAGAGGCCAAAGATACAGCTAGACATGCCCCCTGCCCCAGGAGATTGATATGGGAATGGTAACCTCCAGAGAAAGGTGTAGTAAAAGGAGAAATAAGGTTAAAATGGTAAACCTCCCACTATACCTTTAGAGAACAAGTATAATTCTCCACCAAACAGCGGGGAGACACGGAATTGAAGGGTGATTTACAGGTATCTTCCTTTTCCTCCTCAATTAGAGACTAGTCATTGGACTGGAATGACTCTATTCCCATAACATCTGTAGTGAAGAAAAGCCAAGTAAGGTTGAGGTTCCAAACAAGAGCAGTAATGGCAGACCCCCACAACTACCGCCATGTAAGTATAAATCTGTGTCGGCACAACAATTTCCCTTGTGACTCTTAATGTGAATATCATAAAAACATATGGGAAATGGATTACTACGGTTTCAGTTTTGGAGTCACAGCTGGGAAATATCTTTTTTAGAGGATACCTGGTTGAAAACTTTATTTGAAATATCAGCCATTAAGACACTGTGGACTCAAAGCCCATCCTTTTGGTCTCAGGGGATGGATAAATGTGATGTGGTAGGTATCCTGTTCAGAGATTCCACCATAAAGGTTAAAAAACTGACTGAAATAAAACCAGGGAGAGCTCTGTTATTAGATGTGGAGCAGGGAGGCATGCATATCCACCTCTTTAATTGTATATGCTCCATGGGTGGATCTATTTAAAGAACTCTGGCCTTAATTATATACTAGGAAATGGGTTGTTCATGGGGGGGGGGGGATTTCACTTGTGATTTGTCCTTAAAAGACAGGGGGAGACTCAAAACTTCATTGTAACTCAAAAGTGATGGTTACTATGGCAGGTTTAATGGATGGCTATAATGACCATTTAGGTCAAATGGTGCCTTCATTTACAAAAGAGCTTCTATCTTTTTGATTTCAGCAAGGCTTTCAACACCATTCCACATAGGAGACTGGTAAGCAAGTTGAGGAACTTGGGGGTGGGAAATATTGTGGTAATCTGGCTATAAAACTGGTTAGGGGTAGACCACAGAGGGTAGTGGTAAATGGCATTCACTCCAGAGAAGAAAGGGTGACCAGCAGGATACATCAGGGATCAGTGCAGGGGCCGGTCCTCTTCAATGTCTTTGTCAGTGACATAGTGAAAGAACTGGAAGGAAATGTTTGCCTCTTTGTGGATGACACCAAGATCTGCAACAGACTAGACATTGCAGGGGTGATGGAAAGGATGGGAAGGGATCTGAAAAGACTAGAGGAATGGTCAAGGGTATGGCAGCTGGATTTTAATGCAAAAGAAGTGTAAAATAATGCACTTGGGCCATAGAAACCTGGAAGCAGCATACAAAATGGGCATGTGATACTGACAAACACCAAGCAGGAAAGAGACCTGAGGTAATCATATTGGATGACCTAAAGGTGGCCAGGCAGTGTGACAAGGCAGTCAGAAAGGCTAGTGGGATGTTAGGGTGCATACTGTAAGAAGGGGTATCACCAGCAAGAACAGGGAGGTTGTGCTGACACTATATAGAACACTGGTAGATCCTCAGCTAGAGTACTGTATCCAGTTCTGGAGATCACATCTCAGGAAGGACATAGACAGAGCAGAGATTGTCCAGAGGAGGGTTACCAAGATGGTACAGGGTCTGCATGAAAAGCCCTATCAGCAAAGGCTTAAGGAGCTAAATTTGTAAACCCTGGAAGAGAGGAGGGAGAGAGGAGGGATATGTTGAAGACCTTTAAATACCTCACAGGGTTATATAGGTACAGGAGGGGGCATTTTTCAGAGAAAAGGATACTACAGAGCAAGAAAGCATGCTATGAAGCTGGGCAGGAGTAAATTCTGGAGGGATGCGAAGAAGTACTTTTTCAGAGAAATGGTGGTGGATGCCTGGAAAAGCCTTCCAGCAGAGGTAGTGGGGGCAAAATCAATTGGGGGTTGGAAAATGGCAGCAAGGCGTGCCTTCAGTTATACCCTAGGCAGAAAAAAACTTACAATCAGGTAGTAGCCCATTCCTGTAAATGACAAATCAAACTACAAAGTGTATTGGAACACAAGGGCCACTCACTAAAGTATGTATTCAGGCTTAAAACAGGTTTATTTGTGCCATAAAAATACCCCAAAGCCCACCAACATTTGGTGGTATCCAAAATATCCTTGGGGTGAAAGGTGTCTCTGAAATTAAGTCAGAACATTTTCATTTTCAAAATGTTTATCTCGAAGAATATATATAAATACATACACCCAAATTGATAAGCTGCATACCTTATGGCAAACAAGATAATTTCACTGCTTCCAGCAATAAAGTTTTTTCATTAATTATCTTAACTACAGACAAAGAAAAGGGGGAGAGTCAGTTAGACTTCTATAAGCTTCCAAATTGATATGCAGACAAAAAAAAATTAGAAAAACTGGAAAAAACATTAAAAAAAATCTTTACTTGTATATCTCTGTAGACCTTTCTCTATTTCTTGGTACAATTCATTCCATTAGAAATTCTACAATAATACAAAAATATCTCATTTCACTTCCCACTCTGGGTTCCCGCTGTCCACCTTTTTCTAACATCTCACTTGAAAGTTTTACCAAGCTAATATATATACTGTAGAACATAAACTATTCTGTTCATCTGCTTGTTGCAATAGAATCCATCTGTATTTTAGAACCAGTATTTCCCCCTTTCAGAGTGTTTTTATCTTCTATTAGCTTCCCTTTAAAAAACAACTGTGAATCATTTGCCATATGCAGCGTTTACAAAAACATTTTCACATTTCAAAACATTGTAATCATTTTTTACCTTCATAGATGTTAATCTTTTCATGGTTCCTCATTAACTGTTCAGGAGAGAGCTCTGAGCCATGAGACCCAGTTGTTTTTATTAGCTCCTACTGGGAAAAACACATCAGTAACTTGATGATATCACATAATGCATCACCCACATCCCGGCGTGAAGATGAGGAAGAAACTTCTCCATTCACCCAACCCAGCTCACATCGTGCTGGCACTCTTATGGCACTCATATGGTTTAGTGCAAACCAGGAGTGGGGAGCTGACAAAGTTAAAAGCTTTTAAATTCACAAAGCTGTAATAGGGACATCCCTCCTGGGTTTTAAAGCTAATCCCTCTTTTTCTAAGGACAAAAGTGAGTTAACTACCCTGGTAACAAGCCTACTCCTATGTGTATTTAAGAGAATTAGTATAGAAACTTTATAGCAGGAAGCAGTGAAAATATTTTGTTTTCCATAAGGCATGCAGCTTATCCATTTGGGTGTATGTATGTATGTGTATATATATATATATATATATATATATATATATATATATATATAATATAATGTTTGAGATAAAAATTTTGAAAAATGAAAAATGTCTGACTTAATTTCAGAAACACATTCTTCCATCATGAGGGAGGGGTGTTTTGGACACCCCAAAACATTGGTGAGGTTCAAAAATGCCCAGAACAGGCACAAGGAAATCATAAGGGTAAGGAAGGGAGGAGAAGAAGAAATGGCACCATAGATCATCAGCAGATCTGCAGCAAAAAAATGTAGGTTGAAAAAAACTGGGCAGACTGGGTGGGCCTAGCAGCCCTTATCTGCTGTCACATTCTATGTTTTTATGTTTCTATGAAGTGATTTTCTGTTTCTCTGCTGCTCTCTAAGTGGACTATAGCAGCAGACACTTTGGACCACCTAGCAAGGGTGTGTCCTTCTCAAACAGGCCCAGTCCAACAGATGAATCCTCAACTGTGGAGGTTAAACACTTCTGTTTCAGGATGGAGGATGTGTGGAGAAAAGGGAGGGACTTGTTTGATGCTAGATGTACTGTAATTGAGGTGTACGAGGACATTGTTCAGTGGTGGGAGGACTCAAAGTCTGATTTTAAAAGTTTCTTTATGAAACAAGGTACACTGGGAAGTTTTAATAGATAAAAGGACTATTTAAGCCTCAAGTCATGGCTTCATAAATTAATCTCTCATATGCATGAAGATGGATCTGATCTTTCAGAACAAATAATGTTAGTAAAGGAGGATATGAAAACTTGCCAATATGAGAGATCTTCCACCTTAGAACTGGATTTAAAATGTCTTTGCAGGGATGTTGCCAACATTTGGATAAATCTGCAGGATGTAGGGACAGAATAAAACATAGGAATGTGCAGAGTCTTTGTAGTTTGGAGGGAAATAGAATGGTGTCTTCAGTCCATGAGATGATGAAAGGTGTGTTAAACTGTGCTGAAAACACTTTTGGCACTTCCATTAATACAGAATTGGATGAAACTGTTATGTCTCAACTAGAGAGCCCACTGACAGATGAGCAGACTAAAGCACAGTTGACAGCACCTGTTGCAGTAGATGAGGTAGAATATGTTATACAATAGGAGCCACTTAAGCAGGATGCAGTTAATAGGGATGTCCACTTCATTGGGACATCCCATTGGGAACCGATTAAGTGGCCATACACTTCAATGGTGATTAATGCCTGTTAATTGGGATATGTCCCCCAATTAATTGGGATGATTGAGTCCCACACATACTGACTGAATGGCCCAGCTCTTGATTAGACTTAATCACTGCTACATCTCTGACTTCAGTGATAATGACCAATCCTGTACTAATTACTTACTTCCTGCTTTCTGTTAGCTAAGTGCCCCCCCTTCCCCAGCTCCTGCATTCCCAGTTTGTACATACCACAAAGAGAGATGAGTGTTTATTTTACCTGTTTGGTGCTTTTTTGGTTGGGGGGGGTGCAGCTTCAAGAGCCTGAGAGAGCTGCAGCTTGAGACAGTTTCTACGGAGTTGTTCGTGCACAGAAGGAACAGCCAGAGCTAGAGCTGTTTTCTAAATTGTGCAGGCAGAGTGCTCCACCTGCATCCAACTCTGATTCACTTTCCCCAGCTCTGCCATCTTTAGTTTAACATTTTTTTAACATTGCCGTGTTGCAACTGGAGCTAGCATTTTTTTTCTTAGTTTGTGTGGGCAGAGTGTCCCAGCCAGTATACAATCTGATTCACGTTTCCCAGCTCTGCCATAGTTTTTAACATTTGCTCACTCCCAATCAGTGATGCATGGGCTAAAAGAGGGGAAAAGACATCTGTAATGGTGAAGGGGGTGATGCTTTTCCCTATAGTTAATACAGAAATGGGGCCATCTGTAGCAGTATGAAGGGGAGTACAACAGGGCTGTCCACTAAGCCCCTTGTCATATTTATATATTTTCATTAGAGCCTCTGATCAGAATGATACAGCAGAATCCACACATTAAGGGTATAAGGTTAACATCTGATGCCCACCAAATCAAAGCATTAACTTGTGTTAATAATTTCTGCATTAATGTGCAGAATAAGGAATCTGGCAGCAGCTACAGTGAATTATGAATGGGTTCTCTACAATAGCAGGAGCTAGAATTATGCTACAGTTACAGGTGTGCCACTTGGGATGTGGTAGGGATTTAGGGCCAAAAGGAACCAGTTAAAATATTTGGGATTAACCATGGTATTAGTAATCTCATCACTGAGAATTAGACTCAGTGTATTAGTAAGGAAGAGCAGAAATTGTCTTTCTGGAGAAATAGGGCTTTATCAAAACATAAGAGAATATTTCTGATATGTACTCTCTTACTAATAGTTTTATTATATGTTAGTATTAGTATCCAGTAGAGTTGGAGGTCATGGTATTTAACCTTTTCTTTCAGGGTTTGTGGGGGTCCAGATTAAACCCTATTACAATAAACATTACTTCTTAAAATATTAAACAAGGGGGGAGTAAATATGGGGAACCCAGTGGAGTCATTCATGTCCTTATTTTTATATCATATTGTTATCCCACTGTTAAAACAGGAAGGAAAAGGCTGGGTCCCTTTGTTACAAGATTGGATAATCAGAAAAGATTTGATGAACTCTATTCCAAGCAGCTTCTTCAAAATTCTCAAGTACATTCTTCAAGACTCAAGTACAGTTTTTGACTGAATACCACTTTGCTCATACCTTCTGGCTTGCTCTCAGCCAGAAATAGAAAGAATCCCTGTTTAGGGACGTGGATTATCAGATTGTTGTTCTTGGCATATAAAAACATAGAATTTGATGTCAGATAAGGACCATTGGCCCACCTAGTCTGCCAATTTCCCTACCTACTGCATAAACTCCAGATCCTGTCTGATCTGCATCTTACCTTCTCCTTCCTACCACTAGTGTTGCCTTCTGTCTATCCCATGCATTCTTGAATTCACCTATTGTTTTTGTCTCTATGACACCCTCAGGGAGGCTGTTTCATGCATTCAACATTCTTTCTGTGAAAAAATACTTCCTCACTTTGCCCCTGAGTCTTCTCCCCTCTAGCCTCATATTGTGATCCCTTGTTCTTGCACATCTCTTTTTTTGAAAGATGCAGCCCTCCTGAACTTTGTTTATCCCCTTGAGGTACTTGAATGTTTCTATCATATCCCCCCCCCCCCTTCCTCTAGGGTATACATATTGAGGTCCTTCAGACTCTCCTCATAAGGTTCTAGTGTAGCTATTGCATCATTTTTGTTGCCCTCCTCTGGACTGCCTCTACCCTGTCTATGTCCTTACAGAGATGTGGTCTTCAGAACTGAACACAGTACTCTAGATGAGGTCTCACCAATTGTCTGTACAGTGGCATCACCACCTCCTGTTTTCTACTGGTGATACCTCTCCCTATGCAACCTAGCATCCTTCTGGCTTTCCCCACTGCCTTCTCACATTGCTTGGCTACCTTTAGGTCATCTGTTATGACTAATCCCGGGTCCCTTTCCTGTTTGGTTGTTGCCAGTACCTCCTCCCCCCATCTTGTATTCCTCTCCTTGGTTTTTGTTCCCCAAGTGCATGATTTTGCACTTCTTTACATTGAATGTAAGCTGCTATACTCATGACCATTCCTCCAGCTTGCCTGGGTCCCTTCTCATTTTCTCTACCCCCCCCCCAGCTGTGTCAACCTTATGCAGATCTTAGTGTCATCTGCAAAGAGGCATACCTTCCCTTCTAGCCCCTCCACAATGTTGCTCATGAAGACATTAAAGAGGACAGGCCCCAGCACTGAATCCTGTGGCACCCCACCAGTTACCCCCCTCTCTCTGAATTGAACTACAATTACTACCACCCTTTGTGTCCTGATGCTCAGCCAATTTCTGACCCAGTTTACCACCTTGGGACCCACTTCCAGATTGCCAACTTGTTTACTAACCTTTCATGTGGGACAGTGTCAAATGATTTGCTAAAATCAAGGTACGCCATGTCTACCATCCCTCTCTGATCAACTACCCTGGTCACCCAGTCAAAGAAATCTATCAGATTTGTTTGACAAGACCTTTCCTTTCTGCAGTGAATCCATGATGCCTCAGGCCTTGTGCCCCACTAGCCTCAAGATTTTCCACAATCCTTTCCTTTAACACTGATTCCATTATTTTCTTCACTGCTGAGGTCAAACTGACCAGCCTATAATTTCCGTCTTCCACTTTGCTCCCACTTTTGTGGAGGGGCATCACATTCGCCCTCCTCCAATCCTTCGGTACCACTCCGTCCTTCATTGATTTGTTGAATAGAGCTGTGAGTGGTGTCACTAGCACCTCTCTGAGTTCTTTTAATATTCTGGGATGTACCCCATCAGGCGTCATTGCCTTGTCCACTTTCAGTTTCAAGAGTTCCTTAAGGACTCTCTCCTCTGTAAATGGACTGGTGTCCACCCCCCCCTTGCATGCTCACCTCAGGGCTCAGCTGCAGGAGGCATGGGGTGAGATCAGCATTCTGCTTAGCTACCTACAGGGAAACATTTCTTTTAGGAGTGCTCCTCCACATCGCTGACACCAAACCAGCACACCTCTCCCCCAGAGAACAACCAAGCCTGAGGGATGGCAATTGGTTGCAGGAAAAGGGGACAGAGCTCAGGCAACTCTCCCAAACCAACAAAGCACTCTAAACACAGCAACCAGGTACATACCCCTTGCGTTCATACCATCAGTAATGACGGAGGATGTCTCAGGCCAAAGGAATGCCAAATGCAGCAGGATAGCAAAACAACATCATAAACAAAACCTCAACAGGAAAAAAATCATAATCATAGGGGACTCCATGATTCACGGTGTGGACTCCCACCTGAGACAAAATAAACATGCAGATGTGTAGGTCAGATGTCTCCCAGGAGCATCCTCTTGCAGGGACACTGACCGAATAGTCAACATAGTTAAAAAGGAAGATGAGGGCTCAAACCTCCTGGTCCACCAACATCGGTCGAGGAGGTTAAGGAGCACATTGTGCAGCTCGATGAGAAATTGGTTTCATTGTCATCCAGCATTGCATTCTGTCAGATTCTGCCTGTTTGGGAAAAGGGAAAGAACAGGCAAAAAATCAGAAAGAAAGTGAAAAGTGAGATCAACACATGTATCAAGGACTGGTGCCCCACTTCATCAGAAACTGGGGCAACTTCTGGGAAAGGGAGTTCTTCAGATTTGATGGCCTCCACCTGACTAAAGAGGGAGTCAGAGCACTGGACCAGAAATTTGATGTCCACGTAGGACATTTAAACTAGTGGGAGGGGAGATGATGGTAGCTCTAGGAGAAGTACACATAGAGCCTGCTGTCTCTCCCCCTCCAGCTAGCACCAAATCTACACACTCCAGGATAGCAAAAGCAGATAGCCAAGAACATAAAACCCTTTCCGGCTCTGGTGTTGACCATCACAATGGAAATGGAGGAACCATAAACAGGGGAAACTACAAAAGGATGAACAATGAGATCAAGGGAGGCATGACAAACAAAGCGACACAGCAAGAGTGGTCAGCACTATGCCTCAATGCACGCAGTCTGGCTAACAAGATGACTGACCTCTTTGCCACAATAGCTGAGGCACTACTAGACTGGGTGGTCATGACCGAAACATGGTTCACAAATAATCATGGTTGGGAGGTGACTGTCCTGGGGTACAACTTGTTAAGGAGAGATAGGACTGAAAAAAGGGAGGGGGTATCTATTTATGTTAAGAATACCATCAATGCTACAGAAATGCAGCAGGCACTAGAGGAAACAGAGGATCTATGGAGCACAATAGGGGCCAGAAGCCAGAAACCCATTCAGGTAGGAATAATCTACAGACCCCCAAATCAGAAGGAAGCCAGGGATAAAGAAAGCCTGGAAACCATCCTTCAGATGTCAGGCAAAATGGACATGGTGCTGATGGGGGATTTCAATCTGCCAGACATAGATTGGAATACCCACACAGTGGCATCACAGAGGAGCAGGGAATTCCTAGTCAAACTACAGGAAGCAGGCCTAAGTCAACTAGTGACATCACCCACAAGGGTAGTGCGGTTCTAGATTTGATGTTCACAAATAGCGATAGGGTTACGGGTGTCAAAGTAGGGAGCCACCTGGGTGACAGTGATCATGACACAGTATGGTTCAGGGTAAAAAGGACTATAGACTCTACACACTCCAAACTGAAGGTCCTTGACTTCAGGAGGGCAGACTTCACAAACATGAAGGCCTGTCTAAGAGACAACCTTAGTAACTCAACAGAAGGGAGCATTGTGGAATATTGGACAAGGTTGAAGGATGCAATAACCATGATCACATCACAGTGTGCCCGTCAGATTAGTAAGAACAAAAGGAGGAAAAACCCACTATGGTTTTCCAAGGAGGTGGCAACCATGGAGAGAGAAAAGCGCATAGCCTTCAGAAAGTACAAGGAGTCGGGGAAAGAGGCGAACAAAACAGAATATAAACAAAAACTAAAAGAGACAGGGAAAGTGATAAGAAATGCAAAGGCTCAAACAGAGGTTAGGATAGCTCAGGAAGTAAAAAAGGGTAACAAAACCTTCTACAGGTACATACTTGAAGAAAGGAAGACCAAAGGGGGCATTGTTAGAATCACACAAAAAGATTGGGAGAAGGCAGAGGCACTCAGTAAGTCTTTCTGCTCAGTCTTCACACAGGAAACAGATGGTAACGGACCAACAATAGGCATAAAGAAGTGTTCGATTGAAGGAACAGACATGGGTCCCTTAACAGAGGAAAGGGTCCTGGAGGAAATAGTCAAGTTAAACGTAAATAAAGCTATGGGTCCAGATGGAATACACCCAAGAATACTGAAAGAACTAGGGAAGGAACTGGCAGCCCCCTTAGCAGTGCTCTTCAACAAATTATTAAGGAGCGGGGAGGTGCCGGAAGATTGGAAGAGTGCAATAGTAGTACCATTCCACAAGAGTAGAAGCAAGGAATAGCCAGGTAAGTACTGCCCGGTTAGTCTAACATCAGTCATGGGAAAACTAATGGAGTCCCTGCTAAAGGAAAAAAAATCATAGCTTTTTTGGAGCAAACTGGTCAGCTCGACAAAAATCAATATGGTTTCACAGCAGGGAGGTCCTGCCAGACAAACTTGGTTGATTTTGTCAATTGGCTCACCAAAACAGTGAATCAGGGTGGGCCAGTGGATGTGGTTTACCTGGACTTCAGCAAAGCTTTTGACTCCGTTTGGCACAGGAGACTGGTCAAAAAACTGGAGAAGGTGGGAATTGGGCCCAAAGTTACAAACTGGGTCAGAAACTGGTTACATGGGAGAACTCAGAAAGTATTAGTAAATGGCACTCTGTCTGTGGAGGGGAGAGTGAATAGCGGGGTCCCGCAGGGCTCAGTTCTGGGGCCGATTCTCTTTAACATATTAATCAGTGACATTGCAGATGAACTGGAGGGAAAGGTGTGCCTGTTTGCAGATGACACCAAAATCGGCAACAGGGTAGACACAACAGAGGGACAGCAAAGCATGGAAGCTGATCTCCAAAAAGTGGAGGAGTGGTCCAAGACCTGGCAACGAAATTCAATGCCAAAAAATGCAAGGTCACGCACCTGGGAAAGTGTAACCCAGGTAAACTGTACTCAATGGGAGGGGAGCAGCTGGTGGCTACGAGGCAGGAGCATGACCTAGGGTGATCATATCAGATGACCTCAAGGTCAGCAGACAATGTGAAAAGGCAGCACTAAAGGCTAGTGGTATCCTGGGATGCATAGGGAGGGGCATCATGAGCAGAAGGCATGACATAATCATGCCCCTGTATCGGTCCCTGGTCAGGCCTCACCTGGAGTATTGTGTGCAATTCTGGAGGCCACACCTCAGGAAGGGCATAGATAGGCTGGAGATGATGCAGAGAAGAGCAACAAAGATGGTGCAGGGTTTGCATAAGAAACTGTACTAGGCAAGACTGGATGACCTCAAATTATGCTCCCTAGAACAACGCAGGAATCGTGGGGACATGATAGAAACATTCAAATACCTTAGAGGCAACAACAGGGTGCATGTGCAGAACCTCTTTCAGGTAAAGGACTACAGCAGGACTAGAGGGCATGACCTTCGACTTAAGGGAGGAAAGTTCAGAAGCAATATGAGGAAATTCTTCTTCACAGAGTGTGTTGTGGAACCTTGGAACAGCCTGCCAGAGGGGGTGGTGGGAGCCAAGACAATGGAGGAATTCAAGTGGGCATAGGACAGACACTGTGGGATACACAAGCAGGCAGCTAAGTAGGGGGGTAGGAAACCAAGGGCAGACTTGATGGATCGCACGGCCCCCATCTGCTGACAACTTCTATGTTTCTATGCTTGTTTCTACTGCCTAATTGTGGTCCCTCCCTGTCCCCTTCTTTTGTTCTTTTGTGAATACTAAGCAGGAGTATTCGTTCAGGATTTCAGCTTTTCCTAGGTTCTCCTCCACACACTGCCCCCCCCTCCTTTATTTAGCCTCACAATCCCTCCTGTGGCCTTTTTTTCTGTCCCTAATGTACCTGAATAAGGTATTGTCTCCCTCTTTTACTGTCTCAGCTATTCTTTCCTCTGTTTGTGCCTTTGCGCACCTGCCTTCCCCGCCTCCTTCTGTTTTGTCTGATACAGTTCCCTGTCCTCCTCCCTCTGTGTTTCTGTGTACTTTCTGTATGCCAGTTTTTTCTCTCTCTAATCTTCTCTGACACTTCTTTTGAGAACCACGGTGTTTTTTTTTTTTTTTTTTTGCTTTGTTAACTTCCTTCACACAAAGGCTTGCTGCCTCTGCTATGGCTCCTTTAGGGTTTTCCCACTGTTCCTCTACCCCCCCCCCGCTAGGATTTTCTTTAGACATTCTCCAATTTTTGCAAAGGTGGCCCTCCTGAAGTCCAGGACCCTTGCTTTTGTGTGGCTTGGCTCTTCTACGGCCTTCACCTTATACCATACTGTACAGTGATCGGAGGACCCTAGATGGCTGCCCACTGATACATCTGTTATTCTATCATCATTGATGAGCACCAGATCCAATATTGCTTCCTTGGGGATGGGTTCCCCCACTAGCTGTCTAAGGCACACCCCATGCAGGGCATCCAGTATGTCCCTGCTCCTGGATGTGGCTGATGCACAGATGTTCCAGTTAATATCTGGCATATTTATGTCCCCTACCACAAACAATTTCCCTTTGTCTGCCATTTAATGGATGATTTCTACCAATACCCTGTCTATTTCCTCCCCCTGTGCTGGGGGTCTATAGATAATCCCTGTGCGGATGGTTGTGCCTTTACCACTCTCCAGGTGATCCATAGTGCCTCCTCCCCTTCCCTCCCTGCTTTCCCTTTATCTCAGTTGCTTTGATCCCCTCTCTGATGTAGATAGCTACCGCTCCTCCCTTTTTGCCCTCCCTGTCTTACCTGAAGACTGTGTTCCCTGGTATGGTAACATCACAGTCATAGTTTCCCGTGTATCATGCTTCTGTGACCACTAGAATGTCCAGGTCTTCCTTTGCCATCAAGGCACTAAGACTGGGATCGTATTACCCAGACTACTAGCATTTGTACACATGACCTTCCATGTTTTGATGCCTTTGCCCCTACTAGTTCCTATCCTATTACCTCCCCTATGCCTCCCCCAAATTTTCCCCCTGTTTCAGACCCTTTTGTTGATTCCTTAGCCCTAGTATCCTTCTGTTTGTCTACCTTAATCTGTGGGGGGGGGGGGGCAGTTGATTTTCCCTCGCTTACCTCAACCTCCTCCTCCGACTAGTTTAAATGCTTGCCAATGAAACATTTAAACCTCTCACTCAGGATCCTGGTCCCTCTCTCCCCCGGATGGATGCAGACCATCCCTCTCATACAAGTCTGCATCCCTTCAGGTGGGCCCCCAGTCCTCAATGAAGCCAAATCCCTCAGCTCTGCACCAGTTCATCAGCCATTCATTAAATCTCATGGTGCGGAGCATCTTGTCCACTCCCATGCTGTAGACAGGTAACACTTCGGAGAAGGTTACCGAGAGTGCCACCTGTCGAAGACCCCTCCCCGACTCTTTGAACTACCTCTGCACTGCCCTAACCTCATCCTGAGCCAGGTCATTTGTCTCCAGGTGGACAATGATGATTATCTTACCCTCCCATCCTGCTGCCCCAGCGATCCTTTGAATTCACTTCCCATCCCTCCAGGCTGTTGTGCCAGGAAGTCACTTTACCTCCCTCTCTCCCACCCCCAAGTCTACCTCCCTAATAATACTATGAGTTGATTCCTTCTCCTCTGGGGTCTCCTGCTTCCTCCCCAAGGGTTTCTACTGCAGAGGTTCCCGCATCCACCTTGTACACCACTGCAGGTGCCACCAAGGGATAGCCCCACCCCACCAGAATGGTGTAGGAGTTGTGGAGTGGAACTTCAGGTGGCAGGCACCTCTGCCCAACCACCCTCACCCTCCCTGAGCCCACTGTCATCCAACTACCCCACCTTACTTGCATCCTTTGAGGTAGTGGGGATGGATTTGGTGGTCCCTGGGTGGGGGAGAGGGCCTCCCAAACCCTAGTCAACTCAGCCCAGAGTACCAGGAAGACAGCATCCTCATCCCCCTGGCCAACCCTCTGATGACACATGCTCATTCCCTAACTGGGGTTGCCAGCCCCTGAGGCAGCGTGGATGCACTTAGTGGTCCCTGGGTGGGGGATGCAGTACAGGCTGGAGTAAACATAGTAAGTTCACACTGCAGGTGTGTTTTGCCTACTGCAGATATTACCTGTTGCGAATGAGATGTGCTCTGCAAATTCAACAGAGGCACAAAGAACCAAAAGCAGTGATTGACTTGGTTATAAAATCAGTATTCAGAAACAGAATACAAGCTCAGTGAAGTTGAAGCAGCTGTGGAAGGCGTGCTCCTGGCTTATGGTGAGGTAGTATAGGATGCGTCATGTTTCACAGCAGGGGGTTGATCTTGAGAATTTGAGATGCAGCAATCTGTGATGACAGAACTGATGTTCTAAACTTTGATGCGATATGTCTCAATACTCTGTTGACTGGCCCATCAATGCAGTGGTAGAGCTACCACTCATGGCATTGGCAACCCCAGTTAGGTAATGAGCCTGAGTCATCAGAGGGTTGGCCCAGAGGAGGAGGACTGAGCATCCCACAGGATACTCTCTGCCTCTGGATCGGGAGGAAGAGTATCACATTCCACTGCATTACCACCACCTGGATGACTACAGGTGGTGGTGGTGCAAGGACTTCATGACTCATGGGGGGGGCACCCATGGAACAAGGGTGCAGGTTTGGCTGTGTCAGCCTTTGATGGCAGGCAGTCACACTGCATGCTCATAGAAGGTGGGCAGGACAGAATAAGGGGAACAAACAAGGTGCAGGCCTGGGAGGATGAAGCCTCTGACTGCCCACCACGTCCACCACTGGATCAGAGGCACCTACCTCTGGGGATACCACCAGTCTTCACCTCAGCCATGGGTGGTCAGATGCCTCTGAGGAAGAAATTCAGAAAAAACTGTAGGCTTACCCAGCCCTGGAGGTAAGTCAGAGGCAGCACAGTGATGCGTCACAGGTGGGCTGGCAGTCCCGAATGGATAGGTGGCAGGTTCTCAGTAGGACAGAAAAAGAGTACTTGGCAGAAGGTGGAAAGAGGTCACTGCCTCACCTAGAGCAGATGATAAACTATGTTAAAAAAAAGATACCCTGTTTTTCATTATGCTTTCAATATGATATATGGTTTGTGTATGGGGATTGGATAAGGATATGGTTTCTTGCTTTCTTTTTGGTTATATGTATTATTTTGTATTTGAATACAACTTTGTAGTAGTTGTATGATACTTTTATTTGAAATAAAATTCTCCTACTCTACTTTAATAAGTGCCTTAGGATCTTTTACTCCCACCTGGATGGTGTCCAGAGATGGGCAGAAGAGACATCAGTTTAACATCTCATCTACAGGAAGGATGACCCACAGGTCTGTTCCACCTTGGGGTATCTTATTTTTTCAATTGTTTACATATTATAGTTCAAATGTGAACTACATGAGTTATAAAAATATTTTATCTATCATATTTTTCCATTCTTTTCAAATATAGCCACCACTCTCAATAATTAACACTGTTCTGAAATGTTAGTTCACTAACTCAACTTGAAGTGGCATTGAAATATGCTATGATTGGATATGGACCTTCGTTTGGAATAATAATGAAAATGTGACATGAGTGGATGTGTATGATCCAGCACTACACACAGAATTAATGAATGAAGCTGAATTAAAATTATTACTTCATCCTTTTAGAAAATCTAATTTTCAAGAGTTGTGACAATTCTTTTTTTAATATTTATCCCTTTTGCATAAACCATAATTGTTACACTAACTTTGTTAGTGTGGAGCGCTATATATTGAATTATGCTGTAGTTGTCAAACTAACCTACCATATATCTTATACTGTATGGGCCGGATTTTCAAAGTGGCCAGACTGACACAAGCCACGGGTGTGTAAAATTTAAGGCTTGAGACAATCTAAGAGGATTTTCCATCCTGTGTGGCAGTTGCCACAAGTTAGACCAGTTTTTTGTGATATACTTTGTCTCAATCCTGGGGATCCTTTTTATGGTGCTTGTACCAAAAATTTGGCATTTTATTTAGTTGCTTAACCAGGAGTAGCATACTAAGCTGAAAGCTTTTTTACAGGAACGACCTGGGAGCACAGGGAAGTTAAGTGACTTGCTCAGGGTCACACAGTATGCAAGTGGAAGCTGTGGGATTCAAACCCAGGACTGGTCTGCTGGATGTCACCAGATTTGCAGCTCAGAGCCTTAAACCACTGCGCTATACTGCCTCTCTTTTTTTTTTATTTAGTTGTTTAGGCATAAGCCACCATAAGTTGGATAAGCTGTCACTACTGCATGACTGTGTCCAATTTACTAAACTCAGACACAGTTGTGGCAAACACCTTTTGTGTACTGCGAGATTCAAAGTGTCATGGTGCAGGGCTTGACATAAGCCCCAGGCCACCATTTGAGAATCCGGCCCTTTTACTGACTTGTATAATATAATTTGGCGAAATTCAGCTCTGATAAAAACAGCAAAATTCAAAATCTTAACAATGATTTCAGTTAGCTCAATCAAAAGGCTATTAGTTTTATCAAACACTAAGTTACAGAACTTTACTTTCATGGTTTCACTCTGAACAATAAGTTTTTGAGTAAAAACTTTAATATTGCTAAAATAATGTTTTAGAAAATTTGCAGAAGGAGATGACTTTTATGGATGGCTTGCTGGGATAACCTTTTCACTCCACAAGTCGGGTCCATGGTTTCTGCACTTATTATATATCTTACTGCCATTATCTGTATAATGCTTGCCATTATTTTTTGTTGTTTCTACCCATTGTATTTTTGTAGCACTGCTGTACTGTTCCTCTATTTGTATTATTGTACCCATGTTGCTGTTGTTCAACTGTTCTCCTTTTGTTGTAGTCTCCTGGGTCGTGCCTGAAAATAGTCATTTTATGGCTAGTGCACCTACCCGGTTAACAAAAACTAAATAAATAAATGTCAAATTTACTTTTATTCTTTTATAAACATTTTTAGCCTTGTCTATTACTATGAAATCAGAAAATAAAGCATTACATTTGATAAAAGACATTATTATTCTTTGGAAATTTCTTCATGATTTTAAAGTGTTTTTTTATGGCTGTGTGACTGGCAACGACTATGGTTTGACATATCCAGGGAAGATTTGGTTTAGATTTTGCCAAATCCACTGTTGGTGTGTAATTCAGTTTTGGTTTTGAAAAACCAAAGAGTATGAGGTATATGCTCCCTGATATGTGTTTATAAAGCTGAGCTCCCCACATTCCTTTTGTTATTTTGCCAGAAGCTCAGGGGAGCTGGCAGAGCTTTCAGAATGGGCACTCTGGTTTCTACAACCACATACAGTGAAAGTCTTTCATTACCATAAACTCTGGGACATGCGGGTAGTAGGTACTCCAGAGTGAGCTCCCATGTTTTGCGCCACTAGCAAGGAGCTTACATTTTTATACACTGTGGATGGTAGCAGTGACATTCATGCTCCTCCAATTGGTGAGACCAGAGTCTATGCTCTTCTTCTGCTGAGGATGTTATTTTCTGTGCCTTCTTCCCACTGGAGACTTTAACTGACACACCATTAATTTCTGTATGGCCCGCTGTTTGGAGAGAGCTCAACTTTAAAATGCCCAATTTGAATGTTCCCAATTTATCTTGACAGTCCACCATTAACCAGCTACTCAAATCCAATCTCTCCAATGTGAACCTAGCCTCTGCTGTTTATATCTATCGTCCCTAATGTAAACCACAGTGCCTCTTCACCTTTATTTATTTTTATAACATGCGTTAGGAAAAAAAAAGAAATCCAATTGGTCAAATACCGTCAGGTGACCGTGGATTAAATGTCTGTAAATGCACAGTTGCTGTGAGTCACCTGCAAGCAGTATCTCAGGGCACAGCGACACTCGTTATGTGTTTGGACACTGAGAAGTAAAAGGCAGCCATTGAAAAAGGCATGGAAGAGAGAGAGAGACACCTGCAGTGCAGTGATGAACTGCCAGTACTGTAGCAGGGAGAATGAAATGACAGGAGGTCTGAGATATTAAATGTGGGAGACTGCTCCAATCCACTGCCACTATGTTGAAGTGCTGCATAGGGTGCATGGAAACAGCAGTGTAGACAGAGCAACTCTTCCCCCTCCTGTCTCCTCCTGAAGCATTGTTCCCCCACCATGGTGGTACCTGGCAGTAAAACTTCAAAACACAAATGTTCTCCCTCTCATCCCCTCCCGAAGCAGTGTTTCCCCCTGTATGCTGGTGCAGTGCAGATAGATGGAGAGAGAGACAGTGCTGGTAGTTGTCATCAGTTTTTGTAGCCCATTCTCTGTTGGAAAGCAAGCTGGCAGTGGCAGATGTCACTGATTTGCATAGCCTATTAGTCAAGGGTCACTGCTGAGAGAGAGAGAGAGGGACAGATTTGTATGCACTCAGGAGTGTTGTTATGGTGCTAAACAGATGATCTTTTTTAAACTCTCCTGAGAGACCCTTACACAGCAGCTTTGCCGACACACACAGAGCAAGACAGAAAGAGAGAGAGAGACATACACACACACACACACTCACACACACACCACTGCTGGGACAGATACAGATAGAGAGCTGCTGGAGAAGTAATCCATAAACAGAGTATGTGACAACATCTGCAGTTTATAGTAGCATGTGCATTCCTCCGTGTGTGAAGTTTCCAGGGAGACGGAGGGGTTTGGTGAGTTGTGCAGGTGAAAGGACAAGTCTGCTTTCCATCAATATTAAACCAGCATGTGAGAACATGTGTACTGTTTGCTACCATGCTCTTTGCTGCAGAGTAGCTCCTTCATTAACATGGCATTTGCAGCATTGTACAGAATCAGCACATAGTGTGAGAGAGAGAGAGAGAGAGAGAGAGAGAGAGAGAGAGTGTAAGAGACAGTGACAGCAACTGGGACATCCAAAACAGAATTCCTTCTCTCTCTCTCTCTCTCTCTCTCTCATTGGGAGCTGTATTGTGTCTGTCTCTGTCATTGGGAGCTAAGATATCTGTCTATGTCTGTTGTGTGATTGAGAGCGAAGATCGTCACACTTGCTTACAGGAGCTTCAGCAGTCAATAATTGATTCTCTTTGCGATCCAAAGTGCATGTGTCTGTGTGTGCGGGGGGGGGGGCGCAAAGTAAACCTCACTGCAAATGTAACAAAGCATATTATGCACCACAAATGTCACACATCATCTCAGTAATGTATTTCTGACATTTGTATGTGCACAAAAGCAATCACATATACATTATTTGCTGAGGACTATTTTTCAAGGTGGCAGGATACAGTAACTTTCTTGCTACTGAAACAGGGGAAACCCCTTTATATTGTTGTTTTTTTTTTTCCTTGTTTGGAACATAACCCATGTTATAAGCACAATAGCCCACTCCATGGTATGGGGTTATAGGCATTTAATCCATGCCTCCGGTGCTGTGAGGACACTCAGCCTGCAGCCTCATGCCTCACAACACACCCGAGGCATGGATTAAATGCCTATAACCCCATACCCTGTCATGGGTTATTGTTAATGTAATTTTTGACCAGGAAAGGCACAGTAAGCTATTATAGCTTATAAAATGGGTAAAAGAAATCCTTCACCTTGATTGGTCAAAAGGCATGTCCTTACCTGTCAACAAACTGAAAGGTGGCACTACATTCCTAATACCTTAACCTCCATAGGTGAAAGGGCAGCAATATCATTGAGGTTGTGATATCTTCCATCAGTCCCTCTGCAACCAGAACTGATCTTCCATCACAAACATGGTTGCTACCTTTACATTGTTAAAAACCTTCAACTGGGCCCTAAAAATAAAACTAACACAAATAAAAAATAAAACAAATTAAGTAAACATTGTTTCCCTGATCATCACACTTTCCTTACACACATAAACAAATTAGAAACATTAAGTATTGTTTATAGTTTTCATTACAACTGTTTCTTTACTAACAGTGAAAAATCCCCCTTCTGTCTTTACCTGCTCATCAGGGAAATCTTTTCTGCTTGCCTTGACAGTGAGATAATTGAGTCACTGGCTCTAAAACAGGTCTTTGTTGTCTGTGTGTACAGTATGTTAGGAGAGTAACATTCTACCAGTGGAACCGAGCAGAATTTTGAATCCCTGTATTCCATGGTAAACATTCCACGATAAACATTCTATGTCTTGAATGAGGGAAAAAATAGAAAAAAACAGGATGAAAAAAGTAGGCAATACAGTAATACTTGATAAACAAAAAAAAAAGGTGGGAAAACACAGTTACATAGGGAGAGGCAGACCCAAACTGCTCAAATAATACATTGCTGTCCCTCCAACTCACTGGTTTAGCATTTTTCAGTGAGTTGCTGTTCAATCAATTTTACCACTCCTCTGCCCAAGTCTGGGGACTATTTTTCACCATATTTAAATAAAATAACATACTATTATTACATCTTTAATAATGTGTCCAGAGTTTTGTTTGATTGTTATAGAAATAGTTGTTACCCATTTTATAAGAGCAATAAGATACTACAGGGTGTGGGTTGTTGATTAATAAGAGCACTACCCAGCTGCTGTAGTCACTCGGCGCAAGCGCCTCATGCCTAACAATGCACCTGGGGGCGTGCTCTTATCAATCAACAACCCACATCCTGTTGTGTCTTATTGCTTTCTTGTTTCAGGGTAGCTCCTCAGGTGTTGGTTGCATGGACCTGTTTTATTGACTGGAATGTTGGCCGTGACACCAGGAAAACTCCCCTGCTCTTTTTTGGTAAGGGTCATGGGATCTTTTACTTCCACCTGGACAATAACCAGAGATGAGCAGAAGGGACCTCGGTGTGTCTCATCTGAAGGACAGAAACACAAAGGGAAGGGAAGTTAAGTGATTTGCTTGAGTTTGTAACAGGAATAAGTGGCAGTAGCAGGATTTTAATTCGGGGTCTCTCAGTTTACATATACTATGTGTGCTCTATCCTCTAGGCTATGCCATGTCTCCTATCACCTGCCCACACCTACCTTCTTCTGCTAATATTATTATAAATACCACTTGTACTGTATTGTTATCTATATATAGCTTTATTAATTGGAAAAAATACATTTAGGCATTAGTTAAGGTTGGAGAACAATGCCACATAAGAGTAATGCAGTGAGAGGGTAAAACATTTCCTGAATCTTTGTGATTATGCAGTGTGGTATTCCTTGGGGTTGGAATGAGTGCTTAATGCATTGTTGACATTACCCTAACTTTGACACTGTCTCCTAAGGCACTGATATTTACTTGCACATCAATGGTTTGCAGGAAGGTGTAAAAGTTAAGGAAAAGTGCTATATTGAGCAATCTTTTTAAACCCCAAAGAAGCCCACACCACACAGTCATGCAGGTTCAGTGAATGTTTTACCTTAACATTGCATTTCTCTGCTTTTGTGGCTTCACCCTTCAAGACAAATGGATGTCTAAATGTAATTTTTTGCAACCAATTGCCATCCTTTTTGTAAAGTATTTTTAATAAGAAACACACTGCAATTTTTATTTACAATGCCAGCTGGCATTACCAATACTTTTGGTGTCAAGCAGTCTTTGTTGTCTAGTGGTACCCATTACTTCATCCCACCCTGTGTCAAGTAGTCCCTGATGTCCATAGGCTCACCCTCTATCACATCACCTCAACACATGCAGTACCTTGTGTTGAGTGGCACTGCCCTTTTCTCATGTGTCCCATGCCAAGCAGTCTCTAGTGGCTAGTACCATCTTCTCACCCTGCCCCAATCCAAGCAGTCACCAGCATCCAGTGGGACCCCCTCCCTCACCTTGTCCCAAGTCGACTAACTCTCTGGTGCCAAGTGGCACCCCCTCCCTCACCATCCCCCATTCCCAGTAATCCCTGTCATCCAGTTTACCTGCCTCTCTCATGCTGGCCCATACCCATGTGCTTCCTGGTATCACGTGAACCCTCCTACAGACATTAGCTGGCAAAAATGCTTCTCTCACCTTCTTAGCTGATGGCCATCAGGATTAATTGTAAATGCCAATTTAAGAAAAATATGCTCACTGCATGTGTCTCATAAATCCCCACAAAACCCCTGTTCAGTTGGTTATTTATGAAATGCATGCAGTTTGCATATATTTCTTACATCACAATGTTTGATGAATCCTGCCAACAGCCTGCAAAGGACATGAAAGGAGGGATTTTGTTGACTTTTGGGCAAAACAAAAGAAGTAGCCATCGACACCTGGGATGGTCTCCCAGTGTTTGGCAAAGGGCCTGTCCACCGACATCAGAATGGGCTCCCATTATTGGGCAGAAAAAAAACAACTGATGACACCAGGGATAGGCTGCCAGCATTGGAGTTTCAGTTAGGAGGTCGGGGAGCCATAATCCAAAAGCCACAAATATAGTCTCAGTATGGTCACAGAGGTGTCAATTTCCCATTAAGGGTAACAGGGATGTGAAAACACTTTATGAAAAATCCCCTTACAATGCTATCGCTTATGCATGGCCAGTGCTTCCTTAAACACATAAATCTTCCAAGTTTTAATTTATCTTGATCAAAAAATACAGTTGTACCACCTTTATTACAGGAGTTTATACACCTCAAAGTTTCAGGATTCAAATACTGACCTTTTTTGTGTTCTTGCTTCACAAAAAAAAAATCTTAATCTGGATGTGTTTTATGTTTGTGACACTCTGTAACATAACTTCCAGACTGCTATCATCAGATTTGCAGGGTTCGTAGATCCTGTCACAAAGTCAGTATATGCAAATTTTCGTATCCATAAGACAAAAGACATCTGAGTTTCAAATGCCAAAAACAGGGGTTTAACACAAAAGTGCTTACTCATCCCTAACCAAAACATTTCCATCTCAGTATTGTTTTCTGATGATGCAGTTACAGAAGAAAAACTAATACAGTTTATTTTTCACTTTTACTGAATTTTAATTCTACATCAGCCTATTTAGTTATGTGCTGGAACATCTGATGATCATGTCTCCAGCACGTTATTCATTTCATTTATGTCAAATATGGTAATAAGTAAAAAAAAATAATTTAAATCCTGTAAAAGTCAAGATCTAAGAACATTTCAGCAGCATACTGTAAGCAAGTCCGGTGTTCACTCCAACTCGAACATCTGTGTTTATATATGTTCATTTAATGTACAGGTACAGAAGTTTGATGTTGGTTAACATGCTCATTTTCTGCATTTGTCTGCTTACAGCCTACCTCACCAACCACCCCAAACAAGGCTGTAGTACCACTGGACTGGGCCTCGGGAGTGCCACCAAAGCCAAATCCTACTGTCATCAACAAACATATCAGAAAAGTAGTGGATGTAAGTATTTACATAAAAACGGAGTAAGGAACATGACTAAACTATGATGCACCCTTGTTGACGCCATTGCACTTTGCCCCCCTTCCCCTCATCCTCTCGGAAATTAGGTCCTATACCTGGATGAGGCTAGCTTGGTGCAGTATTTGCATGTGTGTAACCTGCCTCCCACAGACTTACTGGGGCATGTCTAAGATTCTGGATGCTCTAAGTTATAACATGCCCAGAAAATGGTGGAAACTATAATAAAATACTAATAGGGTCAAAATGAGGTGGGTATATAACTTGGATACCTGGAACCCAGAGATTGACATAAACAAAGATTCTACCTGGAATGTATGTTGGTACAACTGTAACCCTTTAAAAGGCATATATAAAAGCATGTCTTCAAGGAAGTGCAGTTTTTGGATATATTTTGAAATACTGAAACTCAGTATCCCAAACTCTACAAGACCGAGTTCGAGAGACTGATTTTCAAAAGACCACAAGGTTGTTAAATGTAAAGCAAGGGGCTCTGCCCCCTCCCAGACCCCCCATGCTCCCGTAACTAAAATAACCAGCTCTTAGGGGGAACAGACCTTGGAGTAAGAATAAAAAGTTATAGGGGTGGAATAGCGCAGAAAAAAACTGTCTATGTCCAGGAAATGAATCCAGGTCTACAAGGCCACGCTGGCCAAGCTTCCACTGACTCAGGCCTCCATGCCACGGGAGCAGCTCAGCCAGCTTCTGTATTTTGCAGTAAGTTGTGATGCCTGGCTAGACGTAGGGTAGTGGTCTGTCACATCTGGTACCATACCCCTGTCAACATCGGCTTCTTCCTGTCGGGTGTGTAGGTGTTGGGAGACTGAACTTGGTCCTATGAGTTTTGGGATTCTGAGTTTCAGTCTACAGAATGGATACCCCGTATTTGAAAATATATGTGTTGGTAAAACTGAAAACCTATAAAAGACACAGTATATGCAAAAGTATACATTTCTGGAAGTACTGCAGATGGCAAAACATAAGAGTAATTAGAATAAGAATCAGTACTAAAGGTTAGGTCCATGGTTCATCCCTTCAAGAACTCCTCTCTTAAAATATTCATCTGCTCATTTATACTATTACAATAAAACCCTACTGCCAATGCCCCCCTTTTTCTACCCCATTATCACCCACAACCCCTCCCACAGCATCTAGCTATTAATAACATAAGCCTATCATTTTATGTGTGACTTATATACCCCCTAATAAACCTGTTATGATAGCTCCTTTCTTCCAACAACCCCACCCATTTCCCCTCCCCCTACTTCCCCCATTTTTGTCTTTCTACCTTTTCCATCCCCTTTTGTCTCTTTTGTCACCCCACAGCCCCCTTTTTCCATTAATAGCGCCCCCCTCCAATTTGACCATATGAACTTTTGCCACTGTTCCAAAAATACACTAGTTATCATCCAGGCATATTTTTTTCCAAAATGTGATGCACATGCTGCTCTACGTAAACTGACAAACAGTTAGTGACTGGAGAATAACAAGTGTATATGCCTCCTTTTGTCATAAATGTTTTTCGTTATTGCTGAAATATAAATCTGGTAAATGTGAATATATTGTAACACAGACCCAAAAAAAGGAAAATGAACATGCATATTGTTCAATGACTTATGCAACCAGTATAGTGTTATGCTTGTGCAACTGTTACCTTGTTTTGGCTGTTTGCACTCTCTATTCTGGAGTAACTACCTTCTTGTAGGGGTACCAAAGGCAAAGGAACCCTCAAAGAGGGTTCCACCAATAGAGGTGCTGTGGGAAGCATCTCTTGGCTAAAGGTACCTTAGGAAGAATCCCCCAGAGGAGAGAGGTGTGCCACTGGAGGAGGAGGGGAGGATGGAGGGGCCAAGGAAAAGTGCTTCAGAGTGAGGCTGAGAGGAACTACTTATATAGTCCAGGAAGGGGGAGTGGCTAATTGCTCGGTCATTGAACCACAGGCATAGCCTTTCAATTCAATGACTTATGCAACCAGTATAGTGTTACGCTTGTGCAACTGTGTTACCTTGCTTTGGCCATTCACACTCTCTGTTCCAGAGGAACTACCACCCTGTAGGGGTACCAAAGGCAAAGGAACCCAGAAAGAGGGTTCCACCCCTAGAGGTGCCACGGGAAGCATCCCTTGGCTAAAGGTACCTTAGGAAGAATCCCCAAAAGAACTGTAGCAATGCCAAAGGAACATTAGCGATCAATGGCTATGAGGCAAAGAAGTAGAGTAACAGCAAGAGGCAGCTTGAGAAACAAAAATAAGATGCATGTTACAAGTATAGCACGGGTATAACGGAGTGCATGAATGACTGCAGGGGCTTCCTAAGGAGAGAAGGAATGGCAAATAGCAACACTGTCCACCTCCATCCAACAGCGGAATCTACGAAGTAAACTAGGGAATACTGCCTAAGGCTAACTAAATATTATGACCTGAGGTATGGAAAAGAGAAAAAAAACCCTTAGAGGAGTAAATCTCTGGGATCCAAAGCCTAGGTCGCCTTCTCTCCAGGCTTGGAATATTTTTGACCAGTGACAGCTCTGATGCTGTAATTTGGAAACCCAAATAAAGGGGGGTGGAAAATATTCCAGTTTGGAGGAAAGCTCTCCTCTATCCCTCTAACAGGAATGATGTGGAGGGTTGCAAGCTGGTTTACTCTGAACAAGCCTCCTCCAAGGCAGGAGGAGGAGGAGGTGAGCAATGACTGCTGAGGTGCTCAGCTGGCCTACCAGTACAAAAACATACCAGGTGAACCAGAGGCAGTCATAGGGAGAATAACTTAGAAGGTGCTGCTGAACCTGCTCAGTAAGAGAAAGGAGCCCCCTTGGGCTTAAAGGCCCTGCCCTTCACAGCTGAAGTCTTAAATTCTGCAACAAGAGGTGCTGTTGGTACATCTGCAGGACTGAAACTCCACCTGGAGTGAGGACATTCCCACTATAGGCCAGATGAGAAGGACCCCACCCCAAGTTTCGCACACTCAAGATGCAGACTTCGTAGGTGCAGAGCGAGACCGTCAGCTGCAGAGTGAACCCTGAGCCATGGTAACTAATGGTCATGGTTGACATGCCTCTGATTATGGAAGAAACAAAATGGGAAGGAGGGCGTTAAAGAAGTGCAGAGCACTGAAGACCCTCACGTAGGTCACACATGTTGTATAGCAGCACAGTGTCAGTGGCTCAGCAGGTAGCACACTCACCTCTGATGCCAGGAGATCAGAAGGCTGTGGGTTCCATCCCCACACCAAGCACTTGGGTTAATATCCCAACACTGACACAGCAGTGCAGCATGGGGGGGTGCTGCACTACTGAGGTGCCATCTTTTGGATGAGATGTTAAACCAATGTCCCATCTACCTGGATTGGTGGTAGTTCAGGTGGATGTTAAAGATCCCATGGCACTTCTCAAAAAGAGTATGGGAATTTCCCCAGTACCCTGGCCAAATGTCCTCCCATTCACTAAAATACCACCAACAGCTTAATCTGATTCAAAGTCAGTTGGCATTCATCTGTTTCCCCCTTCCCAGGGTCATGCCTGAAAATAGACAGAATTTGTCTAGTGCACTTACCCGGTCAACAAAAACTAAATAAATAGCAGCCTGGATCTCCAAGGGCAGCATAAGCAATGAGTGGACCTGCACATAGGTCTGTGACGCTGTGTAAGCAATGATCAGACCTGCATGTAGATCTGAAAGGCAGCAATTTGCATGGCTTACAGGGAAGCAAGCCAACCAGTCCCATTAAGGAAGCCATTTAAAGGTGACATAAACACTTGGAGGATTTTAGCAGTGGAGGCAGGATTCGAACATGAGGTATTTGGACCACACTGGGCCACGACTTTGGACTACAACTCCCCAGTCCCCCACCATAGGAAAACACAAGGAAGCCACAGAAAAGCGCCGTAACCCACATGCAGATTTTAAAACTAGTCTACAGTGACAGCTGTAGCTGAACTGACCTCCAGCGTATAATGATGCAGTATACAAAAGTAGGTGAGCAGCATCCAGCAGCAAATGGTTATAGCTTCTAGGAGAAGCTAAGCTGAACAAACATTGGAATTGTAGGGAGAGGCAATATGTTGTAAACAACAGCAATGATTGCATGGTGCAACTGTATGAAAGCCGGTTTGAATGCCATAGACTAGCTTTGTAGAGTGAGCCTGAACAGGTGTAAACAAGTAATTTGTATAAGCACTGAGGCAGCAGAAGCAAGGAAGCAGCAACTAAGCTGAAACATACAGATAACAATTGCAGTTGCACTGGAGGTTTGCTGAAATTTGGTGAGCAAATGGGAGCCAAAATAGCACCAGCACAGGATTAGCACAGTATAAACAAAGTGAACAGAAAGCCCCCAAAAAGAAAAATGTAAACAAAAACACAAACACAGGAGGACAGGAACAAACAGCACAAAGAAGCATGCAGCAGCTGGAGGCAAGCAATACTAACCACAAAGCAGGAGAACACAAAACAGAAGTCCAACAGAAACTGAGCTCAAACTTCATAGACAAGGTAAGAGGAGAAAAAGGAAAAAAAAGGGGGGGGCTTCGGTAAACAGTAAAGCAGGAAGGCAGAGAGACAAAGGAAGAGGAGGTCAGGTAGTGGCTGTTACAGTGCGGCAGCATCATCATGAAAACTGCTAAGAGCAGAGCAACAATAAAACTGCAAAAGATTGGTATGTGGCAAATGTAACCACTGAGATATGAGATGTCCATCAATTTAACAGGTAGCTCAGAGCAATATAATAATAATAATAATATAATACATTTTATTTCTAAAGCGCCTTTCAAATTTTCAAGGCGCTGTACAAAACAAGTATACAAGTCAAACATTATAATTCAATATAAAACACAGATAAAACAACAATCTCATCAATAGCTCAAACACAGTCAATACTCCAAGAAGGCAATTTGATAAAAATGAGTTTTTAAACCCCTCTAATATTTCCTCCATGGAGGTGCACTGCCGTAACCGACGGGGTAGAGAATTCCAAAGCATGGGAGCAGCATAAGAAAAAGCTCTGCAACCAGATGAATTTAGACTCAGTCTTGGAATCTCTAGCAACCCCTTGTCGGCCGAGTGGAGCAACTGGCCAGGGCAGCAAAGAACCAGAAGATCTTTCAGATAGGCTGGACCCTGATCATGTAGGGCTTTGAAAGTCAGTAAACAGACTTTAAAGGTGATCCGCCACCGAACAGGAAGCCAGTGCAGATCACGCAGCACAGGGGTAATGTGACAAGACCTGCTTGTCCCAGTCAAATCCCAGGCTGCCACGTTCTGCACTAGCTGAAGGTGGTGGATTTCAACCCCAGAAAGCCCAAAATACAGGGAGTTGCAGTAGTCCAAACATGAAGACATGAAGGCATGGACCAACGTTGGTAACGTGTCAGACGGAACAAGGTGCTTCACTCTAGTGATATTCCTAAGATGCTAGAAGAAAGTCTTGATGACTGCTAACACCTATGACTGTAGTGTCAGCCTGTCATCCAAGATAACCCCTAGGTTACGCACCCGTTCGGAGGTCAGAAGTGACACACCCCCAAGAAAAATTCCTGAGGGTGCACCAACAGGCGGCCCCTCTATCCGACAGCCTGGATCCACTACCAAAACCTCTGTATTTTCTGAGTTCAACTTCAGCCAACTAGAATCCATCCAATCCTGGATTTCTTTCAGACAGTTGTTAAACACCGAGAGAGCTCCATCCTGGTCAAGAGCAAAACACAGGTATGCTGGGTATCATCTGCATAGCAGTGAAACCTCAGCTTATACCATCTTATAATGTCTCCAAGAGGCAGCATATACACCGCGAATAACATGGGAGATAGCACAGAACCCTGAGGCATCCCACACAACAAAGGAGTTGGGCCAGAGGAAAAAAGCCCTAACACAACTCTTTGTGATCTCCCAGTGAGGAATGAGGTGAACCATCGGAGGACGATCCCCGATATTCTGCAAATCTGCCTCAGGTGTGCTAACAACACCACGTGATCCACGGTGTCAAAAGCTGATAAGAGATCAAGAAGAACTAGAATAGAACATCTCTTCTGGTCTCTTGCCCTCAGGAGATCATTAAGCACCTAAACCAGCGCAGTCTCGGTGTTATGTCTTTTATGAAAACCGGATTGGAAGCATTCGTAGATGTCATGGATGGTTAAATGGTTCTCCAATTGGACAGCCACTACCTTCTCAATCACCTTCCCAATAAAGGGAAGGTTTGAGATGGGTCTGTAGTTTGGGAAACAGTCTAGGTCCAAGGTAGCTTTCTTCAAGAGAGGTGTCACCACCGCCTCTTTCAGGGAGCTAGGAAACTTGCCAGACTCCAGAGAGCACCAGACTATTTGCACAAGGATTGGACTGATGATGTCACAACAACCCAATATTTGGGAAGTCGGTCCAGGATCCAAACTACAGCTCGTAGGGCGTACACCGTGGATAATCCTCATGACATCCATGAAATCAGGTCTGCTGAAGGAACACCAAGAAAACTGAGGTACTGTGAACTCATGTTGTTCAACAGCATCCCCCTTAGAGGCCACTGGACGCGAACCGCCTGATGTCGACCACCTTATGAAGTAGAGAACGAGTGAGCTCCTCGCACTCTAATTGCGAAGTCCGAACATGTAGACAAGCTGGGTTGCACAGCCTGTCTACAGTTCAAAAAAGCTGAGCCGGTCGATTCCTAGCAGCTGCAATCTCCCTGGACAGGAATTCTGCCTTCTTATGGGAGATTACAGATTGGTAGACAGAATAATGGTCTATCAATCTAAGGCGGTCAGCATCAAGGCCAGCAGCATTCTAATCTTCGCTCCTGTCTCCGCATCTCCCTCAATGTCCCATCAAACCAGGGTGCCTTGGGATGAAGGGAAAGGGGGCATACACGAACAGGAGCAATAGTATCCAGAGCCAATGCAACAGCCCTGCTATAGGCCGTCACCAAGGTCTCTAGACTACTGCTTCACAACGCTGGGGACGAGAGGTCAAGGACCCTGTGAAGGGCCTTGGGGAGCACATCCCATAAAGGCAGTATCTCGCCATCTCCACAGGGGTAGGCCTCCTTGGGGGGGTACTAAGATTGATCCTCACGGTGTAGTGGTCTAACCAAACGACTGGTTCCACCCCCAAATCGGAAATATCAATCCCTAGGAGAAAGACTAAGTCCGAGGAGTGTCCAGATTTGTGGGTAGCAGTGGAAACCACCTGTGTAAAGCCCAAAGAAATCATTAATTGGAGGAAGTGATTACCAAGTTGCAAGAGTTCATCGTCGACCCAGGCACTAAAGTCACCCAGAACCATCAATCTGGGTGACTCAAATGATGTGTCAATGATGAAGTCTGACACTTCCTGTAAGAACCGTTTCCCATCTCCTGGTGGACGGTAGATGAGTACGATTTGAACGCCAACACCCACTAGCACTGTGCACTCAAAGGATCCAGCCTCCCCTACTACCACACTCGTGAGGCCCAATTCTGTCTTAAAACAGACTGCAACCCCCCTCCACCCCTGCGGTCCAATCTCGGGCGATGCATCACCGAGTACTGTACCTGGCCAGAGTCATGGCTTCCAGTGTGGGGCCTGGATTTTCATCCAGCCAGGTCTCAGTGATGCATGCTAAGTCCACCAAACCAACAAGATCAGCAATAATGCCAGTCTTGTTTCTGATGGACCTAGCATTGCATAACACCACCCGAGCTGAACGAACCTCGGAGGCTGTCAAGCCCATCTGCCTACTAGATTCCATAGTGCCCTTGGGTATGGGCACCAGACAAGGCGAACTACGGTCTGGGTTACATTTCACCCCAGGGCGCCTTCTAGATCTAACTACCCCGATATGAAGGGCCCTCTCATCCATCCTCCCTAGTTCACAGCTCCCCACCCTCCTCCCTCTCCTTCGAGCAATTCCCAATGCTCTACAATGCTGGTATGTATCATAATGGAGAGGAGGAAGATAAAAAGGGCAGAGGGCGTGAAGAGAGGAGGATGAATAGTGCACCACCATGGGGATTGTAGGCCGACACATGCCGCTACAGTACAATTAAACCAAAACAATAATACAAAATATTTAAACTTAAAATTAAATAAACCCCCAAAAGAAATCTAATTAAATGTATAATCCAAAACTAAACCAGAATAAATTACCAACCCCACCTCGAAGAAAATCAAGTCAAACCCAGCGAGAAGACTCTTAGAATAAAATAAATATAAATGTAAATGCATTCAAAATCAAAATCAAACAATTCAGACTTAGCGTATACAATAACACATCTCATGACCAGGGAGTGGAGGAAAACAGTAAAATGAAATATAAAACTAATAAAAAAAAAAAGACAGCACTTTCAACTACAGCATTTGACCAGTCACTAAAAGCCCCACAGGAACAACTACAGTTCGTAAAGCGCACACTTTAGCCAAAAAGATATCAGAAGCGGTCTAGTCTGCACAGTCTCTCACAAAGGTAGAAAAGAACCCATGACTAGGTGAGAAAGGATAATAGTCCAGGTACTCAAGTTGCTTGAGGGGAAAAGCGCAGCAAAAATATGCCACCTGCACAACCTCTCACCTAGGCAGGTTTAAACTAAAAATAATAAAAGAACAAATTAACCAGGCACTCTCACTACCCGGTAAATTTGAAGCAAAAAGGCTCTAACCAAACTACCTCTCCCATAGAAGACTTTGCCATAAATGTTGCCAGCAAAAATAAAATGTGTTTTAACTGTTTCCAGATGTAACACATCAAAATCTGACTGGTAGGAGATACAGGGAAGGCAAGTTAAGGTGAATTTTGGTTTTCTGGCGCCCAATCCTGGAGGCTCTGGGCGCCGTACAAAAAACATAGGAGTTTAATTTAATATACAAATGTACACAATAAATCCTCATACAACCCTATAACTATTTAAAAAAATCCTCTTAATTTTAAAATGGACTGATAACACTAGTATCAAGCAGAGTCTAAGAAGGCCTGATTAAACTAATAAAACTTCAGGCGGGTGTTAAAAACCTCCACCGATGGGGCCTCCCTCACCAAAGGTGGGAAAAAATTTCACAAGACAGGAGCGGCGACACTAAAAGCTCGATCGCCATCAGTTTTTAATCTTGTCCTGGGAATCGTCAGGAGGCCCCTCGGAGGGGACAAATAGAAACAGCAGGTGCAAGAAGGTTAACCAGGTAACAAGGGCCCAGTCCATGTAGGGCCTTATAGGTGAGTAAGCCCACCTCGAAACGCACCCTCCATCGAACCGGCAGCCAGTGCAGTTCATGCAGCACTGGGGTGACATGACAGTATTTCAACTGACCTGTCAACAACCTGGCAGCTGCATTCTGCACTAGCTGCAGTCAATGGAGGGTGCCACCAGAGACACCAAGGTAGAGCGCATTACAGTAGTCCAACCTGGATGTGACAAATGCATGTACCAAGGTGGGGAGGTCCAGGAGCAGAATCAGGTGCTTAATCCTGGCGATGTTTCTCAAATGAAAGAAACTTCCCTTGACAATGGAAGACACCTGATATTCCATCGTCAAACTGCTGTCAAATATCATGCCAAGATTATGCACCATAGAGGAAACCTTCAATGGGACAGACCCTAGAACAAGTCCAGGGTTTGCCCCTGGGGGCAACTCCACATGCCTTCTGTTCTACTCCACCACCAGTACCTCTGTCTTATCGGGGTTCAGTCACAACCAGCTGGAGGCCATCCAGTCATTGATCTCTGCAGACAGTTGTTTAATACATCCACTGCATCAGATGTTCCAGAGGCGAAGGATAAGTACAGCTGGGTATCATCAGCATAACGATGAAACCCCAAGCCATGCTTCCTAATGATCTCTCCCAGGGGTAGCATGTACACGGTGAACAACATCAGTGACAACAC
This sequence comes from Neoceratodus forsteri, assembly GCA_016271365.2. NCBI lineage: Eukaryota > Metazoa > Chordata > Ceratodontiformes > Ceratodontidae > Neoceratodus > Neoceratodus forsteri. The sequence goes on from CM057451.1 coordinate 153,365,922, forward strand.
CGAACCCTTAGGTACCCCACAAGACAGAAGGCTAAAAGATGAAAAATTCCCCATCACCACCTTCTGTCTCCTGTTTGTCAAAAAGGACTCAAACCAGTGAATGACAGTGCCAGTGAGTCCACAGAAGTCCCTCAGGTGGTCAAGTAGCACCCGATGGTCCACCATGTCAAAAGCTGATTAGAGATCAAGTAGGATGAGAATTGTCCCCTCCCCCCAATCTCTCACCCTGAGGAGATCATTGTGCACCTGAACTAATGTGGTTTCTGTTGAATGTCCTGTACGAAAACCCGACTGGAGCAGCTCATAGATATCAAATGCCATGAGGTGATCACCTAACTGACGCGCCACAATCTTTTCCACAACCTTTCCTAAAAATGGAAGGTTGGAGACCAGTCGATAATTTGCCCTGATGTAAGGGTCCAGTGATGACTTCTTCAGGAGGGGTCTCATCAGCACCTCCTTCAAAGCATCTGGGACAACCCCCTCTGACAAGGAACACCGGACAATCAAGGCGAACACCGGACCAACAGCGTCAACACTTCCCACTAAGAAACACGTCGGCGCCAGGTACAGTTCACAATATGTGTGCTTCAGTTTCGAGATCACCTCAATGACATTGGCCACCTCCACTGGTTTAAACTCCCCCCAACTGGGCAGAGTGCTTTGTCAACAATCCAGGTGACCACTGTCGGCCATAGTATGGGCCACTGGCAGAACTCCCTGCCTGATGGCAGACACCCTGTCTGAGAAAAACTGAGCAGACTCATTGTACAAGGCTTCAGAAACTGCTGTTTTTGGCTGAAGACAGGAAGGATGTAATAAACTGTCCACAGTCCAAAAAAGCATCGCTGGTCGGTTTGTCCTAGCAGCAATCTCCCTGGACAGGAACACTGCCTTCTTACGGTTGATTGCCCCCTGATACACACCATAGTGTGCATGCAGGGCCAGTTTGTCTGCCTTCATGCTGGACCCCCACCAGCAGTACTCCAACCTCCGACCCTTGATCTTCAATGCCTTGAACTCCCCATCAAACCATGGGGACCTCAAGTGAGAAGATCTGGGTCATACACGGACTGGTGCAAGGAAGTCAAGTGCCCCAGTCACTGCCCTATTATAGGCATCAACTGCCTCACCCACACCTCCCCGCATGCACTGTCCACACTAGATAGGTTTGCCACCGCAAAAAAAACTTCTGTGGTCAAACCTCTCAATGGGCAGTAGCTCACCATCTCTGCAGGAGGAGGAACAGAGGGTGCCCTGAGCAGGAACTCCACCGTGCAATGATCAGACCATACGACCTGATCAATCTTGAGAGTCTCAATCTCAAGCCCCAGCAAGAAGACCAGATCCAACATGTGTCCACCCTGGTGTGTCACAGTAGTAACTGCTTGTGACAGGCCCAGTGATGTCATCAACTGAAGAAAGTGATAACTCAATCTGGATGACTCGTCGTCGGCCCAGACATTGAAGTCCCCCAGAATTAAACATCTGGAGGACTCCAATGTCTCACCGGCCAAAAAGTCACCCACTTCCTGCAAGAACTCTCCAACCACCCCAGGAGGATGGTATATCAAGAGAATTCTGCAGCCTGCGCCTGGACCCCCATGAATGGCCACACATTCAAATGAACCCAGTGTTCCCACTGGGTTCATGGTGAAGCCTAGTTCAGCTCTAAAACAGATAGCTACACCTCCGCCCCTGCGTTCCACTCTGGGGCAGTGCACAATGGAATAACCTGGGGGGGACAGCGGCCTCTAACACTGGCCCAGCATCATCCCTCAACCAGGTTTCCATAATGCAAGCCAGGTCAACTGATGAAATGAGATACGCAATAATTGCAGTCTTATTATTGATCGACCTGGTATTTCATAGCACCACCTTCAGGGGATTGGTGAACAGTGCAGACCCTCTAGCTACCTGCCCACTTGATCACATGGGAGCCCTGGGGATTGGAATTAATTCCGTCTGGCATCTCTCCAAACCCTGTCTCATCCCAGGGTGCCTTCTGCACCCAACTACCTCTATCCTAGTCCCCTCTACCATGTATGGAGCTCCCTGTGAGCTTCTGCCACATTACCTTCCAATTCCTAACCCCCGGCAGTGGTGAGCTGTAGTACCTGATACTGGGGGAGTAGTAAAGGGCCACAGATCATAAAACTGGGACGCCCCATACACTATTCTAGCCTGCCCCAGTTTACATACCCCTCGACACATATTTATCTGTCCTGACACAAACAAAAAAAGAATAAAATCCCCCTACTCATTAATCATAATCACAAAATAAACCCATAAACACAAAACCAACCCCCACCCTCAATTAAATAACGCAAAGAAACCAACCTAATGAAATATATAAATATATAAATTAGCCAAAACCAGAAGGAGTTAGCCCACTAATAATCCTACAGTTTGGCAGGAAACAGTCAATCCAGTCCTAGCACAGACTGGTAATAGTCCCTTCTCGTCAGCTATTGTCCACAATTCAGAAACAGCAATTTCAATCTCACCAATTCTTCAGGGAGCACATACCAACGCAACCAGGAAGTTACAGAAATGGTGTCCAAAACTCATGTTCTCATCTTAGCTCATCCATAACGATTAATCCGTAATGGTAGTTCCAAAGAGGAGCTCAGTCGACCAGCCTAGAAGACCACTTTCTCCAGCCCAGGATCCGCCACAGAATTCTAGTGCCCTACGCAGCAGAAGACATGTTAAGTTCTCCTGAAGGGCTGCGGAGCTCCCTCCTCAAGCCCACCGGTTACCCGCACCGCTCAACTACTGTCCCGGCACCGCAGATCCCTTAAGCCCACAGGCAGTCTCGTTTAACACACTCTCTTTTCGAGACTTCCTTTCTGCTGTCCCAACACACAATAATCAACAGCTTCCTGCCAAATCAGTCCGACTGGGATCTCACCCCGGGCCGGAATCTGCCACTCTGACTGTCGTTCTCCACACTAGTCCCGGTCTTCTCCACGCGCCCCAGTCATATTATAAAATCCTGGATCTCCACTGATCACAACAGCAATAGCAACAACTCGCCACTCACACTCTGAAGTCCTGAATCTCCTCAGATCACAGAAACGGTAAGTAGCTCCTTACACCCAATTGATGTTGTTGTATCTAATCGCATCTTCTGGGGCTCTGTAAAAGGATTCCTTGCCACCCCGAGAATCACCCAAATCCCCGGGGGCAAGACTTCACTTCTCCAGTTCCTAAAAACTGAAAACAAAAAAGCTACCTCCTCACTCTAATTAACTCAGAACACCCATTACTAAACTAAAGCCCCTACTCCTACTGCCTAACCTAATCTTGACTCTTACTCTTACAGTAAGTTTTAAAATGACAATTACATGAAAAACGCTAAAAGAACCACTAAACTTAACAGTGTCTCCACAAGCAGCTGCCCAACTCGCTAGTATTATCATGCCTGTAACTTCTGTGCAGTGTCCATGAGTGGGTCCTGGAATCTCTACCTGGGTACAAGACAGTTCTGAAGATGCAGTTTGTAATTATTATTCCCACGACAATGCTGTTTGTATCATTGTTATGCCCGGACTTCCACAAAGGTGTAAGATAGAAGTATAGTAAAAGAAGTTCAATGTACTTATGCAACTTGGTATGATGTATGCTTGTGTGACTTAGATACATTGTGGCTGTTCACCTCTCTATCCATGGGATATACTACCCTATAGGGGTACGATGGTGTGGAACCCTAGAGGAGGGTTCTACCCCATAGGTGCCACAGGAATGATTCCCTTGGCTAATGGTAGCCTAAGAAGAAGCCCACGGGAAAGAGAGACATGCCACTGGAGGAGGAGGAGGGGAGGATGGTGGGGCAACAAAGAAACTAATCCTGGAACTAGCCAGGAGGAGTGGCCTTTAAAAGCCTAATGGGGGAAATGGTTTGTTGCTCCACCCATTGAACTACAGGTGTAGCATCTGCAATTCAATGTGCTTACGCAACTTGGTATGATGTATGCTTGAGTGACTTAGATACATTGTGGCTATCTGCATCTCTATCCATGGGATATTCCACCCTGTAGGGGTTAGACAGCAAGGAACCCTAGAGGAGGGTTCCACCCTATAGGTGCCGAGGGAATGATTCCCTTGGCTAACGGTAGCTTAGGAAGAAGCCCAAAAAGAATACTCAAAAGGGTGTAGAGCATTGAAGGAGGTAAGAAGTCAGAAGATGTCGGGGCCAGAAATGAAGGTGATAGACATAGATGGAAAGGACAGGAGAGGAATGACAGATGACAAGAATGATGGACAAAATGAAAGCTGACAAGATGCAGAAGGGCGGACTTCCTAAGGGGAGAGGCAACAGCCAGGACCACCATCTGACTCCATCCAACAGCGGAACCCAACTACGAAACCTATAAAAAGCACTAACCCTGTCTAATAGTATGACCATCGGCACAGAGGAGAGGAAAAAAAGCCTTTGAGGAGGAAGCCTCTGGGGATCCAAAACCTAGGTCACCTTCACTCCAGGTTGAAGGACGTTTTGGTTAGTGATGACTCAGCTACTGCAATTTAGAGTCAAGATCAAGGGAAGAGGAAAAGATTCCAATTTTGTAAGAAGCTCTCACTCTATCCTTCTAACAGGAATGCTGTTGAGGGTTGTGAGTAACATTTCTGCAACAAGATGCCCAAAAACAAAGGAGAACAGAAATGACCACTGAGGCACTCAGCCAGCCTACATGAGCCTACGAAATGTACCAGGTGAACCAGAGGCAGTCGGATGGAGAATGGCATAGAGGGTGCCTCCAAACTTGCTCAGGCAGCCAAAAGAGCTCTGATGATGACAGCCCCACCCCTCGCAGCTTGAAGTCATAAATTCTACATAGAAGAGGTGTCACTGAAATGAGGGACGGCTGAAGGTCCACCTGGAGTGAAGACATTCTCACTATGGGCCAGGGAGAAAGACCCTGCCCCAAGCTTTGCATGCTCTAGATGTAGACTTTGGAGGTGCAAAGTGAGACTTTTGGCTACAAGCTAGCCCTGAGCCATGGAGCAATGGACATGGAAGACACGTCTCTGAGTGGAGAGCAGGTTGAGTCGAGGGAGCATGAGGCTTATATGAGGGGTATGTTCGGAAAGTCGATGTGAACAAGGAGACCTAAGGAGAGGTCAGATTGAGTAAAAGAGACTCCAATTAGGGTCCTGAGGAGGTGGGTTGCAGTAGCAACCACGGAAGTCCATGCCAACCAGGTCCATTGAGAAGACAAATTAGGAGTGGATCGAACAACATGAAGGTAGAAATGAGAACAGCCAATATAAGCCCACAGCCAGTGGGGGAGATATAGAGTATCAGAAGTAGCAAGGCAGGACCTATGAAGTCAAAATGGATGGGCAGAGGTTTAAGAGAAATAAACGAGGTATGCTGACGGAGGGAAGCTTTGAAGGCTGGCAGGGACCAAAGAAAGGGAATGAAGGATGCAAGGGGGAGAGACGATGATGGCTGGGCAAACCCCTCAGCCTACGATGAGCTGAGAAGTCAGCATGGGAAGAGAGGGTAGAGAAGACAGGGATCAGTACAAATGGGAGACAGTAGAAAGCTGGTTGCTTTGAGCTACAGCGCCCACCGTGACTCAGCAGTCCCCCGCTGTAAGAAAAACAGACAGCCATGAACTAGGCACTGTGACACCAAGAAGAGAAATAAAATTGTTGTAAAGAAAATGGAGGGAATGCAGGCAGAGACCTACCGTGGAGGGTGCTGACATATGGAATGTCAGACAGGAGCAAGATGGGGAAAATGACAAGCATGGGGTTCATGAACGAAAGCATAGGTAGCCAACATGAGAGTAGTGAAGGAGTAGTGGTAGGACAAGAACCTCCACAAAGGTAGAATCGAGTCAAAGACGGGCCGAGTGGGAACACAGCAGAGAACGGGATGGAAAAGGAAAATCTAGCTTCAGGCTGAGCTGTCTCTGGGTAGAAGAAGGGGGGAATGGAGAAAGGAAAATGCATGGGATATGGTAACAATTGAGATTCTGCAGAATGACGGTGTGGGGGTTAGAGAGCTGAAGACAGAACTGAGGAAATTCAAAGCAAGGAGAGAAATGAAGAAGGGTGATATAGGTTAACTTCCACAACCCGAGTGGAAAGGGGAGCAAGTGACAACATGTCCACAGGGCTCTGCAGGCACTCAGCTAGGGAAGGAAATGGGCCGGTACATAAAAAACAAATGACAAGGTCGAGTGCCACCAAAGAGGGTGCACACCAAGGGAGGCACGTTGATTCTGGCCTGGGAAAATGTGGAAGCTCCAACCCATCCCATGAGTGACGGTCTAGGCAGCACAGCAGTGCAACAGTGGAATGTTCAAGTTTCAAATTCAGGTTTATTGTAGGAAAGCTCCATTGAGCAAGCTCATTCACAAGGAAATCCTTTTACACAATAGCAGTAATAATAATAGTTATACATGGTGTAAGTACAAACAATGGCAGGCAAGCGAGAAGTAAATAACAAACAGGCATAGATAAATAACAGGGTACAAATAATGCAAAGGAGATGCATAAGTCACTAAAATTAGTTAATATTGTTTGGGCGTAGACTTAAGCAGGATGAGGAACTCTCGGACAGAAGGGGTGCAGTTGGTAGCTGAGTAGGAGGGCATAATAGTCATGAGAGAGGGGGATGGAGAGGGGGGAGATAACAGGAAGAGGTGGAGAACTGGGGTAGCTAGAAGGTCATCTAATGTGGTGGGGGGAAGGAAAGAAAGAAAGAGAGAAGAGAGGGGGAAGGGGATGAGGGATGCGTGAGGGCTAGACCCTCTGACAGTTACAAATGACTGTGAGAAACCTTATAGCGAGTGATTTGAAGATATTAATTTTGACCAGGCCAGTGAGTTTGAGAACTGCTTGAATGCAGTTCCAGGCCACAGGCAGGGAGTATGAAATGGCTCCTTTACCAAAGGAGGTTCGTGTTCTAGGGACATCCAGGAGGAAATAGCCTGATTTCCTGAGGAAGTAAGTGCAATGTGAAATGCTGAGTAGAGGTGATATGTAAGTCAGGAGTTTGTTGTGTAGCACTTTGAGAGTCCAGGTGCCAAGGTGGAGCAGTCTTCTGATGGTAAGGGATGTCATTCCGGCCAGAGAGTATAAGTCGCAGTGGTGAGTCCTTGGGGGAGAATTTGTAATAAAATGAAAGGCATGATGGAAGAGGACATCGAGCCTGCACATGTTGGTCACCGATGTGGTGTTATATATGATGTCCCCATAGTCAAGGAGTGGGAAGAAAGTTGTCTGGACTAGTCCAAGTCTGATCTCTGTAGGGAAGAGTGACTTGTGTCTGAAAAAGAAACCTAACCTGGCTTTTGGTTTGGCAGACAGGCAGTCAATGTGTGTATTGAAGGAAAGTTTGCTGTTGATCCAAACTCCTAAGTATTTGAATTTGTTGACAGCTTCTAGAGGTTCAGCTAGGGACATTGTGATCCTAGTAGAGCCGGTGTTGGTTCTGCTCGAGGGGTGACTGTTGTTGTGGCAGAAGAACATTGTCTTGTTTTTTTTTTCGCATTTAGTAGGAGTTTGGAACTGATGAGGTTACGTTCGAGTTGCATGAAGTCTGATTGGAGTTCCTTGCAGACTTTGGTGATGGTAGGTTTGAATGAGTAAAGTAATGTGTCATCTGCAAAAAAGTGAAGTTTGGAGTTATTGATATTAGCATTGAGGTTATTGATGTAGACAGAAAAGTGGATAGGGCCAAGGATGGACCCTTGGGGGATGCCTCTAGTTATGGAAAGGGGGTTGGATAGCAGACCATCCACTTTAACTTGTTGTATACACCCGGTAAGGTAGCTGGAGAACCAGTAGAGAGTGGACGTGGCAGCACCAAGATTGGAGTGGCTAAGTAGGGATAGGTTATAGTCAACCGTATCGAATGCTTTGCTTAGGTCGAGGAGAACTGCACCGGTAACTTGTTTAGAATCCCAAGCAAAGAACCAATCATTGGTGACATTACCAAGGGTGGGTATAGTGCTGTGGTTGCATCTAAATCCCGATTGAGCAGGATTGAGAAGAGAGTGTGCTTCAATGTGGTCTTTCAGCTGGTGAAAAACAAGCTTTTCAAGAATTTGGAGAGCACGGGGAGGATGGAAATAGGTCTATAGTTGTTGAGTTCGGAGGGGTCACTGGATTTAAAGAGTGGCAGGATGTGGGCTGATTTACACTAGGATGGGACAGTGGCTGTCTAGATAAATAAGTTAAAGACGTATGAATGTAGACCCAGAAGTGAAGGTCCGACAGAGCAATGGCCCCGAGGAGAAAGGAAGCCCCAAAAAGAAAACAGGACGTGGAAATGAGGGGACCAAGACAGAGGAACTGTGCCAGGCAGGGTCAAGTGATGGGATGTACTCCAGTCGGCAGATGGCTAGGAAGGTAAGGTAGCGTCAGAGGTAGCTGCATCTGAGGAAAGACCATAGCCAAAGGACTCATGGAGCTAAGAGACGAGGAGGATGGGGCAGATGGAAAGGGCACAAGAAAGGAGCAGAAATGAGGTAGGCATGGGGTGGGGGAGAGAGAGCCACTGAACTGGCTGCAGGAAGGAGCGAGGCAGTGAGCTGCCGAATGAGCAGCAGGGAAAAAGAAGCTAGCTGGTGGCCGGAGGTGCTGCAAAGCTGTAACAATGAAGAGGTAAGAGACACAGGGAAAGAGGGAGGAGGAGCGGCACCTCAGGCCACAACGAAGAAACAAATCCTGGAACTAGCCAGGAGGAGTGGCTTTTAAAGGCCTGATGAGGGAGTGGTTTGTTGCTCCTCCTCCCATTGAACTACAGGCATAGCCTCTGCAATTGTTCATCATTCCAGAAACTTCCACATAGGAACAGGATCGTTGCAAAGAGGCAGTGGTCACTGAGGATTCGTCCCGCAATCTTCACATGGGTGCTGGACAGAATGAGGATGTAGATTTCAGGTATGAGTCCCATGATCTCCACATAGGCATGGGACAATTTGAAGATGCAAGTGTCATTTAGTAACAATACTGTAACCATCACATAGGTACAAGACAGTCTCATAACCTCCATGTAGGTATGGGACAACAGGAAAATGCAGATATTCAGTTGGAAGTCCCGTGACCTTCACGTAAGCATGGGACAGTCCCATAATCCCACATAGGTATGTGACAAAGTGAAGATGCAGAAATTCAGGTGGGAGTCCCATGACCTCCACATAGGCATGGGATGTTGTTGAAGATGCAGTTGTCAGGTAGTAGTAGTAGTATGACTCCTGTAACCTCCACATAGGTACATGACAAAATAGGATGCAGATTTCATGTAAAAGTTCCTTTGGCCTCCATGTAGGCATGGGACAGTTAAGAAAAGGCAGTGTGCATGAAATATTGGCCTCATAACTTGGACCGGTGAAGATTGCTTTTGGAAGAAGTATGATCAGGGGAGAGTAATCCAGAAATGCATGTCACAGGTTTTCTCTGGTAGACTAGGTGACGAAGATGGTGACAACAGTCATAGAGCCACTGAATGTTATGCGGAATGGAAAGCTGTGTTCAGCAACAGCCATACATAACAACAGCGGATTTGAACAGGAAGGCTGGTAGGTATAAAAGGCTTCATGTATAATACAAAACAGTACAGAATTAGAAATCAAGCTCAGTATACCTCATGAGTCACAACGAAACTGATTTGTCTGTGACTCAAGGTGACTACAGTGGTAACAGCCAAGGTAGATGTTCATCACACATAGCAGGAATGCTCACTCTTAACAATGGTAATGGACTTCAGTTGCTTTCAGCGTCCTATATAGCACACTTTAGGCTTACTTACAGTGTCGACTCACATTGCATATGCTTGAACTGTGTCAGATATATCGGGACACTGTGAAGCAAATAAAATGTTCAACAACAGGGTGAATACAGAGCTGATGGATAGCATTTAAATGCGGATTCTTATAGGTTTTGCTGAAAACAAATGAAAAAATAAATTAACAGGCTGTGGTCAAGTTAAAGTGCTTGCACAGTCCTTTGATATCCACTGAAATGAGTTTCCACTTCCAGACATTCATATTTCTCTGCCTTCTGCCATGGTTTGTTCATTAACCTAATGAAAATGGGAAGCAGTGGAGGTGGTAACAGTGAAACTGCTAGGAGCAGTACACCAGAACTAAAAAGATAAGTTGCAGCTGCAAAGTGGTGCTAGGATTTGAGAAGTCAAAGCCAGGAGCAAAGAAATTGAAAAGGCTGAGAGGAGTAGCTGCTACAGAGTCAGGCACTGAGGAGCCAGGTGTAAACAATTAAGGATAGGTGCACTCAGAGACTACTAAAGACAGGGAAACAGTGATGGGACTAAAAAGCACATAGATAACAATTGCAGGAAAACTGAAGGATTACTAAGTATGAGAAAAGCAACTGGAGAATGCTAACTGCAAGGAATAGCAGTATGTTAGCTGAGCTAAAATAGACAAGCAATTAGAACACAGGAGGCTAGAAAACTAGAAACCCAAAAATAAGTAAAATGAAGGGAAACACAAGCAGGAGAGCAGGAAAGAGCAGACACAGAGGGCAGAAAGAAGCACAAAATAACATCCGGGGGCAAGAAAAATACAGACCCAGACAAGCAGGAGATAGACAAACCAGCAGAAAATCCAGCACAAGCCAAGCAAAAATCCAAAGCACTAGAGGAGGGAGACAAACATGCCAAAAAAGGGGTGGTGGGGTGGTGGCAAAGCTCAGGCAGAGAGTCCACCGACAGAGCCTCCAGCTGCAAAGAAAAGTGCTTCAACCAAGCAGAGCTGAAAACAGCAACACGGGTGCAAAGCTCCAGCAGGCCCCAAGGGAGAAGACAGACCGACAGAACATAAGAGATAGCCAGCAGAACAGACCTACTGGTCTATTAAAGTCTGCTCGATTGTGCAGCTAGCCCCCTAGCATGCAGCTGCCACTCCCCCTAGCCCCCTTGGCCTCCCTTTGTTGTCCTCCTCACCCACCCATACCCACCTCTGTACTCTGTCCCAAGCGTTTTTAAAGCCAAAAACATTTTTGCTTGATATCACCCCTTCTGGTAGTGCATTCCACCTTGCTGCCACTCTCTCTGTGAAGTAATGCCTTCTCATCCCCCTCTTGAATCTCCCTCCCTCTATTCTTCGCCCGTGCCCCTGGTTTCCCCTCCCGCTCCTTAGTTTAAACACCCCCTCTGCCCCCCCTTGTTGATACCCTTCAGGTACTTGAAGGTCTCAATCATGTCCCACCTATCCCACCTCTCTTCCAGTGTGTACATATTCAGTTCCTTTAGCCTTATCTCGTAGTCCATTCCCTCCATCCCCTGAATCATCCTCGTCACCCTCCGCTGTACTCCCTCCAGCAGACTGACATCCCGTCTCAGGTACGGCCTCTAGAACTGCACACAGTACTCCAAGTGCAGCCTGACCAGCTACCTGTAGAGGGGCAAGATCACCTCCTTGCACCTGGACGTGAATCCCCATGCTATGCATCACAGCATTCTGTTTGCCTTCGCTGCCACTCTCCTGCATTGCACAGTTTTTTCTTGTTCCCTTCTACCAATACCCACAGGTCCTTTTCCTCCTCAGTGATCCCCAGCTTGATCCCCCACAAGCCAGTATTCTCTCCTTGGGTTCCTAGCCCCAAAATGCATCACCTTGCATTTTTTCACATTGAACCCCAGCTGCCACTTCCCTGACCATTCCTCCAGCTTGGTTAAGTCCGTCTGTAGTTGCATCAATCCCTTTTCTTCGTCCACTACTGCTCCCATTTTGGTGTCGTTGGTGAACAGGCTAATCCTGCTCACCACCCGCTGCGCAATGTCTGAGATGAATAGTCCAAACAGTGCTGGACCCAGCACCGAGCCATGTGGCACCCCACTCATCTCAGATCCAGGCTTCGAGACTCCCCCACCACCACCCGTTGTAGCCTACCCTGTAGCCAGTTTGAGATCCAACATGACATCTTTGTCCCCACTCCCATTCTGGACAACTTTACCCCTAGTCACCCATTGGGCACTGAATCTAAGGCCTTGCTGAGATCCAAGTACAACACATGCACAGCATGGCCCCCATCCAACTCCCTAGTCACCCAATCATAGTACTGTATAATCTCCCTGAAACAAACCAGTGCTGCCTCCCGTCCTGAAGGTCATTGCCCTCCAGAAATGCCACCAGCTTTTCTTTTAGTATCGTCTCCATGAGCTTTCCCACTATGGACATCAGACTGACTGGTCTATAGTTCCCTGGCTCATCCCTTGGACCACTTTTATGTAATGGCACTACATGGGCCATCCTCCAGTCCTGTGGCCCCTCCCTCATTTCCAGGGAGGTGCCGAACAGGTCCACCAGTGGTTCCACTAGAACCTCTGCCATCTCCCTCAGCACCCTAGTGTGGCTATCATCTGACCACAGTGCTTTACTTATTTTCAGCACCCTCAGTCCCTCCAAAACTCTACTACCCTCTATCCTGCCATCCGTTACCTCACCCCCCACTCCCCCTCCTCCCAGACCAGGGTGGTACTGGACCCCCCTTCTCCTTTGTGAACACTGAGCAGAAGTATTCGTTCAGTGCTTCCGTTTGTTCCTTCCCCTTTTTCACCCACTCCTCCCCCCAGTTATCCTCCCTATACTGTCCCTGCACTTCCTTTTCTCCCTGACATATCTAAAAATTATTTTATTCCCTGAACTGATCTGAGTTCCCTTGTGGCCTTCGCTCCCCTGACCCCCTTGGTCACCTCCTTAGACCATTTGGTATACTCCTCCTTGTCCTCCTCCTTCCCCATCCTTCTAAACTTCAGGAATGCTGCTCTTTTTGCCCTCACCCCCTCTATCACATCCCTGTTCTGCCAGCATGGTCTCCTTTCTCTACTCTTCTTACTCTGTAGCCTGGTACACGTTTCCATTGCCTCTATGATCCCTTGCTTTACTATGTCCCATTTCTGTGCTGTCTCCATCCCCTGCTTTATGCCCTCAAGTCTCCCTTTCAGCAACTCCCTCATCCTCCCAAAGTCCTCCCTCCTAAAATCCACCGCCTTTGTTACTGATCCCTCTGGCTCCCTGCTCATTGTGATGTTAAACCACAGCGTTTGGTGATCGTTGTCAGCTAACGGGTCTTCTACCCTTATATCCCTCACTGCCTCACTGTTAGATAGTGCCAGGTCTAGTGTGTTCCCTAGTCTAGTGGGTTCAGCAACCAGCTGTGTCAGGAGCACCCTAGGAATGTGTCCAGGAGGACCGTCTCCCTAGCATTGGAGGTGACCAGAATAGTCCAATCCATGCCCAGCAGGTTGAAGTCCCCCACTATGATCATGTTCTCCCTCCTACATACCCTCCTGATTTGGTCTGCCAGTTCATTGTCCCTTTCCACTGTCTGGAATGGCAGCTTGTACACCACCCCAAACCTCAACATCTTTCCCTGGAGTTCAGGAGCTGTATTCATATTGCCTCCTTTTACCTGCTCTTCCCCTTTGTCCTTTGTACATTTGATCCCCTCCCTCACATAGACAGCCACCCTCCCTCCCTCCCTTACCCTTGGTCCCTTCTGTACAGTCTGATGTCTAGGATTGTCAGATCCCAGTCCCGGTGCTCTGTGGCCCACATTTCTGTGATGGCCATGATGTCCACCCTCCCTACAGCCAAGAGCAGCTGTAGCTCTGCTACCTTGTTGCCTAGGGTTCTCGCATTCACAGAGACCACCCTCCACCCTGTCACCCTCCCCTCCTTTTCCAGTTCCCTTTTCCCACCTTGCCCCTTCTGTACTAATTCCCCTAGATCTTTCCTACTAGCTTGGGGGGGTAGGCTCACTCTGTCCCTGGGTACCTTGCCTACCATCTGACCCCTCGCCACACCCCCAGCTATTTTAAATCCACTTTGGTTGCAATATACCCCTGTAGCTTCTGCTTTAATACATCCTTTCCCTCCCCATTTAGGTGCAGTCTGTCCTCTGCATATAGCTCATTATTGTCCCAGGTCTTTCCCCAACCCCCACCCACCCAAACCCCTTTGATCTACCTCTCCTCCAGCCAAACGTTGAATTCCTTAATCCTCTCCCGGACTCTGGCTGTAAAGAAAAAACACTTCAGAGTGAGGCTGGGAGAAACTGCTTATATAGTCCAGGTGGAAGGGAGAGTGGCTAATTGCTTGGTCATTGAACCACACGCATAGCCTTTCAATTGTGAACTGAGTAGCCCATGTCAGGAGTATGGGCCCACAGCCTAATGTCTACAGACCCCCTAGTGGGGTTTGTTGTGCTCTGCCTAACAATGCAGTGTGCATCATCAGGCATGCACGTCAGAAGACCCCTGGTCATGACACTAATGTCAAACATTCTGTGGGCCCGAGAGGTTATAGATAACAGTGACATGTCCCATGAAAAGAAAAAAGTTTAGAAGATTCTAAGTTTAGGAATAAAAATATAAACCACTGATAAAAATAATTTCAATGTATTATACACCCATATGGAATAGACTTAACAAGACTATGAAAAGACCAACATGTGAGTAGCAAGGCATTAGAATTAACTTGTCCATTTTGAATTTATATTTTGTGATGACTAAACTGTTACTGTAATGACTAGAACTGAAAGGGCAAAGAACAGTCACATAAAATAAACAAATTTAAAATGAATCATTACTAAGTCAATTAAAAATACACATTGGAAAGAACCCATACTATAGAATTAATGCAAAGTTAATATATCTATAGGGTATCATGTCAGCCTGGTGTGTAGGTAGTTCTACAAATCCAATATGGGTTTTAGTGTTGCTATAGCAACATGGTTAATGTCATCAAGCAGACACTCTGACTGACATTGTATGATGTCATTAACGAGGCATCGAGACTAAGTATAAAAGGAGGACACTAGCAGTCCTGCAGTCCCTCTCAGCAGTCATGAAAGAAAGAAATCCTTTTCAGGAAAAACGAAATTAGCACACTAAAATGTTTTAAATATTTAACATGCGGGCTAATGCAGTATTACATAAACTAAGCTAAAATTACTTATGATGTTAAGTAGTAGTAGTAGTAAAAACTTTATTTTTATACTGGAAAACAAATATTTAGGTCAATAGACCGAGTTTACAAGACTGTCCTGTTTATAACTTGTTGCCTATATATTTAAAATATACAACTATAAAATAGTTTTTACATATATGACAGTGCTAGAACAGTTAGTCACTCCATTCTCACTATGTCATTCAACAGGATGCACACAGCATAAAATCATGCTGCTAGAAAGCACCACATGAGCACTTAAAGTTAAAACAAACTCAAAACTGTATGTAAAGTATAACTAAGCCAAATGAAAAGTGTAACAAACCTAAAGATAAAGGGCCCCATATTCAAAAAACAGGGCCAGTGCAGAGCAAATGTTTGTGCTGAGACTGCCACTGCACTACCCGTGGCTACTGCGATATTCAGATGGATAGCAAGTGGTGCTATCCAGATAAATATTGGTCCATGTTGGCACAGTGCTAAATGAATCTGTGCTACCCTGACATGGACCAGGGCTGTGTATGGCCTACGGGAAGTAGTACTGCCCAAAATAGGATAGCACCAAGTCCTCTGTGGGCTATATTCAGCCTGAACATGCAAATGAGCTCATTGGGCATGCAGGGCACTAAGGGGCCATATGCAAGCCCATTATGGGCTCATTTGCATGGGGCACAGCAGCCCTTTAGCACCCCTTACAAAGAGTAAATGAAAGTCCTGGTGGTCCAGTGGTTCCCCCACTCACCAGTTGCCTATTTACGTTATGTACATTATGCCCTGGTGGTCCAGGGGTTCTTCACCCACGACAGCCTATGTACTTTATGTAAGTTATGCCCTGGTGGTTCAGTGGTCTCCTCCACTGACAACTTATGTACATCATGCCCTGGTGATCCAGGGGTTCCCCACCCCCAGTAGCCTATGTACTCTATGTACGTTATGTCCTGGTGGTTCAGTGGTCTCCTCCATTGACAACTTATGTACATCATGCTGTGATGATCCTGTGGTCCCCCCCACCCCAAACACTCATTTCCACTATTTGCATTACTCCTTGGTAGTCCAGTGCTTCCCCCCACTGTAAACAACCCCTCATTTGACCTGCCCACTCACATCCCACCTTCTGTACCCCCACCCTTATCCATGTGTCCAGTGCCCTAAGAGCTGCATACAGCAACTGGCACAGCCCTCCTCTCACCACCGTGGCCACCATATGACCTGTCAGTGAGGGTACGTACTGTTGAAACAGCTGTCTCAGCAGTCAAAATTAGTAGACAAAAGGCACCAAATTTATATATTCATTTATTTGTTTTAATTTTTTGTAATGCGTACTTCAACACAGTATCAGTGTGTTGTTGAAAACCCCACTAGAAAATGTAAAACAATCTAAAAAATTATTAAAGGCAAGAATATTAAACCATGAAAACAATTTATATGAATAAACACATGTCTAGAGAACCAAAAATCACAAGAAACAAAATTAGTACTATGTTGAAAATAATGAAATAAGTCTTAAAGACTTAGTGAAAACTGGCCACATTGGAAGACTGACAAATGTATAAAGGAAGAAAATACCAAAGAGCCAGTCCAACATGAGAAAGTGATCTACAGTACGAGCAAGCCAATTAAGTCTGGATTGAGGAACAAACAAATGGTCACAGCTACTGAAATGTAAAGTACGTGAAGGGGTATACCAATGAAAACAGTTTGCAAGAAAAATGCTTGGCCAGAGTGTAGCACAAAAAAAAAAAATTCCAAAACAAAATCTAAGGCTCAGTGGGAGCCAGTGGAGAGATTTTAAATTGGGGGTGATAAGATCATGATGGCCAGCACCAGAAATTACCGAAGTAGCAGCATTTTTAATAAACTGAAGGGAGGGGCAATTGCTGAGGCTGGGAGGACAATTAAAGGGAGCTGCAATAGTTTGGTAATGGTAGAACCAAACTACAGACAATCATTGTTCAGGAACATCTGTTAAATATCTTCAAATATGCATACTATTTATCAAATAAAAAAACTAAAAATAACACATTTTGACAATTGATGATATTTGATGATGAGAAAATGAAAGATCTGAGCCACAGAAGACACCCAGATTTTAAAAAACACCTTTTGGTATAAGAGGAATAGCAGAAACCTGAGTGCTCATAACAGAGCGCATTTTCTCATAGGACTTGAATGAAGCTGAAGGAGGACAAAGCAAAACATCTGTTTTATTAGCACTAATATTCAAAGAGTTTTGAGAGCACCAGACCACTATATCAAACACCTATTAAAGTTCCTAACAGGAGTTAAGTCAGGAAATGAAATATAAAGTTGAGTATCATCAGCATAGTGATGAGAAGAAAAATTATATGATTACATAAGCTTGTTAAGAGGGGCAGTACAAAGACAAAATAAAAGAGGACCTGGAACAGAATCCTGGGGAAATCTACAAGACAAAGAGTAAAAAGACAAAAGAGAATGAAAGAAGATCTGAAGCAAATGATTTGTGAGATAAGAACAAAACCAATCAATAACCAAACCTGAAATACCAAACTTGGAAGATTGTTATGGAGTCGAGCACTGAATCAAAGTTTCAAATGTGCCTGTAAAGCCCAATAAAACTAAGCTGGCATATAACCCTTTCATTTAGCAAGTACTACTTTGTCATAAATTTTGAGGAGAGCAGTTTGAGTCAAGTGCAGTCTCTTGAAACCTGATTGGAGGGCTTGATACAGGGAAATTACACTCAAGTGATCCAGTAACTGAATGGTCACAACCTGTTCGATAATCTTAGAGATGAAGGGAAGTAAAGAAAAAGGAAGAACATTTAAATAAACTGAATTGTCAAGACAGGTTTTCTGGAAATACACCACATGCCAGAGATCAGTTAACAATCTGCATTATAATAGCTGAAACTCTTAGCAACATATTGTAGATTGAAATAAATCACACTAACACATACTGTAGTTGATTTTACAGAATCAATTGATTTATCAACCTCAGGTTCAGTTATAGGAGCAAAAGAGATGCATGTTTCAAGTAAATTAAAATTCAAAGCTACACAAATGGGTTAAATAGATTCCAAAATATCAATTATTTTCCTGTAAAAAAAGAAGATTCAAAACCTCCAGTAGTATGGGAAGTATTAGAAGTAGGGGTGTGCAGGGAATGAATAGTATTTCTTGACTACCATGAATATGGGACTATTCTTATTTGGGCAATACTATTCATTTTTTTTTAATTAAACAGAAAAAAAAAAAGGTCCCCCGCCCTCCTGCCCAGCCCAAATCCAAATAAATATAACCCCTGTCAACTCAGCTGCTTGGAGAAATCCCATTCCACCTTCCCCCCACCACCCAAAATATGTTTAATATTAGAAGTAATATCCCATGATGGGTGTCCAGCACAACCTGCCTGCCTGCCTCCATGGCCAGCCACCATCTTCCTTAACTTAAAATGCACTCATTTGTGTTAAACAAAAAATAACTGATGTTCCATCCACCCCATCCACCTTGGCAGGACCCTGCTGCCGCACTCTTATCCCCCCTCAGTACCCAACTGTAGTCGAAGAAGGCAACCGGCACAACTCACCCTCCTCCATGGTCGGCCACCTTGTCATGAATGAAAGCACTTGCACACTTGCTAGCTCTGCGTAGTAACACAGAAACATAGAATTTGTTGACAGAAAAGGACCACTTGGCCCAACTAGTCGGCCCAGATGGTCCATGCCAAGTCTGTCTCCGCAGACCCTAACTGGTCTCCAGTGGCCCTCCCTCCTCCTCGTATATTTACTTATATTCCCCTATGTCTATCCCATGCATGCTTGAATCCCCCTACTGTTTTGCCTCCACCACTTTTGCTGGCAATCTGTTCCAGGCACCCACCATTTTTTCAGTGAAGTAGTACTTCCTCACATCCCTCTTAAACTTCTCCCCTCCAACTTCATTGCATGCCCTCTGTTCCTGGTGCTCTTTCTCATTTGAAAGAGACTCCCCACCTGCACCCTGTTCACACCATGAGGTACGTACAGTCACAGCCATGATATGGTTAGATAATGCCAGGTATTTTGCAATATATCTAAAGAGATTTTCTCTGGAGGCCCATAGTGCTACTGCAGGCAGGCAGGGAATTTCTCCAAAAATATCACAGAAATTTCAGGAACTATCTGACCATGTCTATGGCTGCCACTGTATAGGCCTCTGTCTGGCTTATTTTGTAAGATGTAGTTTGGAACACTATGCTTTTCAGTATGTTTTCTTTCTTGAAGCTATCAAATAGCTGCTACTGTGAATTGTTTTAATTCTTCATGGAGAAACTTTATTTTTGTAATTATATTACACAATCAATTTTTATTTTTTTTTTACTTACTTTACTTTTTTCTGGACAGCTTCCCCTGTCTGCTCTCCCCTGCCATGCATGTGTCCATGATCACAGAGGCTCCGAGGCTGCTCTTACTGGGTTAATTCCCCTGGCTATACCCCCCAGGGTGGGGCCTCCAGTGCCCCTCCTTACCCATTCAGAACTATTAGTCTCCATTTCCAGGCAGGGAGCCCCTGGCCTGCTATGCAGTGGTGGCAGTGTGCAATGGAAACATCACTGGGCACATCTGGTGGGATTTTTTGTAGTGGAGGGAGGTGTGGTGTGCAATGACGCTGTGGCAAGACCATGCCATGCGTCCTGCACACCTCCCATAGCCAGCTTTGGTTGGATCCCTAGTGCCTGGACATCCTGTGGTCACCCAGGAGCCCTGCACTGGAGGACACTACCCACTTCCCCTGGCGGTGGAGAACATGCATATGCTGTTCAATCACCCCCCTCCCCAGCTATCCCTCAAGCCACCTCGGTCCGCTCCTGAACCTGGGTCACAAGCGGTAGCACTACCGCTGCATTGGTGGGCTGGCTAGAATCCATTTTTATTACAGATTTAAACAGACTGCTGGGTCTAAAGTAGCAGGTCAAGATAACTTTTATATTTCATTTCCTTAATGCTTCCTGTTTCAAACAAATTATTATATGTGTATTGTCACGGGCCTCAGTAGTACAAATACACGTTTCTGAAGCATTTAGGGATTAGAGATCCAAGCAGCTCTCTTGTAAGAATTTCACCTGAAAACAAATGACATAATCCTCATGAAAAGAGGCCGGATTGGTCAAACATGTACTGTAGGGTAGGTCTCATTTTTGTATAGACTGGCACCTTTCCAGTGTTCATTCTTGGTAAGTCATGAAGTGGAAATATTGTTTTTGCTAAAAGGTCTCCTAGGAGGCTTTTAGGTTGAGTTACATACTCAATTAATATGGTGTGAATGGTGGCCTACCTTCTTTTTATTGATTTAAAACTTCACTTGTAAAAAGCTGAACTGGCTATGATATTGGCTGGAGGTGATCTTAATCACATTTTATTTTTGGTTTTTACTTACAGTTTTTGGCCCTTCCATCTCAAGTGCTCACTCTTACTGAACTCCAAAGGCACACCCTTACTCACCCGCATATCTACTTCTCTGAAAACCCTGCCACAAAATTGTGGCTTGCCCTGAGGTGGGGTCAGAGACTGGGGGACATACCCCCAAATTCTATGTTCTTGATAGGCAGCAATATGATGAACATATGGGGCCAGATATACCAGGGTTCTTTGCCGCTGGTGTCAGGATCATTTTTCACCCATCTTCTCCTCTCATGGTCATTGGTGTGCTAGGGGTGCAAGCAGCAACAGGCACAACATCATGTTCACCCAGCTGATGGCATCCCCTACCCGTCTACCTATTGCTTTTCTCCCTCCAAGGGTCACCTAGGTAACAACACAACAGTGGAGGCAGCGATCCTCCCTCCAAAGAGGAGGAAAGTGTCCTCTGGGATATTCAATCCTCTTCTCCCTCGGTCAACCCCTGATGACCCTGGCTCATTTCTGATCCCTGGTTGCTGGCATCATAAGAAGTAGCCTTAATTGCATTTTAAATGTTATATTAAATAGCACCAATCTGGACAAAGTTAGGTCTTTGAACACAAAGATATTTGAATGAGTGATGTCCACCCAGAAAGAGTGGTGGATTTCTGGAGCAGCCTTCTAACAGAGATGGTGGGAGTGAAAACAATGGGGTTCAAGGATGTATAAGACAAGTACAATGGCACTGTAGTTGAAAGGAAGGGGGCAGGGAGAATGAGGTGTGTATATCAAGTACAGTAGCATCTGCGGTGGTAATGCAGGTAGAGGAACAAAGGCAGACTGGGTGGGCTAAGTGGTCCTTATCTGTCATCAAATTCTGTGTTTCTATTTCTATGTTTCTGTGTCCTCATTTTCAGTGGTCAATATGTGCATACAGTACACTGTACCCATCTTCCACAAAGTTAACTTACTGTTCATCCTGACATAGGTCCTACATAAGGATCAGTTATTTGTTTATTTCTGATGGAACAGTGTTGGGGATATGGGAGATAAAAATATCCCCATGACAATTGCTGACCATTCCCAATGATTTTACATCTAGACTTTTTTCCACACACATCTTCACTTCGCTGATAGAGATTGAACAATTTTATTTGTTGAAATGTATCCTGTTTTAAAATGATTATGATTTTTAGGGGGTTTCTTAGTCAATATCCCAGTTGATACCTCTTGGATAATTATCTGGAAGGCACTTAGATATGCTAACCAAGGAGAGTTGATCTGTATAGGGGCATGCCGAAAGAAGAAAAAAGGTTTAATGGTTACTGACCTATTACAGCAAATTAATGGTTACTGACCTATTACAGAAAATTCATATCTCAGAATGCCAATTGGATGCTAATTTCTCTGAGCAACTTTGGGAACAATGATGCTCAAATTGGTGTACAATTAAAATCTTAATGATGCAGTAGACTTTATATGGAGATGAATGAAGTAACACTATGTATCAGGCATGGGCATCTGGAATTCATGCTTGTAAACTTAAGTGCAACCTAATTTTTATCAGATCACATGACTATCCGAAAGCGATCAGTGGACCCACAAGAGATCAATCACTCTTTTATATGCCATAACAAGTTGCTCTGCAGAATATTCTCTCCCCATATAGAATTTTCAGAATTTCTTCAATCAAATTAATATTTTGGTGCTGCCCCTAGCTTTTCTGCTGGTCCTTCAAAGTGAATCAGTATTTCAGAGTTAGAAATGTGACTTGATATCACTTCTGTTAAGAGAGGTAAAGTACCTGGCTTGGATGATTTTTCACCTAATTTATATGTGACCACCATGCTGACCTTTTGGCCCCAATTCTGATTGCAGTTTTTTAATGACATCCTTAATGTGGGCACTTTTGTCCTCAATGGACATGGATATTATAATTCTTTTTCTAAACCAGGAAAAGACACACAGTCTGGTAAAAAAACAACCCCCTATAATTGTACAGTAAGTAACACTGATGCTAAGAATTATGCTCAAATATTTCATCATTCCTGTTAAAAAGGCTCCTATCAGAGACTCATTTTATTAATTATATTTTATCCCCACCACCACCACCATTGTGTACTGACTTATCTGCAGCTTTTATTAATAGTTATGTGTGCTGTTGTATGTTTTTCATTAAGAAATTTGGTTTTGAATTCAGTGCTGTTACTTTCAATAAAAAATACAAAAATAGAGTTGGTATCCCAGTTTAGATACTGAATTTAGGCTGATAGATAGTTATTGTGAGTCATAAAATGGTCAGAGTTTTATTTAAAAATAAAGAATTTAAGTCAGTTCTGTGGTGGTGCAGAGCAGCGGGATACTGTTCTGCATGGCTGCAGCCTGGGTTCACATCCCAAGCAAAGGACTGCATGAGCAGAGGCTGGGATGGATGGTGTAAGAACTTTCATGAGGATGCTTTCTTCTTTGGGAAAGGAAGATTGGCATACTGCTCTGACTGCAGCTTCTGGGGGGGGCATGGTGGTGGTGCAACAGGTGGCACAGGTGACCACATGCTGCTGTGCGCCTCCCAGGATACCACAATGTGCATGCTCATTAGGTGGGGGGAGGGAGAAAACAGGAAAATACTGCCTAGCCTGGCATGCTGAGAAGTCCCAGTGCCCTCATGCCACACAACACCATAGAGCATTTACCTTACCCGCCTCCCAGGTGGCAACCCAGCCTCAGCAAGTACCTCCCTCATAAGTGGTAGCAGTAGGGGCCAACAAGGATAAGCTGGACAGCTTGGATGGCAGAGGAGTCTGTAGATGGGCAGTGATGGGCAGCAGTTTAGGGTGAGTCTGTCAGGCAGTGGGGAAACAGGAGGTGTGAAAGACTGTAGTAACATGATGAGGAGCAAAACACACATTAAGAATTTCAAACATTATATTTGGTGTTACCTCTCCAGCCTTACTTAGAGCACTATAAAAGGTAGAATGACCCCTCAACAATATATATGATTTTTATCCCAAATGCATGTACAAAATGTACAGATCCTTGCTGTAGTAGGCCCCCATGCTTTTAAACAGAGCAGAGCATTCCCTGTTGCTCTCTAATGCACCCATGAAAAAAAAAGGGCTTATACAGTATCTCAGGATCTTTTACAGAGGTCTGAGTTGAAAAGGGAGTAGGGCGTGTTGAAACACTGAAGTTTTTTGTAACACCAAAAAAACTGTTTAAGCCTTCTTTTTTAAATAAAACTGCAGTGGCTCTGTTAATTAGGCTGAAAGGCACACAGTGTTATCCTAGCCACTTAAAATGGGACTCTAGCTCTTTAACTAATCAAGTCCTTTGTGAGCCAAACATTCATTTAATATAAAGAAAGAGAAAACTGTTATGTCATGGGTGCAACATCTCTGGGAGTGGTGGATACAATATTTATTTGTTTTCTAGCTTTTTTTTTTTTTACCTCTTCCAAGGCTATATGGAGGTCCTTCAGCAGTCACCAAGGTACTGCACCTGGCCTCAAATTTCTTGAAATCTTCCCCAGTATTGTCACATATTCTAATTTGTGTAAAAAAAATTCATCAAGTTGCTCCTCCAAGATAATTTAGAAAAGATTCTGTGCTGCCTACACAGGCAGCAAATCTCAATGAATACCTAGTTGTCCAAGTCTCCTCTACTTCAGCAGAAACATGAGTGGGGCATTTGTCTGTAGACAGAGAGCATTACTTCTTTGCAATTTTTTCTTCCTTCAGTTATTCCATTTTAAATTCCATACCCCATATCTGATATCCACAACTGAAGAAATCATGTTTCATGATCTGGGACTTTTCTTGTTTTCTCTAAGACAACTCTCATTATTTAGCCTCAGTGCACCCAAACATTTTATGACTAAAGTAATGAAAACACCTTGAATACAGTATGCACAGAAACCCAGATGCAGAGTATAATATGGGGGGATGGTCACCAAACAGGACAGAAACATGGGAATAGTCATATCTGATGGCCTCAAGGTGGCAAGGCAGTACAACAAGACAGTGGGTAGGGCCAGTTGGATGCTGGGGTGCATAGGGAGGGGTACCACCAGCAGAATGAGGGAGATGGTGTAGCCACAGTATAGATTGTTGTTGAGGCCCCACCTGGAGTACTGTGTCCAATTCTGGTGACCACATCTCAGGAAGGACATACACATAGTAGGGGTTCTCCAGAAGAGAGCAACTAAAATGGTGCAGGGGTTGCGTCAAAAGCCCTACCAAAAGAAACTGAGGGATCTCAATATGTACACCCTGGAAGAGAGGAGAATGAGAGGGTTCTGGGTTCCTGTGCCCGATGTACATGATTTTGCACTTTTTGGCATTGAACCCCAACTGCCATGTTCTTGACCACTTCTTGAGTTTCCCAAGGTCCCTATACATTCTCTCCACCCCCTCCTGAGTGTCAGTCCTATTACAGATGTTGGTGTCTTGTGCAAAAAGGCACACCTTATCATCCAGTTCTTCTGCAATGTCATGTATGAAGGCATTGAAGGGGAACAGTCCCAGTACTGAGCCCTGCAGAACCCCAGGAGTCACTCCCTCCTCATTAAAGTGAGTGCCTTTAACCACCACCCTCTGTCACCAGTTCCTTACCCAATTCACCACTTTGGATCTTACCGCAAGGCTGCTCAATTTCTTTATCAGTCTCCTGTGTGGCACAGTGTTGAAGGCCTTGGTAAAGTCCAGATCGGCCATGTCCACTGCCCTCCCCGATCTAGTTCTCTGATCACCCAGTTCAAGAAATCAGTCAGATACATCTGGCATGACCTCCCTCCCCCCATGATTCCATGCTGCCTTTGCTCTTGTGTCTCTTTGGATTCAAGATACTCCACTAACATTTCCTTTGACAGGGTTTCCATTAATCTCCCCATGGAAAGAGTCACATCTGCTCTCCTCCAGTCCTCCAGAACCACACCTGTTCCGGTGAGCTGTTGAATAAGGCCATCAGTGGGACAGCTATCACCTCCCTGACTTCCTTTAATACCATTGGGTGTATCCCATCCAGTCTTATAGCTTTGTTTTAGCCATTGGTTTTGTTGGCATTTGTACCATTACCACTTCAACCATGTAAAACCAGTCTGTATTTTTTCTAGTCTGTTTTCAGAAACTATGATCATGACCATGATGGTTACATCTCACAAGAGGACTTTGAGAGCATAGCTGCCAATTTTCCCTTCCTGGACTCTTTTTGTGTACTGGATAAGGACCAGTAAGTGTTGTTCTTAAAAACTCTGTAAAGATGATTGCACTAAAAGTAAATAAAGGTTCTTGCATGGAGCATAATTCCTTATTATTCTTTGAAGTACAGTGTTCTGTTAGATTGTCAGAAAAAAAGAGCCATGTTCTCTAAAAATATGCACACCCACCATTCTAAATTTCTTGTTACAGTAAACAATCTTCAAAGGAAATTGCTATTTTGAAACAGTAGTTTTTTCCAAGGTTTAGTGAGTGGTCACCTGATGTAAGAGGAACAGCTTGCCAGTACTTCAGGATCCACAAAATGCTCTGATAAGTACCCTAAAATGTATGTAAATTGCAGGTGTACAGAATAATGGTGTTTTAGAATTATCATGATGCCAGGTAAAAAGGTCCTTGCCTTAGGTTCTATTTACAGGGCAAGTTTCATGTTTGAGTGAAAACATTCTGGCAGGATTATTTGCTATCTGTCTGCATTTCCAGACGGAAGATGATTACTTATTTCGTGTCTTGGACATTTACTACTGTTGTCCCACTGAAGAAAATCACATCTCTGCAGAAGGGTATCTCATGAATAGAGCAACTCAATTTTAGCAAGTCAATTTCAGCAATGTCAAAATAGCAAATTTGAAATGCGCTATGTGTGCTTTATAGCGCATTGTAAGTACAGCAATTTTCATTTGGTAGGGAGTACTACTATTGTGGAATACATAGGGATTTGTTGGTGGTTGGGCCACTTCCAAGCTGGCCATCTGGTGCAGTGCTGAGAGTCACTGTCTTTGTAGCTGGCAAACCGGGTTCAGGGCTGGCTATGGGACATACTTTTTTTTAGGGGGTTCGTTGTTAATTTTATTTCCTTCAGCATTCATTTTCCCATCCTCCCAACTTCCCCCCCACCCGCAGGTTGCCCCTCCAGTGTTCACCCCTGCCAACTTCTGTCCCTTCCCCCACTGGGAGTAGCCCTCACCTCTTGAGTTTTTCCCTATTCTTCAGTGTCCTGCCCCAGATAATAGTTATTTTAAGATGGGGGGTGCAGGGGGTGCGGGGAGCATGGCCTCTCACATAAAAACTTAGTACACATCGCACCCGCCTTAGGACAAGTGGCCGCTGTTTACTGTTTCTGTACCATGCTGTAATGCTCATCGCCATTTTGATTTTCAGTGATGTGCATTAGTGTGTTTTTTTTATCATTATAAAGTTGCTCCTGTCACATAGAACCCTGCAGAAGCAGTGTCTTGCTTTGAGAATCTGCAGAACAATCATGCAGCTGCAGTTCATATGTAATTGTGAGTGTGTGCATGGAGCGTAATGTAATTTCAAACAGAACTTCCCATAATTAATACAAAAATAAATTATAAAATAATATGAACAATGTGCTGCAGCAAGAATACCTGGATACTAGTCAGGCAAGAAACATAGATTGGGAAGATATGTGTCAGGAAGGATACAGCATACCTGGGGAAGTGGATGGCTCTGTAGATTGGTAGAGGGTTAAGAAGCCTTTCACCTCTGGATTATGGGATCAAATCCAGCACTGGCTGGCAGTGGTCAAAAGTCATTTTCACCTGAGGGCTGTTCAGTGGCCTATGTGAAATGAGTTGTGGTAGTCTCAATCCAGTTCCCAGTGGAGACATGTCTAAATCACTAAAAAAAGTTAACTTTTCAAAAGGACTGCTGCTATTATTGAGGACACCAACTTTGCTCCTGCTTCTGGAGTCAGAAGCAGGAACAAAGTTGGGGTCCTCAATAATAGCGGCAGTCCTTTTGAAAAGTTAACTTTTTTGGTAGATAATGTGGCCCCGCATTGGTTCAGCTTAGTAACCAAGATCACAATATTCTTGAAAATCACAGAAAGAACACCCACTAAACTGAAGCTTCTTCAGAGAGAAATAAAGTACTGAATTTATCTACTGGCAAAGGATTGGTTCGCCAAACAAAAGAATTACACTGGAGAGTGCACCTAAAATAAGATATCATGAAGGGTTCCAGAAGGATGCCAAATTGATCAATTGTCACAAGTATGGAGTAAAATAACCCCAGCACTTTTAAAATCTAGTCTGATGAAGAAACAGGATTGTTTTGAAATGCTACATAGTGGCAATTTACCACTTGCAAAGCGATTGTAAAGACTGAAAGTGTTGGATAGATGGAGATAGCATATTGAATGTTTATAAAAAGATACAAAACCTGATGAACTTGTGGTGTACTAAAGAATATTACATTTTGGATGAACTTCCTAAATCCATCAGAATATTTTCCTCATCAAGTGAAGATGTGCTTGATACAATAATATAGGAGTTAAGAGTCTTATTTCACATTGTACACATAGAAGTTCACCGGATTGAGACACTTCCCATGTTTTTGAGTTCTCAAATACTGAATCCTAAACTATTAAAAGGAAACCGAGGGCAGACCACAAATAACAGTTTGCCAAGCTGGTGTATGTCAGAGAGACATGGTTGGCTGAGAATTCTTGGCCAGGTTTGACTCAGGTCACCTTTCATGGCTAGTGCTAGGTGAAATGCAATGTTCACCAGCAGTTGAGTCTGAAACTCATGATTTTGTGTTTGCACAAATTTTGTGAAAGTGTGCCAAAAATGGGTGTACTGTGAAATTGCCTTTTCTTAAAACTGTGAATGTTTCATTTTTTTAAGTGAAATTTCAATTTGTTTGTGCTATTTTGCTTTTAAAACTGCTAATACTGTATTTACATATTTGAATTTACTCCAACTGGGATAACCCCATTAGAGAAAGCATAATGTTTTAATGGGGATCCCAGGGAGGACAGCAGCAGTCAACAAGTAACTTAGTCCAGCAAGAATAGTCACTTACAGGCTTAATATACACAGAAAAGAAAAACGTTACAGGTAAATGCATAAAGATAAATTGGAACTAGTGCACTGTGGGATCTCTGCACTGCCACACACAACATACGATGCCCTGTTGGATAGTGCTGGCTGATTAAGAATTTGTAAACGTGAGGGGGTAGTGCACTGCCACGAACAATGTAGGATGCCCAGGTGGAAAGAGCTGATTAGGAATTTGTACACTGGATGGGGTGCAGGAGTAGGGCACTGCCATGCATGATGTAGGAAGCCCAGTTGGATGGAGCTGATTAGGAATTCATACACTGGAGAGGGGTGGGAATAGGGCACTGCCATGCACAATGTAGGATGCCCAGTTGGATAGAGCTGATTAGGAATTTTTACACTAGAGGGGGGTAGTGCACAGCCACATACAACATAAGATTCCCAGTTGGACAGAGCTGATTAAGACTTTTTACACTGGAGGGGGTTGCTGTACTGCCACGAACAATGCAGGATGCCCAGTTGGATAGAGTTGATTAGGAATTTTTGCACTGGGGAGTTAGGGCACAGTCACGCACAACATGGCATGCCCAGTTGGATAGGGCTGATTAGAAACCTGTACATGGGAGGGGATAAGGCGCTGCCATGCACAACGTAGGATGCCCAGTTGGATAGGAAGACTAGGAATTTGCACACAGGAAGGGGCAGTGTACTGCCACACACAATGTAGGAAGCCCAGATGAATAGGGTTCATAGTTGCCAGAACAAATAGGCAACGGAGGTGTCAACCCCCACAGTTTTGTTCATGAGCATTTAAAGTGCCCCTTTAATGCATGTATAACCACCCCTTCCCTTCTACCTGCACACCAACCCACAGGTGGTGCTGTCTCAGGGAATACAGGTTGGTGCCTGGGTTTGTGGTTATAATTGGTTGGGCGAGTGGTGCGGTGCCTCCACCTATGGGGATCCTTCCAACAGCGTACTGCCAGGGTGCTTCCCCACAGGAAATGAAATTCAGCCCAATCCCTTGGAAACAGGTGAAACAATATACAGTCCCCTTCCCGCTTATAAATCTAAGCATGAAATATCATGCTACACAATAATGCAATGGCTGCAACTGTTTTCAGAAAGTAAACAACAGTGGTTTATTTTGGTGTGGATAAAGAGGTAAGGGGGCAGTGGAAGCAAAGGGAAATGAAAGCATTCAATAATCAGATTCTAAACTCTATGCAAATCAGCACAAAATGGACAAAACACTGGCATTCATAAATAGTACTGTGCATTCCAGGATTACCAGCCCCAGTTCTACTGCCCTCACTGGTGCACCAGTTAACCCCATAGTCCATGTGAGAGCTCTCAGTTTTGGCGTGCACACACAGAGCAATTGCAGGCCTGTGACATGGGAAAGCTGGGTGCAGCACAAGTGAAACGCTGGGGTGCAGCAGTGCACAGTACCAACCACACCAGGGGGTGCAGTGAAACAGTTTTATTCCTGGCTGTACTAGCTGCTTAGGGCATTGTTAAGGTCACACAGGAAGTCCAGATGTAAAATTAACAATCTAGTTAGCTGAACAGATAGAAAAGTGTTTGTCTGGGTAAAAACTTAGTACTCACGACCTTTGATGAACAGGTACAGGTTGTTGGGGGATGTCTCCCCTTTTCAGGTAACTTGGAAGAGCAGGCAGGAAAGGCTTGGATGCATGCAATGATCCTCTTCACCCCACAGAGGGATTTGTCTTCACCCACCTCGACTGTAGGTAGGCAATCTTCACCCCACAGAGGGACTTGTCTTCATGCACCTCAACTGTAGGTAGGCAATCTTCACCCCACAGAGGGACTGTTCTTCACCTACCTTAGCAGTAGGTAGGTAGGCAGCAGCAGATCGAGCAAGCAGGCAGAACCTCATTTCTTCTCACTTCAAACTTTCATTTAAAGAGACTTTGACTAACTGTAAACTTCAGAATCCTCAGGTTTAAAACTCAGTCCTTCATTGGTCCACACAACTCATGAGCTCTTCATCCTGATTGGAGGTACTGCAGCTACTAATCGGATTCTACACTGTTCTCCAGCAACCTCGGCAAAGATGGCCACCATCAAACAGTTCTCTCAGCTCAGTCACTTTCCCTAATCTGTAAAATAATGTTGACACACTGTTGGCAGCATTTGGATGCATGGCTAGCACCCTCCTGGTCCTTTCTGAAGGTCGCTTATGCCAGGGGGTACATTTTGGGGACAGGAGTTGAGTTTATGGGCTCCCCAAAAGGAGCTGTGTCTCTAAACGGCCATCCTCAGCTGCTAAGCATCCTGGGACATGTAGTCCCTTTGGCCACCATCTTCTCCCTTACTCCCCGATCCACTGGTGCATTGGCAAGGTCAAGGAGTTCTTTTAAATGTTTATTTTCTTTGTTTTCTTGTCCCCTCAGCTCCTTAGGCAGTCTGGTGGGGCTAGGGAGATGAATCCCCTTCAGCGGCATTTCTGATGCTTCTTGCGAGTGCCCGGAAGGTGCTAGGCCACCAACGCGGCCTTGTTCCTGTGCTCCCTGCCCCACTGTGTGGTAGTTCAGGGGTTGGGGAGCAATTGTACTGTGCGGCACACTGGCTGCTTCTCTTATGGCGCTAGAGGCACTGGAATGGATTTTTTACACTCCTTGGTCCCATTTGCAGTTCGGGGGAGCTGGGGAAGCGAGGAGGACCAGACGGCTTACCAGCCATGAGTAACAGGCACAAGAGGCACTGAAGCAAGTTTACAACACTCCCCGGCCCTTTGGCAGTCCAGGATCGGGCCAGGGGAGCAAGGAACAGCAGCTGCAGGAGCTGTAGGAGGCAGCAGGAGCCATAGGTAAGCTCCTGACTTTTGGAGGGGGGTTACACATGCAAGGTCGGAAGGGAAGCAATCATGATCTCTTTTGAAATTTTTTGTGTGCAGCCCAGGTTAAATTTGAAATGAAAGTTCCTAGCAGACTGGCACCTGAAAGTACTTAAGACCATCCCCAAGTAAACAATTAATACCTTCCATATCAGCCACTCACCCATCCTCTATTAAAGGATTTCCAAAATAAGGAATGTGGTTTTCCCTCAGACCTGCTTCTTCTGTATTCTGCAAGGTTGCATAACTGTCAGTGTCTGCATTCTGCTCAGGCACAGAGGTATCTTTTCCGTAAACAATTTAACTAGACCATTATCTCCAAAAGTAAGTCAACTAATTCAGAATATTTGTGTTTTTTATTACTATTTTTGGAGGGGAGGGAAGGGGAGGAAACCAGGAAGCACCTGTCTCCTGACCTGGGTGCCACATATACTAGCAAAGAAAAAAGTTCTGGACCACAACATGCCTCTTGTCACAGTGTGTATTTAATTTTTTCTTATGCCTTCCAAACTTTTATCACCAACATTTAGGAGACTTCCTCAGCAGTCTGTTCTTCAGGGTAAAGGCTATTTAAAATAATAGCATCATTTTAGTCCAGTGTGTTACACAGTTCACAAATTCAATATAGTTTTACTTATCAAGTTTTTTTTTTTTTTTAATGGGGAGGAAATCCCCATTTTACCTACAAGTGACACTGTTAAAAGTGCTCCTCTTTTATTGTTGTTTTTTATCTGGCTTATAATCCACCTATTTTAAGTTAAATAAAATATTTCTAAATTAATAAATGCTAATCAATTATTCAGTTTCTTCAAAGAAACAATAGTTAGTGTATTTACACATCTACTTGTTCAACAAAAATTAAATTCTATTGTTTTTTTCTCACATTATCCCTAGTATCAGGTGTCCAAATCAGATCTATTAATGGTGAACTCATATCAGTTATTATTTAACTTTAAATTACATTAACTAAATTTGCTTCAAATTATTTGTCTAATATCTTACATTCACTCTGCCCTTTAACTTGTTTCCGTAATGGAATCCTGTTAAAACTGTCTTACTTCTCTTGCAGTTATCTGTTATCGCAACAAAGAGTGAATGTATAAAGAGTGAATGTGTAAAAACTGAATGAAGACAGTTGCCTTCAGTATATGGTACCCAGGCCCATGCGGAGAACCCTGCAGTTTGCACTCCCTGGCTCAGGATGGGGGGTATCGCATAACAGCAGCATCCCCCCCACCTCACCCCATCCAGCTGAGACACTGAGCTTGCCACTGAACTCAGGTCACCAGCACAGGATCACAAGGCATACCTGCTGGTGTCAAGACTGCCACTACACAGAAAGTTTCTTAACAATTGTATATTATTTATTTACTTTATTCAGTTTTGGTAATCGGGTAAGTCCACTGAGACAATTACAATCCCTTTTTCAGGGTCGACCCAGGATTGCAGCAACAAACAATACAGTACAGTGCCAAAACAACAAGGGAATACATGTATATATATATATATATATATATATATATATATATATATATAATATTTTTAAATTTTTATCTGAAATTTTCAAGATAGTCATTTTATGACTCCACTTATAAACATGACGTGTAGCATTAATAGTATATTGGCTGAAATGTTATTTCCCACCAGAAGTGCTACAACGCGTCTAATCCAGGAATTTTAAAAATGACACCTGCCACATTTATGAGTTGGTATGGAAAATGACTATGTTGAACGTTTGGAGTCAAAATATTGAAAATTAGCAAAGTTATGAGTGAACATTGAAATACTGCAACATTCAAGCATAACCTGTGCATTTTACTGTATTCGTAAACTAAATTGTCAGCATAGCCTTCTTATTATCCAACCTCATGAACTCGATAAGTGAAAAGTTTTATATCCCCAGCAAAACATCATTCTGCTCCATAAAAGCATCATTCTGTGCCACAGGTGTGAAAATGCATTTTGGCCAGGCTTTGAAAAATGATAACTGTCAAGTTTATGAGGTGGTGTTAAAAAATGACCATGCTAAAAATTTGGGGTCAACATATTTAAAATTACCAAAGTTATGAGTGAGAGTAGAAAAATGTCATTGTACAGTATGCTCAGAACTTTGCAATTTTTACATATTTTGATCCCCAATTTTCAACATAGCCTTCTTGTGACCTCATCGCATGAACAAGTGTGGTGAAAATGTTTGCCCAAAAGGTGATTTCATAAAGCAACTGCAAAATTGCCTTCCTGGCTTGATTTGCATAATTCCTCTGCCATTGGTCATGAGGTGTGGTCCCCAAAAGGCTATTTTGAAAATGTGGGTGTCAAAATATGCAAAAATGGCAAAGTTATGAATCAAATTTGAAAACCCCTTTGATATACATTGAACCGCACTTACTTTAGTTTCTCATATGGCCATCACCGGTTCCAGCAGCAAGACGTCTCTTAGATCGGAGAGTATATCTATGCTGTGGGACATGTTCATGTAAGTTAGGGGGTGTGTGGGGTTGTGGGGATGTAGGTGCTGAGTGGGAGGTCAGGGTGGGAATGGTGGGGGTATGAGTGGTGGTCAGATTGGCAAGGGATCATTTTCTTGTTTACAGGGTTTAAAAAATCAACAAGAGATGGTGTTCATTCATTTAGGTCACATTTCAACACTGGGGATTGAGCACCCCAGTGTCATGCTACATTTGGCAAATGGGAGTGGGCAACCTGGAAGGGGGTCAAGAGAAGCAGTACCAATGGTGGGCACCTGGTCCACTTATATTAAATTTAAAAAAACATAAATACTGGGAAGGGTGGGTTGTAGTCCTGGGGGGAGGGGAAGAAAGAAGTGGTACTGGGGGTGGGCACCCTTTTCTGCTAAACAAATAATTAAGTAGATAATAGATAGACAGACAGACAGACAAAGAGTCAAACAGAGAGAACAGGGTATCGGCGGCTCACTGCTCTTACTGCAGTCCAGAGCAGAACTCAAGCTGCAGCTGTGGAACTCAAGAAAATCCAGCTGTTCTCATATAGAGAATGTAGGTGAACAACTTGTCTCATTAAGCTGGGCACTCAGGATCTTGGGGTGCCCAGAATGACAGAGAAGGTATTTCTGGCAAGTTTTTAAAAAAACAAACAGAAGAATCTAGCTAAATGGGTCCTGCTGGTGTTCGTATTTGTAAAACTTACAATTTTTATGTGCAAGCCCCCCCCATCTAGGGGTAGCCAGGTGGTAAAATATTTAGGAGAGGGGCATTTCACAAACACAAGCAACCACAGTTGAGGACATTTGAAGCAAGATAACTCATTACCTGGGTTCTTGAATTTTAGTGACTGTGAGTCACAAAAGAGGGAAGCAGGCAGCATGCATTTGGCAGATCTCTTTACCTGTAGGCAAGGTTCATTAGAAAACAGGTAGACTGCACAGTCACTTTGAGCAAGTTCATTGTTCACTCCAGAATCAATATGCAGAAAATTATTTAATTAAACATGAAACAGTAACGACCACTCCATGGACCAGGTAGTATTAAATACGGTGCGTTTCTTTCACAGTTATAGCTGGAAAATCTACTGCAACAATCTCTTGTGCTAACAGACTATTTATTTCATGCAGATCTCCCTTAGGCCAAAAAGGTTAGAATTTCTGGCAGCATTTTTAGGGCTGAAAAGGCCACTACATGAGGTAGCTTGACACTGATACAATTCACTGACTCATCTCTCATTCCTTTCTTTCTTTCTTTCTTTCTGCAGCTGTTACATTTTTTTTTTCCTTTTACTTTCTCTTCAGGCAGTTTCATTCCCACACTTTCCTCTGTGCTTATGACAACACGAGACATTTCTACTGTCCCAAACTCTTACATTCTTTTCAATTCATTTCCACCAGCCTGATGTTATAGCTTCTCCACCCAGGAGCTATTTCTTATGGAGCATACTTTTCTTTCCCTTCATGGTCTTATTTCTGTACATTTCATGTGATGTTCTTATAGCAAGAACCGAACCATCAGTACCCTTTCCGACATCCAATCACTGATGCCTCAGTTGGCGGCTTGGCCTTATTTTGGGGTTTTGGGTGCCTTGGACCTGATCCCAGTCCTTACCAGTACGCTGTGCTCATGCAGCGATCTCAACCTCTGAACTGACTCATTAGGGGGGCCTTTGCCAATGCCACACAGATCACCCAATGGACAGCCACCCCGCTGGGGTCCCAAACATTACTCCCCCAAACGGATTTTCCCCACCTCCATAAGTGGCTCACACCATGGGTCCCAACCCTGTGATGGCCTCCAGCCTGGGGATTAGGGGTAACTCTGACACCATTACCCCCTCAACTGCAAGGGCTGCCACTTCTAAGCCACACCCTAGCAGGCCCCCACCACCACAGTAAACCATTCCGACACAACAGCTGAACTCAACCACTGGCAATTTCTCTCTTTTAGAGTATTAGGCCTTATCAGCGTTTACCCTGCCAAGGTGCCAAAGTTCACTTGGCGGGCCTCCATTTTTCTTTCTTTCCCTAGGCTTTGGCTCTCAAATGCACTGACAGGCCCCATCTACTTCACTCCACTGCTCCCCTTTCCTGCACCTGAACTGTCACTTTCCATCATGAGTCTTCAAGGGTGGAGGGAAGGGGTAGCAAGCAGCCCACCCCAGCCCCACCACGGCCCTCCAGCTGAACTTGTTGGCCAACCCCCTGGCTCTTCTCTCCCTAGGTCTCTCCCTCAGAATCCCCCAGAAAAATAATCTCTCTCCTATTTATACCCTCTATGGATGGGCCCCACCTGCAGGCAGGAAGCAGGCTCACATCTGGACTTCATGGCACCACTAGCTCTTCCTACCCAGCTACAATGAGCAACCAGAAATGTAACTAGTAAGCGTCCAAAGGGTGCTTACATATGTATTTTCAATGTTTGAATTTAACAAGAAACAAATGGCGGTCATAATCTTTTTTATTTTTGTTTCCACCTGAGAAATAAATCATGAAAATAAGCAGACATGATTTTTTTTTGTTACCATTCGCATGTTTACGTTAACTCAAAAATCGATATAACTCTGGAACTGTATATTTTTTCACAAAACCTTTTAAAGGTACACCCTTGGCATGAGCCCCTTCAACCCTGAAAATATAATTTAAAAATTCCACACCATCTAGGCTGTAGGTGAGAACAAAAAATATGCTATGTTAAGTATAGGGAAACCAAACGTTTGTTTTTTTTCCCATTTTTTTGTTGCTCTGTATCTCAATAACTGAACAAAATGCCACCACAAAACATTTCACATCTTGAGACTCTTACAGCCTGAACATGCATACCAAATTTTGGTCTTGACACCAAAGTTATTAAGGTGCAAAAATTGGGGTTCAATATTAAACAGCCTACTCAACCCTAACTATAGGGGCACTACTGCTCCCCTATACTACAAGGAGACACTATCTGATAGGTAAGTGTGAGACATAAGGAAATATCACCATCAAAGGATCTAACAAGCCAAAAAGCCACAAACCCAAAGGGCAAGTGGCTATGAGCTTGTTTGAACCCGAGATGGTGATATTTCATGAATATCTGAAACTTAATATAATAAGATGGTTATGAATGAAGATAAATGTACTGTTCTGCACTTTGGCCCCAGTAATCCCAAATACACCTAATATTTACGCAATAAAGTATTAAAAGACTCGGTGGAAGAGATGGACCTGGGTGTCACAGTTAATACCGGCCTTACTTCCAGAGACCAGCGTAGACATGCAGTACAAACAGCTAACATGATATTAAATAAAATAAGGCAAACATTTATCAATAGAAATTAAGAATATATTATCCCTTTATACCGTGCCTACTGTGTATTAGGCCCTATCTGGACTTTGGCACATCATTCGTTTTTATCTTTTTTAATTTTTGTTAATCGGGTAAGGCCCACTAGGCACAACTGCCTGTTTTCAGGGGCGACCCGGGAGCTTTAGGCTGGTTAAGAGACTTGCTCAGTCACACAGTGTGCAAGCAGAGGTTGGGGGAATCAAACCCAGGTCTGCTGAACCAAGCTCATCCACAGCTCGTTACTCTAATCTCTAGCTTATACTGCCTGCCTGGAGTCCCTATATAGACAAAGATAAGAAACTACTGGAAACAGTACAGAGAAGAACAACTAAATTAATCCTAAACCTAAAACATTTGATATGCAAATCCAGACTACAAAAAACTGGACTAGTTTCACTAGAGGAAAGAAGGTCACACAGTGACATGTTACAACTTTTTAAAATACTGAATGACAGAGATTTAAGGGACTAGTGTGCATTCAGGTACCTGTATATGGTAAGAAATGTGAACCTTAGAAGCCATAACAAACAGATATTTATCCTTAAAGCCAACACTAAGTGACAGCCTTATTTCACAATAAGGGCTCCAAAAATGTGAAACTCACCTCCCTACAAAGTGATTAACTCTAAGAATCCATCAGACTTCAAAAATAATTTAGACGAATACCTGAACTGGAAGGGGAACAGAGGTAACTGAGATACCCACAAGGAATGGGGGACACATCATATGGACAGATGCCTTCTAGTGTCTTATTAAACCAAGTAAACCAAGTACTATCCAATGTTTTATTTCATACAAGTAAACCAAGTACTATCCAATGTTTTATATCATACATAATGTTGATTTGTTTATTGTTAAGAAAAAAGTGTGCTGGTTTGGCTTTAAAATAAAGCTTTCTGGTTTGGGTTGCATAGTTTAAGCCCTTTCAGGTTTCCATACTGTACTTACTACAAAAGGAGGTGTGGTTCCAGTGTTTCTCCCTTAGTGTGTTTAAGGACTGCAGCATGGAAGGGAGCAGCTACGTTGTTTGGTAAGTGACTTGGAACACCTTTTGAGACAGTTTACCTTTGATTTCAATGTGTGGCTGGTAGTTTGACAAGTGATACAGAGGTAGGAGTAAAAGTTCTTGGTAGTGATTTGGGGGGCTGAGTTTATAGCTCAGGGACACTTTTTTTTTATAAATACTTTCTTTTTTTTTTACATACTGTAGTTTAACGTTGATTTCAATGTGTGGCCAGTAGTTTGGCAAGTGATGTGGAGGCAGCAGCAAAAGTGGCTGGTAGAGATTTGGGGGGAGCTGTTTTTTTCCTTTTTCACAAAGCCTGTAGCTGGAGAGGCTTTAGAGCTGCAATGTAGGTGATAGTAGGTTGTTGTTACATGTGTTACTCGGTTATTACACATATTAGTAGTGTTGTAATAATGTGTATATACTGTGTCCACACTTGTAATGGTTAATGAACAGGTTTTTCATTATTTTGTAATAACCTGTATTGTTTCATAAGCAGTGTTAATTACCATCAGATATGGAGAAATAGCTTATGGTTTTTGTAATGGGAAAAAGTCCCAGCCATTTACTATATATTATCCTCAGGTAATCTCATGAGTGGCTTAAGTCTTAAGTGAGGTTCTCTAGATCAAACTGCTCCAATGAAGATAAATGATGTATCACACTGATCCCTACTGCATATTTCATTTATGCAATAGGGAACCTAATGGTAGTGGAGGTAGATTACATTTCAAATATTTTTTTCTGTTTTTAAAAATAGAAATTGTGTGGAACTTTTGGTTATGTGCCCAATATTATCATGCCATTATAGTCATTGCTAGGGGTTGGTAGGGATGCACAGACTGCATCTGACATCATGATGTTGAGACATCTTATTTCATTGTCCAAGTGTGAGTGGGCTTCAGTAAATTTGAAGTCAAGATACAGTGGCATGGCCTGACCTCAGGAAAGATGGCTAACTAATCATTTCCTGCTTCTCCCCACCTGCCTAATCCTTCAGCATTCTTAAAAAAAAAATACAGAAAAACAATAACTTAGGCATTAGTGAGTTTCTGATGGTGCAGTTATCAAATTCATGTAACTATCAGTTGTTAATACATACTGCAAGTTCGCCACACCTCAGTACTCCTCGACCCAATTCCATCTTCTTCTGATCTCATCAGTATGGCAGACGCTACCCTCCTGGTGATCATGAGGAAGAAATGTTCCTGCAGCTTCTAAATGAGATGAAATGCCTACAATCAAAAGCAGATACCAGCACAAGAGATATCAATAAAGTGTCCATTCACCTGACAACTAATGATAAATGCAATTCAGCGAAGCTAAAATCAATGACCTATAGGCCTAGCTCCACAACCAGATAAAAATAATACATCAGCTGCAGGACAAAGTTGGCAACCTCGAATATCGAGGTCATTGAAATAACTTAAGATTTGTGGGGTTTCCTGAAGGAGTGGAGCTAAGAGATGCAAAAGGGTTCCTCTGTCACATCTTGCCCAGCGTGCTCAAATTGCCCAGGAACCCAGGTTTTGACATCAAGCTGGCCCAGCATTCCCTAGTCCAGTGCCCAGAAAAGGTGAGAAACCCAGAATAATCCTGGCACAATTTCTGTGGTTTTATGTCAAGGAAGACATTTAGATACATAGATACATAGACAGTGTCAGCAGATAAGGGCCTGTGGCCCACCCAGTCTGCCCATTTGAGCTTGTAAGTTCAGTTTATGTTTTCCTAGAAGTCTGTTGCCCCTTACCCCTGACCTCCCGTACTCCTTTATGTCTATCCCAAGCATTCTTAAATCCTGTGATTGTTTCAGCCCCCACCACTTCCTCTGGCAGGGTGTTCCACTTGTCCACCACCCATTCTGTGAAGAAATTCTTCCTCACGTTTCCTCTGAATCGTCCTCCCTCCAACTTCATCCCATGTCCTCTAGTCCTGGAACATCTTTTTCTGTTAAAAATAGTGTATTCCTGCACCCTGTTCCTCCCTGTAAGATACTTGTATGTCTCTGTCATATCCCCTCTCTCCCTAATCTCCTCCAAGGAGTACATATTGAGTTCCTTCAACCTGTCCTCATAGGACTTGTGATGCTATCCATGTACCATCTTTGTTGCCCTCCTCTGAACCTTCTCTACCCTGTCTATGTCCTTACGTAGGTAAGGTCTCCAGAACTGTACACTGTACCCCAGGTGGGGCCTCACTAGTGTCATGTATAGTGGAATTATGACCTCCCTTTTCCTGCTGGTGATGCCCCTGCCTATGCATCCCAGCATCCTATTTGCTTTACCTGCTGCCTTGTCACACTGTTTCCCTACCTTGAGGTCATCAGAGATGATAACCCCAAGATCTCTTCCTGCTTGGTGCATGCTATATCCTCACCCCAACTGATATATTGTGCCAGGGTTTTGTGCCCCATATGCATTATCTTGCACTTCTTTGCATTGAATTTCAACTGCAAAACCCCTGACCATTCTTCAAGTTTCTGCAGGTCCCTTCTCATTCTGTCTATACCCTCTGGTGTGTCTACTCTGTTACAGAGCTTTGTGTCATCAGTGAACAGTGAAATTCTGCCTTCTAGGTCCTGCGCAATGTCACTGATGAAGATGTTGAATAGGACCAGTCCCAGCACTGATCCCTGTGGTACCCCACTGCTCATTCTTCCCTCTGTGGTGTGACAGCCATTTACCACCACCCTCTGTGTCCTGCCACCCAGCCAGTTACCTACCCACCACAATACTGTCCTGCCCCCACCCAAATTTCCTAGTTTGTGTAATAGTCTTCTATGTGGCACAGTGTCAAAGGCCTTGCTGAAGTCCAGATAGGCCATGTCCACTGCCTTCCCTGATATAGGTACATTAGGGAGCCAAGAAAGACCAAAAGAGGGATACTGAGGCTTAACAAAGAGGAGGGAATGTGGGTAGAGGGGGACAGTGAAAAAGCAGGGATACTGAACGAATATTTCTGCTCAGTATTCACAAAGGAAGAGGAGGGCGAGGTACCTAAACTAAACAAGAGAAACACTCTGAAGATGGGGGTCGATAACCAGTCCATTTACAGAAGAAAGGGTTCTGAAAGAACTAATAAAATTGTAGGTGAACAAAGCAATGGGGCTTGATGGGATTCACCCAAGAATTCTAAAAGAACTAAGGGTAGAACTAGTGACACCGCTGACTACTCTCTTTAACAAATCATGGGAGGATGGGGTGGTACCTGAGGACTGGAGGAGGGCAGATGTGATTCCTCTTCACAAAAGTGGGAGCAGGACAGAGGCAGGAAACTACAGACTAGTTAGTTTGACCTCAGTGGTAGGGAAAATGATGGAATCACTTCTGAAGCAAAGAACTGTTGAGTACCTAGAGGCCAGTGGGGCACAGGACCCAAGGCAGCATGGATTCATGAAGGGAAGGTCGTGTCAG
This sequence comes from Neoceratodus forsteri, assembly GCA_016271365.2. NCBI lineage: Eukaryota > Metazoa > Chordata > Ceratodontiformes > Ceratodontidae > Neoceratodus > Neoceratodus forsteri. Next base: position 153,407,314 of record CM057451.1, read on the forward strand.
ATGAATCTAATAGATTTCTTTGACTGGGTGACCAGGGAGGGGCTGTGGACATGGCCTACCTAGATTTTAGCAAGGCATTTGATACGGTCCCACACAAAAGATTAATACACAAGTTAGCCAGCCTAGGAGTGGGCCCCAAGGTAGTAGCCTGGATAAAAAATTAGCTAGACAACAGGATGCAAAGGGTAGTAGTAAATGGAGTACACAGTGAAGAAAGGAGGGTTACTAGTGGGGTACCGCAGGGTTCAGTACTGGGACCGGTCCTTTTTAATGTCTTTATAAGTGACATTGCAGAGGAACTGGAAGGAAAAGTATGTCTCTGCAGATGACACAAAGATCTGCAACAGAAAGACTAAAGGAGCTTAATATGTATACCCTTGAGGAAAGAAGGGAGAGAGGGGACATGATAGAAACTTTCAAGTACCTCAAGGGAATCAACAAAGTCCAAGAGGGTAGCATCTTTCAGAAAAAGAGATGTGCAAGAACAAGGGGGCACAATTTGAAGATAGAGGGGGGATGGCTCAAGTAATGTGAGGAAGTATTTTTTCATGGAGAGGGTTGTGGATGCATGGAACAGCATCCCTGAGGAGGTTGTGGAGTCAAGAACAGTGGGCGAATTCAAGAATGCATGGGACAGACATAAGGCAGCCCTAGTGAGGGGTAGGAGGAAATAAGCTGTTGGTTAACTAGGATCGCAGCTTCTCTGTTAGGTAGGAAAATGCGCAGACTAGGTGGGCCAAGCGGTCCTTATCTGCCGTCAAATTCTATGTTTCTATGACCCACCTCCCTAGTCACCCAGTCAAAAAATTCAGCAAGGTTGGTCTGATATGACCTCCCCCTGGTGAAACCATGCTGCCTTGGGTCCTGTAGTCCATTGACAACCAGAGTTCCACCAATCTCTCCTTCAGTAGTGCTTCCATGATCTTCCCCACTACCGAGGTGAGGCTGACTGGTCTGTAGTTTCCCGCTTCCTCTTTGTTCCCACTTTTGTATAAGGGGACTACATCTGCTGTCCTCCAGTCTTTGGGTACCTCCCCTGTTTCCAGTGATCGACTAAACAGGATAGCCAGAGGTTCAGCCATCACCTCTCTTAGTTCTTTAAGGACCCTGGGGTGCACCCCATCTGGCCCCATTGCTTTATCAACTCTTATTACTTCCAGTTCCTTCAGGACCCTTTTTTCGAGTAAACGGACTTGGGTCCATTTCTGCACCATTCTCACCCCTTGTACTCCCTTCAGACCCATTACCCTCCTCTTCCTCAGTAAAGACTGAGCAGAAATACCTATTCAATATGTCAGCTTTACTGTTGTCATCCTCCACACGGCCCCCATCCTCCCTCTTCAGTCTCACTATCCCTCCATTTGCCTTTCTTTTCTCACTTATGTACCTGTAAAAGGTTTTGACCCCTCTACCCACTGATTTTGCAATGTGTTCTTCTGTCTGAGCTTTGGCTTCCCTTACTGACCTCCCTGCCTCCCTTTGCTTCTCCTGGTACCTCTCCCTATCCGCTTCTGCCTGTGTCTTTTTGTATTACCGTAATGCAATCTTTTTGGCTTTCACTTTCTTTGCTACCTCTTTGGAAAACCATAATGGTCTCCTCTTCCTTTTCCTCTTGCTAACCAGCTTAATGCATAATTCTGCTGCTCTTGTAATCCCCATTTTAAATACTGCCCACTGTTCCTCAACCCCTGATTCCTGCCCCATTCCCCTTAATGCCTCTTTCAAGTATCTCCCCATTTTTCCAAAGTCTGCCCCCCTAAAATCCAGGATACGTGTTTTTGTGTGGTTTGGTTCTGCTCTTTCTGTGATTTCAGACCACAATAACTGGTGGTCACTGTTCCCCAGTTGCTCCCCCACTGTTACCCCCATCACACTGTCCCTGTTTGTGAGCGCAAGGTCCAGTATTGCCTTCTGCCGAGTTGGTTCCATGACCAGTTGCTTGAGGAAGGCACCCTGAAGGGAGTCCAGGATAAATCTGCTCTTAGTTGATGCTGCTGCTGGGATGCTCCAGTCCACATCTGGAATATTGAAGTCTCCAACCAGTACTACCTCACCTAGTCTGCCATCCTTTGGATGGCTAGCATCAGCTCCCTATCTGTTTCTTCCTCCTGGGCTGGTGGTCTATAGACCACACCTGTGCTGATGGCTGGCCCCATTTTCCTTTCCAGCTTAACCCACAGTATCTCTCCTCCATTTTGTTCCTCCTGGATCTCTGTGGCCCTTATGTCATTTTTCACATACAGTACCACTCCTCCTCCCTTCCTTCCTGCCCTGTCCCTTCTGAATATGTTGTAGCCAGGTATGGCCATCTCCCAGTCATGGTTATTATTACACCAGGTTTCAGTGATGGCCACAGTGTCCAGGTCTGACTGCACCACGACAGCCTCCAGATCTTCCATCTTGTTTCTAAGGCTCCTGGCATTGGCACACGTGGCTTTCCATGATTTGACCTCCCTAGACTGTTTCACTGTTCTACTCCAGCCCCTTCCTTGGTTGTCCTTTATCCCTGGTTCTCCTTGCTGTCTGCCCTTCTGCTGAATTTTGCCCCTTTTCTGCCGATCCACCTCTTGGGTGCTAATCTCCATCTTTTGCACACTGCTTTGTAGAGATAGGCACTCCTCCGGTTCACTGGTTCCACTGCTAGCTGTGGGGGTTGAGCAAGTAGGTACCCTCCTTGCTGGCCTGCCACCCCCCTTTGCTAGTTTAAATGCTTGTCAATGTAGCATTTAAACTTATCATTGAGTGCTTGGATTCCCCTCCAGGATGGGTGCAGGCTGTCAGACTTGAACAAACCTCCATCCCTCCAGGGGGGTTCCCAGTCACCAATGAATCCAAACACTTCCTCACAGCACTGGTTCTTCAACCATGAGTTAAAGTTCCTGGTGCATGAGAGCCCGGGAGCTAGGAGTTTTGGAGTGGTGAGGCACAAGGCAATGTTCTTCCAAGTCCCGCACAGATGATTAATAAACAAATTAGCCATCCTGGAAGTGGGTCCCAGGGTGGTAGCCTGGGTAAAACACTGGCTAGACAACAAGACACAGAGGGCAATAATAAATGGAGTCCATAGTGAAGAAAGGGGGGTTACTAGTGGGGTACCGCAGGGTTCAGTACTGGGGCCGGTCCTTTTTAATGTCTTTAGGTGACATTGCAGAGGGACTGGAAGGGAAAGTATGTCTCTTTGCAGATGACTCAAAGATCTGCAACAGGGTTGATACACCAGATGGAGTGGAAAGGATGAGAAGGGACTTGGCAAGGTTGGAGGAATGGTCAAATGTATGGCAGCTCAGATTTAATGCAAAGAAGTGCAAGGTAATGCACCTGGGAAACAAAAACCCAGGGCAAGAGTACACAATGGGGGGTGAGATACTGACAACAGTGAAAATGGAAAGGGACCTGGGAGTAATTATATCAGATGACCTAAAGGTGGGCAAGCTATGTGAGAAGGCAGTAAGGAAGGCTGGGGGGATATTGGGATGCATAGGGAGAGGCATCAATAGTAGAAAACAGGAAGTTGTTATCCCTCTGTACAGACAGTTGGTGAGACCCCATCCGGAGTATTGTATGCAGTTCTGGAGACCCCATCTCTGCAAAGACATAGACAGAGTGGAGGCTGTCCAGAGGAGGGCAACCAAAATGGTGCAGGGTCTGCACCAGAAGGCATACGAAGAAAGACTAAAGGAGCTTAATATTTATACCCTTGAGGAAAGGAGGGAGAGAGGAGACATGATAGAAACTTTCAAGTACCTCAAGGGAATCAACAAAGTCCAAGAGGGTGGCATCTTTCAGAAAAAGAGATGTACAAGAACAAGGGGGCACAATTTGAAGATAGAGGGGGGACAAATCAGAGGTAATGTGAGGAAGTGTTTCTTCACAGAGAGGGTTGTAGATGCATGAAACAGACTTTCTCAAGAGGTCATAGAGTCAAAAACAGTGGGAGAATTCAAGAATGCATGGGACAGACATAAGGCAATTCTAGTGGGGGGGTAGGAGGAAGTAGGCTGTTGGTTAACTAGGATCTGCAGCTTATCCGTTAGGTAGGGAAATGGACAGACTAGGAAGGCTAAGCGGTCCTCATCTACCATCAAATTCTGTGTTTCTATGTTACTTGAGCACTGACCTCCAAACTGAGGCCATTCTCAGAAGCTATACAGTGACTATACCACCTGGAAGTACCCTTCTCACTACATTATTTGGCTCAGCTGCATCTACAGCACAACAGTATACCAGTCACCCTTGGCTGCCCAGAATCTGCATGGACTACATTAGCCCACATTGGCCCTCACACCATCGGTCAAGTCTTCATTCACTTACAAGAGGATCAGAGAGAAACAGAGATCTCCATGGACACCACCCCACCAGTTCCACAGTCATTGTAGAGCCCCCACACCCCACAGACTTGGGACACTGACACTTGGACTCCTTTCAAACTGAAGCACAGAAACCAGAACAAAACTAAGGGCTGAACAGAATCTACCCTACCAGCCATTAGATCCCACAGTAATAGCAGGAGTGGGGACTCAGTTGTACTCCACCAAAGTTCTTGACTGCCAGCAGGATTTCATCTCAATCTGCAGTACCCCTTGTGACCATCAGCACTGTCCTGCTAGTCTCCTCTGTCAACAGTGCCAAGAGGGGGTACATATAATAAGCCCTGTTAATGTGTATGGTGATGGACAGAGAGAGGGTCCCTGGATGTCACTGACTCAGATAGCCCATCCAGACCTGTCCCTCAGTCATTTCTTGCAGCCCCAGAATTTGGATAGTTGCCAACAGGGAGTACAGTAGTTTTCCAGTTACTTTAATCTGACCCAGAGCGTGTTATTGTATGTTAATATGTCCCATGGAGTCACTCTTTGCTGTATAAGAGTGGTTTCACCACGTTTGGCTTGAGTGACAAGAGCAAAGCTGAGCTGTTCTGGCTCAAGCTGAAAGCAAGTGAAATCACCGATACAGCAAAGAGTGGTGATGGGGGACATATTAGTATATTACTGATCGAGCTTGTTCAATAATATAATTTTTTTTTAAAAGTTCCCTAAACATGACCATTTCCAGGACACCTGTACATGAGACACTCTTCACAGAATAAGAGTGTCTCACACTCAGAGGAAAGGAGCACTCCGGTTGGTCGAGAGCTCTCCCTTGATCTATAATTTCTTTCATTATGTCAGTGCAGGTCACCAATGCCTGCTCTGCCATTTCTACAGCCCTGGTAGCTTTTGCTTGTGCTTGTGCTGCATTAAAGCTTTAATGGCTGTGAAAAGGGAGCCCAAGGTTGGCTCTCCAAATGTATTAGGATTCAGTGTCAGGCCTGCTGCCATTTTAAGGTTCTAGGATTTGATCTTGGAAGCCTCCACTCCAGAATGGTGTTTCCAAGGCTTAACCGTGGTGCTTTTACTCAAAATTGCAGCTTTCACCTCTCTGACACTATTGCTCTTGAGGCAGATACAAATAATGAAAGAAAATGACTTTTTTATTGTTAATTTTAAAGAGTTTGTAGTTTGTATAAAAGAAGAGCTTCAGTCATGCATCTGAGTAACTTGGCAGTCAGATCACACCCCACCCCACAGTGGTTATCTTGAATGATAGCATAATCACAATGGGTTGCTGTCAATCATAAGGGAAGAAAGAGACTTGGGCATCATCATCACAGATGACCTGAAATCATCCAAGCAGACCACTAAAGCAGTGGGTAAGGCTAGAGGGATGTTGGGGTCTATTAGTAGGGGTATCACAAGTCGTTAGAGGGAGGTAATAATCCCTCTTTACAAGACACTGGTTAGGCCCCATCTGGAGTACTGTGTGTGGTACTGGAGGCCACACCTGTACATGGACATTAACAAACTGGAGGCAGTCCAGAGAAGGACAACCAAAATGGTGCAGGGACTGCATCAGAAAACTTGTGAGGACAGATTAACGGTGCTCAATATTTATATCCTAGAGCAAAGAAGGGAGAGAGGTGATATGATCGAAACATTCAAAGATCTTAAGGGCATTAACAAGGTGAAAAGATCTAACATGTTTCAATATAAGAAAAATAGCAGGACAAGAGGACACAGCATGAGATTAGAGGGAGGCCAATTAAGGGGTAATGTGAGGAAATTCTTTTTCACAGAAAGGGTGGTGGATGCATGGAATGGCCTGCCTCAGGAAGTGGTGGTTATGAATACAGTGCAAGGCTTCAGACAGGCATGGGATAGTCATAAGGGAGAAATACAGATGAGTATGAAAGTAGTAGCACCAAATTAGCCAAAGGATTTTTAAGCATTTTTAAAAACCCCTACTGAGAATTGTGAAACCTTTAGTTAGGGATTTTGTTTTGTTTGTTAGTGTGTTCACTGCTACCCAGAGAGAGTTGTCTCATCTGATAGTGTAGTTGAATATCTACCAGATGGCACTTAAGTACTGTAATAGGAACTGACCTCTTTCTGTAGGTATAACAAAAAGAATTTTTGAGGATTTTTTTCCCCCTAAATTTTGTGAAGGATAGATAGGGAATCTCACCAAATTGCTTGACAAATTCGGCGCTACTACTGTAGATAGGCCATTGACAGAGTAAAGGCCTATGGCACATTCATAAGGTAGAAAAAATGGGCAGAGTGGATGGACCTTGCAGTCCTTATCTGCCGTCAGCGTCTATGCTTCAGTGTTTCTATGTTATGGTGTGGCCCTCTCATACTTGGAGATCAGATTGCATATTTTAAATCGAGCCATAGCGTATGTCCTATATATTTACTGTTGACAACAGTAACAGCAAAATATCAAAAATATGTTGCTATTACTGTTATCACAATGGATATCATAAAGGTTAGTATCATCACATTAAATCATCATCATCACCAGGCCCAAACAATATAAATTCTATTGAGCTTAAAGAACTTGCCAAAGTTTTAGCTCATCCATTAACTATTTTATTCAATAAATCCATCCAAACAGGGCATGTTCCTGCTGACTGGAGAAAGGCCTCAGTTATTCCTATTTTCAAAAAGGGAAATAAGATGAGTGTGACTAATTATAGGCCAATAAGCCTTACATCAATTTGTGGGAAACTTATGGAAAAAGTAATTAAAACTGAAATAAATAAAGAGATAGCAAGACTATGCATAGTAGATCCAACTCAGCATGGATTTCAGAAAGGCTTATCCTGTGTCACCAATCGCCTTTCTTTTTATAATTTTTTTAGTAACAGCACGGATAAGGGTATACCTAGCGATGTGCTACTCCTTGACATAAGAAAGATCTTTGATACCGTTTCACACAGTTTACTAATTAATAAAATTACAACCAGGGGTATCAACATATTCAATGTTAGATGGATAAATAACTGGCTAACTGACCGAAAACAACTAGTTAGAATTAATGGTGTCACATCAGATGACGGGCTTGTCAGTAGCGTGGTTCCTCGGGGTCGGTCCTTGGTCCTGTGCTCTTTAGCCTCGTTATTAGTGATATGGGTTCAGGATCAGGGAGTGTAGTGTCGAAATTTGCTGATGACACAAAGATCGGGGGTGAAGTTAACTCATTAGAAAAATATCAAATATTAAGTAATAACCTAAAACAAACTGAAGATTGGGGTATTATTAATAAAATGAAGTTTAATGAGTCTAAATGTTCAGTTATACATTTTGGTTACAAAAACCCCCATTTTCAATACAAATTGAATGGTAAAACTCTAAAAACATCAACAAAGGAAATGGATTTAGGAATCTGGATTAACAAGGACCTTTCCTCAATAGATCACTGTCGACAAACCTCACAAACAACGAATAGAATAATTTGGTCTATTACAAAATCAATTGTTACCAGAGATAGAGATTGTTTACTGAAATTCTACAAAACTTATATAATTCCACACTTAAATTATGCTTCACTGCTTTAGAATCCTTATCACAAAAGGAATATAAATCTTATAGAAAAAACACAAAGAAAATTAACAAAATCTATTAGAGGCCTGAGATCGATTGCATATAATGATAGACTAATCAAAATAAAATTAGTCAATCTGGAAACCAGAAGGAAAAGGGGAGATTTATTTTGAGGGCTAGATATTCAAAGGAGTTGCACCAGCACAACCCCAGAACTGCGCCCTTGGGCAATATTCAAAAGTGGGAACTGCGCAGCGCAATTACCAATGCTCCGGGGTGCAAAGATAATGTATGTGGCACATCTCCAGGGGACATGCTATGCATATGTGGCACATCCTGATATTCATCTTGGGATGTGTGGCACATCTGCTGGCACAACCCCGAGATGTGCTGCATACCTGGGCTCAAAGTTGAGCCCATAAAAAACAGCTCAAGTGCAGTCCACCCACCGGCGGGCTGCTGTATTGCAGTGCGCAGCACAGCAGCCGCCGACCATGAGTGGCAACCCCTTCCCCAACACCATGCACAAGCACACACACAATAGTCCCTGGTGGTCCAGTGGTAACACCTTCTCTAGCCTGACCCTCCGATCACTGTCATATTAAGAAAAGTAATATCCATGGTGGTCCTGTTGTTCCCCCCTTCCCGGCCAAATCCCCAGTCACCGACAAATTAGTAAATTATATTTACCTGGTGGTCCAGTGGTACCCCCACCCACAAGAACCCCTGCCCACCACCTCCCCCTCTAGGTCACTGGCAGGCTGTATACCCACTTTCATTTACAAAGTTGAGAATTATTACAGAGTGGAGTGCAGCCCATTGGTCCACAGTGTGGACCAATGAGCTTGCAGCTTCTACTGTAAGCTGTCATTCAGCAGGCAGCCACATTGGTATGTGGGTGGGTATGCTGCCTGCTGATAACTGGGGGAGAGCTGAGTGGGCTGGGGATCCTGTGTGGGTAGGGGGTGGGGGTTACCACTGGACCACCAGGGAAATGTAATTTACTAATTTGATGTGATCGTGGATTTGGGTGGGGAGGGGGGAACCACTGAACCACCAGAGATATTTGCTTTATTAATATAATGCCGATCATTGGGCCAGGATTGGGAGGGGGGGACCACTGGACCTCCACTGCCAGTACCGCATGGTGTACAGGGTGCCAGGCTCATTTTGCAGGCCAGCCTTGCACAACACGTGCAAATGGGGCCATAATGACAAGCAAATGGACCCATTTGCACCTTGCATGCATTATGGCTCCATTTGCATATTGGTGTCTGAATATCAGGCATTTGCACATGGCATATCTCTGCTGCACTGGCGCATTTCCCATTCCTCGTATTCAGCCCTGTCTGGGGGATGTGCCAGTGCATTGTATTTGTGCAGCACATATTATTTGATATATTTAGAAGAGATGCGCCATGGCACATCTCTTTTGAGTATATCCCTTTGTTGCTCCAGCACATCTCAGTTATGCAGAGCACCCACTTGCGCCATTGCTAGGCACAATTTTGAATATCGGGCCCCTAATGCACAAAATCTTGCAAACCCCAGTACTAATAAGTCAGTGTGGAATCATTTATAACCATAGGAACAATAACCTCAGATCACATAAAAACAGTTAATTGTATTTAAGGCCAATACAGTGAAATGACATCATTTTTCCACTGTACGAACAGCTAGAACATGGAACTCCCTACCAGCCCATGTGGTACAAGCATCTACCATTTGAAACTTTTAAAAAATTCCTGGATGAATTACTGTTACTAACAACATTTAGACACTAAACCTATTAAGAGCAGAAGACAATTTAATGGGCTTGCAGCCCACTTTGTCTATCTAAACCAAGTATTCTAGGGACATGGATATGTTGTTCATCCACACTTATTGGCAGGTTCCTTGCTGCTTTAAATCTTGCCAGAAGGTCTTCAAGCTGGCTTCTCCCACCTACCCGGGTGGTAAAACTCTCAGCTCCGCCCCATGACACCAGATCTTCCTTACCGCTTGGAAGCTCAGGTTCCCTCCTTAGCGCTCTGCGTTTTTCGACTGGTTCCAGATTCTTCGGTTCATCTGAATTTAGTTTTGAAGTTTTCTAAACTTCGGTCTTCTTTTCCCTCGCAGCTGCGATGGACAATTCGTTTTCCGGCTCTCGGAGGTGCCCTGGCGGGTTGAATATCTCCAGGACCAATCCACACTCCTCGTGCATATACTGCCTCGACGTGGACCATGACCCGCAAGTCTGCGAGTTGTGCTGCGCCCTTTCAACCAATGTCCTGGAGGATCGTGCAGCCCGGTTGAGGCTTGGGCGCCCCAAGCAATTTTGCCCGCCGGTAAAATCCATAGAGGCTCATCAGACAGTGTCCGCGATGGCTGACTCGGCTGAGCAGCTCAAACACTCTAGCGCCCTGGAGGCGGCAGCCAAGGCCACATCTCCCTCCTCCTCGGTCGCGGCATTTATTCCGCTCTCTCTGAGTTCCTCTCATTTGGCTTCATTCAAGGAGCTTCGCCAGTCCCTCTCCACAAAGGAAGAGGGGCCATTGGGACTTGCCTCTCAGCCCAGGTCGAGGGAGTCACAGGGTAAGTCCCATCATCGGCAGTTGTGGGAGCGGGAGAGGTCCCCTTCCCCAGACTGCCGACCGTCGACTTCGGTCGAGGTTGCGGCTCAGGCCATTGGCTTCACGGTGTCCCTGTCATGCCAGCCGGCCGAGACTCCTGTCGACGCAATTGAGTTTTCTCTCGACCCGTCACCAGGGTGGTTGACTGGAAGAGCCATCAACCCTTCACCAGTTTCCCCGCTGGAGGCCGAGGTTCTGCCTGTGCCTTCGGGGCGGCAGTCCTTGGTCAAAGTGTCCGAGCCAAGGGAAGAGCGGGTGTCTCCCGCTCCTTCCCAGACCCACCCTTGGTTTCACCCAGGATCTTGGTCTCGGTCTTGGTCTTCTTCTCGGTCAAGCCTCTCCCGCTGACTTCAGCAGTCTCGGTCGGGGCACCGAGTTAAGTGGCAACACCGTTCCTGCTCATCTTCCTCCTCGGATAAGGAGAGGCTTCGACACAGATGGCGTCGACGTTACGAGGAGTTTATGTGGCAGCAGTTGCTGTTGTCTGGGAATCAATCGACTCCGATTCATTCCCCATCTATCAAACAGCTGCCACCTGAACGGCCGACGCAACCGCTCACTGCAGTCAAGGTGCCCACTTCCGGGCCGGTTGTTCGACCAAATCTTGCTGCCCCACTGATTGTGGTGGAACCTCGGTCGGGTCACAGCCTGTCCCACAGGTTGTCGGTCACCCTCACTCCCACCCACCCTCGACGGGTGAAGAGAGGCTCAGGCCTGAGGCAGCTCTTTGCAGATCCTTCGGAGTCTGACGATGACTCCTCCATGTTCCCCAGGTGGGCCTGGAGTCCTCCCTGGACTAGTCTTTGGACGACAGCTCATCGTCCTTCCTGGGTCTGCTTAGGCTCATCTCAGAGTTCATCGGGATGCAGCTGGAGCCCGTGTCCAAACAGGCCTATTTTCCCCTGACAGAGATCCTAGACCAAGGGGATTCACCCTCAGAGGCCTTCCCTGTGGCTGAGGCCATTGTCGGCCCAGCCTTGGAGCTTTGGCAGCGGCTTACTTCCTGTTCTGCGCCCTCGGCCAGGATGGCCAGGAAGTATGCAGTCCCTATCGGTTCTTTGCCTGGTTTCTCGGAGCACCCCTCTGCTGAGGGGTTAGTTACCAATAACGTCTTCCAGCATTCCGTAAATGCTCAGGATGTGGATAGGCCTCCCGACAAAGAGTACAAAAGGATGGACCATGTCGGGTGCAAGGTTTATGCCGCGTCCTCCCTAGGCCTCCGACAGGCCAGCTGAGCCGCGCTGATGGCACACTTCTCCCACGCCTTCTTGGGCTCCCTGGATGAGGTGATACCTCATCTCCTGGCCAACCTGCGGACCACGGTCCGGCAGGTGCGGGACCAGCGTAGGGCGGTGGCTAAGCAGCAGCTTCAGACTGCTCTGGACATAGGTAATTCCTGTGCCAGGTCAGTAGCAGCCGCGGTGGCCATGCACCACAGGGCATGGCTGAGGATATCCACCTTCTTGGCAGATACCCAGCACAAGTTGGCAGACATCCCCTTCTTGGGGACTGACCTCTTCAGCCCTGGAGTGGAAGGACACCTCCAGGGGACCGAGAAGTCCAATGCCACTCTGGACTCGGTCACCCCCGCCTAGAGGGACAAGGGCCACTGGCAACCTCTGCGTAAGCCCCTTTGGCCTTCGGTCCCTGTGACACGACCGGCCCATCAGCACCAGCAAGAGGGCCAGCAGGCTTGCACTTGGCACCCTGAACCCAAGCCAGTGGCTTCTTCTAATGGGAAGCAAGGAGGTAAAGGCCCAGGAGCTCTCTCGGCCAGTCCCTCCTCCAAGCTTGCTCAGTGATGGGCTGAGGGGCATTGCCCCAGGCCTTGTCACCCCTACCTGGGTCCCCCTGTGGGGGGCAGCTCCGCCACTTCCTTTCCGCCTGGTCCGCTATCACCACGGACCGCTGGGTGTTGGAGGTGGTAGGAAAGGGCCTGCCTCTGGAGTTCAAGCAGGCCTCACCCTTCTGAGATGTCACCCCTCAGGGGGCCACGGGGTCCACAGCCTCTCTGTCAGCCCGCTGAGCCAATATTGCCCTGCTCCTCAAAAATGAGTTGATCAGGAAGGTGGCAGATCCTCCTCCAGACCTGGGGTTTGTGTCCAGGTACTTTCTGGTCCCCAAATGGACGGGGGCTGGTGCCCCATTCTCGACCTGCATGACCTGAACAAGTTCCTAAGGTCTCAGACCTTCTGGATGGTCATTCTGACTCAGATATCCTATCCATGGAATGAGGCATGTGGCTCTGTCCCCTGGACTTCCAGGACGCATTCTTCACGTTCCTATCCGTCCGTTTCTTCAGAGACTTCTCCGCTTCAGAACGGAGGGATCTCTTTATGAGTTCCAAGCCATGCCCTTCAGCCTCTTCCCAGCTCCCAGGGTCTTCTCCAATGTATAGCAGTGGTGACAGCATTCCTGCAGCGCTGAAGGGTCCGGGTGTACCCCTACCTGGATGGCTGGCTGATTGTAACCCCCTCCAGAGTGGAGGTGGAGCGGTCCGGAGTTCTGGCCCTCTAGGTTGCTCTCAGATGGGCCTCCTCTTCAACAGAGCCAATTCAGACCTCATGCCAAAGCAGGTGATTCCTTTCATCGGGGCAGAGCTCGACTCTTCGAGCCAGAGCTCGGCTCCTGGCGGACAGGGCTGAGGTTCTTCCTCCTTTACCCAATCATGTCTGATTGGGCAATCGCGCCCTGCCTGGGACTTCCTGCACCTCTTGGGCCTCATGGCGGCCTGCACCAGCATGGTCTATTGGGCCCGTTGGTACATGCATCCCCTTCAATGGGGCTGCCCAGCCAGTGGTCACAATGCTGCGATCCTTTGGACCAGCCCGTGACAGTGACCCAGAAGATGTGGAATGCTCTCCAATGGTGGACCATTCCAGAACATCCGCAGGAGGGCATCCCATTCGTCCGCCCCGAGTCGACGGTCTTCTTTGACCGATGCATCTCTGATGGGTTGGGGTGCCCATCAAGGGGAGCACAGAGTGCATTGCCTCTGGTCCCCTCAGGAGTCCTGATGCCATTTCAACCTACTGGAGCTTCATGCTGTCCACCTAGCTCGCACCACCTTCGCTCCATTTATATGGGGGGGTCAAGTGGTTCAGGTCCAGGCGGACAACACCACGACCATGTGCTACCTAATCCACCAGGATCGGATGCGCTCCTTGCCGTTATGTAAGGAGGTTCTCCACATATGGCCTCGTGCATAGCCTGGAGGCAGTTTTCCTAGCCATTTCAATGGCAGGAGCCTCCAACACCCTGGCCGAAGCCCTAAGCCGGATAGGGGCTATGCCTCATGAGGGGTTCTCTTCTGCCAGAGGTAGCACAAGATCTTTCTCCCACTGAGTCATGCCTCAGGTGGACCTTTTTCCCTCCAGGGAGAATACAAAGCCGAGATTGTTTCATGCCCGCCCCCCTCAACAGGACTCACTGTAGGGGGATGCCTTTTGAGGCCATGGACCCCGGGACTGTTCTACACCTTCCCCCCATTTCCCCTGATCCACAAGGTGCTTCTCAAGGTGAGGAGAGACAAGGCACAGATGATTCTGGTAGCCCCAGACTGGTTCCGCCAGCTCTGGTATCCAGCTCTCCTCAGTCTCAGCTCCAGGCTCCTGAGGTGGCTTCCAGCCCATCCGGACCTGATCTCTGTTATCAGGGGAAGGTTTTCCATCTGGTCCTTCAATCCCTGCACCTGATGGCCTGGTTCCTGTGAGGCTAATTGCCAGGCCTTGGGTCTTCCAGCAAGGTCCTCCATATTGTTGAGGCGTCCCATCAGGAGTCGACCGGATAATGCTACGCCTTCAAATGGAAGAGTTCTCCATTTGGTGTTAAGGTAGGGCCTGGTCCCTTCTCCTGTTCCTTGGTGAGCATTCCGGACTACCTGTGGTCCTTTCTTCTTCTTCAGCAAGGGCTTCGGTCGACACCCTTAAGGTGCTCCTGACAGCCACCTCTGCCCTCCGGGCATGGGCCGGAAGGCAGTCAGTGGTGCAGGAAAGGTGGTCTGGCACTTTCCAATGCCTTAATCACACTTTCCCTCCGGTGCAAGAATCTCCACCTCCGTGGGATCTACCACTGATATTGGCTTAGCTTATGGGCAAGCCATTTGAACCAATGCACAGGTGCGATTCTCCCACCTGTTGTGGAAGAACACCTTCTTGGTGGCTACCACATCAACCAGAAGGATAGGAGAGCTCCAGGTGCTTCCTTTGAGTCTCCCTATCTGGTCTTCCACAGGGACAAGGTTGTCCTGCGCCCCACCCTAAGTTCCTTCCGAAGGTGATGTCGGAGCTTCATCTTAACCGGGTGTTGACTCTGCTGGTGTTCTACCCCATTCACACCTCGGAGGCTGAATATAGGCTCCTTTTGGACCCTAGTTGAGTGCTCGCCTTCTCAGGGAGCGTAGGGCTGAAGTTCGGGAGAGATTCGCCAGCTGTTTGTTATCTACGCTGAAGCCGCACCTGGCAGACCTGCAGCCAAGTGGATGATGAGTGGGTGGGTCACCTCCTGCATAGATCTCCACTATAGGTGGGTGGGCATGGAGTCTTCCAGAGGGATAAGAGCTCATTTTACCCACCGTACCACTGCATCGGTGACTGCTTCCAGGGAAATCTCTATCCAGGATATCTGTAGGGCTCCTACCTGGAAGTCAGCACATATCTTATTTACCCCCTACCACATCGACCTTGGGTCACACCGGGATGCTGGTTTGGGGCCTCGGTTCTCCAGTCTTTATTCCCTAAGTAGGGGGTGTGCACCTTGCCTCCCTCCTCCCGGAGAACTGCTAGGAGTCTGCAAATAAGTGTTGATGAACAACATATCCATGTCCCTAAATATAGGTTACTCACCTGTAGCAGTTCTAGGAATGGTATATGTTGTTCATCCATATGACTACCCTTCCTCCGGCCGATTCTGTATGGCTTCAGCGCAGCTAGATCTGGCGTCATGGGGTGGAGCCGAGAGTTTTACCAAGGTGGGTGGGTGGGAGGAGCCAGCTTGAAGACCTTCCGGCAAGATTTAAAGTGGCAAGGAACCTGCCAATAAGTGTGAATGAACAACATATACCATTCCTAGAACTCCTGTTACAGGTGAGTAACCTGTATATACTAAGTAATCACAATGGAATACTGTACCAAAAAGAGAACAACTTTCACAATGGTGATGACATCAAAATTGCCAATTGCATCACTGATGCCAGCTATTGAAATTAATGTGAAACAGTTAAATCTTCAATCTGATAGCAGATTTTAAGGTTTTAATTAGTACAATAATGTTTTATCAACCGAATATACTGTACAAAGGTCTGACTCAAAATACGTAGTTTATCATCATGTGTGAGGGGTCAGAACTTTCACATTTGAATTATGGCTCTCTCACTCATCATTTATCATCCTGCCCCTTTATATTTTAAAGATAAATGGCATATTTTGAGTCAGGGCATCACATATCCCTAATACAAGTATATATATTACATGGGGCTACTGTACTTGTGATATCAAAAATATCTTTCATAAGTGCTACTTGACCCCAGGCTTCATGAATGGTGAAACGGAATGGTAATACTATGCATATTTATTCCACAGATAATCTCATTAGTAGACCTTTAGAATCCAAAAATATCCAATTTTTCAAAACAGCAGAGAACTGATCCTGAACATAAGTGCTTTTCTTTTGTTTTGCACCATCTAAGGCAATCATTTTCTTTCACCTGAAAATGATAAGCAAATTGTGTTACTGTGAACAGTATATCTGTTCACACTAATTGGGCATTATAAGATGATCATTAAAGTATAAAATGTTGTTTATTCTTTTTATTCCCTTCACTGTAATGCACTCAGTCCTTACAAACGCAGTCTCTGGGTTCTGTGCATTTTAGATGATATAATGAGAAGCACCTGTCCTTAACATAAGTGCTTTTCATTAGATTAAGTGCTGGAACTGACTGTAAGGCATAAAAGCCTTATACAAAAAAAAGCTCTGTTGATAAAAACATAAAATGTAAGAGGAAAGTAGGTGTGTATTTTACTTTGTTAAACACAGTTGTTAGATTTTTGTGTATTTTCTTCAGGATCTGAGAACACATGTAAAAGTCCATATTTGGTAACATTAGTTTACTGCAGTCTGACTTTGGTAGTGGTGGGCTGGCCCGTTTTCACAGAAGCAGCACACTGCAATGTGATCTGTACACCAGGAATGAGACTAAATATTTGGTATATCCCTCATTGTGGGCTGGTGGAGTCATGTCAGGGAAAGGTGCATTGCAATATACTATAGCACCCCTGCTGGGCAATCTATAGGTGGCACTAATGTGGACTGCAGAGGCAACAACTAGTAAAATCAAGAATTCAATGCCCCACCCACCATAGCAAATCTTTCAAATACAATATTCTTTGTGCCTGAACTAGCCACTTAAGTCATCTCCAGTAGGAGTGGGGGTCTCTTGATGTTCTCAACAGAGCTCTGCTTTGAAGTTTCCCAGCTATCAAATGTCAAGGCAGACCACCCATCAGCTGGGTCCCTATTCTAAAATGTAACTGCCTGAACTGACTTCTTTTATATAAAGTGCAATACCTATATTGGCTTCCTTCAAGTTAAAGAGCAATTCCCAACCAGTGTGTAAGTAACTAGTGAGGAGCAAGCATTAAACAAACGCAAAATTAGCAGCTCAACCCTTGCTCATTCACAAATTTTAAAGGACTTTTTCATTGGGGTGGGGGGTACTGCTTTATGGTATACATCAGTAAAACAGAGAATTCAGTGCACACATACACATACACATCCTCCCCCCCCCCCATGGCAAATCTTTCAAATATAATATTCTTTCTGCCTGAATTGGCCATGTAATTATTTTATCTTCAATAGGGGTGGGGGTCTCTTGGTGTTCATATCAGAGCCCTGCTGTGAAGGTGCTCAGCTTCCAAATGTCAACATAGAACACCTATCAGCTGGGTTCCTATTCTGAAATGTAACTGTCTGAACTGGTTTCTTTTATAAAAGGTGCACTGACTAAACTGGCTTTCTTTAATTAAGGTGCAGTCCCCAACCAATGTGTATGTAACTGATGAGAAGCTACCTAATGAGAGAGCCATCCAACTCTCAATCATAAAAGAGCCACTGATGCCTCAAGAAGAACATTGAAAAACATAAGGTTTGAGCATAAAGCAGCTTATATTTCTCATTGGCTCTGTATTTCTTATCCCTGTTACTTATTACTGAGGTCATATGTTTCAAAATCAAGATAGTTATTTCTTGATGGTTCATCAGCTTCTACTGCTTCTTCCCAACCTGATGTCAGAATACTCTGCCTGTGACATCACAGTTGTACTCATGGCAACAGACTGTGATGTCACAACAGGGTATTATGATTTCAAGTAGGGAGTAAGCTACAGAGGCAGATGAATTTTAAGGATAAAATTTTTTGTGTGTGGAAATTTCTTCAGTAATAAATAATGGAGAGGAGAAATCTATATGAGATATATGAAATACAAGCTAAACTGTGTCCAGCTATTATGTTTTTCAAAGTTTTCCCAAAGGTGTCAGCTGCTCTTTAAACAAACACATACTATAATTAGCAGCTTAGCCCTTGCTCATTCAGAAACTTTAAATTACTTTTTCATTGGGGGTGCTACTGTTTAATGGCAT
Organism: Neoceratodus forsteri; assembly: GCA_016271365.2. NCBI lineage: Eukaryota > Metazoa > Chordata > Ceratodontiformes > Ceratodontidae > Neoceratodus > Neoceratodus forsteri. The sequence goes on from CM057451.1 coordinate 153,425,426, forward strand.
AGAAACATAGAAACATAGAAATTGTCAGCAGATAAGGACTGCTAGGCCCCTCCAGTCTGCCCATAGGCCCTATACATTGTATGTGGCCACTGACCCTATGTGATCAATGGCTTTTAATCACTCCCTCCCCTCTCAAGATTCCCTTGTGCCTGTCCCATGCATGCTTAACCCCTCCACTGTGCTTTCCCCATTACCTCCTGTGGCAGACTATTCAAAGCATCAACGACCCTTTCTGTGTAGAAAAACTTCCTCACATTACCTCTTAATCTACCCCCTTCCAATTTCATATTGTGCCCCCTTGTTCTAGTACTGTTTTTACATTGGAAAAGGTTCCCCCTCCTGCACCTTGTTTATGCCCTTGTGGTACTTGAAAGTTTCAGTCATGTCCCACTGACATCTCCTCTCCTCCAGTCGGTACATATTGAGGTCCCTTAGTCTCTCCTCATATGTTTTGTGGTGCAAGCCATGCACCATCTTTGTTTCCCTTCTCTGGATAGTCTCTACCTTATTTATGTCCTTGCACAGGTATGGCCTCCAAAACTGCATGCAGGACTCCAGGTGGGGCCTTACCAAAGTTTTATACAATGGCATCACCACCTCCCACCTCCTGCTAGTGATACCCTTGCCTATGCATCCAGCATGCCACTGGCCCTCCCTGCTGCCTTTGTGCACTGCTTTGATACCTTAAGGTCATCAGAGATGATAACCCCTTTCCTCTTTGGTGACAGTAAGCTCCCGCCCCAACCTGTAGCTCTCCCCAGGGTTCCATCTACCCAGGTACATTATTTTGCACTTCTTTGTATTGAACCTCAGTTGCCACTTCTCCAACCATCTTTCAAGCTTCTCCAGGTCCCTCATCATTTTCTGCACCCCCTTCTGGAGTATCCACCCTGTTGCAGATCTTGGTGTCAGCTGCAAGCAGGCAGACCTTTCCTTCCAGACCCTCTGCAATGTTACTAATGAATACATTGGCTTCCACCTTCCTCCTCTCTCACCCCTGGAAGTATACAATGCACTCGCCTCCCTTAACACGTCCAAATCCAGCCCCGATGGTATCCACCCCCAAACTGCTCCAAATCTCAGCCTCTGCTATTGTGGCACCCTTAACTCACATACTAAACCTCTCTCTTTCCACAGCCACTGTCCCCAAAGCCTGGAAAATGGCCAAAATCATCCCTCTGCACAAAGGCGGAGTAAAAAACCACTATGGTTCTCAAAAGAGGTGGTAGGGAAGGTTAAGGAGAAAAAGGCTGCATTCAAAAAGTATAAGGCATCATAGAAGGAACACGACAGGGAACTGTATCAATTAAAGCAGAAAGAAGTGGGGAAGGCAGTCAGAATAGCAAAAGCCCAAACTGAGGAAAAAATAGCCAATTCAGTTAAGAAGGGGGATAAAACCTTTTGTATGTACATTAGGGAGCATAGAAAGGTTAAGGGAGGAATAGTGAAGATTAATAAGGGAGAGGGGAGGTGGGTAGAGGGAGACAGTGAAAAGGCAGAGATACTGAATGAATACTTTTGCTCAGTATTCACAAAAGAAAATGAGGAGGAGTTACCTAAACCAGACAATAGAAGCACTCTGGGTAGGGGGGTTGACACCAGTCCATTTACAGAAGAAAGAGTCCTAAAAGAGCTCCTAAAACTCAAGGTGGACAAAGCAATGGGGCATGATGAGATTCACCCCAGAATCCTAAAAGAACTAAGGGAGGACCTAGTGACAACACTGACCACACTTTTTAACAAATCATGGGAGGATGGGGTGATATCTGAGGACTGGAGGAGGGCAGATGTGATCCCCCTTCACAAAAGTGGGAGCAAGGCAGAAGCAGGAAACTACAGACCTGTAAGTTTGACCTCAGTGGTAGGGAAAATGATGGAATCACTTCTGAAAGAAAAAATTGTTAAGTACCTAGAGGCCAGAGGGGCACAGGACCCAAAGCAGCATGGATTTACAGCAGGAAGGTCATGTCAGACAAATCTAATAGATTTCTTTGACTGGGTGACCAAAGTAATAGACCAGGGAGGGGCTGTGGATATGGCCTACCTAGACTTTAGCAAGGCATTTGACACAGTCCCACACAAAAGATTAATAATCAAGTTAGCCAGCCTGGGAGTGGGTCCCAGGGTGGTAGCCTGGAGTTGCAAACTGGCTGCACAACAGGACACAGAAGGTAATAGTGAGTGGAACACATTCTGAAGAAAGGGGGTCACTAGTGGAGTACCTCAGGGCTCAGTACTGTGTCCAGTCCTCTTTAACATCTTTATAGGTGACATTGCAGAGGGTCTGGAGGGAAAGGTATGCCTCTTTGCAGATGATACAAAGATCTGTAACAGAGTTGATACACAATGGGGGTAGAAAGGATGAGAAGGAACTTGGCAAGGTTGGAGGAATGGTCAGACATATGGCAACTTAGATTCAATGCAAAGAAGTGCAAAGTAATGCACCTGGGAAGCAAAAACCCAGGAGAAGAGTACACAATAGCAGGAGAGGTACTAACAACAAAAATGGAATGGGACTTGGGGGTAGTCATATCAGATGATCTAAAGGTTGGTAAGCAATGTGAGAAGTCAGTAAGGAGAGCCAGGGGGATACTGGGATGCATAGGAAGGGTCATTACAAGAAGAAAAAGGGAAGTGGTTATCCCTCTGTACAGACAGTTGGTGAGACCCCATCTGGAGTACTGTGTGCAGTTTTGGAGACCTCATCTATGCAAGGACATAGACAGGATGGAAGCAGTCCAGAGGAGGGCAACTAAAATGGTGCAGGTTTTGCATCAGAAATCATATGAAGAGAGACTGAGAGAGCTTAATATGTGTACCCTTGATGAAAGGAGGGACGGGGGGGACATGATAGAAACGTTCAAGTATCTCAAGGGAATCAAAAAAGTCCAGGAGGGTAGCATCTTTCAGAAAAAGAGATGTGTAAGAACAAGGGGACACAATTTAATGATAGAGGGGGGACGGCTCAGGGGTAATGTGAGGAAATCTTTTTTCACGGAGAGAGTGGTGGATGCGTGGAACTGCCTTCCTGGGGAGGTTGTTGGGGCTAAAACAGTGGGGGAATTCAAACATGCATGGGACAGACACAAGGCAATTGTAGTGGGGGGTGGCAGGAAGTAGGCTGTTGGTTAACTAGAATCTGCAGCTTATCCAGTAGGTAGGGAAATGAGCAGACTGGGTGGGCCAAGTGGTTCTTATCTGCTGTCAAAGTCTGTTTCTATCCCGCCCTGCCTGGAAATTACAGACCTATCTCGCTCCTCCCCTCCCTTGCCAAAGTCCAGGAATCCCTTATACTGACCAAACTATCAGACTTTCTCTCTTCCAACAGCTCCTTCTCACCCGTACAGTCTGGTTTCAGGAAACACCACTCCACCATCACTTCCCTTCTATGCATAACTGACTCTATCCTCTCTGCCATGGACAATGGCCTAACCACAGCTGCCATTTTCATAGACCTGGCTAAAGCCTTCGACTCCATCTCCCACCCACTGCTACTCTGCAAACTTACTTCTTTTGGCTTAGCCCCACCTACCATCGTCTAGTTCCACTCATATCTTGATGACCGACAACAATCTGTTCAAATAGGTGACACTCTCTCTACCCCCCCTCTCTATCTTATATGGTGTTCCCAAAGGCTCTATACTTGGCCCCATCCTCTTTTCACTCTTCATAAATGACCTTCCCTCCACCTGCCTCTACTCCAATGTGCATCTTTATGCAGATGACACTGTCATCTTTGCCTCGGGCCCCTCCTACAACAGTATCCTCCCCAACCTCCAAATCGACTTCAACAGAGTCCAATCCTGGTTCCTTGAGAACCTGCTCACCTTCAATGCTGAAAAAAAATGTCACCATGGTCTTTGGTTCCAGGCAGAAGCTTGCTAACCTCCCAGCCCTCCCAGCGATCACCACCCTGGCTGGCTCTTCATTAGAGCTAGTCCCTGCTTTCAAGTACCTGGGACTATAGCTGGACAGCCACCTAAACTATTCCTCGCATGTCGAGGCCATCTGCACTAAACTCCAGCCCAAACTTGCCATCCTCTACCGACACAAGGTCAGCCTACCCATCCCCACCCAATGTGAGCTCGTTCGTAAAACTATCTTGCCCGTTATAGACTATGCCGACACAATCTACGGTACGGCCCCAACCTCCTCTCTCTCCAGACTTGACACCCTTCTCAACTCTTTCTGCCTCTTCACCACTGCCTACTCTATGCTACACTCTCCATTGCCCCAATCTCCCACAGAAGAACCATCCACAGTGCCTCATTCATAGCAATATACTGGCTTGACTCCCTACCCCCCCTACCTCACCTCCCACCTTTCCCTGCCTCCTCTAAACTACCCTCTTCGCCACAGGGACTCACATACTTTCCACCTACCCAGCCCTCATACTCTCACCGGTCAAGCTGCCTTCTTGTACCATTTCCCCCTTTTCTGGAACAACCTTCCCTCCAACCTTCACCTGTCCCCTTCTTGTTCTTATGCAACCCCTCAGGCACCTCCCCACACCAGACTGCCCTAAATGCTCCAATGGTCACGGCAGGCAGCAGAGGCCCCTCACAGTCTCTACCTATCTACCCTTGTCTACGAGTCTACTCATGCCTCACTCCATTATTTTCTATGCACATCAACTCATTATAGTTTGTAGGAAATATATTACATTCTTTGTAAAATGTTTGTATATACTGTATATACCCCCTCCACTTTTGTCACTCTTTTTCTCACTGCACACTCTGTACTCGGGTCGCACCTAGAAATGAGCCTCGGCTTAGTGTGCCTTTCCTGGTCATCAATTTTAAATAAATAACTAAATAAATAAACATTGAACAGGACTGGTCCTAGTACTGATCCCTATGGTACCCACTGGTCACCCCACTCTCCCCAGATTGTACCCCATTTACTACCACCCTCTGTCTACTGTCTGTTAACCAGTTCCTAACCCAGTTCACCACCTTGTCTCCTATGCCCAGACTACCCATCTTGTTAATCAGCCTTCTATGTAGGACAGTGTCAAAGACTTTGCTGAAATCTAGGTAGGCGATGTCACCCCTCCTGGATTTATTTCTCTAGTCACCCAATCAAAAAAATCTATTAGATTTGTTTGACATGACCTTCCTGCTGTGAATCCACATTGCCTCAGATCCTGAGCACCTCTGGATTCCATATGTGCCACTATCTTTTCTTTCAGCAGTGTCTCCATGATCTTTCTCACCACTGAGATGAGGCTGACTGGCCTGTAGTTCCCTGCCTCCTCCCTACTGCCACCTTTGTGCAGTGGGACTACATGTGCCCTCCTCCAGACCTCTGGAATGACACCTGTGTTGAATGATTCTGTGAACAGGGTGCCACAGGCACTGCTAGTTTCCTTTGCAGCTCCTTTAATATCCTCAGGTGGATGCTGTCTGGCCCCATGGCCTTATCCGCCTTCAACTTTGTGAGTTCTTCCAGAACTCTCTCCACTGTGAATGGACTGGTATCCATTTCTCCCCCATTGCCTCTGCAACCCAACTGTGGTCCTTGACATTCCCTCTCCTTAGTGAATACTGAGCAGAAATATTTGTTCAGTATTTCTGCCTTGTCCAGATCCCCCGCCTTACACTCTGTCTTCTCCCCTTTGAGCCTCACAACCCCCCGCCCATTTTTTCTTCTTTCACTGACACATAGAAACATAAACTTTGACAGCAGATAAGCACCGCTTGACCCACCCAGTCTGCCCATTTCCCAACCTATTGGATAAGCTGCAGATTCTAGTTTACCAACAGCTTACTTCCTCCTTCCCCCCACTATCATTGCCTGATGGTTGTCCCATGAATTCTTGAATTCCCCCACTGTTTTTGACACCACAACCTCCTCAGGAAGGTGGTTCCATGCGTCCACCACAGTCTGCGTGAAAAAATATTTCCTCACTTTGCCCCTGAGCCATCCCCCCTCTATCTTTAAATTGAACCCCTTGTTCTTGTACATCTCTTTTTCTGAAAGATGCTAACTTCTTGGACTTTGTTGATTCCTGTGATGTACCTATAAAATGCCTTATCCCCTTTGTTTACAGACCATGCTAACTCCTCTTTTGTCTGTGCCTTTGCCCCCATAACAGCCTTCCCTGCTTTCCTTAGACATTTAAGGTACACCTCCCTATCCTCTTCCCTTTGGCTCCCCTTATATTTCCTGAAACTCAGCCTTTTAGCCCTGACTTTGTCTCCCACCTCTTTGGAGAACCATAGTGGTTTCCTTCTTCTTTTCCCTTTGGCAACTATCCTAATGCATTGGTTTTTTTATCTCCAGTGTTTCTCATTTCAGTTTCTCCCATTGTTCTTCCACACCTTCTATTTTCCCTCCCTTCCCCAGGGCTGCTTGTATATATCTACCCATTTCAGTGAAATCCACCCTCCTGCATTCTAATACTCTTGCCCTTGTGTGGCTTACTTGAGTCTATGTCTCCATGCTGAACCACACCATGTGGTGGTCACTGGACCCCGACTGCCTTTCCACCTGTATTTCTTCAACTCTGTTCCCATTGGTCTATACCAGGTCCAGAATGGACTTGTCCCTGGTGGGCTCATGCACCAGCTGCCTGAGTCCAACCCCCTGCAGGGATTCTAGGATGGCTGTGCTTCTGGCTGAAGCAGCCACCTGGGTGGCCCAATCCACATCCGACATACTGAAATTCCCCAGTAGCAGGATTTCACCTTTAGCTGCCATGTTGTGTATATTCTCCACTAGTTCCCTGTCTACTTCCTCCCTCTGTGTCAGAGGTCTATAGATCACCCCTATGCATACTGCTGTTCCATTCCCTGGCTCCAGGGTGACCCACATTACCTCAGCCTCCCTCTGTCTTCCCTGAACTTCTGTAGCCTTTATACCATCTCGGATGTACAGGGCCACTCCCCCACCCTTTTTGCCCTCCATGTCCCTCCTGAACAGTGTATAGCCTGGTACACTGACTTCCCAGACATGATGAACAGAGTACCACGTCTCTGTTATTGCTGCTATGTCAAGGTCTGCATCTGCCAACAAGACCTCCAGGTCTGGAACCTTATTTCCTAGGCTGCGTGCATTCGTTAGCATGACCTTCCATGTTTTACAGTCCGTCCTCCCTCTGCTCTTGTTCTCCCTCTCCAGTGTCTTCCCCTCACCCCAGTTTCCTTTCCTATGTGCTCTCACCCCCCATATCACTTCTTATACATTCTTCACCTGCCTGACCCCCCCACCTGCTTTAGCTCTTCCTGTAGTCAACTTATGTTCCTGCATACTCCCATGTTGGAGGTGTTCCTAAGCCTCCTGACCCTCCTGGCTCTCTCCCCTTGGCCAGTTTAAATGCTCACAGATGAAGCATTTAAACTTCTCACAAAGGACCAAGGTCCCCTTCTCGGACAGACACAGGCCATCCTCCTTATATAAGCTCACATCTGCCCAGGTCAGGCCCCAGTCCCCTATGAAGCCCAAACCCTCCCTTCCACACCAATCCTTCAACCAGGAGTTGAAGATATGGATGTGGAGTGCCCTAGCTTCCCCTGTGCCCTGGACAGGTAGCACCTCCAAGAATGAGATGGAGCATGCTATCTGTATTGGGTTTTCCTTCCACTTCCTAAAATCCTCCTGGACTCTGGCTAACTCCACCCTTCTCCAGTTTCCTTTCCTAGGTGTCAGCGTGGCTCAGTTGGTAGCATATCCACCTCTGGACCAGAAGGTCATGGGTTCTCGTCCCACACCAGGATTGCACTTGCACCTAAAAATCGCTGGCATCCGAGTGCAGTATCAGAAGGTGCTGTACTGCTGGGGTGTGCCATCCTTCGGATGAGACATTAAACTGAGGTCCCTTCTGCCCATCCTGGTGTTGTCCTGGTGGGTGCCCAGGTGGAAGTAAAAGAACCCAGGGCACTCTTCGACAAGAGTAGGGAACATTCCCGGTGTCCTGGCCAACAATTCCCTTCCCATAAACCAGTTCATGCAATTATCCAGGCTGTGTGGGTGATGATGTGCGATATGGCTGCCACCACACATTCAGTCACTTCACTACCAGTCTAGCATTGCTTGTAAAGCGCTTTGGATGTATGAAAAGTGCTATAGAAATGCTGATTCTTCTTCTTCTTCTTCCAGGCCAGGTCATTGGTCCCCAGGTGGACAATGACATCCAGCTGCTCCCTCCTAGCTATTGCCATAGCGATCCTATGGATCCGCTTCCCATCCCTCCACACAGTGCTTCCTGGGAGGACTTGACCTTCCTCTCTCCCCTGCTAGGTGTCCCTAACTCCACTCCATGGACAATAGAGTCCCTCACTAGGAGAAGCTTCCCCCTCCTCCGGGGTCCCCTGCCTCTCTTCCCTGGTGCTCCATCCTTGAGGACCCTCCCATCCTCCCTGGGAGTGGGGCTTTCTTGTTCCTCCAAAACACTATAGGAATTACTAAGAGTACATCAGTAAAACAGAGAATTCAGTGCACACCCTTCCCCCATGATAAATCTTTAATACAGTATTCTTTCTACCGAAATTGGCCACTTACTTATTTTATCTCCAGTAGTAGTAGTAAAGTTTATTTCTCAGGTGCTCAATTCTGGAGGCTCTGAGCGCCTTACAGCAGAAGCAATAAACAAACATAAACAGTTAAAACTATTAAACCATAAGCATATATACTTCAGCTATAAAATATGCAAATACCACACTAAAAACTAAAAAGAACACAACAAACAAAATATTGCAGTCAGCTCATAGAAGTACAAAAAGAGGTGGTAGCAGAAAAGGAGGACACTAACTGATAGCCCCCAAAGCCTCCTGGAACAAGAAGGACTTCAGACCTCTCTTAAAAACCTCCACCAAAGGAGTTTCCCATTAAGCTCGAGCCATCCTGTTCCATAAGGTAGGCCCAGTCGGTATGACTGCTTGATCTCCCAAAGGTTTAAGCCAGACCCTGGAAATGGCTTGAAGGGGACGAGAGGTCTGATGAGGAGTCGGAAGATCTCTCAAGTAGTCAGGATCTAGTCCATATAGGGCCTTGTAGGTCAGCAAACTGACCTTGCAGGTGATATGCCACTTCATTGGCAGCCAGTTCAATTTATGCAGGACCAGGGTTCTATGACAGTATCTAGGAAGGCCCGTCAGTAACCCAGCCACTGTGTTCTTTAATAACTGCAGGCATCATAGGACACCTCCACTCACCCCAATGTATAGAACATTACTGTAATCAAGCCTGGCTGTGACAATGCATGTACCAGTGATGGCAGGTCTCGGGGGGGGGGGGATCAAGGCTTTTATCCCAGTGATGTTTTTGAGATGATAAAGGCCACTCTGGATTACAGCTGACACCTGACTCTCAAATGTCAGCCTTTCATCCAGAATGATTCCCAGATTCTTTACCTTAGCAGAGACCTCCAGATTGGAGGAGCCCAGCACAAGGTAATCTCTACCATAGTGGCCTCTTGCAGCCCACCTCTGACCAGATTCAATCACTAGTACCTCTGTCTTAGCCTGACTGCATTTTAGCCAGATTTATGACATTCAATCCTGAATCTTAGTCAGGCACAAATTTATCACCTCGACCACATTTGGTGTCCTGTATGCAAAAGACAGGTACAGCAGGGTATCATCGGCATAGCAATGAAAACCTAAACTGTACAGTCTGATGATCCCTCCCAGAGTTAGCATGTAAAACACAAACAACATAGATAAGGGGACCAATTCCTGGGGTCCATCACAGAGTAAGGGCTTTGGAGTGAGGAGAAATTACCCATCATTACCTTCTGTGCCCTATCCCTGAAGAAGGACTCAAACCAGCAGATGTCAGTGCTGGCAAGTCCACAGTACTCCCTGTGATGATCCAACAACAACCCATGGTCCAAGGTGTCAAAGGCTGAAGGAAAGATCGAGGGGGATGAGAACTGACTTCTCTTGCCCTGAGAAGGTCATTGTGCACCCTAATCAACATGGTCTCAGTGCTCTGCCTTGATCTAAATCTGGACTGGAGAGGACAAAGATGTCAAAAGCTATGAGGTGTTCCTCAAGCTGTAGCACCACCATCATCTCAATAACCTTCCCCAAAATGGGTGTATGGGTGTATAATTTGCCAAGCAGTCCAGGTCCAAAGAGGGCTTCTTAAGGAGAGGCCTCACCAGCACATTCTTCAGTGCACCTGGAAAAGTCCCATCCAAAGTGTGGCACTGGATGAACTCAGCAAAAAGTGGACCCAGAACCCCCCACCCCCACCTAACCAAAAGGCATGTTGGGCCCAGGTCCAGCTCACAAAAGGTGAGCTGCAGCACCAGAATCACCCCACTGACCTCTTACATCAAAACTGGCCTAAACTCATCCCAGGCCTGAGGAGGGCACCCGGTCACAGCCTTCTCAAATCTGACAGGTCATTACAGCCTAATTGAGCAGATCCCAGACTGAACTGAGGACACCCTGCAAGAGAAAAAATGAGCAAACTCCTTGCAATGAGCCGATGAATTTGCTGTCATCGGTTGCAGACAGACTGGATTCTGCAGTCTGTCTACTGTCTGGAAGAGCTGAGCTGGTCAGTTTTTCCCTGCCCCAATTTCCCAGGACAGAAATACTGCCTTCTTACGGAATGCTAGAGGTCCTAGGTTCCATTCCTACTGGTTCACATTTTCCCTTCATTGTAATTCATAATCTAAATTTGCCTAGCAGTGGCCTCTTTAAACTGCACTGAGAAGGAGTTGATTGGCTGTTGTTCTGATGCCTTCTTACAAGAAATTGCCCTTTGATACTCACTGCAGTGAATCCTCAAAGCCTGTCTGTCCTCAACAGCCCCAAACCTTCTTCAACAATGCTCCAACCTTACCCTTAGACATCAGCTCCCTGAACTCCCCTTCAAACCATGAGGATATCAAGCACAAGGTCCTGGATCATATACAGACTTGTGCAAGTGCATCGAAAGCTGAGGTAATAGCCCTGTTATAGGCCTACACTGTTTCATCTGCTCCAGTCCCATAAGGAGCCATCTCAGATGAGAGATCCACCATCAGCTGGAGTCCATCTGGAGAAAACATTTTCCAAGGGCAGAGGTGAACCATCTCCACTGTGGGTGAACTATGAGGTCCAAAATGAGAACCTCCCTGTGCAGTGATCTGACTAACTGACCTGTTCAGTCTCAAGGTTTGTTAATCTCGAACCCCAGCGAGACGACTAAGTCCAAGGCATGACTGTGTTGATAGGTCACAGAGATAACTACCTGTGCTAGGCCCAGGGATTCTGTCCACTGGAGGAAACCCTAACCAATTTGCAAGAATTTGTCATTGACCCAGACATTGAAGTCACCCAGAATCAACCATCTGGGCAACTCCAACACCACTGAGGTGACCAAATTTGTGATCTCCTGCAGGAACTCCCTCTCATGCCCCAGCCAATGGTACATTAGAAGGATCACTCACTTTATGTATCATCTTTTTATTCAAAGTTTACATATTTTAAATTTTAAACATTACATTAATATGCAAGGCCATCCCTTAAATATGCACAATTTTAAACAAAACTGCCAAGGAACAACACATTAAATAATGAGCTATGAACTCACTGCAGTTAAAGTTTAATGTGGACTATGCTGTACAAAGAATTTGCCAGAAGATGAAGACCCATCACTCCATCCAGTCAGCCAATACCTACCTGACTTCATGGCTGACCTAGAACCAGATTGGATTTACTGAGCCAGTTTCTGCAACAGCATCTCAGTACCCGTCTCCGCAGGTTGTCTATACTCCCCCTTCCCATAGACCTCACTATCCATTTGTGTCTGTCCCATCCATGCCCAAACCCTGTCACTGACTTGGCTTCAACCACCTGCTTAGATAAACTCTTACCTTCGTCCCCCACCTGCTCCATGAAACTGAATTTCTATACATACTTTTCAAATCCCCCCCCCCCACCAACTACCATTCATGCCTCCTAGATATGGTGCTTTTTTGTACCTCCTGATTACATTATTGCAGTCTATCCTGTTTTTGTTCCCCTCAAGAACTTGAATGTCGGTAGGATGCCATTGCCACCCCCACCCACCCCAGGTCTCCAGAGAATGCATGTTGAGACATTCCAGCCTCTCCTTGTATGCCTCCTCTTGCTACTCCAGGATGATATTCATAACCCTCTTTGGGACTCTTTCTAAGTGGTCCCACCCAGTTCATTACTCTACTGGGCAGCCAGTACAGTACTTTCCAATTATACCATTTGTTACCTCTCTGTACATGCAGCTTTGGGCATTTGTCAATAGATGCCAGCTGTAACAGAATAAACCCTACTTCTCAACTTTACTTATCAGAGAGTACATTGGTAATGAGTACAGTGTATGTTTCTGATGCCTCTTCAGGTTTGCAGGCCTCCATAGATCCACTTCTCTGGTTCCCTGAGTAAACATACTCTTTATCCTTCTTTAGAATCATTTATGGCCTATACTAAATGTATAAATGTAGTCCTCAAATGTATGTTATATGTGAGAATCCAATGTTTTGTTTAAACATATTGCTGTAGTAAATGTATATTGTTTGTCATACTGTGTGTATATTTTTATACGATCATGTGATTCCCTGACGAAGCGATCAGGGGCTGCCATTTATTGACAATGTCTGCATAGTTACAGGGTCTCCATTTTGCACATAATCAATATAAAGTATCTGATATGTTATATTGGCCAAGTAACTCGATGTGTCCCAAAAGTTTGACTGGGCTACATTAATGGTAAAAGTTTCATATTTCGACATGTTTACCAAACATAAATTTGTTAACAGCTCATCCTTGCTACCATGTGACTGCTGTACCTACTATTCTGCCAGCAACAATAAACATATTACACAGGCATAATTTTGGAAAACAGTGATGGCCTATACTGTGAGCTGCTGTATGTACCCCATAAGATACAATCAGGCTCAAAACAGACTTACTGACAAAAAGTCATGCTCTGACTCACACTGAAAATATAAAAAATATTTCATTGAAGATACACACTCAGCAGGTGCTGTTAACAGTACCATGAGCTCTGCATGCACTACGAGTGGTTCCTCTTCAGTTTGCACTGCTGTATGTACCCACATCATGGTAACAGCAAAATTAGGAACTCAACCTCCAACCTCAGCTCACTTTCACTTATTCACTTCCAATCACAGCTACCATCACTGAGAAGTCGGGCAGAAAACATCTGAGTAAAAACACTTTTTGAAACACAGTCACTTTAAACACAGCATAGAGCCCTGAGAGTAAGTGCACTATAACTACACAAATATATGTGCTGTAAAATTATTTTTTTGAACACATTCTACTTCCACCTCACTATTTTTTTTTAACTTTATTTCACTCCAGTCACCAGTATCTTGGGCATCTCTCCAGAGGGGACTCAATCAGCATTGCCTCTACATCCCGCCATGCCCTTCATCCAACTGAGGAATCAGTTGCTGGGTTCCCCCCTCCTGTGACCCCAAATGGGAGAGGTGGAACCATGGGGAGTCAAGTCAGGATTGGGGCCAGCATTGGGCATGTGGGCTCAGCCACTCAAGCCCTGCCATCACCTCCCAAGACACCAAGGGTTTTCCACCTTTGTTTACATCTCCCAAGGTGTGGACATGCAATGATGTCTGTGCCGAGGGTGGACCCATAGCTGACATCCACCATCACCTCGCCTCCTGCAAGTGGCACACTGCTGTGGTGCCCTCAGTCTCCACCGAGGGCCGCTACAGAGTGATGCATCCCTGAAACCTACCCCAGGAGAGGAGAGCAGTCCTCCAGATGCTCAATCCACTCCTCCTCTGCCGACCCCCAATGTCCCGAGTCCACTCCCGAACCTGGGTCAACAGCATGGCGTAGGGTGTGGCGTCCAGTGCCTCAACCCTCAGCGCCACTGGGCCAGCTTCCATCTCACTGTTAATCACATCTAGGAGCACTTTAAACACAAAGGGCATGACTTTCACATGTGCTGTTAGATTATTGTATGTTATGCCATGCTGCCACCTGTGGCAAACCCAGGTGCACCAGGGAGCCTGCACCTGATTTTAGAAAATGCAGAGTCCTGGTGCCAAACTCCCAGCTGCACTGCAGAAATGGCCTATGGACGGGGACTGCTGAAAGCTGCTGGATGGGCTTGCAGAGCCTTGACCAGCAATAGCGACCTGCCAGCCGATCTCCCTGGTGGCTGGTGGATCATCCAGGGGATGCCCTGGCCCATGGTGGGGTGGGACAGGTCCAGTCTGGGGATGACAACTTCCCTGACAGGGCAGCAGCAAGGCCAGTGTGAGTCCTTGGGGGGAGGATGACACACCAGCACCACCATGGGGGGGTTGAAGGCTGTCACTTGCCAAGGACCACTGGCTGCCCCAGTGGTGGTCCAGCAGGTGTTGAGGGTTATCTGGGAGCCTTCCCCAAGGGGCACAGGTCACCCCTCACCCAGCGAGGGCTCCAGCAGTAGCACAGGGCCAGTTAGACCAGCCCAAGGCTGGTCTTATGGCAGGGTCCCTGAGCCTATTGGGGGGGCTTCCAAAATCCCAAATGAGGGGATAAGGTGGCCTGACCCTGGCACAAGCCCTCTTCCACCATGGTGCACCAGTGCAGCTATTGCAAGGATGGTGAAAGCCCAGTTGGCACAGGCAGTCCCCACGCTGGCACAGGCTGTGTTAGAAAACTGGGACTCACACAAGGTGTAGTGCAAGGAGCCCCTTGCACCATTTTTCTTTGATGCAAGCCCCTTGCAGCAGTCCTAATCCTTTGAAAATCAAGCCCAAAGTATCAAAAATAGCTACTCTGAATTAAGCATGGCTTCTGTATTGTCTGATGTTATTTACACCACAATGAAGAATATCTTACTACTTTCCTAATAGGCTAGGACTGCATACTGGTGAAGGGCATGTGGTTTCATCCTTGCACTGCAGGAATGTAACCATAAGATCAACCTTTTGTACCCCATGTGTCCTGCTCACTGTTCACTCTTTGTGACTTTGCCACATCTTAGGCAGCAAAAGAGAGCTTCACATCTTCTCTAGTGTTTAAAAAAAAAACATCATCCAGACACAACTTTCTATGCAGTCTCTTGAGCTAATTACATGATGAACATTAATTCTAATAAATTGACACTGCTAATCCAGAAATAATTTATTAAATTATTTGGGTCATTTCATTTGGATAGCTGTCCTATACAAGTTTGGGTTTCTGTTGTAGCATCTTATAGTCTAGAGATTGCATGGGTTGTGGATTGTATTACAATTGATTTTCTCAAGGTAGCCCAGCTGAAATATAACATCCAATGTCAGTGGGCTCTTATTTCTGGTCAGTTGAGGTCTGAAGTACAGGGAGGTTACGTGACTTCTAAAGGCTCCAAGAACAAATTACCCAGTTTGCTTTTAAACCTGGATTTCCTTCTTCACAGCTCTTAGCTTTGTGTACTTAGTTACATTGTATTTCATTGGTAAACTTGGAAATGTAACTGACACTTTGCGTCTGTTTTCACCCCCTGCAATACTCTTGCAAGCAAGGTGATGCACCTAAATGAGGCTTTCCCAGTTCTTGTATTATTTTTATGGTTAAATTTACATATAAAATAATTAATGCCTGAGTGTTATTAATGGGCTGATTCTTAACACTGAGCGAGTTCTTGGATAACATATTAGCTCACGAACCAATAAGGTGAAAAAAATGAGCACAATCTTAACATTTTGAGTGGGTGGGGGTATTTTGTATAATACAAGGGTTCCCACTTTTTGTCAGACATTTATTTTGAACTCCAGTGAAAACTGTACTATTTGTTGATTGACAGCTTCAATGGGAAAATGTGTTTTTGGTTCAATTGACAGATTTGGTTCGAAAAAGTCATTTTTAACAGTTAGCTGTTAAGAATGACTTTTGAAACCACTGGCAAAACAGGGTAACCATGTATTATATATAGAATAATGCATGGGGAAGTGTGGTTAACAAGGATTTTGTGCACACCCGTGGTGTGTGATGTCCCATAAACCCCTCGGGCTTTGCCCTCGGGGTTTATCTGGGCATCACACATTGAGGGTGTGCATAAAATCCTAGTTCCCAAACTTCCCCATGTTTTATTTTGTATATTTACTGGTTAAAGCAAAAATGAATAGATATTGGAACAGACAGAGTCCTGACAAGAAGGAGCTTTAGCTTGTAAAATGGAGTGGCTTCAATTTCGCTTTCAGTTTTTGGTTTACTGAAAGCCGCTCCGACAGCAAATGTTTCCCGACTGCCTCTAAATTATGAATTTATGGCACAGATAAAACTTAGAATAGAGTGCTTGAATATAAAGAGAAATCTGTTCTGGAACGGCTTCACTTTCTCTTGCTGTTCAGAAGCCGCTGCTGTAAGAGCCACTAACTGAAAGTTGCCAAAATCAGCGAAATGTGTAAGCAGGGCTGACACCTGAAACAGGGTGCTTGTCTTTGTGATTTGATTAGAAGACTGATATTTTTTTTAAAATTAAAAGTAGTATGCCCATTCTGAAAGAGAGACAGTGTGTTTTAATCTAGACTTCTACTACTACAGTGCGTCCAGTTTGCATTTGTCCAAGAACTGTCATTCGTACTGACGTTTTTTTTTTTTTAAAGTGAGTGAACAGTCAGCATGAGGACAGTCTGTCATTTAGGTGTCCAGGTGAACTGATGGCTATTTTTTGAACTGTGGCTTATGGAACTCCATAATTCACACATGTGAATTACAGAGTTTGTGAGGTTGTACCAGTGGTGGTTAATTGACCCTAACCAGTAAATATAAAATAATTATTGATTGCCTTTTATGTCTACTTCTTATACAATATATTGTATCAGCAAGTAGCCTATTGAAAAATATCTCAGTGTATGTCTACATACAAAAGATATTCTAACATAATATTACTGTATAACATAAATGGAAAAGGTAACCATTATTAGGCAACAGAATGAAGGTGGCTTTTAAAAGTGGTTTATACAGTGAGCATGACTGGCACAAATATTGCACATGTGAAGAAGATGGGAATTATAGGTATGGGGTATAACATTTAAAAACTCTGACCATTAACAGATTACAGTATCACGTAGATTAGGATAAAATGTTGAGGGACTGAGACATGGAGGGAACATATAATATAATAGCACATGATGATGAACTCAAAGAGGTACTGTAGTCTGGGTGTACTAGACAGCAAGTCAATCATATGCCAACAACCGAACTTTAAACTTCTGTCTTTGCTGGACTGGTAGTTGATTAAACTTACATAAAAGAGGAATGATATATTGAAAAGGATGCATATGAGAAATGTTGCATCATCTGCAGGTTCAGTAACATCTGCTGTGGCAAAAGGGCTCAAAATGAGCCTGGACAAAACCAAAGCATGCACTGTACGAAAGCAGTGTCTTAGTCATAGTCAGCTTATAGAGTCTGGCTATATGGTGTATAGCAAAAAAAAATAACAATTCAAAAACATACATACTGTGCAAAGCAAAATAAAGTGTACCATCTATTATCTCCCCAACCCCCAGATTGCAGTCGAACATTGTAGGATAACAATGGCACCACCAGAGCAATTGCTGCAAAAATAGCTAATTTAAGAATGAAGGAAAATCCCCAAATAAAGAGCATACTGTAATTTTACTTCAGTTTAAGAAAAACTAGGTATTCCTCAAGGAAATATTTACTTTGTGGATGCCATCCTGAAAAGCAGTACCTACATCATTTATATTGTTGTTAGCAGTATAATTCTGGGTGATGTTGGCACAACAGTAAAAGTCCAAGTTGAATTTTACAATTACTGTGTGTTTCCCAGGGTGAGTATGAAGATGAGAAACAACAGGGTGCATGTGCCAACCACTGGGAGATACCTCTGGAAGTAGCAACAGGGAATGACAGTATTGCTGAAGAAAAGTTACTGAGTGCAATTTAATAACTAGGGACAAGATGAGTGTACTACTTCACTATTAATGCAATATCACCTAGATACCGCAGCCTTCAGAAAGCAAAAACAATTGAGGAGATTCTTCAGAGGCCTACGTCCCCAGTACATGACTAGAGACAAAAGCAATATGTTGTAACATTTTCCAAATATCCTAGCTCTGTCTTCAACAAGGATTCATGCTGGGTTGGTCCAGTGTTCTGGCAGCTGCACATCACATCTGGGAGACTGATGTCCACATGCACACTCCTGAATACCACTCAGAGGCTAGCTGAAGGCCTAGAACATTTCACAGGTGTGGTGCTTGGCTCTGAGGGAAGCAAGGCATGGGCCACACAGCATTTATCACCTCCGATCAGACAACCAAGAACTGACATGGGCATCTGCAGTGAAGGCGGCTGCTTGCCTGGCTTGGTGAGAGGAAGGCTGCAGCACAGGTGATGCCAATTGATAAGATTGAGACAATAAATTAGGAAAATGGAGGCAAAAAAAGAAAGATGGGTATAATTCATTCTCAGTCTTCAGCAAAGCCTTTTACAGCTAGCAAACTGGTAACTGCATGCTGACCCAATGGTTTAAGGGACACACACTGCCATGAGGGAGCTCCAGATTACGGAATGAACTTGGAGTAACATTCTTTGGTTGACAAAGGTTAGAGTATGTTGCCGATGTGTTGTCATGGTGGTGTGCTAAACATGTGTGGGGACTTCAACAATGCATATCACCATCAGACACCCTGCAGCAGGTACTAAATGATTTCACTGACTTGTGACCTGAATAAACCTGAATGACTCAACAGACATACCCTTAGCTGTGGGAACATGGCTTAAAGTGAAAGTCCCCTGAACCTATTTTTTGTATACCTGTGTAGTTTGTAGGCATGAACAATGATTCCCTCTCTTGCATCCCCCTAATGTCATCCTCATTTAAATATAAATGGGGTTGCTTCATTCTGTTTTGCCCTGGTATAAAAATCTGCTTGTCTCCATTCTAAACACCATGACCCCACTTATTCAAGTCATCATGGGAGATGATGATGCACACATGCAAAAGCCAGCAGATGTTGTACTCTCATTCAGTTCCATTACATGTCATTGTGCATGCCTACAAACTTCAAAGGAAAACAGAATAAAAGGCTGAGGAGACTTTCCCTTTACTGTGAGTATGTGCACATAAGGTATAGAAGAGCAAATGAAAGTCTTCACAGAACTGTGGGTGAGCATGTCAGCTTAGGACCTGGAGCTGGTATGTAGCCTCAGGTCCCTCAGACAATGACTCTCCCAACCAAATTAAATCACTGCAAGAAACAAAAAACACATATGCCAAATACTTTTAATGGTGCAACCACAACAGTATAGAACTGAATTGTTGTATAAAACAAAATACATGGTGCACACACCATCATGCAGGTACTGGTCATTTATTCAGGAACATATATACACATCTTGGCCAAACAGCCCTATGAAGTGACTTCCGGGTAAGGCTTCATTAAGGAGTGGAGTTTGGATATGTGTCACCACTTTAAATATCCCCTTCTCATAAATATTTCATTTATTTAAAATTTTTGGTAGCCAGGAAAGGCACACTGAGCCGAGGCTCATTTCCAGGTGTGACACGGGAGGTAGGGGGAGACAATTACAAGAAATCTGCAAAGCTCATAAGTTACAGACATTGTGAGCATAATGTGTAAACAAATACAAAGATTCAATAGACACAACAGCTCAATTCATCAGTACAAATGCACATATATATATTTTTTTTTATTTAGTTTTTTTGTTGACCGGGTAAGTGCACTAGACAAATCCTGCCTATTTTCAGGCACGACCCGGGGGAAATATTTGAAATAGTTAACACATATTTAAAGAGGGCATACCAAGTGATAGTATAATATGTTACTTAAAGAGAGCATTCTTACACAATAGGTAGAACAGATTAAAAGAAACTGCCATCCTTATTAATTCATCTATAGAATGCCAGTGTATGGTTTGCAAATTAAAACACTTGGGTAACAGTCCAGAAGTATTGCTTTCATTTCTTTTTCTGTAGAGCATAGAACACTAGTTTTTATTTTATGTACTTTTTGACACATTTCCACCTACATTACAGGGTAAACAAAAGTTCTTACACAGCATAGGAATCTAATCACCATTTTGATTTTGACTTCAGTTTTTATTTACTTGGTGTAGAACACTCATTTACCCTGTAAAGCTCCTTCCAAACATGTACCCTGAGGGCACAAAACATTTCACTGAAGGAAAACTTCCAAACAGTTGATACTGCAAAAATTCATCACCAATTTTCTAATGGGTTATCTTTGTCCAAATATATATATATATATATACAGGTATATTCATTGCAAAAAACTTTGTTAATGCACCATTAAGGTTGAAGCATTAAAAGTAGGGAAATACAGCCTTAGTGCTCCCAAGCCTAAGAACCCACCCCACTGTGCATGCAGGAACAGGCATGAGGGATGTGTTTTGGGGTTGTGAACCCTAATGCTCACCCCATTCTATGAGTAGTAAGGTAAGATGGATACATCATGGAGAGGAATGGGTGCATTGGAATTCTAACCCTAAAAACACCTCATGCCTGTTCATGCAGCACAGTGGAGTGGTCTTAGCATGGAGCCAAGGCTGTATTTACCTACTTTGATGCTTCAACCCTAATGGAGCATTGATGAAGTTTTCTGCAATGAACTTCATTACTTTTTGAGAAAGTATAATCATAGCCTTATTTGATTATGGGAGTGGTATGAGAGCCCTGTGCTCCCATCGACACTCATTGTAATTGTCCCTCATTTCCATGTGCAAGTGCAGGGACCTCCGGGCCCTGTGCTCCTCTCAGTATACAGTGAGTGGTCAGGCACTGTGTTCTCATACAGGCCTATTGTACTTGTCCCTCATTTCCATGTGAGACTGTTGGGCCCTCCAGGCTCTGTACTCCCATCAGTCCATAGTGAGCAGTGGGGGCACAAGGCCCTCCAGACCCTGTGCTCCCATGCATGCCTACTGTATGTAATGTCCTTCATGTGCATGTGGGACTCCCATCAGTGCACAGTGTGTTGTGATACCACTGTGCCCTGTAAAGCAGTACTGCTGCCACATTGATAATGCATGCCACAGTATAGGTCATATGTGTCCCATTCATTACAATTCACTAACAATTTGAAACAGGGTCTGGTAAAATGCAAAACAACTTAGCACACCCAAAGGTGTACTAAACTACCCATAGTACCGAAGCTGTATCTTGAAGCTTTTTAGAGATATAGGATCTGAAAAGTACCCCAACCATCACAATGTTACCCTAAGGGAAATTCTAAAACTCTGAAGTGTTATAGCTCTGCCACACAGTAACACTTTTCCACCAAACCAGCTAATGGCACATCTCTGGGGCAAGCTCTTTGTACCCTGAAAATTTCAGCCCAAAATCCTAAGCCATTTTTTAGTTATGAAGTGACAAAGAAACAAACATATCTGGAAAAGTAGTGTCACAAACTGCAGCAGTACATTAGTTCTTTTGGCAAACAATGTCGCAATTAAGCAGTTCAAACTAAGTTATCCACATCAACAGAACTACCCCACGAGAATATGCATGCAAAAGTTCATGCACATCCATTGAAAGGTTGCTAACCTATTAACGTGCAAAGTATGCAAAACTGGAAGACTGCGAAAATGGAAAAAACATGTAAATTTTGGAATGTTTAATACACAATATCTCAGAAAACACAAGAGTAATTCAAATGAAATTGGCAACAATAACAGATCTACCTCTGTGAAACTATGCTTGCAAACCTTCGTGCATATCCACTAAACAGTTACAAAGTTATTAAAGTGCAAAGTATGCAAAATCGGATGACTGTTTGCAAAAATTGGAAAACACACATATTTAAGAATATTTGAGACACAGTGGCCCAGATATTCAAACTGCACCATTTTGTGGTGCAAGCCCCTGCGCCACTCAAAATAGTTGCGCAGGGGTGTGGCCAGGGCGATATTCAACGGAGTTGCGCTATGGCGCAACTTCTTTGAATATCGCCCCTGGCCACACCCACTGTGCATGGTGCAGTGGAACTGCGCCAGCACAAGTGGTCAGAGTGGAGCATTGAGATGCGGTGGTGCAAGTTCCATTGCGCCATGCACAGCATCTGCGATATTCAAAGGGTGACATGCAAATGGGGCCATAATTTATGCAAGGTGCGGGAGGGGCCATTTGCATCTAATTACGGCCCCATTTGCATGCCATCAGCATGCAGGTGCTCTGATTCCCGAGGACTTGCACCTGGCACCCTGCCAGGCAGCAGCCATCGGGGACCGACGCGCCCTGCAGCCCGATCGCAGGCATAATAGTAGTTCCCCCCCTTAGCCCCATCGTGGGCATAACAGTACCTTCCCCCACTTAGCCCGATCATGGGCATAATAGTACCTTCCCCCAAAGCTATCACGGGCATAACAGTACTATCCTCCCCATGAGCCTGATCCGGGTGTGACTGAAACTTCCCCAGTAGCCCGATCCGGGCATCAGACCCTCCCAAAGTCCAAGATCCCTGCTGGTCCAGAAGACAGATCACGGGGCATCCTCACCTTCCATGTCAGAAATCCCTGTTGAACTAGTGGCCCCACCCACCCACGGGCCCCACCACCCGCTCCCCGTCAGCGGCGGCGGCAGCACCACCCATGTGCCACCTGCCACCCACCAACTGACAGCTTTGGCAGGGCTGCACCCATTGGTTCAGAGCATGAGCAATGGGCATGCAGCCCATACCGGCCTAAGTCAGTCAGATATGTGAATGGTGCATTTCACATATCTGGACTTGTTTATGCAGTATGAGCTACGCCGTGGCTCATGCTCTGATATCAGGCGTCACAACCCTACTGAGCTATCAGTCAGTGAGCAGTAGGGCTGCAGGCGGTGGGGTGCTGCCGCCCGCCGCCAACGCAGACGAGATGGTGTGAGCTCGTGAAGTGGGTGGCTACAGCTCACCAGGGATTTCTGGCGATGAAGTGAGGATGCTGCCCGTGATCTGTCTTTCATGATCCACTGGACCACCAGGGATCTTGGACTTTGAGAAGTCTGATACGATCCGGGCTACTCGAGAGGAGGAAAGTTTCAGTCATGCCCGGCGATCGGCTCATGGGGACATCCCTGTTATGCCCGCGATCTGACTCATGGGGGGGAAGGTACTATTATGCCCATGATCGGGCTAAGGGGGGGAAGTACTGTTATGCCCACGATCGGGCTCATGGGGAGGTGGTTACACTTCAGCCCATGATCGGGGCATGGGGGGCACCACCAGGTGCGGTGGGAACAAGTCGAGGGCTACCCACTGGTGGCAGCTGCTGTGTTGTGCCCTGCAATGCGGCAGCTCACCTGTGGGTGGCCTTCGACTTGTTCCTGGTTTTTTTAAGCGTAACTTTGTGCAGGCGCAGGTGGGGGTTGTGCCTGCATAACTCTGCACAGCCCAGCTGAATATCGGGCTGTGCAGTTTATGCATGGGCACGGCCCCCCGCCTGTGCCTGCATACATTACTGATGCACCCCGGTGCATCGGGATTTGTGCAGGCACACTTTTCCCTTTTCAATATCACTCTAGGGCGCATCAGTGGATTGTGCATGGCGCAATACTGTTGCGCCATGCGCAACCCTTTTGAATATCTGGGCCAGTATCTTCAAAAACACACAAACAATTCAAATGGAATTAAAAACATCAACAGACCAACTCTATGAAATGATGCATGCAAGGTTTTATGCACATATGTTGTAGGGCTCCAGACTTATTAAAGTACAAATTATGCAAAACTGGAAGACTGTTAGTAAAAATGGAAAAAGAAAATGTAAGTTTAATGATGTCTGAGACACAATATCTCACAAATCACATAAGATGCTCAAATAAAATTTATCACATTTACAGACATATCCACTGAGAAGGTTCTAAAGTTATTAAGGTGCAAATATGCAAAACTGGAAGACTCTGTGAAATGGGAATAAAATATGATGTAAGTTTAAGGATGTTTGAGACAAAGTAAGAAAACACACATCAGATTCGCATGAAATTTGTCACATCAAGAGATCTACCTCTAGAGCTTAGGCATGCCACCTTTCATGCAAATCCATTGAAGTGTTGCAAAGTTATTAAGGTGCAAAGTATGCATAACTGGATGACAGTGTGGGGAAAAGTACTTTCACTTTCATTATACGTACACATTTTACCATAGGAAATAATGGGAAACTGAAAATGTAATAACTTTGGAACAGGTTAATATTTTTTCAACAAACCATTAAAAGACACATCTGTGACCCAAATGCTTTCTACCCTGAAAATTTCAGACCACAACATAAAGGCATTTCTGAGATATGGGTGAACAAAGAAACGTGAAAAAAGCTGGTAAATTTAGAATTTTTTGACAGTGTCTATCTCACAAACCACACAACAGAGTTGCACAACATTCTGCACATCAATGGACCATCCTCTGGGGATTATGCATGTCACATTTTGTACAAATCTGTAGAGTGGTTCTAAAGTTATTAGGGTTCAAAGTTTTGGATTTAACATAGAAGTTTGCACTCAACCTTAATATACTGGCATATATATATATATATATATATATCCCCATGAGGGTGAGAGCTTTCTCAGTATAATATCCTGTGTTATTTCCACTGTAGTGAGGATAAATCCTAATGACATCAGCAGAGTCAGGATAAATGCGATTTATCCACACTCTGCTGATGTCACCAGAGAGGATATCTTCACTGCACGTCACATACTAAATGAAATTGCTTCAGAAAACAGTTTCTCTTTCTCACTGAAGCTGCAGCTTACTCAATTAGCTGCGCAAAACACTCTCACCTGTGTCCCATTGTGTTTCTAACACTCCTAGCCCATTACTATGCTGATCTCAACTGCAAAATAACCTGAATTCTAAATGAAACTCCTTCACAAAGAAGTTTCTCTTTCTCACTGAAACCTACAACTTACTCAATTAGCTTTGCAAAACACATTCACCTGTGTCCCATTGTGTTTGTAACTTCCAGGCCATTCAGAACTCACACACACACACAACACACACACACACACACACACACACACACACACACACACTCACACCACACACAGAATGAGCAGAAAACACACAGAAACAGAAAAAATGTTCCTAAAGCTCTCACCCCCATGGTATAAATCGCACACATTGTGTGCAGCTCATGGGATATGGAAAATATTCTCACTCCTGCCCATCATGTATCCTATCTATATAGATATACATATAGACATATATATATATATATATATATAGAGAGAGAGAGAGAGAGAGAATTATAGTGGCACAGCAGTGCCACTATAGTTAGGGTTGAGTAAGCACTTTAATGTTAATCCTCAAATTTTACACCTTAATAACTTTGCCACCATATGACAGATTTGCCTGAAATTGTGCATGCATGGTCTGGTACCATACATCTCTGGATCTGGCAAGCTGCATTATGGTAAGATTAATGGATGCTGAGCTACAGAATGCCCAAAAATGCAAACAAATTAATTTTTTTGTTTGTTTGCTCACACCCACAGCCCACACAGTTTGTCTGTTCAGTCCAAAATGTTCAGGGAAGATGCAGTCTTGGTCACCGATGTGCCTTTCAAAGATTTGGTGTGGAAATATTAGACCATTCAAAAGTTATTCAAAAAACAAGTTTCCCATTATAGTCAATAGGAAAAGTTAGCAAAAATCATGAAACTTTTGCAAATGGTATTTTTACTTTCACAAACGGCCCTTTTACTTTTGTGATTCGGCCCTCTTACTTACAGTTAGTGACACAGAAAAATGCCTGGCATTTAAATTTGGGACCCTCTAGGTAAACACTAATTGTCATGTTTACCAAGTGGGGTCCTGAGGATGCTAGCCCTATCTTTTTTTGGGGGGGTTAAAACCCCTAGAAATGGCTTTTCCAACTTCGAGGAAAAAGTACTTTCGCAAAATACTTTCACAAATGCAAAAGTTTCATGATTTTTTTTTTGCAAAACGTTTGTGATTTGTGAAAGTAATTTGCAAAAGTATTCTCAAAATAACTGCAAATCTTTGCAATCCTCCTGCAACAAAACAGTTGGGTCTTTTGGACTGAAATTTGCAGGGTGGCAAGCCCTGGTCCCACAGATGTGCCGTTTCATGGTTTGGTGCCAAAACATTATAGGGACCTAAAGTTACAGCATTCCAAAGTTCAGACATTTTCCCATAGGATAACATTGCGGCGCCTGTGACACCTTTTGGGGACCGCATCTCAAAAACCGTTCGAGATACGGATTTTTCATCACAAAAATTCTTAGTCCCCCCACAGTGGGGCTAAGAGGGACTAAGTGCAAAAGTAGGTTGGAAGTACATGAAAACCATGAAATTTGATTCTTTTTTCTACCTTGTACGGTTACTGAGATATTTGGGAATGTGTATTCCAATTGCTCATTTTCATGTCTGAGGCCCACTATTATGCTCACAGAGTTAGCATTCACAGCACTTTTTGCTGCCCCTATCTCAGACACAATGCAAGATCTGAATTCTGTCAACTTTATATTGCGAGAACTACTCACTCTCATGATTACAACCACACTTGAATGTTTTTTTCTAGCTGCTACAGCTCCCAAGATATGGGCAAATTAGTGTTACAAGGGTTCTTTGCCTTATAGGGCTGCTGTATGGCTCCATACTTATGGGCCTGCACTCCCACATACACATATCATTATGCAAAAAATGGACAATGTAAAGGGGGTGCAGGGCCCAGAGGGCCCGCACTCCCACTAACACATACCACTTATATTACACTTTTTCAAATAGAAGGGAAATTCATTGCAAAAAAATCCACTAATGCATCAGTTAGGGTTGTTTCCACAGTGACAAAAGTGTGGAAATGTGGTGTTAGGGTTACCACCCCACCACCCCATCCCCATGCCCCCATCCTCAAACCCCCAACTCCACATTCCCCCCACCCCCACACACACATGCAAGACACATGCAAGACTGTAAGACACTATACCAGTCAGTTACCTTTATAAGCATAATAATCATGACACTGTACTCCTTTCACGTAACACTATGTAAAGACAAACAAATACAGTGTGATCAGCTCTATACTGCCAGCACAGTATGATGACATATTTTAGCTAGCATATCTTTTTCATAAAGTGAAACTTAGTCTCCACAGACTTTCTAAATATTGATTTTTATGTGTCATAATTCAATGATTGGCTCGCTGCAGGTATCACTGCTACCACATAGGCATGTGGTAGCAGGAGAGACACAGCTGACACATACATAGTACTTTTCAGTAACTGCTCAGGTATGAAACTAGCACCATCACATGTTCTAATACTGTTGCATTAACTGGAAATACTCATTAGCAGCATGTTATGGTTAGCTTTGGATGTTACAATTGTTGCTGTCACATGTTGCTTGTAAACTATACTACAAAACATTACTTTTATTATTATTACCATTTCTTATTAGGACTGGCTCATTCTATCAGAAAAAAGTATGCAAACATCCACTGACTGTTGCTAGGGTTATCCAAACTCTTACTTCCAATGCAGATATCTATAGATAACATACTGTGAGTTTCATCATTTCTTAACAATTGAAATATAGGAATCTGCTTAAATCTTGTTATCGATGTTTGTAACAGAAAAATGCTTACTATGGCCCATCCATACCTTTCAACCTTTCATCACTCAAATGTGTGACAGTACGTGTGACAAATGGGCAAAATGTGTGACACATCATCAAAAATGACACTGCAAGATCAGATCACAGTCTAAATATGTACACTTACATTATTCATGTTTGCTGATAGCTGAATATCATAGATTATTATGAATTTCTACATTGAAGTTTCAGTGGGCAGTGTGGAATATTACCTGTGCCATGTGAGACAGAGGGTTTCTGAGAGGTAAAATGAGTGATGTAAGTCATACTGTGTGACAGTTGAGAGGGATGGGCCCATCTCCCATGGTTGCCCAGCATGCGTGTGTACTCACAAGGCACTCTGATGGCAGCAGAACTCATACAGTTGCTGGACCATGATGATGGATGTGGCTTGTACTGTTTGCATATGTGTGTGTGTGGGGGGGATGCAGAGTTAGGGGTTTGAGGAAAGGGCGTGGGGGTGGGGTGGTAACCCTAACACCACATTTCCACACTTTTGTTCCTGTGGAACAACACAATTGATGCATTAACAGAGTTTTTCGTAGTGAATATATATATACAATATATATATATATATATATATATATATATATATATATACCCTTGCCCTCAGTGTTTTGCGCACAGAGGTTCTTTGTCTTTTAAATATTTTTTTATTTTAATGGGTTCACCACAACATATCCAAGACACACTGTCTTAGGGTAGCTGGTCCATTCCACTGGGGTGTTAAACAGATGAGGCATACTGATGAGTCCTGGTAGGACGAAACGCGTGTCTTCTGTCAGCACCCTTTGCAAACTGTGTGAGAGGCCTTTTGGCACCATGCAATTCTGCTTAAAGTTGGACCAGCATAACATTCTGTGGTGATTTACATATGCAGCCCATGATGCTTTGCATTGTGTGGGCATGTGTGATTTTGTATTTTCTTTGAAACTTGGCTTCCCAGCCAAATGCCCTTTGGGGTAACCCTTGCCTCAGTGTTTGCGCACAGAGGTTCTTTGTCTTTTATATATATATATATATATATATATATATATATATATATATCTTACAGTAAGTCACTGTGAGGCAATAGTTTGCTAAGGGCAGCAAGTGCCCATCCCTGGTGCCTGATCAACAGCATCCCATATTGACAATTTCTTAGAATCAAAATGAATTGTGCCCATGATAATATATACCAGAGGGAGACCAGGATGCTGTTGACCAGGTTTCAGGAAAAGGATTTCTCAGTATGGTTAATTCATAAAGCAAAGCAAAAGGCTGAGATGGTACAAGGAGACACCCTTTTGACACTAAGAATATAACCTAAGTCGTAACAGACTACCACCAGAGATCTTATGCACTTACATCTATCATTCAAAAAAGATGGTCTATTTTAAGAGATGACCCAGTGATTGCACCATTAGTGGGATACCTTTCAAAGAGGAATACATTTGTTTGTCACCTTATGAAAAGCTACTGTGTGGATAAAACAAATAGGAGATCAATAAACAGAAAGGGATTTTATGTGAGTCATGGATGCAGCATGTGCAAATTTGGAGTTGAGGGAGAAAAGTTTACTGTTCCTAACACTAGGCAGAAATATAGATTGATGCACTATGCAGATTATAGGACCTCCTTTGTGGTTTATGTGGGGTGGTGTGCAGCTCTGGAAAGATTTATGTGGGGGTGCACCGTAAGCACATTAAAAGAAAGAGCTTAGAAATATATCAGGGCGAGCAGCAAAGGAAACTGAAATAACTCATTAAAGAGCAACTCTGCAGTTCAGCATGTGCTTTCATAAATGTTTCAACTGTTATAATTTATTAGAGATTTTTTTTTCTTTCTCAATGTTCGTTTCCAAGATTTACAGCATATATTGGTAGTCCATCTAAAAATGTGTCTGTACAGAAAAACATATGAAAACATTTTCCTCTCCCCTGGTAATCTCATAGCGTATTTGTTTATGACATCATAGTGCCCACCATGACAACAGACAGTGATGTCACAAAAAGCAATTGTGTGGTTAGCAGGGGAGAGTCAGATACATTTTGAAAGACTCAGTGAAATAATTGCTGCTTTTCCTTCAATATTTAGTAGATCAATAGTGGGGGAAGTAAAAAAAATAAATAGCGAGAAAACAATAAAGTTAAAACATAACTGGTGTAAATCTAGTGTTTTAAAGCATTTTATTATAATATAAATGTGCTCTTTAACTGACCACTTTAAGGACTTCCACAGCTGCACCATCACTACATTTAAGTACAGAGCAATTGATCATATACTACCCTTACCACGGGGGGGGGCTTAAATAGTTGTTGCATTCTAAAACAGAATGGATATATAAATTGCACAGAATGCATCCAAATGGGTTAATTCAAGAAACTGATAAGCCTTTCCCATTATTGTGATTTATTGTCTGTGTATTTTTAAAGATACTTGAAAGAGGCATTGATGAGGCCCCTTCTGAAGAAACCATCACTTGATCCTGACATCTTAGGGAATTATCGACCTATCTCCAATCTACCATTTTTGGGGAAGGTTGTTGAGAAGGTGGTCGCTTTGCAGCTAGAGGCACACCTTATGACCTTTGACATCTACAAGCCACTCCCATCTGGATTTAGGTTGAGGCATAGCACTGAAATGGCATTGGTCAGGGTGCAAAATGATTTCCTAAGGGTGAGAGATAGAGGAGACTGGTCAGTTCTCATTCTTCTTGATTTCTTCTCAGCATTTAGCACCATGGACCATGTAGTACTACTGTATTGCCTTAGAGTGCTCTGTGGACTCATTAGTACTGTCATCAACTGGTTTGAGTTCTTTCGTATAAGCAGGGCGCAACGGGTTGTGATGGGAAATTTCTCCTCCTGTCCTTAGCTCCTGCCCTGTGGAGTTCCTTAAGGCTTGAACTTGTCACCTGTGTTGTTCACAGTGTATATGCTCCCCCGGGTGAGATCATTAGGCATTACTGTCTGGGTTTTCAATGCTATGCAGATGATACCCAGCTGTATATGTCTTTTGCTCCTGGGACATATGAGGCCGGAGGTTTGCCTAATAAATCCCTGGCCAAGATCCAAGACTGGATGTCCTCTAACTGGCTGAGACATAATCCTGACAAGACAGAGTACTAGTGATTGAGCCTGGTCACTGGCATGATGTGGTCGCTGCCGGGTCAGGAACAGGGTTGTTCCTGGATACTAACCCATTCATAGCTTCCACTAAGGTGAGAAATCTGGGCATCATCCTTGATGGTGGTTTGACACTTGAAGCTCATCCATCATTTGGAGGGGTTTTTACCACTTAAGAAAAGTCGCCCAGATGAAACTCCTAACTCTGCCTGGTGACCTGCCCTCACTGGTATATGCCTTTGTTACATTGAGTCTCAACTATTGTAACACTCTTTATTTTGAGGTCAGGGGATTGAATCTCTGTCAACTGCAGCTGGTGCAGAACGCAACAGCTAGGTTTCTGATGGGCCTTCCCAAGTCCTGTCATATAACCCTGGGCCTGTGTGAGCTGTACTGGCTGCCTGATAGATGCAGGATCACTTCAAGGTGGGCTTGCTCACCTACAAGGCCCTATACAGTTAGGGCCTTGGCTAGCTGACTGACCTCCTGACCCCAGTCCACCCTGTGCACTCACTCTGCTCCTCCACCGAGGGCCTCCTAGTGATTCTGAGGGCCAAGCTGAAAATCTCAGGAGGTTGTGCATTTGAGTTGGCAGGCCCAGCCCTTTGGAACTCGCTCCCAAGATTTCTGAGGGGACGTTCCATCGGTGGAGACTTTTAAGTAGCCTCTAAAGACATACCTTTCAGAGAGGCATTTGGAAATCAGCTATAGTTGATTTTATTGAATTATTATTTATTACTATTTATTAACTTACTTCTGAAGTGTAGTAATTGTTTGACCCATGTTTTAAACTGTGTATTATACATTTTTCATATCTCTTCTTTTGTGAAGCACCCAGAGCCTCTGGAATTGGGCACTCAAGAAATAAAACATTACTTACTTACTTACATGTGGAACTAGGATTACAATAATTAAACAAAGAAATACATTAGAAAACTGGTGATGAATTTTTGCAGAACCAGCTGTTTGGTATTTTTCCTTCAGAGAAATAAGATAGAGAGATAGATAGATAGACAGATAGACAGATAGATAGATAGATAGATAGATAGATAGATAGATAGATAGATAGATAGATAGATAGATAGATAGATAGACAGATAGATAGATAGATATTTTCTTTATAAAGAGCCCATTTCCTTAGACTCTGGGCGCTGTACAGAATAGTTCAATAACAAAATATATATAAACAGCAGCTCAACACAAACTTAAAATCCATCCATCCATCCCATTAAAACCCAATCAATCATTAAAAGCCAACTTAAACAGATATGTTTTTAGTGCCTTCTTAAATGCTTCTACTGAGGGGGGCCTCCCTTAAATAACCAGGAAAAGGAGTTCCACAGAGTCGGTGAAGCCGCTGAAAATGCCCTATCCCTAGAATGCTGCAGCCTCACTCTGGGAACTCCAAGGAGGCCTCCCCCAGCAGAATGAAGTGCCCGAGGTGGACGGTAGGGGGCAAGAAGGTCTTGCAGATAGACAGGTCCCCATTCATGAGGGTTTTATAGGTCAGGAGCCCTATCTTGAAGACAATCCTCCACCTGACTGGCAGCCAGTGCAGTCCGCAGAGGTCCAGGGTGATATGATCACTCTGTCTCGCCCCAGTCAATAATCTTGCTGCCACATTCTGCACCAGCTGCAGCCTGCAGAGGTTGCCCCCAGATAACCCTAGGTACAAGGCATTACAATAGTCCAACCTGGAAGTGACAAAAGCATGCACAAGTGTGGTCAGATCCTCAGGTGGGATCAGGGCTCGGATTCATGCAATCTTCTGTAGATGATAAAATCCACTCCTGATGATGGCCAACACCTGAGCATCAAGTGCCAAACCATCATCCAGGATCATCCCCAAATCCTTCACCTGTCTAGACAGAGTAAGGGGAACACCTCCCAACACAAGGTCAGGCGGTAACCCCACACCACACCCTCTGCCCCAATGAACTGGATCCACAACAAGTACCTCTGTCTTGTCTGGATTAAGCTGAAGCCAGTTTTGAGTCATCCAAGCCTGGATCTCATCTAGGCAGTTGTTAAATTCAGAGTCCAACACCCGGGTATTGGGCGCACAGGACAGGTACAGCTGGGTATCTTCTGCATAGCAGTGAAAACTCAGTCTGTACAGCCTGATAATGTCCCCCAGTGGCAGCATGTACACCATGAACAACAAGGGTGACAAAACCGAACCCTGCGGTAGCCCACAGCACAGATGCTTTGGGTTTGATGAGGCTAACCCCATCATCACCCTCTGCACTCTGCCTGTCAGGTATGACCTGAACCAGTTGATGACATTACCAGACAAGCCACACCAGAACCACAGGTGGTCAAGTAGCAACCCATGGTCCACAGTGTCAAACACTGCAGAGAGGTCCAGGAGGACCAAGATAGTCCAGTCTCTCCTGTCCCTCACCACCAGGAGATCATTAACCACCCTCACCAGGGCAGTCTCTGTACTATGCCCCACACAAAACCTGGACTGGTAAGGCTCACAGGTGGAGGAAGAGGCAAGATGTCTCTCAAGCTGAAAGGCCACCACTTTTTCAATAACCTTCCCTAAAAATGAGAGGTTTAAAAGTGGCCTGTAATTGCTGAGGCAATCCGGGTCCAAGGAAAGTTTTTTCCAAAGGGGTCTAACCAAGGCCCCTATCAAGGCCATTGGGAAGACTCCACTCCTCAGGGAACTCCAGACAACCCCAGCAATCACAGGCCCCATCAGGTCCAAGCATCCAACCAACAATTGGGTCAGACCTGGGTCCAGTTCACATTGGGTTGGCCACAGCTTCAAGATTATTTTCACCACCTCCTCCACCCCAACCAGCTCAAACTCATCCCAGACAGGAGGAGCGTTTTGGCACTCTCCAGGTCAGTCCATGCATCCCCTTTAAGAGATACTCGAGGAGACCTCATCCCTGATAGAGGACACCTTGTCGAGAAAGAATACAGACAGCTCCTCACATCTAGTGCTTGAACCTGCTCCCCCAACACAGAGACAGGCAGGATGTAATAGCCCATCCACTGTGTGGAAGTGCTGAGCCGGTCTGTTCCTTGCTGCAGCAATCTTTCTAGACAGGTATTCCGCCTTCTTACGGAAGATTGCCCCCGATAGTTGGTATAATGCAGCCTCAGGGCCAACCTGTCCTCCAACAGGCCAGATCTCCTCCAGCATCTCTCTAACCTCCGCCCCTTAGTCTTTAAACTCCGGAGATCCCCATCAAACCAAGGAGGTCTCCGGCAAGCAGACAAGGGATGGACACAAATGGGTGTGATGGAATCGAAGGCCGCAGCAACCGTCCCATTATAGACTACCATTGCTTCCTCCACTCCAATTGCACAATCCGCCTCAACACTTGATAGGTCCAGCATTGCAGATAGTCCTGTCGAGGAAACTCCTCTTAATGAGCGGTACCAGACCATCTCCACAGGAGCAGAACCATCTATGGGGGAGCCACCAAGCGTGAACCTCACGGTGCTATAATCTGACCAAAAGACAGGATCAACACTGAAGTCATTCATATCTAAGCCTAAGGAAAAAAACAAATCCAATTTATGGACACCCGAGTGCATAGCTGTTGTTACTTTTTGTGACAGGCCCAGGGCCCCCATGTTTTTTAAAAGGTAATTTCCAAGACCCAAAAGCCCACCGTTGACCCAGGCATTGAAGTCCCTCAGGATCAACCATCTGGGAGACTCCAACACCAGACCAGCAACAAGCTCCTCAATCTCAATGACAAAATCCCCGTGAACTCCAGGGGGACAATAAAGCACAAGGACCCTGAAACCTGCCCCTACACCCCCTCGGGCAGACACACACTCTAACGAACACATATGACCTACAGGTAGCACAGTGAGGTTCAGGCTGGTTTTAAAACAAATGGCTAACCCCCCCCCAACACCCTGCGATCCTCCCTTGGGTTGTGTATCACGGAGTACCCGGCCAGAACTGCAGCCTCCAAAATGGGTACGGCATTTTCATCTATCCAGGTCTCCATGATGCAAGTCAGGTCAACCAAGGATATCAAGTCCACCATTATAGCAGTCTTATTCCTCATTGACCTGGCATTGCATAACACAACCCGAGTAGGATGCGGTGAGGTGGCCAAACCCACTAACTGCCCACCATCCATCATGGAACCCTTGAGAATGAGAACTAAACATGGCAACCCCCTTTCCAGTTCCCATTTTGCCTCAGGATGTCTCTTTGGCCCCACCACCCGAATCCCAGACACCCCGGCAGCCACTCAGGTGCCACCCTGGGAGTCATTGTTTGAAAGGCGCTTTACTGGGTAAAGAGGTGTTCTACACTAAATAATAAATGAAGTCAAAAGCAAATTGGTAATCAGATTGTTATGCTGGGTAAGAACTTTCCTTTACCCTGTAATACAGGTGTAAATTTGCGAAAAAGTAAATAAAATAAAAACTAGTGCTCTATGCCCTACAGAAAGGAAATAAAAGCAACACTTACAGACTGTTACCGGAGTGTTTTAATATTCAAACTATACACTCATTCTGTAAATTAATTATTAAGAATGGCAGTGTTTAGGCCAGCCTGCCAGCACAGCATTTGGATTTCTGCTTGCGGCGCCGTCAACGCAGGTTCGGGAATGGACCTGGGTCATTGGAGGGCTGGCCAGGGGGAGAAGGATGGAGCATCCTATGGATGCTCTCCTTCCCTGGGTGGGGTGGATGGGGAAGTGTCTGGTGCACTGAGGACTTCTGGCAGAGGCCGGGAGACACTCACGCTACTGGCGCTCGTCATACAGGGAGGCGGGGTGGATGCTGGCATCATTGCATGTCCCCGCCTCCAAAAGAATGCAGGGAAAAAAGGAGCAGGTGGGCAGCATCCACTGTGTAAGTGAAGCCCTCCTTGGGGCTTCGATTAGCCGCCACCACTGCAGTCCCCTGACCAGTCACTAGTCTCATGGCATGAATAGGGGACTGTTGCCATGTCCCCACCCTCTGGGGGTAAGCCAGGGTTAACTGGGGGATGAAGGCGGCAATAGATGGCAGTGGAAGCACCAGGGACCGTGACCAGGACAGATGAGTGACAGTGGACCTGCCAAGAGAAAAATAGAATATATATTTAAAAAAAAAGAATGGCAGTGTTTTTAAAATGCACTACATATTCTAAAAATATGCACTTTATAGGTAACTTAGTATGGCAGCACTTTAAACTTTATTGCACACATGGTGTGTTCTCTTTAAACATGTGTCCACTCCTTCATTAAGCATGTGCTTGTACTTGTAAATATTTAGGAGAAGGGGATCGTTAAAGAAGTGAAACACATCCAAACTCTACCCCTGATGAAACCTTACCCAGAAGATGCTACTTAGGGGTGTTTGGCTAGAACGTGTATATGCTCCTGAATGTATGACCAGTACCTGCATGGTGGTGTATGGCCTTTATTTCATTTTATTCAAATTACCTACCTATTGGTACCGTGGGGACAACCAGAGTTACCCCTGGAGTGAATGGTAAAGTGAAGAACAAAAATTGGTGAAAGTATAAGGAAAAAAAACATATGCACCCTATGTATGCTTTCAATAAAATCCTCCTCCTCTATATACAACCTGCAAAGTAGACATAATTCGACCTTCCTGAACCTTTGGTAAATCAGAAGTCATCACTTCTACCGTGTCAATTTAAATAAATCAGAGCAATGTCAAAATGTACTGCTTTATTAGCAAACAGATAAATGCAGAAAGCAAGTTGGTGGTGTATTTAAACCTGTAATTTAATCAGCTGGACAAGGAATAATATAAGGTTTATGGGCCTTTGCAAGTGTTTGCATTTGTGACTTCATGTTCTTATTAGTGACTAAATGGAACTGGGGCACCCAAGTAGCAATAAAAGCACATATAAAAAATACTAACATGCTGTTTTATCAAAATTGATGTTTTTAGGATAATTAAGAGAGGTCAGACTCTGTTTCATATCCAGAGTCTAATGTAAACTGCAACCCATGACTCCGTATATTTCCTAGACTTGTGCCTAGTGATGGCATTACCATCCCAACCGTATTACGCCCAAGGGGGCTACATGAAACTGTGATCTTTTATCAAAGAGGAATTCATGAGAGTACAGTAATGCTTGTTTTTCCTCTTTCAACAGGGATGGCCTTATTAGCAAGGATGAAATGATGGCCTACTTTCTGAGGGCTAACTCTCAACTGCATTGTAAAATGGTGCCAGGCTTTGTCCACAACTTTCAGGAGATGACCTATCTCAAACCAACATTTTGTGAGCACTGTGCAGGATTTGTAAGTTCTCTCATTTCCTGATGAAATGGTCTCTATGGCATACATTGCCATGTATGATTAATTGACAGTGAACAGAAAGAAGGCATAGTAAGACATAAGTGGTAATATTCTTACTACAGTGGAAAGTCACATTATGTTAATGATTTTCTGGTAACAGATGGACATGGGAAATTAAACAGTGGATTTTTTGTATCTTAAAATAAACACAGTCCAATCTGATAACTCATGGGACCACAGCTCTGTATGATGCTTACTTGATTTTCTATGTAATATGATTTCTTTGCTGTATATTCTGTTGATCCAACATTCTTTTTTTAGATGATATAAATAACCTTTTTTTAACCGCATTGATCATATGCCACCAATATAAATAACAGCCGCAAGGCAAATATGTCTTATATGAGTATGCTAGTGTCAAACCAGGAAACTGAGTTTTATTTGAAACTTGAGATATCTCAGAGTCCTGTATTTCAATTATACCCTTTCTCCAGTTTATAACCCTTTATCCCTCTGCCCCATCCCCCCTTTGGTACCGGCTGCTTTAGTAGCACTATACCTCAGCTGCAAGGGTTGCAGGCAAAGAGTCAACAGTGGGTGCTATTTAGTGGTTTTTCTAAGGACGCTCCTCGAACAGTGAATGCACATGTTCTCTGTTTACCAGGAAATCAAGAGACTCATGATCATTTTATAACTTGGATCTCTGACTTTGCAACACAATGGGCACGCAGCTGTCTTTTTTTGTTTCCTTTGCACTAATTTGTAGTGTTTGTTGATGATGAAAGATTGACAGCCTTGGAGGCCAGAGCTCTGTATTTATCCAAATGGCAGCTATATTACATCAGTTACAGTGTAAGTTTATCTTGGTGGGTCAGTATGGCTTGGTTTGTAGGACATCCACCTTTGGACCAGATGGTATGGGTTGCAGACCCACACTGGGATTGGGCTTATATTATAAACATTGGCACATGAGTGCAGTACTAAGAGGATGCTGTACTGTTGGGATGTGCTATCCATTAAAGTCATGTCTGCATTTTCTGGTGGATGTTAAAGATCCCAAGGCACTTTTAGGCAGGGGTGCTGGAGCCGGGGAGGGAGGGAGCCAGGTGGGCCATGGCCCCCCACTTTTAAAAGTAGGGGGCCATTCCCCCTTGCTTTGCTGAAAACATGTACAGTGAAAAAAAAGGTGCTTACAGTTTGTCCGTGGCTTTGCCAGCTGGGGTTCATCTGAATGAACCCCCTTCCTTGAACCTCTGTTGTGTGTGTGTGCGTGTGTGTGTGTGTGTGTTTGACAGTGACTGTGCCTCTTTAAATCCCCTTCCCACTGTCCACAACTGTAGAGGTTGCCCTGTGCATCACGTTATCCCTGCTCCTTAGAACCCACCCCTTCCCCAATCAAATCAGCCAATGAGTGTGTGACTGATGTGGATGAGTCACGACGATTGGCCACTGTTGCTGCCATGGCTGAGGGTGCACTACACTTCAGCACTGTTAGGTACGGGCATGTGACATTTGTTTATGGCTGCAGTCCACAGCTGAATGTGGGGTAGGAAACTGGCTATCAGCAGGGTGAGTCTTGATGCCTTAGCCACTTGTTTGGGCTGGTGAGACAGATTTACACTACTGTTGCTGCTGGGCAGGTAATTCCTGAATTACCTTGTACTGGCTCTCAGACTGCTGGCTGTAAAAGCAGTGATAGGATAATGGGTCAGGAATTATGCTAAATGCAGGAAGGGTGGATCCAAAGCTGTCATGCTACAGGTACAGAGTAATCCACAAATAGAGAAACCAATCACTGACCACCACTGAATAATTCCAAGGTTTATTGTGAACTGCGAAGCAAAAAACAAAACTGAAGGAGGTGCTGCAAGGTGTGCTGACCCCTGTATGCTAGGCCTAGTACACAGGGGTCAGCACAGCTTGTGGCACCTCCTCCATTTTTGTTTTTTGCTTCACAGTTTGCAATAAACCTTGGAATTATTCAGTGGTGGTTAGTGCTTGGTTTCTCTATTTCAGGAATTAGCCTGGCACAGGTGAAATGAGGTCTGATTCAGACCTATGAAGATAAAGTGTTTATTACAGAAAACAAATGCTGTCTGGGATGCAAAAGAATAATTGCTGTGCCTATTCTCACCTTAACATCATACCAGCATCTGTCTGAGTAACAGACTTATTCAGGGTGCAAAAATAGTGGGCATGTCAACCATAGTGCATAATGTTTTCGAAAAGAGCAAAGCAAATACCATACTGTGTGTTATGGAATAAGCATTTCAAGCAACATTACTTGTTTTGTTTTCCTTTTTAAGATTCTGTATGTATGGCCTCTCTTCTTGTTCCTTTTCCTTTCTGGTGCAGGATATTGCAAGGGAATTTAGAGCACACAATATTCTCAGTTCTATCTTTTTTCCATGGCAATTTCAAAGCCACACATTTTAATGGTGATGAGGATGCCATGTCAGGCACTGCCTGTCTAAAAAGGAAGACGGTACTTCTGCTGGATCTGGCTTTGCAGTGGCAGTACTGCCATCTGACATCCCGGTGGCCTGGGGTTTGGCTCATTGGCTCACTGCAACAGTCCTGCAGCACTACCCAGTTGGGAGCTGACATGGTGAAGAAAGCAAATGGTAATGGTAAACAGGGCCAAATCAGAAGATGGGGGTTACGACAACCCTGGTGCCATGGGGGTCAGTTATGAGTAGGGGTTGTTAGCTGGTATTTAACTATGTTTTATGGTTTATAAGAGCTTTTATTGCTTATTATGATGTTACAGTTAACTATTATTGGTTGGATGTGTTTGCATCCCCCCTCTAGCTTCTCCCCCTCCCTGAGATGCGCCACCCCCAGAGTTGATTATTATAAGTTGGGGAGTGCTGGGAGCATGGGGGGCATATCCCCCTGCATCAAAAATAAATGCAGATTACCCCCTCCCCCAACAAAGAAATAAAGTAAGTGCACATCATTGTTTTTGACAGGCACTGTAGTGCACATCGCCATTTTGACTTTTCAGCAATGTGCATTAGTTCTTTTGGTCAGCACTGTTTTTGAGTTGCTGATATTTCATAGAACCACTCAGACTCCATGCTCACTCAAGTTTTACCCATTGATTATCACCTCTCATGTAACTGTCTGCAGGGGTATCAACTGATGCCAATAGTGATAATGATTGTTGCGATAAGGACAATTGTCCACTATGAACTGGACTGAAGTCACTGTAGTTAACTTCACAAAATTTGCAAAACAGACATCAGAAAAGAAACTGTGGCCACTACTGAATTAATCCAGATTTGAATCAGTGGCCTGAAGGAGAATATGCTGTAACCCACTGCCAGTGCTGCCCCTACCCCGCTTCACCCACCCATTACTGTTCATCTTCCCCTACATCTAAAAGGTAGTGTGCAATGTTTGTTTTAAAATAGCCAAGAAAACTTTTAAAAAATATAATATTCCAACACAGTTTGGGTTATACTGTAATTCATTATTTGTCTGCATTCATTCATTCATTAATTTATTCATTTATTTAAAAGTTTTACCAGGAAGGCATACTGAGTGGGATAATACTCGATTCCAGATGCATCCTGGGGGAGGGGGTAGAGGAGTATATGATAGAAATCAGACAGAGAACACATACAGGTACAGCAGCTATGCGCAGCCAACAGAGGACATTTACTTACTCATTAATCAACTGAGGATAGAGGTCCGGCAAATAATAATGGGGGGGCATTTATCCCCTCCCCATTATTTTTTACTGAGGACACTGGCATGAAAACATTATCATTTTCCCTAGTACTTTATCATCCTCCACTTTTTCCTCTGCTGAAGTGAAAGTTCTCCGTTTCTGTGACAACACACTTTTGCTGTGGAAATTATGATAATCTCACAAAAAGAAGAAGAGTCAGCATTTATAAATCACTTTTCATACACATTGTATCCCAAAGTGTTTTACAGGCAATGAGAGACTGGTAGTGAAGTGAAGAGGGAGACACTATGGTGTAGCAGTTGAGAGCACTGATTTGCAAACCTGGAGAACTGGGTTTGAATCCCACAACCACCATTTGCATACTGAGTGACCCTGAGTAAGATATTTAACTTCCCTGTGCTCCCAAAACGCAACTGGAAACAAGCTTTGACTTAGTGTGCTTTCCTGGCCAAAAATAGTCAAATAAAAGAAATTAAAAAAGTGACTGTAAATCTGTAGTGGCAGCCATTTTGCACATCAACATCCACATGTCTTGGACAACTGCATGAACCAATTTTATGGGAAGGAGAACACTGGCCAGGGCACCAGGGAAATCCCCCTTGTCTGCCATTCCAACATGGCGGATGGCCAGACAGATGGTGGTGGAGAAGCTGGAAGACTGTCTAAATCTTCAATGGTAACTGCAGAGGAAAGTCTATTTGTTTTAGAAAATGGTGAGCATCAAGCTCCTTCAACTACTAAGATATAAGGATGGAACAGGAAGAACCCATGGAAGTACAGACTATTGCAGCTACCTTTAAACAGCCTGTGTTTAGTGAGAAGGTACGTCAAAGTCAAGATATTTCAAATAATAGCCAAGTACTGCCTGTCAATACTCAAGAAGATATTTTACTAAATGTACTGAAATCAAACAGAACCTTTTTGCTAAAATTATTGCAGGAAGAAGACAAGTCTACTACTGATCTGGATGATTTTTCCTCTGCTCCGGAGACTAGTTCCTCAGTAATCTCTGGACCCTCACAGCTTACTCCAGTCAATGTGGAGACTCTCCCTGACTCGCCAGATGTTGTACGGCCTCAGGACTGCACTTCTATTCAACAGCTACCACTACAGAAAGGATGAACAAGCGAACCATAGGAGAGGGACACACCCTGGTCACTGGAGGCCATTCTGAGCGCTGCAGACTGGCAAAGCGAGTCTGGCCAAACGACGTGGACATCCCCTGGCCCAGTTCAGGCTGATGACATTATAAAGAACTGCTCAATCCCTTGTCAGGACATACTGAAGGAAGACTCTGTATGCATACAAAACCCAGGAAGTTTGCCGGCCGGTACTTACACCTACACTGAAAACAATGCGGTTGCTATGGACGTGCCTCCACATCCGGGTTCTGCCTCACAGGGAACTCTTCATCGAGATTCTGTCCCGGGACAAGAAGAAGAACAACCACCAGCTATTACTGTTCCTACCCCGAGTGTACCAAAAAGACTACACATGTCAGACTTATTTAAAAATATGGGAGAGCCGGCACAGCGCAGAAACGCTGTCCAGTTAAAATCGAATGATAATTCTGATATTGCTCCAGACAGAAGAACAGTATTGCATAAAATGCTAAAAGAGATTATGGGGATTCACCTAATGAATTGTTTGCAGTAATACATGTGAAGGGGAAGTAACATACGATGTCAGTTTTAAAAATAGCCAGTCATTGGACCGTTTCTGAGCCAAATATCCCCATGTTTCTAACACTGCTCTATGGCAACCTTGTTTTCCCATCCCCTTGACAAAGTCAACTATTAAAATGATTACCCTATTGTTTATGAATGAGAGGGTAAATATTGCAGATGTTTGGTATTAGTTGAAACAAAGGTGTACCATTCTGGAGGCCCTTATCCCCATCCTGAATGAAGATCTAGTTTGGACAGGGAATTGGAGAATTAAAGCGCATTTGAAACATTCAGAGTAGGGCATTGTGCATCTGCCTGGGAGTTTTTATATAGGTAAGGATAGAGGTTTATGTTTCTATCAAGGACAGCCCAAGACGTGCCACAAGTGTGGGGCACATACACATCTTAGCTCCATGTGTGACAAGCCTAGATGTAATCTTTGCTTAGAATTTGGGCATGTGAGCTTGGGTTGTCCAAATCCTCTGAAGTACAATCTGTGGGAAGAGGAAAGGCACTCCTACTAGTGGTGCCCCTGGATGGAAAAAAATAGATTGGACAGGGCCCAGCAGGACTCTGTTCAGATGACTGAGAAATGTCAGGTTCAACAATCAAAGGAAAAAAATCAGTTTCTGTTGCTTCCCTTGCTGCTGAGCCCATTTTTTCTCCTACAACTCCAGTAGGTGGAAGTACTCCAATGGTATCTGAGGATTTTCCCTCTACTAGTGGACCTGTTCAGGAACCCATCCCTCCCTCTCTTATCACCAGTGTAGTTAGTACTGATCCTGACATGCCACTCCCCTCCCAGCACAAACATCTCTTACACCAGTGGCTCCAAGAAAGAAAAAAGGTAAGAGGAAAGCAGAACACACACTCCCAAAGGCACATACTGTAGTCACAAGAAATGGGCATCAGGCTTTGGTAAAAAAGAAGGCAGTGGGGGGATACAGAGGAGGAGGAGGGCGATTCAGACTCCTCTTCCATGCCCTTGAGACTGGATCTATCTTCAGATTCAGTCTGATTCATTAAAAAAGAAAGGTGAGAAATATCATCAGAAAGTTTCTTAAGGATGAAAAATCTTGTTTCTATCCTTTCTTTTGTGACATGGGAGGTAATCAGAGTTTTTTTCCCCTCACCTTAAATGTCTGTAGCATTAATGCCTATAAGAAGCGTCTGACCACCCTTCAGTTTCTGAAGGACCTTCTTAATTATATTATTTTTATCCAGGATACTAGGTTAAAAACTAAGAATTAAATATTTCAAGTAAAAAACTCCTGGACTATGGGCCCATAATTTTGGTCTCAGGGTTCAGATCTTTGCAACAGGGTGGGACTCTTACTAAAGGGATATGATTTTTCTGTTCATAGAGTTGTGGCTATTAGTCCAGACAACGCCTTATTACTGGACAGTTGCCTTGGAGAAATCTTGTTTCAATTTTTGAACATATATGCACCCCAAAGTATTGCAGCCTGATCTGTCCTTTTTAGGCTAATACAGTCATTT
Organism: Neoceratodus forsteri; assembly: GCA_016271365.2. Lineage (NCBI taxonomy): Eukaryota > Metazoa > Chordata > Ceratodontiformes > Ceratodontidae > Neoceratodus > Neoceratodus forsteri. The sequence continues at coordinate 153,469,186 of CM057451.1, forward strand.
TTTGCATACCAGAAGACATGTCATACTGGGAGGTGATTTTAATTGCCCACTATCCATAGCTGACAGAGGGCGCATGCACAACCAAACTTTTTGGTGATACCAGTTGTTTGAAATCCATCCTGGCAACGGCTGGCTTTATAGATGGGTACACGGAGGTTCATCAAAAAGGGGCTAAAACATTTTCAAAAGGCCTGCTTTTGACTACTAGATTATTTGTTTATTTCCAATAATCTACAGCTGGTACAGGCACAGACCATTCCTTGTGAAACCACAGATCATCTAGCAGTCTCACATTCTTGCATTACTAAATAGAACGCATCCCTTAATCGAAAAAGGGACTCCAGATGGAAACTAAATAATTCACTCCTATCTTAGTCACACATAGAGGAACAATTCCTTTCCCTACACTGGTAGCCAGCTATTCGGTGCTAGAGGCCTTTGAAAACATTACAGATCAGTGGATGGATACAAAAAAGGAATTTAAATCTTTTTTTTATTAAATCAGTGACCAAAACTTTTAAATCCACTTATTTTCATTATCTCACTTTAAGAGAAAAACTATTTTCCACAATTTCACAAGAGCTCGTGAAAACAAGCTGGATTTATCGACCAAGATTAACAATATTAAAGCAGAAATGGTCAGGATACAGTACAATAGAGCTGAAACTTTGAAGTTGGAGGCACAATTTGGAACACAAAGTTCCAGACCATCTTTGGATGTTTTTAAAAGTTGTCAAAACAGAGTACAACATACCATTATTAATCAGGTTTTAGATTTAAACTCACAAAGGTGTTCAGATCCAGGCCAAGTACAACAAATTTCCCAAGCATATTTAAAGGAAATGTTTGGATTTCCTTCTTCTGTTACATGGGACCCTGAGTATTTAACGGACCTGGATATTCCAGGTTTGGATCCTGCAGTCAGATCTGCATTATTTGCCCCGGTAACCCCAACAGAAACCTTGAAGGCCCTGAATCAACTGAAAAAAAATTCTTCACCAGGGTCGGATGGCCTTACAGAAGAATTTTACCTTAAATGTGCTCAATATTTTGGTCCAATATTGTTAGATGTATTTTCTGATATTCTTAACTTAGAATTTCTCCCAGAAGGATTATCCCAAGCTCTAGTAATACTGTTATACAAAAAGGGAGATAAGAGGGATTTGAGAAATTGGTGGCCCATAAGCCTTTTAAACGTAGATTATAAAATTCTAGCTTCCATTCTTTTGTCCAGACTTTCCTCGGTTGCAGAAATAGTGATCAGTCCTGTACAAACATGTGCAATTAAAAAAGGTCCCTGTTCAATAACTTATCTTTCTTGAGAGATATTATCACACACACAGAGATGGACAGGATTCACAGCACTTGATCCTGGCTTTAGACCAGGAGAAAGCTTTCGATAGGGTTGATCATAAATATCTTTTCCAAGTTTTACATACTTATGGCATTCCAGATAGATTCATTAAATGGATATCACTTTTGTACACCTCCTCCACTATTACTCCTAACATAAATGGTACCCAAGGGATTTCTTTTCATGAAGTTGAAGGTGTAAGACAAGGTTATCCTCTCAGCCCCCCTCCTATATATCTTTCAAATTGACCCCTTCCTTAGGAAAATCTTAAACCATCCTGATTTTCCAAGAATAATTTTTCCCAATAATAGTACTGCTCTGAACATTTGTGCTTATGCTGATGACCACTGCTTCTGCACAATTCCCTCCACTGATGAAAATGCACTACAAAGGGTAATTTCAGACTTTGAAAATATGTCAGGTTCTAAACTTAACTATGGAAAGAGTCAAGCTTTTGTTTTCCCTTCTTTACCAGACTTCAGGGGTCCCACACATTTTGTTAATATTCAAGTTACATCACAACCGGTGAAAATTTTGGGGTTGCAATTTGGGAGCCAAGATGATGATGCTCTAAATTGGTCCCAGGCATCACAGAAAGCAGAACAAACTGTGATGTCATGGAAAAATAAAATAATTTCAAAAAGGAAAAGGGTTTTGTTATTGTACATACTTATAATTCCAGTATTTTTACATGTTATATTCATTTTTTCCCTTACCTCTTAGTTTACAGTTAAAAGTAATGCGCATTTTTTTCGTGGGTTCTGGGGTAGTAGGTTAAACCCCATAAAAAGGTTGCATATCTACCATGATTATTGCTTGGGTGGTGTGTGTATGGTACAGCCAGTGTTATTTTTCTTCTGCATTTTTGTGTATCAGAATTTTATTCCCTTATTATATAATTCCTGTTCAATATGGCTTGCTCATATGAATTCCTTATTGAAGAGCTTTCTAAAAGCTTGGATATCCTCCCCTCTTGCACTTCCAAGAAGCATGAAACATTTTAAAATCCCCTACTATTTTTCCTCAATTTGTAATAAGATAAAACAATGGAACATTTCTCCACAACTGTTGTCTAGTAATTCCAGGCAGTCTCTTTAGTCTTTCATTTTTAATTTAAATTTCTACGAAACCCCACAAAAGCTATTACAATATGAGGAATACATTATGGACATCTTCTCACAACTTACAGATAAAAGACTTCCTATGAAAGTTTGGGATGTCACCTGGCTTTCTTGCCATGGCAGATTAAGGGTTAGGAATTCCCAAAAGCATAAGGTGCTAGAAGACTGCATGTGCCCTATACCCACATCTATGGGTCTTCCGGAAACTCAGGAACATTTTTATTTACTTTGCCCGTATGATCAACAGTTTTTGCATTTGATACTTACCTCTTGGGGGATGTTAATTTTACCCAGATAACATCTGAGGTTTTGGTATTGGGTTTATTTCCCTCATGTCTATCTAGGTATCATCCAAGTACTATGAGACTATTTTTTTCTCTTTGTAGATTTTATTTGTGGCAAGCAAGGTGTGCCCTTTTATTGCAACAAAAAGAGTACAGTATAAATCAGGTTCTAATGCAAGTTATACAGAATCTAAAAAGAAGTTATGAAATTGAACAAGAAAGGAACACTGTTACAGCAAGGGTTTATGGGAAACATTTTTTATGGTTTAAAACACTTACTATTTGAAGGTTTTCTATTCTTTCAGGTTTTTTTTTAATTTTGACTGCTTATGTATAAAGATACTGTATCAGAAATGGTGTGAAACTACTTTGAGTGATTAATGTGTTTAATTGTGTCAGTGTCAGTGGCTCAGTGGGTAACACACTCACCTCTGAGGCTGGGAGATCAGAGGGCTGTGGGTTCGGTTCCCACATCTGGCACTTGGGTTAATATCCCAGTACTGACACTGTAGTGCAGCATGAGAGGGGTGCTGCACTTCTGAGGTACCGTCTTTTGGATGAGACATTAAACCGAGGTCCCATCTGCCTGGATTGGTAGTAGTTCAGGTGGATGTTAAAGATCCCATGGCACTTATTGAAAAGAGTAGGGGAATTTCCCCAGTGTCCTGGCCAAATTTCCCCTCATTCACTAAAAATACCACCAACAGCTTAATCTGATTCAAGGTTAGTTGGCATTCATCTGTATCTCCCTCCCCCTGGTCGTGCCTGTGAAATAGGCAGGATTTGTCTAGTGCACTTACCCGGTCAACAAAAACTAACTAAATAAATAAAATAAAATAATTATCTTTTCTATAATAAAATATTCCCCTACTATACAGTAGGGGGAACTGCTGAGCAGCTGAATGGCCACTTTTGATCCTCCAGCAGAGAGGATGGACATCTCGGAGCCTGGAGAGCGGGTCTCCTCCCTTGCCTCGGTAGCAATAGAGATAGACCTATTTTTTGATGCTATAATGGAACAGCAACAGAATACCGTTATCGTATTTGCTGAGGAACTGACTTTATTGGAACACAATACTATGGGAGAACCACAGCGGAGTTTCAGCTGCCTCAGCTCCGAGCAGTGGTGAAAGACAGAACACTATCCACAAAGAACACTTACTTGCACAGCTTGTGCTTGAAGAAGCTAAATTCCTGCAGAAAAAAATGGAGCTCCAGATGCAGATGGACTGAATTGAGAATGCCTTGCCAGCAACCTGGAACCCTGACTCATGTGACAAGCTTGCTGACTTCACTCCAAAGGAAGTACTACCACTTGATGTTACGAGGCCAGAAACAGTGTTCACACAGATTCAAGCACAAGGACAGTCTCCTGTTACAGCTCCTGCCCGAGCTGTCTCACTGGAATGACCTGTAGTTACGGCAAAGAAAGAACTCTTGGTGCAGCCTGAGACACCTGCTCAGTTGCCAGGTACGCTCCCTACCAATTAAAGATGGATGCTCCATTATTTGTGTTTTCAGGACAGACTAATAGGGATGCAATGTCAGGAATGGCACAAACTAGCAAAGACATGCTAGGCCCAAGATGATCCCATCTACCAGGGAAAGAAACAGCTTTTCCACCTGAACATTGGTCAGTGAGATCAGCATTATGTGGGGCTGTGTGGGCCCAAATACAGGGCCAAGGCAAATGGATTTTGGGTTTCTCCCTGATCAGTACTAAATGCCTATCAGATAGCAGACAAGGGGTTATGCATACTGAACCTGAAAAGAATACCCCTGTTGCTTCCTTCCCTACAGTTGCACCACCCAACACATAAACTGTGGTAGTTTTCAAAACAGAAATAGAGGAGGTGAGCCAAGGTGGTCACTCCCCCCTTTCACTATCGGCAGATTTCTCTCTAACACAAAATCCAGTTTTGAAGATTCCTTCATATCCATCTGCAAATGACCCCTCCACAGATCATTTATCTGACTCATCTGGCAGACATTTTGATGAAATATGGGCCCTCATTTGCCTCAGTCTTCTCCACATGGGGGATCAGGTTCACATTCCACTACAGGCTCTACACCCCAAGAAGATACCTATGAGAGACATACTCCTCAAGGGTCTGCATCTAGGCCATACACCTCTTTCTTCAGAACCCCATTATATCTAGCAAGACACCATAATGCAGTTCGCCTTTTGTATAAAGGGGGACTGGACTTGTTCCCAGACCATGTTTACCTTGTTAAAACCTTGTTGAAGGATTCTATGGGCTTCCATGCCACAGAAATTTATGCTTTGATTCACGTCTCTTGGGAGACGACTTTTAATGTAAGCTTTAAGCTTGACAGCGGCCTGGAAACTTTCTGGACAAAATATCACCTCTTAATAAACTCACCTCTTTTGTCTCTCTTTGAGACAATCCCCCTTATAAAACCATCCTATAAAAACATCACCATTCTTTTTAGAAACAAGGGGGTCAGTGTGACAGACTTGCTGTACCGGCTGAAACAACGGTACATGGCATTGGGAGCCCCAGAAGTCATCCTCAATACAGAACACATCTGGAATGGGGGATGCTGCATATGGGTGGTCTTGAACACCCCAGAAACTGGGCTAGCGCATTTACCAAATTGTTTATTTTTGGGCAGAGACAGGGGTATTCTCTTCTACATATGCCAACCCAAAACCTGTTACCATTGTGGATCCACTACCCATTTAAGTAACCTGTGCAAAAAACTAAGATGCACGCTGTGTAATGCATTAGGTTATACTTCTGTGCATTGTACAAATGACCAACAATGTAATTTATAAAATGGTAAGAAAACATCTAGAAATCTCATTGGCCAAGAGACATCTGCTGACTGTATATTAAATCTCTATATATGCACAGTCATCCTGGTCCTAAACCACATCACACAATGAGCAAATCAGTCCTCATACAACCAGAATTATCTTCCATCAGTCCCCCTTCAACCAGAACTAATCTTCCATTATAAACATGGCTGCTACCTTTACACTATAAAAAAAAACTACAGCTGGGCCCTAAAAATAAAACTACCATCAATAAAAAAAATAAAATAAATTCATTAAATGCTGTTTCCCTGATCATCACACTCCCCTTACACACATAAATTAGAAACATTAAGTGTTGTTTATAGTTTTCATAACAACTGTTTACTAACAGTGAAAAATCCCCCTTCTGTCTTTACCTGCTCATCAGTGAAATCTCTCATGCTTTCTCTGACAGTGATATAATTGAGTCTCTGGCTCTGAAACAGGCCTTTGTTGTCTGTGTGTAAAGAATGTCAGGACAGTAACATTCTACAAGTGGAACAGAGCAGAATTTTGAATCTCTGTATTCCATGGTAAACATTTCATGATAAACATTCTATGTCTTGAATGTGGGGAAAAACAGAAAACAAAAAAACAGGATGAATAAAGTAGGAAATACAGTAATACTTTATAAACAAATAGAAAAGGTGGGAAAACACAGTTAAATAGGCAAAGGCAGACCCAAAGTGCCCAAATACATCGCTAATATTAATAAAAGCAATCCATAGAGGTAATCGGCTGGTGACATGGGCTATCAGTTAACTCAAACATACAACGCGAGTGCAGAGAGGCACTGAAAAAAAAAAGCTGATCACTTCCCGAGATGGAAGTGCGCGGTGCATGATGGTAGGCACCAAAAAGTTAAAGAAGTAGTGATTGCTACGATCATGGAGGGAATTTAATATTAAAGGAGGCAGCATACTATAGAGGTTGAATGGTCTATGCTGCAATTCTGGAGACCTGGGTTTGAATCTCACATTTACGATGGGGTTCCAATACCCCATCAGGTTTCACCCTGCCCTCCCAAAAATGTCCAGTATGCCACGCTGGGAGCCACCCGGTGTGGCAAAACTCCTTAGCTGATGGGGTGCCCAATCCTCCATCGGCTTCACTATCCCAAGCTGCCTGGTGCCATGCGGGAGCCCACCCCAGCATGGCAAAAGCTGCTTGCCGATGGGGTGCCCAATCCCCGTCGGTTTTCCTCCCCTAAAAAATGTTTGTATGCCATGCTGAGGCCCACCCCACCATGGCAAAACTTCCTTAGCCGATGGGGTGCCTAATCCCTGTCGGCTTCACTGCCTCCCAAGCCACACTGGGAGCCCACCCCAGCGTGGCAAAAGTCCCTTGTGTGTAAATAAATTAAAAAAAAAAACTGAAACAAAAAAACCTTCCCTCGTTGATTCTTTTGCCCCCCCACAACCCGCACCCACCCTCTGTGTACCCACCTCCCCACACCCCCACCTCATCCCCACCTCAACCCATACTTACCTCTGGAGCCCAGAGTGACAATCTTCGGTGGACCGGGAACACGTCTGCACTCTTCAAAGCTGACCGTGAACTGAAGAAATGCTGGTAAGCTGTATAATGGCATAAATGGATTTCTTTCAACTTTAGAGCATACCTCAGCCATTTCTGGGAATTTTTTCACCAAATTTTCAACATGGGGTTTTTGGGGCCCCACCTCATGAAATGTACCACTGTTCTTTCGTTAATTGGTCCCAAAAGGTGGTTCCGCAGTCACTGCACAGAACCACCTTTCCAGAATGATTAACAAAATGACAGTGTCACAGTTCATGAGGTGACTCTAAAAACCTATGTTAATTTAGTATCAACTCTAAGCGACTGTTTTCTGAGTGTCGTTAGCACAGTTCATCTGCGCACGCGTAACTTTGAGCATTTTTAATATTTTCACTCCAGATTTTCAGTATTGCCATTTTACCACACCTCCTTATGAACAGTACAACTGTCATTTTCACATCTCACCCAAAATGTGTTTTCATACATGTAGCTACAATGGCACAGTTGGTGTCACGAAATCAATGTTCGGACAGATTAATAAAATCACAGTGACACTGTTCATGAGCAGTGGTCTTAAACTGACTATGTTGAAAATTTGGGAAAATATTCCTAAACGACGACTATTTACTGGCGTGCATTGCGCAGTTCCTATGCCCTCGTAACTTCAACATTTTAATATTTTCCTCCAGATTTTCAGTATTGCCATTTTACCACACCTTCTTATGAACAGTACAACTGTCAATTTTCACATCTCACCCAAAATGTGTTTCGCACATGTAGCACACAATAAGCGGCGATTAGAGATTATGCCAGGAAATCGATGTTCGGGACAGATTAGGAAAATCACAATGAAGTAAAGTGCAATTCATAAACTACAACAAGTAGACTGTTGTTTGCTAATGTTGTTGTTAATTGCTATTTTTTACCATTCAAAAAAGTTTACCAAGGGACTATTTTATCTCACTGTTTCAATTAATTCTCTATTCTGTATTTAAATAAATGTTACAAAGTTTTCAAAATATAAACACCTTGTCATTTTCTTTGTTTCCATAGTTATTTCCCATTTTATAAGCACAATAAGATACTCCAGGGTGGTGGTTGTTATGTGATAACCTCACACCTAGGTGCGTAAGGACACTCTGCCTTCAACCTTGTGCCTCACCACGCACTCAGGTGTGCGGTTATCACATAACAACCACCACCCTGTCGTGTCTTATTGCTTACTTGTGTGATCCCATAGGACATACATACAATACTTGTCCCTGGGCAGCTCACAGTCAGGAGGACCAAAGGGATATTGAGGAGTAGAGATTAATAATTGCCATGACACAATGCTCTGTTAGGCCTAAAGGTCCTGCACAGTCTAGTGTTGCATGGACAGCTACCCCAATCATACAGAAGGACTCTCATGTAATCCCTCCTGCTGTTTCCCACCCCATCCCAGGATGAGCCAGCACATAATCTGATGCCTGAGCCCCCCCCCATCTATCCCAGCCAAGGCTGATAACCCAGCAGTGGTTACCCCTCCAGATCCCACTCATGATTTTCCAGTTGAGAACCCCCACGGCTATGGAAGAGGACTCAACCATGCTACCCCCTCCCCACCCACTCTGACAGGAGACAAGAGGTGGATGATTACTCATAAGAGGCATGACAGAAGCCCCTCTTCCCTCCAAGGTTTCCAAAACCATGCTTCTCCAGCTAGAAAATAAATACGATGCTCTTCAGGATCCCTCCCCTCACTTCTGGGAATGAGTCTTATACCTCCTCTATCAGCTCATCACAGGCAGATGTCACCCTAGATGTCGAACAACCCCCAGATGAGATACTGTATCTGACAAACCTGGGAAAGTGCCTGGGGAAAAAACTGGGAAAGAAAAGAAACCTGACACCACTAGACAGAAGACAAGGAATCCACCTTGAACACAGAGCCTGATTGCTTTTCATGACACCATTCCTGTCATTTAGCACCATCAATGCTAACAGTATCAAAAGCACTAGAAAACAGAGAGCAGTCTTTTCCTATCTGATTTCCTGTAGTTCTCAGGTGTTTATTGTACAGGATACCAGATTACATTTCTGAGATTGCTAGGACTATTAAGGCATGGTATGTGGGGCCTTCTTATTGGTCCATTGGCTCAGATGTATGTTCAGGGTTAGGAATACTTTTCAGAAATATGGACTTACAACTGTTTAAATTGGTAGATTTAGTAACGGGGAGGGTACTGATTCTAGATACCAGAATTAACAATGTGTTATATCGCTTGATAAACCTTTATGCTGGCAAATGAAAGCTGAGAGGACTGATACATTTTGGTTACTTCAATCGTACTTATATACCCAGCACCATGTTATCTGGGGTGGTGACTTTAATTCTGGTATATCCTTATTGGACAGAGGTGCACGAACAAAAACACGTGAAAATGTTTTGTTATATGACTTATTTGGTAAAATGATTACAACAGCAAAATTGGAAGATGCTTATCTTCCCTTCCATAACACTGCTGATCCTACCTTTCATAAAGGGAATTTAGGAACACAGATTGACTTTCCTTTTATTTCTGAAACATTGCAAATACAAAATATTTTCAATTTCCTGGTTGAATTTTCTAATCACAACTTGTTTAAGTTGTCTCTGGTATTGACACTACTACCACACAAGGCCCTGGAACATCAAAATTAAATCTATCTTCTTTGACAGGTCCCGAATTTATTCATAACCTTAAATAATTAATTCAGGCCAGGAAATCGGTCAGCATCATGTATGATGACTACATTTCCTGGTGACAGGATACTAAAAGTGATTTAACACATTTTCTAAAATCTACATCTTGGTCCCATCAGAATTCTGTTTATTTTCAATATTTACAAAATAGAAAACAGTTACAAAAATGACAGTCTTCATATGCATCAGATAAATTCCAAAATCCTCTGCACTCAAAAACGACTCAGACAGCTGCTAAAATTTAATTATTTGTCCTTTTTTATTTTTAGGACACACAGCATAAATTCACTCATGCACTGACAAAGCCCAGCACTTTGCCTCTCTCTGAGGCTTCCAAGGGGCTTCTAATGCATCTGACAGGTCATTCCTATGCTGTTCAAATCGCAAATACAAAGAAAAGTATGTTCTCCTATCACCTGAAAAAAACTGAAAAAAGCTGAAAATCCTAACAACCAGTAAAGATTTTATATTAAAGGGAAATCAGGTAACCTGTGTCCCTATGCTAATTACTCGGACAGGGTATCTAAAAAATCTATTACTTGCTTATTTAACAAGGAAGGCATTGCAGTTAATGGTACCAAAAGTCTAATGGAAGCAGTAGCCTCCCATACCATGACACTTTGGTTCTCAGGCCACTGACACTACTCAACGATTGGCCTTTTTTATTCTTTTTCTGTCCCACACTTCCTGGCTGAGTTGGTAGCCCCTCTAACATAGAAACATAGAAACATAGAAGTTGACGGCAGATAAGGACCGCAAGGCCCATCCAGTCTGCCCATTTCTTTTTCTACCTTATAAATGTGCCATCGGCCTTTGCTCTGTCAGTGACCTATCTATTCATAGTCATTTGTATTGCTCCCTTATGCCTATCCCATGCCTGTTTGAAGCCCTGCACTGTATTCATAGCCACCACTTCTTGTGGTAAGCTATTCCATGCATCTACCGCCCTTTCTGTGAAAAAGAATTTCCTCACATTCCCCCTTAATCGGCCTCCCTCTAATCTCATGCTGTGTCCTCTTGTCCTGCTATTTTTCTTATATTTAAACATGTTAGACTCTTTCACCTTGTTTATGCCCTTAAGGTGTTTAAATGTCTCGATCATATCACCTCTCTCCCTCCTTTGCTCAAGGGTATACATATTGAGCTCCGTTAATCTGTCCTCATATGTCTTCTGATGCAGTCTCTGCACCATTTGGTTGCCCTTCTCTGGACTGCCTCAATTTGGTTAATGCCCTTGTGAAGGTGTGGCCTCCAATACTGCCAGTACTCCAGATGGGGCCTAACCAATGTCTTGTACAGAGGGATTATTACCTCCCTCTTACGACTTGTGATACCCCTACTAATACACCCTAACACCCCCTAGCCTTACCTACTGCTTTAGAGGTCTGCTTGGATGATTTTAGGTCATCAGTGATGATGATGCCCAAGTCTCTTTCTTCCTTTGTGACTGCTAGCAACTCCCCTCCCAGCCTATAAGTGGCTTCAGGGTTTCTCTTCCCTATGTGCATGATTTTGCACTTCTTTGCATTAAATCCCAGTTGCCACTCTTCTGACCATTTTGCTAGTTTATCCAGATCGCTTCTCATTCTGCCCACCCCATCTGGATCATCTACTCTGTTGCAGATCTTGGTGTCATCTGCAAACAGACAAGCCTTACCCTCTAGTCCATCTCTTGAGGTCACTAATGAAGATGTTGAATAGGACTGGCCCCAGGACTGATCCTGAGGTACCCACTTATGACTTGCATCTCTTCTGACTGTATACCATTTACCACCACTCTCTGTTTTCTGCCAGTCAACCAGTTTGCCACCCAGTTGACCAACTTCTGACCCACCCCGAGCCTACCTAGCTTATTTATCAATCTTCTATGTGGAACAGTGTCAAAAGCTTTGCTGAAGTCAAGGTAGGCGACATCAACTGCTCCCCCTTGGTCCACCACTCTGGTTACCCAGTCAAAGAAATCTATGAGATTAGTTTGACAGGACCTTCCTTTGTAAACCCATGCTGTCTTGGATCCTGTGCCCTATGGATTCCAGGTGTTGCACTATCATTTCCTTAAGGAGTGCCTCCATAATCTTGCCCACTACTGAGGTAAGACTGACTGGTCTGTAGTTCCCTTACTCCTCCCTGCTACCACTCTTGTGGAGCAGGATCACATGAGCCCTTCTCCAGTCTTCTGGGACCTCTCCTGTGCTCAGAGACTCACTAAACAATTCTGCTAATGGCTCTGCTAGTTCCTCCTTTAGCTCCTTAAGTACCCTGGGATGTATGCCATCAGGTCCCATTGCCTTATCCACCCTGAGCTTAGCAAGCTCTTGAGGACCCTTTCTTTGTGAAGGGTAGTGCTCACCTCCCTCCCCCTGTGTCCATGATGCTGGGCTGTGGGCCCTGCCCTACCTTCTCTTCAGTAAATACTGAGCAAAGTATCTATTTAGGATAGATGCCTTTACAGGGTCCTCCTCCTCACATGCTCCCTTTTCTCCATTAAACTTAGCAATACCCCCTCTGGACTTTCTCCTTTCACTACTGTATCTATAGAAAGTCTTGTCACCTTCTTTTACTGTTACGTCTAGTGTTTCCTCAGTTTGGGACTTTGCCTGCCTTACTGCCTTACCTGCTTCCCTTAGGGCAGTTTGGTATGCCTCCCTATCTTCATCCCCTGTGTTCCCTTATATTTTCTGAAGGCTAGCCTTTTGGCTCTGACCTTTTCTGCTACTGTATTTGAGAACCAAAGTGGTTTCCTTCTTCTTTTGCACTTCCTTTTCTGTCTAACACAATGGGATGTTGCTTCAAGTATTGTATCCTTATTAACCTTCACTTTGCCTGTACCTCCTCACCTGTGTTTCTTTTGCCAGGGCTAGCTTAACTCTGTTGGCCATCTTATCAAAGTCAGCTCCTCTGAAGTCCCATATTTTTGCCTTGGAATGGGATGATTTAGATGTAGTAGCCAAATTGAACCATACCATGTGATGGTCACTGGCCCCCAGGTGACCTTCTACCTGGAGATCTGTGATCCCTTCTTTGTTAGTCAGTACTAGATCTACCCAGAATATACAGGCATCGGAGATACTCTCAGTACTTTCCACCTTATCTTAGGATAAAGCACCAGGGCCAGACAGCCTTACCAGTGATCTGTATAAATTAATCGGCGAAGACCTGGCTTCAGAATTAGCTTTAATATACACAGAAGTCCTACAGACTCAGTCAGTACCATTAGATATGGCTGAAGGTTCGCTTATTTACTTACATAAAAAGGCGATAAAAGGCGAATGATAACTGGAGACCTATCAGTCTCCTCAACACTGATTTTAAAATACTAACAAAAATGTTGTATTCCAGACTGTTATCCATAGCTAAAATTGTTATAAGGTGGGCACAAACCTGCTCTTTTCCTGATAGGGCAGTTACTGATCACCTGATCCTCCTTAAGGAAATATTCAAAAGAGGGAACTCCGACCTCATTAGTGGCTATGTTCTATCCCTGGATCAATCTTGAGCAGTTGACTCGATTGATCATGATTTTCTTTGGTATGCCCCGAGTACTTGTGGAGTACCACAAGTGTTTGTGACTTGGATAAAGGCTGTGTATAGAACAGCCGCCATCTGTCCATAGGTCAATGGATGGAAAGGCCCATTGAGTCCCATCAAAAGGGGGGGGTGCATCAAGGATGCCCCTTGTGCCCCCTTCTCTATGTGTTTAGCATTGACCCACTTTTGAGAGCATTACATTCCTCTCCTATGATACCATTTTTAAGAAGTACAGATGGTTTTCTCCCTTATAAAGCTATAGCCTGTGCAGATGATCTCTGCATTTTTACTACTAACGTACAAGCTGCACTGGCTGCACTTAATGTTTGCAAAGTCTATGGGTCCTTTTCGGGAGCTTCCTTAAACCCTGCTAAAAGCAAAGGTGTTGGTCTAGGCACTCAAGCATCTGTCATTTCCCAAATTGGAGGAATCCAGATGACTGATACAACAATCTCGATTTTAGGCATTTCCTTTGGTGGTCCACAAATGGATATAGCCAACTGGGAAACAAAATTAACTCAAGGCAAGAACCTAGTTTCCCAGTGGAATCAGTGACACATGGGGAAGAAAAAGAGAATTATGTTAAAATGTTTTTGGTCCTCTTATTTTTATACTTCAGTTATGTTGTTCCCCCACCCAAGGCCTTGGAAACGACCCTGTACAGTATTTCTTTCCAAGCGATATGGGGCAGCTGCCTTAATACAATTAAGCGTAATATATTATATTTGCCAGTAAATAAAGGGGGCCTCAACATGGTGAATCCCTTAGTCTTTTTTCTACCATGTTTTTCCCCCACCCAAGGCCTTGGAAACGACCCTGTACAGTATTTCTTTCCAAGCAATATGGGGCAGCTGCCTTAATACAATTAAGCGTAATATATTATATTTGCCAGTAAATAAAGGGGGCCTCAACATGGTGAATCCCTTAGTCTTTTTTCTACCATATATTTTTATGCAAATTTTGGACCACTTCTTTTCCATACGGGGAAAAGTAGGAATGATCTGTAGTTTTCAACTTGTCAACCATGGTTTGGCCAATGAGAATCAGAAACCTTATAGACTCTGGCTTGCTCAGTAGTGATAACTTGTTATGTTAGGGAATGCTTTTATAAACATAGGACTTGGAAAGTGACTAGTACTAAAATGCTAACTTCACAGGAAAGCTTTATATGCGTCCATAATAGATCAAAGTTATTCTGAGCCCAGACCTTTCTAAATTGCCCACCACATCGCTATGATGCTTTACTGGATTTATTGAACTGTTCTAGGATCCCACCCAGGATGTGGGATGTACATTGGCTTACCTGTCATAATAGACTAAATGTCAAAGGCAATCAAAAACATGAACAGCTGGCAGAAAGGTATTGTAGTAGGCCTACTTGCATGCAACAACTGGAGATAACTGAACATTTATATTTTTTCTGTATTTATATACAGGGCTTTTGGTGATCTCTTGCTGATGCTTAGTCAACTCCTTGTTTTGCTACAGTGACATCTGAAATGTTATTTTTTGGGTTGTACCCGAGATCCTCGAATTCATGGGACCGGAATACCATCCATGTGATCTTGAGTGTTATTAAATGGTTTCTCTGGAATTCCAAGATGCTTGTTTACCTTGCAATAAAAACAGATTACGCATGTTGAGCTCAAGTTAAAAATTACATAGGGATTGCAAGATATTTATTTTGCAGAAGCCCAACAGCTCACGAAAGTCTGTTTGGATAAATCTTGGCATAGTATGTTATGGGTTACTGATTCAAATGTGCCAATTACTTAAATTGTTTAGGCTGTATTATTTTTCTTTATCCTTTTTAATGTTTATTTGTATATTCTGTTATCATTGGATTTTTTGTTGCTTACACATGACAAAAATTAACTTGTTTGATTTTCAATTAATAAACTCTCCTATTCTTGCCAGTAGGGGGAACTGCTGGCTGTCAGCCAAAATGGCTGACCTAGGTATTGATGTGGACAGAGGGACTGCTTCACCTGCAGCCCCTGCAGTGGATTTGGATGTGCCTGCTACTCACCCATCAATTAAAGTGGATCAGACAGTGCTATCTCATGTTCCAATGCCTCTCATTCAGCCAGTGCTAGTCCTTGCATGTCCTCAGATACCAAGCTGTTCCATTACGTTGGACCTACCTGGTACTGGAGTTGTTTTTGGACCCACTAATCCTTTCTTGACTGACTGTATCTCAGAACAACAATCTCACCTGCTCGAACTTATGGATTTCAACAACCAAAGTTTCCTGCCTCATTTCTTCAGGGCATTTACAGACCCGCCCCCCCACCGTGCAGAGTCACCAATGCACCCAGCGGAGTTCCCTGCTCCACCTGCTGAAACTACTTTACTTCTGTGTAGGATGAGTTGCCTCTACACTCTCTTCACCTCAGATGCTCCAACAGGGACAGTGTCCCTCTGCATTGTTTACTGCCCCTAAATTTCAACAAGGTAAAGCACTTCATATTATCACTGATTTGTGTGTAGCTGCTACTGCTTCTGGTGTAGAGTTACCTTTGGACTCGGAGGCCATTCTGGCTGAACTATCTGCCTTGCCCACTCCTGTTCAGCCTTTACTTTTGGCTCGGCAGCCCAGCCGGGTATCTGTTTGTTCTGAGTCCAATTTGGACAACACCCCACCATTTTCAGTGCCTGCTCCTCTGGTTGGTAGTTCCCGGACTCTACCCAATCCTTTTGTTCTGCCTGTGCTGCCTCCTGCTATGTCTTTGCAGTCTATGCCAATGGTGGCAATTCCTGTTTCCCTTCCAGGGAGAGTACAGCCTGTACTCTTGGTACCTGTTGTTTTAGTTCTACAGGTTTTGATGCCTCCAGAAACAGTTGTGACTAAGGATTCCATCCTTGCTACTACTGTCACCCAAACATCTCTGCCTTTGTTGGACTCACCTGCACCACTCTGTCCTCGGCATTCTGCTGCACCTACTACTTCAGTGGCTACTCATGACTAATTTTCCACTGTTCTAGCAGTAGCATTGCATGCCAGGTATGCTTTATCTCCTACATTACCTCATGCTGGGGTGCAGGCTTCTTCCCCTCCTCCACTGCCAACTTCCTACTTAGCCACTCCCATGCCTGGTTGGATCCCTAGCAGGGTCCTTCAACAAGATGGTTGGATTATACAGTATGACCTGATGGGTACTTTTGGATCCTGGATCCAGCTTTAATGCCTGTGTATAAGATTGATTCCTTTGAACAGTCTTTTGATACTGTTTCATCAGGATTGGTGACTTCCCCATCTGCCCCAGGACAGCCGCACCTGTAATCTGATCGGGGTCTCCTGCTTTTAATTCCTTGTCTGCCTTTGCCCCACCCCTGCCTCTGCATGGGCACCTGGAGGTATAGCTCCTGCTCCTCCTAAGCCCTTGGGGATTCCTACTGACAGTCCTTTTAAACCTTCAGACCTTTTTGCAGCTCAGCCTGACCCAGTGCCTAGGTGCAATGCAGTTTGCCTTAAATACATTGTAACAGACAAACTCCCTCCTGATCATTTTTTTTCTGGTTGATAAATTACTGATGAAATCTATGGGGTTTGTGCCAGCTGATATCTTTGCTATCATTTAGGTTTCTGGTTCTCTCCTGTATGTTGTGAGCTTTCAGCACCATTCTTCTTTGGATCATTTTTGGACAAAATATAACTCCTTGAAGTATTCTGAACTGTGGCTGCCTCCCCAAGCATTTCCATTTACAAGACTCATCACTCACACAGTGATGGTGTTGTTCCATAATGAAGGGGTCGATGTCAACAATGTGACTTATTGGTTTGAACAATGTGAGGTGAGCTGGCCCGGGGGTGCTGAGGGTTGAGGCGCTGGGCACCACACCTCGTGCCATGCCGGCGACCCGTGTTCAGGAACAGGCACGAGTTGTCAGGGGTCAGCAAGGGAGGAGAAGGATCGAGCGTCCAAAGGACTGCTCTCCTTCTCTGGGGTGGGGGGACTCCCGAGTGTCGGCATTGATTGCCCTCTAGCAGAGGCTGGGGGAACAAGCATGCCGCACCTAGATGTTGGGTGGAGCTGGGACAGATGCACTCTCCCTTGTGTCATTGCATGTCCTAGCTCCAAAGGGGATGCTAAGTAGGAAAGAAATCACTGGCCCCACGTATGAGCCAGGCACAGTGCCTGACCCTTCAGCCATGACATGTTCTGCTTCAGCGGCTCCCTCCGGGGCTTCCCAAATAGGTGAGGTACCCGTGGCCATGGGGCGAGCCTGTTAGGTAGGGTTAGGGGGCTTAGCAAGATAAAGAAAAATAAATGCGAAAAAAAAAAAAAAAATGTGAGGTGCTTGGACACCCGGACCCAATTTTGGAAAAGTATGGGATCCGGACTGGTGGTTAGAGACACAAAGCACAACTCTGGGCCACAGACTCTGGTCTGGTTCATCTCACCAATAGTTTATTCGTCGGCCTTGATAGGGAAATTTGCTTTTATCCAGGTCAGCCTAAGGCTTGTTTCAAATGTGGCTCTCTCTCTCCCATCTCAGTAATGCATGTGACCAACAGCTTTGTATCCTCTGCTTAGAACATGGTCATATTGCAGCTCATTGTCTAAATAATGCGAAATGTAATTTGTGCCACATCAAAGATCATTCCTTATGCACCTGCCCCAGGGCAGCTCACAAAAGGTCGGCAGCATCCCAACAGGAGGATCTCATATGTGAAGCTAGCATTCCTGGTACCAGTCTGCTTTCAGAGGGTCTGCTTCTGGAATCTTTGGACACCTCATCCTTTATACTGCCTCCCTCAGACCAGCCCGTGCCAACCACTACTGTTCCTGCTCCCCTTCTAACTTCTCCAGTGAGTGTACATGGTGCTTCTGCTCTGTTATTCACACCTTCGGTCCCTACTTCAGAGACCCATGACCCAAAGGCATCTTTTGAGCCTTTTGATGGTTACTCAATGCCTCCTCTATTTTCATTTACCGAGGTACCGCATAGGTGGTCTCTCTGGAACAAATCTCCCTGAAGTTCTTCCCACTCTGTTTCCACTGTAGTCCTCCCCATCAAGAATAGATTTAGCCTAATTGCTTCTTTGAATAATTGGGGTGACACAGATGCTGAATTTGAATCAAAAACTTCTTCTGCAATGTCTGTTGGACCTGTTGAGTCTTCAGACACCAAAGAAAATACCTCAAAATTGATGAAATTTCAGAAGTGGAATGATAATCTCACTTCAGGAGCGAAACTTAAATCTAAGAAGAAACATACTCAGCCACCATAAGACCATGTGTTACATTGCTTCTTAGCGTGACCTTTTTCCACTCTCATCTCAGCATGAGGGTTGTTACGCTAAACATTAATAGTATATACAACCTACTCCATAGGAAAGTTACTGTTCAGGTCCTCCAAGATTCCTGTGCTGATTTGATTATTTTGTAGAACACCAGATTATGCACTTTGCATGACATTGCTACTGCCCAAAGGCTCTGGACTTCCAGTATTTCTTATTTTTCCCCTGGCACAAAAGCATGCTGGGGGTTGCCATATTGTTTAACCATCTTTTTCCCACTGTATCTAGGTGCTGGACGTACAATCAGGTCAGGCTTTATTACCTGATTGTACCATTGACTAGGCTGCATATCGTTTCATCGTTATTTACACTCCCCAATCAAAATTTGAGAATGTTTCTCTATTTCAGTTACTACAGCCTTATTTGTGTGCTTCCAGTATTATTGTATATGGGGGAGATTTTAATTTGCCCCCTTCAGCTCCAAGATAGAGGGGCTAGGACATTGAAGTTGTTCTGTGACTCGATGCATTTGCAAGATACTGTATATGTAAACTGTCCCACCTGGTTGATGGATTTCATACTCTCCATCCCACTTGTGAGTTTACATACCACTGGGCACAATTTGCTGCCTGTATTGATTATTTTTTTGTTTCCAGACTCTGCTCCATTGTAAAGGCATCCATCTTTCCAGTAGAAACTACCAATCACTGTTTATTAAGCTGCACAATTTCTGTCACTCCGACCCTTCTGACTGAAAAGTCTTACTGGAGGTTGAACAACACCATCCTGTCAGATTCTTCTTTTCAGAGTGCTCTTCAATCCCTTTTATGGGCATGCATGACTGTCCAGGATCTTTACATTGTTGTATCCCTTTAGTGGGACCATACTATGATTGCCATTGGTAGTCTAGCAAGAAGATGTTCTAGATCAATTGTCAGAGCTGCCTACCATGCCTATCTTGATTTGTGACACACTCTTTACAAACTGATCTCTCTTTGGGTTGAGGAAGGGCTCTCCGTTCAGGTCCAGATTCAGTCTGTTAAACACCTTATGAAGTCCTTTCAATATGATAGGGTAAAATCTCTGTCATTTGAACAGACTTATGGTACCCACAGTAAACATGTAACAGGGGATATTTACCAGAGTTGCTTTCCACAGGGTTGAACTGCAAAGAATGGATTCTTTAGTTGACTCAGACAGGTAGAACATGACTCCCATGTCATGCTGGAATGTTACAGGCAGTTCAGGACCTCCTATAAGACATGGTGGGTACTCATTTTCCAATTGTGGTTTTGGATGCACAGTTTTTGGACTCATTAAGCTTACCACAGGTGTCACTCACTGATAAACTGATAATGCTTTTATTACCCAGCTAGTCACTGAGGGGGAAGTTCTTTCGGCAATCCATTCTTTATGTAAATGGATTTCTCCTGGGATGGATGAACTGATGTCAGAATTCTACCAGTTGTTTCCTTCTATTCCCCCCTCAACCTTACTTTTGTTTTTAATTCCATCTTGGCAGATATGTCTCTTTTTGGCTACATTACTGAGGCACTCCAAATGTTTTTATTTAAATCTGGTGACAGAAAGAATCTCTTGAATTGGAGACTTGTTTGCCTCCTTAACATGGATGCAAAGATTTTGGCAAAAATATTTTGTGTTAGATTGGCTCAGATTATTTCTAAAATTATCCATCCCCTATAATCCTGTTTCATCTCTGTCTGTAGAATTCAAGACAATGTATTGCTTATCAGGGAATTGATTGCATTCTGTCATTCTAATCGAGTTGGACATTTTAATTTGTTTTGGATCAAGTCTTTGATAAGATTCCCCATGATTATCACTTTTTGGTATTTTCAGAAACGTGGATTTTCTGTCACTTTTATTCACTGACTTCAGCTTCTGTATTCATATTCTACAATAATTTCCACTATAAACAGATGGTTAGGTTCCCATATTTATTTGTTTCAGAGTATGCCAAGGAAGTCCCATCCTTTATATACTGACCGTGGATCCTATCTTATGAGCAAGAAGTGTGGCTTCCTAGATTTGGGATATTCCCCACCCCTTATCTCCATCTGCAGTGAAAATTGTGGCTTATGCGGATGATGTATGTTTATTTTTTCAGGATATTCCCTCTGGTGTGAGTGCCATCCAGCTGATTTCTCAGATTACTTTGATGACTGAGTCTAGTATTAATTATTCTAAATGTCATGTAATTCCCATTGGGGTCCATGAGATGGTTCCTTCCTGTATTGGTAACATTACTGTCACCTTGGAGCCTGTCAAAATTATTGGCATTTTATTTGGTAGTTCTAACTTGTCTGATTTGAACTGAAGTCAAGCTTTGGTAGTCAGGGCCTTCCAAGTGGTGACTTGGAAATCCTGACAATAGTCTAAAAAGAAATGGGTTAGTGTGATTAAAACTTTTTTGATCCACATTTTTCTTTATATTATCAATATGTATCCCCTTCCTCTTCATTTTGAAACCCATTTGTATAGTATATTTATCATGATGGTTTGAGGAAGTAGATTTAATATAATTAAAAGGGACATTCTTTATCTCCCATATGATAAAGAGTGTTTAAACATGGTGAATCCCAACAATTTTTACAGTATTTTTTTTTCATTATAATATTATTCCTTGGATTTCAGGACCTCCTTCCATTTGGAAAGATTGGGTGTCAATTTGGATGACACCCCTTCAATTGGAATGGCATAGAACCAAACCCTTGTTTAGGCAAGTTAGCCATTTTCCTGAGTTTTTGAAACCTTTTTTGACTTCTATAAAATGTTGCCATTTGTCTTGGGATCTTATTTGCACACAGCATAGGAAAGCATTTATTTGGACAACCATCTAGTCCACCACAGTTATTTTCATGTTTAATATCCTTATCAGGTATTGACGCTGGAGCAGGGACCAAATGAACAGTACATACCCTACTAGTTAGCAACTGGCACAGCCCTCACCTCACCTCCATGGCTGGCCACTGTATGAGCAGACAGTGAGTGCATGTGCTGTATACAGTATACTGTGTGCATGGTCCCTGTCAGCTAATGCAGTGGCCAGCCGAGGAGGTGAGAAGAGAGTTGTGCCAGTTGATGTATCAAACCTCTAAATTTCCATTCACATCCCTGAACATCCTGGTAAGGGGGGGTTGGATGGCTGGTGTTTTGGGAGTGGGCCGGGTGGCTGGGGAGCCACTGGAACACTCATGCCTACCAGTAATACTGTCAACAGGCATTTGGAGGGTGGAAGTGAGGGGTACCACCGGACACCAGGGTCAGCTGTATAACTGTTCATGGGTGCCTGGAGGGTAGACATGTTCAACATACAGAAATGGGTGAACAGGGGTGCCACTAGATACCAAAAAGATGTTTTGCACTCACAGGATGGACAATCAGGAGGTAGGGATGCCACAAGACAGCAGGGAGATGTTCTACAAGCACTGGATGGGTGTTTAGGGGAAGGGTTTCCACTAGACATAAGGGATATGTGTTCCACTATACAGAAGGGGTGATCAGGGGATGAGGGTTGCCATTAGACACCAGGGATGTGTGTACATTATATGGAATGGGTGATCAGGAGTGGGGAGTGCCACTAGATACCAGAAATATGTGTTCTTTCCATGGGATGGGAATCTGTGGAACAGGTGATGGGGGTGGGGGTGCCACTAGTTACAAGCAATGAAATGTCCGATGCCCACAAGATGGGCATGAAAGGGCTACCACTCAGTATGCAAATTAGCCCATAATGGGCATGCAAATGATCCTGTAGTGACATGCAAGCCCAATTGGCTCATTTGCATGGTGCAGTTGAAGATAGCCAACATGGCTCCCAGTGCTGTCAGGGTGCTATTCCCTATGGACTGGACAGAGTTCAGGTCCATGTTGGTGCAGCATAATTTGACATAGCGCTTCAATGACCCAGGCCAGTATTCAGTTGGTAAGCACCAGTCCGCTGACCGAATATAGCAGCTTCTGGGTCGGGCACAAGTACAGCACAAACATATGTGCTGTGCTTGTGCATGTTTTTGTTGTAAGATTTTTGTTATTTCAGAAAGAAAATATTACCATGCATACCTCGATATGGTGGAAGCCTTCATATGGTCTACAGTATACAAATTCTAAGACCAATAAAGGATAATAGCAAAAATCCACAAGTTAAAGACATTAGTGTGTGTACAGGTAAGGGTGGCTGTAAAAGTACATACATCCTAGGGTGAAGTCTTATGGATACCGAGCTCACCAGCCCCATCAGTTACCTCCAGTGTTAGGCAGTGAAGTGGTGGAGGAATAAGTGCAATGACAATGGTAGGAGGAAAGGAAACATTCTATGAGTGACTAATTAACTTTCCGGGTAGGTATCACAAATGTACTCGCCAACAGGAGGTCTCTCCCAAGATTCTTGTGGAACATAGGCACACTTGACCAAAGCTCTGTGAAGATTCCACTTGTGAGGTTTCATTTCAAGGCATCAAGAGAAAAGATGGGCCAGCAGTGCATATATGTTCTGCAAAAGTCTTCTTTAACCTAGAACATAGACTATATATCCCAAGAATTCTAGTTCTTAACTTGAGTTGCAGTATTAATAATGCAGAGAAAACATAGCATTATTTGGATACAAATAATACTATCAGGAACAAGCATATGGATAAATATAAGAGGCCAGAGTTCTCAAACTATAGTTCTGGTGGATTGAATATAGCGGGGGGGGGGGGTGTTGCACATAGATAGTGTTTGGGTATACTAACCCAACATAAGATGGCATAGTCAGATAAAATCCGACATGAGCTAGGTCTATTCATCCGACACCCATCTGGGGGTGAAGGAATCTGATGTAGGGGGTTCAGCAGCACCTAAACGAGGGAATCTGGTATGTTTGGAGGTGTGAAATTCTGTCTAATTTAGCCAGAGTGGAGAGAGAGATGTCAGTATCTCCCTGGTTGTGGGGACTTGTGTAGATCTCCAATTGCAAAGCAGGGCTTTCTTAGTTTGTAGAAACAGGAGAGCAAGCCACCTGTATTCAGAAGAGGATAATCTAGGAAGGGCACTGGTAATTCCAAGGAGGCAAAATTGGGGGCAGTGAGGAAGTTGGTGGTGCAGTACTGCAGAGGCTAACTTCTGTATTTCTTGCCATAAGGATTGGATTCATGTGCAGGACCACAGTATATGAAGCAAGCCCCCCCCCCACTCCTTGGCATCACCAACAGAGGTCTGACTCCAGAAGTTTGGCTTTGTGGAGAACCACATGGGTTTTGTACCATAAATGAGCAACTTTATTTTGGAGGAGTCAAGACCTAGCATCCCTGAACCAGCTGTGTGTATTCTTCCAGGCCTGCTCCCAGGCCTGGGAGGAGATAGGAAATTGTAGCATTCCCTCCCATCTTTGCTTGGATGCTTCAGATTGAGAGGGGGAAGTGTCCCTAATTAGAGCATATATTCGCCCTGCAAGACTCTTTGGGTTTTGCAGCCAGGAATGAAGAGCCGAGGGTGAATTGAATGTCTTGGGTGGACTTAAGCAGTGGTGCACTGCTTCTCTGAGTTGGAGGTATCTCCAAAAGTCCAACAGGGGGATGTCCCATAACCTCTGTAAGGACTGAAAGGTATCGAGAACATTATGGTAAGGGTCTATGAGGTCTCCGAGTTTAGTAACACCTAAAATTAGCCAAGCTCTTCCAATATACCCACACTTCCCCTAGCTTGATGGTGGGGTTTTGCCACAGGGGGATATAAGAGAGCAGGAGGGGGGTCCATTTTCAGTTTCCGATGGGTGTCGAACCAGTTAGTTCTGGAGGCCTGTATTGTGAATAAAGATTCACCTGGGTTCGATGTATTGTTGGGTTTGTATTTGTTAATGGTGTCAGACATCAGTAATGAAGAGGGAAATACAGTTTTTGTTACATTTAATTCAATTTGGAGCCATTGTGGAGGCGGGGGGGTACAGCCATTTAATAGTTTGAGCTAAGAAAAAGGCTCTACGGTATCCTTCAACCCAGGTGAGATTCCAGCCTCCCTGTTCCCAGGGAGCCCTGAGCTTGGAGCCACTAACACTGGGTTTGGAACCTTCCCAGAGGAAATCCCCAGTCAGGTTATCAATGGGCATGTACCAGCATTTGGGAAGGGGAATAGGGATATGCATAAGGAGATAGAAAAGCTTAGGTGCTGAGACCATTTTTATTGCTGCAATTTTCCCAGCCAGAGTGAGATTGAGGAGTTTCCACCGGTCAAATTCCACCTTAGTAGAAGAAAGAAGGGGTTGTATATTAGCTTGCCAGATTGTGTCCAAAGATGGGGTCAAGCGAATGCCAAGGTAGGTAATCTCTTTGGGTGCCCAGAGGAGGCCAGCTGAGGATACCATTTGTTGAGTACAGAGGACATTGAGGGGAAGTAATTCGGTCTTGTTCTGATTAAGCTTTAGGCCCGAGTGGATAGTAAAAACCTCTAAAAGTTGGAGCAAGGGGGGGGTATGGAACCCGGAGCATCTGCCAGGGGAAGGAGGAGGTCATCAGCATACATCAAGGTTGTGTATGTGGTATGCCTGACTGTAAGACCTGTGATGTTCAGATGTGAACATATAGCAGAGACCAGTGGTTCCACCACCAGGATGAATAATAGGGGAGAAAGGGGACAGCCCTGTCTTATTCCCCATTCCAATTGGAATGGAGGTGACAAGACAGAGTTTGTATTGACTCTGGCAGGTGGAGAATCATATAGGGCATGTATCCTTGAGAGAAAGTTATACCCCATCCCAAAATGTGCTAGGACTAGGTATAGAGAGTCCCATTTGATTGAGTCAAAATCTTTCTCGAAATCCACTGCTACAGCGGCCGCTGGAGTGGGGAGAGACCTAGAAAGCTGCAAAAGACTCATAAGCATCCTCAAATGGTCTGAACTGTGTCGGCCCGGAATAAAGCCCACTTGTGAAAGGTGTATGAGGTCAGGGATCATAAGACCAAGTCTAGTTGCCAGAATTTTGGCATAAAGTTTGCTATCAATGTTAATAAGTGAAATTGGGCGATAACTTCCCGGGTTTGCCCTTTTTTGGGATGACTACAATGGTAACCTCTTGCACAGAAGGGGGGAGAGTACCAGTGACCTCTATCTCTTGAAAGACCTCAGTTAAAAGTGGGGAGATAGTGGGGGTGAGTGCTTGGTAAAAGTCTACTGTATAGCCATCACTGCCAGGAGACTTCCCCAGTTTTAGACCTTGAATGGCTGAGGTTACCTCAGTACGGAAACTAGGAAGTTCGAGAAGATGTTTTTGCTGAGAGTTCAATGTGGGTAATTGCAAGGGGTCCAGGAAAGATTGGGTATCCTTATTTGGTTCTGGGTCTGAGGAGGAGGAGTAAAGGGCTCTATAGAAGGAGGTCATGATGGTGTTAATGGCTTCCGGGGACGTGCTCAGTGTTCCTCGTTCATCCATCAGGCCAAAAATATACCTACTTGCTTGCTGCTTACGAAGTTGATAAGCCAGCTCTTTGCCTGCTTTATCCCCTCCCTCCCAGAAGGTATGGCGCAGGCAAAGAATAGCCACTACTGCTTTCCTGTTAAGAAGTTGATTAATGGCAAATCTTAGGGCTAGAATAGTTCTACCCAGTGGAGAATGGATAGAGGGGGAAGACACGGCCTTAAAAGTAACTTCAGCAACTGCTAGTTTCTGCTCAAGGACAGCTAACTGATGTTCTCTTTCCCTATGCTTGGCAGCTGCATATCCCAAAATACTGCCCCCATAGAGGCCTTAAAGGCCTCCCAGGTGTTACTAGCTGAGGTGTCTGACGTAGGGTTGTCAGCCATAAAAAGTGAGGCCTCATTTTGAGCCCAAGGGACAAAATCAGGGTCCCTTATTAATAAGGGATCTAGTCTCCAGTGTTTTGGTGGGGGGGGCTACGAGGTTCCATTAAATCATGAGCTGGACTGGGGTGTGGTCTGATATGATTTGAGGGAGAATGGAGACATCAAGGGTTTTTGCAGTGAAAGTAGGTGAGCTGAGCCAGAAATCCAACCTACTATGTGAGGCACGTGGGGCCGGGTGAAAAGTATAATCTCTGACTCTGGGGTGAAAAAGTCTCCAAATGTCTGTAAATCCATGATCTGAGATTAGCTGTTGTATAGCTTTTCCACTTCGGAGATGGGATTCCTTGCCTCCATCGGACCTGTCAAGGAAGTGGCTCAGTGTAAGATTAAAATCACCACACAAGAGAAGGGGGCAGCCAGGGGGGTTAAATTCCAATTGCTCCTCCACCAGGTTATGAAAAAATTGTGGGGCGTCCTTATTGGGGGCATAGAGGTTGCAGAGGCTAATCGGGCCCATGGGAGTATCAAATGTCGCCATTACCCACCTACCATCTGGGCCAGAAAGTGCCTTAGTAAGAGTCCACGGAACAGATTTATGTAAAAGAATGAGGACTCCATGTTTCCAGGAGTAAGCATTAGAGTGGACCTGCTGACCCAACCAGTCCTTCTTCATGTAGGTGTAGTCAGCCCCAGTAAGTTTGGTCTCTTGTAGGAAAGCAATTTTTGAATGTAGACATTTTAAGTGGGTCAGAACTTTCTTTCATTTAATTGGGGAATTCAACCCTCTAATATTCCAGGTATGGAATACTATGTCAGCCATTCTGCTATTGGAAGGAACTAGGCTTGTTAGATAGTGCTGTTGTTGGTGGGGTAGCTGAATATATGAGGCCCGGGGCGTTCACCGGGTGAGAGGGAAAGTTACTCTCTCTTTAGACCTGTAGGGGGCAGTAGAGGGCTGAGAGCACACACTCGAGGTGGCTTCTATCAGACTGTCTAAGGGGGCCCTTAAGCAGTTATCAGTATACACTTATACAGAGAGAAGAAAAATACAAATACCTGTACACACTTAATCTAAAACTGTATTTTACAAAAGCCAAGGCAAAAACACACTGAGAATGGAGAAGGGACTTAACCAGCTGGATCCCCAGCCAATGGTATGCCCAATCCCTTCTATGAGGCATAGAGAAACTTGAACTGGGAGCAATGGGAAATTCTCCCTATATGTCCAATAAGTACACCGAAAATAGCTGGAGCAAAGGGAGAATAGATGGTATTTTAAACGCCATCACGGATGCAGGTTAGTCATGCCCCCCTTGCGCATGTTTTTGAATATCTGGGCCCAGAGCTTATAGAAACTCAAACATGCACTGCAGTCTATTGAATCTCCCAGTGTTGCCTACTGCTCTGATGTCAGCTGCAGGGAATTCTTGGATGTGTAGTAACAGACGACGTCAGCCTAGAACTAAGCAAAATTTAGTCTGATACAATCTACTATACTATAATAAAAAGTATGTAAACCAGAATGTTTTTGCTCACAAAGTGCACATTGGGATCAGCCCCACACTTGAGTGTGGGGCCCTTGCTGCTGACTGTTCCCCCTTTAAAGACAAGTGTATTGTGTTCCATTTGATTTGATACTGGCAGAGATTCCTGCAGTCAAACAGCTGTAGTTTACTGATCCACCCACTTCACTGTCCAGAACCTACTAGTCCTCTTTTCATATTGTGTTTAGTTCTTCCACTGTATTTGCTAGACTGCTGAAAGTTTATATCACAGCATTAATCAATGACACCTTCATTCAACCCCACTACTCTAAGCTGGAATCAATATGCTACTGAAGTATGACTGAACGTATACTGTAGACTGTCCGTCTTGAAATTGGGAGCTTGACTACCCTGTGGCAATGCTCCTGGCT
Source organism: Neoceratodus forsteri (assembly GCA_016271365.2). NCBI lineage: Eukaryota > Metazoa > Chordata > Ceratodontiformes > Ceratodontidae > Neoceratodus > Neoceratodus forsteri. The sequence goes on from CM057451.1 coordinate 153,497,494, forward strand.
TTTTTAATCTTCTTTGCTAACAGGTCTCTGTTAATGGGAATTCTTTTTTTATAGATGTGAGACTTTTTAACTGACATTTTCTGAGTCTCGTGGATTATTTTGAGCTTAGTTATTGTACAGATTTTGACTTTGTTGACCATAACATTCCGATAAAAAAAAAAGTGAAGCTTTAGAAGTACGCTCTGTCCTAATTAGATGGATATGCTCTTTTCTAGTTAGATCTCAATGGGTGATTTGATTTTATGAATGTTATTAAAAGGAACAGGCTAACTACCAATGACATGTTATTAGTATATAAATCTTAGAAACACCAGTTCTCAAATATTGTTGTCTGGTTTTGCAATCGGGATTGATGTCCACAAAATTATATGCATTGGAAATGCTACAAAAAACAGTGACATTAATTATGTTTTAGCATCCATTGTATTCTGTAAAACATAAATTATTGAAACCAGACACTTTATCAAGCAGAAGAGCCCTCCTGTGTGCAAAATGTATTATATATATGACGAACCTGGCAAATAAGCAACGTAGTCTTGTTTGTGCAAACCCCCAAATTAAGTACACCACCCCAAAAAAAAATGGGTTATGAAGTCTGCAAAAACCAAACTACGATGACCCACCCACTACTGTATTAACCTCTGGCCACAGGTGGGACCATTCCACACAGAGATAGGATTCTTTGTTCCTTTACCTGTGACAACCCTTTCCCAGTTGGGCACTACCTGAGTATTATAACTTACCTCCCCAACTGCAGTAGCTAAGAACTGCAAAAAGTAGGGGAATCTGCACCAGACTGACCCAGAGACCTTCAGGAATATGAGCCAATGGTACTGCAAGTAAGTAGTCTGGCACTTGGGTAGTTTAGCAAAAAGGTAAAAGTTTACTAAAAATGTCAGAGAAATTATTGTAATTACAGCCATGAATGGCATAGTCTCAAAACAGATAAAACAACAAATCATATGCATCAATCACTTTCTTATACTAGTGTATCCCAGCAGGGTACCTCCACCCCACTATTCACTACAAAATTACCCCTGGAGACTGCAGACACTCACCTCCCTCCAGCCCTCCTGATATCACACTTTTCCAGGATAAGTGCCCACCTAGGCCTTCATCCCCAAGCTTTCTGTACTGTAGAACTAAAGCAATTAGTGACTACTGGGTCCACCTCTGAACTGTCAGTCCACCGACTCCTTCTGCCAGATAGCCTCCCTGGTATCCAGTTACTGTCTACACTGTATTTTAGAACTAAGGCAATCAGTGACTACTGGGTCATATCTCTGATCAGTCAGTCCATCGACTCCTTCTGCCAGATACCCTCCCTGGTAGCTAATTACTGTGACCTTAAGAGTATACAGTGACTACTAAGCCTACTTACCTCAGTCAGCCCACTGACCCCTTCTGCCAGATACTCTCTCTGGTATCCAAATCTATTCACTTTACTGTATCTTATATTCTAAAAATCATTTAAATCAGTTAACATTTTCACACATTCATTTCTAGACACATTTAAACCAAATAATGGCATTAAACAATGTTGCATACTGGTACATTAAAAATTGTGACAGATTACCCCTCAGTCCCTTCAGGTTCAATCCTACACTTTCAGAGACTCTCTTAAATTCAGAAGGACTAAGGTAAATTCTTTGTAAAACAGTGTCACTGTGGCTTTTAAAATAATCCCAAATTTGTATCAACAAGGTTTTTACTATGCCACACTCCTCCAGAAATACTGAAGAAATGCTGTAGAGATACATACGAACATACGATGAAGCCAGCAGATAAAAGCCTAATGGCCTATCAAGTGTGCTCGAGTGTGCAGCTCTCAGTGCTGTACGCTGATGCTGCCCCCCACTCCCCTCATCCCCCCTTCCCACCACATGATCCCACTGTTTTACCCTTTCTCCTTCCCCATTTTGATTCTGCCCTTAAGTTTATCCCAACCCCCTTAAATTTCCCCACTGATGCCCTCAAAACCAGTTCCTCTGGCAGTGCATTTCATGCTGTCACCACTCTCCCAGTGAGAAAGTGCCTCCTCATCTCCCTTGTGAACCTCCCCCCACTTTAGACTATGCCCTCTTGTATTCCTTCCTAATTTTAAACAGACCCTCATGACTTACCTATTAATGCCCTTCAAATATTTAAATGCCTCAATCATATCCCCCTTGTCTCTTCTGTCCTCAAGAGAGTACATATTGAGCATCTGTAGCCTCTCCTCACAGGGCTTTTCCCTCATCCCACTCAACATCTTGGTTGCTCTCCTCTGTACCCCCTCCAATAGTCTGATGTCCTTTTTGTAAGTATAGACACCAGAACTGTACACAGGGGGCACCAATGAGCAGCCAACGAGGATAGTCGGGTCTTAATACCACTCCAAGCTATGAACTACAATAATTAAAAATAAAACCTTTAAACCTGCAACTGAAGGCAGTAAAACTACATCTGCATAGAGCTAACAGCATCATGGATGAATATCTCACCTCAAACCCTGGCAAAAGCCAACAGAGCACTAGCAAATGCAGTAGCAAACAGCCGACTGGCACTGTGAGTGAAAACATGGGGTTGGTATCGTTGACAGCTGCTGAGGTCAGTGCATTAGGCCGCGAACTGACAGGCCGGGTAATCACCGCACTGGAGCCCCAACTGATTAAACTGGAAAGCAAAATAGATTTAAAGCTCCAGGAAGCTTTAGAGCAGCAATCTGTGCATACTAACCGTATAGCTGAAGCAGAGGACAGAATTTCCAGGCTGGAAGATGAGATGGCGGCAGTACCGGGACAGGTGGCTGCATTGCAGAAGGACTTAGAAGAATTTAAGGAGGCATATGATTATCAAGAGAATTATAATAGGCGATTAAACTTGCTATTGAGAGACTTGCCTGAAGGGAAGGAGGGAGAGGGAGCCCTGGACTTTTGTGCCCCAAAACTACCAGGAATTCTTGGTATGGAGGTAAAGGCAGGGAGCCCGAAAATGGAGCAGTCTCACCGCTCGGTGATGCCCCGGCCCAGTGCTGATCCACCACTGCGACAGATTATTATGCATTTTCATAACTTTCAAGACTGTGAAGCTGTGTTAAGGGCATATAGAGAAAAGGGCACACTGATATATGAGGGGAGCCAACTATTCCTATAGCAAGACTACTCAGCCAGGATAATAAAGAAGAGAAAGTTGTTCAATGCCACGATGGCACAGCTATGAGCAATGAAAGAGGAACATTTCTTCATGTATCCAGCAACACTTAAGATTCATCATGAGGGGGCCACTTACTCCTTTTGGGAGAATGAAAAAGTGGAGCAATTTGTGAAAGACCTCCAGAAAAAGGTTGGGTGAAGCATGAAAACCTGGTGCATGAGAACCTGGTTACTGGACTTATCGCAGTGAGTTTGCTGTTTGTTTTGTTTCTGTGGAACTGTCCTGGATGGGTTCACTATGGAGACCTCCACTGCTGATCCTGCAAAGGGAGTAAGATGCATACTTCCATGGCCAGACACTCAGGGGTAGAGCAGTGCAGAGGCGATCAGGAGAAATGGGGAGCGGAATCATGAGCTCACTTAACAACACACCAGAAATATTTTAGCCCACATGGAGTATTGTGAAGACTAAACAAAGACAAAAGGCAATCCCTTGGACATTTTGAATAAGGCTTGGGAACCATATAAAAGAAAAGGCTCGGCAGAATGTGTGGTGATGAATATAAAAGCTGGACTCTTAAGACCCTAATGTCTGGTAAACAAACACACTATGTTATCAGGGACACTAAGGCTGGAGGCCAGGCTGATTTGAAATAGAGGAAGGTGGGAGGGGGGCTGACTTGGCATGTATGATATCGGTGGGGCCCAGCCCTCTGCTCTCTGCGAGTGTGAACAAACAGCTGCCCTCTGTATTGGAGGTACTGGGAGGCAGAATGACTTGCACAATGCATGACCCATCCCGTGTGGGCCCAGATAGACTGCTGGGGTATGATACTATTACTGGGGATTTCTCAGTGAAGAAGATGGACCTTTGCTCCTTAAGGAGAGAAAATGGAGACTTACTATCAGATATGGGCTGTGGGGGGGGGCCTAGTGTGTATTATGATGGTGCAGCTTGACCTTCCCATCCCATGTGAGCTCAGGGGATTTGCTCCCTTTTATAATATAATTGGGAAGTAATCGCTTCATGCATTGTTTTAAAAAAATAATAACTGGGATACTGGCTGTAGGTACTGGACGGATGGTGGATCAGTGGGGGGGCAGAAGCTTATCTGGGGCACATAGTTTAATAGTTTATTAGCTTATATAGCTTAACGTTTTTAATTTAATAGGTTTGGTAATTTATAGCAATGAAACTTATACAATGTCTGATCACATGATGAAGGGAATGTGCTGTTTTATGAGGGGGAAAACAGATGAGTAGCCCTGTGTGGGGTGCATAATGCACCTCTGCTGAAGCTATGCGGTACCAAAGGGGGACAGGGCATGCATGGCAGGGGAACATGGGGTAGGGAATGGGAGATTCTCCCATAGTAGATCAGAGGCAAAAAGAGGGGTGGAAAGACTTGGACATCATGAGGGATTGTTTATATTCGATACTAGAGGTAAATGAAGGCAGTTAGTGTCGACTGGGGGTGGGTATGGATAAAATTAACAGGACACAAAATAACTACAGAAATATGGTCAATTGAATGTGTGATGATGATGGTGAGGGGGGACAGGGAAAGAAAGAGAATGTGAAGAAGAATGTACACAGGGGTGGAAGAGAAGGGGGTGAGTAGAGTAAGGAATCAGTTAAGTTAGTTGTTGTTATTTGCATGTTTGTAGTTTTCATGTTTAAAGGTGCAAGTGAATGCCAGTTTATAGATATTTTCTGTCGCCTGGCAAAAGAGTCTGAGGATGATGGGCCTGCTGCGCAGGGAAGGTCTGGGCTACACTTGGAAATGCAGAACTGGGAGGGCTATTTTGGAGGGAGCATTACTATTTATCCATGGCTAATACAAAGAATATAACGGTTGTCACATGGAACATTCAGGGCATAGCAAACCCTGTGAAGAGGTCAGCTCTGCTCACGTCCCTTAAAAGAACTGGGGCTCAAGTGGTCATGGTCCAAGAAATGCATTTAATAGACAAAGAGCACGCCAAGCTGGTGAGTGGTTGGGTGGGGAAGTGGTTTGCATCCTCGTATACATCTCATAAACATGAAGTAGCTGTTCTGATCAATAAAAATTTTCCACTGGAAGTCAAAAAAGTGGTAAAAGATGCTGGAGGGGGTAGATTTATTTTTGTGACAGGTAAGATTTATGGGGAAGAGGTAATATATGGGAGTGTCTATGCTCTGGTGGTACATGAACCCCATTTTAATATGTCTCTTTTGGATTTAGTAATGAGAGAGCAGTTTCCAGGATTAATGCTGGGGGGGGACCTGAACTGGGCAATGAATCCTCAATTGGATCATTCAGAGGGTAAAGGGAAGAAGTCAGGAATCATGAAACAATGGCAAATAGGGATGTCAGACGTAGATATGATAGATGGATGGCGGATGGATAATCCAGGTGCCAGGGAATATACATTTTTTCCAACCCCTGCCGAATATGGACTCGTATAGACTATATTTATCTGCCTAGGGCTTGGGTGGGAAAGATTAGAGACGCAGCACATGGCCCCATTCTTATGTCAGATCACACAATGGTGGTGCTTACCCTGGCTTCCAAGAAAAAGAGGGAGGGCCTACCCCAGTGGAGACTAGGTTTGCTGGCCAAGGCACCTAGCTTCACCTGAGCTCTTTTCTTCTAGGTTGCTTAAAAGGACAGAGCAAAGAACCTTACCAAAGCAAGGAAAAGGATTAAGGCTTCTTTTGGCTAGGCAGATTTACTGCGTGTTGTTATTTTTATTTGGTACTTACAGGGATTGTTACTGTTTGTTGCTAACATTGTATTGCTTTATTTTTCTCTGATTCAAATTGTTGTTGCTGATATACCTTCTGCTGCATTATTACAGGGTGTGCCTACAGGTGTGGGCTTACAGATTACTGCCGTAATCTTCTGATTCAAATTGTTTTTTGCAAGGTATAGCTTCTGTTACTGCTTTTTTTTTCTCTGTAGCAAAGTGTTTCTTACAGGGTATATCTGCTGTGAAATTATTACAGGTGGTGCTTTACAGGTTTTACAGTTGTATCTATCAATAGGATAAGCTTTCAGGGCTACTGCATTTGTTGCTAGCTAATTGGTTCTGCTCTTACCTCCTTGTTTCTTTCATCTGTGGTTCTTCTTTTTTGGCAGGGGAAGGGCCCAGCAGCTTACCCCCATACCCAACCACCCCACACTACACTCCTTTTATAGGGTAGCACAGTCATGATATTTCCTGTAGCAAAGCAGGAAGGGGTGGATCAGAGGGGTATACACACAGTGACCTCATTTACAGGGGCACTAGTAATTTAACTTGCTATAACAAGCTATACAAAAACAAACAAACAAAACATGAAATCAATCTTTTGCTTTCATTTTCTTCCTTCTAATTACTCTGACCAGGTTATAAACCCAGCAACTTATGTGGAATGGATATCATTAACTGTAGGCACTGCGGAACACTTTTCAGAAGGGCAGTTTTACAGGATTTAGGACACTGTCCTACATGCTGGGCCAAGGGGTATCTAAGGTCTCAGCTCCAGCTAGTATGGGCAGAGATTGCACGCCTCAAATTGCATATTCAAAAGGAAATATATTATAAGAACCACCCACCATTTCCCCAACTTCCAACAGAAGCACCTCAACCGTAGGGGTAGTTGGCAGGTGGTTGAGAGGGGCAAATTGGGTGCCCTATTACTCAGTGCTCTCCAACATATCACCTCCACAAACCAAATAAAAACTACAAACAGGTATCTGCCTCTATCTCCGAAATCAAACAAAGGGGCAGAGGGCACTGGAGAGCAGGACACTGCAGCACAGGAACTAGCACAACAAAACTCACCCAAAACAGGAACCAAAACAAAAAAAACAAAAAGGAAATCCAAACAACTTCTGATCATAGGAGACTCCATGATTCGGGGAGTTGATACCTATCTCCAGCCAGGGGTAATGGTCAGATGTCTCCCAGGTACATCAGCGTGGAGAGACTCTTACCGCATTGCTAAAATTGTTCAGGAAGCAGGAGAAAACATTGATGTCCTGATACATATAGGGACTAATGATCTCACCAGCTGGTCAGTTGTGGAGACCAAGGAACACCTGACCAGGCTGGGTGACAAACTAATATCCATTTTGTCCAGCATCTCCTCTGAGATCCTGCCAGTCTGGGAGAGGGGGGCAGATGGACAGAAGGTCAGAGAAGGGGAGATAGGGGAGCTAAACAGGTGGCTCAAGTGCTGGTGCCAGGAAAAAGGACACAAATTTGTAGGGAACTGGTAACAATTTTGGGAGTGAAAGTTCTTTAAATTTGATGGACTGCATCTGACTAAGGAGGGAGTCAGTGCATTGGGGCAGAAGTTTGATGTCTTTGCAGAATATTTAAACTAGCAAATGGGGAAGGGGTGCAGCACCCCATATGTCAAATGGGAAGAACATCCCTCCCCCCTCAGCTTATGGTCAAACAGGAGTTCAGCATGTTTGTAGTTAATTTGCATTACCAGGTAAGGAAAAAGGTCCAGCTCCCCATACGATGTACGGGGGAAATGCCAGACCTAGCCCAATAACTAACACACTGAAATCTGGCCAATGGAAAATCATGTACACAAATGCTTGCAGTCTGGGAAACAAGATCCCAGACCTGCAGGCAATAATGACAGAGGCTAAACTGGACATAGTAGCCATTAGCGAGACATGGTTTACCAGTAACCACACTTGGGAGACTTCAGTACCTGGTTATGTACTGTTCAGAAGAGACCAAGGTGCAAAAAAAGGGTGTTGGAGTGATCCTTTATGTCAATGAAAATATCAAAGCTACAGAAATTCAGAATAAACATAAGGAGCCAGAAGAACTGTGGGTCACCCTGGAAACAGGAAATGGGACAGCCATACAAACTATGATTGTGTACAGGCCTCCAGACTAGGGGAAAGACAAAGACACATTACTGTTAGAAGATATACAAAACATGACAGCTAAAGAGGAGGTTCTGATAATGGGAGACTTCAACATGCCAGATACAGATTGGTCAATACCATCAGGAACATCTGCCAGAACTAGACACATGGTGGATTCCCTGCAGGAGAAGGGCCTCAAACAACTGCTATAACAACCCACAACAGACAGGACTATCCTAGATCTAGTCCTCACTAACAGGTAAAGGATCTCAGATCTCCAGGTAGAAGGTCACCTGGGGCCAGTGACCATCACATGGTATGGTTCAATTTGGCCACTAGAACTAAATCATCCCATTCCAAGGCAAAAATATGGGACTTCAGAGGAGCTGACTTTGATAAGATGGCCAACAGAGTTAAGCTAGCTCTGGCAAAAAGAAATACAGGTGAGGGGGTACAGGCAAAGTGGGCAAGCATTAAGGATGCAATACTGAAAGCAACATCCCACTGTGTTAGAGAGAAAAAGAAGTACAAAAGAAGAAGGAAACCACTTTGGTTCTCAAAAACAGTAGCAGAAAAGGTCAGAGCCAAAAGGCTGGCCTTCAGGAAATATAAGAGAACGCAGCAGGATGAAGATAGGGAGGCATACCAAACTTCCCTAAGAGAAGCAGGGAAGGCAGCAAGGCAGGCAAAGGCCCAAACTGAGGAAACACTAGCACAAACAGTAAAAGAAGGTGACACGACTTTCTACAGACACATTAGTGAAAGGAAAAAGTCCAGAGGGGGTATTGCTAAGATCAAAGGGAATAAGGGGGCATGTGAGGAGGAGGACCATTTTAAAGCATCTATCCTAATGGATACTTCTGCTCACTATTTACTGAAGAGAAGGTAGGGCAGGGCCCACAGCTCAGCACCATGGACACAGGTGAGAGGGAGGTGTGCACTAGTCCCTTCACAAAAGAAAGGGTCCTACAAGAGCTTGACAAGCTCAGGGTGGACAAGACAATGGGACCTGATAGCATACATCCCAAGGTACTAAACGAGTTAAGGGTGGAAATAGCAGAGCCATTATTAGAACTGTTTAGTGAGTCTCTGAGCACAGGAGAAGTCCCAGAAGACTGGAGAAGGGCTCATTTGATCCCGCTCCACAAGAGTGGAAGCAGGGAGGAGGCAGGGAACTACAGACCAGTCAGTCACACCTCAGTAGTGGGCAAGATTATGGAGGCACTCCTTAAGGAAAGGATAGTGCCACATCTAGAATCCATAGGAGCACAGGATACAAGACAGCATGGGTTTACAAAAGGAAGGTCCTGTCAAACTAATCTCATAGAATTCTTTGACTGGGTAAACAGTGGTGGACCAAGGGGGAGCAATTGATGTCACCTACCTTGACTTCAGCAAAGCTTCCGATACTGTTCCACATAGAAGATTGATTATAAGGTGGGTAGGCTTGGGGTGGGTCAGAAGTTGACCAACTGGGTGGCAAACTGGTTGATGGGCAGAAAACAGAGAGTGGTGATAAATGGTATACAGTCAGAAGAGATGCAAGTCACAAGAGGGGTCCCTCAGGGATCAGTCCTGGGGCCAGTCCTCTTGAATATCTTCATCAGTGACATTGCAGATGGACTGTAGGGTAAGGTTTGTCTGTTTGCAGATGACACCAAGATCTGCAACAAAGTAGATGATCCAGATAGGGTGGGCAGAATGAGAAGAGATCTGGATAAACTAGCAAAATGGTCAGAAGAGTGGCAACTGGGGTTTAATGCAAAAAAGTGCAAGAACATGCACATAGGGAAGAGAAACCCTGAAGCCGCATATAGGCTTGGAGGGGAGTTGCTGGCAGTCACAAGGGAAAAGAGAGACTTGGGCATCATCATCATCACAGATGACCTAAAATTATTCAAGCAGACCACTAAAGCAGTAGGTAAGATTAGGGGGATGTTGGGGTGTCTTAGTAGGGGTATCACAAGTTGGAAGAGGGAGGTAATAATCCCTCTTTACAAGACACTAGTTAGGCCCCATCTGGAGTACTGCATGCAGTACTGGAGGCCACACCTTCACAAGGACATTAACCAAATGGAGGCAGTCCAGAGAAGGGCAACCAAAATGGTGCAGGGACTGCATCAGAAAGCATATGAGGACAGATTAATGGAGCTCAATATGTATACCCTAGAGCAGAGGAGGGAGAGAGGTGATATGATCGAAACATTCAAACACCTTAAGGGCATTAACAAAGTGAAAGAGTCTAACATGTTTCAATATAAGAAAAATAGCAGGACAAGAGGACATAGCATGAGATTAGCTGGAGGCCGATTAAGGGGGTAATGTGAGGAAGTTCTTTTCACAGAAAGGTGGTAGATGCATGGAATGGCCTACCTCAGGAAGTGGTGGATTTGAATACAGTGCAGGGCTTCAAACAGGCATGGGATAAGCATAAGGGAGCAATACAGATGAGTATGAATAGATTCATGTAAGCCATTGACAGAGCAAAAGCCGATGGCACATTCATAAAGTAGAAAAAAGAAATGGGTAGACTGGATGGGCCTTGAGGTCCTTATTTGCCATCAACGTCTATGTTTCTATGTTCTGCACCCATATGACTAAGCATAAAGGGTTTCAGGAACATCTGGAGGAGCAATGGAAATATTACATAGAAACTAATAAGGGGAAGGATGACTCTAAAGAAATTTTTGGGGATGCCGGGAAAGCTTATATGCAAGGGACCATTATTGAATTTATGGCCAGGATCCAGAGGCAGAAAAAAGAGAAGAGAAAGGAGATGGAGGAACAGCTAAAGGACCTTGAAAAGAGGGAAGCAGGAGGAGAGAAGTGGGAAGCTTTGCAGCTACAGTACTTACAACCACCAGAGAAGCATTAAATGCTCTGCTGAGTGATGAGGCCAGAAAGAACTTGCTCTATTGTAGAAGACAGATATATGAATGGCCCCTACTGGTGAAACCTAATGAAGGGAGGAAAATGTCCGACCAGAATAGTGGAAGTAAGAGATAAGCAGGGTAAACTGCAGAGGGACCGAAAACAAATTCAGCACTTGTTTAGAGATTTTTACCAGTTGCATAAAGCAGAATTTCAGGGTAGGGGAGAGGCGATACAGGATTTTTTGGAAAATGTAGCTTTACCCAGAGCTACAAGTGAACAGAGGCAACAACTTGGCCAACCTATTACCCAGAGAGAAATATTGGGGGCTATACAGAAGTTGCAAGCTGGTAAAGCATGTAGCCCTGATGGCCTACCCATCAAATTTTATAAACTTCTGTGGGGACAAGTGGCCACCATTATGTGTGAGGTCTTTGGTGACAGGATGGAGGGGGGATAGAAAGATGTTACCTAAAACATGTTATGAAGCCACAATATGCTTAATTCCAAAACCAGGAAAGAGTGTCATGGAATGTGCTTCATATCGACCCATTTCGTTGAAAAATTGCGATGCAAAGATCCTTGCAAAGGTTCTGGTAACAAGACTGGAGGACATACTGCCCACATTGATTCACCCAGACCAAACCAGGTTCATTACAGGATGCATGTCATATCATAATATGCGGCGTCTGCTGAATGTGGTATGGAAGGCTAATCGGGGGGAAGGAGCAAATGGGTATAGTCTTGATGGATGCTGAAAAAACATTTGATAGGGTACAGTGGGAATATCTCTTTGAGATAATGTCCTGGTTTGGACAGGGTGACTCATATGTTAAGAGGGTGCAGGAGCTATACGAGGCTCCTAGCACATGAGTCCTAGTTAATGGGGTGCTGATGGAAGAGTTTCGACTGGAAAGAGGGATAAGGCAGGGATGTCCCCTGTCCCCACTGCACTTAGCCCTGGCTATAGAGCTGTTAGCTGTGGCGATACGCCAACATAAAGGGATAGAAGGCAATGGAGCAGCCATGGGTCCATCCCATAAATTGGTGCTGTATGCAGACAATATGCTGGTTTTCATCAAGAATCCAAGAATATCCATGCCACCCCGATAACCCTGATTCAAGAATTTGTGGGCTTCTCAGGGTACAAAATTAATCTGGGAAAATCCGAGATGCTGTGCTTCCCTGCCACAGAGAGGGAGAATGGAAACTGGGGTCTAAAAATAGTCCAGAAAAGTTTTACCTATTTGGATATTTGGGTGGGCAGATCATTGAAATCCCTCTATAATCTAAATTATAACCGTCTAATCAAAATTGTAGAGGATGATCTAAGAAAGTGGGCACAGCATCCGATATCTTGGCTGAGCAGGATCAACCTAATTAAAATGAATATCCTCCCCAGGGTGTTATATCCGGTGCAAATGCTGTATATGGGTTTGATAAAAGGATATTAAAAGGTTAGAAAGGGCATTCTCCAGGTTTATATGGCAGGGGGGTGGGGTAGACACAGGATACATCTGCAAAGATTAAAAGCTGAAAAAGATAAGGGAGGCCTTAACTTTCCGGATTTGAAGATATACTCTCTCTCAATTCAACAAAGCTATATTGAGGATTGGGTCCATTGGCCAGAAGTGGCCAGCTGCGTGAGGTTAGAACAGGAGGGCAACCCAGGGAGGCCAATGGCTTACTTATATCGTAAAGGAATGATGGCTTATAGAACACAGGGCGATGATAATCCGATGATAGGGGCAGTATTGGAAGCCTGGGCGCAGCTTAAGAAACAACAGCTTGATCAAAAAGGAGAGATGTTGCTGCTACCGGTAGCTGAAAACCCCTACTTCCTAACAGGGATGGAGAAAAAGGAATTATGAGTGTGGGGAATCTTATGGTGGGAAGGGGGCTCAGCACATTTGAGACCATGCAGAAGAATCTGGGGTTAGGGAAAAATCACTTATTTAGGTACCTGTAGGTTAGGGCTTTTATTAGGAGTATGGACAGAGAGAAATTATTCAAATATATACCAAATCTTATTGAGGGTCACATATATCAAATTGAGAAGGATCCTATGGGTTTTATTGGTAAGGCAACTAAACCGGGAAAGCAGAGTATCCCGAACATAACAAGTAAAACAAGGCTGTTATGGGACAGGGACTTGGGGATTAGGATTTCAGTGGAAAACTGGACAGTAGTATTACCCATGCATGCTGGACTTATGGCATGTAATAAGTATAAGGAAGCCTTTTTCAAATTTTTACATCGGTTATATTACCCACCTGTGCTAATTAATAAAGTGTGCCTTGATGTATCCCCAATATGTTGAAGATGCAAACAGGATCATGGCACATACATTGTTTTTGGAATTGTGCTATCTTGCAGCACTTTTGGTAGGAGTTTGTTAAAGAAGTTTCGAGTATGGCAGGAATGACACTTAATATGGACCATTTGGCCTGTCTTTTTGGGGTAGAAGTAAATGAAAAAGAAGAATGGGTACCAAACCCGAGATGTATTAGGATTTTGTATGTGCTAGCAAGGCATTGCATTCAGAATACATGGGTGTCCAATACTAGACCCACACTTCAATAATGGAGAAATTTAATGCTTCAGATACTAGCCCTGAGGAGATTAACCCAGATTTTGAAAGATAGGGAGGAGGCATTCAGTCGTGGCTGGGCTCCCTTCCTTTCTTCATTGAGTTTTGGCAGAGGGTGAGATCTTAAGAAAAGGGCTACTGGAGTGAAATAGGGTGAGTGGAATAGACGGGGGTATTCTCGCCACTTAATAAGCGGTATGACTGAAGAGCAGGTTTCAGACTCTCAAATTACCAGATTTAATATTTAATATGAATAGGTGACAGTAAGACATGAATCAAATAAAGAATGATTAGTGAGAAAATCCTTATTGTTATTAGTGGAATACTGTAATTGATTGACAGAATAATGTTTTGTCACTATCAACCCTAGAATATGTACAACTGTATTTGCACCTTGTTTGTATGTATGTGTATGTCTAGGTCTTGTGATGTTGAGAAAACCAAAAATCTTTCTTAATAAACAGATTATACAAAAAAAAGAACTGCATACAGTACTCCAAGTGAGGCCGCACCAATGCCCTGTACAGCAGCAGGATCACATCCTCACTCCTTGAGGTGATTCCCCTTGCTATACAACCCAGCATCCTATTGACCTTTGCAGCCACTTCCCTACACCGTGCAGAGTGATTCATATTGCCTGTGACTAGCACACCTAAATATTTCTCCTCAATGAATACCAATAACTGCACACCTCCCAGCTTATAGATAAATCCAGGATTCCTTTTTCCAAAGTGCATAATCCTGCACTTCTTAGCATTGAAGCCCAACTGCCAGGTACTTGACCACCTCTCCAAGGTTTCTAGGTCCCTCTGCAGCACCCCCCATCCACCACTGCACCCAATTTAGTATCATCAGCAAACATACTCCTCCGACTCTGAACTCCAACTGACATATCAGCTACATAGATGTCAAATAACATTGGTCCCAGCACCAAACCCTGTGAGACCCCACTGATGACCTGTGGTGTTGATAAATCCCCCTTACCACCACCCTCTACTGCCTCTTTTCCAGCCAGTTACCAATCCAGCTGACCACCCTATCGCTAACACCCAGGTCCCTCAGCTTGCCTATCAGTCCCCTGTGTGGCACTGAGTCGAAGGTCTTGCTGAAATCCAAGTACAGAACATCTACTGCTTTACCCTCATCCAGAGCCTTAGTCACCCAGTCATAAAAACCCATGTAGCCCCCCCCAAAAAAAAAAAAAATTTGGGGGCTTACCTTGAGTGTCTCCCTGGGCTCCTTTGATGCCCACTGCCTTGCAGATGTCCAGTAGGGGATGAGAAATCCATGGTTGATGGTGTGCTGCTGTTGCTTTGTGTGTCCCATGCCATGCCACTGCATTGTCCCTCTAAGAGCTCCAGCCAGTGTACAGTATAAATATTCTGGGCAGGGTCAGAGTATAATGAAGCTTGTAACCAGCCGGGCTTTGCCCTAATTGACTCCATTCTGCCATCAATTATAATGCAGAGGAAGTCCTTCAAATATTTATTTCTAAATCCTTACTGTTAGTGAATAAATATGTTGTTTATGCTGTCAGTAGTGAATGTTCCTATGGGAGCCACCATCTTTGGCCCTGGACCCCAGCAATTGGACCAATCAGAGCCAAGGAATCGTCCAGCGGTCCTAATTACATTGCATTGTGGGTGAAACTGTGAAATTTCCTTGGTGCCTAAATTGACCAATAGGGGCACTCAGACTGTGATTGACAGCAAAGGTAGCCAAACGGAATACAAAGATCCTGGTTCTTTAGTAGAACTGTTGTTGAACAGCTCAGAACTGCTTGAGCCACCGGGAAGAACAGTCAAGTTCAGCCAGGGCGAGAGAGAGAGAGAGAGAGAGAGAGCCTGTGTAGAAGCGAACTGCTTGAGCCACCAAGAACAGTTGCAGTGTATCTATCATCCACAGGAAGAGGACTATACTTGCCTCCTGTGGGCCCCACTCAGTTCCAAAAAGGGATCGATTGAATTCAGGACTGCCTAAAGCATCTCTGCAGACTGTTCAGTTTCTGTAGCCCCAAGCTAGAGGTTGGAAACCGCCCATTACCATGACAAGGAGAATTTCCTTGCTCCTCATGCCGCTTGCAGTGTGGCACAAACTGCTAAGAGAAAAATTGTTTTTGGGACTCCTGTGTTAAAAAGGGAGCCAGTTTTTGTGGAGAACATCTGCCAAATGCCAAGTGGGGAAGACCAATGTGGGTTACATCTGTTCTGGCAGCTCCAATTACTCAGCTACCAGCCTAACATGCCAAGTATCTAATAAAACATGTTCCAGTTGGGCCCATACCATCCATGGCATAGAAAGACTGTTCCTGTACCAGAACCATCATTGCAGAGGGACTGGAAGGAAAAGTATGTCTCTTTGCAGATGACACAAAGATCTGCATAAGAGTTGATGCACAAGGTGGGGTGGAAAGGATGAGAAGGGACTTGGCAAGGTTAGAGGAATGGTCAAATGTATGGCAGCTTAGATTCAATGCAAAGAAGTGCAAGGTAAGGCACCTGGGAAACAAAAACCCAAGGGAAGAGTACACAATGGAGGGTGAGATACTAACAACAACAAAAATGGAAAGGGACCTGGGGGTAGTCATATCAGATGACCTAAAGGTGGGCAAGCAATGTGAGAGGGCAGCAAGGAGGGCTTGGGGGATACTGGGATGCATAGGGAGAGGCATCACCAGCAGAAAACAAGAAGTTATTATCCCTCTGTACAGACAGCTGGTGAGACCACATCTGAGTACTGCGTGCAGTTCTGGAGACCCAATCTCCGCAAAGACATAGACAGGATGGAAGCTGTCCAGAGGAGGGCAACTAAAATGGTGCAGGTTCTGCACCGGAAGACATATGAAGAGAGACTAAGGAGCTTAATATGTATAGCCTCGAGGAAAGGAGGAGAGGGGACATGATAGAAACTTTCAAGTACCTCAAGGGAATCAACAAAGTCCAAGAGGGTAGCATCTTTCAAAAAAAGAGGTGTGCAAGAACAAGGAGGCACAATTTGAAGATAGAAGGGGCAGCTCAGAGGTAATTTAAGGAAGTATTTTTTCACAGAGGGTTGTGGATGTATGGAACAGCCTTCCAGAGGAGGTTGTGGAGTCAAAACAGTAGTGGAATTCAAGCATGCATGGGACAGTCATAAGGCAATTCTAGGGGATGGGGGTAGGAAGAAGTAGGCTGCTGGTTAACTAGGATCTGCGGCTTATCCATCAGGTAGGGAAATGGGCAGACTAGGTGGGCCAAGCGGTCCTTATCTGCCGTCAAATTCTATGTTTCTATGTTTCTATGTTTCTTGCGAGAGACCAACATTGGGGATTCGACCTCTGTGCAGCAACAGAACGCAGATTGCGGCCACCTATAGGGAAAGGCAGTGAAGAGAAGGTGAGTCATGTCAGCCCAGGTCCCCACCAACATCCTGAAGGGTCTTCAGTTTTGCCAGCTGCAGCATCATCTTATCTGGGTACAGTGAGTACAACCAGGGTAGCTCCCTGCAACAAAACGTCAACTGTGTAATGGCACCATCTGATTTGTTTTAGCAGCTTAGAGTGTTTAAATGTGACTGGGACATCCAGCCAGGATTACAAATGGTATATGGTTTTATAAGTGAGTTGTTCATATTTAATCACCCTTTCTTCCATCAAGGGCCCCAAATACAGCTTCAATGCCGGCCAACCCACGTCACCATTCAGGCATGCCTGTTTTCCATTCTGGGTACCCAGCAGTTGCATGGACTGAGAAATTCAGGGACTAATTGATTATCAGTAACTTGAATCTGTCTGTTACAGCCTACCAATAATTAACCTAAATTCTCACCCCTCCCTTGTTCTCACTCCCTTCAATAAACCTGATTTACTGTTTTCTGTTAACTTGGCTTGTGAGCATATCATTGCCTGGTTTAAAGCTATTGAAACATTAGCAATGTATATTGAAAGTACATGGTTGTGTTATGGAAACTATCTTTTACAGGGGGCAGCAGGGTGAATGCTGGATGTCCAGACCCTGCTGGTAAGTGGATTGTACATGAGCATATCATTAATGCTGGCATTAGCCAGTGTTGTAAGTGTTAACTGTTGCAATTGTAAAACTAATTGTAAAAGGTCACTAGGTGGGATTGTGGGAGGTTATAGCTTCCCAAAGGGCTGTACCAGTCTTGTTAGTTACCCACATAAGAGTTACTATGGGTGGAGGCACCATAATTTTATGTATACTGTGGGTAGGGAGATTCTGGTAGCTGTTAATTCCGAACCCAGGCTCCATGACCTGTACTCAGGACAGCAGGCAAAGGTAGTAGACCTTGGTATATCAGCCCCAGGGTTACATCCACAAGACTGGTCTGACAAGACCTTCCCTGTGTGAACCCATGTTGCCTTTTGTCTAAGAGATAATTCCCCCCCCAAATGCCATTATTTTTTCCCTCAGGATAGTCTCCAATAGTTTACCCACAATTAATGTGAAACTAACTGGCCTGTAGTTCTCTGGATAATCCCAAGAGCCTCCTTTGTGGATGGGCACCACATGCACCAACCTTCAATCCTGGGCACTCAACCTGATTGAATAGACATGCTGAAAACATCTGTCAGAGGCTCTTCCAGCACCTCTGCAAGTTCTCTGAGAACCCTGAGATGTATCCTACCTGGTTCCAGTGCTCTATCCATTCTCAAAGCCCTTAGACCATCCAGTACCCTCTTCCTATTGATTTCCTCATCCACCATCCTTGCTCCCTTAACATTCTGCTCATTTCTCTGCCCACGATGACTAGATAATCCCCTCTCCCTTGTAAAAACTGAACAGAAATATTCATTAAATACCTCTGCCTGTTTATCCTCCTTATATACCCATCCCTCATCTGTCTTAATTCTAGAGATCTGCTCCCTGCACTTCCTTCTCTCTCTGATGTACTTAAAGAACCCCTTTTCACCCTGCCTAAACTCCTGAGCAAGCCTTATTTCCTTCTCAGCCTTGGCAGCCCTTACCACCCTTGTCACCTCCCTGGAACTCCTAATATAATTCTCCTTATCTGCTTCCTTACCTGTCCTCTTATAGTTTCTAAAAGCCTCCCTTTTTCCCCTCACCCTCACCTGTACTTCCCTGACCCACCAGCTTGGTTTATTAGACCTTGCCTTCTTACTTCTCCATACATTACAAATGTTAGTGGCCTCCGCCAGTCCCAACTTTATGATGTCCCATTTTTGGGTGGTATCAACATCAGGTTTTATACTAGCCACATGCTTTCCTAGTACATCTGCCATCCTACTGTAATCAGCCCTCCTAAAATCAATAACCTTTGTGGCTGTATTTGTCTCCTGACTGTTTAACTCAAGTGTGACGCATACAGTGCTATGACCACTCCCCGCTATGGGAGCATCCACCATCACTTCCCTTACTTGATCACCATTTGGCAATACAAGGTCCAGTATATTGCTTTGTCTTGTAGGATCCCTTACCAGCTGAGACAGAACACATCTTGAAATGCACCCAGAATAACCTGTTCCCTGCTGCTATTAGATGACATGGTGGCCCAATCTACCCCTGGAAGGTTGAAGTCTCCAACAACCACCGTGCTGCCCTTCTACAATTCCACTGTATAATACAAACTAACTCCTTGTCCTTCTCCTCCATCTGGGATGGTCTATACACCACCACTAGCTTAACTTTCTTGTTTTTTGACTTGCAAAAAGTAATCCGCAAGGATTCCATATCTCCTTCACCTCCTTCCTCCCTATGACAATCTATTCCTTCCCTTATGTAGGCAGACACCCATCCTCCCCTACCAGTTTCCCTAACCCTCCTAAACAACCTAAAGCCTGGCATTAAGTCCCATTCTCTGTTATGATTTGCCCATGTTTCAATGATGGCAGCAATGTCTACACCCCTTCTGCCAGAAGTGCTTGGACCTCTAGCATCTTATTGTCTAAGCTCTTTGTATTCATGGAGTCAAGCACCCATCCTTTCCTATGACTCTTGTCCCCTCTAATTCTTTCCTCATACCCCCCACCAGTACCATTCCTATGCCCTACATCCCCCCAGGGGGTAGGCAATGGCCCACCATTGGCCCTAGCCCCCAAATGCTTGCTATGTACACCCCTCACTAGTTTAAACCAAAATAAGATGTCAGAAACTCCTCAAACTTATTTTTAAGAAATGCTGTACCCTCTTTACTGAGATGCAACCTCTCTGGGGCATATACACTACTATTTACCCATGTCTTCCCCCAGTTCCCTACCAACCCAAATCCCATAGATTTATACCATCCCTTCAACCATTCATTAAAATCACTGATTTTCTGCTTAACATATAAAATAGCTCTAGGCATGGGCAGTACCTCTAAAATGGCAATGTACCTAGCTTCAGTACCATACAAGCTTGCCAATTCCTTAAACCTTGCTATGACCTCCATAAGACTGTTATTCGCTAAGTCATTTGTGCCTAGATGTACTACGAAATGAGGTTTCCACCCGGTCTCCAATCTCTTGAAGGGTTGATATGCCTCACACTGTGCGCCGTCATCCTTGGAAAGCAATGCACCATACTGAGTGCTTCCTATTCCTATCTACCCCCCCAATCTGATACCATTAGTAATAGAATCACCAAAAATTATGACCTCATAATTCCCTTTTTGTTGTCTGAACTTTACTACCCCAACAATGTCCTTGTTCATGTCCCTGCCCCACTGATTTACCTCTCTTATAGTTCCCTCTTTACCCACTGCATGTAACACCTCCCCCTTTGAACATTTTTACCCCCTCTCCCATAGCTATTGCATTCCCCTCCTCATCCTCCGAAATCCCCCAACAGCTACCAATTCCAGAAGTTTATTTACCGCCAAGTCCCCATCCTTGTCATCATTCATGTCTCCTTGCCGCACTGATTTTACCTCTCTGATAGTTACCTCATCGCCCACTGCATGTATCACCTTCCCCCTTAGAATATTACCCCACAGCTACTGCATTCCCCACCTCATCCTCCCAAATCCCCCCAATAGCTGCCAATTCAAGAAGATTATCTACCTCCAATTCCCCATCCCCTTCCACCTTCCTATCCTTGTTGCTCTCAACTGAATTATCTCCCCTGAAACCTCCTTGCATCACCCTATCATTCATTCTGATATTTTGAGTTCCAGTAAAAACACTCTCTAATACTGAACACCTAACCCCTTCCTTGCTGTCCCATTCCTGTCTTGATACCTCTGAGTTTCCAACAACAACTCCTCCACTTTTACCACCCTTATCCCCACCACTATCCCCTCCCTTGCTTCATTACTCCCCCACCTCACATTCCTTACTGTTCCCTTTTCCCTGTTTCTATCCACCATTGAGCCACACCAATCCTGTTTGACTATGCCTTGCAGATTACAGAGCATACCTATTCTGCATCCCAACCAAATTCCCACTGCCATTCCAATTTCCTGTTTCCACATGTTTAGACCTCTCTTTTCCCCATTCCCACTCCTTGCCTCTACCTGACAATCCCTATTCCTGCAATTACCACTACCACGTCCAAATCATGATCCCCCTGCCATAACCCTTCCTTCCCCCAAAACCTTGCATAACATTACCCACACCCCCTCTCCTTCCCACTACTTGCCAATCCCCATTCCCCAACCCACTCTTCATTTGCCATTCAATTTAACCATCATACTTGCTTCCTCATTCTCCGCCCTCATGTCTCAACCACTCCCCCTCCTCACCCAGTCCCTCCAGCATTCTGGAATAATTGTCTCCCTGGGAGTGACTCCAACATCTCCCCCCCCCCCATTATCCCATTTCCTCCTAACCCATTGGTAATACCATATTAATTACACACATTCACACTTCCTTCCCTGTTTTGCATTTCCAGCCCCCTTCTCAATCTAGTAATCTCTGCTTCAAGTTGAGTCAACCTTCTACAAATTGGACACAGTCTCAATCTCCACAACACAGACATAAACACTGCAGCACCACATCCATTACAACCAACTATTCTACTCAACCTCCTCTTACACCATTTTCCCACTGCTTTTTACTAATACCAGTCCATTCTCCCCAACCCCCATTCTTTTGTCCTTCCTATACCCACTCCCCCTTCTGCAAAAATATCCCCCTCAGAATGCAAAGTAAGCACCTGCTAATGTTCTTTAATGATCAGTTACAATAGTCTATGCTTCTAACTGCACCCCAAAATTAAAAATAATCCCAAGTTTAGGCACTTACATCCTCTAAAGATAATGACTAATATGCATGATCCCCTGAATATAATTACTAATATTTCTAGTGCAGTTAATAATCATATTATCATAGACATTTCACAACTGTAACATTGTGACATACTAACCCCCTCAAACTGAGTGTATCCTCCCTAGTTATCTATATTACCGTTACAGTTCCCAGATCAAAACAGTGTATACCTTCAAAAAACAATCAGAATTACTACACAGCTAAGCACACTCCTTCAAGTTATCCCTCAAAATCAATTATGAAGTATACAATATCCTTTTACCCAAAATCACTTAAAAGAGTGTCTTGCTAGTACCAGCAGCTTTGAAATAAATACTTCAAATCTGCATCCACACCGACTTTACTTACTGGAGCATTGTGTAAATATTAAAGCTCCCAAAAATGAATTCACACTGCACTGATATCACAGTAAAATTGACTGTGACAAATGCTCAGATGTATACTCACACAATAGAAACATAGAAACATAGACTTTGACAGCAGATAAGGACCATTTGGCCCACTCTGTCTGCTCATTTCCCTACCTATTAGATAAGCTGCAGATCCTAGTTAACCAACAGCCTACTTCCTCCTACCACCCACCAGAATTGCCTTATGTCTGTCTCATGCATTCTGGAATTCCCCCACTATTTTTGAACCCATGACATCTTCAGGAAGGCCATTATATGTGTCCACCACCCTCTCAATGAAAAAATACTTCCTCATGTTGCCCCTGAGCCGTCCACCTTCTATCTTCAAATTGTGCCCCCTGGTTCTTGCACAAACCTTTTTCTGAAATATGCTACCCTCTTGGACTTTGTTGATTCCCTTGAGGTACTTGAAAGTTTCTATCATGCCCCCCCTTTCCTAGAGGGTATACATCTTAAGCTCCTTTAGTCTCTCTTCATATGGCTTCTGGTGCAGACCCTGTACCATTTTAGTTGCCCTCCTCTGGACTGCCTCCATCATGTCTATGTACTTGCGGAGATGGGATCTCCAGAACTGCACACAGTACTTCAGATAGGGTCTCACCAACTGGCTGTACAGAGGGATAACAACCTCCTGTTTTCTACTGGTGATGCCTCTCCCTATGCATCCCAGTATACCCCCAGCCCTCCTTACTGCCTTCTCACATTGCTTGCCTACCTTTAGATCATCTGATATGACTACCCCCAGGTACCTTTCCATTTTTGTTGTTGTTAGTAACTCCCCCCCTTCCCCCATTGTGTACTCTTCCCCTGGGTTTTTGTTTCCCCAGGTGCATTACTTTGCATTTCTTTGCATAACAAGCAACTTTAATGCACAGCCAAACCTATCTTGTTAGCTAAACTTGTTAAATTCTAATTTGTACTATACCACACCCTCTTCCCCCTTAATTAAAAGTATTACTTGGTAAATATAAACAATAGACCCATCACTGGGCAGTCAGTGCCTGCCTGCTACTACTGTTTAGCTGAGCATTTAAGAATGTTAACTAAATATAAGCAGATAAGCCTATCCCCCCCTTTATAAAATGACAAATTGATACCCACACTCTATTTCAAATAAATACAACAGAAATGTTAACCTCTCCCTGCTTAACCAAAAATCCAATCCCTTGAATTAGATGCTCTAGCATTTAAATAACAATGAAAAGTTAACTCATCCCTACTTAATTTATATCCCAGTCCCTTGCAATATGACTCCTACTTTAAATTTAAAGCAGCAGTGCAATGAAAATGTGTAATTTTTAAAAAAATTGTAATTTAAGTTTAGTAACATGCCGCTAAATGTCCATTTTAGGTTACTGTAAGGGTTTCCTTCAGTTCTTTAGTGTTTGTGATTAGTTCTATAAAAACTTAATTTGCATGAATTAATGCATTGCCTGGCAAGTCACATGAAGAAAACAAACATGCCACGCAAATTAATTACAAAATAACAGAGACAAAAAAAACCCTTTGAGTAGATTAAAACAGACATCAAGTAGCATGTTACTAAATTAAAATTGCAGGTGAAAAAATTACAACTTTTTGTTGCACTGCTGCTTTAAAAACCTAATAGATTAATACATTCCTAAATAGTACTTTATACCCTTCATAAGCAATACACAGAGGGTGGGATATTCAGAAATGCACCAGATGTCGGTGCAGTGCAAATCCAATGCACCATGGCACAAAGAGTGTGATATTCAAAGGTTGCACATGGTGACATGCACCAGCACAACACAATGGAATATCGCATGGTTGCACCAAAGCACAGTCAGAGGTGTGCCAGGGAGCAACCCAACATGTGCAATAGCGCAACCATGGATTAGCAAGGGACCAAGGATGATGTGCCAAGGCACAAATGGACAAGCCACAGGCACAGCAGGGAGCAAGGAACCAGAGAATGGGGGGTGGTCGCTGGGGAGGTGGTGGAGCCAGGCCGAGAGGCACAGCCAGCCCACATAGGAACACCGCTGTAGGAGCACGGGCATGTAGCCAGCTCCCATCCACGAGCACCAGAGCGGTGGACGTATGAAAAGGCAGCACCAACGGCCAAGGGTGGGCCGCCACTGGCCACCCCCCACTAAATGGCACGTCCCAACCCACTCGGTCCACAGACAGCCACACCCTGGCACACAGCACCTAACACACATGCCACACCACCCGAAGAGCCAGCCCATGGCCACCCCAGGGCACAGCCACTGACCGATAGGCAAACACCACCATGCACGGCCCACAGAACAACACAGATGCACCACACAGCCACCCACCACACCACTGCAGCATGGCTCCACTCGCCAGCCGCATAGCAGTCAAGGACACAGATGGGTTCACAAAGCAAACTGTATAAAAGAACTATTTACAATTCAAAACAAGGAACAAGGCAGGGGAAACTATATACAAAGCAGGAACAGGGTAGGTGAGGGAGGGATGGGGACAGGGGACAGGGCTATACAATGGGACAGGGGAAGGCTGGGGAAGGGTGGTCAGGTGCAGGAATGGTAACATCGGCCCCGATGGGTGGCCACATCCCACCACCACCTGGCACTGACCTCTGCACTGCCCCTGCAGCAGAAGTTGTATCGTCAGCCTCGCAATCTCCAGGGTGGTGGTGGTGATTGAGATGATACGCCACAGGAGGCAGATGTAGAGTGGCTGTCGACCTCCCCATTGGACACCAAAAGCAAAGGAAGGAACAGGTGATCAGCACATGTCGAGGGCACCCAAGTCTTCCCGCCGTGCACAGCGGACAGTGGGGACACACGCCCCTGGGGTGGCACCCTGGCCACCCACAGTGGGTGGGCCTATGACTGCTGCTGATCCAACATGCCATGGCTGTGCAAAGCCCTGGACACTGCCGCCCAAGGGCCAACTGCCAGCACAGTGGCAGGCAGGTGGCATGGTGCAGTGGTGGAACAGCAGTGGCACTGGTGGCAGCTGGACACACCCACAGCCCACCAACAACTGCCACACACATGCAATGGCCACCCCACAGCACCACACACACCGTAGGCTGAACACAGCTGCCATGGCTCAGCACACAGGGGAACAAGGCCCTACCCCCACCCCTACCAACCACCCTGCACAACAATGTATGAATGCAAAGCGCCTACCTGTCCGCCATGGCGCTGCACATGCCAGTCCAGCAGCTCCTCCACTCAGTCCCGCAGCACCTTCTGAAGGGCCCGCAGCAGCCAGCCGCAGCCCGCCAGGTGCCCCCCACCACCCTGGCTCTCCTACGGTCTATAGGGCCTAGGACAGGAACACAAACAAGCACACATCAGTACACAGCAACACCAGGAGCCCACTGCCCTCACCCCCCAAACACAGAGTGCACCCCGGCCTGGCACAGCTGCAGGGCAGTGGTGCAGCACATCCAGTGACATGCAATACCAGGCCACAGGGCATGCAGCAACAGTGCCACCCCTCCTGGCATGGCATGCAGCCCTGCCAGCCCCATGAAACACTGGACATGCACAGATGCAAGCAGAACACACTTACCTGGCCGTGGCACCACCCTCCTCCAGATGCGCACCTGCATCGACCTAAACCTCTCCGGGTCCCTCCTCAACAGGTCCCCCATAACAGTGGTGACACTGCTCCCTTGTGTGCCGCGCACCGGTTGCCTGTACAAGGCCATCAGCCACATCCTGCCAGACCTCAGTCCTGGGCCTATCGAGGGGCTGCTGTCCAGATAGGCTGGCAGCGTGGGGCTCCACCTGGGCCACCAGGTTCACTAGCTCTACCTGGCTCCAGTTCTGTGAATGGGGCACTGTGTGCCATGGCATGCTTCCTCCACAATGAAGCAGTCCAAAATGGTGCCCTGTTGCACACAAGCTCCACGTGCTCTGGATGCACATCTCGCCCGGAGATGCGCTGCCTATGGCAATCACACATGTCTGGGAATGCGCAGCATGGGCATGACCACACTGGCACATGGGGCAGAAGACACTGGGGAGCATAGGGCAGGGGTCAGGGGTCAGCATGCACAATGTGCGCATGTGCACTACTGGGGCCATGACGCATGTTGTGCAATAGGGGCCTGAGGGCACCACGCCCCATAGGCCCGATAGCACCCCAGCACCATGGGCCCAATGGTGCCCAAGCACCACAGGCCCTATAGCGCCTGAGTGCCATAGGCCCAATGGTGCCCAAGCACCACAGGCCCAATGGTGCCCGAGCGCCATAGGCCCTATAGCTCTCGAGCGCCATAGGCCCAATGGCGCCTGAGTGCCTTAGGCCCTTTAGCACATAGGGCACAATGGCCACCAATAGTGCTCCTAGTGCATGCTGTGCAATAGGTGGTGGTACATGCCGTGGCACATTCGTGTTGACGGGTGCACTGCACATGCCACAGCATTGCACCATGACTTGTGCCAGCGCAAGTCCATTGTGCAAGGTACAACAACATGATATTCAGCTGGCATACGCAGATTAGCTCATCAGCCTATCTGCAGTACACTGGGGGAATTAGCACCTTATTACTGTTGCACATCAACCCATTTGCATGCGATGCACCATAAAGGTGCCGCAGGACTGCACAGGCCATGGGCTGGTATTACAATCATCCAAGGTAAGTTGCACCTGCTGAGGGGACAGGCAGCAAAGCGGGATGGTCAACTGGTGTGGGCCGCTGCAGCCACTAACCACATGTCACTGCCCACAGGTAGCAGCATGTCTGAACGTGAGGAGGGTGACGAACATGCTCCACTGGCATCCAGGGACCCGAACGGCTGCAGCACAACACCGCCATCTGGCCAGATGGCCTGGGCATGGTGGTGGATGAGGCCCTGGCTGTGTTCCAGTGGGATGCCAGCCACGGCGTTCAGTATGCGGAGACACAGATCGAGGCAAGGTCCAACACTGATATGATGTGACCATTGTTCTGGACAGTGGGAGACTTGTCTTGGGGGAGACACCCATACCATCCACAATCCCTGGCAGCATGGCCAGTGGCCTGTTGGCGGTGGGACAGCCCCCCGCCACCACCCGTGGTACCACTGTGTGCGATGGCGGCACTGCACTTGGGGACAGTGGTGCATTCCGCACAGAGGTGTGCCAGACTGCCAAGCAGCACGAAAGGGGCATCATGCAGGTCCAGGAGGCCATAGATCACCTGCAGGAGGACTTAACCACAGGTCTGGATTGCTTAGCCACTGTGGTCACATTCAGCCTTGCCCCACTGGCTGCCATGGGACACGGTCGTGTGCCGCAGACCCCCAGAGAGTGCATTGTCCACCCCATGGACCTGGCGTCGGGCAGCCCCCTCAGTGTTGACACCAGGCTCCACTGTTGGCATCCCAGGCATGCCCAGAGTGGGCCTATTTGGGAGCCTGCATACCCCTGTGAGGACACGGTCACGTCCTCGCAGTTCCACCCCTAGGGGACAGTCACAGACCCCCCCATGGCCATCGTGCAGCCTGGGTCCACTGGGGAGCCGCGGTGCGGCCGTCCACATTTCCATGGCAGCTACTGTACTTGACCAAGTGGTGGAACTGATGTGCCTGCCACCCTGTCTGCTGTCTGCTGCCACCGCCCTGTGTGCACATGAGCATTGTGTGTGCGTGTGCATGCCACAGACATGGCATCCATGGAATGTGCCACTCACTGGCCGTGTGTGCACCTGCCCGGCCGCTTGCCCATGTGGCATGTGCATGATGATGCCACCACAGCACTGGATGCACATGTGCACTGGTGCCCTGTGTCT
Source organism: Neoceratodus forsteri (assembly GCA_016271365.2). NCBI lineage: Eukaryota > Metazoa > Chordata > Ceratodontiformes > Ceratodontidae > Neoceratodus > Neoceratodus forsteri. The sequence continues at coordinate 153,525,304 of CM057451.1, forward strand.
GATCCACGCCAGGTGCCAGCACCTGGGTGCATGCCTGCAGGGTCCAGTGTGTGTGGGTGGGTGTGGTGTGCTGTACTGTGCTGCGTGTTGTTGTGTGTGGCCATGTGGCATGGCCCCATGCTCACCCTTGCCCCTGCCTGTCTGTGCATGCATCAGGGCATGCTCAAACATGCCTGTGTGCTGTGTCACTGTGGCTGTCCCGTGCATGGGTGTTTGCCCACCTACCTGCGTGCACCGTAGGGGTCCTCTGCTATTGTGTCTCAGTGCTGGCATGCCATCCTCATCAGCCGGGGATCCCTCTGCCCATGGGGGGCTGCCCACCACTACATGGACCGTCGGCTGCTTCGTCCCCACTGCTGTTCACCTGTTTGACCTTGACAGCTATCCCACAGTCAGTGGCCATGTTGTGCAGCATGCAGCAGGCCAGGAATAGGTCGCAGGCCTTCGAGGGACTGTACTGTTTGCATAGCCAGACCTGTGCAGACAATGGAAATGTGCTTCAGCAGTCCGAAGACATGCTCAATGATGTTCCTCCACAGGGGACGACGGGTGCCGGTAGGCGGTGAGCAGCCAGGGCCAGAGTGGGTAGCCACTGTCACCTATGTGGATGGAGATATGGTTAGCCTGGTGTCCTCTGTTGCTGTGCCCCTTGTCCTTCCCAGCCACACTCTGCAGTGCCCCTGCCCTGGCCGCCCCTCCCATGCCCTGGTGTGCCCAGCTGCCCGTGGTCTCAGCATACTCACCCACTAGATGACCGGTGGAGATGTCTCCACTCTTGAACCTGTGGCACAGTGCTGAGCTGTGCCACATGAAGGCGTGATGTGCTCCCCCAGAGTGTGCGGCACAGACATTGGTTATGCGCCCCCTGGCATTGCACACCACCTGGCAGTTGATACTGGGGTAGCCCTTTCTGTTGATGTAGACTACCCCCTCCGGGCTAGGTGGCATGTGGATGCCAACATGGGTGTAGTCGATGGCCCCTAGCACACCAGGCATACGTGCTACCCTGTGGAACTCCAGCATGTTTGCTGTCCACTCTGCCTGTGTGCTGGGGAAGTGGATGTATTCTGCAGCATGTGGCAGCAGGGCGTTGAGGAATTGTGTGAGGATACATGACGCAGCTGACTGGGTTATGCCTATGGTGTCCCCTGTTGGTCTCTGGAAGGTGCCGGTGGTGAGCAGGCACATGACAGCTGTTACCTTTGTCTCCAATGTCAGGGCATGGCTTCATCTAGTGGGTGCCTGCATCTTTTCACTGCACAGCTCGCAGAGCTGCCTCAGAATTGCCAGGTTCATTTGGTACCAGCTCACGATCTCAGTGTCAGCATAGGTCTCATAGCTGATGCGGGGTCGAAACTGCCTGTTCCGGGTATATTGCTAACAGGCCCTTCCATGGCCATGGCGTCCTGCCTCTTGCCTCCCTACATCCCTCATTATGGCCTCCATCTGGAATATCGCACTGGCCATGGCCCCTGTTGTCCTGTCCCCCCTGGGCTTCTGGCTCCACTGGCCCACCCAGCTGTGTGTGGCTGTGCGTGCTGCTCTGCAGGGCCCACTCCTGTGTACCCTGCCCCCGGCTGGCTGGCTGTTGCCTGCGGCCTCTGTCTCCCACCCCTGTGGGTGCCTGTGTTGCTCCACTTAGGCCTGGTGGCACTGTGTCTCGCCCGTACTCTCTCACATCCGCCGTCGCCTCCCTGTCTGTTACACTGTTACTCACTGTCTCTTCCTCTCTTTCCTGGTCTCTCTCTCTTTCTCTCTCCCTGTCCCCTTCTTTGTGGGCAGATGACCTGTCTGTCTCCCTTTGTCCTGCTCCTCTCTGGTGCAAGTGTCCTTCTCCTACTTGTTCCCTGTTTTTATAGGCTCAAGTCCGCTCCGCGTAACTGCTGTTTGCTCCTAGCTTGCGTTATTGGTCGGGGGTTGAATATCGCACTGTGCCACATATTCATGAGTACGCCCCCTGCCCTTACACATATGTACATTACCATTGTGCATTGGTGCACTGTTACTTGCACTGCGCAGTTGCTGCTGCTGAATATCGCTCTCTGGTGCATTTCCGCAGTTGTACATGCACAACCCAGTTGCACAATGTGCAGCTGCTTTGAATATCCCACCCAGGGTGTCTGTACACACAAATTCTAGTGAAAATTATTTAAAATGACCCCTTTTCTTCTCTGTGTTTGATTTACTTATTCAAAGCAGTGCCAACCCACCTACGATCCTCATTTCCGCCCCTCCTCTCAAACAGAGTATTTAAAAAATGTGTGGAACCAGAGGGATGGGGTGGGCCAAAATTGTCCTTCTCAGGACTGCTCAGTTCCAATTCTCCTCTGTGGCTCAGATGACCTTCCAGATGAAGGGGAATTACCAAAACACACAGCTGAATGCAGACAGCACACAGTTCTAAAAAAGACCAGCTGCTGATAGAATTGTAAGTCCAGCAAAACTCCACACTCTGACAGTCTCTAGTTTAAAAGTGGCACCCTAGCTGCCCTCTGATTGGTTAGTTGCTCCTTACCATAAACAGCAAGTAAAATCCCAAATTAATATGAACTGATGCTGAATGAAGCTTTCAAAATTCTTCTTCTCAGCACTGATCAGTTCCGATTCTCCTCCATGGCTCAGACAACCTTCCAGATGAAAGGAAATTACCAAGACACACACTTACAGTTCAATTATGCTCTCTGACCCCCATTTCACACTGAAGCTTTACACAGCTGAATGCAAATAGACCTTGTTAGTTGAACGGTGACTTTCTTTTCTCAAAACCAGCACATGTAAATGTTTAAAATGAATGCCAAAACCGGACCCATTATAGCATATGAGGCATGCCCCTGCACTATTCTAGGACTGACATCACATAACATGCGAGCATGGGGGTGTGCTTACTAGTCAGGGAGTATGGGCGTTTTGGCTGCAGGTTTCCATGCTGTTTTTTACAAGTAATAATACTAGAAATGAATTAAACAAATAAATGCTGCACATACAAGGCTCTTTAAACCAGAGCGTAAGCTACAGAATCGGGGAAGGGGGAGGAATTTTTTTAAGTAAAAACCTGCTCTTGAACATACATGGTGTCTACTCTGTTTAAAACTTTCAGGTACTTGAAGGTCTCAATCATATCCCCTCTCTCCCTTCTTTCCTCCAGGGTATACATATTGAGCTCTCTCAGTCTCTCCTCATATGGTCTGTCCCCCAACCCCAGGACCATTTTTGTTGCCCTACGCTGTACCCCTCCAGTAGTTTGATGTCCCTTTTCAAGTAAGGGCACCAGAACTGTACACAGTACTCTAGGTGTGGTCTCACCAGGGATCTGTACAGGGGCAAGATGACCTCCCCACTCCTAGAAGTAATCCCCCTTGCTATGCACCCAAGCATCCTGTTTGCCTTCACTGCTGCCTTCCTGCACCGAGCACAGTGGTTCACCTCCCCTGTTACCAGCACTCCCAGATCCTTTTCCTCCTTGGATTTTGTTAACGGGACACCCTCCAGCCAGTAATTGTGTCCTGGGTTCTTGCCTTCTAAATGCATCACTTTGCACTTCTTGGCATTGAAACCAAGCTGCCAAGTGTGAGACCATTCCTCCAGTTTTGCCAAATCCTCCTGAAGTATTTTTGCTCCCTCCCCCATCTACCTCAGCACAAATCTTTGTGACCTTGCTCTTAATCCCTACTGCAATGTTGGCTATGAAAATGTTAAACAAAACTGGCCCCAGCACCAAGCCCTGTGGTACACCACTTGTTACTGTCCTGGTATCAGATGCCTTCCACCACTGTTGTCTTCTGCTGTCTACCCTGCAGCCAGTTCTCAATGCATCTGACCAGTTTCCTCCCTGCTTCCAGGCTCTTCAACGTGTAGGGTAGCCTACCATGTGGCACTGAGTCAAAGGTCTTGCTGAAATCCAGGTAGAGGACATCCACCGCATGTCCACTGTCCAGTGCCCTTGTAACCCAGTCATAAAAATCAACCAAGTTCGTCTGGCAGGATCTGCCCGAGATGAACCCATGCTGCCTGCTGTCCTGGAGATTGTTATCCTCAAGAAATTGCACCAGTCTTTCCTTGAGGATTGTCTCCATCAGTTTTCACACAATTGCAGTAAGGCTCACTGGTCTGTAGTTCCCCAGGTCATCCTTGAGCCCACTTTTATGGAGAAGTACCACATGTGCTTCCCTACAGCCCCTGGGCACGCACCCCGAGTTCAGAGAGGTATTGAACAGGTCCACCAGTGGCCCTGTCAGTATCTCCACCAGCTCTCTCAGCACCCTGGGGTGGACTCTATCTGGGCCATGTGCCTTGTCCACCTTCAGGGACCTAAGGCCCTCCCTCACCCTTTCAACTGTGATTTCCCCATCCGTGGTTGCTTCTCCCCCACCCTCTCCCATCTCGCCCTTCCTCTCAGCTGCGGGCCCATCCCTCTCCTTGGCGAAGACTTAACAGAAGTATTCATTAAGTACTTCTGCCTGCTCAGCCCCCTTTTCTACCCACCCACTTCCCCTCCTGATCCTAACAATCTGATCCTTGCCCTTCCTCTTCTCTCTGATATATCTGAAGAAATCCTTTTCTCCTTCTTTGATCCCCTGAGCTAACCTCCGTTTTGTAGCTGCCTTCACTGCCCTTACCACTCTGCTCACTTTCCTGGATTTCTTCACATATTTTTCTCTGTCTTCTGCCCTGTTGGCTCTCTTGTAGGTCCAAAATGTATTCCTCTTTTCCCTCATCTTCTCCACTACCTCTCTACTCATTCAACTTGGTTTCTTGGTCCTGGCTTTCTTGCTCTGACTCTTGACACAAATTGTAGTTGCTTCAGCCAGTCCTGCCTTGATGACTGCCCATTTTTATTCCGTGTCCATTTCTGGGTGGATGCTTGCCATGTGACTTTCCAGTATGTGTCCCATCCTGCCAAAGTCTGCCCTTTTGAAGTCCAGGACCCTAGTTTTTGTAGTGGCTACTTCCCTACCCAGATTGATTGAGAACCACACTGTGTGGTGGTCACTGCTTGCCAGAGGTTCCTCCACCCATACATCCCTGACCTGTTCCCCATCTTCCAGTATCAGGTCTAGTATATTCCCCTTCCTTGTTGGCTCCATTACCATCTTGGTAAGGAAGTCATCCTGGAATGCTTCCAGGAGGATCTGCTCCCTGGCACAAGTTGTTGCTGGGATGCTCCAATCCACTTCTGGTAGATTAAAGTCCCCCCCCCCCACCACTGTGCTCCCTTTGCCACTATGCCCTCTTATCTCCTGCCCCAGTTCCCTGTCAATGTCCTCCTTCTGGGCTGGAGGTCTATAAACAACTCCCAGACAGATCTTGGTCTCTTTCTGGCTGTGTAGTTGTAGCCAGATTACTTCCAACCTGACCTCCTCCCCTTCCTCCCTATTACATCTGATCCCTTCCCTTATGTAAATGGCAACCCCCCCCCAGCCTTCCCTTCATCTCGATCCCTCCAGAATAGTTTGTACCCCGGGATAGTTAGGTCCCAGTCATGGTGCCTGGTTGCCCATGTCTCAGTAATGGCAACTATGTCCACCTCTCCTTCTGCCATCAATGCCTAAAACTCTGCCAACTTGTTCCCCAGGTTCCTAGCATTTAGTGAAACCATTCTCCATGCTGCTCCTATACTTCCTGCTTTCTTACCCTTCACTCCAACCCATACTTCACCTAAGGTCGTATCTATCCCTGTGGTGGGGGGAGGTCCATGGCACCCCCTCTCCTGGGGATTCCCAGCTCCAATGCCTCCCCCCACCTAGTTTAAATTATACATCTCATTGATGAAAACCCCCAGCTTCTGCTTCAACACCTGTGATCCTGCCCTGATGAGGTGTAACCTGTCCCCTGCATAAAAATATGTGTTATCCCATGTGCTACTCTAGTTCCCCACTAATCCATACCCCTTGGTCCCACATAATTCCCTCAGCCACTTTTTGAAGTCACTGATTCTTCTCTTCCTGTCTTTACTAGCCCTTGGCACTGGCAGAACATCTGAGAAGGTTACTGTTGTTCCTACTTTGATGCATAGTTTTCCCACTTCTTCCTTCCAGATCATTTGTTCCCAGGTGCACCATAATGTGCGGCTTCCCTCACACCTTCCCCACACATCTTCCTATATACTGCCCCACTCTACTCGCTGTCATGTCTGGCATGCATTCTACCCAGATGTTACTTTTTCTGGCACCCCTTCCCCCCATCTTATACCATTACCTATAGAATCCCCTAGAATTATGACTCTCTGATGCTTATCCTGCTCACCCTCTTGTTGCTCTGCACTCCCCTGCCCCCCAACTTGTGAGGCCCTCTCATCCCCCTTATCATGCCTCCCCTTTGCCTCCCCTAACCTTTGCCCTGTCCTCTCCCCCCCTCGCAAACATGACCGGGTTACTGACCTCCACCTCCAAACTATTTTCCATCTGTGGAACCTCCCTTTTGCACTCATTTGTTGCTCTGTCCACCAAGCTACCACCTCCTTTTCTATTACTTCCCTGTGTCTTCCCTGAAATGTGGCCCTCCCCCACTCGGACTCCCCTCCTCTCCCTATCCTTACCTCTCCCCGGGCTGCCTGCTGCTTCCCCCATCCTCCTGTCTCCTTGCTCCTTCCTTCCCTCTGGAGAGACTGCATCACCATCACCTCGCTGCCCCCCCACCACTGTGTCTTCTTGGTGTGCTGCCTAATGCCTCCCCACTGTGTACCTTTTCCTCTGTAGCATCCTCTCCCTGCTCCTTCACTGTAGCTTCCCTTCTCTCTGCTACCTGATCTTCTGGATTAGCCAACATTGAGAATCTGTTTGCAGTGCTAATCTCCTTTCCTTGAATGAGTCCAGTCCCCCTTCCCACAGGCTGATATCTTTGCTCTGACCCAGACTTAGTCATGCCACTGTGCCTGACCCTCCTCCAGTCATCACTTCCTTCCCTTGGCTGCACCCACTTGTGTGGTCTCCTGCTGTCCCACCCAGTTTCCCCCTTATTTTTTCTTGTTTTGAGCTCTTTTGGATGCCTCATTAGTTCCCCTCCTGGCTGTGTGTCCCCCTATTCTGTCTCTTCCATGCCTCTAGTTCCCTCCTCAACCACTCTATTTCCTTTCTGAGCTGGCCCACCTGCCAACACATCCTACAACCCCTTGCCCTCTAAGCCACCACTCCCAGGAATATGGCTGCTCCACATCCTTAGCAACATACAGCCCTTCCCCTCTCCTGTCCTATTTGACTGCCCCTGCACATCCTCTCCTCCCTTAACCTGGTCCTACCCCACTCCATGTAACCCTTCCCCCATCTTGGACTCCCCATGTCTGTACAGAAAATATGCAGCCCTCCCAGTTAGGCTCTTCTCTGTCTACCAGCGTGGCCCGCTGCCTGCTGTCCTGCCTGCTGATGTCCTGCAGATGCTACTCAAGATACTACACTCCTGCTTTGTGGCACTTAAGCTCAAGCTTCAGGGTCACTTGGTCCCCTTTGAAATATAATTGGATCTCAGCCCCACTACTGGCTGGTCCGAATCATGTGACCACCCCTCTCCTTCCTGTGTATTTCCCAACCTCTCCCTCCCTCAGTTAAATTCCCCCCTCCTTCCAGCCAAAACAAAATAATTTGCTTTGCAGTTACACTGTTTAAATCACACAGCACACAATGCCATCTCATTAAATTCTAAAATCTTAAAAGAAAACAAACAGCACAGAGAAAGTACTTATCTTCTAGCTTCAGCTGCCTGCCTTCCTCTGCTGAGTTTCAACTCCAACTGAAAGCAAACAAGTTAAATTGCACTGTAACAATCAGACAATCCCAGCCCCGCTATTGGCTGGTCAAGTCATGTGACCACCCCTCCCCTCCTGTATATTTCCTAACCTCTCCCTCCCTCAGTTAAATGCCACCCATCTCCCAGCCAAGATAGAATCATTTGTTTTGCAGTTACACTGTTTAAATCACACAGCGCACATTGCCATCTCATTAAATGCTACCTCAATCCTAAAATAAATAAACAGCACAGAGAAAGTACTTATCTTCTAGCTCCAGCTGCCTGCCTCCCTCTGCTGAGTTTCAGTTCCAACTGATAAAGTACCTCCTTCCACAATTTGAAAAGATAGTTGAGTTTATGTAAATTTTAGAGGCTGTTTTGAAATGATATGCCTTTGCTGCCTGCAGTGTTCTAAGGCAGACATTAGGAAGTTGCCTGCAGTGGATGAGGTCAATGGAAAAGCCAGAGGCTTTGTAAGAATACCAGGCTGTACAATGGGCCTTGCCTAGAGCTACTAAGTCAGCTGAGGCCCAGGGAAGGTGGTGGTCTTTTACCCTAGTTTTTCAGAGGGTGGCATGTGTGTTTCATATCTTGAAGAATTTGCTGTGGAAATACTCAAACACATCATCAACATTTGATTGTGGACTAGTTGGAGCTGGCCAAGTTGGCCAACAAGGAGGAGAGATCCAGACTGAGGCAGGAGCATGGCTTGAGAAGATGGTCCTGGGGTACTTTGGGCCTGTGGATATTACTCATACAGAAGATGGGATGACAGTTTCTAAAGATACATAGAAAGGTACCAGTTTTGACCATCCTATGGGTAGATAGAGAGAGAATCCACTTAATAAAGGAATGATTTGATTACCTCAGGTTCTGATGGGGTGGATCTACAAATGTATTCGGTTAGGTGAAGAGTTTAGATAAATAGGGTGAGCTTTTCAAAGGAAAGGTATGGTCAATTAGTGTTAAGTTCACCTAGGGAATGGATCTTATCTGAGCTGACTAGGGAAATGGAGGTACAGATAACCTCCAGGAGGGCCTCAGTGTCAATACCAGGGCAGCAGTAGGTGTTGCTAATGTTGACTGTGAGAGAGTGGGGAAAGGAGATTTTACAAATAAATATTTAATTTGACTTTTGTCTGGTGCTGGAGTGGACTACATTGAAACTGGGGCTATGATGTACATATTGTATATGGCCATACAGTACCTCCTCCACACTTGCCCCAATCTTGTCTGTGGACAAAATAACTTGGTAGGGAGATAGCATCATCCCTGGTTCTTTTAGAGACCCATGTTCCTAAGATAAGGATGAGTCAATTCTGAATTTGTATTTGATGAAAGTGCTGAAATTCAGCATTTTTACCTTTGATTTGGTTTAGTCGAACTTTTGGTCCACTTCAGATCACTTTGACCTTCAGTGAAATATTTAAAGGGGACAGGAAATTTGTGCCAGTTAGTAATGTTGCTATTTCTGGAGAGGGCAGGGTTGAGATACTGAGGGACATCGGCACCAAAAACCAAAAACAGCAAAAAAAAAATGAAACTCCTACCTCCAAATGATCCACATTTAATTGTACATGAATAAACACTCATGTGAAAAACTGGTTTCAGTCGTTTTCTTTTCATGGACAACATTCTGCACAGTTTCCTTCATGGAACCTGGAATTTAGAGTATTTACTGCAGTATGTCACAGTTTCTGTACAGAATGCTAAGGGTGAGCTGTTGACCTATCAGAACCATGCTTAGAGTTCTGTGCACAAACTGAGACATAGTTAAAACCCCAGATCACTGGTTCAGGGAAGAGAACTGTAACTGAATGGGCCCATAAAAACAAAACAATGCAAAACACAGTTTTACCCATCACTTTTTATTCAGGTATAGTTTAACATGAATCATTTGGGGTAGAAATATCATTTCTGAAAACAGGAACATTATAAACAGCAGCCAACTAGAAATAATGTCCTTTCCTCTTTAAAAAATAACACTCTAATTCTATGGTCATATTTTCCCTCACCTTCAGTTGCATTCAACCCTCTTTCCCCTCTCACCAGAGATTTGTTTTAAAAAATCAAACTTCTGTCCCCTGGAACTGACTGGGGTATTTTTTGTTTGTTTGTGTGTTTGTTTTGTTTTAAATTAACTGGAGGAGCAGAGGTGGGTGGAAGAGGCTGGGATTAACTGTAGAGGGTGAGAGGTGATGAAGGTGTGCATCTCATCCCAATTTGTAGCCTTCTTGACCCCTTACCAAGGACCTGAAGTGTCTTTGCCAAAAATCCAAAGTCAAACTGAAGGCAGGGGTTCCTAATCGAAGCTGAACTGGAGTGGATAATTTTTATATTCACTCATCCTCACTTTAAGATGCCAACCACATGTGGCCTGTGTAGGAGTCCCTGAGATAGAGCTGGTCCCTTTTAGACAGCAGGCTCTGAGCATTTATGTGAACTACCATGTCCTTTAGGAAGCAGAGGGGGAGATAGGTTCTGGGTTAAATTTGATGTCACCTGTAAGCAGAAGAATTGTGAGAAAACATTTAGCAGGGTATGGTTTCCAACAGCTACAATTGTTGGAATGGGAAGGGGAGGGAACCAAAGGAGAGAGTGCCAGAGCCTAAAGATGAAGCCAGTGGTCAGCCCGAAAAAGCCAAAAAAACACTCATTGTGGGTGCCACCACTAAACTGCCATTATGCAATAATCGAGAACTATAAAGAGGATGGCACATCAGTAAGTAACTGCAAACATTTTTTTTTTTTACAAATAACATTCCACATAGTCAAAATTAGAAGACAGGTACGCCAACCTTTCACAGCCAAACAGGCTTCAACATTTTTGTAAAATAAATGCATATTTGCAGCTACTCACTGGAGTGCACCATACTCTTTTTGATTCCCAGTGGGCAAACAAGATGGAAAAACTAAAGCGTCACTTGGTGTGATGGAGACAAACTGATGGAAATGTCAGGGGGAGAGGAAGATGAAAAGAGGGGTAAAGGAGAGGACATGGTATAAGTAGACATGCTAGGGGAGGACACAAGGATGATCATGATGAGTAGAATGGGCACATACATGATTAGGGGAGAGGGAAGGGTGGATCAAGATAAAGGGCAGGCATATGTAAACAGGCCAGTCAAGCTATTGCAAGGAGAGTGAGTAAACATTGAGGCATATTAGCGATATGTCAGTGGGTTGGATAAAAGGGGAGACAAGAGGAGAAAACAAAGGTAAGGTGGCTAAATAAGGATGGGGGCAGGACAAGAAACAGAAGGCAATTAAGCCAGACTGGGTAATATGCATTGTACTTCTAGAGCGCATGGGTAGCAACAGGGGGATGAAATAAATGGGCAGGATCAGAAAATGCCTGGATCAGAACAATGGCCCTAAATTTCTGCTCCTCTTTCCTCCCTTCCCCCCTCAATAGCTACCTCATTGTTGGGGGGGGCTTCACATGCACCTACATTTTAGCCAGGTAGGCCAAGTTAGGAGATATCCCAGAGTCCCTTTTGCACCATTGTCATGAAGAACAATAGTCTTGGTTTGTGAGACTTGGAGGAGAGATTACAGCCAATGTTAATGCACTTCATAGTCACTCTAACCTATTCATTGCCTTATGGTCCTGTTAAACTTAATTTATATCAGGTTCTTTCTAGACACAAAATGTGGTCATTCCAATTTGTGTTAAGGGTGACTGTATTGTCCTACAGTACTCAGTCCCCATGGTGCACGTGTTAACATTTGAAATGCCAGGCTCCATTAAAACTAGATCACGACAAGTGCGGCAAGAACAACCACAGTGCAAGTAACTTAGATTTTTCTAATAAGACTGTGACAGTGTAAATGCTACACTGGGAAACAAGAGGTTAACCTCTTGTTTGAAGCTGAGGAAATGCAGGGAATGCAACATGAACAGGCGGAGGTGGGTGCCTCCCCAGGTGTGGCTAATTAGAGGGATTGCTGAAAGGCAGAGAGAATTCAGCAGGGAGTTAGTTAGAAGCTGGAAACTGCTGCAGGGAGCAGAGACTCCTATGCAGAGAATCCTGCAAGATGGAGGGTGGAATGTGAGAAAGGAACCAGAGCAGAAAGCCAAGGAGAATGATTAAGTATCGGAGAGAGCCTTTGGGAAAAACTTGAAACCTGCTGCTGAGAAACAGATCAGTTCTAGGGCAGAGAGTCCTGAGGTAAAGGATCAGTCTAGCCAGCTGGGCCAAAAACAGTGAGTGGAATGTACTGCTAACAGCTTACAAATAAGGCAAAAAGGGAAAACTGTCTGTGTTTTATTTGAGACTGTGCATTCAAAACTGCTGGCCCACAAACTATTTGTTTTGTTTAAGACTGTATATTGAACAAACTGCTGGCCCACATAGGTGGTTCAAAGATTCCTTTGTCAAGTCAGACTGAAAGAACTGTTTTGTGTTAACCTTTATGTTACCTGACCAGGCTGAAGAAGTTGAACTGACTGATTATGCTTTTCTGAAACAGCAACTTACATTTGAAGCAATAAAAGTACATTTTCTTCTGTGAACTTTAAACCCAGCGTGTTGCCTCTCCATCTAACATAGGCAAGCTTGTCACACGTGGTGTGAGAAGTGGGATTTGAATCCCTTGTGGAGTGAGCAGGACTAGCTACATTCAGGAAAAATGGATATGGAGAAATTGCTGAAGTTCCTGACTGAACAACAACAACAGGCTTTCAGATAGCTGGCACAGCAGCAGGAGGAGGTGCAACAACGGGCACAACAAGCACAGCAAGCCCAACAGGAGGCACAACAACTGGCACAACAAGCTCTGCAACAACAGGTTCTCACCCAGCTGGCTCAGCAGCAGCAGGAGGCACAACAACAGGCTCAACAAGCACAACAAGTGCAACAGAAGGCACAACAGCAGTTTCTTATACAGCTGGGACAACAGCAGCACCTGCAGTTCCTGGTGCAACAGCCACAACAAGATCCTACTAGTGAGGCTGGTCCAGCTATCATGGGGCCAGGGGTTACTAGGATGAATGCCATGCAGACCAAAATGATGTTTGAGGATGATCCCGAGGCCTTCCTGGTAATGTTTGAGTGAGTGGCGGAAGCTGCTGGATGGCCTAGACACCCAGTGGGCTGTCTGCCTTGCCTCCTGTCTGACCAGGGAAGCGCAAGCAGCCTATCAAGCTATGGACAGTACCGCAGCCAGGGAGTACACAGAGATGAAAGCAGCAATCCTGGACTGTCTAGGCATCAATGCAGAAAGTTACCAGTGGAGGTTCTGGAGCTTCAAATTTGCAGCAGGTGCATGATCTAGAGCAGTGGGACAACAATTGCAGGACCTGTGCTGACATTGAGTAAAACCCAAAGGATGCAGAGGCCCCAAGGTGGCCAAGTTAATCATCTTGGAACAATTTATGAACATCCTGCCACCGAGAATTCAGAGCTGGGCCCACAAACAGAAGATCACCACACTAGCAGAGGCTATGCAGATCTCAGAACAAGTGTTGGATGCTGAACTCTCCTCCCGCCCCATGATCCAGCTTACAAGGCCACCTGGGAAGATGGGGAATCATCCCAGGAGCCAGACTGAAGGAATATAGACTGGAACTGTGAAGGGACCTTGGGCATGTAGGGAGGGGAGTTATGGGCCAAATAAGGGTCAGACTCTGGGAAAGACAACAACCCAGCAGCCCAGGGAATCATTTCTTGAGGGTCTGCTGCCTAAACTCGGAGGCTCATCCCATAGCCAAGACACAGGAGCATGTTTCTCATGTGGACAGAAGGGTCACTTTGCGAAGAACTGCCCCCACATGGACTGTACCTTCATAGACTGCTTGTTTACAGATGTGTATTCACTGTACAGTGGGGGTGGTGGCTCTGAATCCTGAAATTTTGTGATCCCTGTCAAGGTAGAAGGGATAGAAATGGAGGCTCTGGTGGACTCAGGAAGCTGCCAGACCCTAGTCAGGGTGGCCCCTGTGAACACCCGATGCTGGCAGGACCAGAACCCCATCCCTATCTGATGTGTGCATGGGGATGTAAAGGCTTACCCTGGTGCTATGGTTACACTTACTCAGGGGGGACCAAACAGAGACTATAAAGGTGGGGGTTGCCCCAGGGTTACCCTATCCAGTGTTATTGGGGAGAGATTGGAAATGGTTTGATGACTTATGGAAAGCAGACTTATCTTTGGTAATTACCCGGTCTCAGGGTCTTGAAGGGAGGGGGGCCAGCCACCTGCAGTTGGGGGAAGATTTTCCTTTCCCGGACCCAGGGATTTTTTAATGCCCAGACAAGAACCTGCAAATCTAAGTGAGAACGTAGGGCAGCAAAGGAAAAGAGTCCCAAAGGGGCAGGTGCACAGGAGGGAGGTGAAGCAAAGGCAAAAGTGGGTCCAGTCCCACAGGCCGATCCTACTGCTGACCCACCTAACCAAAGTCCCGGAGGGCCATCCCTATCAGAGCAAGATATGTTAAAGCACTGCCCAGACATTGTCAAAGAACGGGCCGATGGTATACTCAGTCGGGTATACACCCAGTTGGCTGCCAGGGAAGGGGAAGTGGTAGATGAGAATCAAGCAGCACACTATCTTCATTTTGAGTTACAATAGGGTATCCTGTATCAAGTGAGTAAGGAGGCCCAGATGGGGCTATCCGGCATCAGTTGCTAGTCCCTCGAGTGTTTCAGAGGGAATCACTCCACCTCGCCCACTCTATTCCTGTGGCAGGGCACTGTGGGGTAGAGAATACATTAACCTGATTGTTGCCCCAATTCTTTTGTCTGGGCATCTATCAACATGTTAAAGATTATTGTGCATCTTGTCCTGAGTGCCAGTTAGTAGCTCCAAAGAACAATCCAAGGGCCCCTTTAGTGCCCTTGCCTGTTATGGAGGTACCTTTTGACCGGATTGGGGTTGATATAGGGGAACCCCTTGAAAAGAGTGCAGGGGGGTACCAATACATTCTGGTGATTGTAGACTATGCTACCCGGTACCTGAGGCCATCCCGTTATGAAGCATTTTGGCCATAATTGTAGCCGGGGAGCTATTACAGGTCTTTATTCATATTGGAATACTGAAGGAAATGTTGACTGATCAGGTAACTAACTTCATGTCCCGCCTGACTCAGGAGGTTTGTACTTTATTGGGAATCAGCTCCATAAGGACCTCGATCTACCATCCCCAGACAGATGGCCTCTTGGAGTGATTCAACAAAGTCCTTAAAACGATGCTTCGAAAGTTCATAACCACTGAGGTCAGGGACTGGGACAAGTTACTTCCCTTACTGATGTTCGCAATGCAGGAGGTCTCTCAAGCTTCTACAGGGTTTGCTCCTTTTGAACTCCTCTATGGGCACCACCTATGAGGTGTTCTTGATGTAGTAAAGGAGATGTGGGAGAAACCCGACCACAAGACTGAAAATGTGGTGCAATATGTCCTGCAATTGAAGGAAAGATTAGATCGGGTGGGGAAATTTGCCCAAGAAAATCTGGTGAAGGCTCAACAAAGACAAGAGTACTACTATAATCAGGGAGCCCGGCTGAGGGAATACAAACCAGGGGATTAAGTACTAGTTTTGTTGCCAAGCAGCCAGAATAAGCTTCTAGCCAAATGGAAGGGGCCCAGTTGACTATGAAGTTTGCCAGCCAGAGAGGCAAAAAGAGACCTAGACCTACCATGTCAATTTTCTAAAATTCTGGAACCAGAGGGATAGCCTATTGATTTCCCCTGAACCAAACACAGTGGATCTGGGACCTCAAGTGCTGGATGAGAAGCTAGGGATACAAGTCCCAATGGGAAAACTGCTGTCTCACAAACAGAAACAGCAACTAGGAGAGTTGGTAAGCCAGTTTTTGGATGTTTTCTTCTTCCTCCCGGGGACAACCTAGATGATAGCTCATCATATAGAAACAGAGCCAGGGGAGAAGGTGTGTCAGCGACCATATCGTTTGCCAGAAACCGTACGAGACACCGTTAAGAAGGAGTTACAGGACATGCTAATGTTGGGGGTGATCCAGCAGTGATTGGTGTAGCCCCATAGTGTTAGTACCAAAAGAAGGTGGGGCTACTCACTTCTGTATTGATTTTTGCAGGGTCAATGCCATCTCAAAGTTCGATGCCTACCCCATGCCCCAGGTAGACAAACTGTTGGATAGACTAGGGCAAGCCAAGTACATCATGACTTTGGACCTAATGAAAGGGTACTGGAAAATTCCTTTGATCCCAGAGTCTTGGGAAAAGAGAGCATTTGCTACCCCCTTTGGGCTATACCAGTTCCGTACCATGCCTTTCGGCTCACATGGGGCACCTACCTGCAACCTTTCAAAGGCTCATGAATCGCTTGCTGTGACCCCATGCCCACTATGCAGCTGCTTGCCTAAATGATGTGGTGATCCACAGCACTGACTGGGACTCCCATGTATCCAAGGTGGCAGCTGTACTACCGTCCTTACGAGAAGCAGGGCTGATGGCCAATCCAGTGAAATGTGCTTTGGTCAAAGCTGAAACAAAGTACTTAGGGTACTGTATAGGCAATGGACAGGTGAGACCCTTGGTCAGTAAGGTCCAAGCCATAGCTGAGTGCCCAGTACCCCCCACAAAACCCCAGGTGAGGGTCTTCTTAGGATTGAGAGGGTATCACCACTGGTTCATACCGCACTTCTCTACCCTTGCCAGCCCCCTTACAGACCTCACCTGGAAATCTGCCACCAGTAAGGTCCAATGGTCAGAGGAGTGTGACCAGGTCTTTACATAACTCAAAAGTGTAGAGAGCCAGTGTTACACAGTCCTGACTTCAACAGGACCTTTATCCTGCAGATGGACACCTCTGAAGTCAGGCTAGGAGCCATGCTCTCCCAGGAGTTTGAGGGGGAGGAACATCCTATCCTATACCTCAGTCAAAAACTCTTTCCCAGGGAGAAAAACTATGCAGTGATAGAGAAGTTGTCTCACAGTCAAGTGGCCTCTGGATGCCCTTTGCTACTACCTGCATGGCCGGCAGTTTATCCTGGTCACAGATCATGCCCCTCTGAGGCGGCTACAGGTGATGAAGGATGACAACCCCCGCATCACCAGGTGGTACTTGGCCCTCCAGCCATTTTCCTTTATGGTGCACCATCGGGCCGGGACCCAGAATAGAAACACAGACTTCCTGTCCCGGGAGGGGAATGGTCAGGGGCCGACCAACTGTGCCTTCGCACAAAGGGGGGAGGTATGTGACAGTGTAAACACTACACTGGGAAACAAGAGGTTAACCTCTTGTTTGAGGCTGAGAAAATGCAGGGAATGCAACATGAACAGGTGGGGGAGTGCCTCCCCAAGTGTGGCTAATTAGAGGGATTGCTGAAAGGCAGAAAGAATCCAGCAAAGAGTTAGTTAGAAGCTGGAAACTGCTGCAGGGAGCAGAGACTCCTATGCAGACAACCCTGCAAGATGGAGGGTGGAATGTGAGAAAGGAACCAGAGCAGAAAGTCAAGGAGAATGATTACGTATTGGAGAGAGCCTTTGGGAAAAACTTGAAACCTGCTGCTGAGAAACAGACCAGTTCTAGAGCAGAGAGTCCTGAGGTAAAGGATCAGTCTAGCCAGCTGGGCCAAACACAGTGAGTGGATTGTACTGTTGATAACAGCCTACAAATAAAGCAAAAAGGGAAAACTGTCTGTGTTTTATTTGAGACTGTGCACTCAAAACTGCTGGCCCACAAACCGTTTGTTTTGTTTGAGACTATATGTTGAACACACTGCTGGCCCACATAGGTGGTTTAAAGATTCCTTTGTCAAGTCAGCCTGAAAGAACTGTTTTGTGTTAACCTTTATGTTACCTGACCAGGCTGGAGAAGTTGAACTGACTGATTATGCTTTTCTGGACCAAGAACTTACATTTGAAGCAATAAAAGTACATTTTCTTCCGTGAACTTTAAACCCAGTGTGTTGCCTCTCCATCTACCATAGGCCAGCTTGTCACAAAGACATTTTGTATAAAATGTGGTTTTGAACTGCATATGCTATTTACAGTGGCACTAGTCAGGAAGCAATGCTATACCTTGCAGTATTTTGGCAAAATGCCACAGTATGCTGCAGAGAACAATGTAATTCAATGGCAGTTAAGCTCTTTTGCCATGCAGTATTTTGAGACGTCATTTACTGAAAGGTATTGTATTGCATCCTGGCTAAGTCAGCTGTATGTATTTGGATATTCATTAATTCAGTCTGAAAAATAAGAATGGACAGTGAAATATCAACTTATTTGCTCTTCTTCCCTAGACTATACTTGTACTACTGGAATAGATGGGAATATTAGGGAATGGACAGGGAGGAGGGAGGGTTGCAAGAGACAAGTGAGGGTCTGTGGTGACAGACTAGCCAGAGACCATCTGGGCAGATCAGGTGGGACAAGTGGTCATTTTCTGCCAATAAATTCTATGTTTCTATATTTATTAGTAAATGGATTCCAGCATGTTTTTATAAATGTATGAAAATGTATGCTTCAGCTAATTTTCTCCCAAGCTTTTGAAACAGTATGGTGTATATTTTTCTTTGCAGCAAGAGTTTTGCTGAACTTTCAGCATACTTAAATACTCCAGTTGTGGTGCTTGAAAAATGATAACAAAAATACATTGGAAAGCCATGTTGCTCAAAAGTTTCATTGTCCTCTAAGAACAACTTCAAGATAGCCCAGTACTGTGTTTTCATTTCAAAACCCCTTATTTTAAACTTGTGGACACATACCTACACATATTTCTAATCGAATTTCTAGTTAGTATGCACCTCGACATCACACCTTCCTTCTGCCTTGAACTCTTCTGTGTTATTTCTGTGATATGGATGTCCTTATTGCCTTGCTTTGTAACTCTCCTGGGTCGTACCTGAAAACAAACATTGTAATTGTCTAGGGTCCTTACCTAGTCAAGAACGAAAGAAAGAAAGAAAGAAAGAAAGAAAGAAAGAAAGAAAGAAAGAAAAAGAAAGAAAGAGGATATATAAGAGGAGCATTTATATATAATCAGAATGAGATTCAAACATGAGTAGGTATTGTACTATAGCAGGTCCAGTAAGGGTTGTTTTTCCCCTAGTTGCATCTACAGTATAGCTGTGGTGTTCTGCAATGTCTGACAGGAAGGGTGCTGAGAAAAGATTCACCCTGTTTGTATTCTGGTAGCCATTGCTGCTTCCTGCTTTATGACTCTGCTTTCCTTCCAGATTTCCTTAATTAATCCCTGGCATTCTTTTTGTCTTTCATTGCAGCTCTGGGGCATAATCAAGCAAGGCTACAAGTGCAAAGGTAAATAAATAAATAACAGATGAATGGCATGTTCTTGACAAGACTGTTTAAATCACTGATGCTAATAAACCTCATTACTGACTTGAGAGTTGCTAAAATGGAGTAGAATAATGAAGGCCAAGTAAACATATTTGAGGGTTGAGTTATTCTGTGCTAATCAGCTACATACTGTATGTTCATCACAGGTTGTGCCAACCTGCCAGTTTTACTCTTATGAAATAATTAGCATTGACCAAGTGAGTGAAGAAACAAGATTGATATGAAGACTATTTAACTGTAGTCATTTTCAATAGTTTTGAACATACTGTATAGTCCTTATGTGGTATACAGTGTACATACTACTTAAAATTGTACCTAATGCATTTTATGGTCTCATGTCCAGATTGTCTAAACATAAGATTTAGATGATATTTGTTTCTTCTACCTGGGAGATCCAGAATGCTCCTCTTGTTAGAGACCATAGTGTAGGACTACTGTACTTGCTAAAGGTCAATCAGAAAACTAATGAATGTGTTCAAGTCTTAGGTTAAGACTCTATTAAAGGCCAGCCTGGTGGCGCTGAGGATTGAGGTGCTGGGCACCACACCTCATACCACACCAGCAACCTGGGTTCAGGAACGGACCCGGGCCACTGAGGGTCAGCAGGGGAGGAGAGGATTGAGCATCCGGAGGACTGCTCTCCTCTCCTTTCCTGGGGTGGGTTGGAGACATCTCATTGCTTCTTAGCAGCCCTGGGTGGTGATCAGGGGTCCTACATGGAGCAATGCAGTCAAAGGGGTTGAGTGACTGTGGACATCAGCACTTACATGCACAGACATTATTGCACAGCCATGCTCCAGGGGAAAACTACCTAAGTAGAAAACACCAGCCCCAGGGATAGGTGATAGCAGCCCCTTAAAGCGCTGTGCCTCACGCCCAATGTTGGGCTCGGTTCTCCGGCTTTTCCAATCCCTCACCCAGCCCTGGCTCGATGCACTAGATTATAGATAGAGCACCAGGGTGGATGGCGGTCGTGCCTCAAAAGGGTTCAGAGCCAGTGGGTCCATCAGGTCAGGCTGGTGGGGTATCTGTCTCAGATTTCCTGGAGACCAGACTTCAGGCAGGATTGTAGAACAGCAGTGGTGTGGGGTATGCCTGAGAACGTTCCCTGGCCAGCCGGTGATAAATAGAGTTGGGGAAAAAAAGTCTCAATTAAAGGAACGCTTAAGAATAAAACATGAGGTTATTAAGGGAACAACGGAGCTGTTCAGCCTCTCATTTTCTTTCAGAAGATCCTGCATTGTGATCTCTTCACACATCCATGCATTTGAAAATTAGAAAATGTTTATGTTAAAACAGTGCCATAGCCAGCCCAGTGGCACTGAGGGCTGAGGCACTGGATGCCTTACCTCGTGCTATGCCAATGACCCGTGTTTAGGAGCGAGCATGGGCCGCTGGGGTTCAGCAGGGGAGGAGAAAGATTGAGTGTCCGATGAACTGCTCTCTCTCTTTCTGTGGGGGGGGGCAGCAGCAGTCAGTGTTCCACTGACCCCTGGCAGCGGCTGGGGGGCAGTACACTGATGCTGCAGAAAGGGGATGAGATGGGGTAGATGCTTGGAGGAGCACGTGCAGATGTGTGTGTGCTCTCTCCATGCACATCATTGCATGCTCCACCACTAAAGGAGATAAAAGCAGAAAATGGTCCTGGCCACGTGGCATGAAGCTGTCCCTTGCAGGCACTGCCCCTGAGAAGGCACCTCCCATGTTGGGTGGGTTGAGATGCTCCCCACCACCCTGCCATGAAGGGTAAGTCATGGGGGCTCATGGGAGGGGGATCTGATCCTTGGGGGATGGCGCTGTGGGGACAGTGGATAGGGTGATGGAGTGCCGGCCAGGATGAGGAAGAAATACCAGATAAAACAACAAAAAAGGAAAAACACAGTGCTATTTTAAAAAAACAAGACAATATTTAGTCAAAGTACTAATGTCACTGTGCAATGCCAAGGTTTGAATGGGTATCCTGTGAAAATCACGCAACAAAAACAGCGTGGCCATTTAATGCGCATTCTTAATAGCATGGCATACACTGTATGAGCGACCGTGGCAATTCAGCACATTACATGTTTGTTGCTTTGTCACTTGTGCTTTACAGTATTGACTATGATCTGCTTTGGATCTGTGTAAAATGATCATTCCATATCATTCTGTACTGGATTTTGAAAATCTATTACTCATTACTCACAGATTGATAGCCTATGACACATAGTACTGTAGTGTTTTAATACAGATGCTCTAATTCAGATAAGTCTGCCTACACTTTAGCTACCAGCTTGCCTGAGTTGGGCTGTCCTGGGACTGCGTGGTCTGCTGCAGTGCCTCACAATGGTGCTGAATGCCGATTGTACCAGATTCTGGGGTTGGTCCATTTACTGGGGAGGGCTCTGTAGCTTCTGCCCTCATGACCCCTCAGCCACCGATGATCAGGGAAGTAACCAGGAGCTGGAAAGTAATAAGAGGCAAAGGTAAATGGGCTGGCTGTACAGAGGGGGTTGGCTGAAACTTGAGATGGGGGAAGGGACTGCAGGCCACAGCAGGAGGGGAGGGAAGAGAAGAAGAGAGCAGGCACAGAGTTCAGGTGCAAGACATTATCAGCATTACAACGGAGCAGCTGAGAAATAGGCACACTAGACCTAGGTGTTCAGCTAGCAATACAGTTAATAATCAGAGCTAAAACAAGAGTCCCAGCTGAGCACAGGCTAGCAATACAGTAATGCATTGAATTTCAGACCGTAAATACACCAGTGAATTCAAGTGCTGTTTATGCTCCCAAGCCTTCGGTGCTATAATGAACCATACTATTAGGGTTGTGCGGTATTGACAGTAAACCGTTTGAATGACAGTAGATCCATAAACACACACATTCACACAAAAACACACATGCTTAGAAACATGTACTAAACATTACAGGTTGCAGTGGCAGTGCTTTTCCCAGAGACGCTTTATCTTTGTTGCAATAGACAGTGGTGTCTTCTGCTCCTAGAAGGCTTTCTTGATAATACTACCAGGAGTGACGGCTCCCTGCCACAGAAGGTCCTTATCAATGTTGTCACCAGCTGCTGTGACTCTCCTGTCTGAAAGTTACCCAAATGTCCCCCAACCCCTGAAAATACATGGCCTGGTTCCAGCTGTCAGTGCTTTTTAAAACAGAAACAAAGAAATACAGAAATTGACAGCAAATAAGGTCCGCTAGGCCCATCCAGTCCTAGCATTGTTGGTACAATGCCACCCCAGAAAGTAACACACTGGCAGCTTTAATGATAAAGAAATACAGTGTGGGCAGCAAGGTAAGCAGCTGGGGGTGAGATGAAGATGCTCTGTCAGGAATTCCCATGTGTGTGTTGGAAAAGGGGGTGCTAGCACCCTGCAATCCAACCGTATAGGAAAAAGTTACAACCAGTACTACAATCCACTGACTGCACAATAACACAGACCACATAACTGATGTATGACTGATTCACACAAAAGGTTACATTAATCTTGACAAAATTAGCATCATGCACCAAAGGTACAGACAGGCACAAAAGAAGCAATTTGTGATATAAAAAAAAATATTTCTGACTTGGCCGGCCCATCAGTGCAACAGTACTGCTACCACTCAGGGCACTAGCGACTCAGATTCAGAAGCAAAATGGAGTTATCTGGGTCCAGCCTTGGGGAGAAGGACTGATAATCCCAGAGGATGCTCTGCCCCTTCGGGAAGGAGGGATGCATTCTCTACCACAGCACTGCCAAATGGGTGACCACAGGTGGTAGTGCGGCTGGAGAACCAAAGAATAGGAAACGAGAGGCTGCAAACATCAGCTTACAGACATACAACGCACACATGATCTCCATGACATTATTCCCCACCCTGTCCCAGGATGCCGTACCAAGGAAAATGGCCATGGCTTCAGCCCTCAAGAATGCCAGTATATCCAGCCCCCACCACTGCAGGATGTCAAGGGTGACCTGACAATGCGTAAGTTGGGGGTACATCCCCAACCCTGACCCCTCCTAGAGGGCACCACCAACGCACAATGGAGGCCAGGAGTCAACATCTAGGTATGTGACATGTGGGGTCCAAGTACACCATGGGGTGTTCCAAGGGGTTAGGAGCCAGTTAGATGGAGGTATAAACAGAAGGAAAAAAAAAAGGTTTCTGATGTGCTTTATATAAGTTAATGAGGATTAGGAAATGTCTGTTGGCCAATCAAGAGCACCAGCTCATGACTTTGTAGGGTTCGAGTACCAAGAAGCAAAGTTGAACACTGCAGGACCCTAAGACATTACAGTGGGATGACTGTAATTACTTAAGATACATACTGTACCTCAAGCACCATATACTTTTTATAAAGTATTTATTTTTTCAAACTTCAGATTTTATTCCAAAGGGACATGCAGTTGCTTTGGAGGAAACAGCAATTAAAAGAATGCAAAGTTAGATGCCTGATATGTCTGAAGAGCAGGATCATTTTACTGCCTGGATTTCATTTTATATCAGTGTTTTAGTCATTTTTATTAAGTATGCTGCCTTTTGTTTTTGAAAAAAAAACATTTTAAATTTCCAACCACACTAGCTGAGCACTCAATCTCACAGCAAACACCTACTAGACGTTGAGGCCCCCATATTCAGATGTGGCCTTTTGGGGCACTTGAAATTGCAGGAGGTCATCTGAGAGGCACAGTTATAAGGCAGAAAGTATGAATATCAGGCTGTGGTAGCCCCACTCGAAGTACATAAGCACAATGCATCACAGCCCCCTGCTGGCAGCAGATATCCAGGAGCAAAGGGTGATATGGAGTAGTGCCTTTGTCAATGGATGCCATATTCAGGGGCCTGCATGCTAATGACCACATGTGAAGTGCTAAGGGTCCATTTGTATGCCATTTTGTGGCCTTAAGCAGGTCTGCACAATGCCTCAATGCATATGTATACATGGAGGCATTCTGCAGAGCTTTGACACTGCCCCAACCCTCAGCCAATCCCCATACTCTAATAACTAAATCCCTAGCAGTTTAGTGGTACCCCCACCACCACCACCCCATCTCTGTTATGGAGTTAAATTGCCCTAGTACTCCAGTGGTATCCCTGTCACTCCAACCCCCAATGTCAAAAGAAATCACCCAATTAGTTCAGTGGTACCCCCTCTTGCCACAGTTCCTGCTGCAAAAGAAAATGACATCCCATTCCCTGGCTCAGTCCACCCACTCAGCACCCACCACCCTCCACCCACTGTCTAGCACCAGATTTACTCTAAAAAGTCTGTGGACATGGTAGGCAGAACAGTGGAAGATAACCAGCATAGACATCCCTCTCACCACCTCAGCCATCTGAATGAGAGGGTTCGTGCATGCATGTACTATGTTTCTACTGAAGAATCAGTTTGGATTCAAAGCATTGGGGTTGTCTCTGATGTAATCTTTCTTGTTTCAGTTGCTGCAATAAATGACTGTTATTTGCTATACAGCTTGGTTATATATTTTTATGTGCACGAGAGTTTTGTGTATTTATGGACCGCCGTAGTAGATTTTTGTATTTGCTAAATTTTGATTCTAAGAAAAATGTAGACTTGATTGCTGATACTATTTGTGTTACAATTACATTACTTTTATAAACAGGATCTTCTTTTTAAACAACTGTAATACCTGGCAAACATTTATAATACAAAAAACAAGCGACAAAAAAATCACTCAAAGAGGTCAGCACTCAAAAAACAATGGCACGTAGAACCATAAAAGCCATAAATTTATTTGGATACAAAAGCAACAAAAATGAGGAGAATAACTTCCTCTCTCACCACATGCAGTCTCTCAACCAATGTTGGATCCGCTGTTTCTTAGCGTTAACTTGCGGTGCTGGTGCTAAAAGCATAAGCGTTTAAACATCACGACTTAAAGTGCAAATCGCCCATCAAGGCTAAAAAGTGCACCAAGTGCTAATACATATTCCTAATAAGGAATAAATTATAACTTAAGCACCAAATGGCTACATGCAGAATGCTGCCAATGGTCAAGAGAAACAGCACCAGAAAAACGCTTACGTATAGACCGTTATGGTCATCATTGGAGCATGCACATTCAAACCCCTTAAGTGCCTTTATGTGAGCTGATTTAAAGTGCTAGTGCATTAAATCACCAATTGTGCCCAAACATATATAAAATTGCATAAAACAACATACATAAGACAACACACAAGAGGCAGAGCACAGCAAGTCTAACCTCTAAATGGGCAGAGCACAAGTCATAACCCATAGTTTTATTAAAACAAAAAACAGACAGAGCCGGCAAGTCATGTCTGTTAGATAAACAGAGCTGCCAAGTCATGTTTATCCCAAAACATTTTTCAGAGGTAATAGAGACAGAAAAGAACAGGATTTTGGAACAGAGGAAAAAAAGAGAAAAAAGCAGTCTAGTGAATGGGGGGGAAGGGACGGGGGATGAGGAAGCAGGAAGAAGAGGCATAATAGACCACTACTTGTACAAATAACTATGAAAAGGAACTTCTTCATTTAGTCCAAAAGGTACCAGACTTTCCAAAGTGGAGATCCAAAAGGCTTCTCTCTGTAATAAACGTGTATTCAGATCACATCCTCATAACCCCAGCTCGATTTTCTCTACTCCTGTAAATCTAAGCGATGCTGGTGATCCATGATTTGCTTCCAAAAAATGTCTAGCCATCACGTACTCTAAATTAGCATTACGTATTGCACCTTTATGTCCCCTAATGTGCTCCTTAAGTGATCTTTTCATTTGGCCCATCTCTATTTTTGGATAAGAGATATACTTCTTTTTTGAAACATTTATAATACTCGAGGTGCTACCATTAAAGAGCTGGGGACACAATTTTCTATACTGTACATATCTGAGCAGTTTTCATTGCACAATAATGTTCTATGTCTTACTCTTTGTAATTTCTTTCTTATACTGTCTCCTTTTTTGTCCATTTTGCCACCGCTGTTCAGATGCGTGTCTAGGCTGATGTTAGCTGCTGCTCAGTGTTTCGTGACCAGATGACATCAGGTCAGGAATTCTGAGTCTGCAAGAGGGAGCCATGCACTATTCTTTACTGTGGGCAAACAGATCTTGCCTGTTATCTGTGTGTATTATTCCCAGTATTACTTCCAAAATCTAAGTCCAGGGTCACATAAAAGTGTTCTCTTGCTATAGGGAACCTGATCATAACTAACACTGGGCTCTTACAAATGGTACATGGTACACTTTTTTTCCAAATATAAAGCATTTATTCTCTAGTAATTGCAAAGCTATGCCTGTAGTTCGATGGGCGGAGCAACAAACCACTCCCCCATCAGGCCTTAAGAGGCGCTTCTCCTGGCTAGTCCAGGATTCATTTCTTTCATTGCGGCCAGAGGCGCTGCCTCTCTGCTTGGCTTTCGTTGCTTTCTCCATTAATCTTTTGCCTCCTTTACACCTCTCTTGCTCGCCTCTGGATGCTGTTTCCTGCTTCCACCTCCCCATCTCCATTGTGGCTGTTGCTTGCAGCTGTTTCTGCTTCCCAGTGTCCCCTTTTCTTCTGCTGCCTTGGCTGCTTTGCAGCTCATCCTTGTCCCCCCATTTGTTCCTTTGCCACTCTGTGGCTTTGTTTCAGTGTCCCCCCCCCGGTCCTTCTTCTCCTCGACTGGGGGTCCATTCGCTCCTTCTGTTTCTCCCGTTTTGCCTGCCTCTCTCCTGGGTTCATTCCTGGTCCCCTTTCTCAGTTCTCTGAGCCCTTTTGCTTTTTTCTTGTTGGGCTTCTCACAGTCCCCACTCCGTTTCTACCTCAGCGCTTCCAGGGTGTGAGGTCCTTCCTGGCACCACGCCTATTGCCGTTCCCCTCATCGTCCCCTCCTCATCGACTACTGCCACTGGTACACCTCCATGCCTTCTTCTGGCATGGCCATCTCATCTCCTCCTTTATTGTAATTCAATGAATCTTGTATGTTGTTCCACATTTGCAGGTCCACCATTGTCTCCCTTGGACGTTCCATGGATCTCCGTTTGGGTGGCTATTTCCGAAATTGGGTGCATTCAGTGCTCTTCCAGTACAGGCTGTATGGATCCACTGCTCTGGTCCCTGTGTGCCTACCATATAAATCCCTACTGTCTGCACAGTGAGGCGAGCCTATCCATATTTTACCTCTCCCATATCTCAGTTATCCTCTGCCCATTTTTATTTTTCCACTCCTTCTTGCCATCCTTCCTGCATTCTTCATTCGAGTACCTCATATTTTGATGCATGCTTGCTGAGCTGTTCCTCAGATTTCTGTCCTGTTCTTCACCTCAGCTTGTACCCTTCATTAAAGGGCAGTGGGTATTGCTTTGTTTTCCCAGTGTTCCAGCTCCCTGCTTGGCTCTGGTCTTCCGTAGTTCCTCAGGCTCTTATTTACCATGGTCTGCATCACTCTTCTTGATTGCCTACTTTTCTTTTACTGAGACATGTCAGCCTAGCCCCCCCCCTTCTCTCCCATTCTCTGTTTTTTTTCCCAGTCAGCCCACAGGTGATCCAGGTCTGTCTTTGCCACTCCCTCAACCCTTGCCTTTTCTCCTTCCTCATCCTGTGCTCTCTTTTTGGGGGTGTTTCCCTTTCCTGCCATCTTCTTATGTATTTGTATCATCCTCTTACCCTAGTCCTACATTCTGGACCAAACGACTCATATATCCTCCACTCCATGTCAACCTCCATCATTTTGAACCTCATTCTTCCTATACCCTACCTGCAATCTTACCTAAGCTTAACAGTTCCATCCCTCAAGGTTTCCATTCCATCATCATATATCGTTCATTTATTCTCAACCCTTCTCTCTTTCAAATCAACTTCTCCACTCATCATGGGTTGCAGGCTTCACCCAGCCATCATTATCCCTCCCCTCATGCCATTACTTACCATTCTGCTGTTCCATGCCAGCCTTCATGGCTTCCCTCCATCAGCATATCTCACTAATTCATTCTCAGTCCTCCACTCATCCATTCTGACTTCATAGCCCCTACCTCAATAATCTTGGTACTTTGTATCTCACCTGTCGGCTGCCGGCTTCACCCAGCCATTCTTATTCCTACCTTCATGAAGTTCACTGCACTCCTGATTTGGCTTCTCAATGGACCCAGTTGGTATGCAGTCCTGTGGT
The DNA here is from genome assembly GCA_016271365.2 of Neoceratodus forsteri. Taxonomy (NCBI): domain Eukaryota; kingdom Metazoa; phylum Chordata; order Ceratodontiformes; family Ceratodontidae; genus Neoceratodus; species Neoceratodus forsteri. The sequence goes on from CM057451.1 coordinate 153,553,404, forward strand.
AGCTACTGTGACCTTCCTCCTCCTCCAGACCCATGTCGGGGTCTCCTTCACTAAATCCAACCTCTCTATAGGTCTACTTGTTCACATCAACTAATTAAGCATACCCCTCATGTGGGTCCTATGCTACCTCAACTCAACCTGCTCTCCACTCAGAGAAATGCCTTCCATGCCCATTGCTCTGTGACTCAGGGCTAGTCTGTAGCCAATGGTCTTGCTCTGCACCCACAAAGTCCACATCTAGAGCATGCGAAGCTCAGAGCGGGGTCCTTCTCCCTGGCCCATAGTGAGAATGTCATTGCTCTGGGTGGACCTTCAGTCATCCCTCATTTTGGCAACACCTCTGGATGTAGAATTTATGACTTCAAGCTGTGAGGTGTGGGGTTCTCATCAGTTTGGCCCCTTTGGCTGCCCAAGTGGGTTCGGAGGTGTCCTTTCCACTATTCTCCATCCTGACCACCTCTGGTTCACCTGATCTGTTTTGTAGGCTCATGTAGGCCAGCTGAGTGCCTCAGTGGTCATTTCTCTTCCATTTTGCTTTTGGGTGCCTAGTTGCAGAGTTGTCACTCACAACCCTCAAAAGCTTTCCTGTTAGGAGAACAAAGTGAAAGCTTCATCTAAATTGGAATCTTTTCCTCTTCTCTCAGTCTCGACTCTAAATTGCAGTAGCTGAGTCATCACTGATCAAAACATCCTTCAGCCTGGAGTGAAGGCGACCTAGGCCTTGGATCCCCAGAGGTTTCCTCCTCAAAGGGGATTTTTCCTCTCCTCCGTGCTGATGGTCATAGTATTTAGATAGGGTTAGTGCTTTCGTAGGTTCTGTAGTTAGGTTCCACTGTTGGATGGAGTCAGATGGTGGGCCCTGGCTGTTCCCTCTCTCCTTAGGAAGTCCCACCCTCCTCCTTGTGTCAGCTTCTATTCCTCTCCCTATTCCTCATCATCTCCTGTTCCTCTTCTGTCCTTCCCATCTACATCTATCGACCTCCATTCCTGTCCTTCATATCTTCTGACTACTCGCTTCCTTCGCGGCTTGACACCCTTTTGAGTATTCTTTTTGGGCTTCTTCCTAAGCAACCTTTAGCCAAGAGAATCATTCCCTCGGTATCTATAGGGGTGGAACCTTCCTATAGGGTTCCTCACCATTGTAACCCTACAGGGTGGTATATCCCATGGATAGAGAGGTGAACAGCCACAATGTATCTAAGTCACATAAGCATATATCATACCAGTTGAGTAAGCACATCAAATTGCAAGGCTATGCCTGTAGTTCAATGGGTGGAGCAACAAACCACTTCCCCCATCAGGCTTTAAAAGGCACTCCTCCTGGCAAGTCTAGGATTCATTTCTTTCATTGCCCCACCATCATCCCCTCCTCCTCCAGTGGCACATCTCTGTTTACCATAGGCTTCTTCCTAAGCTACCTTTAGCTAAGGGAATCATTCCCATGGCACCAATAGGGGTGGAACCCTCCAATAGTGTTCCTCACCATCGTACCCCTACAGCATGGTATATCCAATGGATAGAGAGGTGGACAGCCACAATGTATCTAAGTCACATAAGCATACATAATACCAGCTGCATAAGCACATCAAATTGTCAAAGGCAGGCACAAAGACACACAAAACTGCAACGCTGATCACAAAGACATCCACACACAAAGCATCCAGTTATATTCCCACACACATAAATGGTAAAGTATTGTTTTACATTCCATGCTGCTTACTTTAAGCTGGTCATAACAAAACACTACTGTCACACTGCTGCAAAATCTACTTTGCTTGCAGGACAAGGACATAACCAGACAGCCCAACAATAAACTATGCTATCCACGTACATCAAGAGGCTGATGTTGTGTCTTTCTAATAAGTGTGGGTCGTTTGTTTTAAAGTGTGACTAGCCATTCCCCCCCATAGTATTCAGTATTTGATTGTAGAGCTAGTGAGAATACAAACTGTCAAGACTGATCAATCCCAATCTCCTAGAAGGAGATGCTATACCCACCCTTATTAAAATGACCCACACCAGAGCAACATCAAGGATTTGTGGCAGCTGTTTGTTTGTTGTAGTGACGGATGAAGATTGCACTAAATGTCAACTTTTTTCTCATGGGGAAGGAAGGGCTAACATAGATCGGCATAGTTTTCTTATTATGGTCAGGGATGCTTGATATCAAAGGTGGGTGGTCCAGTGTAGCAGAGCAGCGGACCTTTGGTGTGCTCCTGGAGACTTGACTGGGGTTGAGATTGCTGTTGTCAGGGTGAGGTAAAGTGGTGGGATTGGGGAAGTGGATGCTGATGCATAAACCCTGTGCAGTAATGAGGTTGCAGATGTGGCAAAAAGTCACTGATCTACATAGCCACCTAATAACTTAGTAAAATCTTTGCACTTGTCAACCAATAAAGATCTATGTGCACTTCTGAGCACTCCACAGTGTCTCATTTATGGATGCCACACCAACTGGCCACTCACAACAACCCTCTCCACCCTATAACCTACCATCCTCAGTTCTTAGAGTGCCACCACTTACCGTGGATCACTGCACCAGTAGGTGGGCTTCCAGGTTTGCAGTGAGAGATACAAAGGGGGTGGGAAGTGTTGCTACTATGCAGATCAGGAATGATCACTTTCAACTGCTCACATATACAAATCTTTTGCATCACAGGCAAATAATGAGTACTTTGGATTGATTGTGCTCTGGGAGATGGGGAAAAAAGGCTAGCTAGATCTTATAAGAACCTCCAAACCCCTAATGTCATGGATCTTGTTGGGGGAGGGGTTGGATGGGTTGTGTAAACATTTACACATCATGTTTTGGCAGCATAACACAGTGGTAGAAGACGGACGGAGTTCTGTGCTACTGGGGTTTCCACAGTACAATATTGAGGGACTACAGTGAAGACCAGGTCAGTGGGCAATCATATGCCCTGAGAGGAGGTGTACAGGAGAGTACCCCTGACCACCTGCGGAGATTATTAATTTTTATTCTGGTTTGTTTGTTGTGCTAAGTTAACCCAGCTAGTGGATGAATTCCAAATACTCTAATATCTCACCCCCCCAATATAATAATCAGCCACACTAATCAGAAGAAGCATATATGTTGAGTATGAATTGGCACACATTCAACAGTAAATTAACAAATCAGAGCTCACATAACAACATTATGTTATGCTACTTTTTTAGGTCATAAACATATTTCTAGGATACTACTTTTGACTCAAGTTCCATGCTGCATGCATGGAAAAAGTGTTGCAGAATATGGGGCAGTGTTTTGTTGACTGCTATAATATGAAAGGAGTGACCCTCTGTCAGAGTGTACTTTCTCAACCTGCTTGGTGGCCTGGCAGCCCCCCCCCAAACAGCAACCCAGAACGGTGTGCTATAGTGTGTACTTGGAAATCAACATGAGCCTCTTCCAGTGCTGTGGATGTGTGCGTGCATAACATTGAATTTATAACAAATTCTTATATATAGGTTATTTAGCACTTCTTATCACTCTGGTCTGCCTAACGTCGGGATGCCAACCCCCCCCTTCATTGCACAACCACCACCCGACTGCCAAGTCACCCACCTTCTTCTCTTCTTACTGAGACACCCCTTACTACTTAATCCACTTGTTAGTTGTAGATATAAAAACTATTCCAATCCAAAAAAGAAATTACAGAGGCAAATTCCAGAAAGTCCAAGGGCATTCCACAATGACTCATACGTTGCACATAAAGCAAAGATTTTTCTTTTAAATGGCACAACCAAGCAAAGTATGTGACTGGCACAAAGAAGACACCCAGACATCTTTCTTGAAACTAATCTTTATTTGAAAAATATAGGGACATGAAAAAATCACAATGAATTCACCAATGATCTGCAGCAAACACACTGGCTGAGATTGTAGTGTGGTGCATTATAATCCAGATCTGACATCACTACAAGTGCACATTGAGTGATTTCTGGCTGCAGATCATGAGAGAAGTGTGTTCACACTGACAAGTAAAAAATAATTTCACGTGGATTCTTAAAATCCAGAGGATTTCAAAGTTGACAGCAATGAGTCAATCTACGCACAGGACTTAAAACGACAGTCGGCAAGCCAGAGGTAACTCACGTCAGCAGCTCTTTAACAGTACACAATTTTTAAACAAGTTTAAGTTGTGCGTGTCAGAAAATATGGAATTTCAGGGAGATCAAATCTGACATGAAACCCTTAATACCGGAAGATGATTAGAGTGTACATACAGTATTTCTGTTTCATTTTGCCTGGAGACTTTCACTTACATGTACTGTACTTGTGCTTTGACTGGCATTTTGTATCATACAGTATCGTGTTTAAAAAATTTTTATCTAGTACCATTTTAACATCTCTTGTACTACAGAATAATTTAATTAAGTGAAATTGTACACTTAAAGGATACAATAATTGGCCATCAATTTCTTCAATGGTGCCGGACAGTTATTGTTAATCATAATAACTGGCTGGTTATTAAGGCAAACACAGGGTTATGAAGAAAGAAGCTGTTCCCAAGACTCTCTCTCTCTCTCTCTCTCTCTCTCTCTCTCTCTCTCTCTCTCTCTCTCTCATGCAGCAGTAAATAAAACAGCAATTTCCCTTTCATTTTGTAAATAAAAGCTGCATTTATGCCAGCAAACTGTAGCACTGTTGTAAAAACAGCTAAACAAATAAAACATCCATAAAATAAAATATCTCTCCCTGCCAGCATAAGCTCAATAGCAGTGCTCACACAAAGGAGCTGCACTCAGGACTCGCTCACTGTCTGTGTCTCGAGTACATCACTTACTTAAATAGCCTTCATTTCTAGTTAGAGAAATGTGGGCATAATGGAGATTTGCTTAAGGAATGTAAAATAAATAAAACAGACCTTCTAAAGAAGTGCCACAGCCTCCCTGCCAAAGTTCAATAATAATCTAACCACCGAGTCTGCAAAGGTGAGTCTTTCATGATTTACTATAAAGTAGTATAAATTAGTTTGGGGGAGGAGAAAGAATACTGATGATCAGTGATTATACAAAATAAATTATGGGATAGTGTAATTACTCAAATTTAATACACAGCCTTGGTGTGCAATGCTTTATAAACCCCCAAAATGCCGCTCACTGGGTTTATTTAGCATCCTACACCTTGGGTGTGTATTAAATATAGAATAAAGTATGAGGTGGTTGGTGTAACAAGATGTTTACACACACCTGAAGTGGTAGATACTACATAAATTCCAAGAGTAAAGCTCAAGCGGTTTGTGAAAAGCATCTAACACCGAGGGTGTGTGTAAACTTTGAGTTTAAACACAACACCCCATATTTTATTTTATATAATTACTGTGTTTGCCATTTTCACCACAGCAGCTATATAAAATAAACAGTCATTCCTGTGCAGTTGCGGTCCAGTTCAGTTTCAGCACACAGTCCGTGGTTGCCTTATTTATTTATTTTAACATTTTTTTATTTATCCTTTTTTGTAGGCAGGTGAAAGTTACATTTCTTTTTCCCTCTCTCGGTAGTTTTGATTTTTGAAAATCACTTACCGCCGAGTCCGAGTGGTAGTTCAGCCTCTGAGCAGCCAGCAGTCAGAATGGAAGAGCTCTGGCTAGCGCATGTATGGAGCGAGGGAAACCAGGCACATGTTTGCTGTTATAAACTCTCCCTTATAATGGCAAAGTATGCCACGGTTTCCCTATGGGAAAAAGGTGAACCCAGTTATTATATTCTCATAATGTACATCTCATATATTATTCTATACATATACAATTTAAAGATGTGCAGGCACTATATAGCAGCCTTTGGATATTACTGGATAGACCTTCATTAGCAAACACTCACTGTGTGAGCTAAGCAATTTGCTTAAGCTCCCAGTGCTCTATTTCTCACAGTTATGTTAATTTCTGGAAGCAGAACTCCACTAGAAAAGAGATGTGGCACCTCAGCTGGGCTAACTAGGTAAATACATTGTAACAATGAATAAGAGCAGGACCATATGACAGTGAAATATTGTATCTCGGTTAGAGTATTCTGGGTAAATTTTAATTTTTTTTGCACTTTTTATCCAGGAAAGGCACACTAAGTTATGATAGCTTGTATCCAGGTGCATCCTAGGTGGCGGGTTGCATGGATCTGTAAATACACTGCACAAATTGATAAAAGCAGGACCTCACTGGAAACAAAATGCTGGAGCTCAGTTGTCTATTTTTGCATAAACAAATTATAAAAAAAAAAAAGTACTGCCTGCAGAGTAACTGGCTCTTGCCACTCCCCCCGACAGAGGAAGCAGTGTCGTTTAATTATGTGAGTGCTGTTGAGAATTGGGAGATCACAAATTCAAACCCCGCTGCAGCCACATACTCACTGTGTGACCATAATTTAACATCCCCCAGTTTGCTAGTCAACCCACTCACCTACAGAAATGAGTAGAAGCAGGGCACCTCTGGAAATTAGATGTTGCACCTCAGCAGGGCTATTCTAGGGAAGCATATTGCCAGAAAAAACACATAAAAACATTGTTAGCAAATACTTGCCTTTCCCGGCCCCTTCAGCCTCCTTCTGTAAGTAATTTGGTACCAGAAAATTGCAGGTACAATCTCTGCTAGCAATAAATATTCACTTTGTAAATCCTAAGCAAATCTCTTAACCTCCCAGTGATCTAGTCCATCCAGCAGCAGAAATAGATAGAAGCAGGACCCTACTGAAATGGGATTTTACAGGGTCATCAAAATAATAGAGTTTTAGGGGTATATACCCCCAAAAAATCATAGTGAAACAGCGCCTTTGGGGCAGAAGAAACCTGCAAATGTTCCATTTAATTCTCCTTGTATTAATGTTGAATTATGTGGCTCCTACCAGATATCCTTGTGGCTTAATATCCCTGAGATCTTGCATCTCAGCTGCACTGTCCTGAGTAAATTCATTGTAAAAATGAGTAAAAGAAGGACCCAACTAAAAAGGCTATGTTACATCCAAACTGGGCCATTCTTGGTAAAAACTGTAAAAAAAACACCAAACCAAACCATAACAGCCAGCCACTTGATTTTCCTAGTGCCGCTCTCCTGAGGCAGTAAGGTTTATTATAGTGGTTGGATCACTGTTGGAAACCAAGAGATTGCAACTTAAGTCCCTTCTATAGCCAAATATTAAGTGACCCTGAGCAAATTACTGAAAATGAGCTGTTGCATCTAAGCTGCACTATCCTGGGCAACTACTTTATAAAAAAAAAAGTAAAAGCAGGACATCACTAGAGTCAATATGTGCATCTTATCTGGGATTTCCTTAGTAAATCTGATGTTAAATAAAAAGAAAAAAGCAACAATATTGCCAAATGTTACCCTCCTTCACTAACTAAACTTAAACATTTCTCTTATATAACATAAATTGAAGTAAGAAAGAAAAATGTGAGCTGCTGGGAATTGAACCCAGACACCCAGAATAATGTTCCCCTGCTCTGCCACTGATCTATAAGCTGACATGATTGGGCATTGGGTTTGGGGACAGACATCCTTTCTCTAGTATTGCATATCCTGCAATAAGGAACAATCAAGAAGACAGATGCTTAGTGCAGAATTAGTCACTGCTTAGAAACTGATTCCCAACTATAGTGAGAAAGAACAAATAAATAATGTACAACATGCAAGCAAACACTGAAGTTGTCACCAGTGCCTATCCTTGTTTTGTAGCAGTCTGTACAGTGTCTCATAAATAATAGCAGCAATTACTGGTGGCACCTTCCACAATGGGAACAACGTATCACCCAAATCTACTAAATACTACAAATGGAACAAGACTAAGACTCCAAAGCTATCCTCGGCCACCCTCAAAAAAATACTTCTACTCCTCCTCCTATGCTCAGGCAATGTAGAACTGAATCCTGGCCCACCGGCAACAATCCCTTCACCCTCAGATCTGCCCTTGCTAAAGGGCCTGAGCTTTTTGCACATCAACGTATGTAGCCTGCTCAAAAAGCTAACACTGATCCAAGCATGGGTATAACATACATCCCCCGATATACTAGTGATCTCTGAATCCTGGCTGAGAACAACAACTACTGACACGGAAGTAAACATCCCAAATTATGCCCTATTCAGAGCAGATAGGCACACTAGAGGAGGTGGTGTGGCCATATATGTCAAAGATAAATTCTCAGTCTCCTGTACAGCTGCATCCTCCGTTCCCAATGAGTATGAGTGCCTTACCCTCAAAGTGGAAATCACCCAATCATGTGTTCTCCAGCTTATAGGATGCTACAGACCCCCCTCTGCCGGCTTAAAGCTCCTAACCTATCTAAGCGATATGCTAGAACAAGGATCGCTTGAAACCATCATTCTCGGCGACTTTAACCTTGACTGGATGTCCAAAGCAGCTGCACCGCTAGTTTCTTTTTGTGATGACCATGGACTAACCCAGCTTATCAATGATCTAACATGCCCAAATACAAAAAATCCTGCTAAAAGTACCATTCTGGACGTACTGCTTGTAAGCAAACCCCACCTTTTCTCCCATGCTGGCACCTTCTTCTTGGATGTCAGTGATCATTGCTTCATCGGAGGGATAAGACATACCAGCAAGCTTCCCGCTCCTTCTAACTTTCACCAGAAGAGATCAAGATGAAATGTTAATATAGCTGCCTACATTGCTGACCTGAACTTCTCCTTGCATTGGCAGGAGTTTTACCTTGCTAAAACAGTCACCACCGCCTACGACATCTTTTATGATATACTATCAGGGGCTCTCAACAAATATGCCCCCCTGACCAAAGTCCGTACAAAGATTGAAACCAACAAATGGTTCACCCCCAAGGTTAGATCACTGCTGTTCAAAAGAGACAAACTATGGAAAAGGGCACAAAAATCTAACCTGCCTAACAACTGGAACCTATTCAGAAAAGTGCGTAACCTATGCACCAAACCTATTAAAGATGCAAAAGCTTCCTTCTACCGCACAGAACTCAACGCTTCTTCCAAGAACCCATGCAAATTCTGGAGCACTATCAAGAATCTTATGGGTCACCCTACAGGTAACTCCCTCCCGAACAAAGCTATCTCAGGAAATAAAATCATTAATGACAGGGCAGAGATCTTAGATTCTTTCAATAACCACTCTGCAACTGCAGGTCTGGCGTTTGACAGCTCCCAGCCTGTAAGATATGCTCTACGTCAAACTACACCCCTCAAATACCTCCAGCTACCTCCAACCTCTTCAAGCTACAATCCACTTCGCTAAAAGAAGTTGAAGACCTTTTACTATGGATGGACACTAAAAATAGCGCAGGTGCTGACTCGTTGGACCCCTACTTTATTAAAATCACATACTATGTCCTTGCCATCCCCATCACTCACCTATTCAATTTGTCCCTCTCACAGGACACCCTACCACCTGTCTGGAAGACCATCCATGTCATACCGCTTTTTAAATCAGGTGACCCAAGGGACCTCAACAATTATAGACCCATTTCTCTACTCCCAGTGCTATCTAAATTACTGGAGAAAATCATAAATACACGGCTAAGGAACTACCTCGAAGTAACAAATCTATTGAACCTGATGCAGTCAGGATTCAGAGCCGAACATAGCACTATTACAGCACTGTCCAAAGTTACTGATGAGTGGCTGAGAGCCCTTGACACAAGGAACTTCACCTGTGAGGTCTTCTTGGACCCAAGCAAAGCTTTCGACACCGTTGGTCACAACCTTCTCCTCACCTCGCTTCAAACCATAGGAGTGGACTCTACCTAGCTGCTCTGGTTCACTGACTACCTCTTAGGATGTCTCCAGCAAGTTAAAGCAGAAGGTGAGCTGTCCTCTCTTAAACTGCTCTTAAGAGAGGTCCCTCAGGGATCTATACTAGGTCTGCTCTTATTTGCAATATATATAAATGACATAGACTACTATATAAAAAATGCCAATAACCACTTGCTTGCAGATGATACCTTCCTATACATCAGCTGACCCACACCAGAGGCTGCCTGTAATGACCTCCAAAATGAGTTCGACCTTCTGCAAAGTCAGTTAATCCACAAAAAACTACTATTAAGCACTAAAAAAACAAAAGCAATGCTCTTTGCTGTACTTGCTCACTCACTTAGCCCTACAGATAGTGGACCCACTCCGGAAATCATTACAATACTAGTTGAAAAACTAGAATTCGTAACCAAATTTAAATATCTGGGAGTATGGATTGATAACAGACTCTCCTTCACAGAACACATCGAAGACTTGTTGAAAAAACTCTGGCAAAGGCTTGGACTTTTCTTCAGGCTAAGCCACTTTCTCACTATAGATGCCAAAGCAGGACTGGTCCAATCTACTTTCCTATCTCTGGTGGACTACGTGGATTTCTTGTACAGCCAGTGTCCCATCTCCCAGCTAGCCAAACTCAACACGCTGTACCACCGTGCACTAAGGTTTATCACAGGTCTCCCAAATTCTACTCATCACTGCATCCTGTATGATACTGTGGGATGGACATCCCTTAAACTTAGGCACCACAAAAATGCTGCTGTCTGAACTTACCATATCCTCACAAACAAACTACCCCAATATATTTCTGATTGCCTACCCCTATGCACAATAAGAAAATATGCACTCAGAAGCCATTCCTTCATCTCCCTCGCAATACCCAGAGTAAACTTGCATTTTGGTAGAGTGGCAATTAGCTTCATGCTCCCTACCCTCTGGAATAACTTACAAAAGACTTTTAAATTAAACGCCTTTGTCCCTCTGCCCATCTTTAAGGCATTATACTCGCGTGCAGTAAGCGAAGTCTGCAACTGCTTTGCTCATCCTCAAATAGCTCCTAAACCACTCATGGCTCACCCTCAGGTCTGAACCATGACCATAGACACCTCTAAATTATGGTGGTTGTTACTATCCTATCGTCTGTATGTTGAGAAAATTTCCAACTTGTGCTTCAATGCTATACTCACTTACTCCACACCCCATATCCTGCCCCTCTTTACATGCTGCTGTACTTCTCTCAGATAGCCATGGCTTCTAGTGCACATGGGGTCTGTAATCCTTACATGCTGTTGCCAAATTATCTCTTGCCTCCTAGCACCAGCTGGCGTACAGCTCTAAGCATACATGGGGTCTGTAGTACTCAAATGTTGTTATGCAATTATCTTTTACTGACCAGACCTAACCGGTATCCTAAATCTTATATATTTATGTGTATTTGTATATAAATTCAGCTTTGGGGCATTGCCCATACTGTATACTGCAACTAATGTATGTCGTTTGCATAACCTGTATCCATGTTTTAAACAGGTCCACCTTGAAAAAGAGCTCTGCTCAATGGTGACCACCTGTATAAATAAAGACTCGATTGATTGATTGTCCCAGGCATGATAGGTAGGTAGATAGATAGATAGATAGACAGACAGGGACAAAGAGAGACAGACAGACAGAACAGGGGATCAGTGGCTCACTACTATCACTGCAGTCCACAGCACGACTTCCAGCTGTGGATGCAGAACTCAAGAAAGTCCCACTGTTCTCATACAGAGAACACTGGTGAACAGCTCCTCTCGCCAAACTGGGTGCCCTGGATTTTGGGGTACCCAGAAAAGGTATTTCTGACAAGTTTTTAAAAAACAAACAGTAGAATCTAGCTAAAAGGCTCCCATTGTGCTAGGCTCAGGTGTTTGTTTTTTAAAAAGAGATAATTTTAGTGCATTTTTAGGAAAAAACAGAGGGTTTTGCTGTTTTTGTAATCACATGCAGTCCAGATGGTTTGGAATTTTGGTCTAAAATTTTCAGGGTTGAAAGGGCTTGCCACAGAATGTGCCTTTCATTGGTTTGGTGAAAAAATATTAATGCACTGTTATATGGTTATAGTACTTCATGCAGCAATGTAGCCATGTGATCAGTCTTTTGCACATCATCTGACCTGCCCAGCTATTTAATTTTCATGAAATGAAGCTGATTTCATTTTGATGCACCTCACATTGTTTCCTTATGGGCACTATGCCCAAAAGTGCACGAAGTAGGTTCACTTCACAAGGTCTTTGTGACATGCAAAGGAACTGCACATGGCACTGGCTGCCCCTCTGGCAACTCTGTTTAGTGCCTCATTAGAGACAGGGTGATTCTAGAGGACTGGAGAACCAATGCTGTCCCACTGCACAAGAATGTCAGCAAGAAGGAGGCCAGAAATTTCAGACCAGTCAGTCTCACATCAGTGGTGCAGAAGATAATGAAGTCCCTGCTGAAGGAGAGACTGATGGAGTACCTGGAGACACATGGATTGCAGGACCACCATCAGCACGGCCTTACACAGGGGAGACCATATCAAACAAATATCGTAGATTTCTTTGGTTGAGTGCTTAGGGAGGTGGATCAGGGGAGGGTAGTGAATATGGCCTATTTGAACTTCAGTAAGGCCTCTGATGCTGTACCACACAGGAAGCTTATAAAGAAACCTTGCAAAACAAGACAAGCACTCCACTGTATTGGGAATTATTTTTTTCTTTTAGTGTGCAAATTGTGCATAACAGTATAGATATATATGTTGTAATCTTGAGTGTGAGAGGAGGAGTGGCTGCATGCTGGTGTTCTCAGTGTCAAGCACATAGCAGAATTTTTGAAAGGCTTTTCTCCCTTTTATGTAAGGTAAACCACCATTGCCTTACCTTTGGGAAGTTCAAATTTCTTTCCAGTCTTTTCTGTGCCACTGTTTCCCTTGCTTTCTTCCTTCTCTCCCATTTTGTCTATGCCAGGTACTGTAGTCCATCAGTGGAGGAGCCAGCCAAGTGCAGAGCTATTTGCAGGAATGTCCTGCTGGGGACTAAGAGCTGCAGTATAGCTTGGGAGTCAGAGATTTAGTTGTGGTTCAAGACTGGCAAAAAAACTCTGAACATCTTGCAAATCTTGAAAGCCCTGAAAGCCCTGAAAACCTTGAAACCTACATTTACATTTACAACCAGGTATCCTGAAAACTCTTGGAAATGTTACCTGTATCTGGCCTATATTTGGCCTGCAGAACTTGATCCTGCAGACCATAAGCTACAGGCTACGACTGAACAGGGAAATTTAGAATATAATGAAGTTATGAACCTGAGGAAGCATCAAGGTTTTGTAATTTATATCACTTCATTATCAAGAAAATTAGTATTTAGAGCAACGTAGAAAGTTAAGTAGAGTTGGATCATAATGCAATGAAGCACTAAGGAGTAATACACAAGTGGGGCTTTGAGCATTAGAATATTCTTCAAAATAAGCTTTGTATTTTATATCAAGTGACTCAACTGACTGTGCTCTGAGCTCTTTTATATGTTGGCAAGCTTCTAATATCATGTGACATTTTTCTTCCCATTTCCTCTGCATGTTCAGACCTGTTGGGCACATAGTTTGTGTCAGTGTTTGGTCTGTATGTGCATTCAACATACTGCTTTTCTTGCTGTACCTTTTTTTTTTTAAAGGGCTTTTTTATTCTGCAACTCTTTTGCTTTCAACCTCCTTTTGTAGTTTTTTGTTAATTTTACATATTTTTATTATTCAAAACTTTTTTGTATTCCTGGGCTGAGATCACGTGATTTTTCCTTTTTTAAGGCACATGTGTTGGCATCTCTTTACTCTGAGTGCCATTTTGCCAAAGTGTTTGCAGCACTGAAGTCCACACCAGTAACCTATGCCTCTTGTGAGTTATTTTTCGGATTTATATTCTGTTTTTTTTTTTTGTTTATCAATATTTATTTTACTTCTAGTATCTCATTGATGCTTAGATTGTCTATTTTTGCTGTTTTAGGCATTTTTTATTTGCTATTACCATTGAGATATCAGTGAACCAAAATATAAATTGGATTCCAGTCCTTTATGTTTTACCTTTTGTAAGTGTTTGGATTTTTTTTTTATAAATAGCGCATAAGGGTATATTTTATTGCTGACTTTTATACCGGTCTTTTTAATTTTCTCTTTTTAATAGTGCCCTAATTTCTGTATGGACTAATGACAAACAGTGTTTCTGCCTCCATAACTTCCTGATAAAGTGTGTCTCTCTCTGGGATCTCTCATCTTGGTGGTCTTTGAGGTGAAAGTTGACAACAGAAGGAGAAGCAATTGTAAAGAATTAAGAAAGGACTTTTTATAGTATCTAAATATCAATTTAATATTGACTCATCTTTTTTCTGTATATTTGTATTTCAGCTTATATCTGATTATATTTCTAGTTGAGATGGAGGACAAAAGTATGAAATTGAGAAATGATAAAGTTATACTTAAAAATGAAAAGGAAAATAAAATCATAAAAAAGAATAAAAAACTAACAGAATTTTTAAACATCTTCCCCAAGAAAAGAGATACCAATAAGGTCTATACATAGTATAGAGATACATAAAAATAATAGCCTACTATGTGGCTATTTATTAAAATCCATAAAAGCACTTGAAACCCAGAATCAAGACACGGAAGGTATAATTCAGGTTTGTGCTGAATGGGAACTTAACCAGGGGCAACTAATGATTAAAGAAAAGACTGAAAGGGTCCTAGATATGAAAGAGGATTATCTGACTGATTTTGACAATTTTATCACACCCTTTATGAATAGGGAGAGATGAGTCCCTATGGGAAAATTAGTTGCTGATATAGATATTATCCAGAGGACTAATATTGTTCCCACACAGAATTTAGGGGACACCACTGTGTGTGCTCATATGCCCCATGAGGGGATGGTGGATGGGCAACCTCATTCTGATAGTAAATTAAATCCAACACTTATAAGTGATTATAATGTCCAGACTAACATTCTAATCAGCAAACAGATCTCTGAGATCAAGACAGTTTTAGTGATTACAAATATGTCACTGAGAGCTATTATGAAAGCATTTGAAAAGCAGAAAATGCAGTTAGAAGAGCTAAAACAATGGTCTATGGTCTGTGTAGAAAAGGGCATTAAGGAAACCAAGAAAAGTGTAAAAGAAATCACACAAGAAGTAGCAGATAATGAATGCAAACATATGATGAACCTTAGAAAACACAGATGAGAAGATGTCAAGTTAGAGAGGGCAAGTAAAAATGCTGCCACTAAAAGAAATAGGAAAAATAAGACAAGAAAATATAAGGAAAAGGGAATTCAAACAATGCCATGTAAATGGGAGTTGCAAAAGATGGAAGGAAACCAAAATAGGGAAACTGAACAAAATAATGATTTCAGGAGAATGAAATCAAGAAATACAGATAAAAAAAAACAAGAAAGCATGTTGAACACAGTCTTTTCCATGGTATACCTAAAGCTAGAAGTGAGACACCTTTTCTATTAAGAATTGCTGTATATAACATTGTTAAAACTCAGCTTAAAATGAAGTTTACACGGGAGGTTATGGTTTCAGTTTACAGATATAAGGCTTCCCCTAATAAAGGTTATGTTTGTCTAGTGGTGAAGAATAAAGCAATAAGACATGAGATATTAAAGTTAAAGGAAGAAGCATACAAAATGGGTATATATCTTGATACTACTACAAAATTCCATATAGAATGAGCTGGACCTCAGAGACGGAATGAGGACTTACAGCAAATCAGACAGACTTTAAATGTAGGAAAGGACAGCCAACAGTCAATTGTCAGATATTTGCAGAAACAAACAGTAGTGGTTTGTGAACTGAAGGGATCTTCAGAGTTTGAAAAAGTGACAAGAGGTAGAAAGCAAAGGGGTAAACAAATAAATAACATATGGTTCTAGAAGAAAATACGATTGATAGCTCTGATGAGGAAAACTTTGAACATGGTGGTACAGATGTGGTTAGTGTGTCTTGTCATAATTATTATGATGCTGTTTCCTATACTAGTGAGAGCTTTCAGTTGGAACGCTCCACAATTGAACTCTCAGACAGAATTTTAAAGAAAATCATCTCTCCACAACTTAAGACCCAGTCTAGCTTAACTATACTATCATGGAATATAGCAGGTGTAAATGCAAAAAATGAGGATGGTTCATGGCTCTCATTAATGAATAAATATGATTTGGTCCTATTACAGGAGACATGACTTGATTCAGGTACACAAATAGCACTGCAGGGCTTTATTAACTACTCCCTCCCTGGGAGGAGGAGGAAGGCTAACCAGGGTCATTGTAGTGGTGGACTGATGTATCTATTGGATACAAAAAATAGATGGTTAATCCACAAGACATATAGCTCTCTGTATTCTCTGTATTCTAATTGGCTTGCCTTTGGTGCAGCAACTAATAAACATATATGAATATTCTTCTTGTAAATGTCTATTTGCCCCCTAGTTTGAAAATTATACAGTTTGAAGTACACCTTAAAGAATTATCCAGTTTTTTGGAGGATTTCGCTACTTGTACCATGCATAGACATATTATGATATTTGGTGACTGGAATGCACATGTAGGTGATTTAAATGAGATAGAGTCAGGATATAATTTAGGTGATAAGGGATATTATAAAAATAGCCTGGTTAAAGTGGCTAAAGACCATAGTTAAAATAAGAACGTTGTATGCTTATGAAATATATTGTAGATTATAATCTATGTATACTAAATGGTAGAAATTTATTTGATAAATTGAGTGAATATACATTTCCAACAAAAAAAGGGATCACTTTACTTGATTTAGCATTAATAGATGTGACACTTTATTCTAAGATCCATAGTTTTAAGGTATTATCAGAAAATCTGTCAGATCACTTTCCAATTGAATTACAGATGAATGAAGGGTTAGACATACAGAATCCAGATTATTTGATTTCTCTCTGGAGGGTGACCAACACTTACAATAGTGGAAGAAACTTCTTAAATGGGATCCTATAATGCCATCACAAATGCAAAATTTGCTATGAAGCTCGCACATACTTGAAAGGAAATAACTGTTATGAATTGACCCAGAGGTTTGTACTCTGTTTGAGGGGCTTTTACATGAAATAGGTAATGATATAAAAACTAATGCATGGGAAAAAATTAAATTCTAAAACCACTAAACAAAGCTCCTTGGTATGATATAAAGTGTATGAAATATAAAAAATTGTTAAATAAACATACACTTTTGAGTAGGAGACATGCTGATTATAATTATAACAAAGCTTTAGTGCAACTTAGGAAGGAGTATAGGTAACTTATCATTAATAAAAAAAGCATTTCAACAATATTTTATGGGGCAGTTTCAAAAAGCAATAAGGGAAAAAATTCACAAGATTTCTGAAAATGTATTCTCTTGGCAGAAAATATATATCATTTGAATATAGAGGCAAATATACCTGCAGTCATGTGGTTTAATGATTTTGTAAGCTTATATGAGCCTAATAAGGATTTGGCTAAAACTTTTTTAGTCATTACTAGTACATCTGGAAATAATTTATCCCAAACCGATCTTGTAATGACAAAAAAAAAAATGGTTGCTCTAGCTATAGAAGCTCAAAAAAAGAATAAAGCTGCAGGTACTGATGGAATACCAGCTGGGTTTTTTCAATTTGAATCTTCTTGGTGGTTGGATGTTTTTGAGAAATTGTTTGAGGTGGTGATTAAGTTTGAAGAAGTTCCAAATTCATGGTTTGAGGCTGAGATTGTACCAATACATAAAAATGGAGATACAAAATGACCCTGTCAGTTATAGACCAATAGCCTTGCAAAATATTTCAGCCAAGATATTCATACATATTCACTTACATGAATTTACTTACTGGGTGAATGAAAATAAAATGTTGTCAGATAAACAGTTTGGCTTTAGAGAAAAACATTCCACACTTGATTGTATATTCATATTGGACTGTTTAATTAGAAAGGCAAAAGTTAATAAAACCCCTGTATATTTGGCATTTATAGATATGACTTCGGCATTTGATAGTATAAATAGAGTCATTTTGTGGAGCATCTTGGAGGCATGGAAAATTAATAGGAAAATGCATGAGCTTATACAGAGATTGTATTCAAATACAACCATTCTAGTGTGTTATTCACTAGATGGGAGACTGACTGAATCTATTAACTCAGTCAAAGGTGTTAAACAAGGATGTCTTCTTGCACCACTCTTGTCAAATGTATATATTGACCAGTTAGTGCAAAGACTGGATTTAGTACAGAGCGATGCCCCAGAAATAAATAACATTAAAATTAATGCACTTCTGTATGCTGATGATGTTATATTGATTTCTTGGATAGTGAGTGGTCTCCAAATGGCACTCTCAGATGTTGCTTCTATTTTAAGAGACTTACAATTATCAGTTTGTATTAGAAAAACAAAAATTCTAATCATAAATAACAAAAATAATTTTCAATGGAAGATTGGGGAAAGTATAATAACAACTGCAATTAGTTACCCCTATCTAGGAATTGTAATGCATAGCACATGTATTTGGGGAGTATATATAGAAGAATGTAAAAGGAAACAAGACAAATTACACTGGCAATAAACACATTTTCCAAACTATTTTTTAACAACCCAGCATCTGCACTACTAAAGATTTTTCAGATGAAGGTGGATTCAATAATTCTGTATGGTGCTGAAATTTGGAGATCACATAATAAACTGGTTAAGAATATGTATATAAGATTAATCCTATCCCTTCCATGGTTTATACCAGAGGATATTTAAGATGTGAAATGGGTTGTATGAGCTTTGTTTCTGGAGGTTTGACTAGACAATTTAATTATTTATGTAAGATATTGAACTGTCAAGATGACAATCCTGTTTTGTAAAATTGTTGGAAAGATAGTCGGATGCAGGGCCTTAAAGAAATAATTGTACTAAAGGATAATATATGGATGAAGGAGTTGGACAATCAGTTAAGAAAGTTGGGTGTAGAATCAATTGTGCAAATAAGTACCAGGGATTGGATTGCTAGATTCTGTTTGGACATAGTCAAGGCCCCTAGAATTCTGAGATTCTGCAGTTGTGGAATTTTCCATAGAATTTGCACCATGCTACAGAATATATAAAGTGCCACATAATTCATTGTTTTTGGTGAATTTTCATTCAAATATACTGTTTTTTATACTGTCAGGCTTTCTTTCTCATCTCATTTATCCTGAAGCTCCTCTTGTATGCTCAGCATGTGATGTCATCGATGACATCACATCACAGTTAACCAATGGCTGGAATGCTTTCTGTCAGAGAAATGAATAAATCATCCCACAGAAATCAGAAAATGCTGTCTCAGAAGCCAAGGAGCTCTGCCGAAGAAATCAGAAAATTCTGCCCCAGAGCACTAGGGGCCTTGGACATAGTAAATAGGATCCAAGATGTCTCAAGGCAGCAGGACATGGCTAGAGTCTCTGCTTCAACAAATTTACCAATTTACAAATCTCTTAAAAAAACATTTTAATAAAGAGGCATGTGTTTCAAAGTGTGAAAATAACTTGCAGTATTAAGGTTTAGCAAATTTAAGATTTAACATAAATGGGGGAGTTTCAGCCTGTTTTATGAAATGGAACATATTCAAGAGAGGACTAGAATGTAAGGGCAATTGCCCAGGGAAATGGGATACTACCCATATACTATTTGTATGTCCATATCTGAGTGACTTGAGAAAAAAATGGCTATCCCAATATCTTAGTAGAATCTCTGGTTTACCTTTGGTAGATAGATTGAAATACTTGTTAAATACAGAGGAAGTGGCACTATTTTATAGTGTTGCATAATTCACTATAGCTGCTAATAGATAGAAGAAAAAAGAGAGTGTCTTTTAATTTTGAGGTGTGAAATGTTTGGAAAATGCTTTTGCTTTCTTATGTATAATACTAATTGTACGTACACTTTGTATCAATAAATTTGTACCTTGTACATTATATAAATATATATATATATATATATATATATATATATATATATATATATCAATAATAAGCAGACTGAACCACCAAACTGAGGAGGCCCAGCACTTGAGGTAAAAACATCTTTTCCTCAGGGGTGTGGCTACCTACATATACACATGGTATTCTGATGCCCTTCAGTGACCCAGTTGGAAATTTCTGTTAAAAATGTAAAATAATAACAGAATTGCCCCCACATAGCTTGTACTATAAAGTGGAGGTCACCTATACTGTAGATCATAAACATCCAATTACACTACAAACAGAGGAGAATATGAACACATTTTGTGTGTATTCTGTGAGTGTAAAACACCTTATCACCATAACAAATACTAACACCTATTCTATTTTAAATACGTACAAAAACAACTGTACTTGAAATATGTTATACTAATTTGTTCAGAGCCAACAAATTAATTTTGGTTTTGTCACTATTGGCAGAACATTTAAGACCCAACTGATTGTCATTAATGTACTGCAGGAAACAATCCAAATCAAAATCTGATCCTTCCTAGACACATAATATGTCATCTATAAAATGAATCAATCTGACTATGTTATCAAAAAAAAGGAATGGCCAGTGGATCATAGATAGTCCCCCCTCCAACCCATGAACAGGTTCACATAGGAGGGGGGCCAGCGACAAGCCCATGGCTGTCCCCTTGGTCTGGAGGTAAAAATTATACCAACAATAGTTACTTTTCAAAATCAATTCTAATGCCAAAGTAATGAAAGTGACTGGGAATCTATCAGTTTAGCTTTCCAATTGTTTTTACTGCCTGAATAACTTGCTCTTGTTCATGCTATGTAACTGTTTAAAGTGAAGTGACATCAATACACAACCACAGATAAGACTCTTTCCAAATGAAATTTCCAAAAGACTGCAAAATTTAGGTAGTGTCCTTAATATACGATGATAGTTTTGTTTTACTTCTTGCTGGAGACAACCATACAAAAAATTCACTATGTGTTCCATCAAGGCCCTATTGCTTGAAACAATGGGATGTCCAGGGAAGCAAACTGGGTCCTTATGAATTTTGGGAATATGATAGAACACTAGAATTACTGGATTCTCACAGTCCAAAGCTGTAACCTATTCAGTGTCTATCCACTCCTCTTCCAGAGCCAGTTGTAAAAACACAGTGAGTTTCTCTTTAAAAAAAATTGTTGGATTGTAAGTCAGCATTTTATATGTAGAATTGTCACTTAATTGTCTCAAAGCCTCTTGATGGAAATAATCTTTCTCCAGAATTACTATGTTGCAACTTTTATCAGAAGGCTTTATTACAATATCATTCACTGATTTTAATTCCATCAATGCTGCTATTTCATCCTCTGACAAATTTCCCCAATATTTTGGGGTCTTCTGTTGTTCAATTACGGTGGCTACATCTCTCAGTACTACTTGTTGAAGTGTCTGGATGGCTTCACTGTCATTGCTAGCTGGTATAAACTTTGACCTTAATCTTAATTTTGATCCTACTACATCCTGGCCCATTATTTGTACTGTAGTCAAATTTCCAACATTTGCCTGTATGTTAGCAATGTCATTATTTGATCCACTCATATCATCGCCTCAATCAGTTGTTGTAATTCATAGTCTGTGATTTCATCCACTTCATTGTCCCCCATATTAAAGTCTGTTAGGCTTAATTTGGACACATCAATTTGCTCATTTAGGTCATCACAATCAACTGGGGACATTTCATTACAATGCCATTCAGTATTGTCAGTCTCTTAGATTAATCTTTCTGAATAATTTAAATAAGACAGAATATGTGGGAAACTCATTGACTGGTTGTACTGGGACAAAAGAAGGCCATAAATAAGAACTTTCAATTGAGTTTCCGTGAATGACCTTTCAGAAAAAATCAGTAACTGTTACTGATGATTCATTTTGTTGCTGGATCGTAGTTGTATTTGTTCCTGCTGTTCCTTTGTCCCTCCTTGTCTTTTTTTTTCTCTTTTTTGAATTGTGTGCATTTTGCTGAAGTGAATTTTCCAATTCTACTTCATCTGTAGAATATTGCACTGAAAAGTGAACACTTTGAGGGTGGGGTAAAGCAGATCTTGCTTGGGACTGTTCATGTCTACTATGATGCAAACTACCTGACCTCACTCTTGACTTCCATCTTCTGCTGCTCAAAGATCAACTGAAACTTTGCAGCCTGGGGATGGGGAGAACATAGTGCACTGGGTATCTAACTGGTTGAACAATAGGAGGCAGATGGTAGCGGTAAATGGCTGTCACTTTGAGGGTGGGACAGTGACCAGTGGAGAACCACAGGGATTGGTATTGGGACATGTCCTTTTCAATGTCTTCATAAGTGACATTGCTGATGAACTGGAGGTGAAGGTTTATCTCTGCAGAAGACACAAAAATCTGCAATACAGTGGACACCCAGGAGGTTGTGAAGAGAATGGAAAGGTATCTGCGGAAACCAGAGGCATGGTCCAGGGAGTGACAGCTGGGTTTCAATGCCAAAAAGTGCAGAGTCATGCACCTATGGTGGGAAACCCAGGGGCATTGCATAAGATGGAGGGGTACTCACAGTTAGCAAGCAAAAGAGGGACCTTGGAGTGATCATACCTGATGATCTCAAGATGGAAGAGCATTGAGACAGGACAGTGGGCAAGGTGAGACAGATACTTGGATGCATAGGGAGGGGGATCTCTATCAAGAGATGGGAGGTGGTGTTATCTCTGTATTGCTCATTTGTGAGACTCAACCTGGAGTACTGTGTCCAGTTCTGGAGGCTGCAGCTCCACAAGAACATCGACAGGGTGGAAGCAGTCTAGAGAAGAGCTACTAAAATGGTGTGGGGGTTGCAAGAGAAACCATATGAGGAGAGGCTGTGGGAGCTCAACATGTACTCCCTGAGGAAGAGGAGAGCAAGAGGGGACATGCCTGAGACTTATAAGTATCTCACAAGGATGAACAAGGTGCAAGAGTGAAGTCTCTTTCACATGAAGAGGAGCACCAGAACATGAGGGCATGCTGTGAAGCTTTGGGGGTGGGGGGGGGAGTTTAAGAGGAATGTGAGGAAATACATCTTCACAGAAGGAGTCGGGAATACTTGGAACAGCCTGCCAGAAAAGGTGGTAGGGGTGAAAACAGTGGGGATCTTCAAACATATGTGGGATAGGCAAATGGGCATAATGAATAGAGGTAGGGAGGAGGGAGGGACACTTGTAACCAAAGAGAGTCCAGGGTGTAGTGTTAGGCAGGGAAAATAAGGCAGACTTGATGGGCCTACCATTCCCTTTCTATTGGCACAATCTATGTTTCTATGTTTGAAGTTCATGCCTTTGCCACACCTTTGACAGAGAAGGAAAACTGCAACATCTCTATTAACTTATTACATTTTTGCTTGTGCTTGAAAACAGTATGAATAAAATTAATGCTTTTGGTTTCTTGCAGACTGTGGTGTAAATTGCCACAAACAGTGTAAGGAGTTGCTGGTACTTGCCTGTAGGAAACGCTCAAGAGGGGCATCTGTCGAAAGCTCTTCCCCCATTCTATATTGCCATGGCTCTCTTCCTGGCAGTCCATCATTGCCACCAGGTAATAGTTCAGTTTCCGGTATTGAGTGATTGATTTAGTTATTTACTTATTCAATTATCTATGTATTTCCAAGTTTTGGCCAGTAGAACACAGTGAGCATAGGGATGATTTACATGTGTGACCTGAGAGAGGGGAGGGTTACACATGGAAATGATAACAGGATGCAGGGATTGCATATAAACATACATGTTACTTCAATTCATATATGGGATTTAGCATCTGGGAATAATAACAAGCCTTATTACAGTATAATGTTGTACTGAAGACACAGGCAAGGGAACAGAAAGAAGAGTAAGTGTAAACCCCAGGGAGAATGGTACAATTATCCAGGAGAGGGACAGAGATGGCAATACCCAAACCAGATAACAGATGGGCTTGACTGGGCCAGGCATCAGCACCTGAGGTCAGAGGGTACAAAGGAGGTGGATGAGCCTAAGCAGTGAAAGAAGATGCAGGAAAAGTTGAAAAAAGCACAGAGACAGCTGTAGGGGATACAGTGGGGAACAAAGGAGAGCTACAGTGTGGGATCCACACTAAGTACAGGAGCAGGTGTAGTTCAATGTTTGCATACTACAGAAGTTTTCTGTGGAGTATTTCCCAAGTGAAGGTAAAACGAAGGGTCTCAACTTGGTGTACCAGTCAAGAGGTTACAGTCCCAAAAAGTGGTTTCCTTTTAGGGGTAGGGAAACACTGGAAAAGTGTATCTTGAGCTGATTCATGTTTCTAGAGTCATATCCAGCAGTAGGAGGGCACTGCTGTTGGGAGCTGTCAGCTGATAGGGTGCCCCTCTCCTTTCAATCCTTTCAATTCTTTATACCTCTTCATCTAGCCACACGCATATGTTCCTACATTAATCTATTTATAAGTGTTGCCTTCAAACCATATTGTTTGCACTAGGTTATCCTTTACGTACCGTGTCTCATTAGCCGATATTGTAATTCAAGACCAGTGTTACTCCTTTTTGTACTTTTTCTCTTTTTTTTTTTTACCCTTTTTGTTGTCTTATTGAATATCATGTATTATTAGATTATATTGTACCCTTGGTATTTCCAAATCCTGTAACATCCACTATGCATGGATTGTATTCTTTATTTCTCTGCTGTCCTAACCAGGACCTCCTTGCAATTGAGCTCTGCTCAATGGAGTTTTTCCTGGTAAAACAAAATAAATATGCGGGCCCTTGCCTAGACCTCTTACTCACAGCTTTCTGTGAGGCAATATATTCTGATGATGCTGGTAGTGGTTGGTTCCAGAGCTGCAGGAACTGCAAATTAGTATCCAGATATACAGTGGCGCCTGCCAGGATGAAACGCAGTCACAGATTCCTGCATGCCAAAAGGGATTACCTGCTATTGAAATTGTTCTGCTTCCAGTAATAATTCTGAAAAATCCATAGTATTCGGTGATGCAGCCTGCTGAGCTTCGCTGTACTGTTCCGTTCTAGCCCCAAGCAGATGCATACATATATATAAATGCAGTCATACTGCAGTGTGATGCTAGGGCCCTGTTGACCTCTACTGTTTTGCTGTAACCAGCTTACAGTGTTCACCTGTGTCACAGTTGGTAACGAGCCAACGTGTGTTCCCCTTCCCCTAGATTCAGAGAAGACCTGCTAGAGCACTAACACCTCTTTTTGCCAGCCTGTAGGGGAAGACCTGAATCTTCTGCGTAGATGTACACATAAGCAACAATGACAGAGAAGCAGGTCATTTCCGGAAGAGCAACAACCGGTTGGGGGATGGGGACACCTCCATCCAGGCAGTCACTAATCCAAAGCAATGACCAGCTTTGAGGTTGTTACTGCAATTATAACTCTAATCACAATAGCAACTTTTGAATTGACAGTGTTTTTTTACCTACTTATTAGTTTTTAATGTTATGGTGCAAGTAGTGTAGCATGAGTATGTCAAAGTTGTGTGCTGAACAGCGTCAACTGTCAGCTGGAAAGGTCATGTCTAAGATTTTAATGACCAGTCCAGTAGCTACACTGGGGCCTTGCAAAGCTCTTAAATAACTAATTAGACTTATAGGTTCCCATATTCAGAGCCTGCCACAAGCACAGTGTAGCCAGTCACACAGTGCCAAAAACAGCACACAGCTGGCTCTGAAATATATTCAGCCAATTAACCTGCACTAACGCAGCATGCTAACTGACTAAATATCTGGTAATGTCAGTACAGCACTAAGTAGATATGCACTGCGCCAACATGGCTCAAGGCTGTATATGGCCCACAGGAGATACCACTGCCTGAAAAAGGATAGTGCTAGGACGCCTGTGGGCCATATTCAGTCCAAGCAGCAAATTAACTCATTGGGCATCTGAAGCACTAAGGGGCCATCTGCCTACCCATTATGGGCTCATTTACATGGGCTCATCAGACTCCTATAGCCGATGCAGGACAATAGCAGTACAACACCCTTGGTAGTGTAGGGACCCCTCCCTCTGATCATCACAGTCATACCTTTAAATGTGAATTCCTAGCAGTCTAGTGGACCCCCTTCCCCCCCATTGCCCAGGATCCCATTTATGCCAAAGCACCTATTCCCTGGGGGGCTAGTGTCCCCCCACCAAGTGCCACTGACCCCCCTCTTAATTGTCATCCACCATCCACACACCGCCACCATGGTCACCACTCACCACTAAATCCATGCCAGAATGACAGGCAGCACAGCCCTCTGCTCACCTCTTCAGCCAGCTACTGCCTGACAGTAACAGAGCATGAGCAAGTATGCAGTCATGCTCTGTGACTGTCAGACAGTGGCTAGCTGAGGAGTCCAGGTGAGCAGAGACTGTCTTGACACCAGTCTAGCACACATTGGGTGATGGGCGGGTACTGGAGATATGGTCAGTGGCCCCTTCGCCACTGGGTGAAGTTAATCAGGATGGGGGTCAAGCCACCCAGTGTTAGTGGGGTTCTAGCCCACCAGCAAATGTTGTTTTGGCATAAATGGAAACCTGGGTGACTGAGGGAGGGGGACCACTAGACTACTAGGGATTCACATTTCAAGACATGACAGTGGTGATCACGGGGGAGGGGGTCCATTAGAAGAAACATAGAAACATAGACTTTGATGGCAGATAAGGACCGCTTGGCCCTTCTAGTCTGCCTATTTCCCTACCTACAGGATAGGCCGCAGATCCTAGTTAGCCAAAAGCCTATTTCTTCTTACCCTCCACAAGAATTGCCTTATGTCTGTCCCATGCATTCTTGAATTCTCCCACAGTTTTAGACCCCACAACCTCCTCAGGAAGGCTGTTCCATGCATCCACTACCCTCTCTGTGAAATAATACTTCCTCACATTGCCCTGAACCGCCCCCATCTTTAAATTGTGTCCCCTTGTTCTTGCCGTCTCTTTTCTGAAAGATGCTACCCTCTTGGACTTTGTTGATTCCACTGAGGTACTTTAAAGTTTCTATCATGTCTCCCTCTCCCTTCTTTCCTCAAGGGTATACATATTAGCTCCTTTAGTCTCTCCTCATATGGCTTCTCTTGCAGACCCTGCACCATTTTAGTTGCCCTCCTCTGGACTGCCTCTATCCTATGTCCTTGCGGAGATGGGGTCTCCAGAACTGGACACAGTACTCCAGATGGGGTCTTGCCAACTGTCTGTACAGAAGGATAACAACTTCCTGTTTTCTGCTGCTGATGCCTCTCCGTATGCATCCCAATATACCCCCAGCTCTCCCTACTGCCTTCTCACATTGCTTGCTAACCTTAAGGTCATCTGATATGATTACCCCTAGGCCCCTTTCCTTTTTTGTTGTTGTTACTACCTCCCCCCCATTGTGTATTCTTCCCCTCCTCTTTTGTGAATACTGAGCAGAAATATTCATTCAGTATCCCTGCTTTTTCACTGTCCCCCTCTGCCCACCCAACGTTCATTCTATTCAGCCTCACTATCCCTCCCTTTGTCTTTCTACGCTCGCTGATGTACCTATAAAAGGTTTTATCCCCCCTTCTTAACTGAGTTGGCTATCTTTTCCTCAGTTTGGGCCTTTGCTATTCTGACTTCCCTCCCTGCTTCCTTCTGCCTTAACTGGTACAGCTCTCTGTCCTGCTCCTTCTGTGTTTCCTTATACTTCCGGAATGCTATCTTTTTCTTCCTGACTTTCACAGCCACCTCTTTTGAGAACCACAGTGGCTTTTTCTTTCATTTTGATTTGTTTATTTGCTTCACACAAAGGCTTGTTGCCTCTGTGATGGCAGTTTTTGATGATTCCCCATTGTTGCTCTACACCTGTTTGCTAGTGCTTTTCTGAGGCACTCTCCCATCTTGACAAAGTCAGCCCTCCTGAAGTCCAGTACCCTCACTTTTGTATGGCTTGACTCTGTAGCTGAGTTTAACGTGAACCAAAATGTTTGATGGTCACTTGTTCCCAGGTGGCAACCCACTTCTAGATCTGAGATCCTCTCACTGCTCCCGTTTGAGAGTACGAGGTCTAAGATTGCTCCCTCATGAGTGGGTTCTGAAACTAGCTGTCTGAGGCCTGCCACCTGTAGGGCATCAAGAATGGCCCTGCTCTTGGATGTGGCTGCAGCAAATGTGCTCCAGTTAACATCTGGCATATTCAGGTCTCCCATCAGCAGTATCTCCCCTTTCTCTGCCATTCTAAGAATGCCTTCTATCATATCCTTGTCCATTCCCTTCCCCTGACATGGGGGTCTGTACACAACCCTGTGTGGATTGTGGTGCCATTTCCAGTCTCAAGGTGACCCACAGTGCCTCCTCTCCTCCCTCCCTGTTTACTCTTTTGTTCAGTTGCTTTTATCCTTCCTTT
This sequence comes from Neoceratodus forsteri, assembly GCA_016271365.2. Lineage (NCBI taxonomy): Eukaryota > Metazoa > Chordata > Ceratodontiformes > Ceratodontidae > Neoceratodus > Neoceratodus forsteri. The sequence continues at coordinate 153,581,493 of CM057451.1, forward strand.
ACATAGAGAGCTACTCCTCCCCTCTTCTCCCTGCCTGTCTCTCCTGTAGGTTATGTACCCTGGTATGTTAATATCCAGTCATGGTTCTCTGTGTACCATGTTTCTGTGACTGCTACGATGTCAGGCATCCCTCTTCCATCAAGGCCACCAGCTCAGGGAGCTTGTTGCCCAGACTACGGGTATTGGTACTCATTACCCTCCATTTCCTGATGGCCTTACTCCTTTTTGCCCCATCCCTGTCCTTCTTGCCTTTTTCGCTTTCTCCATTTACCCCTGCCCTTCTCCCTATCGACACCTCTATGTTGGTGTTTACCGCACTTACTACCATGATATTTTGGGGGGGCTAGGATTTTCCTGCTCCTTTTCAGTGCTTCCCCCCTTGGCTAGTTTAAATGCTTGCCAATGAAGCATTTAAACCTATCACCTAGGATCCTGGTTCCCCTCCTGGACAGATGCAGCCCAACATGCCAGTATAGGCTTGCATCACTCCAGGTGGACCCCCAGTCTCCAATGAAGCCAAATCCCTGAGCTCCACACCAGTTTTTCAACCACTGATTGAATCCCATGGTGCGGAACACCCTAGCCTCTCCTACGCCATAGATGGGCAGCACCTCTGAAGGTTACCGTGCGTACTACTTGTCTAAGGCCCCTCCCCAATTCCACAAACTCTTCCTGCACTTCTCTAATCCCTTTCTTAGCCAGGTCATTTGTCCCTAGGTGGACAATGACATCCAGCTCCCTCCCCTGTGCAGTTGCTCCGGCAATCCTGAGGATTCGCTCCCTGTCCCTCCAAGCCATGGCGCCAGGCAGGCACATTACCTCCCTCTCCCCTTCCTCCCCCAGTTCTACCTTCCTAACAATGGAGTCCCCCACCAGGAGTTGTTTCCTTCCCCTGCAGGGTCCCCTGCCACCCTCCTGTGGGTCTCCTTTGTGGAGGTTCCCAGCATCCTCCTTGGTCTCCACTGTGGGTGCCTCCATAGAGGAACCACACTTTGCCAGAATGGCATAGGAATTGTGGAGAGGTACAACTGGAGGGGTGCACCTCTGTTCCACCACCCTCACCCTCCCTGAGCCCACTGTGGTCCAACCGCTCCTCTTTCTTGGCAACCTCTGAGGCAACGGCGGTGGCACTGGTGCTCCCTGGATGGAAGAGGAGGTCCCACAAATCCTGGCCACCTCAGCCTGGAGATGAGCAACCTCCTCCCTCAGCCCAGAGCGGTGTCTGCAGATGGGACAACACCGCATCCTCCAGAACGTCTCCCGGAAGACTGCTGCTCCACAGCCACTGCACTGCACCACTCCCATCATGCCTTATTTCTGGCCCCTTAACTGTTTGCAATCCTTACTCCTTCCTCTGTTTTTTTTTGTTTTTTTCTCTCTCTCCTTACTTTCTGCCTGTGTGCCCTTTAAGCCCTGATTGTCCTGTTCTGAGACAAGAATATCCTATATTTCTCAGTAGACCCCTTACTTGCTCAGAGGCAGACCTCCAGCAGCTAGAGGGGGCTGAAGAGCTACTCTTGCCCTTCTAGGATGGTGGGTCTTTGGTGGCTCTGTGATCACTCACTTCCTGCTCCCAAACAGGAAGTTCCTGTTGTCAGTCAAATTCTGTGCCTATAAAAGTAGAACTAGCTTTGGTTGGAGGGTGGAGGGGAGAGAAGGAGGGCAATATAGTCCCAGCAGAGAGGTCCAGTCACACAGCAGTCCTTTCTCCTGGTGTCTTCTGCCAAGCTATTAGTAAAATCTTTCTAAGGCAGTCTTTAAATGTAGCTTCCTTCTAGCTAAGCCACTCCCCCTACTTACTAGATCTTTCTACAAGTAATTTAAACCTCACAGCTATCAAGTCCTTTCAATCACCTGAGATTTACACCTAGATAACTGTTCAGATAACCATTCAGTTCAGTTAACTCAGACAAACACACACTTTTTTATTTTGTTTTGTTTGTTAGTTTTTTTACCCTAAATTAAAGTTCCAAGAACAAGAGTTCTAATTCTTTAGTCCCAGTAGAGAAGTCCAGTCACACAGCAGTCCTTTCTCCTGGTGTCTTCTGCCAGGATTCACATTTAAAGGTATGGCAGAAATGTTTGGAGTGAGGGGGCTACTAGACTACCAAGGATTCATGTTTAATGGTATGATGGGGCAATGCTATGGAGGGGGTCTACTAAGCTATCAGGATTCACATTTAAAGGCATGACGGGGGGATCGGGTAAAGCGGTACATGAAATGCAGGGGCAGGTGACTGCAGTTCAGCTGCCCTGTCTTCGGGTATGAGGTCACATCAGTAGAGCTGCGTTAAGACATTTTCTGATGGCGGAAAACAGTACTGATCTGGGAGCTGTTTAGCAGCACTGAAACTGTTTACATAAACCACTGCACCATTATTCATAAGGAATGCCCACACTTGCATTAGCACAGTGGTATGGTTAGCGCAGTTGTGCTGTCACATTTGCCTCTGAATATGGCCCTGCCAGGAACACTGGCCCTAATCCAGGTTAGCATGAGCACTAACTCGGTTAGTCCTGTACTAACCTTTTGAATATGGGGCCCATAGTATGCAATGCACACCATCACAAGACAGCCCCTACTCCTCTCTTTTTACTTTGTGATTAATAGCTGATATCCTGTATGATAGCTGGATGCCAACATTTTCAATGGTAGTATATTTTCATGCACTTTCTTGAGGCATGTGGGCATCTGACGTTTGTATGTGTTGCGCACTGTAGGACCTTGGTACATTGCTAACTTTATTACAAAGGCCTAGCTTATTTTGTTTAATATGAAAAAAATTAAAGTAGATTGTGGAATCTCTTTTTTTGTTTTAAAAGAAGACAGAATCTCCTAAACTGTCAAAGTGAATAAGGGCAAGACAGCTTATACAGGCAGGTTTAACCAAAGAGTAGTGCTTACACTACATTTGTTTGTTGAGAAGAAAAAAAAGCAGTTAAAGGATTCCTATTTTTTTCCACAGCACAAGCTCAAGTTTTTGAATTTCCCAGTGTCGCCACAGAACACCAAGACCTAGATGGCAGGGCAATCACTCTCATGACTGGTTCTGCTCGCAAGATTTCAGTACGTTTGGAGCGGGCAACAACAAGTCAAGCAACTCAGACAGAGCCTTTGTGGCATGAGCCAGGATGGTCTGACTCTGGGTCTCACACCTTCCCTAAAATGAAGTCCAAGTTTCAAGAAAAGGCAAGGAAGAGCAAAGGCTTTGCCAGGTGGGAGAATGAAAAACCCAACACACAGACTAAGGCAGACATGGCGGTACAAATCACAGAAGATAACTGGGACCAGATTGTAACAGAAACTAAGGATGAGAAATGGGAGACTGAGGACAAGAGACAGGACACTGCTGAGGATGAAAGACAGGAAACTGAGGATGTGAAACATGAAACAGAGGTACAGTATATGCTAATACAGTAATACTTTCTGTAAATCAAAGTGGAACAAAACTAAGGATCTAGTGCTTATCTATCTAGCCTGTTACACTTGTGCTTTTTTGCGCACCCATTTGGTTAGTGCCTCATACTATATGTGTTGCACCTGCCCAACTTTGTACCACAGTCTTTCCTTGCTGTACATATTAGAACTGGTATGGATAGTCATGCCATCAGAGGTGATTTTTACTGTGCTCTTTTGGTTCACAAAGTCAAATGGACACATTATGTAAGAGTGATGTGTAATGAGATATGTCACAGAAATATATACCCAGGATGTGTTACTGTAGCACACACAAGCAAATTTTTTTTTCTAGTCTGTTTTTGCCACTCCCTGGCCTTTCTGGCTAGGACCTCCTTCCGCCTCTGCCATGGCCACCTCCCATCCATTGAAGCCCCTCTTACTTTGACCTCTGTATTGCCCCCTTGGATTAAGACCCCTGAGGTAGGGCCTGCCTGTAGCTCCTTCAGCAGCTTCACCCCCATAGCCAGCCACCCACAGTGCAGGAGGAAGCCAGGGAGCATACTCAGAAGCCAAGAGAGGGGTGACCAGTGCTGGACATGAGGAAGCAAGGCTTTGTCTGCCCAGCCAGTGGCCAGTTTTACCCTCTTTTTTTTTCTTCCCTGAGATGAAGTCATGGAATGATGCATATGGCATAGTCCTGCACATGCATGGATCCTGCCAGTATCGGCTGTGTCCCAACCCTCTCAGAATCAGCCGATCCAGCCACTCTGCCACCCAGCCCTCACTGGGGGCAGTCAGATGGTAGGTCATGCAAGCCTCAAGCCCCAAAAGGAGGAAAGCAGTCCATCGGACACTCCATCTTCCTTTTCCCAGCCACCCTCAGTTACTCAAACTTACTCCCAAACTTGGGTCACCAGCACTGCAAGCAGTGGTACTACCACTGTGCCAATGGATTAGCATTCACAAGTCCATTGAGCAGTAATCCTGGAAGGTGTACTGTATACTTGCATGGCAGTCATATATATACATGGCAAATAGGAGAGGTTGTGCCTTTGCATGCCTTAGTCTGTACTATCTGCAAGCTCGAAACCAGTTATGGAGCAGTAGTTGTTTATTTTGATAACATTGGCTCACTCAAATGAAATTCCTTTTTCAAGTACAACTCAGAGTAAGAACAGCAGATTAAGACAATAACAATTCATACCATGTTTACTTGCTCAAGTGCTTTTGGCAAAAAGCAGCAACCAAAGTTGCCTCCAAGGCAGGTGTGCTATTTTTCATATATTTTGCCAGAAAGATACTACCCTTAATTTGAACCCATGTAGCTTGGGCTGCCTACTTCCTCGATCTGTGACATAACCTCTACACCACAGAAGCTGCAAATCACTTCTGTGTACCCTGGTGGTACACTGGATATGTCTTGGATTAGAAAGAAAAGGACCAGAAATTCGAGTCCACGTTAGAACATAACATTTTTGTGTTTTCAGCAACAGAATGAAGTTCAACTTTTAACACGGGGCTTGCTTATTTCTTTTTTCCAAAGAAAATATTTGGGGGGGAGTGGAATTTCACTTGAGCGGTGATCCATAGTGGTGTGGAGTTAAACAGTAAATCTACAGAGAGATAGCTTAGTTATGAAAAAGTGTAAGGGCAACAGAAAAGTGTGATCTATAAGTCAGGTCTGCCTCAGAGGCAATGCTGGTTGTTGTTTCTGCCTGTTGATGTACAAGTCAAGAACATAGATAATATGAGACTCTAAAATACAGAAAATGACTGTGAAGCTATGATTGCTACCAAAAATAAATCTACACCATGGTAACCTCTGTCATGAACCCCACTACATATGCTGCCACATTCCCCACCAAGCATATTGTCACATCTCATACCAGATGAAACCTGACACACTGCACCAGTGCTGAGATGCTCACTCCACATACATCCATCCCAGTAAGAACCATATAGATAAGAGCACACTGCAGAAACTGTTTCCGGCAAAGGCCGATGGCACATTTATAAGGTAGAAAAAGAAGTGGGCAGACTGGATGGGCCTTGCGGTCCTTATCTGCCGTCAACTTCTATGTTTCTATGTTTCTATGTTTAAAGAACACCTGTTACAGTGCACTGCACCAGTGCTGAGATGTTCACTCCACATACATCCATCCCAATAAGAACCATGTAGATAAGAGTACACTGCAGAAACTGTTTAAATAACACCTGTTACAGAGCAATCCTCAAGTGCCCCACTGTTAGCATATCAGACAAGGACTATTATATAGGGAATGTTTCATAGTTTTTATCTACATATTTTTTTGTAGGGGGAGAGATCATAAATCTTCACCTCGAGGAGCTGGCTGCCCAGTCCCTTCTCTCTCATGGCACTATTCAAACACAGCTCCACCCCTCTGCTGCCCCCGTGCTCATATGTTTTGTGACATATGAGTTTGTAGAGTGTGGGGGTGAGACATATTGCTTTTAATGGGGAAGTATTAACTGTATTAATTTGTATGTTAGAGTGCCACTAGATTCAAATCAATACCGCTGCTCAACTAACAGTGCTCAGTGATTTGAATCCTCATGCTCATGTGTCCAAAGGAACTATTACTGTTAAGGATGCTGGAGAACTGGACAAATCTAGAAGTGGCAGGCTGATAAAAAAGACACATAGATTCATTGAATCATGTTAAATATCATGTGTTGACAAATGTTTTTTTCTAAAGAAAAAAATATAGTTTGCATTTATATTAGTGAGCATTAGAAAAATATAATACAGGAATTTCTGCCTGTGTTATAAAACTGAACTTGTTTTTATTTAGAAAAAGGAGGATGTGTTGATAAGATACCAAGTGGGTTATGAATATTTATTACTGTATCAAATCAAATCAATCTTTATTTATAAAAGGCACCTTTCTAAAACCAAGGCACCTGTATATTACATGATAAAACAATAAATAATTAAAACAATATTAAAATTAGACTTGACAGCAGCGTTCAAAACTCATTGTATGCTAGGCTAAAAAGATATGTTTTTAAAGCCTTCTTAAAGCTTTGGACAGTCAGGCAGTCTCACACCTGATGAAGTAGAGAATTCCACAGGGTTGGGGCCATAAAACTAAAAGATCTGGCCCCTGAAGTTTTTAAACGAACCCTGGGAATCTCTAGCTAATCCTCATCAGTGGATTGGAAGCAGGAGGGACAGTAGGGACAAAGGAAATCTTTCAGGTAGCCAGGTCCCTGATGCGTTGAGCCTTATAGGTCCAACAAACCCGACCTTGAAGGTGATTAAGCTTGACAAATTGGCAGCCAGTGCAATACAGAATTTTAGTAGTTATGTGACTGGACCTAGAAGAACCAGTCAATAGCCTGGCTGCCGATTCTGCACTAAGCTACAAGCAGCTTAATCTCAACTCCTGCTAGCCCAAGATAAAGGGCATTGCAGTAGTCAAGGCGGGAGGTAACGAAAGCATGGACCAAAGTAGGAAGATCGTCTGGAGGAACCAGGTGCTTCACCCGGATGATGTTCCTCAGATGGTAAAAAGAGGTTTTGACAATTGCCGACACTTGAGATTTAAGTTATTAAACACAACGCCCAGGTTCCGCACCCAGACTGAGGTAGTTAGCTGGACACCCCCAAGCCATAAACCCGAGGGTGATCCCGCCAATGAGCTCGCCTCCCAGCGACCCTGGTCCACAACTAACATATGTCAATAACAAACATGCTCTCAGGCACATGGACACAGAACTAGTGCATGTGACAGACAGGATGTAGATAGATAGATAGATAGATAGATAGATAGATAGATAGATAGATAGATATTTGTATTTATAAAAGTGCCCATCTCCGGAGATTCTGGGCACTATACAGAACAATAACAGTACAATTATTAAAAATGTACACAAAAAATATGTATATAAAATTTCAACTGGGAGCATACACTGACTCTATCTACCCCATTAAAACCACATAATTAGTCAATAAACGTTTGCTGGAACAGATACGTTTTCAGGCCCTTCCTAAAGGCTTCTAAAAGCACACAGATGGCTGGATTTTCAAAAGGTGATGCTCGTCTTGCATCAAGCCCTGTGTCAAACTCATTTTTTGGCATAGCTGTGCCAAACACCCTTGTCACAACTGCACCTCAATTTTAGTACATCGGACGCAGTTACAACAGTTTTCCCACTTTATGGTAGTTTGCACTAAATATTGGTGCAACCCCCATGAAAAGGGTACCCAGGATTGAGGCAAGCTAGACCAGCATAAAGCTGGTCTAATCTGCAGCAATTGGTGCACAGAATAGGAAATCCCAATCACCGGCTGGGAGAATGCCATAAGCCCTGAGCGCCAAATTATTGGTGCACTAGGGGCTTGTGGCATTCTCAGGGCTTTGAAAATCTGTCCCAGGGTGTCTGAATGCAATGGAAGAGTATGCAGGACAAGTTAAGCTAAAGTAAAAAGTTGTTACAGAACATATGTGAAATAACCCCATTAGATAATTACAATACAAGACATATGAGTGCTGTAAGATATGAGGCAGGTCCTAGCTGCACCACTGGCGAGCTTTTCAATAGCTCATTGGAAATGGGGGAGGTGCCAAGGGATTGGAAGACAGCAGATGAAGTGCCCCTGCACAACAGCAGAAAGAGAGAAACTAGGACACCAGAGACCTGTCAGCTAGGCAACTATATTAGGGAAATTACTAGAGACCATAAAGGAAAGGCTAGTGGGATTTACTGTAAGCAAATGGACTTCAGCACACTAGACAGGATGGGTTCATGGGAAGGAGGGTATGTCAGGCAAACCTGATCGACTTCTTTGGTTGGCTGATGAAGGCGGAGGGCAAGGGTCAGGCAGTGGACATACTGTACCTTGACTTCAGCAAAGCCTACAACTCAGTCCCACATGTACAGTTGGTCAAGAAGAGTGACCTGGGGGTGGGGGATGGGATTACATGATTGGTAAGGAATTGGCTGAGAGAACCCAGTAGGTTGTCCTCAGTTTTGAGCACTCAAAGGTCAGGCAGGTCACCAGTAGAGTACTGTAGGGATTGTTCTTGGAACCAGTCCTCTTTAACATCTTCATTTGTATCACTGGGAAAGGGATGCAGGGGAAGATCTGCCTCTTTACAGACACTACCTAGATCTGCAGAAGGGTGGACAGCAAGGAGGGGTAAGAACTGTAAAGGAGTATCTTGAAATACTTGAGAAATTGTCATGGGTATGGTAGTGGAAATTCAGTACAAACAAGTGCACAATAATGCAGAGAGAGGAAAAAACAGAATACAGGATGGGGGGAAGCTGTGGAGAGAACAACCAAGGAGAGGGATCTGGGAATTAATATAGAGAAATTTGAAAATATCAGTGTAGTGCATTAGAGCAGTGGGGAGGGTGAACAGGATGCATTACCAGAGGAATCAGTGGAAGGGAGAGAGAGATGATTTTGCCCCTGTACAGATCCCTAGGTTGGCCTCACCTGGAGTACTGTGTGCAATTCTAAAGCCCATATTTGTAAAGGATGGGGACAGGGTGAATGCAGTGCAGAGAAAGGTAACCAAAATTATTCAGGAACAGCAAGGAAGGGCTTACATGGAGAGGTTAGAGGATCTCAACATGTGCACATAGCACACAGAAAGAGATGGGGACACGATCAAAGCATAAAAATACTTACATGTGATAGATAAAGTAGATAGCAGAGAGTTGTTTTCTCTTAGTGGGATCACAAACACTAGTAGAAACTCAATGAAGATGGTGGGGGGTTGAGGGGACATCAGGAAGATTTTTTTCACTGGAACTGTGCTGGATAGAGAGGGGGTGCTGTGGAGCCTGAGCTGTGAGGAAGCAGGTAACAGCAGTTCCTGACTACTTCATGGAGAATTGTACAAAATCAATATTCTTCTTTCCTGTGGACTTTTCTAATTTGCACCAGTCAAAAGAGAATGCATTAATTAACATAATGGGCAATCCTCGTCAAGGAAAAGCAGGTACAGATTTAGCAAAAGGCAAAACTGTTGAGGGAGCTCAGTTCATAAGGTCTGGAGCAGAGGCCCAGACCACAGCTGAGAAGGACTCGAAATAAACACTATGGTCACTGGGACTGAAGTTGCAGAGACTGTTTGCCTCTGCAACTTTCCTGAGTCAAAACATAGATGGGTTCAACATCCATTTTACCACGATGAAAACGACAGTGGAGGCAATTAAAAACAGAAACAGCTGAGGTGACTAAACAAGTGATAGTCTCAACCAATGTAACAAATTTACTAGTTAAAGAAAATCATCATCTTATCACCTGCCTAGATCCTTAGAAAACCAAGCCCGCTCAACAAATCTGTGTGTCATTGGATTACCTGAGGGTAGTAAAGGGGATCATCCTCTGTGGTGCCCCAAGGAGAGTGACAGAGGACCCCAGAGAAGTAGGAAGCAACTCCTGGTGGGGGACTCTATAGTCGAGGGGAGGTCAGAGGAGGAGAGGGAGGTTAAGTGCCTACCTGGATGCACAGCTTGGAGGGATGGAGAGAGAATGCAGAGGATCACTAGGGCGGTAGCAAGGAGAAGGGAGCTGGATGTCATTGTCCATTTGGGCACAAATGACCTGGCTAGGGATGCGTCAGAGATAGGAAAGGTACAGGAGGAGTTTGTGGCATTGAGGAGGGGTCTTGGGCAGGTAACAAGCTCCATGACATTCTTGGAGGTGCTGCCTGTCCTTGGCAAGGGGGAGGCTAGGGATCTCTGCACCACAGAACTCAACACATGGCCGAGGAACTGGTGCAGAGAGGAGTGATTTGGCTTCACTGGGGACTGGGGACCCACCTGGAGGGATGTGAGCCTATATAAGGGTGACAGTCTACATTCATCCAGGGAGGGGACCAAAGTTCTCAGTGAACAGTTTGAATGCTACATTGGCAGATGTTTAAACTAGCCAAGGGGGGGGGGAAGTGGTAGGAGGAAGGGAGACATAAACTGCCTCACTAGTTCACAAGGCCAGCAGTGTGAACGATGAGGAAATTAAGCCAATAACAAAACCAAATAAAACAGGTAGACAGAGGGTAGTGGAAACAATCAGAAATGAAAAAGAGAAATGGGAATACTACGGGTGGGCAAAAGGGGAGGGGAGTGACAACACAACCTGGAGAGCTATGTGTACAAATGCTCAAAGTCTAAGCAACACGTTTGCTGATGTAGAAGCTACCATGGCAGAGGTAGACCTAGACATAGTCACCATGGTGCAAAGAAAATCAGGACTGGGAAATGACCATTCCAGGGTACAACCAATTTAGGAGAGATAGGGTAGGTAGAAAGGGGGAAGGAGTGGCTCTGTATGTTAGGGACAAAATAAAAACCACGGGAATTCAGGAGGAGTGCGGGGGGGGGGCACTGTGGGTCACACTGAAGAAAAGGAATGGGGCAGCTATCTGAATAGAAGTGATATACAGACCTCCAGCTCAGGGGGAGGAGGTAGATAAAGATGTGTTGCTAGTAAATGAGAAAATGATTCGCAGGGGAGAGGTATTGCTAGTAGGGAATGTGATAGGGCATGGGTGATGGATAACGCAGACAACAGCAGATTGGTATGACATGCCACAGTGTGGCTTTATTTTCTTTAAAAAGTCAGGAAAAATAATAAACTAAAACAAAAAAAGAAGTAACTTTTCCAGAGCTTCAGTACTACTGCCTGTAGCAATGACCACAGAGCGGATTACTTTCAAGGCGGAAATCCACCAATATCTGTGTCTTTCATTAGACCATAAAATGGCACAGGTCCTCCAGGTTCCTCTCCCAAGGCTGATCTGAGGAATTTATTGGAGAAGGGGGATTTTATATACTCACCTGATACAGCTCTACCACAGGGGACTTCAATCTACTGGACGTGGATTGGAGCTACCCCGCTGCAGCATCAGCCAAGAATAACAACATCCTGGACTCCCTGCAGGGGGCAGTCCTCAGGTAACCCACTCAGGAGGAGGCATTACTAGACCTGGTGCTGTCAAATGGGGACAGTGTCACAGAAGTCACAGTAGGGGACCACCTAGGGAATAGTGATCACTGATCGGTGTGGTTTGGGACAAAAACTGGATTGGAATCAATCACACAAGGATGAGGGTCCTGGACTTCAGGAGGGTTGACTTCAAGGTAATAGGTGAAACCCAGGAGCTGACTACTATCTTGGGGGGGGACTAGCAAAAACTAGTGAGAAATGGGATCTGGAACTCATAATAACAGGCAATCTGAAGGTGGGAAGGCAGTGCGAAAAGGCGTCTCTAAAAGTGGGGGGCATGCTGGGTTGCATCGGAAGAGTGATCACGAGTAGAAGGAGGGAGGTGGTTCTTCCACTGAAAAGAGCTCTGGTAGGGCCCCACCTGGAGTACAGAGTATAGTTTTGGAGACCACACCTCAGAAAGGACATAGACAGGTTGGAGAAGGTGCAAAGGAGGGCAACAAAAATAATTCAGGGATTGCACCAGAAGCTATACGAGGAAAGGCTGAGGAATTTAAACATGTACTCCCTGGAACAGAGGAGAAAGAGAGGAGAGACATGATAGAGACATTTAAATACATCAAAGGCATAAACAACATTCAGTTGAAAGAACATTTTCACTGCCAAGAAGGCAGCAGAACACGGAGAGCATGATCTGAGGTTACTAGTGGGAGCAAGTTCAGGACAAACATCAGGAAGTATTTCTTCACAGAGAGGGTGGTTGACACCTGGAACAGTCTGCCCCTAGAGACCGTCAGGGTTAAAACTATCAGGGACTTTAAGCAGGCATATCATAGGCAAAAAGCAATCATTATCCAAAATGAGTAATCAGGGAGGGGGGTAGCAACCAACAAATAAAGGGAAGACTAGATGGACTTTGTGGTCCCCTTCTGCCATCACCTTCTATGTATCTATATGTATCTATGATAACCTAGAAGGGTTAGGGGAAATGCGAGGGGAAGAGGAGCAGTTGGCAAAAATAAAGGAGGGCATTGGGAAGGCTACAACTCTCTATGTAAGGCAGGTTAGCAAGGGCAAAAAGAAAAAGAGACTGCTATGGTTCTCCAGTCAGGTGGCAGAGAAAGTAAAAGCAAAAAAATGGCATTTAAAAGACACAAACTAACACATGCGGAGGGGGACATGGAAAGTTACCAGGAGAAGCAAAGGGAGGCAGGGAAGGCAGCTAGGAGTGCAAAGGCACAAACAGAGGAAAAGATCGCCAAATCAGTGAAAAGAGGGGATAAGACATTTTTTTAGGTATGTAAGTGAAAAGAGAAAGACAAAGGGAGGGATAGTAAGGCTAAAGGATGAAGGAGGAGGTAGTGTAGAGGAGGACCACCGAAACACAAACATACTGAACAAATACTTCTGTTCAGTGTTAACAGAGAAGGGGGCAGCGGACGGGCCAAGGTTAAAGGGCAGGAGCATTAGGGGCAGCAAGGTGGACACAAGTCCCTTTACAGGGGAAAGGGTCCTTAGGGAACTAATGATGCTAAAGATGGACAAGGCAATGGGGCCAGATGGGGTGCATCCCAGGATACTGAGGGAACTCAGAAAGGAGATGGCATCACCTCTGGCATCCCTGTTGAACCTGTCATTTGAAATGGGGGTGGTGCTGGATGGCTGGAGGAGGGCAGATGTGGTCCCTCTACACAAGAGTGGGAAAAGGGAGGAGGCAGGAAACTACAGGCCTGTCAGTTTAACATCAGTGATGGGTAAGGTAATGGAACTGCTGTTAAAGGAAAGGATTGGTGAATACCTTGTTGCCAGTGGGCTTCAGGGTCCATGGCAGCATGGCTTCACAGGGAGAGGGAGGTCGTGCCACACTAACCTGATCAAGTTTTTTGACTGGGTAACCAGGGAAGTGGATCAGGGAGGGACAGTGGACATGGCCTACCTAGATTTCAACAAGTCCTTTGACACTGTCCCACATAGAAGATTGATAAGTAAGCTGAGGAGACTGTGTGTGGGTACTAAGGTTGTTAAATGGCTGAGCAATCAGACTCAGAGGGTGGTGGTAAATGGGACCCACTCTGGCAAAGGCAGAGTGACCAGTGAGGTACTACAGGGTCAGTACTGAGTCTGGTCCTCTTCAATGTCTTTATTAGTGACATTGCTGAGGGACTGGAGGGCAAGGTTTGCCTCTTCATGGATGACACAAAACTGCATAACAAAGTGGATACAGCAGGGTGGGTTGGGATAGAATGAGGAGTGATCTAAAAAAGCAGGAAGAATAGTCAAGAATTTGGCAGCTGGCTTTTAACACAAAAAGGTGCAAAATAATGCATATAGGGCACAAAAACCCAAGGGTAACATACAAACTTGAGGGCGGGGGCACTGACAGTCACAGATCAGGAAAGAGACCTGGGGTGATCATTACAGGTGATCTGAAGGTTGCAAAACAGTGTGATAAAGGCAGTGGGGAAGGCTAGCCAGATATTGGAATGCATGTGCAGGGGCCTCACCAGCAGAAGGAGGGAGGTAATAACACCCCTGCTCAGATCATTGGTGAGACAACACCTCAAATACTGTGTCCAGTTCTGGAGGCCCTATGATTAAAAGGACATAGTTAGGGTGGAGGAAGTTCAGAGGAAGGCAATCAAAATTGTGCAGGGAATGCAACTGAAGACCTGCGAGGAAAGGCTTAGGGAACTGAACACATACTCCATGGAGGATAGGAGCAGGAGGGGGGATATGGTAGAAACATACAAATACTTCACAGGGAGAAACAAGGTACAGGAGGGCAGCATTTTTCAAAGGAAAAGATGCTCAAGAATGAGGGGTCACACTATGAAATTGGAGGGGAGGTTCAGAGGAAAAGTGAGGAAGCATTTCCTTACTTAAAGATTGGTGGACGAGTGGAACAGCCTACCTGCCGAGGTGATGGGGTTGGAAATAGTTACAGGATTCAAGAAAGAATGGGATAGGCGCAGTGGGATCTTGGAAGTGGAGGGGAGAGGAACCAGAGGCAAAGTAGTCTACAGTGTCACTGTAAGATAAAGGAGACTATAGGGCAGACTCGGTGGGCCTTGACTCCCTTATCTGCCATCACCTTCTATGTTTCTATGTTAATGTTCATCTGAGAGTGGACTGAAGACGAACTCCTATGAGAGAGCAACTCTTTGGCCGTAAGACTAAAAAAGGCATGTCGAATTATGCCCTGTGGGAAGCCTCCGTCATTTAATGAGCCCCTGACCCTGCTTATCGTTACCAACAGTGTCGGTGTTTATGACTGCATATTGCAACTTATGAGAAGACATGGCCCATTATGCACGACAACCAGCAGGTCTTTATTTTTCCAGGCATTAGTTAAGTGACAAAACAATGTCACAAGAAGTTTGATGGGGTCCATAAGGTACAGGTACTTACAGAGGCCTCCTTCATACATGCCATGGTCTACCCTGCTCATCTCCACATTGAACACTAGGGTAAGGTCTAGCATATTCAGATCCCATCGAAACCAGTAACTGGGCTACTCAAGTGCTAGTTGCTCATAAATCAGAAGAGGAAGCAAGTCAACATATTTCCAATGAGAACGATACCTGAACTCTGTGAAAATAATCACAATAGTCCTCTGTTTCTAACCATGGACACTGGAAGGTTTTAAGGCCTGGCTCTATTTGGGTACCGATAATCACCAGTGTGGTGCAATAAATTTTAATTTAGAGAATTGAAATCAAATGAACTTAAGACATGGAAAATAATGTATTTAGATATAAACTACAGAACTGACATATCGGTCTCTCCTGCTTCAGAGGGTGGGGTTTTGGTAACCTGTTATCAGTGTCCTTTTGTTTTCTATTCCTAACTGAAGGTTGTTCATTACACACTGTTCTATTTACAGTGCTCTGTTATTAGTTTAAAGAGCTAGTGGAACCAAAACAGGCAGACAGGAAAATAATACAAATTTTAAGTAGTAGTCAGTTGGAACTTTTTATTTCTGAGTATTTTTCTTTTTCCTTTTGCTCATCAGAAAGTCTTCTATGTGATAATATTGTGCTGGAAATGTGGAACACCTCTTAGCCTGGCAGCTGACATATCTAACTCTACTGCCCCACACTACATCATCAGCATTATGATTTCACTGACAGTGACATCACAGGTGAATGACCTGGCAGTCACTCACTTGCTGCTCCTAAATAGCAGTGATGTCACAGTCAGTGAGGTCACAGTGTTGATGATGTAGTGAGGGCAGTAGAACAAGATATGTCAGCTGCCAGGCTAAGAGCTGTTCCACACATCACACCTACTAACATCAGGTAAATAATCTAATTAAACAAAGGGAAAAGAAAAAGTACCTCAGTTACAAAAGGCAATGGTTGACTGCTTTTAAAATCTAATATCAGTTTTAGGCAATATATACTAGCTCTTTAAAGTAGGACCCTGATCCACATTGGATTTTCAATATGGGGACATCTTTTACCGTATGTCTGAGTTCTCCATGGGATAGTTGGGGAAGCTGTTCAAATTAATTATTATTATTTTTTCTCTAATATACAGTAGTTAAATTTAACTGCTGTAGTAATTGGGGATTTACTTAAGGGATGTTGCACGATGTCACTAGCCCTGTACAGAGGCATAGGTACTTGAGTTGTATAAATGCTTAACACTATGTTTTATATGAAGTAGTCATGGTTCTCCTTGACTCCCTGTTTTTCAGCATATTTGGGAGCTTTAAGGATTATATTTACTCTGACTGTACCCTCCAATGATGTATCTCAATATGCTTGATACATTTTTCTCCTTTGATTAAGGCAAGTGTCCTCCCGGAAGGTATAATCATTAGGGACTGTTGAACATTTGGATATCTGTTTCAATTGTAAATGCAGTTGATAAAATAATAAAAATAATGGGGTCACGTGATGCAGCAGACTGCGTAGTCGCATCTGAGCCCAGCTCCCGCTACCCAGATTGTTTATTTTAATTAATTCAGTTTATTTTGGTGTATCAGCGACCGTTAATCTCATATTATGCCTCTCTTACCTGCAAGGAGCAATTTGGACCGAAGATGGAGGCCGAAATGCATCCCGCATTGCCCCGACATACCCCACCCGTCTCCCCGGAGAAATCAGGCAAGCGTAGCAAGGCCCAAGCAGCGGGAAGCAGTAAGCACTCTACTTCGACCGGGCCCCACAGCCATACCCCTGAAGCGACTCCTCTTACCTTGGAGCTGTTCCTTAAAGAAATGCAACCTTTCAGGGAAGATCTACATTCGGTGGCCTCAGAGGTTAAACGAATTTCAGGGGCACTCGAGGATCTCACGACTCGAATGACAGATTCTGAAGCCCAGCTTGTTTCTTTGGAAAAGAAGGCCGACCATGCGGATAGCGCAGTAATAGAAGCCCGTTCACGCATTAAAAAACTCGAGCAAAAGGTGGAAGATCTAGAGGGGAGAAGCTGTAGGAACAATGTTGTGGTGCTGGGCATCCCCAAAAAGGAGGAAGGCAGCAATACTCTGCTCTTTGTTCAGAAATTAGTTGAGAAGCTCGCTGGCCCTTCTCCCTTCAGAGCTCCATATATAATAGAGAGAGCCCACAGAGCCCTCCAACCGATGTCTGCCTTCGGTCAACTGCCCAGGCCATTGATCTTTAAATTCCTCAATTTTCAGGAAAAGCAATTCCTCCTTCGCAAAGTTAAGGACCTAGACCAAGTCCTGTGGGAGGGGAATAAGCCGCGCATAACCCAGGATCTCCCAGTCACCGTAAGGCAAAGACGTGCCACCTTCCATCCTGTAGTAACCAAACTTATAGCCGCTGGCATCAAGTTTAAAATGAGCTACCCGGCTCATCTTCAAGTCATGATAGCAGGCAGCTGGTCCTCCTTCGAGGAAGTTGACCCCGCTCTAAAAGCTTTACAGAGAGAGTTCCCCGATTTATTTAAGTGACCAAAGAGCAGGATTTTGGAGAGCTCTGCTACCTAAATGGGAACCCGATGTTGTTTAATCTCCACTACCTCACAGTCAAGCATCTTGAACTTGGCGGTAACACCTTCGAATTTCTGGCATTTTCATCTCCATTCGGAACCTCTGAGTACCCCTCCTGGTACTATGGACAATGTGCATCTTATGTTAGACTCGGTATAGGGCACTGCATACCTTTGATTATTTTCCTGTCTCTAAGCCACCAGAGAGGACTTCTTTCAATTAGTATAAGGGACCCATGACGCCTACTTCCACTTGTCTCAATATAGATGAGATACTATCGCTACCCACACATTCAGCCCCGTGACTATCATATTACCACGGATTGGCTATTCTACCTGGTGCATGTTTCCATTCATGGGCATCCCCTTCACATGGTCAACAATGAGTTTTCAGGTGGATCTGGTAACGGTGACTTACACGAAAGCCCTATGTATTACTAACCGGAGCTTTACCCGACTCACTTTGAAAGGAGGAAGACTCTCAAACTGGCACAATGAGGAACTGTTACAGATGAAGATGATATCAGGACACTATGCCTGGGACGAGGGGACTTTGAATGTCTGAGTTGCTGTTATTTTCACTACGAGGTCTCGACTCAGGATGGCCCTTGGGGGAAAGGGCCATTGTTCATAATTTTCATTTTCATTAGCGGCTGCTGATCCTGAGTTCTGGGTGGTCAGGGGGAGGGGGGATTGTCGTGGACAGCGCAGGTCCAGCAAAATCGCGGACCATGGATAGGAGGGATACTATATTGAAAGTTTTCATGTTACTGTTTTTTTATGTGTATCTTTTTGTTGTTAATGGGGGAAAGATAAGGGGGGAGGGCCGATTATCTGCTAGGACTGCACCAACACAGTGTTCATTAGTGGCAGACCCATAACTGGCTTACCGACCTAGGGGGAACAGAACATGACTTTAGGACACTGACGGTATGGCTATCAGTACACGTTTTGCTACATGGAATATCCGAGGGGGCAGAAAAGGGGAAAAACAATATCAAGTTTTACATCATTTAAAATTATTGAATATAGATATTAGTTGTCTCCAAGAAACACATTTATTAGATAGCGAGGCGGCCCAACTGCGTAGACAGCAGGTTGGACAAATTTTTAGTGCAGAAGGAACTACAAACAGTTGTGGAGTAATGATCCTTGTTAACAGGTCTATCCCATTTCAAGCTCTTAACACATACAGGGACCCAAAAGGTAGGTATATCTTTATACAAGGCTTGTTGTACAATAAAGAACTAATGATAGGCAGTGTCTATGGACCCAATGCGGATTCACCTGAGTTTTTTACTCAACTAACAAGAGTCCTCCAACCCCACCTCTCTATCCCCATAATAATGGGGGAGATTTTAATTTAGTCCTCGATCCATTCTGGGACCGAAATTATGCACTGAAATTAGCCCTTTCTCCCGCCCAACAGGCAGCGCGAGAATTCATAGAACAAACCGGAACATGTGACATCTGGAGGGTTATGCATCCCAATGATAAAAAATTCACCTATGTTTCCCCCGGACATTCCTCCTCATCGAGGATTGACTATATACTGCTTTCCCACTCACTTATATCAGGAACATTAGATTCCTCGATTCTACCTGGGACTCCCTCAGATCATTCTGTTGTATCCTGTTCAGTTTCAATTACCTCCCTCCCTAAGTGCAGTTCCAGGTGGAAGTTGAACGACATGTTATTAAAAGAAGCCCCCTATAACAAAAGAGTACTAGAGCAAATTAATATTTTTGTCAGACCAATGCTGATCCTCAAGTTAGGCCAGATATTCGGTGGGGAGCATTCAAAGCTTACATCCATGGGATCCTGATTAGCGCAGCTTCCCACAGGAAGAAAACTGCTAATCATAAACTGGCACAGCTGTTGGTTCAGATTAAAGCACTCGAGGACTACCCTCCTCCCAGGTCGCAACAGGACCTTATCAGATTGAAAGCCGCATTTTTGGAACTCCTTAGGGAAAAGGCAGACTTTTCCATACTAAGGACCTGGGCCGCATATACCGATCAAGGAGAAAAAGCTGTCCGGTTGCTTGCTCTTAGGGTTAAGCAAATGGAATCTTCCCGATATATCACCTCCATAGTCTCCTCACAAGACGGCTCTCTCAAAACACATCCAGAGGACATTGTAAGAGAGTTTACATCGTATTATAAGGAATTATATAGCCCCATGGAATCCCCCCCCCCACAATACAGCAATTACATGATTACTTACGGGAGACTAATTTACCCCAACTAACATCCGATCAACAGGAAGGACTCCTGGCTCCGATAACACCCACAGAGATCACTCATGATTATCAAGGAGATGCCACTACATAAAACCCCAGGAATAGATGGGTTCTCGCTCTCTTTATAAAAATTTCCAAGCTCAACTAATCCCAATGCTCATTCCGCTTTACCAACATATCCTGTCGGGTGCAGAGGTAGACCCCTCTTTATTCAAGACTCTGATTGTCTTGATCCCCAAACCAGGTAAACCTGCCAATTTGGTAACTAACTACCGTCCGATAGCATTAATAAACCAGGATGTCAAAATTCTTTCCAAATTATTGGCCACTCGGTTGGAAAAGGTTATGGATGCACTGATAGACCCAGAGCAGGCGGGATTCCTGGGTGGTAGATCATCGGCGGACCACTTAAGGACCCTGTCGCATGTCTTCTCCGTGACCAGGGATGCGCCCTACCCTTCGGCCTTGATCTCCCTGGACGCGGAGAAGGCATTCAACAGGGTACACTGGGAATACCTCTTTCTGACTTTGCAAGCATTTGGTTTCCCAACAGTATTCATAAACTGGTTAAGAGCGTTGTATAAATCTCCGTCAGCGAGGGTCTCAGGAAATGGGGTGATTTCTGAAAATTTTACTCTTTATTCCGGTACAAGGCAGGGTTGTCCCTTGTCACCATTACTATTTAACTTGTATCTTGAACCGCTAATTAGAAGGTTACAAAGCTGCCCAGAAATCCAGGGAATCCCTATTTACCCTTGCGAAGTAAAGGTATCCGCTTATGCCGACGACCTCCTTCTCCAAATTGCTAATCCCCACTCGTCCATATCACATATGCTGGAGATCATCAGCACCTTCAGTAAAATGTCCAATTACAAGCTTAACGTTGGTAAAACGACAGTGTTTCCACTCAATTACAGGCTTTTTAGATCAGATATCATGGTTTTCGGACTTAACTGGAAACAAGACTCCCTCAGGTACCTTGGTATAGAACTGTCCCAGAGTTCTAAATTAGCTGTCAAGTTGAACCTTGACGCACTAGTAAACAATATCACACAAGATTTAAATAGATGGGTATCTCTCCCGATTTCATTATGGGGAAGAGTAAATTTAATAAAAATGAACGTATTTCCGCGGTTACTATACCCGCTCTCAATGCTCGATATCTGGCTTCCTTTGTCCTGGTTCAGGAAACTCCGTGCATTGTTCACGAAATTTCTTTGGAGAAATAAAGCGCCCAGGATAGCCTACGTACCTTGATGGCCCTGAAGAATAATGGGGCTTACGGCTTCCCAATCTCTTGTCTTTATTTGGGCACGTATGTGAATAAATACATGCGATGGATTCCCAAGAATACTCAATGCAATCCCGTCTGGCTTAGAATTGAACGGGCACTAATACAAGAAACTGGATTGAATCTCATGGATTGCTACATATAAGGGAAAGTAGCTTACCCCAGAAACTTAAAAAACGACAGTTCATACATCCCAAAAATACATGCTCAGATTTCCGATTCCTTAGTTATAACTGTACCAAGGATATTAACCAACCGATAATCGCAACTTAAACCTTAAAATAGCAGGCAAGCCGATACCCCAGTCCTGGCTTCCTACTTTAAAAGGCCTGGATATTTCGGATTTGATGAAGGACCATAATGCCTGGCTTTCAAACCAGGAAATTGCCGTTAAATGGAATATCTCTAATAAATATATTTTCCAGCTGTGTCAACTTAGACACGCGCTTATACAATTATTTGGTCAAAAACCGGAGAACGGATATTTTATCCCGTTTCATAAAGATTTGACTAAGTGGAGTGGGGGCCCCAAGGCAATTTCAAAGATCCATAACATATTATACCAATGGAAATTCCCCAACTGCTTTGGGCCCACCGAGCTGTGGGAATCTCTCTTCCCAGGCCAGAATATCAACTGGACAAACATATGGCAAGCCTGTCACCAATTCATTAAACAGGATAGATTAAGACTGACCCAATTTTCTAACTTACATAACGCCTATTATACTCCTGTTAAACTGGCCAAATTAGGCCTAAAGGGCACTAATTTATGTAACAGATGCCAGCAACAGGAGGGATCTCTAGTACATATTTTTTGGTCATGCCCTAAGGTACTCCCCTTATGGACCAAGATTAGACAGCGCGTGGACCCCCTTTTAGGTTTAAGCGAGCTAATTACCCCCGAAATTTGTCTACTGGGGGACTTATCAGGTATAAGGGTGCGTAACAGGAAGTATTATATTACTCTCATTGCTATGTCAGTCAAAAAACTGGTCCTGCGACATTGGCTGCACCAGCAGGAGACCTCTTATAATGAATGGTTAGCAGGAATACTAACTAACTTATGCACAGAAAAGACCATTGCTAATTTGAATAATTCCATGAATGCGTATAATAAAATCTGGGCCCCCTTTCATACCCTTTATTTATTACAGAAGTAAGCCTCAAATAGCCGATCATAGTAATACCCCCAGAAGGCATGGATAAGATAGATTTCATCAAGCCACTTCACTCTTCTTTTATTATCCTAACAGATAAGGGGTGGGGAGTGCCGGGAGAGGGTGGGGGGAAGTGGGATGGGGATGACATAGTAGGCTCATGATTTGTATAGATTACAAGCAAATGATGTCTCTGTACCATTGTCTGCTATGTCGGTATGATAGTTTAAAATAATAAACTGTTAATAAAAAAATAATAAAAATAACGCTTAAAAATTGTGGTTCGGCCCGTGGCACTGAGGGTTGAGAAGCTGGACGCCACACCTCGCACCACGCCGGCGAACCAGGTTCGGGTACGGACTCGGGTCATCGGGGGTCAGCAGGGGAAGGAGGATTGAGCATCCCAATGGATGCTCTTCTCCTTCGGGGTGGGTTACCAGGGATGCTGTACACACCCGACATCCCTGGGGGCCAGTGGGAGCACCGGCTCTCATGGGGCATTAGCGGCTTCAGAGGGCTGGGGAGGGGAGGACTTTGTTAGGCACTTGGCAGGCGTGCATCAGCACGTACTTTTCTGAGCCGACATCCTCGGGGAGGAGGGGACAGGAAGGGAGAAAAGTGGAAAAAATCCTCAACAGGCCTAGATGATGGCCATTCCACGCCATCCAGTCCAGGATCCACGAGAAGACCCCCACTGTGCAGGTGCTCCACAGAGGTAGGAGGGGAGAAAAAGGAGTTACTGAGGCACTCTAGGGAGCAGACTCAAGGTCAAAGAGGCATATATGGCATGAGCTATGCCTGAAGGAGTGGAACACTGGGAGCGAGAAGGAGGGATAAAAAGAAAGTAAAAAAAAAATTGTGGTTGATGTGTGGCACAGACTACAAGGGACATTGTCTATGTGAGATCAGCTGGGGAATTCAAACAAGGGTGGGGCACACACATTGCACAGGTAGGGCATCAGCAAAAGGGGAGGGAAAACAGAGGAGTGAAGGACTACTAGGGCCGTCACAAACACAATAGGTGAGACAGGTTAGACTGGATGGGCTGCAGGGCCTTTTTCTACCAATACTTTCTATGCTTGTATGCTGATCTGGCACATCAGATAAAGGCTGATATGGTCCCTCCTAAGTTCCAGGGCCTTTTCTTCTCCACAGCCCCTCCCAGTCACTGCCTGGCTTATTCAGCTCCATTCCCTCTTAGTCCTTACTGCCCAGAGCCTAGCCCCACATAAAAGGACTGGATGGACACTCAGGTAGGTGTAGCCTCTGGGGGCATCTGAAGGGCAGTAAATGGAGTGCAGCAGTGGCCAGGTGGTAAAGGGACCTTGTCATTTCTGAATGAATAAGGTGTCAGGTAAACATATTTGGAACTTTGAACTACAGAATATTGTAAATTCTGAACTCTGTCAGCAAGGTACAGAATGTGCTTTGTGAAAGCCGTGCAGAAAAAGTTGAGGGAGAGTTAAAGGACTGAATAAAAATCTACCAGGCCCTAATACCCTTGGGTCCCTTGGGTCATCCAGCCACTGCAAGTTCTGCTGAATCTAAGTTTTGTAAAGAACCATACTACATTGTTCTGTTGCCTCCTATACAGAACTGCTACCAGCATATCAAAATCTTGCATCTGCCCCATATGCTGTCATATTAAACTACCCACACTAGTATGGCAAAATTACCTTCCAAATATCCACAGCAAATTAAGCATTTGAGAAGATTGTAAAATGAGATTTTTGCAAATGAAATGTTCCTAGTACTTAATGCTTCATATTTAAATTTGCAGGGCAGCTGACTGTTTCCCAGTGAAAATGGATAACCATAAAGAAGGCCTTCCAGTCAAAGCAGTAAGAGTTGTACACCTTGGGAGCCACTGAAGTACCCCCTGAATAGCAAATGATGCGAGTACCTCGGATGTATGCCTTTGTCATTTGGCAAACTTTTCAGTTCATAAGTGCCAGAGATTGTTTACAGACAATCCGGTTGAAGTTTAACTTGGGTCCGGAACTGAAATCTGTGTGAAACAATAGACTTGAGCTACAAATTTTTTTTTAGGTCTTCTTTCCACCTTTTACAAAAATCTGCCATCTGAAGCTGAAAGATAAATCCCTATACTGCATGTCCTCCTCCTAGAGGTGAAAGGTCAGTTTATGGCTGCTTAGTAGCAGCATCAGCTGCAACTTTTGAACAAACTCCCATCTCATGTGTTATGCATTCTACATACATAGCATGGTGAAGGTTGCAGACGTATAGTAGTAACATAGAAATTTAATGCTGGAAGGGACTCCAGATCCACCATGTTCGCTCCACCATGGTTGCAAATCAGTTTGAAACACAAATTACACATAGGAGATGCCCTGAATTATTTCATTATGAAGTACATAGGTTTTATTGATACAACTTCATGTTAGAAAATCACATTAATCAGCACAACTATCTTAATGATTTGACCTCAGTAATACAGCAATAATATTTCTTCTGTGATAACAGATTACAGTATCTTGGCCAGTGATTACTTGCAATTTCCTCTACTGCAGTAAGTGCTATGTTTAATGACCAAGAAGAACATCAAATTTAGTAAACTGTATTTACTGGGTGAATGGTGAGTAGGACATTGCTTTGGTCTTTAGAGGAACAGCAGAAGCACTGAAAATGTTACTGTATTTTCAAAAAAAAGGCTTTACAGTCAGCCCAGTGTTGCAATGACAGTGCTTTGAACTGCCACCTGCGAGAAGTAGATTTGGTTTTCCGCACTGGGATCCAAAGAAGGTCAGCTGCATTGCATAGATAAGGCATGGGCCACCCTATGATCAAATACCCCTCTACCAATCAACCAGAGTGCCACACTGCTTACATATAAAGTATATATTTTCCATATATGGCAAGAAATATGTTTTACATACACCAAAATTGGCATTTTTTTGGTAAATTTATAAACAATTAAAAAATGGGAATATATACATACAGTATATATATATATAGATATATATATATATATATATTACTTGGTTTAAAGGACAAAAGGAGTCAGTTTGCCCATCGAGATTGTCCTCCATATAAATGGAACATTAACCCACATCCCGTCCATCCATCCATTTATCTAATTTTTTCTTGAAAATTGTGATAGTTGGTGAGTCAACAATATCCTGGGGTAGTGTATTCCATATCTTGGGAGATCTGATAGTAAAGAAATTTAACCTCTTATTATTGCTTGCTTTTTTAACTTCCAGTTGTTTATTATGAAGTCTTGGCACAATTTTCCTTAATGAATAAACAATGCCACATTGAGCCATTTGGACTGGGGATTTAAGAATTTTAAACAACTGCAGAAGGTCACCTCTAGTTCATAGAAACATAGAAGTTGACGGCAGATAAGGACTGCAAGGCCCATCCAGTCTGCCCATTTCTTTTTCTACCTTATAAATGTGCCATCGGCCTTTGCTCTGTCAGTGGCCTATCTATTCATACTCATCTGTATTGCTCCCTTATGCCTATCCCATGCCTGTTTGAAGCCCTGTACTGTATTCATAGCCACCACTTCCTGAGGTAGGCTGTTCCATGCATCCACCACCCTTTCTGTGAAAAAGAATTTCCTCACATCCCCCCTTAATCGGCCTCCCTGTAATCTCAGGCTGTGTCCTCTTGTCCTGCTATTTTTCTTATATTTAAACATGTTAGACTCTTTCACCTTGTTAATGCCCTTAAGGTGTTTGAATGCCTCGATCATATCACCTCTCTTCCTCCTTTGCTCAAGAGTATACATATTGAGCTCCGTTAATCTGTCCTCATATGTCTTCTGATGCAGTCCCTGCACCATTTTGGTTGCCCTTCTCTGGACTGCCTCAATTTGCTTAATGTCCTTGTGAAGGTGTGGCCTCCAGTACTGCATGCAGTACTCCAGATGGGGCCTAACCAGTGTCTTGTAAAGAGGGATTATTACCTCCCTCTTACGACTTGTGATACCCTTACTAATATATCCTAACATCCCCAGCCTTACCTACTGCTTTAGAGGTCTGCTTGGATGCTTAAGTGAATGTAATCCCATTTTTTGAAGTCTAGTATCATATTCTAAGTGAGCAAGGTGGGGTACTAGCTTAGTGACTCTGCGTTGGACTTGTTCCATTTTATTAATATCTGACTTTAGATAAGGACTCCAAAATGGAGATCCATAGTCTAAGTAAGGCCTTATATGTGATCTATACAAAGTTAAAAGGCATTCTTCAGATTTGGAAATAAATGTTTTATTTATTCTATGTAATAGCACATTAGTTTGATTTGCAAGTCTGGAACAATGAGAAGTTGAGGATAATTTATCATTTACCAAAATTCCCAGGTCTTTTTCAACACAAGATGTGATAATGATAGTGGTATTTAAATAATATTCTTGTTTGGGGTTATCTTTTCCCAAATGAAGTACTGCACATTTAGATATATTAAAATGCATTTTATTGATATATGCCTATTGCTCAATTAAGGCAAGATCAGATCTTAAGTTATGACAGTTAGTAAGGATATTAACCTTACCCCCAA
The DNA here is from genome assembly GCA_016271365.2 of Neoceratodus forsteri. Classification (NCBI taxonomy): domain Eukaryota; kingdom Metazoa; phylum Chordata; order Ceratodontiformes; family Ceratodontidae; genus Neoceratodus; species Neoceratodus forsteri. The sequence continues at coordinate 153,607,995 of CM057451.1, forward strand.
GTTTGATATCATCTGCAAATTTAACCGTGATATTATCTGGTGAGATGTACATATCACTGATGAACAAATTAAACAACTCTGGGCCCAGAACAGTTCCCTAAGGCACACCACTGGCCATTACACCCACTTCTGACAATGCGTCATTCACCCTCACTCTCTGTGTTCTTTTACTCAGCCAGTTGTTTATCCAAGATATAATAGGTGCTGAAAAGCCTAAATGGTTAAGTTTATTAATCAAAATTCCATGTGATACTTTATCGAATGCCTTGCTATAATCCAAAAGAATAACATCCATAGGCATATTACAGTCAAGGCTAGAACTAATATAGTCATAGAAAGAGATCATATTTGTGGTGCATGAAAATACTGTTTTGAAACCATGTTGATACACATCGTTAATATTTAATGTTGACATTTCATTTTCTAATTGTTTAATTATTTTTTCCATGAGTTTACATGGTATCGATGTGGGACTGATAGGCCGATAATATTCAATTTTGGAATGTGAGCCCTGTTTAAAAATAGGTGTAAAAATGGCAGTACGCCAATCTGCTGAAACTGAAGATTCATAAAGCGATTTTTTTTAAATAATAGTCAAAGGCAGGATAATTGTGTCCCTTGTCCCTAGAAGGAATCTAGAGCTTATATTATCAGGGCCAGAGCTTGTATATTGTTTCAATGAATCAAAAACCCACTGTATATCCTGAGAAAAGATTTTACATGGCTCTAAGTTTAATCCTACTGGGATAGGTGAGATATTAGATAACTCCGGAGAAAAAACGGATGAAAAATATTTATATAGTGCTGTAGCTGTTTCTATATCAGATGTTATAGTAATGTTATTACAGACTAAAAGGCCGATCATATTATTATTACTTTTCTTACCATTTAGATAAGTGTATAGTGCCTTATGGCAATCCTTAGTGTGAACAATTTTAAATTCAAAATTACGTTTTGCCAAAGTAATTACCCTTTCTAATTGTCTAACCACCTCCCTGTATCTAGATAAGATAGTGTCTTTCTGATCAGGTAAACATTTTTTTAGAACTAAAAATAATTTATTTTTGTGTTTGATTAGTTTTTTAATATCACCATTAAACCAAGGGGGAATTATACTATCAGGACAAGTGTAATAATTGGTTTATACAACACAATGATGTGTTGCTAAAAATGAAACGCTATTTTTGATCAGCTAAATGGATTAGGATGTACAATACAGTACATACAGTACTCAGAGTACTTGAAGAATGCAGTCCATCCATACTGTACATGGATCTACCTGCAGGTGTAGATGATAGGATTTATTTGCTTTTGTTTTTAGTCACCCAGTTGTATAAATACTGTATGTATAAATATGTGTGTATGATGAGTTAAGATGGTGGCCAAAAATAATGTACTGCTCTCTGATTAGATAAAAACCATGTCACCTACCAGACCTATACATGCTCACGACATGGGGTCAATATGTCGCACAGCAGGATGCCATGCAGCACAATCACGTTGCGCAATTTTTGGATATTTTTTGTTCTGTGGGGAGCTCCACCCACACACACCCTGTTATGGGGGGCTGCACCCCCGACCCCCCACTAAAGATTCTAACTCTGGGCGGGGGTCCATCTCAGAGAGCGCACAGGTCCAGGTTGTGCCATAATGCCATACGCTATTAAGCGTATGACATTATGACCCAGTACGCTTGCTCATGAATGCATAGTGCTGTATTTTCTGAGACAAAATTTGTATTGCAAGGACACTGTATAACTTTAGTAATACTCCAGAGTGCTGCAGTCATCAGGATATATAAGCACTAGTTCTGTATGTCAATCAATCAATTCTTCTATTGTTTGACATAAATAATGTTGTTACAATTAAAACATTTTGTTTGCATTATATAACATCATTAAAACAATATGTTTACATCACGGAGTTACTTAACAATACACTTCTTCTAAAGATTTATATATTAATACAGCCAATATTACCTCATTAACATTCATCTGTACTTTCCTATTACTTATCTATCAAATAAGCTTCTTTCTATTAAAATTCCCTTTCCTCTATTGTGTCTTCAATTACATTGTACCTCCCCTGTATCCACATTTATACAATTCTAATATGTCTTTTCTATATAATTTTCCTCAATTTGAGGACTCTATCCATCATCCCCTCTTTCATTCCTCATGTTTTATGTGACATTTATTTTTTCTATCGAAAGGAGGAAGGAGGCCACATGATCCAGCTCAGTATATGTTCCAGTTTTAAGTAAGTATGTTGCCATGTCCTTAGGTTCATATTCTAAATTCCTCATAATTTCCCTGAAATACTTTTCCCTTTCCTTCCCATATAGGGGGCAAAGTATCATTATATGATGTAGAATCCAAGTTACATTTACATCTTTCCTTTCCATCCTCCCTTTTCCTGTATTTTGCATTAAGCCAATTACCTTCATATGTTTCAAATCGAAATCTAGTTATACTTTTACAGTTTTTTATCTTTGATTTGTGTTAGATAACTCTCCATCTTGTGCTGTCATTTATTTTTTTGCCATCCATAGGCATCTCTTATTTTGTTTACAATGCTCTATGTCTTTTTGTGCTTCTATAGTCTTTATTCTTGTTTTAATGTCTATTTTCACTACTTCTATTGGTATGTAGCTGTGCTCTTACATAAGGGAGGGTGTTCTACTTGCTGCAATGATGCTGTCACTTAAGGGGGTGTTCTTCACAGACTGGTGGTAGGGGCGACTGTTGGTCAGTCACTTCCTAGTTGCCCACTGGGTAGTTCTGGGGGGCCAGTAAGTCAGTGCATCTAATCCCCCCTCCTGGGGTCCTCTTAACCGCCATCTTTGACTGACGTCAGACTTAGCTCTGGCACTGGCATGGGGGTCCTCAATTGTTAGGCATTATGGCTGTAAGTCACTTGCTAGCAATGCCCAGCCAAGGCATCTCCTTTGGCTCCTACTGGTGACCCTTATCCTGGCAGGAGACATCGAGCCCAACCCGGGTCCTCCCTATCAAGCCTCATCCTCACCAGACGACTGGATGTCTGGCAAAGGGCTAAAAATAGCCCACCTAAATGTCTGTAGTCTACAGCCTAACCTGACTGAACTTCTTGCCTGGGTAACTCACTATAGGCCTGACTTACTTGGCATAACTGAAACCTGGCTAGAATCGTCAATCCTGGACTCAGCATGTGCGCTTCCAGGCTATGATCTTGTTAGGCTGTACCGACAGGGGAAAAAGAGGGCGGGTGGCATTCTGGTCTACTGCAGGAACCACCTAAACCTGTTGGTTCTGACCTGCCAACAGTCACTGCAGTCTCCCTGTGAAATACTACACACAATACTGCTACTTGGGAATACAAAGAAGTTACACATTATATGTACGTATAATCCCCAATGGGGGGCACATCGGGGTTGTTCTACCTCCTTGATAAAATTGGTTCGATGACTGGGCATAATGAGTTAATGATCCTGGGTGATTTAAACTTAAACTGGATTGGTGGGAATACCAAGTCATATGAGCCTCTCCTTGCTGGGCTCTCGCTGTCTCAACTCATCAAGGAACCAACAAGGTGGTCATCCACTGGAGGTTCGTGCTCCCTCCTGGACTGGGTCTTGTCCAACAGGCCTGAGAGGATTAGCTAGACGGGTATCCTTCCTGACTCCATCTCTGATCACTCCCCAGTGTACTGCATATGGAGGATTCCCTCCCTGAAAATTCCTCATAAAATTATTCAGGTTAGGGACTTCTCCAGGTTTGACCTCAGTTCATTTTATGATGATCTCCCGTATACTAACTGGACTGAGCTGTGGAAAGCCCAGGACTCTTTCACAGCAGTTGGTCACTTTCTCAGTGCCTTCGGGTCATTGCAGAATAAGCATACCCCCCTCATTAGGCGGAGGGTTAGAGGGTCTGCTACCAAGTGGTTGCATGGGAGCCTCCTTACCCTCATGAAGACCAGAGACAAGTGCTGGGCCAAGTTTAAGGTCATGATGGACCAGGCCATATTTCAGCAGTACAGGAGGCTCAGAAATGAGTGTAAAAAAGCCATTTATACTGCTAAAAGTGAATTTTGCAAAACTGCACTGGTGAATTCAGCTAAGGACCCCAGGAGTTTCTGGAGGAATATTAGAAACATTGTAAGTGGTTCCTCCTCTTGTGAGACCACTGACATACTCATCGATGGTTCTAGCTGCAACAATCCTCTTATCGCAAATGCATTCAACTTGCATTTCTCTGACTTGTCTGCATTTACCTCTCCATGCCCCACTAGTGGACATGTTAGTTTGACCTGGACACTATCCCATCATTGGCCACAGTCTCCCACCCGCCCTTCTACTTTAAGGCAGTGATGGCACAAGAGATGCAGAGATTGCTCTCTGGTCTCTCCCCCCCCCCTTTTCCAGTGCTGGCCATGATGGTATGGAACCAAAGCTCCTCAGTCTTGGTGCCTTCTTGATTGCCTCCCCATTGGCCCATATTCTCAACTTGTCCCTCACATCTGGGATTATCCCTGATATATGGAAGGTGTCTACAGTGGTCCCTGTTCTAAAGCAGGGCAACCCTAAAATGCTAGACAACTATCGTCCGATAGCCATATTGTCTGCAGTCAGTAAACTACTTGAGAAAGTGGTGGTTGTGCAACTCTCGGATTATATTCAGTACCACGAGCTACTGTCGACAGCGCAGCATGGCTTTTGGAAAGGGCATAGTACATCCTCTGCCCTAGTCTCAGTCTCCTCCGGGAATGAGAACAGCCATGGATCAGGGTAAACTTTCTGGTGCTGTCTTCATAGACCTATTCAAGGCCTTTGACATTGTGGACCATACCCTGCTTTGCTCTCAGCTTAGGTCCTTTGGTCTGTTCCCCCCCGGTACTTCACTGGTTCTCCAACTACCTCCAAGGTAGACAGCAGTGTGTCAAATACAGCAAGGTGCTCTTGGGCACCACTACTGTATCCACAGGAGTCCCCCAGGGTTCAGTACTGGAGCCCCTGCTCTTCTCCATTTTTGTTAGTGCCCTACCTGCTTCCACTGTCCACTGCAGATCCATCCTGTATGCAGATGATCTGGTCATCCTTACTCATTCTCGGGACATAGGGGTCATTAACCACCAATTGAGTGAGGATTTCAGGAGCATCCAAACCTGGATTTCATTCCACAAGCTGGTTCTCAATCTTAAAAACACTCAGGCCATGCTCTTTGGGTCCCTGACTAAGATCAAGGCTTCTCCTGCCCCTTTGTATATCACTGGACTTGATGGCGCTCCGGTCCATGTCACTGGCACCTTCAAATACCTCGGAGTGACACTCAGCCCACAGCATGACCTTGGGCAACATATCCAGAATGTATGTAAAACTGTTAACTGCAAAGTGGGTATGGCCTACAGAGCAAAGAGCAACCTCACCCCCCGCAGCACGTCTGGCACTGGCTCGAGGTGTGCTCCTTCCCTCCCTCTTCTATGGGCTCCTTCTGTTTGCTCGTGCCTCCAAAGTGCACCTTGGTAGGTGGTCCATCTCCTATAATAATATTTGCTGCTTTCCTCTTGCTTCCCCTCATCTTACCCATCACTGTGACCTGTACAGCAAGCTTAACTGGCTCTCTCCATCCAATTACTTAGACTTTGTCTTGGGGTGCTTCACTGGCAAGGTTCTTCACACTGGCACCCCCCCCGGGTTTGTGGAGCTCTTTGTGCCAGCCACCTCCTCTCACTGATCCCTTAGGTCCCTGGGCCCGGCTGTCCTTAAGATGCCTGCCACTCGCACACAAATGGGAGACAGAGATTTTATCTCATGTGCACCCAGGTTGTGGAACTCACTTCCAGTCCCATTCCGCTCCTCTCACTCATAAGCATGCCTCAGATCCTCCCTATGGAATCACCTTAAGCTCTCCCCCTGCCTGTGGTTGTACCAATCCTCCTTAATAGCACCTGGACTCCCAGCACTTTTCCCCTACTTTGTTCTTGACCTGCTGGACTGTGTGGGGTCTGGCTCTGCAGTCAATGCCCCCACCCTTTAATCTGGACATGCCCCTGACTGTCCACCACACCTCAGGGCTCCTATAGTTGTAGATAAAAGTATTTATTGTACCTCTAACTGTATAATTTGTACTGTATGTATCTCTATAGACATGTTCTACTATGTGTTCCTATTTTGTACATATAATACATTTCCTGAATCGGTAATCTGACTGTATCTATATTTTGTAGGCCTATGTACTGTATGTGAACTGTATTTCCTGTAGTCTCCTGGGTTGTACCTGAAAATAGGCATATGTCTTGTCTAGAGTACTTACCTGGTTAACGAAAGCTAAATAAATAAAATAAATACATTTTAAAAATGTCTATTTGACTATGCATTAGTCCATTTGATTTTATTATTTTCTCTATAATTCCTATACTGGGGAAAATTATACCTTTTTCTAAGTATTCAGTTAATTCTTCTATACATCTCCTTGGTCGTCTATTTTCCTCCATCATATGTGCTTTTAACCAATAATTCATTCATCTTATTTTAATTGAACTCTCCGTGGTATATTAACCCAATTCTGCCTTACTACTGCTGATGGTATACCATTTGATGCTCCAGTAATTTCTTATAATGCATATTTAGACAGTTATCTATTCCCCTTACCCCCATCCTGTCCCCAAATTTCTGCCCCGTACAAAATTTGACTTTGAATTTTTGCATTTACCACACTTAGATATCCTAGTACTGAATGTCCATCATATTTATACAGGAATTTGTTAATTGCTGGTAAAAATCTTTTAGTTTTTAACACTGTTTCTTTAATATGTCTTCTCCACTTTAAGTGCTTTGTTATGACCCCTAAATACCAAAATCCGTTAACTATTTCTAGTTTTTCTTCAGCTTTATAGACAGAGGGTGGGATATTCAGAAATGCACCAGAGGCAGGTGCAACAGCTGCGCAGTGCAAGTACACTACACCAGTGCACATCAAACGCGATATTCAAAGGTTGTGCATGACGGCAAGGGACAGCGCAACATGGCTGAATATCGCATAGATGCACCATAGCGCAACCAGGGCTGCACCAGGGAGCAAACCAGCATGCACCATAGCACAACCAGGGTTGTGCAAGGGCCAGAGGTGCATGGGCCAGGACACAGGACAACAGTCACAATAGGGAGCATACCACCACAGCAGGACAGACCACCACCATGGTGCAGAGGATGCCAGGAGGGAGGCATGGCAGGTACATGGCTGCAGGCCCCTGACCATGTGCACCACAGTGGTGCACGGAGGCTGTGTGGCACCAAAGTTCACCGGCAATCAGCCACCGGCAACACCCTCAGGAAGGCATGGGACACGCCATCTGGACCCCTGCTGGCAACACACATACCAACAGCACATAACACACATGCCAAACAACATGTACAGAGTGCACACATATGCCCCAGGGCACACCCACCTGCCACTGGGCACAGACCACCTGGCACAAGCCCCAGTCAATCCCAGACATACCACTGAGCCACCATGCACACCACTGCAGCACGGCTCCACACGCCAGCTGCAAAGCAGACACAGACACAGATGACTAACAGTAGAAAAGTGTATTAAAACCAAGAAACAATCACTATGTACAGAATAACAGAGCAGGGAATGGGGTGGCCACAAACAGAATGGTAGGCCGGGGAAGGGAGGCAGGGAGACTGGGGACATGGCTGGGTAAGGCTACAAGGGAGGGAAAGGGAGGGAGGACAGGGAAGGAAGGAAGGAAAGGAAGGAAGGGAAGGAAGGGAAGGGAAGGAAGGGAAGGGTGCTGGCTAGCGGGCCCTATGGGCATCCCCGCCCTACTGGCACCTGGTGCGCTGTCTTCTCTGTGGCCTGCACAGGGCCTGATGAATCAGTCGCACCACCTGGAGTGTGGCCGTGGTGACCTGCAGTATCTGCCATAGTAGCTTGGTGTTGACTGCATCCCATTAGTCACCTAGGACAAAGGAGAGGACATGGTATGAGTGTATTCCCATACGACTGTAGCCCACCCACCTTGCGCGGTGGACAGCGGTGACATGCGTCCCTGAGACAGCATGCAGTCACCTGCAGCATGCGTGCCCACACAAGCTGCCATCCTGACAATCCAGGGCCATGCAGAGCACTGCACACCAACACCACCCACATGCTGCACACCACAACCATGGTGGCCAGACAACAGGGCATAGTGGCGGGGTGGTGGTGGCATGGCTGGAACACTGGTGCACCCACAGCCCACCTGCAGCAGCCACACACCAGTATGATAGCCATGGCATGGTGCAATGGACCCCGCGGCAGTGCACAGCTGGAATGGCCATGTGCACAGGGGGCTGAGGCCCACCCCCACCCTGCACAACAATGAACCAAGAAAGAGTGCCTACCTGCTTGCTGTGGTGCAACTGGTACCTGTCTTGCCGCACCGCCCATGCGGCCTGCAACCTGTGGCTATGCTCCTGCATTGGCCTGCCCCCGTCCACCTGCAGTGCCCGCCAGCCGTGCATAGTGCCTATCCTCAGGGCCTAGTAGGAAGACATTGAGAAGGACACATCAGTACCTGGCAACACCCCACAGGCCCCCCCTCCAGCACAGCAATCTCCCTGGCTTGCACAGTGGTGGTGCAGTGGCACAGCACACCCATGGTGCACTGCCACAGCCAACAGAGCATGCAGCCACAGCCCCCCCCACAGCATGGTGTGACACCCCGCTGGCCCCCGCAGAACACTGGAATGGCACAGACATGGACGTAATGCACTCACCTGTATGTGGCATGGCGCCCCTCCAGATGCGTGCCAGCAGTACCCGAAGCCTGTCAGGGTCCCTCCTCCGCAGGTCCCCATAGTGGTGGCAGCACTGCTCCCCACTTCGCTGAGCCCCAGTGGCCTCCTCCAACCCCTCTCCCACTTCCTGCCACACCTCCATACATGGCCGATCCAGGGGCACCTGACCAAAGAGAAAACCCACATGTGGCTCCACCAGGGCAACAAGGTTGACCAGTTCCACCTGGCTCCAGTTGGGTGCCCTCGCTGTGCCACTGCACGCCATGCTCGATCCAGGTATTGGAAACCCAAAATGGTGCCCAGCAGCGCACAAGCCACACATGCTGTGGGTGCACGACTCACTTGGTGATGTGCTGTCATTCCGAATCACACATTCCCTGGTGCTGCGTGATACAACTGGGGCAGCCCTGGCATGTGCCGCAGGTCACCCAGAGGGTCAAAGGGCACATGTGAGGTCATAGTCGCACACGCACTGTGCGTGACAGAGACAGGGGCAACACCCATGGACAGGTGCAATAGGGCATGTGTGCCCCACGCTCCAGGGGGTCCAGCTGCGCACAGGCACCATACGGCACATAATGCATGAGTGCCACATGCCCAATAATGGCAGAGTGCTGTACCACATATAGCGCAGTGTGCGTGGGATGCGCCACCAATGTACATGACATCGGTGCGCGCATGTGCACTGCCAGGCCTATCTGTACACAGCCATACAGTTGCGCCATGACTTGTGTCATGCGTTAAACACCAATGCGCATGCGGAACTTTGCGATATTCAGCTGGAATATGCAGATGGGCTGATCAGCATATCCATGGCGCATCGGAGGCATTTGCATCTCATTACAGTTGCGCATTCCCTCATTTGCATGTGATGCGCTATAAATGCACCACGGAACTGCACAGGCACCAGATGGTATTGCATCCTTCAGAGGTAAGCCACCAGGCTGTGGGCCTATTGGGACAGTGGATTGGGAGGGCATTGTGTGTTGCAGCCATCACTGACTATATGTTCATACCCACAGGAATAAGCATGTCAGAACATTAGGAGGTTGAGGAGCAGGGGCCAGCATGGAAGAGCGTGCCCAACTTCACGAGGGCAGAGAGCAATGCCCTATTCAATGCCTATCTGGACCAGGAGCCCATCCTGAGTGGCTCAACAGGCATCCCACAGGCCAGGGCGGCTGCATGGGAGGGAGTGGTCAGGGCTGTGAACCAGCAGGGCAGCCATCAGAGGACAGCACAGGAGTGCAAAAAGAAGGTAGGCATGGACCAGAGGAGGATTAAGGATAAGGTGGTCACCACATCCGGGCCACATGCGTTGCCATGGGTGGTGGATAGCCTGATGTGCCACAGTTGATGCCGCAGGAGGAGCTGGTGGCAGCATCCATGCGTGCAGCGCCATCGAGGTGTGCCCGTGGAGGATTTCAGATGGGGGAAGCCCATCACTGCATGGTAGGTACACAGTGCCTGGGGAAGGGGGCAGGGGGCAGGGTCAGGTAGTGCAGCGCACTATGCATCTGTGTTCCTTTACACTCCAGAGCACCTGCATGCAACGGCAGAGTGGGGTTGAGCACCATGGGGGCAGTCCTGGACCTGGAGGACCATCCATCCACCTCCACCGGTGTCTGGGGTGCGGACCGCAGTCAGCCCATCCCCACTGTCTGATCGGATGCCTGTGGCATGATTGCGGACGAGGCCCTGGCAGTGTTTCAGCAGGATGCCAGCCATGACGTCCTGTATGCTGAGAAACAGATCAGAGCGGGGTCCGGGACTGATGATGATGTGACTGTTATCCTGGACAGTGGTGTTGCCAATCGGGGGAGGCACCCATACCACGCACCTGACACGGCAGTGCAGACAGTGCCCTGGTGGTGGTTTGTCCACCCACTGGCTGCAACACTCAAAGCGAGGAGCTGTAGAGGCGCCAACAGTGCAGGCGCCACAGTCAGGAAGGGTTGGCAGTGGTGGTGCAGCTGCCCGGTGCCATTACACACACAGTGGCTGGAGGGGCAGCAGCATGAGAATGGGGGCCAGCTGGGGGGTGCGGCTGCCTTGCACCACAGACTGATCAGCCCCAAGGCCCTACTGTGCAGCCCCCACCAGAGCGGGGGGCTGTGCTGCGGGGTCATACAACACCCTTGGGTCGGTGCAATGCCCATGGCCCCCAGGGTGCCGACCCCTTCACTAAGCACACCCATCTGCTCCGGGCCTCCATGGAGCAACAGATGCTGGTCGTGGCAAGGGTGCATGCACTCTGCACAGAGCTGTGCCAGTCCACAGGGAGGCATGACCAGGACTATGAGCAGCTCCTGGCCGAGACCACACACATGCAGGAGGACACGACTGCAGCCCTGGATCGACTTACCACTGCGGTCACAGCCAGCCTAGCACCATTGGCCACCCTGATGCATGGCCGTCCACCGCAGACCCCGAGGAGTGCATTCTACACCCCTCAGTCCCGGCATAGTGTGACCCCATCAGTGTCGACACCGGGATCTGCTGTGGGCATTCTGGGCACACCTGAAGCAGGCCTGTTCGGATCCTGCAGACACCTGCAAGGGACCGGTCGTGTTCCCACAGTAACATACCTGGGGGACTGTCAGTGACACCCCCTGTGGCCGTTGCACAGCCTGTGTCTGCTGGGCGGTCTCGCCGGGGCCATCCACATGTCCACAGAGGCCGTGCAACTGCTTGGCGGTCCTGATCCGCCACCCTCCTTGTCCACTGTCAACAGCAGCCCTGTGTGCACATTGGTGTGGCGTGTGCGTGTGCATTCCAGGGTCATGCCATCCATGGTCCACGCCACATGCCCGCCTTGTGCACACCCACCCAGCTGCTGGCCACTGTGGCATTTGCATGATGACGCCAACACAACACCAGCCGCTACTGTGCACTGGTGTTCAGCATCTGACACACGCCCATTGGCGGACTCTGGGTGTGTGCGTGTGGGTGCTCATGTGCATGTGTATGTGTGTGTGGGTGTGAGTGGGTGGTGTCTATAGTGCTGTACAGGGTGCTTCCATGGAGTCCAGTCCCATGCCCATCCACGCTACCCTCCGGCCATGTCTGTCATGGAGCCTGGACTTGCATGCCTGTATACTGTGCCATGGTCCCTGGGACATGTGTGTGGTCATGTTCACCTACCTGCATGCACTGTAGTGCTCCTCTGCAATTGTGTCCCGATGATGTTGGACCATCCTGTTCAGCTGGGGTTCCCATCACCCAGGGGGGGCTGCCCACCACCGTCCGGCCTGCCATCCGCTTCGTCCCCACTGCTGTTCCCCTCTTCGACCTCGACAGCTATCCCATGGTCAGCAGCCATGTTGTGTAGCATACAGCAGGCCAGGAATAGGCCACAGACCTTTGAGGGGCTGTACTGTAGGGTACCACAAGACCTGTCCAGGCAACGGAACCGTGCCTTCAGCAGCCCAAACACACGCTTGATGATGTTTCATGTGCTGGCGTGTGCCTCATTGTATCACTCCTGCACTCGGGTCGGCAGGCTGGTATGGGGTGAGCAGCCAGGGCCTGAGTGGGTATCCACTGTCACCTGTGTGGAGACATGTGGGTTAGCATGGTGGTCTGTGTGGCTGCCCCCCACCTACCCAGCCACACCCTCTGATGCCCCCGGCCTAGCATCCCCCCACACCCTGCCCTGTTGTGCCAGGCTGCCCATTCCAGCTGCATACTCATCTACTAGGTGGCCAGTGGGGATGTCCCCACTCTTGAACCTGTGGCACAGTGCTGACTGGTGCCAGATGAAGGCATTGTGTGCTCCACCAGGGTGTGTGGCACAGACGTTGATTATGCACCCCCTGGCATCGCACACCACCTGGCAGTTAACCCTGGAGTAGCCCTTCCTGTTGATGTAGGCCACACCCTCTGGCCCAGGTGGTGAGCGGATGCCTACGTGGGTGCAGTCAATGGCCCCTAGCATGCCAGGCATACGTGCCACCCTGTGGAACTCTTGCATGTTCTATGTATGCTCTGCCTATGTGCTGGGGAAATGGATGTATTCCGCAGCATGTGACAGCAGTGCATTGAGGAATTGTGTGAGGAGCCATGACATGGCCAACTAGGTTATGCCTGCGGTGTCCTGTGTTGGTCTCTGGAAGGTGCCCATGGTGAGCAGGCACATGATGGTCATGACCTTGGTCTCCACTGACAGGGCATGGCTCCATCTTGTGGGTGCCTGCATCTCATCACTACACAGCTCATAGAGCTGCCTCATAATTGGCCGGTTCAGGCAGTACCAGCCCACAATCTCGGTGTCACTGTACTGTTTGAAGGTGGTGCGGGCACGGTACCAACTGTTCCGGGCATACCGCCACCGGGCCCTTCCACGGCCACGCCGCTCTGCCTCCTGCCTCCTCACACCACTCATTACTGCCTCCATCTGGAAGATTGCACTGGCCATGGCCTGGCCTGTCTTGCCTCCCCCTGTGCAACTGTCTCCCCCCGGGCAACCCCGGCTGTGTGCTGCTGTGTGTGCCCCTGCACTGGGCGCACACCTGTGTTGAGGATTCCCTGATGGCTTCCTGTTGGCTGTGGCCTCTGCCTCCCACCCATCCGGGTACTCCCACTGCCACTCCTATGTCTGGGCTCGTGGCTCAGGCTGCCATTGCTGCCCCCATTGATGTCTCACACACACACACACACACACACACACACACACACTGAGATGCTCACACACACACACACACACACAGGCACTTTCAGGGTCACACGCCCTGTCCCATAGCCTGTTGCGCCTCCTGCCTCTGTGCCTGTCTTGCACCCCTGCTGCTGTCCTGCCTGGCCACTGGCTCACCCTCTGTCTCTCTCTCTCTCTCTCTCTCTCTCTCTCTCTCTCTCTGTCTCTCTTCCCTGCTCCCCTATGGCGCAAGCCTCTGCTCCCCTGCTCTGTCTTTTTATGGGCTCAAGTTTGCTCCGCGCATGTCCCTGTTGCTCTGCACTTGCACCATCAGCTTGCTGTTGAATATAGCACTGCGCTGCTTATTCATGGCTATGCCCCCTGCACTTACGCAGGCATTCATTAGGGTTGCACATTGGAGCATTGCAATTTGCGCCGCGCATTGTCTCCCACTGAATATCGATCTTTGGTGCATTTCCGCACTTGTGCAAGTGCATCTCAGTTGTGCCATGCGCAACTGCTTTGAATATCCCACCCATAATTTTTGTTTTACCACATACCATTACTTTTGTTTTCTAATAATTTATTTTCAATTCTGCCTTTTTACATTCTTCTTCAAATTTTCTCAACATTCTTTTTGTGCCCAGATAACTGGTTGACATTAGTACAATGTCGTCTGCATAAGCCAGATATGGACATACTTGGTTTCCTAATTTTGGTAAATGAAAATTTGTATCATACATCTTTTTCTAATAATTGATTCAGATATAAATTGAATGATACCAGTGACAGAGTGCACCCTTGTCGCACTCCTCTGTTTGATTCAAACGAATCACTTTTGTTTCCGTTGGAGTCATATCTGATGTGTGTAGAGTTATTACAACATAGTGTTTTCATTATCTCCACCAGTCCTTTATCCATTTTTATTTTTTCCATTACTTCCCATAATTTGATTCTATTTACTTTATCAAATTCCAGATCCACAAACACACAATATAATTTCTGTTTCTTCACCTTTGTGTATTTGTGAATCAAATGTGTTAATGTAAAACACTGATTCATTGTTGAATATTTAAATCAAAAGCCTGCCTGAGCCTCATCTAATTTACCTTCCCTATCTGTCTATTCCATAGTCCTGTTATTTACTATTTTTGTGAGCACTTTTTGGGTGCAATCTATCAGACTTATTGGCCGATAACAACCTGGATCATTTTGATCCCCTTTTTTAAATAAGGGTACTATTATATTATAACTAAAGCTCTCTGGTATGTTCCCCTTTTTCCATAACTACTTGAAACTATTTTTGTAATAATAGAGTAATAATATTTTGTTTTATCACCTCTATTGGGACTCCATCTGGCCCAGGTGCTTTATATGATGCAAAGGATTCTATTGGCTTCTGTATTTCTTTTAAATTTATACCCAAATCTACTTTTGTCCATTCCTTTCTTATTTCTGATTTTTTAGAATCATCTTTTGACTGAAATATATCTTTATAATATTCTACCCATTTATGTGGTTCTATATTTGTTTCTGGCTCATTTTTATATTCACCAAAGCCTCTATTTGTTATTATCTAGAATGTCTTATTATCTTTTTCTTCTACTGCTATTTCTAATTTCCTCCATAACTGTCTAGTATACTTGGCCTTATTTTTATTAACTATATTTTTATATTCTTTTCTTAATTTGTTAAGGGCTCTCTTGTTTGTGATATTTCCCACTCTTTTAACCTATCTTATTTGTCTATTCACTGCTTTTTTGGTCCCTTATATTTTTTACTATACCACTCTGGTTCTTTTTTGTTGTACATTTTTATTTCTTTAATGATTGTCTGAGAGATAGTCTCCATTATTTGTTGATATTCTTTTAATTTTGGTGTCTCTGTTGTTTTGTTTTTATGAGTTTCTCCATTTTGTCCCATATTCCTTTATCCTACAAGATATGCTGAAACGCTTCCCCTCCTATCTCTTTCCAACCTACACATTTCCTCTTTTTAACTTACTTCCAGAGGTATGTGTCTCTTCCTGATAGTTCTCCCTTGTTCTGTCTGAATAATTAATTCCTGTCCAGAATGTGCACTTTCCGCACTTGGTTGTATTTTAAGGTCTAAATATAGTTCTAATATATCCATACTTATCCAAATATGATCTATTACTAAGGCACCAATACCTCCCATGTAGGTGAAATTCCCCTTTTCATCTGATCTAGTTCTTCCATTAATCAATAATAGATTCTTATCCATCATATTTCTATAATATTTTTCTCCTGGTTTTGTCTTTTTACCATCTTTAGAGGTCCTGGTTAATTTTATGTTTTTAGTCTCTTCAATACCTAGAAAATCTATTATGTCATCTGTTATATTTGTCAAATTACCTATCCTGTAATTGAAATCTCCTGTAATAATCATACCCCTTGATATATTACTGTTCATGTATTTATCTATAAGTGCTTCAAGATCTTTATTTATGTTATCATTTTTGTATTTGCTTCCATCTGGTAAGTGATATACATTAATAAAAATGATATCTCTATTCTTTTCCTTAATACACATTGCCAAAATGTTATCATTATTTGATTCTATTTCTTCTGTATATCTCGTTTCCTTTAATTTATACATTGTCACCAGACCTTCTGCATAGCGTCGTATTTTCCCTACTTTATAAGCATCTTTTATATATGTTTTAAATCCATTCACATGTAATTTTCCTTTATACTAGGGTTCTTGTAAATTAATATATTCAAAGGTTTTCAAGTATGCTACCAATTCCTCATCTGCGTTAAATTAATAGCCAGCCTTAATGTATTCCATGACAATATCTTTGTAATTTGTTCAGATTCACTTGTGTCTGACTCTCTGGCCAAAAATCTGTGTGGCCTCTTTCCTCCTTCCTTTCCAAGTCATTGTACTTCTTCTTCATTTTCTAGTATCCCATATCTATTTCATGTTTTAATTATTGCTTCCCATTTCAAATTCTGCTTATTCCTTTTTTTGTTCACTTACATTAGTATCAAAATTAGTCTCATCATAAACATATATACCTAACTCATCAGGTTTCTTACATTTTTCCATTAATAGTTTATCTGTTTCATCATTTGACAACCACATTGAAATACGTCCATCTGCTTCCCATCTGATCATTCTGCTAACTTCTGTCCTTTGAATTTTCATTTGACGTAACAATCCAAAGTGTCCAATAATTTATATTGTAAGTTAGTTACTGTTTCCCTATGAAATTGTTTTAACCCAAATATAGATACCAATCTCTCTTCATTTATAAATTTTTGATACTGATTATACCTTTCTGGGAATAGTTTTTTTGAAGTAAACACATTTTTAACCTCCATTCCCATTTATTTTAGTTCTTTACTTTTCTTCCATATTACTTTAAAATATAATACTGGTCTGAGATTATTTAAAAAAATTCTTCATTTTCAAGCGGTTTTATCATACTGGTATAATCCAAAATTTATTTCCTGCTAGCAGAGTGCTCAGTAGGTTTTTTAACACTTTATTCAAACCCTCCAAATTTTCTTGTGGTAGGATTCCTACCCGATACATCAGGAGAACAAAATCTGATCCCTTTGTTTTTGTCAAACACATTTGAAATATATCCTTTGTTAATTCCCCCTTCATACCCCCTCAACTCTTGCTTAACCTTTTTCTTTTTGTTTCACTTGTTTGTCCATTTCTTTAACTGTCTCATCCTCCCCTTCTAGAGGTTCAACCTCAACTTTAACCATTTATTTCTGTCTCTTATTTTTCTTTCCCCTTCCCTTCATCCCCCTACTTTCCATCTCTTTTTTCTCTACTTTTTTCCTTTCTTCTTTCCCTGTTTTGTTTCTCTTATCACAGTTCTAAGGGTGTCTTGTTCCTTTGTTTCAATCTTTTGTTTGTCCTGTGTTTTTCTAACTCTTTGATTTTGCCCTTTTTCTGTCATCGCAGATCAATTTATCTGTCTAATTATTTCTTATTATTTCCTGCTCCTTGTTTCCTACCTTACTATCCTTCTTCTTTTTCTTTGCTTTTTATATCTCATTTCACTATGTTCTGTGTTATTTAATTCTCCCTCTTCTTGTTTTTTCTCCTTTCTCCCATAACAGTGCATGTGTCATTTTCAGTTATCTCCATATGCTTTTCTCCCTTTGACTTTCTGCTGGGAGCATAATTAGTTCTTTCAGTTCAGAATCCTCAGTTTCTACTGTCAAAGGTGACCAAATACTATGATCTTTATTGTTTTACTCCTCAACTAGAGCTTCTGTTTCCTCTTCTCCTTTATAACTCTGATATTCTGTATGATGTTCTTTCTCTTTCCCTTTTCTAATCTCTTCTATCCTTTTCCAATTTTCCAGACTTGCTCCTTTTAAAAATTAGATTTATTTTCTAATTTCCACTAATTCTTTGTATATTAAAAAATTAGCCATATATGGGTCCCTTAGTGCTGATTGGACATCTCTAGGTATGCCTTCCACATCAAGCGTCTCTGCCCCTCTGGCCTCATAATCTGAGCTTGACTCATTGTCTCATCAGTATTCTCCCAATCTAATTAACATCCATACAATTTAATATTCCTGACAGATCTATCTTTATACCTTGATTGTCAGTTTCTTTATTTCTGCCACTTTTCCCATCATAATTTATTTCTCTTTCTCTTCCTTTTGATATTTTGATTTGATTACTCTCATCCCCTTCCATTTTCCTCTCTGACTTATTCTCTGACGTTTATTTCTTATCTTATAGAATACCGCATGTTAGAAATATCTTGATTCAGTTCATCTACATCCTTAAATATATCTAAAAACTTCACTCTTGACTGTGGTGTTTCATATACTCTTTTTTCTTTTTTCCCCTTTATACCAGAACCTTTTCCATTTTCATTACTGGTATTTTTGGAGAAAAAATTGTCAGTTATTTTAATTGTTGGTGTTGATGTCTTATTTTTTCCCTTTTTACCTTCCCCATTTTCCCTATATCTGCTGCAGTCCATACCCATATCCCTTCAAACCTTTCCTTATTCGAATAATCTCTTCTTCCTTTCCCTTCTTGTTCTATGTTCTTTAATTTATGTTGGAATTTAAAATCCACCAACTCTCCAGAGTTGCTCTTCTGTGAGCTTTTCATTTTTCCCATTATGTTTTTAACTTTCTGATCCACCTCCATTAAAATGTTTCCACTTCTAGTGGTTACAGGCATATTTGTTTATATAAAAACATAAATAAAATATACAGAGTTAATCTTTATGTAATTCCTAAATGCAACTTCAAATGCAATAATATATGCCATAATGTGCAGTAATACTTGCAATAATATGTGCAATACTATATGGACCTCGCTGGGATTTACATGTAATTATACATAAATACACATCTGTGTGGGTAGCATCTTCTCTAGATGTGATATCTAATAATAATTTCTAATAAGGTGCTTAAATATAAAGTGCATAATGCTTATGCTCAGGAGGTCTATACCATTGCTATACTCAAAAGTTTCCAAAAACTCCAAAATCTGGTATTTAGCAGTTCATTTGTGGAAGCGCAGCCAGTGATCTTATTAGTCTCACCATCAGATTAATCCATTAAATAGCGTGGTAGTTTGGACTTGCAGTTCCTAGAATTCTTCAGTCTTTCCCCATTGACATATAGACTTTCCACCTCCTTATTGTCTTGTTCTTCTTTTCACTTCTATCCTACTACACATATGCCAGGTCAATCCATTCAGTGACCCAAAATTCTGAATAAAAGGGTCAATGAAAGCAATAGGGATGATGCCTTCTCATTTTCCAGAAAATATATACACTAAAAAAATAAGAAACACCTAATAATATTTGGCATTGACTGGGAACCCTGCTGGGAACCCAATGGATAAATCTCTGTGATGTAAATAATTTAAAACCTTCAATTTAAACACACAATAAACAATAAAACACTAAAATACTGAGAATTTCCTGAAGTAATTAAAATAACTCTCCTTTGTATTGGTAAGTTCTGCAACACTTTAAGATTTTACTTAAGCTTTACATATACATATCCTTAGCAGTTCCTACAATTATTTACAGGAACTTTTTATCCATAAAAATATATCCTGTTATTTGTCATCAAATTTCATATACTATCAATACTCACTTTCAGAATCTTTGTTTTTATTCCCCAATTGCATATCGTATGCTTCTATAGTATCCAGCACTCCTTAAATTCCTTAAAGCAGCAGTGCAACGAAAATGGGTTAAAATTTGACCCCACCTTTTTTCTTTCTAATTGATGCCAGATGTCTTCCAGTTTATTTTGGTGGTGAAATTTTCAGTTTTCGTTATCATTTAAAAATGTTATGAATGTTCTACAGTAATAATTTCTCAAAAAAATAGGTGGCCGCCTCATTTTTACATAGAAATAGTACTGAGGACCCGAGGAGGATAAGAGTCCAGACAAAAATGCAGATGTACAGTACAAAGCATAGGAAGCATCCAGAAAATCCAAATCAACAGTTCTGCCAATATTTTTTATAACCATAACAGAAAATTAGCTTTTTGGAATAACTTTTTTCATTGCACTGCCACTTTAAGTTGTTGACTCGAAATGCCTACTGCAGTATTGAAACAAAGCAAAGCACTCAAATGCACTATTGCACGTGATATATTCTCCTACACCACTGTTCGCAATACCGCTTGCAACCAAAAAATTTAAAACTGGGCTATATTGTGGTTTAACTTATTTTAATATAACAGAGTAAATAAGCCAGTGCACAGTCTGGTGCGAGTTAAACTTAATTATGGATCATGTAGAAAATAACTTAAATTCATAGCTTCCAAGCTTTCTATCTCCATTTCCCTTGGGGCTCGTACTGGTGATTGTAATGGCATTTGTCTAACAGAATGCCAGCGCATGTGCATAAGAACTTTTAGGTCACATGCACTGTTGGCCCAATCAGCTTTGTGCTTCCTGCTTCTCATTTTCTTTTAACTTTTAACTAGATATATTTATATAAAATAAAAATATTTAATTTTTCTTAATCCAGGATTTTTCAATTGACCTCCCACCTTACTTCACCAAACAGTAACCACTGGTTTTGACTGTGAGTATTTACAATTTCTACCATCTCACCTGCCTAGTGAAGCATCAGTGCACACCACAGTTTTAATTTAATTATCTGCCTAAAGATGTAGTAAAAATATACAATTTCCACAAAATCTTTCTCCCCGAATCCTGCCTAGCGCTCAAGCACAAAACAGGAAAACAAGAACAGGGAGCAAGCTAGCGTCTTTTGGCCCATGTAAGCGTTTAGGCCATTAAACTCCCACAGGTTCCACTGGAATAAACTCTTGCTTCTGAGAGCTCCTTCCACCGCCAAGGACTCTGTCTCTTTGGTGGGTATCCAGAGGCCTCACTCCTCTCTTTGGGTTTCCTCTACCAGCAAGCACCAGCTCCATGTCAGACCGGAAAGGTCAGAGAGTGTAAAACTAATATGGCAATGATGGCATACCTGTTATTCAAATAAAAAAGGCTTCTTTCTGACTCCTGCTACTGCTGTTTTCTTCTCCACAATGGCCTAGCGATCTGCTTGTGGCTCTCACCAGCCAGCTCCCAATCTTTGGGTCGAATTCTAACTCTGCTTCTTTTGCAGTGTCTACACTGCACCAGGATTTCTGCATCTAGTTCTGTGTGTGTGAATATATTTTTTAATTTTTTTTTATTTTTATTTTAGTCTTTGGTAACCGGGTTAGGCCCACTAGGCACAAGTGCCTTTTTTCAGGGGTGACCTGGGAACACTGGGCAGTTAAGTGACTTGCTCAGAGTCACACAGCATGCAAGTGAAGGTTGTGAGAATCAAACCTAGGTCTGGTCTGCTGGATGTACCAAGCTCATTCACAGCTCGTTACTCTAACTTCTAGGCTATTCTGCCACATACACAATACACATATACTGTATGAAACGTATAAAACTTTTCTTTTTCATAAAGTATTGTCCATATATGGGCAATACTTTTTGTTTTCATAAAGTATTGTCCATATATTGTTTGTATGTGTATCATATACTTGTATGTACGTGGCATATATTTTCCCAATTGTATCATACCTCTCAACTGTCCTTGATTATCAGGGACATCCCTCATTTTACCCCTCAAAATTGCTTTGTCCCTCACCCAGCCCTTATGGAAAAGAGACTGCCCAGACAGAGAAGGTTTTGTAAATTCAGGTTTTAAAGCAGAATTTTGTAACATTGTAAGATACTAAATAAAAAAAATAAACTTTGTTCAAGTATAGGAAATGGTTTGCACAGAGTTCTGAGCTTGCATCTCCATGTTTGAGGATGTAGACCTCATTATGAGAGTCAGAGTCTCTTATTTCCACTGATTTTGAGTGCATGTCTCTCATTTTAGTGACAAAATGATGAGAGGTGTGTGTTGTACAGTCCACTCCACATACTATGGACTCGGGTAACGCGGATAATTGGGGAAGGCGGACAATAATTGAAAACCCAAACTGTCCCTATAGGCTGCAATAGATATTTTACCTGTTTACGTGGCTGTTACATGCCCGCAAAAGTGGGCAGCCAATTGGAGTCATCAGTGCTAACTGAGCCATTTTTTACACTTAACAGATGTTAAATGTGCAAGTGCAGGCTTTTTAATGGTGATTACTGTACGCACATCAGGAGTTAGCTCCTTCGGTTACCTGCTGAATTATGTAAGCTGTCGGAGTACAGTACTGTATTTTTACCACCAACCCCCTTCCATTGAACAGTGATAGTGATAGCGAATGCAGTGCCTTTTAAGTTTCACTCATTCACTCCTCCCAGCAGTACAGTGCCCCACCATGAAACAAAGTTTAGTACAGAACATATGAGGGAAGTTAGCAGCTGTTAGTACAGTACAGTATACTTATCGATGGATAGGGTTGTTAGTGCACTCCATGATCATTTCTTAACTTTCTTTTTAATCTGTGCTAGGTATTGGCACCACCTGCTGGCAACTGTGGACATTGTTTTAGGTGGGCAAAATGTATATGCACAAAACTGTCCGTGGTAAGCGGCTTACACTGTATATTTAAAACATACCAAAAATGGGCAAACTCTGGTGTATTTATAACATACATTTTTCTATACATAGAAACATATTATTTCCTGGGTGGCATGAGCTGTGATGGTAATCAACTGCCTGCCCTCCTGATTGTAGAACTCAGTGGGTTCATACTCTTATGATTGGAATGGGAGACAGGGAGAAACTCAGGGAAATTAATATTTGGCCTACAATTAAAAAAGCACATATTTTTACCAGTATGTCAACAGTATATCATCAGAGTTGCAAAAATCAGTCTCCTTGCAATACTTGTTTTAATTAAATGAACCCCAGCTCTTTTAAAATATAGAATATCAAGGTCAGCACAACGAATAGAGCAAAGAAGCAAGACTAGGAAAAGAGTCTAGGTGAAGAACAGTTATAACTAAAGGAAATGCAGGGCAAGCAGCACGGCAGTGTGAACAAGTGGGTCAGATATTTAACCTCAGCAGAGTCTTAAACCCAGATGAGACTTCCCAAGTACATAAGCCCTACTTTAAAAAGAGTTTCTCACATATTAGGCCTGTAAGAAAAGTCATTTGGAATAAGGCCCAATAAGCTCTGCCAGATACAGGCATAGAACTCTGAAGAGAAGGAGGGAAACAAGAGTTGTGGATAGAAGAAACGTTACTTATGTCAATGATGAAAGTTCAGTTGACATGAGAAGAGTGCTAGGTTGTTAGGAAAGAAAATACCATCTCCCTGGCTGACCAAGAGGGAACAAGAAAAAGTAATGAGTAAGGTGTTAATGGGATGTTGGTGGGAGGGAAGAGTCAAACTTTGAGTAGCAAAGAAAGCAAACAGATAGAAAATATAGTATTCTATTAAAACTGTGATCCCAAGCCATGGCTCACTGGTGCAGCAGTAGTGCTATAGTGCTATTGCTCATGACGCCAGTGACCCAGGTTCAGAATCAGACTGGGGTTTTGGGGGGTTGGCCAAGGGAAGGAGGAGGATCAAGTGACCCAGAGGACACTCTCCTCATCCAGGGAGGGAGGGAGGGTCACTGCTTCCACTGCAATGCCACCATGTAGATGACCATGGGTTGCAGTGCAACAGAGGTAGTCAGTTTAGGGTGAGGCTGTTGTCCAGTTCTTTAACTGCACTGTGCATGCATGCATGAGTACACCCAAGCCCTCACATGCCAACAGCCACTGAGATGGAAATGAGAAAAAGGATTGGCCCTGGCACCTGAGGCAACAGGACTTGGGTACATCCAGTTAGTCATACCAAACTGCCTGATGAAACTGGATGTTTGGGGATACAGTCCCCTCCCCTGACCCTGCCAAAGGGGGGTAAACCATAGCTCCATCAAAGGGCATGTGATGGCAATGCACAGGATGAGTCAGCCTGCACTGTAGGCTCCCTGAAAGAGCAGGAGCCAGAGACATGCAGGGTCATAAATTGTGAGTAGAAAGAAAACAGTGCTCCCCCAGATAGCCCAGCAGATGTTAATGAAAATATCAAAGCTACAGAAATTCAGAATACACATAAGGAGCCAGAAGAACTGTGGGTCACCCTGGAAACAGGAAATGGGACAGCCATAAGAACTGGGGTTGTCTACAGGCCCCCAGACCAGAGGGAGGACATAGACACATTACTGTTAGAAGATATACAAAACATGACAGCTAAAGGGGAGGTTCTGATAATGGGAGACTTCAACATGCCAGATATAGATTGGTCAATACCAGCAGGAACATCTGCCAGAACTAGACTCATAGTGGATTCCTGCAGGGAGGCCTCAAACAACTGGTACAGCAACCCACAAGAGACAGGGCTATCCTAGATCTAGTACTGACTAACAAAGAAGGGATCACAGATCTCCAGGTAGAAGGTCACCTGGGGTCCAGTGACCATCACATGGTATGGTTCAATTTGGCTACTACATCTAAATCATCCCATTCCAAGGCAAAAATATGGGACTTCAGAGGAGCTGACTTTGATAAGATGGCCAACAGAGTTAAGCTAGCCCTGGCAAAAAGAAACACAGGTGAGGAGGTACAGGCAAAGTGGGCAAGCATTAAGGATACAATATTGAAGCAACATCCCATTGTGTTAGACAGAAAAGGAAGTGCAAAAGAAGAAGGAAACCACTTTGGTTCTCAAATACAGTAGCAGAAAAGGTCAGAGCCAAAAGGCTGGCCTTCAGAAAATATAAGGGAACACAGCGGATGAAGATAGGAGGCATACCAAACTGCCCTAAGGGAAGCAGGTAAGGCAGTAAGGCAGGCAAAGTCCCAAACTGAGGAAACACTAGCACGAACAGTAAAAGAAGGTGACAAGACTTTCTATAGATACATTAGTGAAAAGAGAAAGTCCAGAGGGGAGTATTGCTTTAATGGAGAAAAGGGAGCATGTGAGGAGGAGGACCTGTAAAGGCATCTATCCTAAATAGATACTTTTGCTCAGTATTTACTGAAGAGAAGGTAGGGCAGGGCCACAGCTCAGCATCATGGACACAGGGGAGGGAGGTGAGCACTACTCCTTCACAAAAGAAAGGGTCCTACAAGAGCTTGCAAGCTCAGGTGGATAAGGCAATGGGACCTGATGGCATACATCCCAGGGTACTTAAGGAGCTAAAGGAGGAACTAGCAGAGCCATTAGCAGAATTGTTTAGTGAGTCTCTGAGCACAGGAGAGGTCCCAGAAGACTGGAGAAGGGTTATGTGATCCCGCTCCACAAGAGTGGTAGCAGGGAGGAGGCGGGGAACTACAGACCAGTCAGTCTACCTCAGTAGTGGGGTAAGATTATGGAGGCACTCTAGGAAAGGATAGTGCAACACCTGGAACCATAGGGGCACCAGGATCCAAGACAGCATGGGTTTACAAAGGAAGGTCCTGTCAAACTAATCTCATAGATTTCTTTGACTGGGTAACCAGAGTGGTGGACCAGGGGGAGCAGTTGATGTCGCCTACCTTGACTTCAGCAAAGCTTTTGACACTGTTCCACATAGAAGATTGATAAATAAGCTAGGTAGGCTCGGGTGGGTCAGAAGTTGGTCAACTGGGTGGCAAACTGGTTGACTGGCAGAAAACAGAGAGTGGTGGTAAATGGTATACAGTCAGAAGAGATGCAAGTCACAAGTGGGTACCTCAGGATCAGTCCTGGGGCCAGTCCTATTCAACATCTTCATTAGTGACCCTGCAGATGGACTAGAGGGTAAGGCTTGTCTGTTTGCAGATGACACCAAGATCTGCAACAGGTAGATGATCCAGATGGGGTGGGCAGAATGAGAAGAGATCTGGATAAACTAGCAAAATGGTCAGAAGAGTGGCAACTGGGATTTAATGCAAAGAAGTGCAAATCATGCACATAGGGAAGAGAAACCCCAAGCCACTTATAGGCTGGGAGGGAGTTGCTAGCAGTCACAAAGGAAGAAAGAGACTTGGGCATCATCATCACTGATGACCTAAAATCATCCAAGCAGACCCTAAAGCAGTAGGTAAGGCTAGGGGGTGTTAGGGTGTATTAGTAGGGGTATCACAAGTCGTAAGAGGAGGTAATAATCCTCTGTACAAGACATTGGTTAGGCTCCCATCTGAGTACTCCGGCAGTATTGGAGGCCACACCTTCACAAGGACATTAACCAAATTGAGGCAGTCCAGAGAAGGGCAACCAAAATGGTGCAGGGACTGCATCAGAAGACATATGAGGACAGATTAACGGAGCCTCTTTATGTATACCCTTGAGCAAAGGAGGAGAGAGGTGATATGGATCGAGACATTTAAACACCTTAAGGGCATAAACAAGGTGAAAGAGTCTAACATGTTTAAATATAAGAAAATTGCAGGACAAGAGGACACAGCATGAGATTAGAGGAGGCCGATTAAGGGGAATGTGGAGGAAATTCTTTTTCACAGAAAGGGTGGTAGATGGCTGAATAGCTTACCACAAGAAGTGGTGGCTATGAATACAGTGCAGGGCTTCAAACAGGCATGGGATAGGCATAAGGGACAATACAAATGACTATGAATAGATAGGTCACTGACAGAGCAAAGGCCGATGGCACATTTATAAGGTAGAAAAAGAAATGGGCAGACTGGATGGGCCTTGAGGTCCTTATCTGTCGTCAACTTCTATGTTTCTATGTTTCTATTTCATTGGTGGGTACTTAAAATTTAAATTGGAACAAGCATGTAGCAACTGAGAAATTGAAGTCAGAGTCTGGAAAGGAGATGGCATGGATGGGATGTCAAGCTGTGGAAAGAATTGACTGGCATCATCAGGATCCTGAGATAACATCAGGCAAGGGGACTTCGGTTTCATGACTGGGTGATGTG
Organism: Neoceratodus forsteri; assembly: GCA_016271365.2. Taxonomy (NCBI): domain Eukaryota; kingdom Metazoa; phylum Chordata; order Ceratodontiformes; family Ceratodontidae; genus Neoceratodus; species Neoceratodus forsteri. The sequence goes on from CM057451.1 coordinate 153,634,726, forward strand.
TACACCTTCATTACTGTGTAGTAGTGGAATATGTCAATCCATTTTTGTTTTTATAATGAGTTCATTGGGCATTTAGCACATTCAGAGGTAGCGCAGCAAAGAGGCAGTTTGTAGGAGGAGCAGTGAGTAGGATCAGTATAGGATACTACTATAGGAGAGACAAAATAACCAAATTATTTGATTTTTGTGCATCTCTCCCAACTACACACATATGCTAAAGCCTCAATCACAGTGCAAGGCACTGTGGGTAAGCAAATCCTCATGCATGGCAGGCTGATAGTCATGTTACTCATGTTCATTTCATTAGACAATGTGGTACCAGAAAAAAGAATATGAAAGCAATAACAAGGGAGATGAGCAACCAGAGCAATAAAATAATTAATTTGTCAGTATCTAAGGAACCAGGTTTTCAGAAACCCAATCATACATATTCTGCAGGGGTCTAGAAAGTGTATCTGTCATTTCTAATGAAAATTTAAAGTATGTCTAATTGACTGGGAGTCAAAAGTTTAAAATGTACAGTACATATGGAATAAATAACACCAAACTGTGAAGAACCAGGTGGCTCACATAACTTGTGGGTACTTTGACATTACTGGCATGAAAATGAAGCCTCTGTGCCTCACTGATGTCATAGCACCCAAAATGTGTGTGAGCCAGGGTGTGTTTCAGTTTTTTTTTTGTTTCTAATACATTAGATAGCATGTGTTTATGTAGTTTTCTTAACTTCTGTAGATCAGCATTGTGAAGTCCAATCCAACATGAGATGAAAATTCAAACCAAAACTGTTTGCTACACTGTTGGATTCACTGGGTTTCTGACCATGCACTGCTATTGTGCACAGCTCAACTCACAGCTGAGCTTGTGCTGAACATTTAAAGTTGTCCTTAATGTTGTCTATATACTGTGCATTTAGGCAACTAAACTAGAGTTTGATCTTGCCAATCAGGTAGCTAAGTGCTCAGTCTAATCTAATCATGCAACTTTCATTATAGATTGAGGGAGCACTCCCAATCAGAGAACTCCTTTCCTCTGTACATGAGACACTCGTATTCTGTCAAGAGTGTCTAACATGCAGCTACCCTGGAAAAGGGCATGTTCAGGTACAGTTTTTTAAATATGTATTTTTTTAATTTTTGGGCTTGATCAATAATATATTAATATGGTGGACAAAACCACTCTTACATTTGTATGAGTGGCCCCACTTAAATTCCTAAGATATTAGACCCACTCACCTTCAGTTTGCAGTTGTCATAGCCTAAGAATGCAGGAGACCACTCTTGCAACCATAAGAGTGGTCTCATCTGCCATATGAACGTACATAAGACTGCTCCAAAGCCAGTGATGAAGCATTGATGTTAAAGCTGTGGATGACAGATGTTGTCCCTGTGTTTCAGTGAAAGACACAGCCAGATATGTCCAAAAATTTCTGTGATATGTCTAGAGAAAATCACGTTATTGCCAGCAGTACTACTGTGGGCCACCAGAAAGAATCTCTTTAGAAATATGTGACTGTATCTATGACTGCAACTTATAATTATAAAAAGTATGTTTTTTTATTAAAAAACTATAACAAATATGTTTACCTGCCTGGCTCAGCAGCAGCTCTACACAGCACTCTGACAAAGGAGACCCCTGTCAGAGAGCAGAAATGAAACTTACACCCTCGTACTGAAAGAGGATATGGTGTGTAGCAAAGATAATGCATAAATTGTCCATGGGAGGAAACCCGTATCATCCCTTGTGGTTGACACCCCTATGGCGAAACACAGAAAAAGACCATTACGGCGACATTCATGGTAATGGTCCCTTTTCTGTGTTTCTCCTTCCCCCAGTGTTCTGCCCCCTCCCCAGACCAACTCTGACCTGGAGTTGGAATCCTAGAGTCCGGGGGCGCGGGGGTGTGGGGGTACAGCCCCCCACAGAACACAGCGATGCAAGAGATGGCACAATACCTGCATTGGTATTGTGCCATCGCTGTGGGGGAGATCAGCATTCTCGCAGATGAGATATCTTGGTGCTTCCGAGGAAGCCAGCTGCATTGCTGTTCAGGACCACCATTACAGTTGACAATGGCACAGGCTTTGAAGACAGCAGCTTGCCTGTCCTCTAAGCTCTATCACATAATTTCAGGAAATCAAGATGAAAGTCTGTCTTCTGTACTTCATGTAAATATCTAGTCTAACCTTTGGAATTCCAATGAATAGCATAACTCCAGATTAGATGTGGAGAATACCTTTCTGTCAACCTAAGCTTTGATTTCAAAATAGGATACCTTCCTGGACTTCTAAGTGTGTGTGTGATCAGTTCATTTTTTGTCAAGATACAAACCTGACATGTCAGTTGAATAGCATGGGGTCACTAGGAACCTTGCTTTCTCAGGAGTTAAGGACAGATGCTACTGGGGATGATAACGTTTATTTGCATCACTACCTACATCTCTGGTAAAATTGCCTAGTGATAGTAAAAATGCCTTATGATACTGTAAGCACTGTTGGGTACCTTGAAAAAAATGTATATCCATGACAGTCTGCTGATCATGATTGTTCAATGGTATCAGGTATCATGAATCCAAAAGCCTTTGCTATGATTATTTTATCACGTGTGGTGCTTCTGTGTTTCTTTTTTCTACTTCAAAAGCAGAGAACCTGATTCAGTGTTTTGCATTCCAAGGGGAAAAGTAAAAAATGTTATTGACTTTGTTTCAGAAAACTGTTTTGCTGACAATCACATTTTTATTGTTTGTTTTTTTTGAACCCTGGTTGTTCTGCACAGTGCTAACTACTGTTATATTCTACTGTATGCACTGCCTGTATGGTGTGAAACATTATTCTTCCTGTATGGTGGTATCATGGGCCACATTAAACAGGGGAGTTCCAAAATGATATAGTTTTAATTTCACAAAAAAAGAAGAGAAAGCCTAATCTGGTATTTGTTGCTGTTAATATACCCAAAATGGATAGCCTACCACACTTGAACCATAAAGCAGAGGGCTTTAGAAGAAACAAATTCATATCAATGGATTAGAATTCTCAGCCATATCATAACAATGTACTGGTTTACATGACATTCACATGAAATGGCATTTAACAGCAGAAATTAATTGACTTGTCACAATAATTTACAATGGAGTCCAAGAACAACAGTAATGACATGCCTTAAAAAAAGGACTTCAGCACTCATTTGCTTTTAATATTTCTAAGAGGATTTCATTTTTCCTAAAATAGGTAGGGGAGCTTCCTGTTTCCTAACTGGCCAAGAAGATTCCAAACCCATGTGGTTTAGAAAAAGAAACACATGGCTTCCAATGTCTTCTGGCAACCAGGACACAGCCCATAAAAATACCAATGCCTTTCAAACTTCTTTTTAAAAATAAACTCTTTCAGCAGTCTTGGTTGATATTAAGATCTAGCCCTCTTCACGTTTTATAGTTTAAAAATCTTTTTCCATTTCTTGTCAGACATCCATCCTTAAATCCACGCATCACACAATTCTCTGAAGAAAATAAACACTTTTAGTCATGCTTCCACCTTTTTTCTCTTTTCTCTTTTCCTTTTTAACCTTATAGAAAGGTCCTGAAAAGGCTTGTTGCTGATTTGTTATTTTCTCAACTGCTACCATTCGAGAAGCCAACTTCAGTGACAGATTCAGCTCAAGAATTCATCCATTCACAAAAAAAAATCTTCATACACACAGATCCTTTAATGTTGTGGTTGCAACCCTATGAAGGCAACAAACAAATCTGCCAACGTTGATGATCATATTAAAAAGTATTTAAATCACACTGCAGTGCTGCTTTAAATAGGGTCACACAAACAAAGAAGCACCTATCCATCCCAGTGTTTCCAAACAGAGGAAATAGACAGAAAGCTTCAAACAGATAAATTCAGCTCCTTCTCAGATAATCCAACAGATGCACTGCACTACCACAAAAATGCATCCAAGCTTACACATAAAGTAATTAAAATTTGACAACCAGATTAAAACAACGCAGGACTCATAGCACTATCTAACGGCACTGGTGAGAAACATTACCTACTGTATTAGGACATGGGAAAAATATTTTTTACTTTGAAAACAAAAAGCATTTTAAACATATTTTTTTTTGTTGTTTGTTTTGTTTTGTTAAATATTTAATTTGTTTTATGTTTTTACATGGAACCTATTTCATAAGTACAATAAAACAATGTACTTGTGGGTTTCTACTCATAAACTGTACTTCCAGGTAACTGAAGACTAAGACACTTGGCACAAGCACCTCATGCCTCATACTGTGGTTTATCAATAGAAACTCAGAAGAAGTAGAATTAATAACCACACACTCAAACAAAAACTGATTTTCAAAAATTAATTTTGTTTTTCTATTTGAAGACCCCACAACTTCAGAGACCAATGTTCCACACATGCGGGCTTCTCTCAGGAAGTTACAGCTTATAAAAGTTTGAAATAAATTAATTAAGGAACACTTCTAGATGCAAATTTTCACTTTCTTTATGTATTGCATTGTAAAAAAAAATGACATTGTCTCATCTCTCATCATGTACCTCTCACTGACTCTGAAGCATGATTTTCTGTTACTTTGTTTCCATATTGTTTATTCCATTTTGGTACTATTGAGATAGAGTGAAACAGTAAATATGAACATTAAAAATAAAATTCATCACATTCCATAATAAAAATAAAACTGAATTCCCATGCCATATAATAGTCAAATACCTTATTTACTATTTCTATATATTTTTCTATTAGTCTAAGCACCATCCTTCCTCCCCTGTCTAAAGCTCTGGAGAAGATCATTTTGGATCAACTATCTGAGTACCTCTCCAAATATAACTTACAATGCCCTCAGCAGCATGGCTTCAGGAAGGGCCACAGTACTTACTCTGCCCTTCTTGAATTTACTGATTTCACCCACAAAGCCCTTGACCGTGGTCACCTTGTTGGCTCAATTTACATAGACTTAATAAAAGCATTTGATACTGTCATCCATGCCCTCCTAATCAATACTCTCCCTTATTGGCTTCTCTCATGAAACTGCATCCTAGTTCTCTAACTATCTTGAAGGGAGATCCCAGAGAGTAAAAATTCAAGATTCACTCTCTGACAGCTAACCCATACATTCTAGAGTCCCTCAAGGCTCAATTCTCTGCCCACTTCTCTTTAGTCTCTTCCTAAATTCCCTCCCCAAAGCCTGCTGTTGTAATCTCCACCTCTATGCAGATGATGCTGTCATTTTTTCCAGTCATCCTGACCCTCTCCCACTTGAGTCTAACCTCCAACGTAGCTTCTCAGAAGCTGAATCCTGGTACAGGCAACATAAACTGGTAATCAACTATAAAAAAAACAAGGTGATGTTGTTCACAAGTCCCCATGACAAATGCAAAGTGATTCAATTGTCCATTCTCAACAGCCATTGTATTCTGTTGGAACAGGTAAGTAACTTTAAATGCCTCAGCATAACCCTGGACAGTTCCCCTGTTCTACCTTCAATATATCAATCTTGTCAGTAAGGCAGTCAACTCCAGAATAGGGCTCCTTTACTGGCATAGGTACTACTTGATCCCTGATGCTCTACGTTTAGTGGTAGCTAGTTCTGTCCTGTCAATAATCAATTATGGAATCATTATCTATGAGTTGGCTACCAACACTGCCCCCAGCAGAATTAAAATTGCACTAAAAGCCTGCCTCTTGGTCACCAGGGCATACAGGCTTACTCACACATGTGACCTGTATGACCTAATCAACTGGTTGAATCTCAAGGGCAGGATCATGTACCAAACCTGCCTTATAGCTAAAAATATTAGTATAGGGCTCTTCCCTCATTCCTTACAGCATCTTCTCTAATGCGCCCCTAACCTTCATGACACAAGGAGCACCTCCCTGGGCTCTTTCCAGGTCCCTTTCTGTTGGACAGCTCAAAGACACAATGCATTTATGTACAGAGCACCTGTCTGGCTAAATGGTCTTCCCTCTGATATCCTGTCAGTACCCAAGCTAGGCCCATGCAAAACTAAACTACGACAGCACTTTCTTGCACACAAGAGTTGTGACTGTGCATAGTCACATGCCATTTACGTAGTCCACCAAAACTCTAAATCCACTTCCCCATTCCTCCAATGTTCCCTCCTTTAATCCCTCCCCTACCCACCTGCCCCTTCAAACTTAATCTCTGACATCCCCTTCTTGCACTAATTAGTTGTACTGTACTGTCTCACCCACTGTTTCCAAGTCTGTCACAGCCCTCTTGCTTCACTATGCTGCTCCTGTCATCCTCTCCTAACCCCATCCTGCACTACTACTCCACTCCTCCACCTCTTCTCTCTTTCCCTCCTCCACCCATCCCATTTCTTCTCCTCCCCATTCACTCCTTTTCCCCCTCTGTACATCTGCAACCTTGCCTGCATTCTACCCCTGCACCCCCTCCCTTTTCCCATTACCCTCTCCTCTCTCTCTCTTCACTGCAGTACCCCCTTCTTGCCACTCTGTGGCTAAGTTTGCCCTGTCTGCATTGGCTCCTCTTGTATTCCTATAGTGTGCCTAGCCTGTGAACTTCCCACCTCAGCACCCAGCCCTGGCTGCCATGCTGCCCACTATCTCAGGTTCTCTGTTATTTTTGACAATGTCATCTACTGATGGCTACTCCATCTGTACCCTGGAATGTCTGCACTGTTCCTTCCACTTACCTAATTGAAATCTGACATTGTCTGTACCTGCATCTGTATATCTGTCTCCCTGTAATAGTTTTGTAGTCGTTTAATGTTTGTATTGTATTTTTTGATGTGGAACCTTTGTAAAAGAGCCTCTGGATCAAAGGTATTTGTAATTCCGAGAAATCAATAAATAAAATAAATAAATAATTTTTACCCTTTTTAGCATTGTCTTAAATAGTCATGATGTTCCTATAAACTTAACTTCTAAATGGTACTACATATATGTATTCTACCTATAGGTCACTGTTAATTTATTACCCAGCACTCTTATTTGATATACTGTATTTTTAGCCTTTCCATAGTTTGAATTGTACAAAATAATTAATTGCTGCTTTAATTTAATGATTCTATTATAATTAATTATCATATCTGTGCACCATCAGTCTTCAAAATATCTTTCTTGTTTATTATTTATTGCTCAATGGCATATTTTCTGTATTATTAAAGATACATATATGTATAGTACATAGATTAATAGAAAATATACAAAAGTGGCAAATAAGATATTTAAACGTTACATGGCATGGAAATTCATTGTTTTGTTTTTTTTACTATGGAATCTTATTAATTTTATTTTTAGTTTTTATGTATCTGTTTCACTATATCTTGATAGTACCAAAATGGAATAAATAGTATGGTAACACAATAACCAAAATTCCCAGTTTAGAGTGAGTGACAGATATATGATGTCCAATAAAACAAGGTCACAGATATTTTTTACAATGCAATGAATAAAAAAAGTGAACATTTGTATATAGAAGTGCTCATTTTTCATAGGCTCTAACTCCCTGAAGAAGCCCACAAGGGTGAAATGTTGAGCACTGAAGTTCTGGGGTCTTCATAAGAAAAGATTTTGAGTGTGTGGCTAGTATTTTCACTGTCCTCTGGGATTTACACTGCTTACCAACCCCCAAACTAGCATATAAAAGTGACTTTTTATAATATAGGTGAGTACCTGTTTGAATATGGGACCAGACTTCATGAACAGAAACTCGCATACTGTCATGTCTTATTGCTTACAAAACTGCTTGCTTGTTTGATTCTCAGTCTCTCTCTCTGTCTCTCTCTCTCTCATACTTCTGTGCCTGAAGGACTGGTTATCAGTCTGAAAGATGGCACTGCACAGTACCTCCAGCTTTAACAACAGTTAACATTTTTACCTTTAAATGTTGTTGTCTGCACACTCTTTTGAACCTAGCCAAAATATGATTGCAGCGGCCTTTATTATGAAAATACTTTATGACATATCATTGTACAGTACATATTAGCCAATCGGATCATTGTACAGTATTGTGAAACAGCATGAACTGATGTACTGATGGCAGTGCTGGTTAATATGTCTCTTCAGTGGTTCTAAAGTACTGTACTTTACCCATACTACTCTATCTCATTTGCTATCATGAAAACATCCAAGCATTAAGAACAAATGAGTGCTGAAGTTTAAGTGTATTTTAATTTTGACCAATATCACCATTATTGCTTCTGTTGTATTAGTGGCAGCCTTAAATAAACCACACTGGTTAGCACCCAACAGGTAGTTTGTTGAGTCTTTAAAGGAAAACTGTCTTCAGCCTGCAAGCATATGTTTAGAGGTTCTATTTCCATTCCAGTACTAGTTTACATTTTGTTGCAGTCCCAGTTTACTGGCCTTTTAATAGATTCAGTGACTATTTCTGATGTATACATTGGTGGCAATGGCTGTTGTCAGACTGAGTGGTGTAGCTTATGTCATTCTTAAGCACTTACAGTACATTGTCATTAAAATGCATGTGTGTTCTGTTATAGTACTCTGTGATGAAAAGGGGTATAAACTACACTGCACTGTTTTAAAATAATACTTACTATCTCATGGACCTCCCTACCAATGAATTAAGTGCTGTATCCAGTAAGTTTGTTCTACATAAAGAATGGACCTAACTTGAATTTAAAAGATTCAGTACCCCTCTTTGGAATGCAATTGCTTTCACCTTCTTAGATGAAAAGATTTTCATGAAAACTGTCAGCCAAGACAGAACCACTGACTTCCTATCCAATAAATGTGCATGCTTATTCTGGACAGATGATACCCATATAGTCTGTGTGAACATTTTGTTTAGATGCGTGTTATCCAATTATTCTGTATTCTTCTGAGAATAAACTGCACTAACGGGCTACTGGAAGAAATACTAAATGTGCCTTGAGCTGGCTTATCCGGGCACATACCACTGCACTCAAGCGATTTATGCAGTTTCCGCTGGGACTGCACCACTTCAACTAGGAAGAGAGAATTTCTGGACAATAAAACCAGTTTATTTTAGAAGGAAATTATTTATTTTAAAACATTCCTTTTCTCTATTTTTATAGAAGATATAGTCTGTGTAAATTAAAGATATCAGCTTTATCTAATGCCATCTTGTGCATCATGGAAAACGTACTGTGTTATGTATTTTGATGCACATCTTGTAGTACCATTTTATTATGCATAATCTATACTGTATTTTGCATGCCTAGACCATACAGTTATATGTTGCAAAACAAGTTTATTTTCCACAACTACTGCTGAAAACAGAGCATGTGCAAATTTGGGAATTATCTTTTCTCTACAAAATAGGTCTGTTGCTATCAAGAAAACAAAAGTGTTCAGATTTTAAAATATTTAAATCCCTTGTTATAAGTATTGCTGTGCAAAACATCAACTAAGTATTCCTGCCTTGTGGGGCACTGTTGCTTAACAAATAGAACCAAAGGGACAGTAGCACCAGGTTGACATTGGAAGCAGTGGAATGACTTTTCTCAAATTCTAGTAAAACCTGACTAAAGATATGCTTATCCACCAAACAGAAAACAATCAGGGCCCAAAATCAAGCAGCCTGGATGTGCCAATTGTAAGGCCAATTGAGCTTAGCTGGCTCTATGACTAAGATGAGTTGTTAAACTCTGGAGAAACTAGATTCAAGTCTACCTAGCACACATACAGTATAAAGTCAGCTGCCATATTTAGCAACACTTAAAAAGAAACCAGGAAATGGACTTGAGTGCAGACCCCACATCTCAACAGGATGGATGAGATTTGGGATGAGGTTTGAGTACACTATCTCACTATTGCTTTTTTTCAACTCAGCTTTATTCAAAAGCAGCATACAAACAGCAAGGCTGCACTAGATGAGAAGACTGGCACTGCAGCATCATGAAGGCAAACTTCCTTTTTGAAAGATGCACTCACAATTGGGGCACAGCAAAGGCTGGAGCTCAGTCATAAGATGATGTAAAAGAGACTTTTATTCATAAAGATAGTAACAGCAAAGGCGGCTCCAGTACAGCCAAATTTCACCCTTCTGCGCTTTATCAAGACTCCAGTTTTTGCTGTTCCCTGATTGTGAGAAGTTTATTCTAAAGTGAATGGCATGCATCTTACATTTGAGCATACCGTTCTACATAACAGCTTTTGTTGTCATACTGTGCAGCTGTTGGCACAACACAAATTACAGTACCTGCACATCTTCTTTGGGTAACAAACTCCATGACACTACTAAACCAGAAAGTACTTGGGAACTGGGTCATAACAATTTACCTGTGGTCACTCTCCACCCTCAGTTGCTTTTAGGACATGGCTATTTGTGGCCAAGCTGGTAACTTGGAAATGTGATAACCCCAAACACAAGGCAATGTTCTTATAACAAAGGGGGATTCCAGGTTCTATTAAATTTTTCAGCTAGGAGGACTGAAGCACAAAGAGAACAAAGAGACAAAGTGACTTGCTCATGGCACACAGTGAGTGAGCTAGTGCCTATGGTGGAATTGAAACCCTTGATCTGTTCACTGCTCTAACAAATTCTGACCCAACAGAATTCTGTTGAATTTCTGAAAAGTTTACCTACTTGCATGGAATTTTGTGGGTAGCAAAGCTGCAAAATGTCAAAAGCAGAATGTTTTTTCTGGTGCAGTATTCTTTGGTTTTACAAAATGGCAGATTCCTTTTCCACAAACCCTGGAAAATTATTCCACACTTTGTGTGATCCACAGAAAGTTATTTGGTGTTATACATAGACATGCTTTATGGAATTCTGTGAAATTAAAAAAAAATTTAAACAGCATTCTTGATGCAGAAATGCCATTCTGCATGAATTCCCCCTACAAAATTCCACATTCTGCATAACTCTGCTTGTTTCCTGTAGCCATACTGTATGTCATAGCAATCTCAAAAAGCCCATGACATATAGAATAGTAGATGGGTGGCCATCCACAGCAAGGCTGTGTTTCCATCAGGAGAGCTGATAACATTGTAGGGTTCCATGTCATAATGGTGACTGCTGAAAGTTGATCACCATTATGGCACCATCACATTGCCAAAAATCAATTTAAGTGATGTACCCCCACCCAGGGACCACAACAAAAGGGAGTCAGGGACTTAAAATTTTAAATGTAATGTGGGAGGCTGCACCACTTCCCCCCACACCCCACCCATGGAGAGGTTTGCCCCTCGCACCCCCCATTATAGGATTTTCAACTCCAGGAGGGTGCATGTCTGAGGGGTGCAAACCATGAATTAAAAAAAAATTGGAGCCAGGCGCAACCAAAACATAGTTGCGCCTGGACTGAACTCAGTGCCCTGTCCACCCAAGCCCTGAACTCACCCACCACACCACAGGGCCAGCTCAGCAGCTTACTGCAGCACCACCCCTCAAAACCCTCCTACCCTCCCTCCCACCCCTCACTGAGTTTGCTTGCCCCCTCCATGCGCATGTACATGTAGCGACATCCTGTCTCTATATGCACAAACCCACCCCCATCCAGTCATCCTATCTTGTTTGTAGCCCCCATGACATGTGCTGCGATTGAGTCACCATTTTTGTTTTTGCTCAATCACGGTCACCCATGTCATGGGCTACCCATTATAGAGACCTCGATATGATGTCATCAGCTCCCGAGATGGAGACACAGCCTTAATTGTGGATAGTCACCCATTCACTGTTTTATATAGTATACAGGTTTGTGTCCTTTTTTAGTTTGTATTTACCTTCAGTGTTATCTGGTGCCCACTCCCAGTTGCTCTGGCTTCTCCCACTCCCACTCGCTCCAGCTTCTCAGTTGGATGGCATTGGTTTGGAGAACTCTTGTGTGGTGGTTACATCTGTCTGTGGCTGCACTGTTTATTTTTAAAATGAAAAAAGTAATTTACCTTTGGGACAAGGAGTTGTGTGCGGCTCTTCATGTCTACATTAGGTGGGTCCACTGCTCGGCACTCACTATATCATGCCATCATGTTTCCATGATTTTTCCCATTGGAGCCACATTTAGTGAGCCAATCAGGTGGCAGAACAAGGCTGAAAAGTTGTTGTACTATCAATGTGATGTCAAAACGATAGTACAACAACTTTTTTGACCTTTAAACTGTCTTACAGCAAGATTTTGAAAGTCACTGTTTTCTATGCATAATAAGCCCTAACCATATACTATATATTAAAAAAGATAATTATGTGACTACATGAAGATCACAGTGACAGGAGTAAATTAGTTTGTTTCCTTGACAGCAACACCTAACCACCTGACAGTGACTTCTGACAGCACATTCAAGAGCTAGAGAAGAACAGAATTGTTTTGCAGCTAACAGCTTAAGCTGTGGTTATTGAGTGAAAAGTGTGATTCTAATGAACATGTGCTAGAATATGGATGTTCACATCATGCTGTTCTTTGTCAGATATTCTAACGGGAAGCAAAACATTGTACACTACTGTTGGGTCATAACCTGTACTAGAGGCTACTTTTTATGGCAACGTTTATGCGAAATTGTGAAAGTGCATAAATTATTACTTGACTTATAAAACAAGTGGGCTTAAAAATCTGGAATTGCTGAATTTTGATCTCATTTGATCTGCAAATTGTATTGTTTAAGAACATGACTCCTGTAATGAGACTCAAAAGTATGTCTTTTTATAACTTAGCACTGCTTTACCTGTAATTTATTTATTTTTGGCAAAGAGAAATAGGTCAAATAAAATAGAAAAAGTAGAAACTATGAACACTTGTATGTAAGTTATTGATACTACTGTGCTTTAGAAATGCAGTACAACCCCAATTATCTGAATCACAGTCAAATGAAAATCTCTATCTAATGAACATGACCATTGTTGTCCGAGTTTTCCTTTACCTCATGAATTGTTGTAGGATAACAAGAAATGATAACTGGTATTGAATTGTTAATACTGTTGCTCAATTTTAATTTTGTACCTTTCTTTAATTTTATCTGGAGTATGACATTCTACACAGACAAAGTACAAACAACACACGCTATAAGATTGTCCATCATTCAAAACTTTCATTCTAGTATTCAGTGAGCACTGTCAACCTCAGTAGGCAGAATACTCTTCCCAATTTATTAATGACCCTTGCCTTCAGCCATCAGAAAGGTCTAAGATGGTGTTGTACTACATAATGATATTTTAAAACAAAAATGAAAGTAAAAAAAAAAGTCCTAGTGAGTCAACCCTTTTGAATTCTGGACAATGTCTTACAGTATTTCATAGAGTAAAACATCCAAGGTATCCTACCATAGTGTGTGTCACTGAGTGGTTTTTTTCAAGACATGTCATATGACTGATTTGACAATGGAGTTTGCCCTTTAAGGGGCAGATCGGGTTGTCCTGGTGCACCCCTTCCCTCCAACATAGAATGGTTGTGCTCAGAAGGAGAGGGGGGAAGGAAGGGTAGGGGCTAAGGGACAGAACAATGGGCAGGTAACAGGAAGGGGAGGGGTGAGGGGAAAGTATATAAGGGACAGCACAAGGGGGTCTCAGCCACTTTTTGCTGGAGTTTTGATCTACATCAACTGCAGCACATCAGATTGGCAAATTTATTTGAGGTTTGTTCACCAGAAGAGAGAGGTAAGGAAGTAAGCAATTGATTTGCAGGACATGATGTGAAGTATTTTAAAAAAAAAAGTGAAGGGGAGGAATAATATATACAGTAGTAAGATTAAATATGTTACAGTATATAACTGAGCAAATATGGGGGCCCTGAGTAGCAATGGGACCCAGAGTGTGGATGATAGAGCGACCCAGGACCACGTAGAACGCTTTCGCGCGCATGTTTTTTGTGGTAAAGCCTTTGCATGTTTTTGAAGCTGGGTGGCTTTTTGTGGCCTGGTTTTGCTGGCTGGCAAGTGTTGGTAGGCCTGGAAGAGCTCCTGAGATGGGGGGGAGAGAGATCGTGAGCTGGGACCTCATGGCGTGACGACACACACTGCATTGGGAGGGGTAGAAAAGCCTTTCCTTGGCTTTCTCAGTTTTTTGTGGCAGTTTGTTCCCCGTTGGTGGCTGCCTGGTAAGAACAGTAGGCCTGGAAGAGGTCTTGAAGCTGGGGAGAGTGAGCGTGATCCAGGACCATGTGGCGTGATGTCACACGCCGCGCAGGGGGGGTTGTAAAAACCCCTTTTTCCTGTTTCTGGTGCTCTGGTGGCTGTTTTGTGGTTATACTAGGTTTTATATGATCAAATAGTCATGTCACAAGTTGTGTAATTGTTCTAAAATGAGCAGCAAATGTCTGAAAATCCAGCCTACATGTTCTCTGAGCAGCCCTTCATCCTGACAGAAAGACCAACTGATTGAGAAGACAGAGGAAACCTACATGCTGTAAACAGCATGCTTAGTCTAACATTGGTAAAGAATTTGTGGTCTTGTTGGTTGCCTGGAGGCTGAATTGGTAGGCCTGGAAGAGGCCCTGGGGCATGGACCGTGTGGCATGATGTCACACGCCATGTGGGGGTGGCTGGAAAGTACTTGCCTTGGTTTTCAGGATATTGTGGCTCTGGGTGGCTGTTTGTGTTGCCTGTTAAGAATAGAAGGCCTGGAAGAGGCCTGGAAACTGGGGGGGAGTGAGCGCAATCCGGGACCACGTGGCGTGACATCACACGCCGCATGGGGGGTTGTAAAGCCCCCCCTTATTCCCTGTTTTGGGCTCTGGTCACTGTGTTGTGGCCAGGTTGGTGGCCTGGGGATGAATGGTAAGGCCTGGAAGAGGCACCGACACATGGACCGTGTGGTGTGACGTCACACACCATGTGTGCTAGCTAGAGCTAAGGGCATAAGAGGCTGGTCATCAGGCTAAAAGTCCAGGGTTTGATCCTGAAGGACAACCTTTGGGGGGGTTTGGGGTTGTGTAAGGCCTGTTGTCTCTTACTTAAGTATGGATAGTAGGCCTGGGAAAAGGCCCAGAAACAAGGGAGAGCGAGCACGACATGGGACCACGTGGCATGACATCACATGCCCTGGGGGGAATTTGGGTTAACGCTGTTTCTGGGTGCTCAGGCTGTTTCACAATTTTTGATGGCCTTTTTGAGGCATACTGGGGGGAGAGCAAGGGGCCTGGGAGAGGCCTGGGGGCAGAAGGAGAGAGAGTGCGACCCAGGATCTCACGGGTGACGTCACACGCCACAAGGTGGTCGCACTGGAAGCAGTGCCCTCACTTTTTGGTGGGGCTGTTTGCTGTGTTTTTGGCCCTTCCTCCCCTTTTTGGGACTGGGTGTTGTGAGAGAACAGAGGATGGCAGAGGCATGGATAAGGGGGTAGGTGACCAATTTTCGGACCACGTGGCGCAACCACTTCCTATGGTGGGGATGCTGACTGTGGGGTGCCTTGGTCAGCCCAGGTGGGTGGGGAGGCCATAAAATTACAGCAATTCTCAGGGAGGAAGCTTATGGGGAGGCCAACACGGTGCAGCATTTCCAAAGGACAGCAGCAGGATGCTTCTAGAGGCATGAGGCCAAAAAAAAAAAAGAGGGGAGCATAATAATAAAAAGGGGGAGGTTCTGGAATAGATGCAAAAGGGGAGGAATGATGGGCATAGAGACAGGGACCAGCAAGGGGGGTTCAAAAAAAAAAAGAAAAAAAGGGAAGGCGTTAGGGGGGAGCACATGCCAGGAGGCCTAAGGAGGCTGATGAAGAGACAAAAAAGGAGGGGGAGTGGCCCACGTAGTGTCGGGTTTCTCACAGCAGGCACAGCAGGGAGCAGCCAGAGGACCTGGTGATCTGACAAGCAGGGTGGGGGGCCTTTACTGGTGGCCCGGTTGATTTACGTGGGCATGTGGTGTGAGGGACAGAGGGAAGGTACATATATACAATTAATCCTGTTTTCTTTTCCTGTAGTTCTCTTCACAGAGCAAGGAAAAGAACGACATGGCACCAAAGAAGAGCAGACTATCAAAGGAAGAGGCTTACAGGGCTATAATTGAACTGGCAGAAAAGGCCAACAGAATGTGGGAACTGGTGGAGGGGGAGGAACCAGAAAGACCAGGGGAGAAGAGAAAAGCGGGCCCGGGAAAAGGTGGCAGAGGGAAACAACCAGCCGAAGGGCCATGCAGTCCCACTAGGGTACCACCGGTGGTAGTGGGGCCCACCAAGGCGGTTGATCCAGTACCCCTGCAGCCTATGGACCCGGTGACACCAGTACCCCCCCCGATCAAGGTGGGATCTCCCTGGCTGAACCCAGACATGATTCCCAGAATGTGGCATTCCCTCCACAAACCCTAGCAGCTCACCCTCCTCCTCAACCACAGGGAGAAGCAAGGGGACCCTTGGAAGATTCCAGGCAGCACAGCCCGGACAAGGTTACAGGCAACACATCTGGCACAGTGGGTGACAGTATAAAAGAATATATAGGGCAAATTGTGGCGGTGCTGGGTACAGGAGGTCTAGGGCAGATGGAATTGGCTCTGGCAGAGATTAGGATGGAGAAAGAGGTGCCAGAAAAGAATGAAAGAGGAGCGGAGAGAGAAGGAAAATGTACAAGGGAGATAGGTGCACCTGGGATGAGGATAGGTGAGCGTGTGCCATTGCCCACAAAGGAAAAGATATGGAGAGGAGAATATGTGGATATATTTGCTTTGGTGAGCTGGGAGGCGGCAGCTAAGCACGAGGAAGCTGAGGGCATAGGTAAGAGTGAGATGGCAGTGGCTATAGTGCTTTTAGGAAAAAAAGAGGACGACAAGTTCACAAAAGAGAAGACTTGGGATGGGTGGTTCCTAGGCTTTGCCACTTTCTCAGCCATAGTCCTGGAAAAAAGGCTGGAGCTAGGCATCCCACTCATCACTTATTCCTTGATAATACAGAGAGCAAAAGCAAAGGGCGGGGTGGGGTGGTTATACTATGATGAATTTTTTTGGCAGAGAATGGCAACATTTGGGGATGTGAGATGAGACACCAAGCAGATAGATTTGTGGACAGATTATGTAACAGATCAGTCCACACCCGAAGGTGAGTGGGGCAAAAAGAGGTTCACGCCCCAGAAATGTTGCTGGGCTTACAACAGGACCTTTTGCTCATGGCCTCAATGTCATTTCCGACATGCTTGTTCCAAATGCGGGGAGTGGGCACCCAGCAAAAAAATGTAGAACAACATGGGCCCAGGAGGCACAAGGGCATGGTGGTCAAGAATCAGGTCAACTGTTTTTTCGAGATGGCCAGGGGTTTAAAGGGCAAACATGGAACAGGGGAGGTCGAGATAGGGGGAACGCAAATAGAGGGGGTCAGAGCCATTGAGAGAAGAAGGGTCGGGCAAAATGGGAGGGACTGGCCGGGAAGGAGTGGCAGGGGGCACGACAGGGAACAGTTTGGGATGGCCAGGACCCCCATCAACTGGAAGGCATGGACAGTTTGCCTGGACAGATATCTGGACATGAGCATATGTGATATAATTATAAGGGGTTTTAACACAGGGTTTTCACTGCAGTGTAGAGGACCCAGGCAAGCAAGGAAGGCAAGCAACCTGGGGTCAGTAAAAGGAAAGGAAGAGATGCTAAGACAGAAGATAGAGAAAGAAAAGGCAGCAGGTAGGGTAGAGGGCCCATTTAATGCACCCCCATTGTCGAACATGCGGATTTCACCATTGGGTTTGGTACCCAAGAAACAAGAGGGGGAGTACAGGGTGATCCACCACCTGTCCTGTCCGGAAGAGGAGTCGGTGAATGATTTCATCAGTGAGGAGCATAGTAAGGTAACATATGCGACACTAGAGGACGCAGTCTGGATAATCCGGGCCACAGAGGATGCATGGAAGGCAAAAACAGACATTGAGTCCACTTTCAGACTGCTTCCGGTTAGGAGAGAAGACTGGGATCTATTGGATTTTAAAAATGGGAGACAGTATTATTTTGACAAAGCAATGTCAATGGGCTGTTCCATAGCATGTGCTACATTGAGGCATTCAGCACCTGCTTGCAGTAGATATTCCAGGAAAAAAATGGGTTATAGGATGGTCATCCATTATCTGGATGATTTTCTTTTCATTGGTAAGGGAAAAAGAGAGACACAGAAGATGTTGGGTAAGTTTCAGGAATTGTGCCGAGAGCTAGTGGCCCCACTGGCACCAGAAAAAACAGAGGAGCCCAGCAGGGTTATGGAGTTTCTGGGGATTGAGATAGATGCCCCAAATGAAGTATTTAGACTACCAGACAAAAAAGTAAGTAAATTGAAGGAGCTAATCCAAGTACACACCAGCAGGAGATGGGTACAACTAAAGCTGGTGCAGCAGGTACTGGGGCACCTGAACTTCGCATGCAGGGCCATTGGACCAGGAAGGGCATTCACGAAGAGGTTAGCTAGGGCTACGGCAGGGGTCACCAGACCACATCACTGGGCGGACCTGACGCAAGGCATTAGGGAGGATTTTAAAATCTGGGAAGAATTCCTTAAAGAATACAATGGGTGCTCTTTCTGGCAAGAGGAGAGGCTATACAACACAGACCTCGACCTCTACACAGACACCACTGGGGGGCTAGGAATGGGTGGTTACCTGAGGGGTAGATGGTTCGCAGAACCCTGGCCTGCCAGTTGGGTGAGGGATGGGAAAGTGAGAGATATAACATAACTAGAGATCATGCCCATATGGGCGTGTACCTTGGTCTGGAGGGAGGAATTATGGGATCAGAAAGTGACATTTTGGTGTGACAACAGAGTAGTGGTGGATGTTCTGAATAACAGGGGAGCCAGGTCAAACACAGTCATGCAGGTATTACGACTTTTAGTTTTAAGGGCTTTGCAGCTGAACATGTCATTCAGGGCACAACACATAGAAGGGGTACACAATACCCTGGCTGACAGCCTTTCCTGTCTGCAGCTGGACCATTTTAGGAGGTTGGCACCGACAGCGGAAGAACAAAAAACACCCATACCAACGAACATCTGGGACGTTGGCAAGAAGGAGCAGAACTGTTGTTTCGCAGCTCATGGGCACCTCGGACTCTGAGGGCCTACAATGGGGCCTGGTGAGTGTTTTAAACATTCAGGGCAGAGCACCAGATGGAGGTAAGTATGCCACTCACTGAGGAACAGTTGAGAATGTTCACTGTGGAGCAGGAGCAGAAAGGCACAGCCCACACCACGATGGGAGTTTATTTGGCAGGGATAAGCATTATCTGCAGTCTAAAAGGGTGGAAGGACCTGACAAAATCATTACTTATCAGAAGAATGATGCAAGGATGGAGCAGATTGAAACAGGGCCTAGCGGATAATAGAAGACCTATG
The DNA here is from genome assembly GCA_016271365.2 of Neoceratodus forsteri. NCBI lineage: Eukaryota > Metazoa > Chordata > Ceratodontiformes > Ceratodontidae > Neoceratodus > Neoceratodus forsteri. Next base: position 153,653,930 of record CM057451.1, read on the forward strand.
GGGAGCAGTGGCTAATAAAGCTGAAGGACGTGCTACCGGCAATATGCAGATCAAAGGTCGAGGCCCAACTATTTTACACAATTTATGTGGTTATGTTCACTGGGGCCATGAGAGTGAGCGAGGTGGTAGGCCATGGGAGAGAAGACAAGGAAGGGGGTTAGAATGGGAAGATATAAGCTGGGGGGTGGCAGAGATACGGATCAAGATTAGGAGGTCAAAAACGGATCAAAAAGGGCAAGGTTGCATAATGACACTGAAAGGGCAATCAGAGGGTGCAATATGCCCAGTACAATCTCTGTGAGCTTTCGCCGCAGAGCATGGGAACAGGACTGGGAAATTATTTGTACATGGTGATGGAAGAAGGGTCACCAGCTACCAAGTCACAGCATTACTCAAAAAGGGCATGCAATTCATAGGGGAAGACCTGGCTAATTATTCATCCCATTCCTTGCGGATTGGAGCTGCCTCACAATGGGCAGCAGCAGGAGAAATGGTGACTGGGATATTGGAAAAGGGACGCTAGCGATCGGCCAGTTATAAGAGATATATTAGAGCACTGAAGTAAAAAAAAAAAAAACTTGAAGGTGGTGCTCCTGGCATGAACTGCAGAGCTGGGGGGAGAACTGCTAAAGGGCTGGGAGGACAAAAATGGTGGGGAGAATACGGGGATGACACTAAGAACATGTGTAAATAATGAATTTTGCTTGAATCCCATAGGTAGAGGGAGGATCACAGAAGTCTGGATCTGTGGCCATTCCTATATTTGTTGGGCTGGGAAAAGACCAGAGAAGAAGGCTGGGTGAAAGCAGCTGTACCAAGACGTGAAACAGTGTAGGTTGGTCTGGCATGGCATATGGGGGATGAGAATGACACAGCTGCTTCCCACCTTGAAAGAACTCAAGGGACGGTGGCCCAGTCCAGATCTAATTATTATACATCTAGGGGGCAACGACCTTGCAGGCAGGCCATGGGTAGACACATACTTACAAATAAAAAGGGATCTAGGGGCAATATGACAGTGGTGGCCTCAGGTGTGCCTCGCCTGGTCAGATATGATACCAAGGAGGGTTTGGAGGCAGGAGCACAGCCACAGAGTGGTGGAGAGGGCCAGGAGAAAGATGAATAGGAGGGTTGGGAAATTGGTAAGGCAGATGGGAGGACAGGTGATACTGAGGGGGGGGGTAGAAGAATGGGTAGAAGACTTTTACAGGTCAGACGGTGTGCACCTGTCAGACCTAGCCATAGATATGTTCAATACAGAAACAATGGGCTTTATAGAAGCATGGAGGAAACATGCAAAAAACGGAAAAAAAAAAGATGAAAGAAGGAAAGGATAAAAAGGATCTTCCCTGAGGTAAGGGAGAATGGTACCCTAAGTATGAGGGAAGCCAGCCATCCAATGCAAGCTGGAGACTGGCTAGTGGAGAAAAAGGGGGGGAGGAGGAGGAGGGGAGGGGGGAAGAAAAAAGGAATAACACAAGAAGAGGAAGAAGATGAAGGAGAAAGCGGTCTCGGTTTTCACCGTTACCTAACGAAAAAGGAGACGAAGAAGAAGGCACCCAGGTTTTCACCTGGGGGGAGGGATAATCAGAGATTGATATATGGATGGAAATGAACGAAATTTTGAAAATATGATAATAAAGAAATGGAATATGGAAATATGAATATAAATAAATTAATTGCCAATCTGAGCACAACAACAAATAATGGTCTCTGTCTTTTTGTGAAGGAAAAGGGGGGAATCCGGGACAATGATTATTGTGTCTGAAACTTATTATTCGGTAGTATATTCCTACCTCACAATAGTAATAGCTCCTTTGATGCTTGCACAAACTTAATACTGCCTAGTTACTTGTGATCTCTTACTTTCTTTTGTTTTTCTATAGCTACAAGTTCAACTTGTTTTAATTTTAGGAACCAGTCAAACAGATGAACCTTGGTTTGCATGCTCCCAAGATCACATTATGGGCAGAAAGGCAGTCACATGGTACACAGTCTTGTTTTGGTGTTAACTCAGTGTTTACAATAGTTGCAGCTGGAGAGAGAGCTCACTTGTGTGCCAGGCATTAGGCCAAGAGGTAGCTAGATGAGGCTACCTTTATTAGAATAGAGTTATTTAATAATTGCAACAGCTTGAGAACAGCATGTTGAAGTTAATACAATTTATTAAAATGGATTAAAAAAACAATTTAACACAGAGATTAAAACCTGATATTCACATACTTAGTATCCAGCAATTCCTTACACCTAATACATTCTAACATGAATATGTATGCATTAATATTTCCTATATAACCTAAAAATGTATCATTCAAATTGTGTAAAACAGTATTGGTTCACATCAGGGATTCAGCAAAAATGTTAAGAGGATGAAAATACATTCCAAAAGGACTTACGACAAACATAAGCATATGTACATTTACCAAATGATTTGACAACCCAAAGCACAACACTAAAGTTGAACTTATTTGTCTTTTCTACATTTGTGGCCCATTTTTTGCTCATTTTTTATTGATAGCCACTATTCTTGGACAAGCAAGGCTCCAGACTTATTAACTGGAGTCTTACATACATAGAAACATAGACTTTGATGGCGGATAAGGACCACTTGGCCCACCCAGTCTGCCCATTTCCCTACCTACTGGATAAGCTGCAGATTCTAGTTAACCAACAGCCTATTTCCTGCAACCCCCCACTATAATTGCCTTATGTCTGTCCCATGTATGTTTGAATTCCCCCACTGTTTTAGACCCCACAACCTCTTCAGGAAGGCGGTTCCATGCGTCCACCACTCTCTCCGTGAAAATTATTTCTCACATTACCCTGAGCCGTCCCCCCTCTAACTTTAAATTGTGCCCCCTTGTTCTTACACATCTCTTTTTCTGAAAGATGCTACCCTCCTGGACTTTGTTGATTCCCTTGAGGTACTTAAAAGTTTCTATCATGTCCCCCTGTCCCTCCTTTCATCAAGGATATACATATTAAGCTCTCTCAGTCTCTCTTCATATGGTTTTTGATGTAGACCCTGCACCATTTTAGTTGCCCTCCTCTGGACTGCTTCCATCCTGTCTATGTCCTTGCGTAGATGAGGGTCTCAAAACTGCATCAGTACTCAGATGGGGTCTCACCAACTGTCTGTATAGAGGATAACCACTTCCCTTTTCTACTTGTGTTGCCCTCCCAATGCATCCCAGTATCCCCTGGCTTTCCCTACTGACTTCTCACATTGCATACCCACCTTTAGGTCATCTGATATGACTACACCCAGATCCCTTTCCATTATTGTTGTTGTTAGTACCTCCCCTGCTATTGTGTACTCTTCTCCTGGATTTCTATTTCCCAGGTGCATTACTTTGCATTTCTTTGCATTGAATCTAAGTTGCCATATGTCTGACCATTCCTCCAACCTTGCCAAGTCCCTTCTCATCCTTTCTACCCCCCCTTGTGTATCAACTCTGTTACAGATCTTTGTGTCATCCGCAAAGAGGCATACCTTTCCTTCCAGACCCTCTGCAATGTCACCTATAAAGACGTTAAAGAGGACTGGACCCAGTACTGAGCCTGAGGTACTCCACTAGTAACCCCTTTCTTCAGAATGTGTTCCATTCACTATTACCTTCTGTGTCCTGTTGTGCAGCCAGTTTTCTACAGGCTACCACCCTGGGACCACTCCCAGGCTGGCTAACTTGATTATTAATCTTTGTGCGAGACTGTGTCAAATGCCTTGCTAAAATCTAGGTAGGCCATATCCACAGCCCCTTCCTGGTCTATTACTTTGGTCACCCAGTCAAAGAAATTGATTAGATTTGTCTGACATGACCTTCCTGCTGTGAATCCATGCTGCTTTGAGTTCAGTGCCCCGCTGACCTCTAGGTACTCAACAATTCTTTCTTTCAGAAGTGATTCCATCATTTTCCCCACCACTGAGGTCAAACTAACAGGTCTGTAGTTTTCTGCTTCTGTCTTGCTCCCACTTTTGTGAAGAGGAATCACATTTGCCCTCCTCCAGTCCTCAGGTACCACCCCATCTTCCCATGATTTGTTAAAAAGTGTGGTTAGTGGTGTCACTAGGTCCTCCTTAGCTCTTTTAGGATTCTAGGTGAACTCGGCCAGGCCCCATTGCTTTGTCCACCTTGAGTTTTAGAAGTTCTTTCAGTACTCTTTCTTCTTTAAATGGACTGGTATCAACCCCACTATCAGAGTGTTTCTACTGTTTGGTTTAGGTAACTCCTCCTCCTCTTCTTTTGTGAATACTGAGCAAAAGTATTCATTCATTATTTCTGCCTTTTCACTGTCTCCTCTGCCTCCCTCCCCTCTCCTTTATTAATCTTCCTATCCCTCCCTTAACCTTTCTATGTTCCTAATGTACCTATAAAGGTTTTTCCCCCTTCTTAACTGAGTTGGCTATCCTTTCCTCGGTTTGGGCCTTTGCTTTTCTGACTGCCTTCCCCACTTCTTTCTGCTTTAATTGATACAGTTCCCTGTCGTGCTCTGTCTGTGATTCCTTATACTTTTTGAATGCAGCCTTTTTCTCCTTAACCTTCCCTGACACTTCTTTTGAGAGCCATAGTGGTTTTATTCGCTTTGTTTTCTTTATTTGTTTCACACAAAGGCTTGTTGCCTCCATGATGGCAGTTTTGATTTTCTCCATTGTTCTTCCACCTCCTTTCTGGCCATTTGCTAATGCATTCCTCAGGTATTCACCCATTTTGCCAAAGTCAGCCCTTCTAAAGTCCAGTATCCTTGTATTTGTATGGCTTGTCTCCATGGTTGTGTTTATTGTGAAGCACACTGTGCAGTGGTCGCTTGTTCCCAAGTGTCTACTGACTTCTAAGTTTGTGATCCTCTCCATTTGAGAGTACCAGGTCTAATATTGCTCCCTCCTGAGTGGGTTCCACCACTAGCTGTCTAAGGCATGCTCCCTGTAGGGCATCGAGAATGACCCTGCTCTTGGATTGGCTGCAGTCCTATGTTGCCCAGTTAACATCTAGCATATTCAGGTCCCCATCAGCAGTATCTCCCTTTTCAGCCATTTTGAGAATGCCCTCTATCATTTTCTTGTCCATTTCCTCCCTTGAGACGGTAATTGCATACAACCCTGTGCGGATTGTGATGCCATTCCCTGTCTCCAATGTGACCCAGAGTTCCTCTTGTCCTCCCCCTTTACTTTTTAGTTCTGTTACTTTGATCCCTTCCCTTAAGTAGAGAGCTACTCCACCTCCTCTTTTACCCTCCCTGTCCCTTCTGTAGATTGTGTACCCTGGTATGTTGACATCCCAGTCATGGTTCTCCGTGTACCATGTTTCTGTGACTGCCACAATATCCAAGTGTTCCACTTCCATCAGGGCTACTAGCTCTGGAAGCTTGTTTCCCAGACTACGGGCATTGGTACTCATTGCCCTCCATTTAATGTTGGCTTTATCCTTTTTTACCCATCCCTGCTCTTACTGCCCTTCTCCATTTTCCATTTACTCCTGTCCTGCCCTCTGTCAAGCTCTGTACCTCAATGTTTACCCTACCTGCCATGCTTTGTGGGGGAGGCTTGAACTTTCCTGTTTCCTATCAGCACCTCCCTCTTGGCTGGTTTAAAAGCTTGCCAAGGAAGCCTTTAAACCTGTCACCTGGGACGTGTTTCCTTCCTGGACAGATGCAGACCATCATGCCAGTATAGACCTTCATCTCTCAGGTGGACCCCCAGTCCCCAATGAAGCCAAAGCCTGTGCTCTACACCAGTTTTGCAACCATTCATTAAACCGCATGGTGTGCAGTACCCTAGCCTCACCCCTGCATGGACTGGCAGCACCTCTGAGAAGGTTACCATGCTTGCTACCTGTCTGAGGCCCTCCCAACTCCACAAATTCATCCTGCACTGCACTGATCTCATGCCTAGCTAGGTCATTTTGTCCCAAGGTGGACAATGATATCTAGTTTCCTCTCCTGTGATGCTGCTTCTGCAATCCTGAGGATTCGTTTCCTGTCCCTCCAAGCCATGGCACCAGGCAGGCACCTTACTTCCCTCTCCTGTCCCTTCCCCAGGTCTACACCCCTAACAATTGAGTCCCCTATTAGAAGCTTTTTCTTTCCCTTGTGTTGTCCCTTGCCACTCTTTTGTGGGTCTCCCTTGTGGCTGTCCCCAGCATTCTTCTTGGTCTCCAATGAGGGTGTCATCATAGAGGAACCTTGATTTGCCAGACCGACATATGATTTGTGTAGAGGTGCAACTCGGGGCTACACCTCTGTTCCACCACCCTCACCCTCCCAGAACCTACTGTGGTCCATCTGCTCTTCACACATGGCAACCTCTGAGGCAGTGGTTGTGGAACTGGTGCTCTTTGGGTGGGGGGAGTCCTCCTTCGTCCTTGCCAGTTCAGCCTGGAGGTGGGCAACCTCCTCCCTCAGAGCTGACAGTTGCCTGCAAATAGGGCAGCAATGCAGGTTCCAGAATGTTTCCCGGAAAATTGCTGCCCCACAGCCAGTGCATTGCACCACTCCCCACATGTCACTCTTCCTTATAATATACAATGAGTAATATACAAATTTTTTTTTTTTTTGGATGTGTGTATACTTACGCTTTATGCACTGTGCTGGGTAATTAAGAATATGACAGTTCTGCTCCAAGACCGGGTTGAGGAAGTGATGTCAGAACCTTAGCTATAAAGGAAATGCCACAACCACTGGTGACTGTTAGAAACAATCAATTACACCACTGCTCCACCACCCTGGTGAGTACTGCCCTTTATAGTAAGTCAACCAACACCACAATGTACTAGACCACTGCTCCTACACAAACCACTCTACTGAGTCCAGGGATAAAAACAAACTCACTGTTCAGCCAGCAGGACACTTCCAAAATATTGCACAAATATCCTTCCAAATCCTATGTGTCTAGCACAGAAATCAAGCAACTTCAGTTGTATTACAACCCCTCTGGTTATAAAATTACTACACTTTAATTGAATCCTGCAATTCTTAATGCCAATAAGAAAATAATGAAACTTTCTGTAGAAAGTGTAGCTTACCTTCCTAGTCCCCTACAATATTATGTTTTACCAAGTTACCAGTTCCTCAAATGCGTTCTAGTTTGTTCTCTGCAGTATAGCCAATTTCTCAGCTTCCAAAAGGAACAGGCAGGTCTTCATATTAAAAAAAAGACTGACACTTTTATTCTACATTGCAAGTCACTGATTTTCATTGGTTTTCATTGCCATCATATTTGCTTTCTGGTCTGATAATTCATAATGCTCTGTTCTGTCAAGCTTCCAGTTTATTACTGTTTGTTTTATCCAAACAAAAGTGCCACATGGAAATCCATATTCTAAAACAGGTCTAATGAGTATTCTGTGCACTTTCATCAATTCCTTTTGTTCTAAACCAGCACATTTCAAGACATAAAAAAACTAGGAAAGAATGTATTTATTCATAAACAGGCAACCACTAATATCTTTTGACCATTTCCAAAAATAATACTTGATATATATTAAAGTTTCAAATCATATTTAAAAGCTGCAACTTTTTAAATGTTAGAGTTAGAAACATTTTATGAATCAAAGCTCAGAGACTAATCATCACACATAGATCATAATGATGCAGTTCTCATGTGTTGATACATGACAAGTTACATACTGCACATGGTTAAAAATACCAGTATTTTTAAAAAGTTTTGAACCATTTAATGTTTTTATATATTGATATATGAATGATGTAGCAACATCATGCATTGGTATATCAACTTGACTGACTACAAGGTTTAAAGTAAAAAAAAAATTATCTATCCTTAACAGATCAAAAGTTATCTAATTCTAGAGAAATTGTCTTGGGAAAAGTCTAACTTTGGAACTGTTGATAATAGAAACTGAATTTTCTTTAATGAAAGCTTGGACTCGGGGAGTTAAGAATCATTCCTATCTTTACAGTTTTATGTGTTGATAGTATTCTATACTGCATGTATTAATACTATTTTAAACTACTTTTTGAGTATATTATTGATAACATGTTTTTTAGTTGGGACCAGCCAAAAAAACAAACACTTAGTAACGATCATACTTTTTGTACCAACAGACTGTATCAATACTATTTTTGTACCAATACATTAAATTATATCAATTAAAACTATATATATATATATATATATATATATATATATATATATATATATATATATTCTATGCAGAAAAACTGTGTTAATGCATCATTTAGGGTTCAAGTACAGAAAGTCAGGAAATGAAAAATCTTCAGGGTTGCCCCTCCCCCCTGGACCCACCAATCATCCCAAGATTGACAGATGACAGGGTGTGTCATTGGGATCATGAGCTAGCTAGATCCCAGACCTGCAGGCAATAATGTCAGAGGCTAAACTGGACATAGTAGCAATTAGTGAGATGTGGTTTACCAGTAACCACACTTGGGAGACTTCAGTACCTGGCTATGTACTGTTCAGAAGAGACTGAGGTGCAAAAAGCGGGGGGTGGGTGGCCCTGTGTCAATGAAAATATCAAAGCTACAAATTCAGAATACACATAAGGAGCCAGAAGAACTGTGGGTCACCCTGGAAACAGGAAATGGGACAGCCAT